>OX941093.1:25290000-26540000 GCA_954870635.1 Arctium minus
TTATATGTATCCAAGGTTTGTACAAGAAGTACTTAAAAAGGAATTGACGGATTTACCTACCTTCAAGGAGGTATATGTACCAAAACTCCCAAAGGGGAAAGTGTTCTCAAATATCAAGAGGTCCAGTAAGGACTTCTCTAGTATAGACACACCATTGTTCTCTACAATGATGGTTGTGTCCCACCCTCAAGGTGAGGCATCAGGGTCAAAGCCCATATTAGACCAACCCACTGATGACCTACCCACACCTTCCACTACAAAGCATATCCCTCAGTCCCTTCTAAAGAAGCCAACATCACCCATTACTCATACATACACAAGGAAAAAGGTACAGAAGGTTCCTTCCCTTCTAGTATCTTCACCCCCACAGCCTAAAAGCCCTCTGATGGAGCATTATCCATCAGAGAATATCGAAAGGGAATCCCCTGGGGTGTCTCCCAACCCCATGAAGGTGCTCTCTAAGGAGAAGGCAGAGCATGTGGGCAGCAAGGCTCACACTACTGATTCTGCACAAAGTGCAGGACAGGATAGTGTGAACATCTTTAAGACCTTCCCCACGGCAACTTTGGCTGAGCAATCATCCAAAGGTCCCAGGTGCCAAGAAACCAAGGGGGTAAAAGGTGCTTCTGCTAGGCAGAAGACCTCTACTAAAAGATCCAAGGATCCTTCAAGGGTGGTCAACACACCCAAAGGAGGTGAGGACAGATATAACTATGAGGAATTGATGGAAACTATTGCCAATGTCAACCTGATTGTACTCAAACAGGGTGTAGAAATAAAGGAAATGCAAAAGGTGATTATCTCCCAACAAGAGCAGATTGCATACCTCAAGAAAATGGTTCTAAAGTTAGTGCACAGGAAGAAGAAAACTAAATTTGTGCTGAAGAAGAGGAACATTGATAATGATACTTCCAAAAAGGGGGAGACTGAAGCTGAAACTGCAAATCAAAGTAATGATGGGATGGAATATAAATTTGAGGGGGAGATGGGTGCAAAAGCAGAAACCTTTAAGGTAACAGCAGAAATAGGCCTAGCAGCAGTAAAAGAATCTGAAGCAGAAATGGCAGAATCAGCAGCAGTAACAGAAAAGGTAGCAACAGAAACAGGGCTATCCATGGAAGAATTAGAAATAGCAGAAACCTTGGTCAAAGCTAGAAATGACACTCCTAAGGCCACTCAAAAGTCCAAGGGAGTGGAAATCAAAGAAGGTGGCCAAGAGCAGAAGAGAAAAGAAGTAAGTGAAGTTGAACTCAAAAGGAAAGGCAAAGAAAAGATGGGTGAATCTGTGAAACCTCAAAAGAAGCAGAAACAGATAGAGCTGGATGAGGAGCTAGCCAAGAAGCTGCAAGCTGAATTAACACAAGAGGAAGAGTCTCAAACTGCAAAAGATAGACATATTGCTCTAGATATGTCTACAAAGCTAAATGAAGAGTATCAAAAGAGTTTGAAGGCTGCAGCTGAAGCCAAGAAAGTCCAAGCAAAAGCATCTATGCCAAGGCAGCCAGCACAAACAAAGAAGAGACAACCTTTAAAGACTTTTGTTGCCAACCAAGAAAGGAGGAAAATGATCAATTTTCTAAAAGGATCAGTTGGTGTTAAAGAAGGCATGTTCACTGGTATGTCTTATGGCAGAATTGAAGAGTTGTACAAGAAAGAAATGACCAAGCTACAAGGAGACTTTTCTCAAAGGGTTGAGGTTGAAAGGAAAATGAAAGAAAGGCATGATCTGCATATCCAACAACCTTTTCCAGAGAGTGAAGAAACCACTTCTACAAAAGAAGTGGAAGAAGAACAGAAAGAAGAAACTCTTGATCAAACAGTCAAAGCTGTCAAAAGAATGAAAACCATAGATTCAAAGAAACAGACCAAAAGGCCAAGGATTAAAGAAGTTCAAAAAGAAGTTGAACCTGTTGTTGCAACCCCTGCAGAGCAATCAAATCAACAAGGTGCAGAACACTCTTCTGAGGTACATGTTGGTTTGTATATGACAGTGACTGATAATGAACCTGTACAAGCTGACCCAATATCAGTCCAAGCCCCTGAAATTATCCATTGGGATATCCTAGAAGATCAAAGGAAGAAATACTTCAGGATTAAAAGGATGGGAGACAAGTATGAGGTTTACTCTACTTGGGGAAAAATCATCAGAAGCTGTTCCAGATCTGACTTAGAAGAAATGTTCAAGGTTGGAATGAGTTTGTATGAAAAGGAGTTGACAGGAGCAGGAATGAGCTTAATAAGATTAGCCATGGAGTACTTATGCATGATGTTTGATCCTAGCAAAGTTCAACATGTTGTCAGAGATCTGCATCTGGAGAATAAGTTCCAAAGAATAGACAATTGGATGCTATTTGAAAGGTGTGGAGTCTATGTCATCACTATTGACAGATCTTATCATGAGTACTACTTGGTGGATAAAATCTAGGATCACAGCAAAGCCAAGTTGCAAGGTATGTTGAATGCTAAGCTGGTATGTTCAAAGGATTCTGAAATGGCCAAGATAGTAGTAAGAAGAATCATCAATCAAAGCTTAGGTTTGGATCCTAATCTTGGGAATTGAGCTTAAGTTTTGAAAGTATCATGAAGACCAAATTTTGAAGAACTTAACTTCTCAATCTGAAAAGTTAAGTTAGGGGAAGATTGTTGGGTCTGAAATGAGCTAAGGATGATTAATACTGCCAGATACTACTTCTTGAGTAATTAATACTGCTAGTTCAATATTACTATTGCTGGTGAGATTAATACTGCTGAAGGAACTTAATACTGCTAGACAAGTTAATACTGTTAGCATGATAGTACTGCAAGAAAAGGTTAATACTGCAAGATGGTTAATACTGCTGAGGAATTACTACTGCTTATGAAGATTAAATCTGCTGAGAAGATAATGATGGAATGATGCGAAAGTCAAAGAGATTTGAAGATAATTATGGACTGGATCATGAAGATTAATTTTTCTTTTATAATTATCTTGTAATCTGTCTTGTATATATACTGTATAGAAGGCATAGTTTAGAATACAGATTGATAGTTCTAGATATTAGTTTTAGTGAGAATTAACCTCAAGATTCATTGTAATCCTTTCTTTAGAGAAGTTTAGAACGTCTATTGAGTCTGTTCAACAGATTGAGGTTGAGTTTGTAATCATTAAGTTAATAAATATAACTTGTGATTTGCATTCAAGTACTGTTTCATTGATTGAGTGTTAAAGTGTTTTTTCGCAACTTCTTTAAATTTGTTTCTGAGTGTGTTAATTAAATTCTTCATTAGAATTTTTCGATCTTGACAAACATAAACACTAGGAAGTCATCAATATACAATTTATGACTCATAATAAAGTTTACAAACTAGGAGGATCAACTCACCACTTAGGTTTTGGTGAAAACTTAGAAAACCCCAAATTTCTTGAAGATGGAGGTGATGATGATGAGCTCTTGACCTTTGCTTCCAATCCACCACCAAATACTCTTGAATATTTCCAAAACTAACAATCTAACCTTGAAAATCTCTCAAAAACGAAACCACAACAACTTGAATCATCAAAAACGGAGTTGAGATGCAAAAGTTATGAAGAAAAGAAGTTCTAGGGCTGAAAATCGGGTTTTATGCTTGAACAGGGCGTTTCGCGACTTACCACGCGGCCTTAAGTCGCGGCATAAGTCGCCCGCTTCCCCAAAGTGTTGCTGTTACAAAGAGATTTCTACTTAAGGTCTATATCGATATTCTCACTAAATATCTCCAATAATCAATACCCTAAAAGGTTTATCGTCCTTTCCTCGACGAAATTTCCCATCAACAAGTTTGATCCAATTCGAAACAACAATAAATCCATTCCTCAAGATGACCATACAAACACAACATCTTTAGATAGCAGATTACCCCAAAATCCGCGGTTACACAACTTTCATAATCCATTCCAGCATCGGTCGCCGAATCAGCGAAGACTTCGTTGATTACCGGATTATCAATGATCGATTCCTAGGTATCAATATCTACATCCCTTAATGTTACCACTTAACTTGCAACACCAGATTCAACGGATGTGCACTGAGGCATACTAACAATTATTGTCCCCAAAATCGAGTGTCAACACCTATCCTCAAAACAACTATCTGTAATGTGGATATACTACCAAATATTCCATTCCCGATTAGCAATGCCGATTTGTAGTTGACACCTACTCTTGGAAATAATAACCCAAATCAAACATCCTTACTAGTCAACCATAACATCATCATTATTCATAGATACCCATTAAGGTGATACACCATAGACACCTAGCATGCTGACGTACCATTAACCCACAAATTCAAAACCAAACACACATAAGCAACCGCACATGGTTTTAACCCAAAGACTTATCGAAATGGCAAGATCATCACTTAATTAACTAGGAGAAAGCACAAGACTAATGTCTCCATTATTTCTGCATGAGCCAATCCATGAAACCAAAATCCCAAAATTCAGACTGACCACAGGTCATCTCATCCGACGCTTCAAATCCCCAAGGACGCCTCTAGTCCTTATTAACAATCATTTTGCAAGGAGGGGTTTAAAATTATGGTTCTAATAAGTTCAACGGTTTTTCAAGTTACTATGCCAATTTAACATTTTATAAAACCTTCAAATACACAAGCTTTATAACATTTAATCATGCGAGTAAAAATCCATTACTGTCTACTCGGTAGGTGCACAAAGTGGTCACTACCGCCACGCAGATAAAATCATTTCGAAAACTATTTAGTTATTATTCAAACTAATAATGACAATAAATAGAGATACACGATAAGTTTTTCAAATGGACCACTATGGTCCTAGCACGTATCAATTTACGCCATAGAGGAGAAATAGTTTTACATACCAAAACAATTTTATAACAAGGCGTTTGTACAAAACTCCCAAAGGGAAAGTTCATGAAATTAAGTTCCCAAAAAAAATTATCAATTAACTATAATATGACATGAATAAGATTTCCCAACGTGACTAGCATACATCAATTTATACAAAACTTAGTAAGAGGTAGATGCATGCGATTTGATCAAACATAATATGATTTTGGGTCGACTCTAAACTTTAAGCTGTATGAATAAAATGTTCTTTGCCCCAGAATGGTGGCTATAATGCCATACGTACGAGTAATTCAATACCATGCATTGTGTGAGACTGTAATACTAAAATCAATAACCAAAAGATGTTCAAAGCAAAAGTTTAACACGAATCATCACAAATTATTCACATACTTACTCACACCAAAAGTGTAAATCAAATATAATACTAAGCAATGTGCAACGAGATATACTCGTATAAAACTCAAAAGATAACTCACCCGGTGGAGAAACTCCAAAATAGCATATGGGATAACATCTACCAATAAAACTCTCAAGACGTTCTTATGGTCGCGAAAAGACATGTGAAATCTCGCATGAGACAAAATATTAAACAAAACTCATAAGTTAACGCACACAATTATTCGAGTATATGTGCTTCAAAGTTCGTCCCCGCGACGCAAAATGTTGTAAAATGAAACTCTGTTAGTCCCAATAAAATTTCCATAAAACTCAAGCACCAAAACATGGGAATAACTTCTCTCTCTATAGCCTTAACATACGTGGAGGATATCCAATGTCAAGGTCATAGATTGCAGTTACTTGCCCGAGACTCTAAACAAGGTTGAATCATAAATATCAAAATACCCGAATTAACGTTCGACAAAACGTGGATAAGGAAAATCTCAACACGATTTGCAACCATGTGCAATAGGAAAATTTTATGCATGTTTAAAAATCATGGCTTAAAGCTTTGTGTGTATTACACATCTTCCCAAGATTTTGTAACATAATTCGCATGATAATTTTTGGAAACATGGGAAATAGTTGATGCAATTTATTTTAGAATAAGCTTTGTGCATGAATTTGATTGGCAGGCAACATTTGAACTACGCGCCCCAATCTCCCCAGACCAGGGATCCTCAACATCCCGACACACTATTTTTATCCGGATATTCAAACACCTTAGGACAATAATTTGAGGGTTCCACAGGTTCACCTTACAATTTCTCCTCGAATATTGTCGATCCTAAAAGTCTATGGTTCTAATCCAACCAATCATTCCGAACCGAAAGGGTCCACTTAGTGCAATCACCATGCTTATTGTCACTCCAAGTGACGAATGCTAAAATCATCAGCCTCTCCTAACGGCTACTCACCTAGAAACTTCTTTACTATCCCAACGGTCGTCACATCAAGGTAGTCCAAGCATACACATGTAACTCGTAGGTTCACCATAACACTGGTCAGGTGTAATTATGAACGTACTGCACATGATCATCCTTGTTGCTTTCGACGTGATTCTCGTTCCTAGGGACCCCATCAACCTCAAAACATCCAATCTTAATGTACCTATTGGTGCAACTTCACTTCCAATCACTTAAAATAACGCTAGTTTGAGTCTAGGCATCCAAAATCAATACCTAATTCTCTCAAACTTAAGCTCTGATACCAACTGGTAACACCCTCGAATCTGGAAATAGCAACTAAATTAAAATTTTCTAAATACATCGATAACTGAATCATCTACAACGATAAATTAAGGTTTAACTTCAATAAACACCATTAAATTCCTATGCACGATCTATAATAGGTACGGATGTTACTACAACTCCATAACAGTCACTATCTCCAACTGCGGAAAACTTCATCAAACAACTTACCCTCGTGTAAATCTAGAGTTCATCTCCTCAAAGCAATGCTAGAACCAAACCCCAACTAGAACCTGATGCACATGCCGACAAATAAAAAGGGTTAGGCTAACGCCTAGTGAGTTCAAGAGTTTTCAACATGAATAAATATATCGTTAAAAAGGAAATAATGCAGTTTACACCATTATCTTTCAAAATGATTTCCCTTAACTATGAAAATGACTCGTTTTTCAATAACATGCGTTTTTAAGGACGAACATCCCAATACAAAACATTCTTTATAAAATGATGCCGCCCAAAACTCACTCAATCATGAATAGAAAACGGACTCCCAATAATAAAAATGCAGATAAAACTTTATATCCCGAAACACCCAAAATATTGGTGGGGCATAATACTCAACTCATAAATAATGGAAAACAATCTTTATAAATATAATATGCCATCGAAAACATGGAACTGAAATTCAATACTCACACGACCATAAAAATGGAATGAAATCCAAATATTAAAGCATGGACAATTAAATATCCAAAATACTGCTGACCGACAACGGGGGAGACCCGTATCCATTGAGAGTGGAGGAACACAAAAGTATGTCACTCATACATCGTTAGTCGTATGACAGTTCACGACATGAAAGCCCAAGTGTCCCTACGACCCCCTACAAGCTACACCAAAAGAGACAGCTGACCTTAGTGAATATTACCATGAATACCACCAAAAGGCCCGGCAACATCCAATGACTACAACCATGGCATTACCCCGAATGGCGGAGGTCCCAAACGCCCATTATGAAACGCCCATCATCATAATAGCACAACCGGACTCGGACCTCCTAATGTACACTTGAAAGGTCAAGGTCATACAACATGGGTCTCGGAGTTCAACCCTGTACCACCCAATTGACCATCAAATAAGACTGACTTACGTGCCTATGGATCCAATGCAACACAGTCTAACATTACATGAGTACACATGAATGACCAACACACTCGAGCATGTAATTTTCATAAATATGCAATAAAATGCATTAAGATGTATATCGAACATGGGATCTTCAAAGAGCCATTAAACTGAGACAATTGTCCACGAGACTCTTTTAAGTCAAAACCGAGTTTAAATGCTCAAAACCCGTTTGACAAACAAATAACAGTTCCCCAAATAATAAGACGTACCTAAACAACGTTTATGTAGACACATACATCAAAGATGTGATTAACCCAAAACTCAACACGGATTGGGACATATCATTTTCCAAAATGGGTTTATACCTTATGTTCCCAAAATGCCTCATAACATTGAGACGTACATTTTCCAAATGGTTTATGAAATCAAATATACCAAAAATGCAGATATCATGAATTAGACTTCATTTGTACAAAATCCCCAAGGATGCATATATCATAAAACACTTTATTTGTACAAAATCATCAATAATGCATAAATCATACGATTACTTGCCAAGATATCCAAATCCCAAATATGGGCATTTTATGAGACTAAAACAACACAAGTTGATCAAATGTGAAAACTTATCAAAATACCCAACACATTGAAAATACCAAGTAAAGCATATTTTTACTTCCTCATTTTGGCATGTACATAGTTTTGACAAAGCAACTTGAACTCGCCTTGCTAGATTTAGGCTAAATCTAGATTTTACCCCAACTTGAGCTTCCTTGAAGAAACTTGAATCCACAAGCACAATCCTTCCAAAACCCAGATCCACATATTTCCAACCATAAATAATCATATTCAAGTGTTTAGAACCATTCCCCAAACATCTTATATCAAAATTCTCATTTTGACCAAAAACCATAATTTGACATAACTTTTCTCAAAATCTTCTAAACCAAAATTTGAGAAACATAAACACTAGGAAATCATCAATATAAAATTTATGATTCATAATAAAGTTTACAAACTAGGAGGATCAACTCACCACTTAGGTTTTGGTGAAAACTTAGAAAACCCCAAATTTCTTGAAGATGGAGGTGATGATGATGAGCTCTTGACCTTTGCTTCCAATCCACCACCAAATACTCTTGGATATTCTCAAAACTAAAATATAACCTTGAAAATCTCTCAAAAATGAAACCATAGCAACTTGAATCATCAAAAATGGAGTTGAGATGCAAAGGTTATGAAGAAATGAAGTTCTAGGGCTGAAAATCGGGTTTTATGCTCGATTAGGGCGTTTCACGACTTACCACGCGGCCTTAAGTCGTGGCATAAGTCGCCCGCTTCCCCTAAGTCGCGCGGTTGTCTCTAAGTCGCGGCACAAGTCGCGTAGTGCACTGTTCGTCCGGTTTTCTTCTCGTTCACTATTTTGGTCGTAACTTCTTCATTATAGCTCCGATTTTGCTCCGGAAAGAACCGTTGGACTCGTAATTGAATACTTCATCCACCAAGACTATAAAATATAGGATTAAAGTACAAAATCATATATCTTATTTTCCCTTAAAATTACCTATTTCTGTATTAACTTGAAATGATACTTTTCGAGATTCGGGGCGTTACACAAATCATATGTAAGAAAAATGGTAAGAATACCCATAAACTATGTATGCTATGATGAAAATTTTGAGTAACACAATTTTAAAAAGAAAGATGGATAGAAAGAACATTCCACTATTGGTTTCCAAGACTCTGATATCACATACAAGAACTATGCATGAAAATAAGCTCGAAAGATGTGACTTCATATCGAAAAGATCTAGAGTCTCAGTCTGCTTAACTTTCATTAATGTATTTGGGTTAGAAATAACATTCCACTAATGGTAGGATACTTCATAGCTATATGCTTTGCAAACTCCATGTACTTTGGTAGCTGGAGAGCCAACAAGCATCTTGGACCATTTTCCTTCGATCTATATTTTAGAGAGATCGAGAGACGGATCTGTCATCGAAGGTTGTAGTCGAAGAAGAAGGAACCTTCACTGGTATAGGAGTGTTTTCGGGACATGGGATCTAGTTGATTCGGGGGAGTTGTCTTGGGAATGTGGATTTAAAGAGATGTTCCAGCAGTTGGGGGGGGAGGGGGGTTGACCAATGAAGCGGAGAGAAAAGTGGGAGATGATTGGACTGTATGCTTGTATTGTTGTACGAGTTCTTAATATTTCTTGGAAAATGCATTTTTGAAAATTTTAAGACAATTACATCATTAAATCACGCTTTAAGATATGTACGTTAGGCATGAAAGTTATTACCTCTTAAAAATTAAAAATAATTGTAACTCGCCTTTTATAGAGTAAAGTTGAAAAATAAAAAGGTAAGTGATAATAAAACAAATTAAATACATAACTATAAGGTATAAATATATGTTTTAGAAACAATTCACTACCTATTTATGCTATTTAATAATATGATTAAATACAAAAGTATTCAGTATTGAGCTCATTTTGAAGGAGATTATAATGGTATAATTTGTAAAAAATGTATTGTAATTAATATACGATTATGTATGTTAATATGATAAGAGTGTAAAATAAAAAAATGAAAAAGAAAAAAATATAAAGTAAATTAAATAACTAATTATAAAAGTATAAAGTATAATCTAAAAATAAAAAATAATTTTATTTTTAATTATATGTAGGAGGTTTTGAAGCTTTTAAATTTGTACATAATGTATCGATATTTGTACCTCTTAAAAGTTCAATAATAATTGTAATAGAACTTTTTTAAAGGAGTATAGATAGATAAATATAGATAGAGCGTAAAATATACAAGTTTAAAAAAAAATTGATACATCATTCTTGAAAAATCTCGATTCATATTTATGATATTTTACAATAGTATTAGATTAGAAAATATTTAATAATGAAATTATTTTGAAAGTACTGACAAGAGAATTTATAATGGTATAATTTGTAAAAAAAATGCATTTTATAATATATTTTAGTTAATTTATGATTATATTTTTTTTAATATGATAAGAATGTAAAATAAAAATTGAAAACATAAGGAATATAAAACAAATTAATTCCTATATATTTATGATATTTAATAATATTATTGAATCAAAAAATATTCAATATTAGGCTCATTTCAAAGATATTGATAAGACGATTACAATAGTATAATCTCTACTATATAATGAAAGCGCTTAAACAGTTCTTGAATTTTACAGTTCTTAAAAACAGTTTTTGGAACCCTGGTTCGTAGGCCTTCTTCCCCCCACGTACTGCATCCTCTCCTCCCACGTTTGCTTTACTATATACAGTGTTAATGGCGATCCTCTCAACACTGAAATCGACGTTCTGGTTTTCCAAGGTACACTCTAATTTAGGTTTCATCTTATTTCTTAAGTTTTTTTTCTACAAACATTTTTGGGTTTTCTATTTCAGTTGTGAAATTCCCACTGTAACTTCGCACGATTATACTTGAATTGGGTTTTTTGTAAAATTCACAACTGATTGATGAACACACACACACAAATCTGTGATTGATTGTTGATGTTATTGTAGGATAACGTTCAAGAGGGCGATTGCATCCTTTACGGTTAATTAGTTTTTTTTTAAAGGGGACGGTTGTTTTGAAAGCCTCTTTCCCAGCTCCACGATTCCTCCCCATGTTTGCAATCACTCTAGTATATCTCCTCTTCTCCTCTCCAAGATGAAGTTTCTGCAATCAATCGACCTCCGATCGAAGGTAACCTGGTTTTCTTTGCCCTAACTCTCGATTTCTTTCTATAACCAATGCATTGTCGCTTTGAAGACAATTTTTACCCTAATATTCGATTTATGTTCATGGATCACTGTTTAATCTGTAGGTTTTTAGCGTACGGATGAATTTGCTTTCGTTTGACTGAAAAATGCCGACTTTTATGGTTTTGAGCTTTTCAAAATCTTCGGTTTTTGGGGTTTCGCTTATGCGGGGTTTCTGCAGATACAATTTTGGTTGTTTTCAATTTGGGGATTTTGTGTTTCTGGAGTTGATTTATGTTTTGATGGTCTTGTTGGGAAATTAACTATTTGGAGGGTTGGTGATTACGGTTAACTGCAAAAAATTTCTTATTGGGAAATTAACTATTTGCTTAAAGAGGTATATCCTTTTCTTGTTCAATTTCTCTTATATTCCAATTTCTTATTGTTGATTTTATCGTATTGTCAATCTTTGTGTTCTTATTAAGTGTTCTCCAAGCCTAGAGCCTAGATGTGCAAGTATTTATGAAGGACAAGCAGCAGGAATTTCCAAATGTATTTCACAAGAAGAATCCTCAAGACTAAAGGCCACAGAAAACAAAACATCAGCAGATTCATGTTAGCCAAACAGTCCATGAAACAAAGTGTGCAAAAGGAATACAACAAAAACGATACAACAAGTAGCCATATAAGTTGTTATAGTTTAGAAAAGGTCGATGGCTCGGTGTCTCTTGTCATGAAAGTTGGTTATTTGTGCAAATTCCTAATCCTAAATACAAGATGGCACTTAATAACTCAAAATAGATTTTGTTTGGGTTTGGTTATTAATTTCATTTTATGTTATGTTCTGAATTTTCTTTTTTCTTAGAAAAACGGAGTTGTTGGTTACAAAGAGATCGCGATTTGGGTCTGGAACCGATTAAGGAGACGAGAACGTCCCAGGACCAATTTCTCACCTCTTCCATTGCGACCTCTTACTCGCAAACTGAAGATACTTGCTGCTATTGTAAGTCCTTATCGGTATGTATTTGATGATCTAATCATATTTTAAATTTAACTATAAAACGAGTTATGAACTTATGTCTCTTTGGTATGTTGCTAGAAAATCTTCTCTTTTCAATTACCAGAATGCCGATAAAGGATTTTGCAACTCGATCTGTTGCTCTCAATTTCATTCTCTCAACTCCATATCTCCTCTCTCTGGTCACCATCTCTTATATCTCGACATTTGAAGCACGTAACAAAATCATTAGGAAAATGATCATTCTCCCCATCCCCACCTTAAAAAAAATCATTCTGGTTATTAGTCCTTGCAGTCTGTTTGATTTTAAGTATTGAATAAATGTTTAGTTTATTTGGTTCACTAGGATTTGTGTATGATCATTGCAAATCTAATTTTCTTGTGATTTAACTTCTGATGGGTCTCTCTAATTTATCTTATTCGAAACTGAAGACGAACAGAATGTCTGGTCAAATAGCAAAAGGGGACGATTTCCAAAGCCAAGCTGAAAAGAAACTCAAAGGCCCGGCTTTATTTGATTCCAAGCATGAAGACGCCGCCGAATTGTACGAAAAAGCAGCAGATTTTACAAACTTGGAAAATCCTGTAAGTTTTGATCATGTTCGCTCACCAAACTTCATATATTCAACAAATTACTCGATCATTGCCTTCAGGTTTGATGTTTTTCTTTTAACAAATTTTTTGTTCAATGAAATTATGTGTTTCCCTCTCAAACTTGTGTTCTTATACTTAATATTGAAATTGGTATTCAATAGTTTTTTGATAATCTATTTTTTTATTCCACAGGTTTCTCTATCTCATTTCGAGTTGTGGTCTTTGAAGTTGGATTGTATTCTTAGTTATCAGTAAGGCATTTCTGATGGAACTATCTTCCTTACTTTGGTTAATCTGTGTTTGCGTCATATTGCTTGATGTTGATTGAACTATCTTCTACTTCCTCATTTCAGAGGTCTCATATATGTGACTTGCATGTATCTTTTCGTTTGGATTGATTTTGGTCACTCTTTAATCTCCTCGTCTGTTTATAAAGTTTTCACAATCTTTTTGTTTTGTTAGATCTGGTTCTGTGTTTATGTTAAAGATTTAAATAGGCAGGAGTTAAAGACCCTTTGGTAATAATGTGGTTGGTCTGGTTCAACACTTATCATTCACCGAGTAAGGGGTTGTTTACTTTCTTTTTTTTCCATTAAGCCCTCTATGGGTTAAGTGGCCGGATAATGTCTCTTTTAGAGACCGTCATGGGTCACCGGTATCATATACCTTATAGGTAACATTACCGACCATCAAAATGGATTGATGGTAAGCGTTTATAACCCGGTAAACACTTATCGGGTAAGAGTCATCACCCTCACTTGCCAGGTCAAAATGATTATGGAAACATGCAACAAAATGCCCAGAATCTGCAACCTGGTATGGTAACCATGCAACAAACCCCCAACAGAACCATAATAACTTCCAACAACATAGACAAAACCAACAGTGATCCTAAGGCTGACTTATGTTGTACAATTTGCTGATTTGAAGTGTTTGTTTCTTTGCTTTTCATTACAATCATGTCATTGCAACTAAAGTTAATATAATTGTCAATTCTTTGTGGTGATTATAAAGTAATCTATATCTAAATGGTTTAAGTTATGTTAATGTTGGTGATTAGAAAGTAATTTATATTTAAAAGATTTCAAAAGTGTTATGTCAATGTCAATTTAATTAGAAACTAGGACGAAAGGTGATTTATGTGTTGTGTGGGATGAAAATAGAGAAAATGAAGTTTTTGTTCTTTGTTTTCTCTAATATATTTTTTATATTGTTATCTAAAATAGAGAAAACATAGAAAAAACTTTAAGTTTAAAGAAATCTCTAAAACTTAGTATGAGAAGATATAAATAGTTAACTAACTAATTGTTTGTACTGTAAAATAGTTATGTCAATATATTTGAAAACACTTTATCTAATATATTTCTTTTGTTTGTACTGCAAAATAGTTAACTAATTAATTGTTTCGTTTATCTCTACTTATAAAGATTCTAAAACGGTTATATGTACAAAGTGATTTATTGTACAATGTTATATTTACCACATTTACACTTACTTATTTAATTTATATCCCTTATTTTTTTATTTTTCATTTTACATAATTATCATATTAACACAAATAATCGTATATGAACATAAATGCAATGAAAAAATACGTTTTTTTTACAAATTGTATCATTACTAGGCATATACCCGCGTACGATGTGGCGCGAAAAATCGTGCAATCGAATGAACAATTGACAAAGGTATGTATCCGCTCGCGAAACATCTCGAAATCAAAATGACAACAACGTTTTCATTTTAAATTTGCATTCTTCGTTCTTATCGATACTCTAGTCTATGAAAATACGGTGCTTGAGTCGTTTCGTGCACTTATATGTGAATCATAGACTAAAGTATCGATAAGAACGAAGAAATACAAACTTAAAATGAAACGTTGTTGTCATTTTGATTTCGAGATGTTTCCCGAGCGGATACATACCTTTGTCAATTGTTCCTTCGATTTCACGATTTTTCGCGCCACATCGTCCGCGGATATATGCCTAGTTTGTAAAAAAATGTATTATTAATACACTTTAGTTGACGTACGATTATGTATGTTAATATGATAAGTGTCTAAAATGAAAAATGAAAAAATACGATATTAAAAGTAATCTAAACGACTAATTATAAGGGTATTAAGTAACTTAAAAATTAAAAAGGATTTGTAGTTGTACATACCGGTTTAATAGGTATACCTCTTAAAAAATTTAAGATTCACTTCTAACCGTTATAAAGGTTTATTGGCGGGGACCCAAGGCCCTGTAGGCCCTACCTCTATAAACCTGCACCGGAAAAGACATCCTGTCTCCCCCCGGATTCGAACCCTAGTACGGGAACCCCAGGTAGAAGCGTTTACGAAAGAGAGGTGGCCACTAGGTCTTTGACCTAGTGGTTAAAAGCTCTTTTAAATAGTAGTATAGATTAAATGATCAAAACAAATAAAATCTTCACCATTTCTAGTTAAAGCTTATCGACAAAATCGTATTCGTAAACATTATACAAACTCCTCAAATATGCACAAAATTAACCACCATAACATAACTGCTTTCAAAGGATGTTTTAAACTAGTTGGTTATCATAATTACCTGGGACCAGATAATTCGACGGCATGCAAATTCTCAGTAGAATCAAGAATCCAGTCGGAATTGGGATGTGGTGCAAGATCCACCTCTTGTCGGAGAACTTCAACTTTCTGCCACTCGTCCCATCTTTCGGCCAACCCATCCCCTTCAAGCATTCTCACGACATCTGACATCTTAGGTCGGTCCATAGGTGAGCCTTGTGTGCACAGCAACGCAACCTGAATCAGTTGCTCGACTTCTGAATCTACATAATTGGCTTCTAGATCAGGATCCACAAGCATTTCCAGCTTCCTCTCCTTTAAAAGCCCTTTAACCTGAATCACACACACAATATGTATAAGAGTACGAATGTTAAGGGGGGCACAATAATAGATCGCTACTGTCAGGTTTACCCAAATACTTACCCGGTAAGCGTTTACCAATAAAACTCGACACACTAACTTGTTTTACCAGGTAATATTTTAATAATCACGATGGTATCTTATACAACAATTTACCCGGTAAGCGCTTACTCTTACCGGGTAAGACTCTTCATCCTTATCCTCGCTCTTACCGGGTAAGATCCTATCATCTTGTCATGTTCTTCCGCTATTAAGCATTTTGTAAATGGCCCCTCAGTCTTTCCTAAGCATTTCTTAGGAAGTCGTTTTTTTGTGTGTGCCTGTCTTAACTCGTATCTTTTATTTTGTTTTTTTTGAATAAAATTTTTCAACCCTTTTATCCTATACATATATATATATACACACACATGTATAAACATAAGAGTGTATTATACATGTGTATATACAACCTGTATATGGGTATGTTGGCTAAGGTTCTGACCTTCCCTTGAAACATTAAACATATCTCGATCACAATTTCATGGGGTGGTCCATTTGAGAAACAAATATTCATGTACATTCATCATGAATATTTGGTTCCTTGGTTTTTAAAATATTTATGGTTCCTAAATGAGCTTTTCTTTACATTTCTAATCAGCTATTGTCTAATATTATGTTCTATAACCCAATAGGGGTAGGAGAAACGATAAGAGTTTAGACATAAGTCAAAATGCTTACAAAAAACTAAACAGATCTAGTAAAATCCCACTTGAAAGTAGGGTCTGGGGTGAGATGTGCAATGACATGACCTATACCCCAAAAAGGTAGAACATTTGTTTCCGTAAAAATAAAAATACAAAAACCCGGCTTGTGTATGAGTGTGAGCAAACAGGTAGAAAAAAATATGCTTACCCAATCAAGTAACATGACATCATCGTCGTTAGCAAGGCGAGCAAGATCAAATGCCCTTTGTCCCGTGATTAGTTCCAAAAGCATAATTCCATATCCAAAAACATCAGTTTTCTCGGATGATTTTCCGGTGGAGAGATACTCGGGAGCTATATGACCAATCGTGCCACGTACAGCAGTAGTAACATGTGTATCTTTGTAATCCATTAATTTAGCCAAACCAAAATCCCCAACAACAGCCTCAAACTCCTCATCCAACAAAATATTTGCAGCTTTAACATCACGATGAATGATCTTCGGGTCACAATGGTCATGCAAATAAGAAAGTCCTCGAGCAGATCCCAAAGCAATTCGTTTCCGGGTTGGCCAATCTAACGGTGGCTCATTTGGTGGCCGCTCTACAAAGTGCAAAATATGTCAGATATTCCAAAGTAACAGCATAGATGAAATGGCTAATCTCCAACATACTTTTTCTATCCCATAGAAAATTATAGCAGTTTCCATTTCAACAATTTATATACTAAAACCAACATTTCATGATTTTAGAAAATTTGTGAAAAAAGGTCAAATTACCCGCATGCTTATATCATAACATAAGTTAGGGGCTGTTTGGTTGGTTTTCCATTAAGGCCTGTCTTTTAACTTAATGAGCTTAATGGGAGTCGCAACTTATTCGGTCGGCTATACATGACTGTTTGGATATAAAAAGTGGCTTATTCAGTAAGAGGGAGCTTTATGCAGAAAGCCAAAAAAATTCCAAACCTGCCGGGCTGCCCCTCCCAATAGAAAAAAAAAACACGTTCATTCTATCAATAAAAAGACCATCCCAATCTATACGGACAGATTAATCCACACAGTTAACTTTATCCATACATGACTTAATGGAAAACCAACCAAATAGCGCCGTCTGTGTGAATTAATTTGTCTATACGGATTGGGAAGGTTTTTTCATAGATGGAAGGAGCATATTTTTTTAATTGGGAGGGGCAACTTTGAAAACAACTTGGCTTTTTGCATAAAACTCCCCCCTAGAAGCTTACTGAATAAGTCACATTCTATATCATTAAGCCACTGCCAAAAAGTCATGTATAACTGACCGAATAAGTTGTGAGTCCCACTAAGCTCTTTAAGTAGTTTGCCCTTAGATCCATATAAAAAATATCACTTTCTACATCCCTAAAAGATTGCAACACTTCCATTTTAACAAGTCAATAAAAATTGCAACATTTCCAATTATGGCAAGTATTCAAGATAGAATACTCCCTCTGTCCCATAATAAGTGTCCACATTTCTATTTTAGTTAGTCCCAATATAAGTCTCAACTTTCAAAAGTAAGTGCCTACTTTCCAATTCAACCATTAATTATGAGACAGAAATTCATTATGCCCTCTATTAGTAACGGTAAAATTGTCATTCAGTTTAATAAAAAGTATAATAATTACACATTTCTAAAACTCTGTGCCTTTTTTATTGTGAACGGGACAGAGGGAGTAGCAGTTTTCATTTCAACAATTTCTATATTATAATGAACATTTATGAATCTTCAAGTGCATGTGGAAGCCTATGTATGAAAACTTGAACTTAACGAGTAATAAGCATGGTGAATATAGGTAGAAATACCTCTCAAACAGGAGGCAACACTTCCATTGGCCATATATGGATAAACAAGCAACCGTTCAGTTGGTGTCATACAAAATCCCCTTAAACGAAGGAGATTACGATGCACAGCCATACTAATCATCTCGACTTCAGTTTGAAACTGGAGCTCCCCACCAGGAGTGCGCTCTTCCTTCAATCGTTTCACGGCAACGAGTGAGCCATCCGCTAAACGTCCTTTGTATACCTTCCCAAATCCACCTCTACCCAATATGTTTTTATTGCTAAAACTATCCGTTGCAACTTGTAATTCTCGTAAAGAAAACCTTTTAAGCTGTCCCAAATGAACTTCAGGATCTTCTTCAGCTACACACACATGTTTAAAGTCATAAATAGACCATAAACAATTTGTTTAATTTTAATGCAAAATCACTAACCAGGCACATCAAAGAAAAATTCTTGGGGTTTTCGACGCCGCCACCACGCAAATGCGATGGCAGGGGCCGCAAACAGTAAAGCAGCTCCGGCAGCCACCCCGCCAGCTATGGCTCCAGTCGCGCTGTTTCCACCTGAAAGTATGGAACATTTATAACTAACAACAGATTCTTACTTTTCAAAAGGCAAAATGCAAGAAATTTTGCTTAGTTCCCTGTTTAGCGTAACAAAAAAAATTCTCAATCAATGTAACAAAGGTTCAAGATTTCCTACTTGTTACCCATTTGACCGGCAACCTGTTGATCTTGTAACATTTGATAACATGGATGCCAAGTTTATCGTCCACTACGCGATAACCCTTTCATGAACATTTCGTAAACATGTATCTACGTCATCAAATGTTACAATATCAGCAGATTACTGTGTACAAAAAAGGAAATTTTCAAAGGAAGTAAACCAAAGTTTGTTGCATTCTGCCCCTTTTTCATAAGTGAAGATGGGAAAGCTTAAAGATACTACGGAAAGAACATTAGCTAACAATATTTGAGGCAACACCTGGTAAAGCAATTGGGGGTGGTGGCACAAACGGTGGAGGTGGAGAGAACGGAGGAGATCCTGGGCAAGGGCGTCCAGTAACGGGGCCACAGAGATCCAGGTTGTTAGCAAAACTAAGAATTGGACATTAATAATTATCAGTTATATTCTTGGACCCATAAATTCATAAGGATGACATAAAATTATTTTATTAGCAAACCTGATGGGTGTAAATAGTGAGAATGAGCCATTATCTGGAACTGATCCTGAGAGATTATTGTTTGATAAATCCCTGAATAACAAATTAGCATAAAAATTGTATAAGGCTGCGTATATTTTTTTTGGTCCTTAGAACAATTAGGCAAAAGGTGGGAGAGAAGAATACTTACAGCACTTGCAACGACGTGATGTTAGTCAATTGCATAGGAATCGGACCAGTCAAGCTGTTATTGTTAAGCCGGCTATCCTTGCACAAGAACACCAGCAGTCAAGAGATAATATCGTTTCATGAACACAAAGACATGTTTCACAAGTTATTTAAGTTCTTTTTCTTTCTGTTTTTCTTGGGAGGTTGGTCTAAAATAACTCCTTCACAACAAAAAAAGGGGTTCCTAACTGTTAAAACATGTTTCGGATCCTTAAGGAAGAGTCAGATCCTCGGCACAATTCGATCATGATATTTTTCGGATCCCATAGATATTGGATCCGAAATGCATTGTGGATCCGAAAATCCTTCTAATCCTTGTACAACTTCTGATCAGACAAGGTCTGATCCTTGATTTGTATTTCGGATTTTAGACAAATCCTAAAACATTTATAATTGTTTCATCTGATGTATTTGTTTAATCATCAAATCAAATGGTTGAGACCAACACTAACCCTCAAAACTTTATACAAACTCCGCAACCATTTTTACCTATAAAAAACCCATACCGGTCAAGTCATTACCCCACCAAAATAAAGTTATAAAAACTTAGGGGCTGTTTGTTTACCTCTTAATGGTTCCATTAAAAGGCAACCTCTGAATCGCTAAGAGGTAAATCTTGTTTGGCAAAAAAAAGTGTTGCCTCTTAATGGTTCCAAAATCCTCTTAATGATTTTGTATCCTGACCCTCCCTTAACCATTAAGAGCCCTGATTTCATTATGAACAATTAGCAAACAACCATATTTCATTTTACACTATATCATTAAAACCTCTTAATCATTCAGACCACTTAATCATTCTGCACTAAACCATTCAACAACTGTCAAAAAGCCCCTTAAAGACACGTTGTGGATCTATATGATTGATAATCTCCATCTCTAGTCATTGCTCCCACCTAGGGATGGATTTAAGGAGGGAGGGGGTGCCCATGCCACCAGTTTATCATGCCAACGTGGTTGGCAAATTTTATTAAGAGTCTTAATGGTGCATCAACTTTAATTTGATGTGTGCACCAATAAATTAACAAAAGGTTGTCGTTGCCTACATGCAAATTCGAATCCCTTGGCTTTATTTTTTGGTAACAGCAGCAGAAAAAGAAAGAAAAACCCACTTGGGTGTCACTTTTAATTAAACCGTACTTTTTTATTATTAGTTTTTGTTTTATTAGATATTATGTTAATTATTTTGTACCCCCACTTGGAAATTTTTCTGGATCCGCCTATGCCCCTCCCTAACCCCGTACAGATAAACATTCACAATCACAATGGCAAGAAATGAGAAATCAAACCATAGTATTACCTTATTTTGCAATTCACCTAAATTCAGGGTTGCTATGATTTTCATCAATAAAATAAAAAAGACAGGGATAAACATCCTATTGCACTGGTGTACAATTCAAAATTGGACCCGATATGCAACAACAAGGTATTCGAGTTGATAGACTATGTTGCATTCACAAATTGGCAAAACCCCATAAGGGTTTTTCTAAGATATGATTTTCTTTTAGTCGATCATTAACCCAAAAACTCTTATATAAGAAAAGATTTGATTTTTTTTGTCCAAAGTTCTCACCTCCTCCTTCAATTGAGAAGGATCTAAGACGGTCTATGCACTACTTCAGTCACTTCATAAGTCCAGTAAATAAATATGTAAACTGTGTAGCATATCATATATCATATATGATATAACACTTATTTCTTTCATCTCCCATATTGTTGCATAATCACAAATAACATGGCAAGAAAAATAATTGATAAAATTAGTAATGAAATTCAGAGAACAAGATAAGTAAACATACAGGAATCGCAACTTTGACAGCTTGCCCAATGTGACTGGAATGGGTCCAGAGAAACTGTTGAGGTAAAGATCTAAGCTGACTAAGTTTGTCAAATTTCCAAGATCATTAGGAATTGGGCCACTTATGTTATTGCTGTACAATTCCCTGTTGAAAACAATCAAGCAAAATTTTCAACTGCTTACACAAATCCACACGGCAAAGATCACAACTGTGTTAATATAATATAATGCAGCATATATGAAATCAATTTTTCCTTGTGCAGATAACTCAATGTCAATATAAACATATATGTCAAATTAAAGAAAATGATGTTAAGAGCATCTCCAACAGATTCTCTAAATTAGAGAAAATGGAGGTTGTGTTCCCTATTTTGCTCCAACAGATTCTCTATATTGTACTCTAAAATAGAGAAAACATGAAAAAACTCCAAATGAAGAGAATTCTCTAAAAACTTGATGTGAGGAGAGAGAAATGGTCTTTTATTCATTCCACAATTGAGATTGAATTAATATTATTTTATATAAATTTTTTTAAGTGTATTAGAATGATAAAATTATAAAATATTTAAAAAATATAATTAATGATGAAATCCCTAAAATAGAGAATCTGTTGGAGTTGAATGTAATTTTTTAGAGATTTTAACTTTTGGTTCTCCATTTTAGAAAAATTACAGAGAATCTGTTGGAGATGCTCTCATAACAAATATTGGGCTACCATAATGCTTCAAAGTATATTCAGAATGATGAAGTTTATGAGAGGAATAAACTCATGTAAAGTGGAAATTAATTTCTTTAAGGATATGTTAGTAGCCGCTAACAATGCGGTTCTTGGTTTGTGAATTCCTTCATAATAGCTTAATACTAAATAACTGTACATGGTATCAATTTTGTTTTTAAAACCCAAATACTTTTTCATTGGTACAACACCAAAACTAAGAAGCTATGCACTTCCATCAATTTCCTTCCCCCTCTGTTCTTCCTCTGGGGATGCAGGAAGAAAAAATAAACAGAAAATGTCATCTACCTTTGTCAGCAATGAATTGGTCCAAAAAGCCACAAGCACAAGTAGACAGTTTATATTCATGACTCATGAGTCAAAATATAAGCCAACTCCTTAGAACTCACAAGTATAACTTGATTCCAGACCACTATTTAACTAACATAAAATAACATATGCTGGCTTATTTAGCCAGCGAGAGCCAACCAACCAACCCATGACTCAAAGTACAAGAACGGCAACGAACCAAAAACAACCTGCAAGTGACAACAGGTATTATTTTGGAAAATGACTTACAAGTATTGCAAATTCTTTAACAGACCAATCTGCGGGACCAGTGTACCAGATAGAGCTGCGTTTCCAAGATCACTGAAAAATTTTAGGTGGAAAAGATGTCATGAAGCTATTTGGCAATAAAACGTATTGTTATTCAATGACCATATAGAAGATACAAACTTACACTCGTATAACACTATTATCATTGTTGCAGGTGACATGAAACCAAGTGCAAGGGTTAACAAGGGTAGGATCCCAACTCTGGAGCACACTGTTTGGATCGTCTAAGTTAATCCTCAGGCTATGCAAAGCATCACCTGTGTAAGAACTTTGATAAATATTTCGTAACCATCTTGTAATGCAACATTTGCAAGTTCTGCCATTACAAACATTCATGGGATATTTGTAGCTAACAACATAAGATACCTTACCAAAGGCTCATTGGCCCAACGGTACCCAGGTTACCGGTAGATCCCAGCCTCCCAATAGGTCAAGGGTTCAAACCTCACCAAAAGGCGAAAGAGTGTGTGTGTGTGAGTATTTGATGTATATAAATATTTTATACTTCAATAAAATAAAATAAAAAATTTTTAAAAACATAAGATTCCTCACATCATTGTCCACACTATGAGAGCAAGTACACACAAACATGATCTGGATGAATGTATGCAAGGATAGAATAATGAGTTGAAACAGATTTCTAACATGTGCATACGTTATAAGCCATAGCGTTATAAGCCATAGAGACAACTAATCTAAGATACTGTTTTAAAATGATATAAACAGAGATAAAATACTGAAATTATTAAAGATAAACTGATAAAGTCAGCACTTGTGGGAATACTGTATTTTGTCATAGAGATGACAAATGTGAAATACCCATCAGAGATCTCCCTTCAAATGATAACTGAAGGATCTAAGGTCAGTGCATTATGTACTTGTGGAACCAAAAGACTAAAATTGCCACAGGTAATGTCACTGGATTATATTAAGGCATCTAATTGTACTTAAAAATGATAAACAACAAGCAGTGTTACCATTTAAGGGCCAATTTGGGAAACTTAACAATAAATCTTCATCACATTTCCATAAAGGATGGTCGATCATTTAACTTTACCAACTATGAAGTCAACAAGAAGGTACAACAGATAATCCAAGAGTAAGATAGATATCACATGCACAAAACTAAACTAAACCAAATTATCCAACAAATTGATTTTATTACTAAATGTAGCCGCCTAAAAAAACCCTAATTAGAAAGATAGGTTATGTCAAAATCACAACCCAAAATAGGAAAATTGTAACAAACAAATATAAATAGCATAAGCGCGCGCACACGCATACACATTAGCCCACCTTCCATATTCGCATAAATGAGCTTCACCGGGTGTACCACCAGGATCAAACATACCACAAGCAACATCACAGATTGTCTCCCCATCACATTCATACACAATGTCGTTGAGGGATTATATCACTTCAACTATCATCTCTCAGATCCAAATAAAATACACCCAAATGCAACATTACCAGATATACACAAAACCCTAACCGCAAAACTGCAAATTCCCTCAAATCTCCACCATTGCGAACTAGAAAAACATCAACACAATCAGAATTGAAAGCCTTATCTCATAAAAAAGGAAAAATGAGCAAACAACACCAAGAAATTTTCGAATTTTTCCCTTTATCAGTACGATCTTTACGTGTGTTTTTTTTGCTAACTTTTCATCTCCTGTTATAACTAACCTTCCTCTCACTAGAAATCTCTCTTTCTCTCTCTACTGCGGAGTGTGTTGGAGAGATAGAACCAACTTTTTGGGCGTGTGCAGTGGCTTTTGAGAGCTGCCTGCCCGATCTGCCCGATACTCTACCCAAAACCGGTTCGCGGTATCTAGCTGCCCCATACGTCCACGTGTATTTTAATTTAATTATTTTTTAAATTAATAATCCTTAGTCATATAGGATTTCTCTTAAAAGATTAGAAATTAAACATTTTGTTTAGGGAATTTAATTAAAATACTAATATTTCAATCGTATTTTACCAAAATGTCCAAAATCTCTTCATTTTTGCTAAAATACTCATTAAGGCCGGGATTGTGAGCCGGGATTTAAGATATCCCGGAGTTGTCAATTTTTTTGAGAAATAGCGGGGTTACCCCGGGATTTAAGGCGATATCCCGAGGTTAGGGTGAAAATTTTAATTGAATTTACAAGAGGCCGGGATGGGGTAACCCGGGATATCGGATTTTTTATGATTTTAATATATATATTTATATTTTATATCCCTAAAGTTATTTAATTAGTTTACTTTATACCTTTTACTTTTCTATTTTTCATTTTACACTTTCATCATATTAACACATATAATCGTACTTCGATACCTTCGAAATGAGCCTACTATTTTTGAATTTAATTATTTTATTATATATCATATATACTACATAAGTAATATTTTTGAATATCATTAAATCACTACCAAAAATTATGTAAAACTAACAAATAAGGTGGGACTTCCATTAAGCATATTAAGATGCTAAGAGCATCCACAATGCATTAGTCTTTAAAAGACTTTCTGCTTTTGCCACATCAGCTTTTCACTTACTTTTTTTAACAAAAATCTATTTATACAAATCTTCTCTAATGCAAAAACATTTTCAAAAGCTTTTTCATCAATTACATTTAATAATCAATCATCATCTATTGAAAATGTTTTATAAAGACCCCTTATTTAATTTGTCGTTTTAGACCCACGTGATATTTTTTTGAAAACCATAATTCAAATATTTAAAAGCATTACATTAAACGATATTTAAAAACATTACATTAGACGATACTTAAAAAGTAGTTCTAAACCTAAATATTTAAAAACATTACATTAAACGATATTTAAAAACATTACATTAAACAATGTTTAAAAAAGTAGTTCTAAACCTAAATTTCATATCTCGCTTTAGTTTCGTCATACAACATTCTATGATACGCTAGTTGTTCGTTTGTCATGCCTTCCGTACTTTGCGATAGGATTCTTATTTCCGGACAATTTTTCCAAGCCCAATGCATACAATCAATATTGCCTAACATATCGGAAACCCGTGGTGTTCTTTATGCAAGTGAAGTATGCGCTCAACATCTTCGGCATTTGGTCTTCTCAGGTAAACAGGGCCAAATATTTCAATTATACCCCGACAAAATTTCTTTAGACATTCAATAGAAGTACTTTCCCCTATTCTTACGTATTCATCATTTTGGTCAGCCGAAAATCCATATGCTAATTGTCGGATAGCAGCAGTACATTTCTGTAACGGTGAAAGACCTTTATTTCCAAGGGCATCATCTTTGCATTTGAAATAATCTGAATGGTTGGACAACGAGGCTACAATTCTGTTGAATAGTTATTTATTCATTCGAAACCTTCGTCTAAAGATGTTGGGTGGAAATACCGGTTGATCGGAAAAATAATCGGCAACAAGACGATTGTGTCCATCTTCACGACCTCGTTGAATGTATCTTTTTTTTCTTGGTCGTCGGCTTGAACTTTCTGCTTCATCTCGGGCTTCTTTCTCTGCAAGCATCAACAATATTTTTTTCCTCAGTATCGTCTGGCAATTCATCGATGATAAGTTCATTCACTTGTATCAAAAGTTGCTCGATGATGTCGTCGGACATAGTTGGAAGTATGAAATAACAAGTTGTATATTTATAAAAGTGAAAGAGAAAGTTATATGAGAAATATGGGGTTATATATAGAGGATATATGTTCTTAAAAAATATTTTACTTCTATTTAATAAATTAGATTAATTAATAAATATTAAAAGAGGTTTAAATTGAAAATAACATTGATTGAAGGGAGCAATGTGATATTTTGTTGAAAGAGTAGAATTGAAAAGGGTATAAAGTGAAAATGTAAGGGGGTAAAATGAATTTATGAAAACTTCAAATAACCGGTCGATAGATAAAAAACTTTTCATTAAAAGCTATTTAATAAGTGATTAACTCCAATGACAAAAAGCTTTTTTCAAAGACTTTATAGATATAAATAAGTCATTGATGACTTTTGCATTGGAGATGCTCTAACAAACATGTCTTGAATTTGGTCAATCATTTCACTTTATGTTTTTATCTAATTTTTTTTTACCATTGACCCATTAAACATAAAAATAAAATTCAAATATCCTCATTTTAAAAATAAATGTATTGAAATTGTCGTCTCTGTATTATCGACAATTCTTAAAAGTTTTTACAATAATAATGATATTAAAACTAAAACAGATATAATATATAATAAAAATAAAATTCAAATACCTTCATTTTAAAAATAAATGTATTGAAATTGTCGATCTCTGTATAATCAATAATTCTTAAAAGTTTTTACAACAATAATGATATTAAAACTAAAACAAATATAATATATAATAAAATTCAAATTCAAATTCAAATATCCTCATTTTAAAAATAAATGTATTGAAATTGTCGTCTCTGTGTAATCGATAATTCTTCAAAGTTTTTACAATAATAATGATATTAAAACTAAACCAGGTATAATATATAATAAATAATTAAATCCAAAAATATTCAATATTTGGTTCATTTCGAAGGTATCGAAGAGACGGTTATAATGGTGTAACTTGTTAAAATTAAAACGTATCTTTTTAACGTATTTTAGTTAATATACAATTATATGTGTTAATATGATGAAATTGTAAAATGAAAAATAGAAAAATAAAAGGTATAAAGTAATTAACTAAATAATTATAGGGATATAAAATGTAAATATATATATTAAAATCATATATAATCAATCTTTTACCCAACCTTGGATATCTATTAAAATTTTCACTCCCAACCCCGGGATATCGCCCTAAATCCCGGGGTAACCCCTCTGTTTCTCAAAAAAATTGACAATCCTAGGATGGATTAAATCTCGGCCTAAGTGGGTATTTCGGCAAAACGGTATAGATTTTGGGCAATACGGTAATAGATGTTTGAAATATGGGCATTTTTATTAAATTCCCTTTTGTTTAAACCAAAAAGTTGGGGTATTTACGGATCGGGTTGGGTGGTTTGTGAAAATTTTACAACCCAACTTAATTACGATCGTTTGGAAAATTATTAATCCAATCCAACTTATTTAAAACTATAACCCAATCCGACCATATCCTTATAGGTTGGACAGGTTGACGGGTTGAACGGTTTGGTAGTATACATAAAATTGATGGATGAAATACAATAAATACTACTAAAAATATACAAAATGAAGTTATTACTAATTACAATCATCCAAATTATAATTAAATCATTAAGTCTTGAAGTCTTGAAATCAAATTATTAAATCATTAATCAAATACTTCTTAGTCATGGCTTTTCGACAATTCTCCTTATTAAATAACACCTTAATATTATTGCTAGTTTGAAATCTAAGCAATTTTTATTTTTCATCACACACCCTTTCTAATTGCTTCTTATATTGATTTTTAAGTGATTCCACAATGAACATGTACCAATTCGCGTATTATAAGCATAATCCTTTTCACAATAATTACAAACACATATATACTCCTTTTCTTAAAAAATGATCCCACAATAATTACAAACACATCTGAGTCTTTTTTTTATTTTTATGGGATGTAATATTTTAAATTGTATAATACATATTTTTTAGACTGTAAAGTTATGAACAATAAGTAAAATGTAATATATATATATATATAGAGAGAGAGAGAGAGAGGTAGGTTCATACGAGAATGATAACGATTTAAAGGAATAAAGAAATAAATTTCAGCCAATCATAATAATTAAATTAATTTCTTTTTTTTTCCTTTTTTTTTATTTACCATAAGGATAGTTAGGTCATTTTACCAATATGAATATTTTTGGATAGTGATTATCTTCCAAAATTGTTGTGATATCCTCTCAATCTTCTTCCGTGTCCATGTCGTTTCAAAAACCAGTATATTTTACTCCCCAATTATGCAATTTCCTGCGCAATTCCCATATCAATTTTAACACCGAAGAACCCTTAATCGGTTTTTATGGATTTTTCAAGTCACATCTTTTCTACAAATGGAAGCAGCAAATCGATGAACCGACAATGGAGGCTGTGAATACACCGACAATGGAGGCTGTGACCATGAAGGTTGTGAATACACCCACCATGGAGTTCGTTCCTGCAAATCATGTCAACATTGGAGACAAAGAAGTGAATTCGGCAATGAACCACACTTGTATGAGAGATGAAGTGCTAGAAGATGTTGAAGGTAAATCGTTTAAAAGTTTCATGTCCGACAGATTCAATGATTGATGGCAATGGTTATTGGGTTCATCAGGTGATTGATTAAGTTAGACTATTGGTTTTTCGTTTTTACCTTTTTTAGGGATGATTTGTTTTCGTTGAACCTTTTTTCACTTATTGGAGTTTAGTTGTTTGGAATTGGTATTATTCGTTCATTGATTTGATTTTTCCATGTCTTATTCATCTTTTGTGTTGTTTATTGGTATTACCATCTTCATATTTTTATAAAAGGATCATGTATGAGTGAATGATAAATCTACGACGACTGATTGAATCATATGTGATTTTTGAATGTCATGGTTGGTCAATAAGGTACTGTTATCTTTCTATTGGCTATGATTTGATAAGAATCATATATGATTTAAAACAATACCAGTGTATGAAGACTACTGATACTATTATGTTCAGCATATCACTTGTGATTTACGTGCATACTAGTTATAGAGACAAAAACATTCGTGATTTTATAATTGTATTCCATAAAATCAATACATGTCACATATAAACCAATTTTGAATTAATTATACTAGGGATCACTTATGATTACCATGATAAACGAATTTTGAATTCATTATACCAGCAGATCACTTGTGATTACCATGATAAACGAACTTTGAATTCATTATACCAGCAGATCACTTGTGATTAATATGATAAACCAATTTTGAATTCATTATAGCAGTGAATCACTTATGATTACCATGATAAACGAATTTTGAATTCATTATACCAGCAGATCACTTGTGATTAACATGATAAACCAATTTTGAATTCATTATAGCAGCGAATCACTTGTGATTACCATGATAAACAAATTTTGAATTCATTATACCAGTAGATCACTTGTGATTAACATGATAAACCAATTTTGAATTCATTATAGCAGCGAATCACTTGTGATTACCATGATAAACAAATTTTGAATTTATTTTCAGAAAAATGGGGAGAGATTGAGACGTGTTGAGATAAATTAGGAAGGGATTTCTTTTTTGATTTGATATGATCATCAAATCCCTAAAAAAGCGTCTGATTGATATCATTAAAAATAATTCCAATTTTGCCCCTAAATTCATTTACCAACATATTTTAAAGGGTATTTTGTTGTCATTAATTACATAAAATGCCATGATTAATTTCAACCATTGATTTAATCTAATCAAGGGCCGAGATCTATCCATTTATTCTTTTAAATACACTATGTTCTCGTTTGAACCCACCCCTATATATATATATATATATATGTTAGTGCACATTTTGTTGTATTCAAGATCATCAAGCTTCAAGTCAAAGCCTCAAGATAGAAAGTCAAAGTCAATTCATTTAAATAAAAGTCAATGTCAAGATCAAAGCTTTAAGCTTTGTTAGTGTTGTTAGTTTAGTTTGCCCTTGTATTTCTTGTAGGTATAACTAGTTTTTGTGTTGTAATCTTGTAGTTAAGATCATAACTCATATTCATTCTAGTAAGAGAAATATTGTAGAGAGAGAGATTGTAATTCTTGGTAATCACTACAATTGTGAGATTTGGTGAATTGTTATTGTTAATCTTGATTAATACTTGCCGATTGGGACTATCAATTGGTGTTAGAGCAGACAAAGATCAGAAATTGTATTTTGATCGAATCTTGTTTTAGAGTGTTTGTTTGTTGTAATCATCAACTATAAAGTTGTTCGTATAGTGATCGTGGTCAAATCTGCAAAGTTTGGCATTGAAATTCGAAGATTTGAAGGATCTATGGCTGAAAAAAATGTTCACTGACTCGAAGTTGTGAAGAACTCCTAAGATCCAAAGAACTCGCAAGATTCATGATGAACTCCCAAGCTTCAGAAAGTGTTTGAGTGCTTTGGTGAAAAAGTTTAAGGGGTTGCTTGTTTTTCTATTTTCAGCACTTAATTGCCTCTTTTCACTTTTTCGGTCAGACCTTTTAAAAATAAGTGCGTTTTTTTTCTCCATTAAATCAGACCCACTTATCACTTAATATGCACTGACCGAAAAAGTGAACAGGTTATCACTTTTTTTCCACTTATTTCCCAAGTCGTCTCTTTTCTCCAGATCGACGACCACGCTCTCCAGATCGACAACCAACGACTTCTCCTCCCAAATCGACGACCGCTTCTTGCTCTCCAAATCGACGGTTTCTCCTCTCCAAATTGAACGACTGCTTCTTGTTCTCCAAATCGACGACTTCTCCTCTACAAATCGAACGACCGCTTCTCAAATCGGGACTTGCAAGGTTCGATTTTATGCTTCTGCTCGATTTTATGGTTCAATTTGTGCTTTTACCGATTTTATGGTTCGATTTGCTTCTGTCGATTTTATGGTTCAATTTGGGCTTCATCTCTGTTCCTACATCATGTTTTTGCTTCTATTTTATGATTCGATTTACTTCTGTCGATTTGCTTCTATTCGATTTGATTCTATTTTATCAGACCTTTTATGATTCGATTTGCTTCTGTCAATCAGTTGGATACCTTGTAATGTTTTATGAATGCAGAAAACAAAAATATCGTGCTTTTCTTGGCTTGAAATCTGTGGTTAAGTCGTCACACCATGAATCATAGGCATACCCCAAGTTTGAATTTTAAGGTTCTATTTGAGTTTTATCTGTTGGATTTCATCTTATGTTTCTATTTGAATTTTATTTGTTGGATTTCATCTTATGTTTCTATTGGAAAAAGCTTGAATGGATTTCATCTTATCGAGGGTTTGTCCTGATTTTAGTACAATATGGTTTGGTTTCTTCTTTCCATTGATTTTGCATAAAAATGCATTCCAGTAACCATTGTGAATCCCTGTTGGTACATAAATTACTTGCTTTTCGATTTTAAGGTCCTTGTTAAGGTTCTGGTCGTCTTTTGTTTAGTAGATGGAAGAAGTTGTTTTCTAGCTGATTGCATGGCATCTATGTTTGTAATGTACTTGAATGAGTTTTACCTTTTAGGAAGAACTGCTTGTATGGGGTGTGCTCTTTTATATGCTTGATAGGACAAGCAAGTGCATCAATTTGACTTGACAGCTAATCTTTCCTAAATTTATCTGCAAATTGGAATATGATTCAGTCGTGTATTATGTTTTTAGGAACTGAGGATGGCAATTGTCTTCCCTTCAGTATAATTACATATTTGCACTCTAAACTTTGCCATTAGTGTAATTACAGATACATAAGTGGTTTAGGATAGATTTGAACTCTAATCTTTGCCATTAGTGCTTAGTTTTTCTTCAGGTTAGAATTCTTTTGAGGAGAAATTTCAATCTAACTAGTGCAACCGTATGTGCAATTTCACTTTTGAGGTCAAACATGTGGCTTTCAGGAATCATATAGGAGATTTATCTTGTTAGGTATTTAACACTAGCATTTGCTGTTATGCATTTTTTTCTACAATTTTGATGACTTTTACTTGTATAATTCTAACTTGAATGGTGTTTACTCCCCAAAGCTTTTTGTAACCTTTTCATTTTAAACACCATTTTTGGTTATCCTTTTTGCAACAATTTGGTACATTGCACCGTTGCATCAAGTTTTCTCTGAATTAGAAACATTTATATCTATTTTGAAAATAAAAATAGCCTGTTTGACTTGAAAATTTAATACGAATAACGAATGGGGAGAGTGGAAGTTGAAGTTGAAAGCTGGTCATCTTGACTTCAAACGTGAGTTTATGCCCTAAAATTGGGATTATGTTTATGTGCATTGTGTTTGTGCCACGCAGTTTCTTCTAATCGTTGCCTACTCCTGTGTGTGGGTATGTCTTTGTTAATTTCTTCTATAATCAATGGTCATATATTATTATACTTGAATGTAATATTCTGGTTTTCTTAATCAACTTTTGAAGAGCCTATCGCAGCTGCCGGTGGTAGAACTGGAAAACCAAAACCGGAGTCAATATCAGATACGGAGAAACCAAAAGCTAATGGTAATTAATCGTCTTAATTGCTAATATTAAATTATTAATATTAAATACTTGATCAATTGTTGTACCTTAATTTGTGCTTAGGAAAAAATGGCATTGACATGACTAAGATGAGCCAGAAAGTGATGAATGAATGGTCCGATGATATCGAGGCACTTATGTCGAAACTACGTCATTCATATTACTACACGAAACCCACGATCGAGCAACTAGCAGCTAGAGAGCGAGCGGACCCAGGTTACATTGGTCGTGTAAAGGACTTTGTGGTGGGGCGTGATGATGCCAGAAGCATCAGATTTCTCAGGGAAATAGAATTGAGAGGGCTCGAACTTGGGTCTTTCAATGAAATCATTCCTGGAAGAATTGCTCTTTTTAGTTTTGGTTGATGGTCTGGTAGGTAGTTTGTAGGATGGTTCAAGTGTTTAGAGTTTACATGGTACTTGGTAAGAGATTGTTGAATAAATCCCTGGTCTATAGGGTTTGCCCAGTTTGTTTAGGAGTCTGTTGATGGATTTGTATTTGTACATAAATATGTAGTAGTGAACTTGTGTCGATTCATTCTCTGAAAGGGTATCAATTGTACTTCAATATGAATGAACTTGCTATCACTTTTTTGAGCAAATGATACATATCCTTTATGCTTGTTTTGATGCAATTTATGGTTTGAGAAATGAGTATTTGTAAATACGATAATTTTAGTAGTATAATGTAATTAAATTCGACAATATCACATTTTCAGGGATAAAATAGACAATAACATATATTCAGACGTTTTCAACTTATAAAAACAAACTGTCTTTTTTATTCAGATTTCAGACTTCAGCACCACCACTTAAAAAACAAACAGTCTTTTTTATTCAGATTTCAGACTTCAGCACCACCACTTAAAAATCAGAAGTGAAATCAGATTTCAGACTTCAGCACCACTTAAAAAACAAATGCCACCTAAGTGTGGAACTCGTATCTTGTTGTTTACGAAAAGTGAAGAACTCGCAGATAGTTACTTACGACAAGTGTACTTCTCGTATACCAAAGCTTACGACAACTCAAGAACTCGCAAGCCTCTTTTTACGATAAGTGTACTTGACGCAAACCTCTGTTTGCGACAAGTTACTGTTCACGTGGTGTAGTCTGCGACAAGTTGAAGAACTTGCATCCTTTGATTTGCGAGTTTTTACTTCTCGGCTCATATTGCTTACGACAAGTTCTCCTCAAATAGTTGTTATTTTTTTCTAAGTCCAGGACTCGTACCATTTTGCTTGCGAGAAGCTACTACTCGTGTACTGCGACATACGACAAGTCTACTCCGTGGTTCCTTCAGTCTGCGAGAAGTGTAGTTCTCGGGTCCTTTGATTTGCTAGAAGTTCAGAACTCGCATCCAATGGTTTGTGAGTTGTTAGTTCTCGGGTATAGTGGTATGTGAATAGTGATCTTCTCGTGTCCAGTGCTTTGCAACAAGCTACTGTTCACTCTAGTTCTTTGCGACAAGTGTTCTCAGTGGTTTACGACAAGTTCTTTTTAATGTTTTGTGACAAGTTTGTGTTGTGGTTTGCGAATTCTATACTTGGGTCAAATTTTGACAAGTTTCAGATTTATGGAAATTTTCTGATTTTTGTAAATGTTTAAGGCAAGTAATTTCAGTATGACTTCAAGAGACACTCTTGCGATTGGTACAGATGCCAAACTGTTAGATCTCAGATTTATTGGATTCAAGATCATCCAATCTGAAGATTGAAATATGAAGCTAAAGCTGAAAAGTCACTCTCAATATTAGTCTAATGTTAGTTTGTAATAAAATGTCAAAGTTAATTATTGTATTTTATTATTATTCCTAAATATCTAATAAATAGATATTTTAGGATATTTAGTTTTTAGATATTATGTTAGAAGTTAGATATTAGAGATATTATCTCATAATCTAATAATCAAGCCTACAACATTACTATTCATCAAGAGAGAAAAACAGAGAGAGCTTCAAAGAGAAAAACGCAAACATCGATCTGTAATCCGTGGTTTGTAATCTAAAAGGTTGGTTTATCATATATTTGTGATTGTGTTTGTTTGATAACAACTTGATCAAAGAGATAAGGGACCGACAATTGGTATCAGAGCTTAAAAACCAGATTCAAATCAAATTTTAAAACTCGACACTGTGTTCTTCAAAATTAAAATCATTTTAGAAGTGTTAGTGTGTTATTGGTGTTGAAATCGATCAGATAGTGATCGAATAGTGTTCTAGATCGATTGGGTATTGTTTAATTTAAGTACTGCACTATAATAGATTCCAATTTTGTGATTTTGGTGTCTAACAGTTCACGAGTTCAAACTCACTGTTCCATCGATCAAATTTTCAAAAAGTGTTTGGTTTTGAAATCAAAAGCTTGTAATCTGTTCTAGAAGTGTTAGTGGTCTATTTGTCAAAATTTGGGACTGCTAATCGAAGTCTAGATAGGTTAATTTGTGAATCAAAGTCGTTTTTCGAAGCTGCAAAGGAAGAACTCGCGAGAGTGCAAGTTTTGCGCCAATTCATATTGATCTTTTGCGCCAGAAGCATTTAGCGCAAAATTATCTTTTGCGCCACACGAAACTTCGGTCAAAGTTCGACACCGGTCCATATCGATCCACTCCGGTCAGAGGACCCCGGTCACAGTAGCACACCGGTCGCAACACACCGGTCCATACAAGTCACCGGTCGTAGCAACACTCCGGTCAAGGTAGGACACCGGTCGAAAGCAACACTCCAGTCGCAATAACACACCGGGCCTCAAGACCCCAATTTGCGTCAACAGTTCTTCGCGCAAACTTCCAATTCGCGCAACCTTCTTCTCGCGCAAGTCTCTGGTTTACGCCACCCACTTCTCGCACAAAGTCCAGTTCACGCAACCCACTTATCTAGCAAACCTTCATTTTGCGCCATCAACTACTCGCGCAAACCTCCAGTTCGCACGACCCGCCTTTCGCGCAAAACCCTTCTTGCGCCATCCTCTTCTCGCACAAAACTCCTCAAGGTTGTCAAAGTACTTCGCGCAAACTTGTTTTTGCTCCAGCCTTGCTTAGCGCAAATTGTGCTTTTGCGCCAGTTCCTGACTTAGTCTTTCTGAAAGGATGACATCAAGAGAAGCTTTAGCTATCGGAACTGACACAAAGCCACCAGTACTCTTCAGGGGAGAGTATGAGCAATGGAAAGATCGGTTCATGGACTTCATAGAAAGACATGATTTGGGTGACTTTATCAGGAAATCTTTAGAGGAAGGAGTTATGCCACCTGTTATGAAGACTCGCACGGTTGATACTGAGGAGTTACCATATCAACGTAAGTTTGATGAACTCGATGGTGAAGACCAAAAGAGAGCAAGAGCTGATAGATTAGCAAAGTCTTTCATTCTTCAAGGCATTACTAATGAAATATATGTGAAGATTGACAGCTACAAAGCTACAGGCAAACAGATGTGGGATCAACTGGAGAAAATGATGCTTGGTTCAAAAGTTGGAAACCAGCTCAAGATATCTAACTGCCTTAACAACTATGAAGAGTTCAAAGGCAGAGTTGGAGAATCTCTAGCAGAAACATATGACAGATTTGTGACCTTGCTGAATGAGTTAAGCAAGAACAAGGTCAATAAATCACAGATAGAGCTGAATGTCAAATTCCTCAGCATCCTTCAGCCTGAATGGAAAAGGTTTACAAGGCAGATGAAGCAAATAAAAGATCTGAATGATATTCCACTTCACGAGGTATATGAAATCCTCAAGCAGAATGAGGAAGAGGTGGATGAGATCATGGATGAAAAGAGACAGGGTGAGAAGACAGTTGTTGATTCAGTTGCTCTTGTTGTGAAGAAGAAGAAGAAGAAGATGATGATTGTGTCTGAATCAGAAGAGGTTGAAAGTGGAGCGAACTCTGACTCTGACGACTGTGAAAAACTAAAGCAGGCTATGCTTATGTTGACCAAGGCTTTTCAAAAGAAGTTCTACAAAAATCCTAGCTCGAACAGTCAGAGGTATTCATCTGGTCCTAGTAACTATGTTCACAAGGAGAGATTTGAAGGAAAGAGGTTAGAGGAAAGGAAGCCAGAAGAGAAAAGGTATAAAGCTGAAGAGACCAATCAGCAAGAACCTCCAAAATGCTACAACTGTGGCAGACTTGGACACTTTGCCAAAGACTGCCGAAGACCCAAAGTCCGGAACTCTGACTACTACAAGAACAAAATGCTTCTAGCCAAGCAACAGGAGTCTGGAAAGGCATTGATGGCAGAAGATGAGTTCTGGCTAGATCATTCAGACCAAGAAGATGAAAATGAAGAGAAGAACGAGATAGTACACCTATGCTTTATGGGCAAGCTGGAAATAGAAGCTGAAGCTGATTTCGATGAAGAGGACAACGAAGAGGTATGTGATTTAACTAAATCATATTTCTTAAATCAAATGCATGCCATGATGACAAAACTCCAAGAATTAGAGTCTAAACTTAAACGTGAAAAGGGTGTTATTAATGACAAAAACCAATCAATACAGAAACTTAGCGAGGATATTGCTGAGAAGAAAGTATTGATTGAGACTTTACATCAAAACATTGACGCCAGCGCAAAAGAAAAGACCATAATTCTTAAAGAGATTGCTGAAACAAATTCTAAATTGAGAATGTGTGAGTTTGATTTCAAAGAGCTTACGAGAATGTATTCTTCGCATTCCGAAGAAAACAAATCTTTACTTGCAAAATTAAATGCTTTGGAAGGGAAGTTATACTCATTGGGTCAAACTGAACAAACCATTCATCTAAACAAACCCAAAGAGAATAAAGAGAGTTGGGGACTTGGTTATGAGAATCCTCACTACCTTAAAAAGGGTATATCTGAAGTGCCAGCACTTTATGATTTTACATTCTTAAAACTTTCTCAACGATACCCTGATCTTAAAGTTTTCTGGACTGGACTGTCTAAAGAGGATGAAGCCAAGGAAACAGAAAAACGAAAGAACACATCCAAATTTCAACTTCCATTTTGTTATGGGAAGTTGAATCATAGTTATAGTTCTGTTCAATCAAAATCTCTTTTAAATGATTTTTTTGAGAATTATTCTGCAAAAGAAATGGAGGCGAAGCCTATTGAAGGTAAACTTTACGTCCCTCCTCTCATTTTGGAAAGTAAAATTTCTGAACTTGAGAAATCTTTAGCAGATGAAAGACTTTTGATTGATGTTGAACAAAAAGTGTTTTCAACTGTGCTTAAGAATACTGTTCTTTCTAAATCAACTAAGGCTTCAAAATCTGATGATATGTTTGGTTTATCTGATGGAGGGTTTGATTTTCTAAACTCTGATGGTGTTTTGGATGATTGTTTTGATCAATTTAATTTTAGTGCCAAACTTCCTAATCATTCGTCTTTTGTTGTGAATTCCTTTGGATTATCCAGTATGTTTGAGAAAGGTAAATTGATGAGTGGATAACTTATCACATTTTCCATAACTTTTTATTAGGATTTTCTAGCATTTTTATTTCCCAAATCACAATATTTGAGTCTTTTATTCTTAATTTTATCATTTGTTGAGTTGGGAGCTAAGTGGTGGAAATTGACCTTACTTTTATGCTTTTATGTCAATTTACTGATGGATGATGCTACAACAGGTGCCACAGCAAGAGGACTGCAGTCATAGACGAAGCTTCATAAACTTTTTGGTTGGTGCAACTAGATCTTTGAGGAATACTTAGAGATTTCGGTGAGGAGAAGACATGGAGCAGGAAATATATGCTCCTTTGACAAAATTTGATTCCTTAAAGATGCTTGTTGTACTTAGGTTTGACATTTTGATTCCTAGTAGTGGTGGGGACTATGTACTTTGTACTTTTGATGCTCTCTTTTGATGCTTTCCTTAGATGCTTTGTAGGAGCTCCTTAATGTATAAATAGAGGGCTCATTCCAGTATTTTTAGCACAATGTTCTCACGGTTGGATAGCTCACATAGCTATCTTAACTTGCTACTTTAAGTTTTTAATATTAAGTCTTTAATTCCAGTACGCTACTGTTCAGTGTCACAACACCATTCACAACACCTTTACATTTCTTGTCATTTACAATTCGGTTTTACATTTCTGCTTTACATTTCTGCTTTACATTTTTGTCTTTTACATTTACGTTGTCCAATTCCAGTCATTTACTTTTCATGCATATGCTTATTATCTTTCCAATAATGTCGCACACCATGTGTCAAGCGATGATGGGGTAAGTCCCTAGCTTGGGTGTAAGTGATGGTTGGGAGATAAAAGCCTATGTAGTATGGATTAATGCTTTGCTACTAGCTATCAATTTCACTATTCACTCCTTGTTTCTGAGTTTCGACCAAGTGCTTCTTGATGAGGTGACGTACATTGTTTCACTTGGGTGAGCGGCTTGTTTGCAAGCTAGCATATTCTTCAGAACACTGAAGTGTTATAGGGGTTGTAACAAACCCTCTCAATATTTATTGATTGTAAACTATACGGGGATCATAATAATATCTGTGCGGAACCGGTTGGGTCGCCTAATTAGTCGCTGCCGGTAAACCTATTCTAATATGAACCTTGCAAAAGGGTTTTGTGAACCGATAGTGAAGTTGAGAACCTAGTGCTGCAGCATCTGCTGCAACATCAGTCCTATTATTTAGTTGCTTACAACTCCAGTCGGATCTTGCACCCTTGCTTGCTTTCTTTTAAATCTGTTTTAAGCATTTTAATTTACTGTCAACAACACTCAAAGATCATTCCTTCCAAATCTCTTTCTGAAATCACCATTTAAGACTGACTTAAGAATCATGACTTGTTTTATTGTTCATGTGGGATCGATACTTGGTACTTAGTACCACTTTATTACTTGTTCAAACGATAGTGGTTTTACATGTATACTTGCATGGGACTCCATTTGTGATTTTCGGGTTACATAATCCACCGACCAAGTTTTTGGCGCCGTTGCCGGGGACAAGCCAAAACAAGTTTTTCTTTGAGTCACTTTTAAAATCTGATTTTTCTAATCACTTTGGTTACTGATTTTGGTTGCATGCCACGTTTGTTTCACGGTGATATCCTTGATTTGGACCCTGACATTGAAAGAACTTTTCGAAGAAGGAGAAGAATTCAAAGAAATCTGTCACCCATTTTTGAAACACCTGAAATGGAAGGAGAACAATTTGGGCCAGGGCCACAGCCTGAACCCCAAGACATCATTAATATTGCAAATTCTAAAACTGGAAGAATCATGGACTATGCTATGCCTATGTTTGATCAATTGCATGCAGGCATAGTCAGACCACAGATTGAGTGTGCCCATTTTGAACTGAAACCTGTAATGTTTAACATGTTACAATCCAGTGGACAGTTCAGTGGCCTGCCATCTGAAGATCCTCATTTGCATCTCAAAACTTTTATGGAAATCACTGATTCTTTCCAACTCAGTGGAGTAACTGATGAAGCCTTACGGCTGAAGTTATTTCCTTTTTCACTCAGAGATAGAGTAAGATCATGGTATAATTCATTGCAGCCTAATTCTATTGAAACATGGAATGATATGGTTGAAAGATTTTTAAAAAAAATATTTTCCACCAACACGGAATGCTAAGTCCAGAAATGAGATAAACATGTTTAGACAAATGGACGATGAAGCTATTCCGGATGCTTGGGAAAGGTTTAAAGAGTTGTTAAGGAAATGCCCTCACCATGGAATACCCTACTGCATACAGCTAGAGACATTCTACAATGGTTTAAATACCGCTGCTAAATAGATGCCCGATGCTACAACAGGAGGAGCCTTCACCTCTAGTACCTATAATGATGGTTATGAGATTTTGGAAAAGATTTCTAGCAACAATGGTTATTGGTCTGACCCACGTGCACTAGTACCCAAAAAAACCGCAGGAATTCATGAAATAGATCCTTATACTGCACTTACTGCACAACTCACATCGATGGCCAACATGATTAAAAACATGTCTGCTGCTACTGGTGCGAATACTGTTGCTACAGCATCTATTCCTGAACCTTTGCTCGTACAGTGTGTAGTCTGTGGTGAAGGACATACCTATGACCAATGTAGCCAGAATTCAGAATCTGTAAACTATGTGCATAATAGGAATGGACAGTATTCAAACAACTATAACTCAAATTGGAGAAACCATCCCAATTTTTCTTGGAATAGTCCTTGTTTGAATCCACCTATTGCAAAAGAACAAAGAACTTCAAGTTTTCAAAACCAACAAAGTAGTTCTCAAGGTCATTTTCAACCAAACCAACAACCTTTTCAAAGTCAGCAACATCAACAATCTTTTCAAAGTAAACCAAGTCAACATGTTGATTCTTCTGTTTCTTTGGAAACATTGTTGAAAGGTTTTATAAATCACACCAATTCCGCAATCAATCACCAAAATATTGCTTTAAGGACTTTGGAAACACAGATTGGATAAATTGCATTGGAATTGAGAAACAGACCTGTTGGAATCTTTCCTAGTGATACTGAGACTCCCAAGAATACAACCAAGGAACATGTGAAGGTTGTATCCCTTAGGAGTGGAAAAGACTTAGTTGAGACTACCCAAAAAGAACCTAAGACTATTAGTGACACAGATAAAGAAAAGAGTGTTATAGTGGCACCCCATACTACTGTTACACCTGTTGAACCCACATCATCTTCTGAGTCTGTGTTGATACCTGATAAATCTGAACCTCCCTTGTTATTCCCTGATAATAACAAGAAAGACAAATCAACTGCAGTTGATGCTACAGTCAGTGCTGCAGCACCAACTGACAGAACTGAGAAACCAAAAATAGTAATTGAGCAAGTAATACCTACTGCTCCATCCACCTCTGAGCCTAAGAAGTCTATTGTCACACAAGTACCCCCTTATATTCCATACCCCCAGAGGTTAAGGAATCAAAAAGAGGAGTTACAATTCAAGAAGTTTCTAGACGTGTTCAAACAATTGCATATCAACATCCCATTGGTTGAAGCAATTGAGAGCATGCCTACTTATGCTAAATTCCTTAAGGACATTTTGAGCAAGAAAAAGAAACTAACTGAATATGAGACCGTGTCATTGACTGAGGGTTGTAGTGCACTTTTGACCAAAAAATTGCCCCCTAAGCAGAAAGACCCAGGTTGTTTTACAATACCCTGTTCTATAGAAGGAAAATAGGTTGGGAAAGCATTATGTGACCTAGGTGCTAGCATCAATCTTATGCCTTTGTCTGTTTTCAACACACTAGAAATAGGAGAGGCTAGACCTACCATTGTGACTTTGCAGTTAGCTGACAAATCCATAGCTTATCCTAAGGGAAAGATAGAGGATGTTTTGGTGCAAGTAGACAAATTCATATTTCCTGCTGATTTCATCATTCTAGACTTTGAGGCTGACAAAGAAACTCTTATTCTGTTAGGAAGGCCATTTTTAGCCACTGGTAGAGCCATCATAGATGTCCAAAAAGGAGAGTTGACTATGAGAGTTCAAGACCAAAATGTCACCTTCAATGTCTTTACTTCCATGAAATACCCTGATGAAGTGGAAGAATGTTCTGTCCTAAGCTCTGTAGAATCTTGGTGTCAAGAAGAGACCTTAGAAGAAATTCTAGGTGGAAAGGTAGATGATGACCTGGAAGATGATGAGTTAGAGGAGGATGAGCATAATGATGATGATGACTTAAATGTAGATGACTTAGACGAGGAATATGATGATGATGATTTGGATGATAGCATTCACTGTGATGATATGCTACAACCTGTGCTGCAGCCTGTGGCAGCATATGAGCTGTTGGAAGAGAATACAAAGGAAAACCCCTTACCATCAATTGAAGCACCACCAGACCTTGAACTAAAACAACTTCCTGCCCATCTTAAGTATGTTTTTCTAAGTGATGAGAACAAATTACCTGTGATCATTTCAGCAACCTTAGAACCAAAACAGGAAGAGCAATTAGTGAAAGTGCTTCAAGCCCACACCAAGGCCATAGGTTGGACAATTTCTGACTTAAAAGGCATTAGTCCATCAATCTGTCAACACAAAATCATTTTAGAGGACAAGGATTTCAGATCTGTAGAACCACAAAGGAGACTGAACCCTGTGATGAAGAAAGTAGTCAAGAAAGAAATACTCAAGTGGTTAGATGCTGGAATTATTTATCCCATAGCTGGTAGTTCTTGGGTAAGCCCTGTCCAATGTGTCCCTAAGAAAGGAGATGTGACAGTTGTTGAGAATGAAAAGAATGAGTTGATCCCAACTAGGGTAGTGTCAGGATGGAGAATATGTATGGATTATAGGAAGCTTAACAAAGCAACCCATAAGGACCATTTCCCATTGCCTTTCATTGACCAAATGTGGGATAGATTAGCTGGTAAGGAGTATTATTGTTTCCTAGATGGATATTCTGGTTACAACCAGATTGCCATAGCACCTGAAGACCAAGAGAAAACCACTTTCACTTGTCCTTTTGGTACTTTTGCCTTTAGGAGAATGTCCTTTGGACTATGCAATGCCCCTGCCACATTCCAAAGATGCATGATGTCCATTTTCTCTGATATGTTGGAAACCTCTATGGAAATATTCATGGATGACTTTTCTGTCTATGGATCTTCATATGAACAATGTTTGAAAAACCTTGAACAGAGCCTTAAAAGATGTGAAAAGACTGACTTGGTTTTAAATTGGAAAAAGTGTCATTTCATGGTCAAAGAAGGCATTGTTTTGGGACATTTAATTTCAAATAGAAGGATAGAGGTTGACAAAGCAAAATTAGAAGTCATTGAAAAACTTCCAGAACCTACAAATGTTAAAGGAATTAGAAGTTTCCTTGGTCATGCTGGCTTTTACAGAAGATTTATAAAAGATTTTTCAAAGATTTCAAAGCCACTCTGTATACTGCTGTAGCATGACCAACCTTTTGATTTCAACAATGAATGTAGGGAAGTTTTCAAAATTTTGAAACAAGCTTTGATTTCAGCACCTATTGTGATCACACCTGATTGGACTCAACCATTTGAACTCATGTGTGATGCAAGTGATTGGGCAATTGGTGCAGTTTTGGGACAAAAGAAAGGAAAGATTTTTCACCCTATCTATTACTCTAGTAAAACTCTAAATGAAGCACAAGTTAACTACACAACCACTGAGAAAGAATTATTGGTTGTTGTATTTGCCTTTGAAAAATTCAGATCTTATCTGATGGGGACCAAGGTTACAGTTCACACTGACCATCCAACCATCAAGTACTTGATTTCTAAAAAAGATGCAAAACCAAGATTAATTCGGTGGGTGTTGTTGTTACAAGAGTTTAACCTAGAAATAATAGATAGGAAAGGTATTGAAAACCAAGTTGCTGATCACTTGTCCATATTAGAAAAAGGAAAGGGACCTTTAATTGAGATAAATGAAAAATTTCCTGATGAACAGTTACTGGTGCTGCAGCATGCTACAACATCATGGTTTGCTGACATTGCAAATTACCTAGCTGCTGGGATTATTCCACCTGAATATAACAGAAACCAAAGAAAGAAACTGTTCAGTGATGCAAAGAATTACCTTTGGGATGATCCATTTCTGTTTAAGCTAGGAGTTGACCAAATCCTAAGGAGGTGCATACCTCTTGAGGACACAACTGCAGTGTTGCAGCACTGTCATGCTGCTGCATATGGTGGACATTTTGGTGGCCAAAGAACTGCAACAAAAGTCCTCCAATCTGGTTTCTATTGGCCTACACTTTTTATTGATGCTGATAAATTTGTTAAAAAGTGTAATGAGTGTCAAAGAGTTGGTTCTATTTCCCAAAGACATGAAATGCCCCTTAATGGCATTTTAGAGGTTGAAATATTTGATGTATGGGGAATAGACTTTATGGGACCATTTCCCATGTCTGGAAATTGTCAATACATCTTGGTAGCTGTGGACTATGTCTCTAAATGGGTAGAGGCAATAGCTTTCCATAGTAATGATGCAAAGACAGTAGTGAAATTCCTTCATAGAAACATATTCACAAGATTTGGAACCCCTAGAGCCATAATCAGTGATGAAGGCACTCATTTTGTGAACAACATGATGAAAGGAGTTTTGGAAAAATACAACATAAGTCATAGAGTTGCTACAGTCTATCATCTACAAACAAATAGCTTAGCAGAACTCTCAAATAGGGAAATCAAGAGTATTCTAGAGAAAGTGGTCAAACCTTCTTGTAAGGATTGGTCATTTAAACTAGATGATGCTCTTTGAGCTTATAGGACTGCCTATAAATCCCCTATTGGAATGTCTCCTTACAAGCTTATCTTTGGAAAAGCTTGTCACTTGCCATTAGAACTAGAACACAAAGCATTTTGGGCTCTTAAAGAACTTAACATGAATGTTAATGACGCAGGTGAAAGGAGAAAGTTGCAAATCAATGAATTGGAAGAGCTTAGAAATCAATCCTATGAGAATGCCAAGATCTACAAGGATAAAACCAAAAGATGGCATGACAAGAGGATTATGCACAAGGATTTCAAAGTTGGTGAAAAAGTTTTGTTGTTTAGCTCTAGACTTAAACTTTTTCCTGGAAAATTAAGGTCAAAGTGGACTGGACCTTTTGAAATCAAGAATGTTTTTCCATATGGTGTTGTAGAACTCATTGATCCAAACAATGGAGCCTCATTCAAAGTTAATGGACAAAGAGTAAAAACTTTTTTGAACACAACTCTACCTATAGGATCCTCTGTAACACCCTAAAAATCAGAGTAAATTTAAAACCTGGAAAACTTGGCAACATGACGTTAGTATTGATATAAACCTCCCATAAAGAGGATGAGTCCTCAAAACTTTACAAAACCTGAACATAAATGGGATTCATCGACAAACTAATCTAGACACTTCTACCAAGATTACATCCGTTGACAATCCATAATTCATCAAAAGAATGAGACTTAACAAATGCCCAGATTCAATACTAGTCATCTCAAAATGCCTCGAGACCAAACCCGTCTCTCAAAACCCCGACAGCCCACTGCTAAGGGAAACCTGTTATACAAATCATTTGAGAAAAAGTGTTAGGCTTAAAGCCTAGTGAGAACATACAGTTCATAAATCTCAAGAGATATTATCAATTGCAACAAAGTAAATCCTTTCAAAGGTTTGGTTGTGCAAAATACAATTCTTGATAATAAATGGACAACCGGTCCAAAACACATCTTCCGATGACGGGGATTACCCGATTTACCAAGGATTACAGTGGAACACAAAGTAGGCCACAAATCCGAGTTATGAGCTAAATACATGGAACCATGGCCACGAACTCTTTAGTCCGTACTACGATGTGAGGGAGGGCCCCCAAGGAATCATGTCATACTCGTTCATTAGACTACATTTGACCCATGGCTAGGATCCGGTCTCACATAACCGTACCTAAGTTGCCCCCGAGGATCAAATGTATCTAACTACAACGGAAGGGGCATATCCTTCCCAGCCATAAGCCGACTCGATACCTAGGGATCCACTAGTATAGTCATGACTTGTCACAATATTTCATGTGACCAACCAAGCTAGATAAATAGCTTCAACACATTTATATTTCAAAATGCCATTTTCCAGACCAACTGCTGGTAAGAAAGGTAATCATAAAACCAGTTTATATCATTCTTTTAAATAAGCTTCATACTGGGCAAGTAAAACATTATTTTACTTAATCAAGATGAAATCCCTCATTCTAGTCAAAAGCGTTTCAGGAACCCTAACATATCTCAAAACCCCAAGTTACATCAAATTGTAATAAACGGACAATCCGAAAACATAGAGATATGTAGGAGTTAAAAACACAATCTTTGACATATATAACAGTTTAAAAAAGTTAGTAGGAACTCACCTCTGTTTCCTTCTTCTTAACGAGCGCTACCTATGACAACACCGAAAGAATCGGTAAGTCGAAACACAGATAACTCTTCCGCTACCTGACTTAGAACTCAAAATAACAGAAGCTAACAACTAACATAACCTAATCCGGTCGAAGGCAAATACCGGTCGAAAGACAACACCGGTCGAAAGACAACACCGGTCGAATGCTCTCCCGGTCGAAAGGCAAATACCGGTCGAAGGACTACCGGTCGAATGCTCTCCCGGTCGAACACAACTTACCGGTCGAATGCTCTTCCGGTCGAACACAACCCACCGGTCGAATGCTCTTCCGGTCGAACACAACCCTCCGGTCGAATGCTCTTCCGGTCGAACACAACCCTCCGGTCGAATGCTCTTCCGGTCGAACACCTATCGGTCCTAACAAGTCCGGTCGTCTTGTTCATCAAGAACAGTCGACGCAGAACCCAGATCCAAAATGAGAAATACTCAGATCTCAAAATGGAACGGTTTAAAACCTTCACAACGAGATTCTACACGGCTAAAAGCATTCAGATCAAAGCATTAAGCTAGATTCGTACCTTGATTTGCCCGAAACGATCAACCTCTTAACACTGCTTTCTCCTGCTCTTCTCTTTCTCTCTGGCTTCTCAAACACGATTCAGATCAAAATGAGATATTAGAAAATATCTGAGATTTGATTTCTATTTATATAGCCCAAGTTACAAATTACCCCCTTGAACTTTGGGTAAAGGTCAACTTTTTACCCAACCCCAAAATTCAGGGTGTTACAATCCTCCCCAACTTGGGAATGATTTCGTCCCCGAAATCCAACTATACAAAGAGATGAGGATATCTACGCTTCATATCCTCTTCAGATTCCCAAGTCACATTTGCCCCTCGGTGATGCTTCCACTGCACCTTGACCAAAGTGACTTCTTTGTGATGCAACTTCTTAGACTTTCTCTCCAAGATGGCGTCGGGTTCTTCCACACAACGGTTACCTTCGTCTACCCTTAACTCTGAAAGAGGAATGACGCTGTCTTCTACCGCCAAACGTTTCCGGAGGTAGCAAACATGAAACGGGTTGTGTATTCTGCTCAACTCCGGTGGCAGTTCCAACTGGTAGGCTTGCAAACCCACCCGCTTAAGTACTTTGAAAGGTCCGAGGAAACGGGGACTCAGCTTCCCACGTTTTCCGAACCGTATAATGCCCTTCCACGACGACACCTTAAGCATAACGCGGTCGCCTACTTGGAATTCCATCGGTCGCCTCTTCTTATTGGCATAGCTTTTCTGACGATCCTGAGCCGCTTTCATTCTTTCAGGAATGCACTTGACCTTATCGGCAGTCTCTTGCACGATTTCAGGCCCGACGAACTACTTTTCTCCCGCTTCAAGCCAACACATTGGAGTCCGACACTTTCACCCATACAATGCTTCGAAAGGTGACATCCCAATACTCGAGTGGTAGCTATTGTTGTAAGCAAACTCCACCAAAGGCAGGTGAGAGTCCCAACTACCCCCGAAATTGATGACACAAGACCTCAACATGTCTTCCAAGGTTTAGATCATTCGCTCTCTCTGCCCGTCGGTCTGTGGATGGTAAGCCGTACTTAACTTTACTCGAGTACCAAGCTCTTTCTGAAACCCATCCCAAAAGTTCGAAGTGAACCGACTGTCGCGATCTGACACGACCGACAATGGTATCCCATGCCTCGAGACCACCTCATCGATATAAAGCTTCGCCAACTTATCCATCGGTAAAGTCTCGCGCATAGGCAAGAAGTGAGCGCTCTTTGTCAATCGATCCACTATCACCCAGATGGTATCGTGACCTCGAAGAGTTTTAGGCAACTTCGTCACGAAGTCCATGGTGATATGCTCCCACTTCCACTCGGGAATATCTAAAGACTGAAGACTCCCATACGGTCGCTGATGTTCGACCTTGACTTGCGAACACGTCACATAACGCTCAACGTAACGCGCCACATCAAGCTTCATTACCGGCCACCAGTAGTGCAACTTCAAGTCCCTGTACATCTTTGTACTTCCCGGATGAATGAAATACTTAGACTTGTGTGCATCTTCTAGCAACAGATCACGGTTACCCCCAATCTTGGGTACCCACGCACGACCACTGAACAATTTTACTCCACGACTATCTTCCGTTAAGAGTAAACGCTGCTTCGTCATGATCTCATCTTTGAGATTTTCTTCTAACAGTGCTTCCACCTGCGATGTCTTGATCTTCTCAACAAGACTAGACACTAGCTCGATTCTCGAATGGGTAGCCCGAATACTTCCGCTATAGTCCTTCCGACTTAACGCATCGGCCACCACGTTCGCCTTACCGGGATGGTAAAGCAACTCACAGTCGTAATCTTTAAGCAACTCGAGCCACCGCCTTTGCCTCATATTCAGATCTTTCTGATCAAAGACATATTTCAGGCTCTTGTGATCCGTGTATAGAGTGCATTTCGTGCCGTAGAGGTAATGTCGCCAAAGCTTCAAGGCGAACACCACCGCCGCTAACTCCAGATCATGGGTTGGATAATTCTGCTCGTGTATTTTGAGCTGCCTCGAGGCATAAGCGATGACCTTGCCTCGTTGCATCAACACACAACCCAGTCCCATCTTTGAAGCGTCGCTGTAAACCACGAAATCTTCCGATCCTTCAGGTAACGTCAAGATCGGAGCTTCACACAACTTCTTTTGAAGGATCCAGAACGCCTTCTCTTGGGTTTCGGTCCATTCGAACTTCACATTCTTCCGAGTCAGAACTGTCAAGGAAGAAGCGATCTTTGAAAAGTATTGGATAAATCTCCTGTAGTATCCCGCCAGACCCAAGAAACTTCGGATCTCGGACGGACTCTTAGGAGGCTCCCAATTCATCATAGCTTCAATCTTGGAGGGGTCTACTTTCACTCCGTCCCGAGTGACTACGTGACCCAGAAAATGTACTTCTTTAAGCCAAAAGTCGCACTTGGAAAACTTGGCGTACAACCTTTCTTTTCTCAACACTTCCAGAACTTCACGTAGATGTTGCTCGTGCTCTGTCTCACTCTTAGAGTACACGAGTATGTCATCAATAAATACTATGACCGACTTGTCGAGGAATGGTCGGCACACTCTATTCATCAAGTCCATAAACACTGCCGGTGCGTTTGTTAGGCTAAAAGGCATTACAAGAAACTCGTAATGGCCGTAACGCGTTCTGAAAGCTGTCTTCGGAACATCTTCTTCTCTTACCTTCACTTGGTGATAACCCGATCGTAAGTCGATTTTAGAAAAACATCCCGCTCCTTGAAGTTGATCGAACAAGTCGTCTATTCTCGGAAGCGGATATCTGTTCTTTACTGTAGCTTTGTTCAACTCACGATAGTCAATGCACATTCTCATTGTGCCATCCTTCTTTTTGACAAATAAGACCGGAGCTCCCCAAGGTGACGAACTCGGTCTTATAAAGCCTTTCTCCAATAGCTCTTGGAGTTGTGCCACCATCTCTTGCATCTCCGATGGCGCTAAACGGTAAGGTGCTTTAGCGATTGGGGCTGCTCCAGGCACAAGATCAATCCGAAACTCTACCTGCCGATCGGGTGGCAACCCGGGCAAGTCGTCCGGAAAGACATCTGGAAACTCACGCACGATCTTCACATCTTCCAGCTTTGATTTCTTTAACTTGGCATCGATCACATAGGCTAGGAAAGACGAACATCCTTTTACTAAGCACTTGCGTGCCTTTGCCATTGTGATTATTGCCACTTCACCTTTTCTCCTTTCACCATAGATGACGACTTCGCCAGTGGGGTTGGGAAGTCGAATCAACTTCTGGTAACACACGATCTCGGCCTGATTGTTTGACAACCAATCCATACCGACCACAACATCAAAACCCTTGATTAACATCGGCAGTAGATCGATCGGGAATTCTCTCCCTTCGATACTAAGAGCACACTGCTTCAGAACTTTGTGGATCAGAACTTGACTACCATCGGCTTTTTCTACCACTAATGCATCCTCAAGACTAGTAGTGGGCATAGAAATTTTCTGACGGAACAATTCAGATACGAAAGAGAAACTAGCACCCGTATCGAATAAAATACGAGCAGGTACAGAGTTTATAAGAAAAGTACCCGATACCACATCAGCGGATGCCCTGGCCTCTTCGGCCGTCATCTGAAAAGCTCGACCCGGAACCCTCGGAGGGTTCTCCTTCTTTGCCGCCGCACTACCCGACTTGAGCTTCGGGCAATCTCTCTTCACATGCCCTGGTGCCTTACACTCGTAGCAAACCATCCCCACGACAGAACAGTCACGGGCGGTGTGGTCATTCTTACCACACTTGAAACAGAATCTAGAAGTGGAGTTACAGTTACCGTGGTGTTTGGTTCGACACTTCGGGCACCACCTTGCTTCTTGATGACTGTTGAAATTACGGTTTCCGACAAAAGGTTGGGCCCGCTTAGAAGGTACTGAACTGCTCTCCCACTTCCTCTTATCAGACACCACCACTGCTTTCTCAGATTTGCTTCTCGCGAACATTTCTTCCATGAACTGAGCTTCCTCGACCATCTATCGGAGGTTAGAATCTTTGAAGTTGTGGACCATAGATTGCATGTCCGCGGGTAAGCCATTAAGATATGCTTTCATCTTGTCTTTCTCTGTTGGGGCAACATGCCCCACCAGACCAAGCTTATCCATGAACTGACGGGTATACTCCCTCACCGTCAGGCTTCCCTTTACCAGAGACCGGAATTCTTTCTCAATTCGGTCCATCGTTCTTTCGTTGCAGAATTCTTCTAACAACTTCTTCTTGAACTCGGCCCAAGACAACTGAGCCAACACTGCAGAAGATAGGGTGGATTGGATGACATTCCACCAAATGAGCGCAGTATCCCTCAGCAGTTGGGTACCGAATCGCACTCTTTGATCATCTCCGCACTCGGAAGAGCCAAAAGCTTGCTCAACCGCGCGGATCTACTTTACACACACGACCGGGTCATCAGAACCAAAGAACTCTGGCGGTTCGCAGCCCATAAAGGACTTGTAGGAACAACTTTTCCTATTTCCCGGAGTACCAACAAACCTGCGCTCTTTAGCCCTGACCCCCGTACCATCGCCTCCAGAACCCGCTACGACGTTCTCCACAACCGTCTCACTTCTCCGATTGTTCACGTCGCGGTCCTCCATTACTTTCAGCAGAAACTCTTGCAGCTTTGCCATCTCTCACCTCATTGCCAACATCACGCTGGCCAACAACTCGGACTGGGGATTAGCATCCCCGATGACTGGGTGGGACGAAGCCAGGTCTACTCGTGGAATGACCTCTGGCCCCCCACCTAGCCTTGGCTAAACAGGTGGTCGTACAACAACCTCAACTCCTTCCGGCTAACCCGCTGTAGAGGCTGTCGCTTCTTGACCATCAATACGCGTACGCGGTCTTCCGCGCGTACCTACCATACTGAACTGCTACACCGAGTAGAGAAAGAGATAAGAAAGAGGTAGGAAAGCTCGAAAGGAAAACGTACTACCACATTACCAATTGTCATATTAACAACAATTCAAGCACTCTTACGTACAATATCCTCATAATAACATTAGCTAAGTGAAATTATGAACATATAACACATAACGGTTCTTGTCACCACCACTACAACGCCTGATAAACGTACTTTCCGTTGACTCTAAGACTAACCCAACTTAAAAGTTCTACCCAAATCTCGCGGATCAATTCTTAGTATACTCAGTCTAAGTCTAGACATCTTACATTCATGCCTAGTTCGCTTAAACTAGGGCTCTGATACCAACTTGTAACACACTAAAAATCAGAGTAAATTTAAAACCTGGAAAACTTGGCAACATGACGTTAGTATTGATATAAACCTCCCATAAAGGGGATGAGTCCTCAAGACTTTACAAAACCTGAACATAAATGGGATTCATCGACAAATATGTCCAACTGTTTTTCTTATGGGAACCATGCAAGAGAAAAGCAAGAGGTACTAGTAAGGGAATCTTTACTTTTTGCAAATGGTCATATCATATCAAAAGGTAAGGAATCCTCATTATGAACTAGTCTACTAGGACAACCCTTTTTCCTCCCTTCATTATAGCACCACCGGTTTGAGTAAAATCAAATGAAAAGAGAATTTTCTTTTCAATTTCTTTTTAAATAAACCATTTTGAAAATCCAAAAACCAACTTTTCGGTTTCCCCCAAAATCAAAAGTGATAACCATTTCACCGATTATCACTTCTCATTCATTAACCCTCTGTATTTCCATCTCTCTCTCTGTTCTAACTCTGTTGCAGTAAGAAGACGAAGCATGAAGAAATCTTCGAAGAAAGCAATGCCATCACCGAAAGATGAAGATTTGGTGAAGGGGCTACGTCGATCAAAGCGGTCAAAAGAAGGAATGAAGGATGAAACACCGAAAGCAAAGAAGAAGAAAGTTCTGAAGAAAGTCGGGGAAGGAAGCTCGAAGAAGAAGGTCGCAAAAACAGTGGAATCCAAGGTAAACCCAGAAACTGAAACATCTTCCAAGGATTCTACTCGATCACCTTACCCAAACAAACCCTTGGAAACTCCCAAAATAGGGCCTGTGATCCCTGTGGTGGTAGTGCAACCTTCTACTACCACAGTTGGTGATCAAGCCATTGTGGAGGGTGTAAACCGATCTGTTATCACTGTGGAATCAAGCCAAACACAAAACCCACTTGTTCAAGATGCTCAGGAACCCAATGAATCCTTCAACACAAGTTTATCACCATCCCACCATGAAGCTTTCGACATAAACCAAACACCAATCCCAGAAACTGAAACACACCCTGAAACACACCCTGAAACCACTGACAACCCATCAACAGTAACCAACCTTCCTAATACCATTTCCCCTGTTTCTGTATTGGATGCAACAATGGTCCATGATGTACGAAGTGAAAGCCTCACTATGCTGCCATAAGTGTCACAGCATGAGGCAGTAGCAGTGACCATCCCTGAAATCCTAATGCATGTTCGGTGAGGAGTGGGAAATGATCCCATTTTGAATGAACTCTTGAGAACCCCTGAAATTTCTAGGGATGATAATGAGGCAGTGGGGAATGCAAAGCATGAGGTAGAGGCTGTGGAGATGAATGTTGTTGAAGAAGACAATGTGGAGGAAGAAATCGATGAATGGATTAAAAGGCATAAGAAGCAAGGAAAGAAGGTTCCAGCAGCAAAAAAGGGTGAGAAGCAAAAGGGCAAAAAGAATGACAACAAGGCCAAGGACACTCAGTCCAAAGCCACACCAAAGAAGAAGCCTTAAAGCATTGGTTATAGAAGAAAAACAACAAAGAGGTTGACAAGAGAGGAGAAGGGAAAGCAGCCGATGGTGGAAGAAGAGAGTGAGAATGATGAAGACTATGAAAGAGTGACCAGATTCACTTGCAAGGAGTCTGAGGTAAAATATGAACAATTCAGAAACCAAGATGGATTGCAGGACAAAGGATTCAGTCCCAGAACCATTTATGAATATCCTTTTGTCCAAGAAGCCATACAAGCTTTGGGTTGGGAACTGTTATGCAAGGTTCCACCAAAATACAATCTGGATTGGGTGAGAGAGTTTTATGCTGAAGCTGCTGTAACCGCAGATGACATTGTCACAGTTAGAGGTATGGATGTTTGCTACTCAGCGGAGGCCATCAATAGTATATTTGGGCTTGTTCCTCCACCAGTATCAGTATACGACAAACTAACGAGGAGAGATAGTGTTGCGGATGCAAAGAAAGTGCTCGATACCATTGGTAGAGAAGGAGCAACATGGAGCAACAAAGGAGAGGCACGAAAACTGGAGTCCTCAGACCTGTCTACTACGGCCAGTGTGTGGTTCCACTTTGTCAGACACACATTGATGCCTACCTCCCATGATAACAACATCCCATTTAACAGGTGTGTGCTCCTATACTGTATCTTCATAAGACAAAAGTTTGATGTTGGACAGGTGATCAACAAGAGCATCAAGGCTTGTACTGAGAAGACTAAGGGCGACTTATGGCATCCTGCCTTGCTCAATGTCTTGATCAAGAAAGCACAAGCTAGAACCATTAATGCTGATGAGTATGTGGAAAGGAAGGCTGCGATTGATAATATGGCCCTCAACAGGATCATGAGAAACCAAAAGAGGAAGCATGGTGATGTAGGAGATGTGTTGCACCCAGGATATGCTACAAGTAGTGCTGCAGCATCTGGCCGGGTGGAAACAGCAGCATTCACCATAATGATTAGCATTCTGGAGGAGAACCAAAAGAAGTTGTTGGAGAAGCTGGATGATCAGGAGGATTATTGCGATGAGAAGTTGGCTGCACAGAAGGAGGAGTTTGAGAGACTGTTGGATGAGAAGGAGTTGGCAGTGACAAGGAGGATGAAGAAGCAAGAGAAGTTGATAAAGAAGTTGATGAAGGAGAATTCCATCTTTAGAAAGTGGCACAAGAAAAGAATGGATGTCAAGGACCAGGTCTGGGCAGCAGACCACATGGAGGCGTCCACCTATCTGCCAGAGTACCCTGCAACACTGACTAAGTTGCAGGATGAGTTCCTTGGAAGCCCTACAGCAGAGGAGCCTACTCATTCTGAGTAGGAGAGGTCCATTTCTATTCCTTAGCTCCATTTAGTGTCTTTTATTTTGTTATTTTCTTCTTTATTTAGTCCATTAAGAGTCTGGGAATTTGTTGTATTCTGTGATAGTTTCATTTTCGGTTAGTGCACATAACATAGCCCAAATAATTCACTTGTACATATTCACTTTCAATACTTATGCTAGAACCGAACCAAGGCACCTGGGAAGAAAACAGGCAAACTGTTTTGAAATAGGAGAGGATATAGGCCATTTTTCACAAAGCCTTATACACTCTCTTTGCCCCCTTTAACCCTTTTGAGCCTAAACATGTTCTCCAAACAATGAGGACATTGTTTCTTTCTAAGTGTGGGGAGGGGAGTTTGTGTCAAACTGAAAAGATGAAAAGGTTTGAGTCCTTTAAGTCTTGTTCAATAAAAATAGTGTGATATTGGCACCACACGGCTCAATCAATCATATGGTATTGACATCACAAGGCTCAATCAATTGTGATATTGGCAACTTTGGCTCAATCAAGTTCTTTTCACTGTGATATTGGCATATCATGGATCAATCATCCCTATTTAGGCCAACAAAAACAAAAACCAAATCTGGCATATAGGACAGGCTGTAGTAGATGCTGCAGCATCTGGACACAGAAACTGAGGTGTATGTGAGAAAGTAAGGAAGCCCAAAAATTGAAAAATCCATAAAGTCCTATTGATCCTATTTTCAGAAAGTATTCATGCCTAACAATAGGAACTTGTGTTTTGGCCTATGGTGTTTGTGTTTGTGAAGTGAATATAGGGTGATTTATGAAAGGCTATGTCTATTGATTGTTGAACTGACCACTATCACTTTTCTTTTTAATTTACCTTTCAAAATTTGAGTCTTTAAATTTTTTTTTTTGTTGCTTGGGGACAAGCAACAGTTCAAGTGTGGGATGTGATGAGTGGATAACTTATCACATTTTCCATAACTTTTTATTAGGATTTTCTATTATTTTTATTTCCCAAATCACAATATTTGAGTCTTTTATTCTTAATTTTATCATTTGTTGAGTTGGGAGCTAAGTGGTGGAAATTGACCTTACTTTTATGCTTTTATGTCAATTTACTGATGGATGATGCTACAACAGGTGCCACAGCAAGAAGACTGCAGTCATAGACGAAGCTTCATAAACTTTTTGGTTGGTGCAAATAGATCTTTGAGGAATACTTAGAGATTTCGGTGAAGAGAAGACATGGAGTAGGGAATATATGCTCCTTTGACAAAATTTGATTCCTTAAAGATGATTGTTGTACTTAGGTTTGACATTTTGATTCCTAGTAGTGGTGGGGACCATGTACTTTGTACTTTTGATGCTCTTTTGATGCTTTCCTTAGATGCTTTGTAGGAGCTCCTCTATGTATAAATAGAGGGCTCATTCCAGTATTTTTAGCACAATGTTCTCACGGTTGGATAGCTCACATAGCTATCTCAACTTGCTACTTTAAGTTTTTAATATTAAGTCTTTAATTCCAGTACGCTACTGTTCAGTGTCACAACACCGTTCACAACACCTTTACATTTCTTGTCATTTACAATTTGGTTTTACATTTCTGCTTTACATTTCTGTCTATTACATTTACGTTGTCCAATTCCAGTCATTTACTTTTCATGCATATGCTTATTATCTTTCCAATAATGTCGCACACCATGTGTCAAGCGATGATGGGGTAAGTCCCTAGCTTGGGTGTAAGTGATGGTTGGGAGATAAAAGCCTATGTAGTATGAATTAATGATTTGCTACTAGCTATCAATTTCACTATTCACTCCTTGTTTCTGAGTTTCGACCAAGTGCTTCTTGATGAGGTGACGTACATTGTTTCACTTGGGTGAGCGGCTTGTTTGCAAGCGAGCATATTCTTCAGAACACTGAAGTGTTATAGGGGTTGTAACAAACCCTCTCAATCTTTATTGATTGTAAACTATACGGGGATCATAATAATATCTGTGCGGAACTGATTGGGTCGCCTAATTAGTCGCTGCCGGTAAACCTATTCTAATATGAACCTTGCAAAAGGGTTTTGTGAACCGATAGTAAAGTTGAGAACCTAGTGCTGCAGCATCAGTCCTATTATTTAGTTGCTTACAACTCCAGTCGGATCTTGCACCCTTGCTTGCTTTCTTTTAAATCTGTTTTAAGCATTTTAATTTACTGTCAACAACACTCAAAGATCATTCCTTCCAAATCTCTTTCTGAAATCACCTTTTAAGACTGACTTAAGAATCACGACTTGTTTTTTTGTCCCTGTGGGATCGATACTTGGTACTTAGTACCACTTTATTACTTGTTCAAACGATAGTGGTTTTACATGTATACTTGCATGGGACTCCATTTGTGATTTTCGGGTTACATAATCCACCGACCATAAATCATCAACGAAAGTTGCTGAAACAGTTTATGTGAAAACTAAGAATGCTAAAGGTAACAAGAAATCTCAGCATTCACAGAAACCGATCACTACTGGTAAGCCAAAGAAGAAGCATTCATTTGATTCTCACAATTCTAACTCAAAAGTTTCAAATGTTTCACATATGAGCAAGAAAAAGCTTGGAGTTAAATCTAAGTGGCAACCAAAACAGGAGATTGATGAGACTGCTAAATCTTTTTCTAGTGTTGATTGTAATAAGACTACGACTAGTAAAGATGTTTTGATTGCGAATGGTGCTTTTATAAAACCAAATCTTGTCGTTTCTCGCAAGAAATATTCTATGAAGCAATTATTCCAGTTACGTCTGTCTGCAAGAAAGTTTTCAAATTATGATAGACATGATTATGCTTCTTGTCAAGATTCTGATATTTGGTTTGGCACATATCATGTACACTCTTATAATTCTAATTCTTCATTTGATTCTCAAAAGCAAAGAGGACCCAAATTTCAATGGGTGCCAAAATCATGTGCTAACACCTTAGGCCCATTTATAAGTGGGTACCTAAATCTCTTGTTTCGTAATTTCTCTTGTGCAGACCCGTCATATGTGGTACTTGGATAGCGGGTGTTCCAAGCATATGACCGGGCAGAAAGGTATGTTGACCAACTATACAGAGAAATACTGCGGAACAGTTCGATTTGGTAACGATCAGTTTTCACCAATTCTGGGGTATGGTGATATGGTACACGGCAAAGTCACGATTAAGAAGGTTAGTTATGTTGAAGGCTTAGGACACAACCTTTTCAGTATAGGCCAGTTCTGTGACAAAGTCTTAGAGGTAAATTTCAAGGCCAAGAGGTGTTTTGTTCGCACTGAAGATGGCAAGGAACTCTTGGTCGGCACTCGAAAATCCAACCTCTACACAATCAATTTGTCAAACGTCCAGACTGATAAGCAGGTATGTCTACTCTCAAAAGCCTCGATGCAACAAAGCTGGTTATGGCATCGACGGCTCTCTCACCTCAATTTTCGGTACATCAATAAACTGGTCAGTGGAAAGTTAGTGAACGGACTTCCTGAGCTAAAGTATGTTAAAGAACATCTGTGTGCAGCGTGTGAAAAAGGTAAGATGAAGAAAGCTCCGCACAAACCAAAGCCTGAACCGAGTACCAGCTCTCCATTAGAGTTGTTGCATATGGATCTCTGTGGTTCGATGCAAACGTAAAGCTTAGGCGGAAAGAAGTACATATTAGTTATTGTGGATGATTATTCCCGATACATGTGGGTCAAATTTCTACGTTCAAAAGATGAGACGCCCGAAGTACTCATCACATTTCTGAAGACGACCCAGGTGAATCTGCAGAAACCAGTCAAGCTTCTCAGAACTGACAACGACACAGAGTTCAAGAACAAAACAGTCGAAGAATATCTCGAATCGGTCAGGATTTCACATCAATACTCTGGTACACGTACACCTCAACAGAATGGAGTGGTCGAAAGGTGAAATCGTACGCTAGTTGAGGCCGCTCGAACTATGCTAAGCCAATCTGACTTACCTCTATTTCTATGGGCCGAAGCTGTATCGACTGCGTGCTACACTCAGAATCATTCCATGATACACCTCAGATTTAAGAAGACTCCGTATTTGTAATATCCGGGATTTCAGGTAAGTATGAGGCCTTGTTAATCTTATGTTTATGTGTTTATCAAAGTAGAAATTATATGCTTAATTGCCATTTCCGCCTATGTTAGTTGCTTGGTGTCGGATTGGATGTTTTGGACGAGCATTTGTTGGGTAGTGAGTTATGAGACTTAGTCGCGGGTGGAAGTCGCGGCACAAGCCGCGTAATCCACTGGAGTCTTCACAGTTGAGCACACGGGCGACTTATGCCGCGGGTGCAAGTCGCGGCACAAGTCGCGATCGACCTGCATTCCCCAAAACCCCTCTTTGTCCAATTTTCTTCCATACTTTTCTCACATCTCTCTCCCTTGGCGATTTTTGGAGTTCTTAAATCAGTTCCTTTTCTCACCAAACCCTAACCCTCATAAATACAACCTACATTGGTGGTTGGATCATTGGAATCTTGCATTAACTCTTCTCAAGTCTTCAATCTTCACCTCTAAGTCTCATCTTCTTCTAGGGTTTCATCTTTTCTAGGTTTTGGGATCAAAACCTAGATTGTGAGTTTACTAAACCTTTTGTTAAAACTAGATACACATCATAATCTTCTATTGGTATTATTGTAACATTTCTCATGTTGGTTACCTTTATGTGTTTAAATACTTGATGATAACATTATGTATAACATTATGTATAATATGTTGGATTATCTTCTATGAGCATTTGCCATGCTTTACTCTATTGGTTGAATATTTGGGATTTGCTCCATGAATGTACATTGATGGAATTTTGGCATGATATGGATTATATGTGGTATAGTAGATGATAAACTCTACATGGAATGCCTTTTGGCAATTTAATATCCAAACATTGATTTTGGTGGTATTTGGGTCTCATGATAGACTCATACGATAGGATGGTAGCATAGTACCCATGGTTGGTATCGAAATGCATTGGTAGATATATACCTCAAGACCTCCTATATGTATTATGTTGGACGAACCAAGTTGGTAGACACTAGGAGGATGTAGTCTTGGGCACCACCGTGTGGGTATGTGCCTAGACCTCCGCCATTCGGGGTATTGCCATGGTTGTAGTTGTCGGATGGGCCGGGCCTTTGGGTGTCACTCTTGGTAGTGGCACTAAGGTACATTGTCTCTTGGGTGGAACTGATTGGTGCTACGGGTATCCCCTGTTGACCCCACATATTGTTGAACTCTGGTTAACTGCTGATAAGATTTGTAACTGCTCATGCATGTTTATTATTGTTCAACTCACTAGGCTTTTTGGCCTAACACTTGTTGGTGTCGATGTGTATCTCAGGTTCTGGCGGCGCCGGTCCTAAGCAGGCTTAGTTGCTTTGGGGTGAGAGCTTGGGGATTTTGCACATGGACATTTTATACTTTGGAATGAACCGTTGGGTTTATAGATGACAACCCTTTTGTAATCTATTTTCTAGTTGTAAAAATTAGATTAGTTGGTTGTTATTTATTGTCCGTTAAATTACAACTGTAATTAAACAGATTAGTTATATATTCCCCATTTTTGGGAGGCTCTTGCTATGGCAAATTTTGTATACCTCATGTCCGTTTTCGGATTTTTTGTTATCCCTATTTTTAGGGTGTTACAATATTCGTTAATCAACAACCGAACACCGACAATCAAATATTTTCATATATTTGGGTGTAAGTGTTACGTTCTAAACGACAGAAAGAGTCTGAACAAGTTCAGCGCTAAGGCGGATGAGGGCATCTTTATTGGCTATTCCTCTACATCTACTGCATACCGTGTATACTTGAAGAAGTCAAAGACTTTTGTTGAAAGCGTCAACGTTACATTTGATGAGGAGATGGCTTCTGAGTACGTTCGTTCAGAACTCGTGATAACCGGAGTACTAGCTTCTGGGCAAATCAGTCCAGAACCTGTGTCTCAAGTGAACAAATCAGATGGGGCATCACCGTCTACTAATCCTTTATCTGATTTAGATTTATTATTTGAACTATTTTATGATGAATTTATTGGATCTAAAGTAACTAAATCTGTTGTGGTTGACAGGATGGAAGACTCAATGACTACTCATCCAACCATTTCAGATATTTCTACTGAATCCGACTCCCTGATTCAACAAGAAGTTCAAGTTCAAATACCTACTCGACAGTTGAAGCTGTGACCAATAATGAAGAGACAGAAGTTGCTGAATCAGTAAGGTGTTCTGTAAGGACATATCTACAGACTGATCAAGCTGTACCTACTGAGACTTCTGCACCTACTACATTAACTGAACCCCTCATTCCTACTGAACAAACTGTAGAAGATAACAGTGGATTTATATATGTTGATATTGATCTATCTACATATAATCCACTCCCTCATGAACACAAATGGACCAAAGAGCACCCAATAAGCCAAATCATTGGAGATCCAACAAAACCGGTGCAAACTAGGTCTGCTTCTATGAATATGTGTATGCATGAATCCTTTCTGAGCAAAATCGAGCCTACTCGCGTATTTGAGGCCTTGATGATTCCGATTGGGTGACTGCAATGCAAGAAGAGCTGAATCAGGTTGAAGCACTTGAAGTCTGGAGACTCATACCCAAACCTCAAGGTAAAACCATAATTGGTACGAAATGGGTTTTCAAAATCAAGAAAGATGAAGATGGTACTGTTATCATAAATAAAGCAAGACTTGTTGCCAAGGGATATAGGCAAGAGGAAGGAATAGATTATAACGAGACTTATGCTCCAGTGGCGCGTTTAGAGGCAATTCGGATGTTTCTAGCCTACGTAGCCCACAAGAACTTCACGGTCTTTCAAATGGACGTGAAGACAACATTTCTGAATGGAATACTCAAGGAGTAAGTCTACGTCTCGCAACCAGAAGGCTTTGTTTATCAAGAGAAACCGAATCATGTATACGTTCTCGACAAAGCTCTTTATGGACTGAAACAAGCTTCTCGCGCCTGGTATGATGTCTTATCTAAGTTTTTGGTCAAGTCAGGTTTTACAAAAGGTACGGTCGATACCACTTTATTCCTTAAAAGGGAGAAAGCCGATATCATTCTAATTCAAATATATGTGGATGATATTATTTTTGGCTCTACAAATCCTAAATACTGTAAGAATTTTTCAAACCTTATGGTGTCACGTTTTCAGATGAATATGATGGGAGAGATGAATTTCTTTCTGGGATTACAAGTCAAACAATTTTCATCGGGGATTTTCATCAATCAATCTAAATACATTCTTGATATTCTTCGGAAGTTCAAAATGGAAAATTGTAAACCGATTGGTACCCCAATGGCACCTGGTACTAAGATTGGCACTGATCCTTCAGGAAAGGCTGTTGATGTTAGGACTTATAGAGGAATGATAGGTTCTTTGATGTATCTTACTTCCAGTGGGTCAGATATAATGTTTTCTACATGTTTATGTGCTAGATATCAGGCCAATCCTAAAGAATCCCATGTGTCTGTAGTTAAGCGCATTTTTAGGTATCTGAAGGGGACCGCAGATCTTGGTCTGTGGTATCCTAAAGATACTAGCTTTGAACTAACAACATATACAGACGCAGATTATGCTGGTTGCATGCTAGACAGGAAGAGCACGTCAGGTCATATACAGTTCCTCGGTGATAAACTCGTCAGTTGGGCATCGAAGAAGCAATTATGTGTCTCAACTTCAACGGCCGAAGCAGAATATGTGGCTGCTGCTAGCTGCTGTTCTCAGGTCTTGTGGATGAGAACGCAACTGCGAGACTACGGTTTTCACTTCAACAAAATCCCGATCTACTGTGACTCGAAGAGCGCTATAGCGATAACAGCTAATCCTGTTCAGCATACAAAGATCAAACACATCGATGTTAGGTATCATTTTATAAAAGATAATGTCAAAAAAGGAACAATTGAACTTTACTTTGTAAAAACTGATTATCAACTTGCAGATTTGTTTACCAAACCCTTGGACGAAAAGAGATTCAATTTTCTTGTCTCTAGGCTTGGTATGCTAAATCTTAAGACCTAATCGGTGGTTACCTATTAAAGTTTCTTATTGTAAATTTTTCATCATTTCTTTATCTTTATGTCCGCAAGATATCTGCACTTTAACAGTCTGTTCATGATCTTAGGGGGAGAGTGAGAAGAAATTGTTAGATGATCTACATTAATTTGAGAAAGAGAATACCTAATTTCTGCATTTACATTTTATGTCAAATTTTTGTGATGCATGATTTTAGGGGGAGCTTTTAAAAGTCAAAGGAGTTAGGCTATGACTTCTGATTATTTCTAATCAGAACTCGTACTTTCATTGTTTTACCGCTTTTTGTCTTTTTAATTCTTGTGAATAAAGTTGCTTTGATTTGACTTTAAGACTTTTACAGTTTGAGAGATGCTTAAACGTTCATATCTATTATGACTTTACGCTTAACTTCATGAGATGTAAGATTGCTCGTAAAGGTATAATTCTTTATTTTAATCTCATATATGGTTGAAAGAAGGACAACTTTCAATCATTGAAAACATGTTCTCAAATGTTCAAATCACTTCCCAATTCTTTATCAGATTTTATAATTTGGAAGTGTAATTTTCAATGTTTTCTTAATTCATCTTTGAGCTTTAACTGATATAGTTAAACCATTTTGAGCAACACATACTTTCTAGGAAAATAGGATTTCTTTGTGCTAGGACTTAACACAACTTCTACGGATACACGTTAACCAGTGTTTCCTACCCAAGAGGTTAATCCATAGTGATTGCGTGTGAGGAGTCGAAAAGAAATGAGTATGGGATGTGTGATGAGGTATACAGAAAAGAGAGTTTGGTTAGAGTGAGCTTAATGTTTAAAAGAAATAGGGTGTGAGAACAGAGTTAAAAAGAATATCAGAACTCTGCACCAACTTTTTCTGAGTCGCAACCACAATTCTAATGTTTCACAACTCTTTAGTGAACATTAATGAAACAGGCAACTAGCCCATGCCAACTCTTGATCAAACCTCACCAGCCACTCATTTTCTTCTTAACAGGAAAGTGTTTCACATTTTCAAAAGGGGAAGCAACACATTTGCTATCTGATTTTCATTTGGAAAATCTGGATATTGAAAAGAAGGAAGTCTGCCCCACCTTCGCACTTCAATCATGCACATTGAGTCTGTGTTTAACTTACTGTTGTCTGTGTTTTTGTTTGTGTATTTGCATATCGAGTCTACCTGAAGAAGTCAAAGACAGTCGTTGAGAGCGTTAACGTCACATTCGATGACGATATGGCTTCTGAACAACTCAGTTCATAACCCGTGATAACTGGAGTATTAGCTTCTGGGCAGATCAGTCGAGAACCTGTTTCTACAGAGAACAATTCGGATAACGCTTCTACTTCATTTTCACATTTATCTGATTTAGATTTGTTATTTGAATTATTTTATGAAGAGTTTCTAGGGTCTAAATTGCCTAAATCTGTTGTGACTGACAGGTCTGAAGACACAAGTTGCAATCATCCAGTCACTTCAGAAGTCATAACTGAACTTGCATCCCCCGTTCAGTCAGAAACTCACATTCCATCGAATACTCCTACAGTTGAAGATATACAAGTAACTGCTGAGCCAGAAGTAACTGTATCAGTTGGGTGTGATACACTGTCTACTCAACAGCCAGAGTCTGTTGTTCCAATTGATGCTTCTGCACCTGAAACTTCAACTGCAAACCCCCCTCCATCTATTCAAACTGAAGAGCCTGATAGTGGATTCCAAGATGATAATCATGATCAATCTGTGTCTATTCCACTCCCTCATGAGCATCGCTGGACCAAAGAGCACCCTTTACACCAAGTTATTGGAGATCTTAACAAGCCGGTGCAAACTAGGTCAACAACTCTTAATCAATGTCTGCATGACTCATTCCTCAGTAAGATAGAGCCTACTCGAGTATCAGAAGCTCTAGCTGATTCGGATTGGGTGTCTGCTATGCAAGAAGAGTTAAATCAGTTTGAAGCCCTGAAAGTCTGGAGATTAGTTCCAAAACCAGAAGGAAAGACCGTGATAGGAACTAAATGGGTATTCAAAAACAAGAAGGACGAAGATGGTATTGTCATAAGAAATAAAGCAAGACTTGTTGCCAAAGGTTACCGGCAAGAGGAAGGCATAGACTATGACGAGACATATGCTCTAGTAGCGCATATAGAGGCAATCCGTATGTTTCTAGCCTACGCAACTCACAAGAATTTCACTGTCTACCAGATGGACGTGAAAACTGCCTTTCTGAATGGCATTCTTAAGGAGGAAGTCTACGTGTCTCAACCAGAAGGGTTTGTAAATCCAGATAAGCCAAATCACGTCTACATCTTGGATAAAGCCTTGTATGGTTTGAAACAAGCCCCTCGTGCATGGTATGATGTTCTATCTAACTTCTTGGTCAAGTCAGGTTTTTCGAAAGGTAAAGTTGATACCACTTTGTTTATTAAAAAGGAGAAAGCTGATATCATTTTTATTCAAATATATGTAGATGATATTATATTTGGTTCTACAAATCCTAAATACTGTAAGAACTTTTCAAACCTTATGGTGTCACGTTTTCAAATGAGTATGATGGGAGAGATTAATTTCTTTCTCGGATTACAAGTAAAACAGTTTTCAATGGGGATTTTCATTAACCAATCTAAGTACATTTTTGATATTCTTCGGAAATTCAAAATGTAAAATTGCAAAACTATTGGAACCCCAATGGCACCAGGTACTAAGATTAACACCGATTCTTCAGGAAAAAAGTATTGATGTTAGGACTTATAGAGGTATGATAGGGTCTTTAATGTATCTTACTTCAAGTAGACCAGATATAATGTTTTCAACATGCTTGTGTGCACGATATCGGGCTGATCCTAAATAATCCCGTTTGGCTGCTGTCAAACGGATATTTAGATATCTGAAGGGGACTGTAGATCTTGGTTTGTGGTATCCTAAAGATACAAGATTTCAACTGACTGCTTATTCAGACGCAGATCATGTTGGGTGCATGTTAGACAAGAAGAGCACTTCAGGTCACATTCAATTCCTTGGAGACAAGCTCGTTATCTGGGCGTCAAAGAAACAATTATGTGTTTCCACATCGACTGCTGAAGCAGAGTATGTAGCTGCTGCCAGTTGCTGCTCTCAGGTCTTGTGGATGCGAACACAGCTTCGCGACTATGGATTCAATTTTGATAAAATACCGATCTATTGTGACTCGAAGAGTGCTATCGCCATATCAGCTAATCATGTACAACACACTAAAACAAAACACATTGATGTCAGGTATCATTTTATAAAAGATAATGTAGAAAAAGGTACAATAGAACTTTACTTTGTAAAAACTGATTATCAACTTGCAGATTTGTTTACCAAAGCTTTAGATGAAAAGAGATTTAATTTTCTCGTATCTAAGCTTGGTATGCTAAATCTCAAGGTCTAATCAGTAATTACCTATTAAAGTTTCTTTTATTGTCATTTTTCTTCATTTCTTTATCATTATTTTTGAAAGGATATCTGCACTTTAACGTGTTGTTCATGTTCTCAGGGGAGTTTATAGAATTTTATTGCTAAATTTTTTTTCCTGATGCATGAATTTAGGGGGAGTTTATGCGTATAACAAAAGGAGTAAGGATATGATTTCTAATTATTTCAAATCAGAACTCGTACTTTAATTGTTTTACTGTTTTATGTCTTTTACATTTGAATAAATTTTGTGAATAAAGTTGCTTTGACTAGACTTTGAGATTTGTGCAGTTTGAGAGATGCTTACAAGATCATATCTTTATGACTTGATGCTTGACTTCATGAGATTTAAGACGAAGCGAAAAAGGTTAATTTCTTATCTTAATCTCATATATGGTTGAAAGAAGGACAACTTTTAATCATAGAAAACATGTTCTTAAATGTTCAAACCACTTCCCGATTCTTAAATGGATTTCATGAAATGGAAGTGTGATTTTAAATGATTTTCATAATTTTTGTGCTTAAATGTTTAACAAACCGTGTATTTCCAAAGATAAATACTTGTGTATTGTCTTTTCTATATACTTTCAAGTATTCACACACACTGGTTTGACTTTTTGTTCAAATTGTTCTTACCATGTCTCATATTGAAACATATTTTTCGATGTTAAGACACCCCGCTTGTACTTCAAAGAATTTTTGAGCGTAATTTCATTTCAAAACGTCATTTCAAGAATGTCTGTATTTTGATTTGTATAGACACATATCTGTTATTCTTGACCATAAGCTTTGATTGCTAAATCATATCATTTCTGATCATTTTTCATACAATGTAAGATTTTCAAACAAGTCTCTTGCATTCATATCTATTCATTCAATTTACTTGTTTGAAAATACTTCCATGTTTTAAAATGCTCATATCTTCATGATTATATTATGAGCATACACACATCTGACTTGTATATTTGTGCTTTAACTGATATAGTTAAACCATTTTGAGCAACATATGCTTCATAGGAATATGGGTTCTTTGTGCTAGGACTTAAATGAAAACTTCTATGGATTCACGATTAACCAGTGTCTCCTACCCAAGAAGTTAATACATAGTGATTGAGTGTGAGGAGTCGAAAAGAAATGAGTGTGGGTTGTGCGTTGAGGTAAAATGGAAATGAGAGTTTGGTTAGATGTGAGCTTAATGATTGAAAGAAAGAGGGTGTGAGATCAGAGTAAAAGAATATCAAACTCTTCACCAACTACTTTCTGAGCCGGGCAGCCACATTACTAATGTTTCACACTTCTTCGTGAACGTTATTGAAACAGGCAACTAGCCCATGCCAACTCTTGTTAAAACCCCACCTGCCACTCATTTTCCTCTAAAAAAGAAAGTGTTTCATATTTTTCTGGGGACGCAACACATAATCTATCTGGTTTTTATTTGGAAAATCTGGATATTGAAAAAGAATGAAGTCTGCCCCACCTTCGCACTTCAATCATGCACATTGAGTCTGTGTTTATCTACTGTTGTCTCAGTGGTTTACACAATTTTGAGCCTTTATAAGCAATCTTTCGTTCTTAATTCTTTCAATCACTTGCACGAGCACACAAGGAATTTGTTTCTTTGTAATAACGTTCATAGAAATTGCCTTTGTGGTGTTTCGATGATTGGATGGAAGCCCTGGGGGAGTGAACATCAAAAAGCTCCTTTCCTATGTGTATTCGTTACACACAGTGACTTAGGGGCTGTTTGGTTGGTTTTCCATTAAGTTCTGTATGGATAAAGTTGTCTGTGTGGATTAATCTGTCTATATAGATTTAGAAGGTTTTTATTTGAGAGAGTTTTTTTCATAGATGGAAGGAACGTGTTTTTTAATGAGAGGGACTGGTTTGGAAAAAAACTTGGCTTTCTGCATAAAGCTCCCCCTTGAAATCTTACTGAATAAGCCACTTTCTATATTATTAAGCCACTACCAAACAGTCATATATAGCTGACTGAATAAGTTGTGAGTCTCATTAAGCTCATTAAGCTGCTAACAAACAGGCCCTTAGTGTTACTGACTGGCATTTTAACTAATTCATTTGTTGATTCAGGAGTTACATGAATACATTGTTCGAATTGATGGTGAATCAGAGGCTCTTGAAAGATCAGTGGTCCGAAAAGAATTTCAGAGACATTTCTTGGAGAAAGTTTTGATGCTATAGATGCTCCATTCATCAAAAAGGGGGAGATGATTTACAGAAATGTCCGGATCAGAAATTTCAAAGATTTGAAAGTTTGGATAAAGAGTTGAAGAAGATAAAGTTCAAAGATTGAAATTTTGGAAGATTTTTCAAGCAAATTTAAAGATGTTTGAAGATGTGCTGATTTTTAGAAATTTTCTTTGAAGATTATTTGCTGAAGCAAGTTGAGCTAAATCTGAAGATAATTTCTTTCCCGAAGTCTGAAAGAGTCTTGTGATCATTCTGAAGAGATTATTGAAGATTGTTGGTATTTCTTGAAGATAAACTTTGAGGAGATTGAAGAATAAAGATCAACCAAAAGAGGAGGATTGCAATCAGATTGAGCTTAAAGGGGAATTTTAAAGTTCTTCAATGTAACCAAAAGGGGAGATTGTTTTGCTAAATCTTTTTGTGATGATCTTGAATCCAAAGGGGGAGATTGTTAGAGCATGAATTATGTTGGATACAAGATCATGAAGACTGAAGGTCAAAGTACAAGAAGTCAAAGCTGAGAAAGTCAACTCTCATTAAAAGTCAAAGTCTTTGTAATAAAATGTCAAAGTCAAAGTTCTTGTATTTGTTTGTTTCCTTGTTGTTTTAGTAGTAGGTATAAATAGGTTTTGCTGTTTAATAGATAGATGAGTTAGAGTTTGAGTTTAGAATTTCAGAGAGAATTTGTAGAGAGAGAGAGAGAGACTTCTAGAGAGAGAAAGTTTGTATTCGTTTGAGATTTGAATTGAATCAAACAGGTAGTTAATTCAATCTTTTTGTTTGTGTATTTGCAATTAGAATCTTGATTTCAGGGACACACAGTTCTTCTGTTCAGTTCCTCCTTTGACCAATGAGCTGGTCTGGAGGGCCTTCCTGGATGGAGCAGGGCTTCTTCTTCTTGTTGTTGTTGTTCATCAGTCTCACTGAAAGAGATTAGGATTATTTGATCTTCAACTGTAGAGGCTGGGATTATTTGGAGTTCAGTTCCCTTAAGCAGGGGAGAGAACTGTTTGGTCAAGAAGTGAAAAAGGAGTTAGTGTTTATTTAGGAAGGAGAAAGATAAAGGCTTAGAAAGAGATAGGCGTGGGAAAAGTATAGTAAGATATTGTTATATCACAGATTTATTGGATTCAAGATCATCAAGACTGAAGACAAAAGGTTCAAGAAGTCAAAGTTGCAAAGTCAATTCTCAATTATAGTTGTTAGTGTATTAATTGTATACAAGATTTAATTGGGAAAACCTTGTAGAAAGCCTTTGTAAATGAATAGTCAAAGAAAGTCAATGTAAGTAAAATAGTGAAAAGTCAACATAAGTCTTAGAGTGTTTAAGTACTTGAGAGTTTGTGAGGATTTATATTCAAGTTACTTGAGAGTTTCATAACTCATATAAATAGGGATATGTCTTGTTAATTTTGTAAGAGCTTTAATTGTAATATCAATATACATCAGATTTACTTTCTCTCTCTAGAATAAACATTGTCAAATCTTGAATTGAGATTACTTGATAGATTGGGAATACATTTTCATATGGTATCAGAGCATACCAAACAATTTCAGAAAAGATTTTCACAAGAAAATTAGATTGAAATATGATTTTTTTGGATCATAAAGTCGAATTTTCTTGAAAATTTTTCAAGAACACTGTGATTTTATTGATTGATCTGTACTTTTTTGTTTTTAGACATAATTGTTGATAGAAAGATGTTCAAATCTGTTAATTGATCATTTCTTGAAAATTGCATATTGAATTGATTTGTTGGATCAATTCTGGAAATTCTTAAGAACTCAAGAACACACAGTCGACTTTTGATTTTTCTATTAAATCAAAATTCAAAGTTGTTTGTTGTTCTTTGATTGTACAAACACTTATAGGACAATCGAATTCTGATTTAGAATAGTTTGTGTTCATACAATTACATGGATTAATCACAAGATCAGACTTAATTCTGTGGATTTGAGTTTTTAGGAATCGAACATTGTTCTTGATCATTTGCACTATAATTCTGTGGTTTTTGATGTTTTAATATGATAAGAAAGTGTTTGGGATTGAATTTCGGTTGTGTTGGTATAGTATCAAGAATCATTTGCAGTTTTGAACATACTTCGATCGATCTGTGGAACAACAAAAAGCTTGCGAGTTTCATGAAGAACACGCAAACATGGTTACGAGTTCTAAATGTGAAATTGCAAAATTGATTCTGATTTGCGAGTTCTGATCCAATTAATCTGTTTTTTTATTCTAATTGATTTACAGATTTCAATTTGCGAATTTTCAGATTGAATTGATGAAGAACACTGGATTGATTTGATTCAACTTGCGAGTTCTACAAAACACGCAAATAACAATCTGCGTGTTTCATCAAAACACGCAAGTCCCCATTTGCGTGTTTCTGAAATCAGGTGGTTTGCGCGTTTTAGTCTCAATCGATGTGCGCGTTTCATCTAAATTGGTTTGCGCATTTCAATCTGATTCGACTTGCGCGTTTAATCCATTCAATCTGTGCGTTTTAGGGAAAATCGATTTGCGCGTTTTAGTTATTCAGTTTGCGCGTTTTGTGATTTTCAATTTCACTTGACTTGCGATTTCAATTCCAATTGACCTGTTCAATTTCAATTGACTTGCGATTTCAATTCCAATTGACCTGTTCAATTTCAATTGACTTGCGATTTCAGATTCAATCTGCAGGGTTCATGATTTGGTTTGCGAGTTTCCATCAAGTCGAGTGATTTGTGTTCCAGGTTCTCAATCAATGTTCAAATTGATTTGCACCAATTAGATCTATTGACAACTGGGATTCAAATTGATGATCTTGATCTGCGAATTTGGCCATGCAGTATACAAGTTCAAATTTATTCATTCTGCAAGTTTCTTATTCAAATGATCTGCGAATTCCAGTTTTTTTTTTGAAAATCCAAAGTGATTTGCGAGTTTTAAAGCTCATACAGTCTGAGAATTCAATTTACAGTCTGCAATTTTCAAGCTTGTTTGGATTCTGCGAGTTATATGCATTGAAAGTGTTCTGCATATTTTAATTCAAATAGCTTGCAAGTTTTCTTGCTGAAATTAACACACAGCTTGCGAATTTCAAAGATAAATTGGCCTGCAAATTCATAAATTCAGTTTTGGTTTGTGAATTTCACCTCATGATCTGCAAGTTTGAATTTGTGAGTTTCAGGTTATGCAGTCTACTGGTTTCAAATGGTTCTGTGAGTTCTAATCAAACAACCTGTGAATTCAAGTTTAAGCTAGCTTGAAAGTTTGTGATTGCGAGTTTGTAATCTGCAAATTACAGTCCAAGTGTTCTGCGAGTTTCATTTAAAAAGTGATCTGAACTCAACACATAGCTTGCGAGTTTTAACTTATGTGATCTGAGTTCTTCAATTCCAAGCATCCAAATTTCTGTTAGGACTGAAAGTCCTATGTGTTGAAAGTGGAATAAAGTATTTATAAGGGTTCATTCTGTAATTACTTAATAGTTTATTTAATTAGATGGGCCCAAGCCCATAAGCCCATTATCTTGTAAGCCTGAATATATAAAGGCTTTTCTAGTTCATATTTCAAGGTAACTCAAGTCATTTTGTTAGATTGCTAGTCTATAGGTTTACATATTCTGATCAGATATTCTCTCTGTAAACCTAAACCCTTTGATTTCATAATTAATCATATTACTAGTAGTTGTGGCTTGATTATTGTTCTACATTGAATATTTACTATTGATTGCACTGTACTGGGATCTACAATTGGTATCAGAGCCAGGAGACTAAAGGTTTGATCCAGAAAAAGGTTTGTCTAAAACCCTATAATCAATTATTCGTGTTAACAATTGATATCTGCTTTAATTGATTATTTGTTTCTGAGTTATTATGGATCTGGGTTGAATTTTTGTTTAAGAGTTTATCGGTCGAAGCTTTTTTAAAAGTTTTTTTTGCCGATCGAAAGTTTCTGCATTCTCAAAAAAAAAAAATTCAGTTTATCGGTCGAATGATTTTCTGTTTAGAGGTGTGCTTATCGATTTGATTTAGTAGGTTTAAGTTTAAATCTGCTAATAGAGTTGAATTTGTTGCTTAATCGCTTGAATTTCTGGGCTAATTTTAGCTGTTTCTGGGTTGATTCATCGTGAAATTCATCGTGTTCTTCGTGTTTATCGATCGAATTATCTGTTCGATTTTATCGGTCCTTATCTTGATTTTATCGGTCCTTATCTGTTGAGTTTACCGGTCCTTTGGTTCGACCGGTACATTGTCTTTACCGGTCCTTTGCTTGACTGGTACTTTGTCTTTACCGGTCCTTTGCTTGACCGGTACTTTGTTTTTCCGGTCCTTTGGTTTGACCGATACATTGTTTTACCGGTCCTTTAGTTCGACCGGTACATTGTCTTTACCGGTCCGTTGTTCGACCGGTACATTGCTTTGCCGATCCAATCACAATACAGGTCGCACGTAATACAGGTCGAACGTAATACAGGTCGAACGTCATACAGGTCGAACGTCATACAGGTCGAACGTAATACAGGTCGAACGTAATACTATTCATGAAGTACTATTCATATCGGTCCTTTGGTTCGACCGGTACTTTGTCTATACCGGTCCTTTGCTTGACCGGTACCCTGCTTGACCAGGTTTGTAAAAAAATAAAAAAGGGTCAAATTTTTTTGTCTCACGATCATTTTGCAGTGCATTTCTTTTAGCCCCCGTACTACAAGGTTTCAGTAGCTTGTCATTTGTGACCCTAAACTTTCAAGTTTCACACTTTGTCACTTTTGGTCCCTGCACGTTCAAGTTTCATCTCTAGTCAAGCTCTGTCCCTAGAAATCAAGCTTTTCAGAGCCGGATCGAATTATTTCTATTCGATACGATCAAAATGGTGAACCCACCAAGGCTGTGGTCCAAAGGAGAATATGAAGAGTGGAAAGTTCATTTTTTGAACTTTGTGGACGAACACGAGGTGGGCAATTATATCAGATTATCTTTGACTGAAGGAGAGATGCAATCCCAACTTCCGACAGAAGCTTCGCCCGTGGAACAGGAGAAAAGAGAGAGGGCTAATAATTTAGCTCGAAATTATATGACTCATAGTATTTCTTGTGAACTTTTTCGTGACATTTTGAGTGAAATTTATGGTCAAATAAACACTTACGAAATGACAGGAAAAGAGTTATGGGATTGTACTGAATGGTTGATGCTAGGGCCAAAGGGTTTACTAACAGGAAGAGAATTGGAAACTGAGAACTCTGAGCTAAAAGGAAAGATTTCTAATTTGGAAGCTAAAACTCAGCAAACAGTCTCTGTTGAAAGATATGAGGAAAAGATCTCTGATCTGAAAGATACAAATGCTGAGCTTCAAAAGCAAATATCTGATTTGGAGCAAAAACATGCTCAAGATAAATCCGAGTTTGAGAAATCGTTCGCAAAGAAGTTCTCAGATTTTTCCAGAAAATGTGCTGATGAGAAGAAAGAAGTTGAGCTGAAATGCATAAAACTTTCTCAGCAAGTTTCTGCTTTCGAGAAAGTAATCATCCTTGAAAGAGAAAAGTTTGAAAAAGAAAAGAAGGCCATTGAACAAAATAATGTGGGATTCTTCAAAGAAATATCCGGCCAAAGAAATGATGTTGTGTTAGACTATAATTGTATTCAAGATTAAATGAGGGTCATTATTGTAATTGTTGTAATAGTTGTTTGTGTGTGTTGTAAGATGAGCTTAGAAGGTTTGACCTTGCTTGGTCATGTTGACCTATATATAAGCAAGTCCTTGTATTGTTTCTAGTAAGACTTATGTAAGCAAGAGATTAAGTGTGTGAAAGAGAAGGTGTAATATTGGTGGTAGTTGAGAGAAACACATAGTTGCACACATTGAGTACACACACAAACACATTCTATCTTGAAAGGTTAATCACTTTTAGATCTATGACTTGATGTAATTCTTGTGATTAATAAAAGAAGTGTTTTGTGTTAATCTGTATGTGTTTAAGCTAGTAAATCTTGGGCCACAATTGGTATCAGACCCAAATCCGTTTGAAAATCAAGAAAATGTTTTGAGTCGTACTGTTCACGTCACTGTTCATAAAAGTTCAAATCGATTTTAAGTTTTAGTGGAAATTCTGAGTTGAAATCGATTAGGTTATGTTCGTTTTGTGAAATCGATCGAGTTAGTATCTTTTAATTCTTGAAATCCATGTGATTTGATCATCAATTTGAAGATTTGGTGTTTTTTTTTCGAGTTCTTGAGTTTCACGTACTGTTCTTGAATTAAATGTGATGATTTGTGTGTTGTTAATCGAAATTGCTTGTTATGATTGTGTTCGAAATGTGTTTGTGAATGAATTGTAAAACTTTCAGATCGAAATTCGAGGTCTAGATGAGTTTTTGGTGCAAATTTGTTGGTTTTATAGGTTTGCGTTTCATTCATCAGGTTTGCGTTTCATTCATCTGAAGTTTGCGTTTCATTCATCCAGGTTTGCGTGTGATCATCAGAGTTTACGGGTGTTCATCTTGGTTTGCGTGTGATTCATACTGGTTTGCATATCGAATGTTTCTTTGTGCTTGATTTGTATTTTGCGTATCACTTCACAAATGCAAACTGAGTCTTGCGATTCACGGCACAAACGCAAAGTGGTGTTTGCGTTTCACACTACACATGCAAAGTGTAGGTTTGCACTTCTCGATACAAACACAAAGTGTCGTTTGCGTTCCACTCTATAAACGCAAAGTGGCATTTGCGTTTCACAAACTGAACACGCAAAGTAAACCACATCACAAACGCAAAGTATCGTTTGCGTTTCACAGCACAAGCGCAAAGCTAAGGTTTGCGGGTCACTCGACAAATGCAAAGCTAAGGTTTGCGGGTCACTCTACAAACGCAAACTAAGGTTTGCGGTTCACACTACAAACGCAAAGTCTGGTTGGAGATTATAAAGCCTCTATGGGATCTCATATAAAGCCTCCGGTCTTATCTGTTAGAGATTATTCACAATGGAAGAAAAGAATGATTCAGTTCTTAAATCTAAAGAACAGGGATTATATGACATCTATCATAGATGGTCCGGGAAATCCACAATCATTTGTACCTGGACAAGCAGCCACAACAACATCTCCAGCAATCGCAGATCGATACGTGCCAAAACCATATCAATTCTTTACGGATGTGGAAAAGGCAAGACACAAGATAGATGAAGAGGCACCTATCTATCTCACTATGGCAATCCCTAATGATATCTACAATCGAGTAGATAGTAGGGAATCTGCAAAAGATTTATGGGATGAATTGGAGAGACAGTTTCAAGGATCAAAGAAGTCAATTCAGACAAAGCTGAATCAGAGTATAAATGCATATGAAGGTTTCCATGCGAAAGAAGGAGAGACTTTGTTGGAAACATACAATCGTTTCAATGTGATATTAAATGATCTAAGGAGAAATGGAATGAACAAGTCAGAATCCGAGATCAATTATAAGTTCATCAAGAACTTGAACCCAGAATGGAAAAGCTATGCTATCAACATTCAGATGACCAAGGACATGGCACAAGAAGACGTCAATGATATCTTCACAACTTTATCTCAGCATGAGGATGAAGTAAAGCAGCTTGGTGCTGAAAAAAAGATGGTCAAAGATTCTTTAGCCTTAATGTCTGAACGTAAGAAAGGGTCAAGTTCCAAGTCCAGTTCTTCTTACAAGTCAAAGTCAAGGAAATCCAAAGCTCTTCTAACTGAAGTTACTGATTCAAGCACTGATCACTCTTCTACTGAAAGTGAAGAATATTCAGATGAGGATATGCAACGATTCGCTGAAAATCTGGCTCTTCTCACAAAGCAGTTCAAAAGCTTTGGAAAAAATAAGTACAAGCCGAAATATGAGAGCTACAAGAAAGACAAGTACAAACCGAGATCTGAAAAGAAGTATGAGAAAAGAGGAGAGAAAAGAGATGAAAAGCGAGAAGAGAAGAGAGAAGGAAAGAAAGAAGAGACTGAGCCGAAATATGGAAGATGCTATAACTGTGGAAAACCAGGTCATTTTTCCAAGGATTACAAGTTCAAGCGTACAAAGAATTCTGAATATTATGCTCGGAAAACACTGTTAGCAAAGAAGGTGGAAGAAGGTCAGAATTTAATGGCGGAAGAAGAAAATTGGTTGTACAAGAGTTCTGATGACGAATCTGCACACTTTACTCAGGTGCGTATGATGGCCAAAGTAGATGAGGACATTGGATCATATTCTGATCATTCTGACTGTGGTTCCGAGGTACGTATTCAATCCTTAAAGGCTCAAGTTAAATTCATGAAAGAAGAGTTTGAATCTTTGAAAGTCAAACTTAGTCATGAAAGACAAACAATGTTGAATTTTCGTGATGAAAATTCAATGTTGAAAGATGTGGTTAAGGAAAAAGAATCTGAGAAAGATTGCTTGAAAAAGGACAAAGATGTTTTAAATTAAAAAATATCTAAGCTTGAAAGAGATCTTGTAAACTTAAATGCTGAAAAAGGTGATTTTCAACTAAAATTTGAAGCGTGTTTTCAAGAAAGAAACGAGGCATATTGTAAAATCAAGCAACTGAGGATTTAAATCTGAAAAGAGGACAGACTGAGCAAACATTAAATCTTTTAACAAACAAACTCCAAGATGTCAGATTTTATAATGTTAAAAAAGGTTTAGGTTTTGAACCAAATACTGTTTTGAAAAGAGCACCAGAAAATTTGTATAATTTTGATAAAATGGGCTCTAATTCTACAAAACCTGATATTCATGATACTTTTGTAAAAGGTGAAGTTGTGAATGATGATGACATTTCATCTTGCGCTGATTCTATTTCAAGTTTAAAATCTGTTGGTTTTACTTATAAAGATTTAAATGAAAGTTACAAAACAAGAAAGATAGAATTTAGTGAATTTACTTCACTATTTTCTCCTTGTTTACCAACAGAATCAGCCAAGGTTGAAGAAAATAATACTGAATCTCAGTGTCAGTTTGCTAAATCTGATTTAGAAACTGATGTTGAGAATCAAGTGTTATTATCTGATTTATTCACGACAAATTCCTTAAATGGTTCAGAAAGTGAAAATATCATGAATCAAAACCTTACTTCTGATTTTTCAAAAATTATGACTGAGGAGATTTTTACAGAAATGATGAATGCTTCAGATCCTGTTCCTATTATAGAGAAGATGGAATCAAACTCTGAGGTAAATCAAACATCTAATTTTGAGAAGCAAATCACAGATCTTCAAAAGACAATTGAAGAGTTAGAAGATGAGAATGTTGATCTCAAATTCAAACTTGACAAGTCTTCTAAAGAAAACAAAGAACTCTCTAAAGAGTTAATTATTTTAAAAAATGATTTGTTTCAACAAAATCTAAAGGAGAAAAAGATGTTTGACTCTACAAACTGGAATGTTCATTCTAATCCAGAGTTTGATACTGTTAATTCTAAATCTTCAGTTGTTATACTTCTACTCTTGAATATCCTCCAAGTATTTTTGAAAAAGGAGAAACATCTTGTAATTCAAAGGCAAAATCATCTTCTTCAAAGAACACTAACAAGATTCTGTTTCCTGTTTCAGATGTAAAAAGGCAAAATGGTAAAGGAGAAAGGGTGAAGAATGTGAAGGAAAATAAAGTTGCTATAAATAAATGTAAAATCAGTGATAGTGGTAGTTTGATGTGTAAAAATTCAAACGTTTTCAAATGTCAAAGTTGTATGAATGATTGTACTTCATTGGATAAATCGAAGCTTTTGACATTTGCACGTAAGAATTTTATTTGCAAACACTGTCATGATAATGCATTTATCATTCCTTCTATTCATCCTAAATCTAAAGTTTCCAGAAAAATATCTCATGTCAATTCAGCTTCAAAATCCTTAACTCATCAGGCTAAAAATTTTCATGCTAAGTTTGATCATTTTTCGAAAAAGAAAACATTTCATGAGCTTAATGTTAAAATGGTATGAAAATGGGTACCTAAGCCTCGCTATGAGTGGCGAATTAAGGCTAAGGTAGATAATGTTGATGAGTTGCGAAAAGCTAACAAGAAATGACCCATCTGGATATGGGTACCTAAACAGAAATGAGTTGTTCTTTTTGCAGGCCTCACATACATGGTATATAGATTCAGGATGCTCGCGCCATATGACAGGATTTAAGCATCTACTTCACAATTATGTTGAGGAACCTGCCGGTACTGTAAATTATGCAAATTCTGAGGTTACTGGATACATTCGAGGACACGGATCGTTAACAAATGGCATCGTGACAATCAAAAGAGTACTATACGTAGAAGGACTTGATCATAATCTTTTAAGTACAAGTCAATTCTGCGATAGTAAATTTCAAGTTCGGTTTACGGATAAATGCTGTTATATTGAAGATAAAGATGGTCGTGCAGTTTTTAAAGCCAAGCGGAATGCAAATCTTTATTCTGTGAATTTTCCAACACTTTCTGCATCAAGACTTGTTTGTCTGATTGCAAAAGCTTCACGAGCTGAAAGTTGGATATGGCATCGGCGTCTGTCTCATTAAAACTTTGATGCGATTAATCAATTGGCGAGACAAGGTATTGTCAAAGGTCTACCAGAACTAAGGTTTGAGAAGAATTCTCTTTGTCCAGCTTGTGAAATGGGAAAGATGAAGCGAACATCTCATAAATCAAAGACAAAATTCTCATCCTCAACACCTCTTGAATTGATACATATGGACCTTTGCGGCCCGATGAGGACTCAGTCTATCAATGGTAAGAAATATATTTTGGTCATGATAGATGAGTACTCCAGATATACTTGGCTGGAATTCTTAAGGAACAAATCAGATGCAACAGAGCTGATCATTGAGTTTTTAAAGAAGATTCAGGTTCAACTACAACTACCGATTATATCTTTGAGAAGTGACAATGGCACGGAATTCAAGAATGAAAAGCTTCAGAGTTATCTCATATCTGTTGGGATCTCTCACAACTTTTCTGCTGCCTACACTCCTCAACAAAACGGTGTAGTTGAAAGGAAGAATCGAACACTGGTGGAAGCTGCAAGGACAATGTTAGCCTATTCCGAATTGCCAATGTTTCTGTGGGCTGAAGCCGTAGCCACTGCCTGTTTCACACAGAATCGCATGATTGTCATCAAAAGACATAAAAAGACAGCGTATGAACTTATTAAACATCGAAAACCGAATATTAAATTTTTTCGTACTTTTGGTTGCAGGTGTTACATTTTCAATGATCAAGACAATCTTGGTAAGTTTGACAAGAAGGCTGACAAAGGCTATTTCATTGGTTATTCGTTAACATCTAAAGCCTATCGGATTTACAATAGATGAACCAAGACGATCATGGAGAGCATTAATGTGTCATTCGATGAATCATCAACGTTGACTTCTGAACACAACAGTTCAGAACTCAAGCTTAAACAGAAAGTTTCTATTCAAGATGGAATAGAACCTGAAGTCAAACAGAATAAGTCTTCTAATTCAAATAAAATTACATCTGAATTAGACTTAATATGACTAGCAGTTGTGGCTTGATTATTGTCTACATTGAAAATTTACTATTGATTGCACTGTACTGGGATCTACAATTTCAATTTTCAAAGTTAATCTGTGTTTTTCAATTTGTTCAGGTTTTAATTGAAGTTCCAATTGTTTTGCAGGTTCGAGTTTATGATCACACATCCTGCGAAGTTATATAAACACTCATCTAGTTTATGATCAAGTGATCTGCGCGTTTCAGTTCAAGTAATCTGTGTGATCCGAGAGTTCTAAACTCCGTGCATTCTGCGAGTTTATGAAGTCTGCGAGTTTTAAAGCTGTAAATTCATGCAGTCTGCATCAAACAGTTTTCTAATCTTCTGATAATCCAGTGTGTTGAAAGTTTATTTGATCTGCACAATCATGTTTACTTAATCTGCAGATTTTTCATTTGTCTTGCAAGATCATAAGATGTTCGAGATGATAATCCAGTGTGTTGAATTTATAATCATTTGTCTTGCAGGTTTTAAATCCAAGTGTTTTGCGAGATTTAAACACATGTGGCCTGCAAGATCATAAGATGTTCGATCTGCGCGTTCTAAGTAAATCAGTCTGCAAGATCATAATCTGTTTTGATCTTCACGTTTCTAACCCAAATTGTTAATTCAAGCAGTCTGTGAATTTTAAATCAAAGTCCATTTGATCTGTGAATTCAACACACACTCTGTAAATTCTAGTTTTTATGATCAGTTGGTTGGTACAGTCTGTGAGTTTCATGTGTGATCTGCGAGTTTAAAGATCAAACACAACCTGCAAGTTACAGTTTCTGTTGTAATCCGTGAGTTTTAACACCATTGCAGTTTGCAAGTTTATGGATTCACATGGTTTGCGAGTTTTAGCTTAAATGATTTGTGAGTTTAAGTTCCAGCACAATCAAATCACAATTTGATTTGCGTGTTTCACATTTGTATTAATTGCTGTGATCTGTGAGATTAGAATTTCAGTTCTGTGATCCGAGAGTTCTATTGCTTTGAAAGTTTCAGAGTTACAATTTTTCAGATATTTTTTTTGTGATCTAACTTTGACTTCCAGTCAACTGTTCTGAATTGTTTGGGAATGATCATTATTATCAAGCGAGTATATCTGTCAAGATACCTGCTGCTGATGATAAGGGAAATACAGTATTGTCAGCAAGAGATATGGCAGCCTTGTACATGCCTGAGATACCGAATATAGAAGCTGAACGAGATCAACTGAAAAATCAGAATTCAGTGCTTCTAAAACAGATTCAGAAGTTGAACTTTGATTTGTCAAACTCTGATAAAACTTCTGACTGTATAAAGTGTACTAATACTGTTAAATCTAATTCTTCAGGTATCATCAGTGCAAAAGAGAAAGAGATAAGAGAGAAAGAGATTAAAGATAGAGAGAAAATGATTGCAATAAGAGAAAATACCATTCAGACTCTTAAGAAAGTAATCAAGCTCAAAGAGTCTACTATTACAAAACTTCAAAGCCAACTGAAGACAACTGAACAAACACCTTCTGCACTGCAAGCTAAATCAGTTGAAATTCAAAACAAGTTTAAGGCTTTTGAAGACAAAATATCTGCTTTGGAGACACAAAATGCAGAATTGATAAAAAGCATCCAAGCAGATAAAGAAAAATCAAATCCGAAGAAATCTTCAACTCAACAGATATCTGATTTTTCAAAGAGAACTTTACAAGAGAAAAAGGATTTGGAGCTGAGATGTTCAAAACTTTCTAAGCAAGTGTCAGAATTCGAAAAGATAGTAATAACTGAAAAAGACAGCGAAAGAAAGACAAGTTCTTGAAACCAAAATTACTGAACTTCCCAAACAGATTTCTACTTTACAAGACTTGCTCGAAAAATAAAGACAAATTTTCAAAGAAACGAAAAAGTCTTTTGAGCTTGAAAAGAAAATTGTTGAAAAGAGAAAAACTGGGATTTTCAAGGAAATATCTGAAAAGACCAAGAACTTGGAAAAAGATTTTGAGCAAGAACGTATACATTTTGAATCTGAAATATCTAAGCTCATATCCAAAATAACTGTTATATCATCAGATGTCCAAAATGAAAAGAAGGCTAAATCTGATTTGAAACAAAAGTTTGACACACTAACTTCTAAAAGAAAAATTTTATCCGAAAAGATAAAGAGCTTGGAAGATGCAAACTGCAAACAGTGAACTGTCAGAAAAGATTACAGCCGATGTGGTTGATCAATCACCTGTTGATAATTCAACAGAATCAGTCTTTTCTTTCAAAACAGCTTCAAGTTCTATTCATGAGAAAAATGTTTTGAAAAAAAACAGTGTCAAATCACAAACTGTCAAATCAAATCAGATTACCCCATCTAATCTATTCTATGACAAATCTGTTGATGGTTCAGCGAGCTTTTATATAAAATCTCTTGGAAAGCAATCTGAGAAAAGTCAGATGGTCTGGAGAGTTAAAGATTCTGAAGAAAAGAAGAAAGACAAAGCATCTGCATCCATAACCAAAGCCAAAAAGAACAGTGCACAAAAAGGTAAATCTTTTGGTAATCCTGATATGTTTTACTCTACTAATCACTTGATCAGGGCTGCTCAGAAGAAAATTTGTTGTTCTTACTGTGGAGCACATGACTTTGTAAGTAAGAATTTCGTCAATTACTAGTATGGTTCATATTATGTAACCCCCACAAGAACTGCAACTACCACTTCAGGACCCAAATACCAGTGGGTACCAAAAGCTAAAATTGTGTTGCAGGCACCCAAGGTTTAAGGGGGAGCATGATGATTGACTTCTAGACAAAACAGTCTAGGACTCGTTCTTCAATGTTTAAAGAACATTGGCTTTTGAACAAAACAGTTCAAAACCCGAACTTAAATGTCAATAGTGTGGCTTCTGATCACATGACAGATCAGGACCCGTTCTTCAATGTTCAGATATGGATATTGTGTAAATATCCAAGGGAAGCTTAATAGACCTAAATCATTTTATCATGATTTGAGGGGGAGCTTAAATGTAAGTATCTTCTGATCTAAATCTCTGATTGTTTGAAAGAAGAACAACTTTCAAGCATGAAAAACAGTTTCAGAAATGTTCAAACCACTTCTCTATTCTCAAAATATTTCATGAATTAAGAAGTGTGATTTTAAATGTTTTTCATTATTGAGATTTAATGTTTAACTGACCGTGTGTTTCTAAAGATCAATACTTGCGTATTATCTTGTCTATATACTGTAAAGTATTCACACACACTGGTTAAGTACTTCATTTGAAATTGTTATTACCATGTCTCATAACGAACAAATTTTTCGATGGTAATACTCCCGTTTGCTTTCAAATGTTGTTGAGCATCCATCATCATTTCTAATCTTGTGCTTTCATTTCTAAATTGTTTATATTTGTTCATATAAACAAAATATCCAGTTCTTTGATACTCTAACCATTTCATTTTGATCTGATTGATACATTGTCAGATTCTCAAAACAATTCTCTTGATTTCACTTTCATTCATCCAATATCCTTGTTTTGAGAAATCTTCATTTTTCAAATGCTCAAACTTCATTTATATTCTTGATGAGCATACATTTTGACAATGTTATCATACTTGTGCTTAACTGTTCAAGATAAATTGTTGAACAACTATTATTTTTAGGATAAAATTACATGGGATTTGTGTGAGAACTTAAAAAGAACTTCCATGGATTCATGTTAACCAGTGTTTCCTACCCCGGAAGTTATCCTAGAGTGATTGAGGGGTGAGGGGTCAAAATCAAAGAGTGGGGGAGATAACTCATCCGGTTGAGTTGTTCTCAGTGTGTGGAGCGGTAAAATGGAAAAGAGAGTTTGGTTAGAAGTGAGCATGATGATAAAAAGAAAGAGGGTGTGAGATCTGAGTTAAAGGAATATAAAAACTCTACACCAAATACTTTCTGAGCCAGGCAACCACAAATTCTGATTGGTTCACATTCTTTGGTGACCATCATTGAAAATGGCAGTGAGCCCATGCCAACTCTTGTATTAACCCCACCAACCACTCATTTCTTTCCCGACAAATAAATGTTTCATTTTCATTGGGGACGCAACACATATGCTATCTAGTCTTCACTCGGAAGATTTAGATATTGAAAAATAAGGAAAGTTGCCCCACCTTCGCTCCTCTTTCATGCACATTGAGTCCGTGTAATATATGTTGCTGTCTCAACAGTTTACACATTTTGAGCCTGGTAAAGCTTGAGTAGCTTCAACCATTCTACACTTGCACGTACACACAAGGAATATGTTTTCTTGTCATAACATTCATAGAAAATTCCTTTGTGGTTTTTCGATGATTGAATGGAAGCCCTGGAGGAATGAACATCACAAAAGCTCCTTTCCAAAGTACATCCGTTAAACAAAGTGTCTTCGTGCTACCTACAGGCATACTAACTATTTCATCTGTTAAATCAGGGTTACAACATTCATTATATCTGAATTTGAAAAGATTCGGGTATATACAGTTCATGATTCGTATACTCAGATCAAAGGGCGGAGAATGTCAAATTTACCATAAAAAGGGGAGATTGTTAGTTTCTTACAAAGGGGAAGATCAAAGACTGTGTTGAAATTGAAGAGTTTTGATGATCATGATGTTCACAATCATCAAAAAGGGGGAGAAGTATACAAAGATCAATTTCAAAGACAAAAGGTGAAGATAATTCAGAATCTACAAAGTTCAACTTTAAAGATTGAAAGTTCAAATTCAATCAAGTTTGTTGAAAAAGAAAATTCAGATGATTCGAGAAAGTTCGTTTTTCTGAAGACAGTTCAGAGATTACAAGTGATGAAGATACATAAGATACATGTTTGTCAAAGATTCCTCAAAGTTTCAAAGAGTTTCAAAGTTTCAAGAATTCAGATTCGTCTTCAAAACTTGTTGACTCTCCAAAGATGCAAAGTGTTAAAGACTTTTCAAGATTCTTCAAAGACTGAAAGACTGAAGATTGTTAGAGCTTCAAAGTTTTAAAGATGTCAGAGACAAAAGTTGAAGAATCAAGCGCTGAAGTCTAGTGTCAAATTTTTTTTAAATCTTGAATACAAAAGGGGAGATTTTTAGTGTATTAATTATATACAAGATTTAATTGGGAAAGCCTTGTAGAAAGCCTTTGTAAATGAATAGTCAAAGAAAGTCAATGTAAGTCAAATAGTGAAAAGTCAACATAAGTCTTAGAGTGTTTAAGTACTTGAGAGTTTGTGAGGATTCGTATTCAAGTTACTTGAGAGTTTCATAGTTCATATAAATAGGGATATGTCTTGTTAATTTTGTAAGAGCTTTAATTGTAATATCAATATACATCAGATTTACTTTCTCTCTCTACTCTCTCTCTAGAATAAACATTGTCAAATCTTGAATTGAGATTGCTTGATAGATTGGGAATACATTTTCAATAGTCTAGGTCATTTTGTAATAAATGCCAAAGTTTATTTTTTATGTATTTTTGTTTTTCCCTAAATAGGTATATGGTTATTAGGGTGCTAGGGTTGTGTGTGTGTAAGTGTGTGCAAAAATAGAAAACATCAGCCGCCTAATATTCTAGAGAGAGAGAGAGAACTTGTAATCATTTGATTGTTGAATCAAAAACAGGTTTGTTAATCTCTTGTTGTGATTATATGTTTATGCGATAAGAAACTGAAATCAAAGGGACACACAATTGGTATCAGAGCTATATCCAGATTGAAATCAAAGAAAAATATTGGTCGAACACTGTTCTTCGAAAGTCATATTTGATTTTTGAGTGTTTGTGTGTTTTTCGAGTTGAAATCATTTGTTTAATGATCGACTAGTGTTTTAGATTGAGTTTGTATTGATTTAATCGAATATTGCACTGTAATCGATTCTCATTTTGATGATTTTGGTGTTTTGGTTTACACGAGTTCAAGTGCACTGTTTCATTGATCGAATGTCACTTAGAGTGTTTGTTTTTGAAATTATTTGGTTGTAATCTGTTCTAGATGTATTTGTGGTCTTATTTTCAAAGTTTGGGATTGCAAATCGAAGTCAAGATAGGTTTTGGTTGATTCAGAGTCGGTTTTTTGAAGTAAAGTTGAAGAACACGCCAGATCATCCATTTTGCGCCAGATTCAAGTGTTTCCAAGTGCTTAGCGCAAAGTTACTTTTGCGTGATCAGAGTTCTTCGCAAGTTAGCTTTTGCGCCATCTTCACGTAGCACAAAGTTTATTTTGCGCCATTGCCTTTAGCGCAATTCTTAGTTTTGCGGCAACCCCTCTTAGCGCAAACTGTCTTTTGCGCCAACTCCTCTTAAACGCAAATTGACTTTTGCGCCAGATCCTCTTAGCGCAAATTGTCTTTTGCGTCAGCTTCACTTAGCGCAAACTGTCTTTTGCGCTACTGCCCTTAGCGCATTTCATTTCTGATTTTCTAATTTGATTGATTTTATCTGGACTAACGGTCATTTTCATGTTTCTTATTGCATATTTATCAAAATCAGAATGACTTCTAGCGAAGCTCCTTCAATCAATGTAGATGAGAATCCACCAGTACTTTTCAGAGGAGAGTACGAACAATGGAAAAATCAGTTCCTGGACTTCATTGACAGACATGAATTAGGGGATCATATCAGAATATCTCTGAGAGAAGGAAACATGAAAACTCCAACATGGACTTATACTTTTCGAACTGAAGACAAGTTGGTAAATGAACAGGAGATTCCAATATCACCTGATAGATACACAGATGAACAGAAAAGGAGATATAACGCTGACAGATTAGCCAAATCTTTTATATTGAAAGGAATTTCAGATAAGATTTCAAAAGACATTTCTATAAGTTTAGAAAGTAAAAAGGCCACAGGAAAACAGTTGTAGGAACAAATTGAGAAGATGATGACAGGACCAAAGATGTCTTCAAGAGTTAAGTTTTTGGAAACTGAGAACTCTGAACTAAAAGAAAAGATTTATGCCTTGGAAGCTAAAGTCCAGAAACAAGATTCTGTTGAGGATTTCAAGGATGCAAATTCTGAGCTTCAAAAGAAAATATCTGATCTGGAGAAAAAGATGTCCAAAGAAAGATCTGATTTTGAGATTGAAAAGAAGGCATTTGTAAAGAAATTCTCAGATTTTTCGAGAAAATGTGCAGACGAAAAGAAGGCGCTTGAGCTGAAATGTTTAAAGTTTTCTCAACAGACTTCTGAGTTTGAGAAAGTAATTATTCTGGAAAGGTAAAAGTTTGCCAAGGACAAGAAGGCCATTGAACAAAAGAATGTTGGATTCTTTAAAGAAATATTCGGCCAGAGAAATGATGTTGAGAAGGAATTTTAAGAAGAAAGAAGTATGTTTGAAGCAAAGATTAAGAAGCTTACTGAGAAGCTATCTGAGCTATCTGAAAGTGTGCTTACATAGAAGAAAACGAAGTCTGAATTCAAGAGAAAGATTGACCTGCTCATTAAAGAAAGAGACAGTTTTGCTTCAAAGATTAAAGAGCTTGAAAAGATTGTTTCAAAGGTGGTGGTGACTGAGCAAACGACTCTAGAGTCACAAATCCACACACCTAGAAATAATTCAGCTGACTTCAAAAAGATAGCCTCAAGCTCACACTTGAAACCTGTTACTTCAAGAAGGTTAGTCAATTCATTTGATCAGATTCGTACTACTAACATTTTATTTGATGAAAATGTAGATTGTTCAGATACATACAAAAGAAGAAGAAGAAGATACGAAGAAGAAGAAGAAGAACTGGTATGGAAGAAGAAACCAATTGAAAATGAGAAGAAAGACAAGAAAGGAAAGAAGTCATGTGTACATACACATAATGCCAAGGAGAACAATGTGCATAAAAGTAAACCTGATCATATCTACACGAGAGATCAATTAATCAGGTTGTCAGGTAAGCAATACTTTTGTTCTTATTGTCGTACACATGATCTTGTTCATAAAACAAGTGATCACTTCTGGTATGGTTCTTACTCAGTTTCTCCCATAAGAACTGCAACTAACAAACATGGACCCAAATACCAGTGGTTACCAAAGAAAAAGGATGAATATGTGTTGCAGGCACCTACTGTCAAGGGGGAGTAAGAGAACCAAGGATTCTAAGTAAATCAGCTTAGGACCCGTACTTCAACGAAGTATGACTTCTAAACACAACAGTTTAGGACTCGTACTTCAGTGATCAAAAGACCTTACCCCTGTGCTGATATGAGAAGTGTACTCCAATACTCGAATGAGGAAATCAACCATCAAGGGGGAGTACATATTTGTATGAAATTTTATGCAGCCAACAGATATGATGATCAACATTTGAGGGGAGTTAATGATTATATTTTACACTGATAATTTTTCTGATGCATAATTTCAGGGGGAGTAAAAGGCTATGATTTCTGATTACTTCAGATCAGAACTCGTACTTTAATCGTTTTACTGCTTTATGTTTTTTTTTAATTTCTGTGAATAAAGTTGCTTTGACTATGACTTTAAGACTTTTGCAGTTTGAGAGATGCTTACAAGATCATATCTTTATGACTTAAAGCTTGACTTAATGAGATGTAAGATTGCACGCAAAAGGTATAATTCTTTATCTTCATCTCAGATATGGTTGAAAGAAGGACAACTTTCAATCATAGAAAACATTATTCTTAAATATTCAAACCACTTCCCGATTCTTAAACAGATTTCATGAATTGGAAGTGTGATTTTTAAATGTTTTCAAGATCTATTTTATGCTTCAATGCTTAACAAACCGTGTGTTTCTAAAGATATATACTTGCGTATTATCTTGTCTATATACTTTCAAGTATTCACACACACCGGTTTAATTCTTTTGTTGAATAAGTTATCACCATGTCTCATATTGACCAAGTTTTCAATGGTGATACACCCCGCTTGTATTTCAAAGATTTTTTAGCGTCATTTCATTTTGAAACATTTTTTCAAGAATGTCTATATTTTTGTTTCGTATAGACAATATCTATTATTCTTGACCATAAGCTTTAATTGCTATATCATTCTTTACTGATCATTTTCCATACAATGTCAGATTTTCAAACAAGTCTCTTGCATTCATGTTCATTCATTTAATATACTTGTTTGAAAATACTTCAATGTTTCAAATGCTCAAATATTCATGATTATTCTCTGAGCATACAAACATCTGACTTGTATTTGAGCTTTAACTGATTCTAGTTAAACCATGTTTTCCTTGTCTTAATTGTTCAAGTTAAACTATCTTGAGCAGCATATGCTTTATAGGACAATACGGGATCTTTGTGTTAGGACTTAATTGAAACTTCTATGGATTCACGTTAACCAGTGTTTACTATCCAATAAGTTAATCCTTAGTGATTGAGTGTGAGAAGTCTAAAAGAAATGAGTGTGGGATTGTGCATTGAGGTAAAATGTAAAAGAGAGTTTGGTTAGATGTGAGCTTAATGATTAAAAGAAAGAGGGTGAGAGATCAGAGTAAAATATTATCAAACTCTGCACCAACTACTTTCTGAGCCGGGCAGCCACATTACTAATGTTTCACACTTCTTCGTGAACGTTATTGAAATAGACAACTAGCCCATGCCAACTCTTGTTAAAACCCCACCTGCCACTCATTTTCTTCTCAAAAAGAAAGTGTTTCATATTTTTCTGGGGACGCAACACATAATCTATCTGGTTTTATTTGGAAAATCTGGATATTGAAAAAGAAGGAAGTCTGCCCCACCTTCGCACTTCAATCATGCACATTGAGTCTATGTTTATCTACTGTTGTCTCAGTAGTTTACACAATTTTGAGCCTTTATAAGCAATCATTTGTGCTTAATTCTTTCTATCACTTGCACGAACACACAAAGAATTTGTTTCTTTGTCATAACGTTCATAGAAATTGCCTTTGTGGTGTTTTGATGATTGGATGGAAGCCCTGGGGGAGTGAACATCAAAAAGCTCCTTTCCAATGTGTATTCGTTACACACAGTGACTTAGTGTTACTGACAGGCATATTAACTGACTCATCTGTTGCTTCAGGTGTTACATTCTTATTTTGTCTGCATTTGAAAAGATCTACATGAATACATTGTTCGAATTGGCAACGAATCAGTGGCTCATTATCAAAGATCAGAGGTCAGAAAGAATTTCAACGACATTTCTTGAAGAGAAGTTTTGATGATATTGATGCATTATCCATCAAAAATGGGGAGAAGACAAAGTTTGAAGAAATGTCCATTACAAGTTTTGTTTCAAGAGACGTTTGAAAAGAGAAGGGTTAACCAAGAAATGGAGAGAATACAATTTTTAAAGAACGTCCAAGTCAGAAGTTCAAATTTTGAGGAAATTTTCTTTGAAAATATTCTGCTAAAGCATTCTGAGCTAAATCTGGAGATAATTTTCTTTCCATCATCTGAAAGAGTGTTTTTCTACAACTCTTGGGAGGATTACAAGAAGTGTTCAAGAAAAAGGTGGGAGATTTTATTTTTCTGAGCTTAAAGAGAATATTGGATTGCTAATTTTTTTGGTAATGATCTTGATCCAAAAGGGGAGATTGTTAGATCACAGATTTATTGGATTCAAGATCATCAAGACTGAAGACGAAAGGTTCAAGAAGTCAAAGTTGCAAAGTCAATTCTCAATTATAGTCTAGGTCATTTTGTAATAAATGTCAAAGTTTATTTTTTATGTATTTTTGTTTTTCCCTAAATAGGTATATGGTTATTAGGGTTCTAGGGTTGTGTGTGTGTAAGTGTGTGCAAAAATAGAAAACATCAGCCGCCTAATATTCTAGAGAGAGAGAGAGAGAGAGAGCTTAGAGAGAGAAAACCTTCAAGAAATAACTTGTAATCATTTGATTGTTGAATCAAAAATAGGTTTGTTAATCTCTTGTTGTGATTATATGTTAATGCGATAAGAAACTGAAATCAAAGGGACACACAAATATGGGTACAATAGAAAGACATACCTGAGAAGGATGCTCCCCCTCAGATTGTGAAACTATGTTCAGGTTTCCCTCGGCAGCTATACCCTTCTGCTTGCCTTGGGAAGGAGCACCTGAAGAAGTTCCACTTCTCCCCCCTGCTGTGACAACTTCTTTTGAAGTTGTCGCTAAAGTGATGTTCGCCGCTGAGAACCAGAGAGATTGGTCTTCCTCATCGTCGTCATCATCATCAGCTTGTTGCTCTTTTCCTTGATCCTGCAGATCAAGATCTTCTTCATCTTCTTCTTCCTCCTCCTCTTCTTCTTCAAGAACTTGATCAAGTACTGAAGATGGGGTGGCTTTGTCAGCAACCTTCTCCCCCTCAACATGAGAGGGAGGTTCTTCCGTCTGGACTTCGTCAGCCGCTTCCTCCATATTTTCTTCATGAAGCTCTTTCTCCCCCTCTTTGTCATTATCAGCGCGGGGGATTTTAGCGGTTGAAGGAGTAGCTTTTGTAGTTTCCAGAGATCGGACTTCAGCCTCCAAACGCTCGAGACGGCCCTCGATGACAGGAATGTCTGAAGTAGCCTGATGAATAAATTCAACAACTACGTTCAGAGATGTGCGATCATTCTCTGTAAAGGAAGGCGTTGGCGTTGGAGCTGGTGCACTCAATTTCACAAGCACCTGCTGAAGCATGGAGGTGCAGGTGTCAACTTTCTTTGCCAGGTCTCGAACATCATGTTAGAGGTTGCCGTAGAGATCCAGAAGGAGTTGGACATGTTGATGAGTTCCACCAAGGTCGTCCTTGATCTTGACGATGTCTCCCTGAACATTTGTGAGCTGAGAAGAGTCAGCTTTGGAGGAGGAGGCATCAGTCAACTTCTTGAGCTCAGCACCAACGAGATTGACAGCGCTGGTGGATTCGTTGACCGAGGTGGTGAGAGACTCCACCTTTTCAGCAAGCGTATTGACGTGAGCATCAACAGTAGCCAAAGTAGGACCTGCAAGTAAAGTTAGCGAATGAGCACAACGATGCTCAGGCTTATATGGTGAGATGGGAGTGATGTTTAGGGGTTTAGGAGTACCTGAGTTTTCAAACATGTTGTAGAAGTGCATAGATTCTTCAAACATTTGATTATCAGGTCCTAATGGTGAAAACTGAGGTTACTGTGAAAGAGATGGGGGATTAGAGACCAATAAAATAGAAGGATGAGTAATGGGGTTAGAAGAAGTTGGGATAGTGGTAGTTACCTTAGAAGGTTGTTGAAGAACTAAGGTGATGGGTGGCGTCACTGTTGTTGTGACAGCGATTGTCATCGCTGGCACGGATGATATGGTGGTTGCTGAAGTTGTGGAGGAGATACCCACAAAAGCATCCAAAGTAGTTTGTTGAGAAACTACTTCAGGCATTGAACCAGTAGTGGCGATCTCCTTAGTCTTTTTGGCCTTCTTAGAAGGACCATGAAGACTAGCTGATGGTCATTTGTGAGAGGTGGTAGCGACAGGGTTAGCAGGAGAAGGAACCCCCTGCGTGACCGTTGAAAGCAAAGAGTGGAGAGAGATACGAGTGTGTAAAGTTAAGAGAGTTACCTCATTGGCGATCGGCTTGATCTCCAGTGATCGCTGACCTACCTTGGAGAACGTACCATCAGGAGTAGTTGGGTACGTGGTAGAGTAGAGAAAGTGTAGGTACGCGCAGATAAAGCGTACATATGGGATCTTGGGATCCCTCTCCGTCTTCTCTATCTTTGACTTGAGATCGTCAAAGATAGCACCAGCGTAATCAAAATGCTTGCCAGCGATTACTGAATAGCCCCTCTGAAGCTGAACTTTGCTAGTCTGATCCAGGGAGCCAATCTTCCCACTCATGCTTTGAATGATGTGTGAGAAGATGTAGTTCAGTTGAGATGGCATGTTTGCCTTTTGAATCTTTGTCAGGCGCTTGTTGGGGGATGGTGGAGCGAGGCTTGTTGTCCCAGCAGTACTCCATGTCATCTAGAAACTAAATGAGTTCAGCTTCAGTTAGGAGGGCATCGAATCCAGCTTTTATCTTCTCAGGGAGTCTGAGTGCCTTCCTGAGGCCATAGGCAGTTAGCATGCCTGATCCTAGTTCAGTAGTGAATGAGATAGCAGGAACCATGTCACCCTTCTTGTTGGTGATGGTGGCTTCATCAGTTGTGAACCAAAACTGTTGCAGAATTGTCTTGGAAGGTTTTGGGTCTACATTTAGAGCATAGGCCAAGTAAGACTGCTTCAGAAATGCAGTAGCTTCCACCAGGTGTGGGTATTTGTCAACTTCAAAGTCCAACCTTGCGAGATGGTTGTTCTTTGGAACCTCGGATTCAGAGATGTTGAACTTGACGTTCTTTGAAGCAATAAGCGAAGCTTGGTCCATTTCTGAATTTAGAAAGGAGAATAGAATAGAAGGAAAGGTTTAGAGTCCAAAAATAAATAAAGTTTTTACCAGTTTCTGTATTTAGAAAGAAACATAGAAAAAACAAGTAATTTTCAGATAAAAGCAGTGTTCTTTGTGAAGAATAAAGAACATGAAGAAAACCAAAAGTTTTTAAACAAGATAAAATCAAAAGAAATGATTTTAATGTTTGAGAAAACTTGAAAAATCCATGATAAAGAAATATACAGGATTCTAAAAATAAGTTAAGAACATGAGAAACAAAAACCTGTTGATCTGGAAAAGATGAAGATCCAACGACTTGAATGGGTTTTTGTTTGCTTGAATGCCTTGAGAGTTTTTCTTGCTTTGAGAAGTTTTTAGAAAGCGTAAAAAAGATAAGAATGAAAAGGCATTCTTTTTATATGAAGGACAGAGAGAGAGAGAGAATGAAAGAGAATGAGTGAGGTGGGAAAACAAATGCTCATCATGACATGGACACATTTTACGAAGTTGATTGGATAGAAGAGCAACGGACGAACGTGTCAGAGAAAAAGGTATGTCGTGGATTGTCAGTTCAAATGACGTCATAGGAGAGAGAAAAAAAACCGTTTCATTTTTCCTTTTTGAAATTATCTCTGAAGAAAAGTCAGAGATAGGTTATCTTTTTGAAAGAACTTCTGATAAAAGTTAGAGATTGATTTTCTTTTCAAAAGGATCACTGATGAGAAATGTCAGTGATAGATTTTGTTTATCAAAAAAAAAGCTTTTAATCATTTGAAGAAAAATCAGTGATTAAGGTTTTGATTTTGAAAAACGTCTTTCTGAATGAAGATTCAGTGATTGAGAGTGAGAGAACAAACCTGAGAGTCAGAGATATTTGTTCAGAGAGTAAGTGATAAAGGGGAACTTATAGTTACTGACATAATTCGTGAAAGATGAAGAATCACTCTTCAAGGTTCAGCATTCCAAGCTCACTGATGAGAAAGTTGAACCTTGTCTCATCAAGAGGTTTGGTGAATAAATCAGCTAGCTGATAGTCAGTGGGGATAAAGTGAAGTTCAATATCACCATTCATCACATGATCTCTGATAAAATGATATCTGATCTATATGTGTTTTGTCTTTGAATGTAGCACCGGATTATTTGCTATAGCAATAGCACTAGTGCTATCGCAATAGATTGGAATCTTTGATAGTTGAAGGTCATAGTCTAATAGTTGATTTCTCATCCATAAGACCTGAGCACAAGAGCTTCCAACGACTACGTATTCAGATTCAGCTGTGGAAGTGGATACTGAATTTTGCTTTTTGCTTGTCCAACTTACCAACTTTCCTCCTAGAAGTTGACATCCACCAGTGGTGCTCTTTCTATCGAGTTTACAACCTGAAAAATCACTATCAGAATATCCAATTAGATCGAACCCTGAGTCTTTGGGATACCAAAGACCAAGGTTAAGAGTTCCTTTCAGATATCTGAAGATTCGCTTGACAACGATCAGATGGGATTCCTTGGGTTCAGATTGATAGCGTGCACATAAATAGGTAGAGTACATGATGTCAGGTCGGCTCGCTGTAAGATACAGCAGGGAGCCTATCATTCCTCTATAGGCAGTGACATTTACAGATTTTCCAGATGGATCCTTATTTAATGTCAGAGGAGGTGCCATAAGAGTTTTCATCGCTAAAGTTTGAGTTAGATCAAACTTCTTCAACATATCTTTAACATACTTACCTTGGATGATAAAGGTACCTTTTTCAGTTTGTTTAATCTGAAGACCAAGAAAGTACGTTAGCTCACCCATCATACTCATTTTGTATTCTTTCTTCATTCTTTCAACGAAACGAGTACATAGAGATGGGTTAGTAGAACCAAATATTATGTCATCGACATATATATGCACAAGAATAATATGACCTTTTATCTTTCTGAAAAACAAGGTATTATCGATCTTACCACGTTCAAAATTTTCAGAGATAAGAAAAGATGAGAGAGTGTCATACCAAGCACGAGGGGCTTGTTTTAGACCATAGAGAGCCTTATCCAATTTATAAACATAATTTGAATGCTTAGGGTCATAGAACCCTGGAGGTTGTTCTACATAGACTTCTTCATTCAACTTTCCATTTAGGAATGCTAATTTTACATCCATTTGATATACAATGAAGTCTTTGTAAACTGCATAAGCTAGGAAGAGTCGAATTGCTTCGAGTCTAGCCACAAGGGCAAAGGTTTCATCATAGTCTATGCCTTCCTCTTGTCTGTATCCCTGAGCAACAAGTCTAGCCTTGTTACGGGTTACAGTTCCATGTTCATCTAACTTGTTTCTAAACACCCATTTGGTGCCTATAACAGTTTTATCAAATGGTCTAGGAACGAGATTCCAAACTTTGTTACGAGTAAACTCAGTCAGCTCTTCTTGCATAGCGCTGACCCAGTTTGGATCTCTGAGGGCATCATCAGTCTTCTTTGGTTCTATTAAATAAATAAAGTTAACAAACAGACAGATATTACATGTACTTCGTCGAGTCTGAATACCTGCATCGGGATCACCAAGAATTTGATCTATGAGGTGATCTTTTGTCCATCGCTGAGCGGGAGTATGATCGCACACTTCAGGGGTTGGATCAACAATAGGAATGTTCACAGATGAAGAAGCTTGAGGTTCATCAGCTATTAGTTGTTGAGTGTTAGACAGACCATTGTTTTCTGAGAGATTTTCAGACGAATGAAGATCTGATGGAGGGAGTGTGTTTAGAGGCTCAAATGAAACCCATGAGGTGGATTCAGAATTGGGAGGTATGATGTTTGGATCTTCATCAACAGCTGTAGGATCTGAATGCTGATGATTTGAGAAGAAAGGTTATGTTTCTCTGTAATGAGAAAACATCCAATCATTTAGCTCTTCATTGTCAGCGATTGGCTTAGAGTTCGCTGAGCGAGTTTCATTAAATGTGACATGAATTGTTTCTTCTACATTTTGTCTTCGTTTATTGAAAACTCTGTAGGCTTTGGAAATAGAGGAATATCCAAGAAATATTCCATCCTCAGCTTTTGGATTGAACTTTCCAAGTAGATCTTTGTTATTTAGAATGAAGTACTGACAACCAAAGATATGAAGAAAACTGATAGAGGGTTTTCTTCCATGAAATAGTTCATAAGCTGTCTTTCCAAATCATTTTACTATCAGCGATCTGTTTTGAGTAAAGCATGCAGTATTCATAGCTTCAGCCCAAAATTGAGTAGGGAGATGAGAATCGCTGAGCATTGATCTAGCAACTTCAATGATCGTTCTGTTTCTTCTTTCAGCGAATCTGTTTTGCTGAGGTGTTCTTACTGAGGAGAAATTGTGAGAAATTACTTTGTTCTCAAAGAAATTATTCAGATAACTGTTTTTGAATTCAGTTCCATGATCCCTTCTTATTGAGCGAACAATAAGATTATTCAGCACTTCCATCTTCTTAACGAAAGATATTAGTTCTTCTATAGTATCACTCTTGCAGCGAAGAAAGATAACCCAGGTGTAGCGAGAGTATTCATCTACAATGACAAGTGTATATTTCTTTCCAGCTATAGATTGTATGTTGACAGGGCCAAATAATTCCATATGCAAGAGTTGAAGATGACTTGTCACTGAGGAGACTTGTTTAGATTTGAAACTAGCTTTTGTCTATTTTCCTTTTTCACATGCTGAACATAGAGATTCCTTAGCATATGAGCGCTGAGGAAGACCAGAAACCAGTTCCTTAGATGAGAGAGAATTCAGGGTTTTGAAGTTTAGATGAGAGAGCCTTTTGTGACATAGCCAGTTGACATCGGAGGAGGCTTTAGAAATAAAACATATATTCTCAATGATAGAAGAGTCCATATCTATTACATAGACATTTTTCTTTCGATGACCACTGAGAGCAAGTTTTCCATTCTCATTGACCACTGAACATGCTTTCTTGGTAAAGCGTACTTCATAGTCTTTGTCACATAGCTGACTGATGCTTAGAAGATTATGATTCAGTCCATCTACGTAAGCGACTCTTCTGAAGGTGGTTTTCCCATTGCTAAGGACACCAAACCCTCGGGTATATCCTTTTCCATTTACACCAAAGGTCACTGAGGGACCTTTCTCTTCCTTGTATTCAGTGAGCAGGTCTTTTGTCCTGTCATATGTCGGGAGCATCCACTATCAATATACCAGATGCCCTTTGATCCCTGCAAACATAAGGAAGATTAAGCTTTGTTTGGTACCCACTTTTCAATGGGTCCTTTAGGGTTAGTGGAGATGGAAGGTTCAACAATCTTCACAGCAGATGAAGATTCAGCTTCAGTGGTAACCTTCACTTTGTTAATTTCTTAACCTTAGTGGTATTCTTCACCTTGGTCGATTTCTCAGCTTTGGTGACCTTCTCAGCCTTGGAGGCATTCATCTTCACTTTAGCTATTTTATCAGCTTTAGTAGCAGTTGGACATTTGTTAGAAATATGGTCAGTAAATCCATAGTGATAGCATTTTCTATATTTGAAAGTGGTTTTAGGACCATTAGTGGTAGGTTTTGAGAATTTAAGATGAGCAGGGTCAGCTCCAAGAACGCCTTTAACATGAGATCTGGGAGAAATTTTCATTTCCTCAGATCTCTTAGGCTTAAGATCAATCTTCAACTTAGGAGGACAAAGATCAAAGATTTCTTTCACAGAGCTAGAAAATTGATTTACTGAAGGTTTTGAAAGAACTTTCAGCTTTTCTTTCTTGGTAGCCTTCTGAGGATGGAAAATGGATTTTCCTTTATCTGCAGGCTTAGGGCCTTTAGGTATTTCCTCAGGGATGGGATTAGCAGAAGATGAAGAAGAGGACTGAGCATAAGAAGTGTCAAGTATAGAAGATACGAACGTTTCAAACTTAAGCATGGAACTATTTTCTTTAGGCTCATCCTGTGGTTTCCAAAAACCAAGACCAGTTCTATCACTAGCAGGGATCTGAGCACTTATAATCTCAGGGATTTTTGTTGAGGATTTACACCATCCTTCAACAGTAGCCTTCTCTGCTTTTAGAGCAGCGATGGCTTGTTCGCGTTCTATGCTGATGATTTCATTAACAATGACTTGATCTTTCAAACTTTCCTCTAAGAGAGTCAATTCTCTGATCTTTTCATGACATTTCTCTAGCTGTTCAGTTAAATCAATGTTTTTGTTCTCAGCTAGAGTTTTTCTGTTTAGAGCATTGTATAGATCAATTGTCAGCACATCAACAGCTCGACTTCTCTCTGCTTCAGATAGAGAGGGATTAGTAGAAATAGATACCTGAGATGATATATACCTCATGGAAGTTTCTGGAGATTCTTCCACTTCTTCTTTAATCTCGGCCATGAGACAGAGATTATCGACTTCTTCTTCATCAGAACTTGATTTTCTGATTCAGCCCAGTCATGTTCTTCAGCGATGAGACCTTTACCTTTTCGCTTATAGTTTTTCAACTTTTGATATTTTTCTTTCAGTTTAAGGTATTTGTCATCGCTGGATCTTCTTGAGGTAGAAGGTTTAAAGACTTTCTTTGACCTGCACTCACTTGCAAAGTGTCCACTTTTTTCGCAGTTAAAGCAAGTAGCAGTAGCCTTATCAACAGGGGTTAATTTTGGCTTGTCAGTGAGAGAGAGAGGCTTATTTATTCTGAAATTGCTCTTTTTTGCAAATCTATTAAAAAAGTTTGTCAAGAGTGCTAAGGACTCATCAAACTCTAAAAAATCAGTGTCTGATAGTTCCTCAGATTCTGAATCTAACTCAGTGATAGTGAGAGTAGATCGCTGAGATAGAATTATCTCTGAAGAGACTAAAGAAACATGAGTGCTTTTGGAGTCTTTAGAATCTTTTACAAGATTCTTCTTCAGTAGATTTGATTGCTCATAGTTGAGCAATATTCCATACAAGGTGCTAAGAGAGAGAGAGAGAATTTAAGTCTTTTGTGAGCTTGAGACACATTGAATAACAGTCTCAGCTTTCAGGTAGACATTCTAAGAATTTAGTCAAGACCTCAGAATTAGAATAGGTCCTGTCAGCAGTTCTTAGATCAATGATTAAGCAATTAAACCTCTGGTGAACATCAGAGAGAGATTCATTCTTACCAGAGATGAAACTTTCATACTGACGTACCAAGTTAATCTTTCTAGTTTCTTGGACTTCAGTGGTGCCTTCATATTGAACACATATAGTGTCCCACATTTCCTTGGAAGTTTTAAGATGCATGATGGAATGGAAAACTTCATCAGGCAGAGCCACAGAGATAATGGTTTTTGCCTTTGCATCTAGACCAACTTTCTTTTTGTCTTCATCACTCCACTGTCTTATTTCCTTAAGAGCATAACCCTCAGGGACAGCAGGAGTGGTGGTAGTAGCGGAAACGGTAGCTATGATTGTGAAAGGTTCATAGGGTCAATTTGCTACATAATCAGGTATAGTAGGGTCTACACCTTCTAGAAATAGCATCATTCGATTCTTTCAGAGAGCAAAGTTATCTCTGCTAAATCGAGCAGGTTTAGAGAGTGAACCATTATCATAGTAGTTTATGTTTGTGTTAAGTGCCATTTAAAATAGCAAGGAAGAGAATAAAGCAAGATCTTGTTTATTAGATTAAACAGTCTGCTCTGATACCACTTGTTGGTCCCGAAGGTGCTTAACAAGTTTGTAGAGGGGGGGGATGAATACAAACACAGAATTTAAATTTTAATAAATTGTTTATTGATAAATCAAATACAATTTACATGTCTGTTGCGGAATAAGATTAATTATAACTTAATCTAAACAAACTTAAGAAAATACTAAGATGGCTGCACAAGAATATAGAGAAAGGCTGATATGAGAGATATAGAAAACAAAGGTTTCTATATTTTAGAAAGATGAAGGCTTCAAGAGAGACAGACTTCAGATGGAGAGGTAATCTTTCTATTTATACCCTATGCATTAAATGCATGGCAGGACACTTTACACGTGTCCTTAATTGATTGGAAGAGAGGGTCTGACTTTGGGAGACATGCTTTCGGTCGTATCATGAAAAGTGTAGTTGACAGAGTTGTTGTACGATTTGTGGCAGAGGTATGTCCATTCTGACACATCGTACTGGGTGTGCAAGGGAAAGACAAAAGAGACTTGAGGCATAAGCTAAGTGATCATCGATCACTGAATATCTCTTCCTTTAGAGATACAAGGAGTTCAGCTATTGCTGAAGCTTTTCCTCAGGTTTCTTCGCGTGTATAGATTTGTCTTGCTTCGCTGATATCCGCATCAGGTCACTAGAAGACTTGTCTTTGTTCAACAGCTTTATTTTCGATTCATCTATGAACACCTTGTTGACGCGAAACTTGTCCTCAGGGATTACATCTAACTGTTTACATCAGAAATTATCAGCGATACTGAACATACTCAGTATTGAATCGCTGATAGTGAAACACTAATACATATGAATGTTTACAAGAAAGATCATCAGTGATAACTGAACAGACTCAGTCTGATCGCTGATGATGAAACACTAATACATATTGTTTAAACGTAATTTTCACTAAGTATAGAAGTGGGTCTTTATCAAATCACTGAGAGAGTTTGGATCAACAACAAAGGATTTCGTATGGCTACATTGTAAAATGAAAGTTACTTATTAAACATACTACATGATTCAATATATACCCAACACCCTTGTTACACATTAATCCCAAACCCAAGTACAAGGCCCAATAACAAATACAATGGATTACTTTACTAAACTTCTAAAATAGAACATATTTATGTTCTAACATTCTCCCCCTAAGTTTATGTAAAGTAATAATTCTATTTTCAGCCCCAGCTTCAGTTCCTCTCCCCCTTGATTTCTTTATAAAACTTAGCGTTGCATAAACTTCAAAGTTCCTCTAGCTCCCCCTTGAAAGTAGATCTTATCCTTGAAGTTTCAACTATAATATCAGATCTGGTGTAGACCATAACCTCGACTTAGTGCACATAAAGACAACTTTTGACTCTTGTAAACCCAACACATTCCTTACGCCCACAAGAATGATATGTGTTAAATTATGGAATGACAACCAAGTGCATCTTCAGTGTATAACATCTGATCTGTCTTTGAACCTCGAGTTGAAATAAGAATTCAGATTAAGAACTTAATCTGATCAGCTTACAGGAGGTAGCATCCAGTAGCAACACTACAAGGCAAAGATTAGAAGGAAACTATTGTTCAACAACTGATGAAATATGCTCATTTTCTGACTGCTTTCCAGAATACTGAACAATCAAACCCAGAACTCCTTTCTTCACGAATCAGCTGGATGATTATAAGCACTCAGGATTCTGAAACACCACCAAAGCATCAGAACAATGATTGCAGTCGCTCATACTACTGATTGATCAGGTCAGAAGAATGATCAAGAGCACTCAACAGTCTAACAACAAATAGAAGCACTCCAGACTAATGATTGCAGATACTCGGGTAGCTAACTCAATCCAATCAGAGACTAAATCCTCACATCCAGTATCTGAAAATCTTGAAAAACATGAGCACTCGTGAAAGATTAGATCAGGTGCTAAGGATATGTGACCAACAGAAGATAAGAGTGATGTCACATATGCATTACGCGTAAAAAGCTCGGGAACAGGGAAAACTTGTAGCAAAATGGGTTCAGAACAGTCATTTTTCTCAAAAATCACAAAACTTTTCGCATAACATCAACAATTCGCAGATCACTATTCAGTATAGCACAATTCGCATGATGACATTAGCCGAAAACTCCAGAATTCGAATAGGTCTGCGTGCGAATTCTAGATTTTCGCACGTGCCTATGTGCAAATTCCTCACTTCTCGCATGACTCTCACATGCGAATTCCTCACAATTCGCATAAGGTAGGATGCGAATTCTCAACATTTCGCATACGACTACCTCCAAATTCTTCACTTAGAAATCTCTTTGACCACAGGAATTCGTATCAATCTTTTCGCATAAGACTGGCATGCGAATTCAGCACTTTTCGCAACACTCTGTCATGCGAAATCCATACTTCAAAATTCTCAATTCATGAAAACAGTTTGAGAATGTGAAGTGGTTTGAACATTTTAAGAAACCATTTTTCACAAGTGAAAGTTGTTCATCTTTCAACAAGTCATAGAGTATAAGGATTAGAAATATATACCTGTAAATCAAAATCTTATACTCCCCCTAGAATGAATATATTCTTTTAAGTATCCATGACAAAAACATCAGATATTATCCATCTTGATATCTGTAAAAATTCAAGTTATTAGAAAAATATAACAATTCCTCCCCCTAAAAGATATAACAGTTAACTCCCCCTCAAATCAAAAACTTCTAGAAAAGATGTTTTCATTTAAGCATCCATCAGAAGAAAACATTTGAGTACGGGTTCTGAACTAAATATTCAGAAGCCATGATTACTTATTCTCCGGTGAGAATAGTAATATTCAATTTTACCAATGAAGATCGGGTCCTGATTTGATGTAACCATAAACCATTGTTCAGAAACATTGAAGAACGGGTCTTGAACTGAATTATTCAAGAGCCATGGTTCTTTGAAGCACGGGTTCTGAACTGATTTATTCAGAAGCCTGGGTTCTTTCTCCCCCTTAAACCTTGGGTGCCTGCAACACAGATTTAGCTTTTGGTATCCACTGGTATTTGGATCCAGATTTGTTAGGTGCAGTTTTAGTATAAGAGATATAATAAGAACCATACCAACTATTTTCATAATTTTTGTTAACAAAATCATTTGAACCACAGTAGGAACAACTAATTTTCTTTTGAGCTAACCTGATCAGTTGATTAACAGTGTAAACTAGATTAGGTTTGCCAAAAGTTTTACCTTTCGGAACATAGTTCCTTTTAGCATTTGGTGTATGCTCAAATGATTTATCTTCTTTCCTTTTCTCCTCCGAAGATCCTTTAATTCTCCAAACCCAATTCTCTTTATCTTTCTCATCTTTCTTTCTCTAATTCATTTTCTTCTGAGACTTATTCTTCTTGAAGTTACCTGAACCATCAACATTTTTATCAAAGAATAGGTTAGAAGGACGAATCTGATCATTTGATTTAGAAGTATGACTGTCAGATGAATCAAATAAAGGATTAATAGAAACATGTGTGAAAATTGAACTTGCTGCTGATTTGAATGAACATTCGGATGCAACTAGATCATCTCTCGGTGATTGAGCTATTGATTCAGGCGTCTTGTGCTCAGTCAACTTCACCTTGAACATGATCTCCTCAAGTTCTTTAATTACTGTAAACAGACAGTTTATTTCCTTTTACAGTATGTCAAACTTTTTATGCAACTCAGATTTTGCATTCTTTTCCTTTTGAATGTTTGTTGACAGCTCAGATAGCTTTCCATTCAGCTCCTTTATCTCAGCTTGAAATGCTTTCTTTTCTTTCTCAAAATCATTCTTTATACACTTTTGCTCAATTATCTTTTTCTCCCTTTCAAACTTATCTCTCTCCATTATGATTACTTTCTCAAAGTCTGAGACTTGTTGAGAAAGCTTAACACATTTAAGCTCTACTGTTTTCTTCTCTTCAAAATCTTTTCTGGAGAATTCAGAAAACTTCTTTGCAACCTCTTTTCTTTCTTTCTCCATTTTCTTTTCATGTAGAGAGATCTTTTCTTTCAGTTCATTCATCTTCTTCTGAAAATCAACATTTTCTTTTTCAAAATCTTTTTCTCTTTTTATCAATCTTCTTCATCTCATCTTGTGCTTTTATGTTGTCTTTGTCTTGGGTTGCTTTCTCCTTCATCATGTTGATTTCAACCTCAAGACTGAAGACTTCATCTTTCAAGGAATATCTTTCAACAAAGATTTGTGAATTTGTCTTTCTCAGCCTTCACAAGTTTCACTTGTAAAGTTTGCTCTTCTTCTCAGTTCATCCAACTATCTTTGCATTATTTCTTTCTTAGACCATGAAGAGCTAGTATTAATACTCTCAGACCTTTTCAGCTTGTCTTGAAGATGTGAAATCTCTTTTTCTTTCGACTCAATAATTCCTACAATATCAATTTTAGAGTTAGAGATACATTCACAGCAAACAAAATATTTCTTTAAAGATTTATCATTTTTCAATTTATTAATCTGTTCAATAAGAGATGAATTTGTCAGGATCGAATTCTCAACAAGAATTAATTCTCAGAAACAATATCAAAGAAGTTTGCGGAATAACACTTTGATATTCAATGAAACAGTAAATCAACACAGTAAATATGAAGAACAAACTGTAAACTTGTATTGAATGCTTTGAAGTTACAAGATTACACACTCAACCTCAATATTGATGAACAGGCTCACCAATACGAATTCTACTTCTCTAGAATTAGGATCTATATCTTGAGGTTGATTTTCTCTCTAGAACTAAAAATTTAGAATCAAAATCAATTAATCTATTCTATCAAATCTGTACATATACTGAATAAAAAGATAATTACAATAAATAAAATATCTTCAGTATATCTTCCATCATTATCTTCAAGCCTTCCATGAATATCTTGATTCCTTCCAGCTGTCATCCTTTCCATCCGGATCTTTAAGTTATAAGCAGTACTAACTATGCTCAGCAGTATTAATTTCTTCTAGCAGCATTAATTTGGTCTTAGCAGCATTAACTACCAAGCAGTACTAACCACTAGCAGTACTAACTAGCTAAGCAGTACTAACTTTGTTCAAGCAGCACTAACTTTGACTAGCAGTATTAATTCTACTAGCAGTAGTAACACTCAGCAGTATTAACCTTTAAGTCTTCTAGCAGTAGTAACTTTGAACCAGCAGTATTAACCATACTTGATGAATTCTTCAGTTCCCAACAATCTCCCCCTAACTTGACTTTTAGGAAGAGAAGTCAAGTTCTTCAACTTTTCTTCAAGATGCTCCCAAAACTCTATCATGGCCTAAATTCCAGTGTTTGCATCCAATACCAAACTCTGATTAATTGTTCTTTGAATCAAGTATTTAGCCATTTCTGAATCTGGAACACATCTTAACTTTTTCTTCAGCATGGCATGAAGCTTCAATCTGCTATGATTGTACACTCTATCTACTAGGAAGTATTCAGTGTGATTTAAATCCAAAGTCACTGTATATACTCCACTAATTTCATATAGAGTCCAACTGTTGACTGACTTGAATACATTCTTGATCACATGCTCTACTTCTTCAGGTTTGAACATCATACACAGATACTCCATTACCAGTTTTGTAATTGAAATCTCTGGAGCCTTCAGTATATCTGCATACAACTTCATTCCTATCTCAAACATCTCTTCAAGATCTGACCTAGAGCATGTTCTTACAATCTTTGCCCAAGTATTGAACACCTCATACTTTTCATCCTTCCTTTTTAGCCTTATGTATTCCTTTCCATCCACTGTCAATGTATCCTAGAGAATGACCTCAGGAGGCTTAACTCCTACAGGTTCTGCTGAACTTGGTTCAGGCACTTTGTCCATCACTACCATATACAAATTTACATCATCTGTGTTTGATGGCTCTTTCTGTTTAGATGACTCAGGTGCCCCTTCTTCTTCAGCAACTTTCTCATCCTCTCCTTCAGATACTCTAGGCTTCTTAGTTGACTTTCTCCTTGCCATCATCTTGGTTCTCTTTAAAGTCCTTAGACTTTCACCCAGAGTAGCTTCTTTCTTTGATGGTGTTTCCTGCTCATCTGGAAAGGGCTTTTGTATCAGAAGATCATTACTTTCTTTCATCCTCTTCTCCATCTCCACCCTTGCAGTTTCATTCCCCTGCAGCTTTAACATCTCTGAATCATACAGCTCTTTAATCTTCTCAAAAGACATTTTGGAGAACATCTCCTTTTTGACTCCTACAGCACCTTTGAGAAATATAATCATCTTGTTTCTTTCTTGGGTACCTAGAAATGTCTTTGAGGGTTTTCTCTTCTTTGTAGCTGCTTTTACTACCACTGATTTCTTCATAGTTGCAGCTTTCTTCTGTGCAATTTCAGTTGCCAGACTCAGTTGATAAGCTTCATTCAGTTCAGCAGGTAGAGCTTTTGCCATCTCCCTGTCCTTTTCCATCTGAACTCTTTCTTCCTCTTCAATGTCATCTTGCATCTTTCTTGCTAAGGCTTCATCTGATTCAATCAACCTTTGCTTTTTGATTGGTTGATCAGATTCCACCATTTTTGCTTTTCCTTTGTCTTTGTTCATTGCCTTCTTGCTATTATCTTTCTTGATCACTTCACCTTGATCTTTGATGATTACTCCTTTGGTCTTTGAAGTAACCTTGGAAGTATCATTCTTGGCTTTAAGTAAGGTTTCTGCAATCTCAAGATCTGTTAATACTTCTTTCACTGTTTCTGATGCTTTATTTATGTCAGCAGTAGTAACCGTTTCTGCTGCTTCTTGTGTTTCTATTGGCACTGAATCTCTTTCTGTTTCTGCTTCCTGCTCCCCCTCAACATCAAATTTCTCCCCATCAAGCTCCCCCTCTCTTGTGGCTTCTTCCATGTTGATCTCCCCCTTTTTGGGAGCATCATTCTCATATTTCCTTCTCCTTAGTTGAAATTGCTTTCTCTTCTTCCTCTGTACCAGACTGATCACCAACTTCTTCAGCTTAGCAATCTGTACTTGTTGTGACAGAATGACCAGCTTCATTTCTTTAATTTCTTTGCCTTGTTTGAGAACATCTTGATTGATGTTCCCCATTGTTTCCATCAATTCATAGTAAGTATATCTGTCCTCACCCTCTCCAGAAGTGTTACCCTCTTTTGAAGGATCATTGGATCTTTTTGTAGTGAAAGTCTTCTGCCTAGCAGAAGCACTATCCACCCCCTTGGTTTCTTGGCACCAGGGACCTTTGAATGATTGCTCATTCAAAGTTTCCATGGGGGAGGTCTTATTTATGTTACCACTATCCTTCTCTGTGCTAGCAGAAGTAGTGGCAGCCTCAGTACCCATATGCTCTACCTCCTCCTTAGAGAGCACCTCCTTTGGGTTGGGAGACACCCTGTTGGTTTCCCTTTGGATATTCTCTAAGGAAGAAGTCTCCCTTAGAGGGCTTAAAGGCTGAGTGGGTGATGGTACAAGAAGGGAAGGAGCCTTCTTTACCTGTTTTCTTTGATAAGTTTGGGTGATTGGTGAAGTTGGTTTGTCAAGAAGAGACTGAGGAATTGATTTAGAGAGGGAAGGTTGGGATTGGCTAGCAGTGGGTTGGTCTAATGGGGGCCTTGACCCTGCTACCATACCTTCATTGGTTTGGGACACCACCATCATTGTAGAGAACAATGGGGTGTCAACTCCTTCCGAGTCCCCAGCAGATCTTCTCATATTTGAGAAAACCTTGCCTTTGGGGGGTTTAGGTACATATACCCCAACAGGTTGAGGTATATCCGTCAATTCATGAGTAATAACTTCTTGGACAAACCTGGGGTACATAAAGAAGCTCTTTTTGTTTCCCATGTTTGAGACAAGATCACTGAAAATCATTTTAGAAAAGTTATACTTTCTGGCAGTGGCCAAGCACACCAAAGCATAAGCAATGGTGCTGCTGAACTCACTCCATCCAGTAGTCTTTTTGGAGATACAGTGCATAAGAGTATGGACAAAGAAACGCTATTGGGGTGAAAATTTGGCTTTTGAGAATTTGAATACACCCAATGGGCCTCCATACCCCATTCTTGTAAGATTGGAGAACAGTTCATCGTTTGGGATCGAAGTTATACCAGAGGCATCGTCTAGACGTAGACTGATGCGAATAACCTCTTCAGTAACTGTTAGTGATTGTTCACAGATTCTTGTCTTGATCATTTGCACACCATTCTCAACAACAATGGTGGCATTAGCCCAGAACTGCCTTTGATGCTCGATATAGATTGTAGGAGATACAGTAAGAGCATGAGCAATATGGCTTGACTTGAGGAAATCCACAATCTGATGAAATCCTGCAGCTTGCTTTGGCTTTTGTAGCATCGCGATCTCATTGTGCTCGTCGATAAATGCCATGGATGCCATTGATCTTAGTGAACAACGTTCCTGAAAGCTTCGAACTGATCTCAATGTGCTTTGTCTTTGAGTGCTTGACTGGATTATTCACAATGCTAATAGCACTGCTGTTGTCAATAAAAATTGGAGTGTGTAGAAAGGTTACTCCATAATCCAACATTTGATTCTGAATCCATAAGACTTGAGAACAGCAACTTGCGGCTGCTATGTACTCTACCTCTGTTGTAGATGTGGATACTGTGGTTTGTTTCTTGCACTGCCATGAGACTAGTCTTGCACCCAAAAACTGACATCCTCCAGAAGTAGATTTTCTGTCCAAGTTTGCTCCACCTAGATCACTATCTGAGTATGCAAGTAGGTCAAAGGATGAGTCATGAGGATACCAAAGTCCCAATCTGGGTTGCCCTTTGAGATATCTGAATATCCTCTTAACAGCTTGAAAGTGAGATTGCTTTGGCTTAACTTGGAATCTTGCACATACACAGACTGGAAACATTATATCTGGCCTTGATGCTGTGAGATACATGAGAGAGCCAATCATGGATCTATAATGATGCACATCCATATCCTCCCCCTCAAGATCTGCTGTTATCTGCTTGTGTGTTTCCATAGGTGTGCTGGCAGGTTTTGATTCTGAGAAACCAAACTTGGTTAGAATGTCCTGCACATACTTGGATTGACAGATGAAGATGCCATCTGACTTCTGTTGAACTTGGAGTCCAAAGAAGAAAGTAAGTTCCCCCATGGAACTCATTTTGAACCTTTGATGCATTAGATCCTCAAACTCCTTGCACATGTTGTCTCTTGTAGATCCAAAGATAATGTCATCAACATAGATTTAGACCAGCAAGATATCCTTCTTCTTTCTCTTGATAAATAGAGTCTTATCAATGACTCATCTTTCAAAGTCATTTTCCAAGAGATAGGATGACAGAGTGTCATACCATGCTCTTGGAGCTTGATGCAGTCCATAAAGAGCTTTCTTCAATTTGTATACCCTGTCTGGATAGCTTGGGTTTTCAAACCCTGGTGGTTGACAGACATATACCTCTTCTTCAATTGAGCCATAGAGAAAAGCACTTTTTACATCCATTTGATAGACTTTGAAGTTCATGTAAGAAGCATAGGCTAGGAATAGTCTGATTGCTTCTATCCTAGCCACAGGTGCAAAAACTTCTTCATAATCTATACCCTCTTCTTGAGTATATCCTTGAGCCACCAGCCTTGCTTTGTTCCTTATGACAATACCTCTTTCATCTCTCTTGTTTCTGAAAATCCACTTTGTGCCAATTGCTCTGTGACCTTTAGGAAGGTCTACTAGATCCCATACATCTTGTAGCTTGAACTGTAACAGTTCTTCTTGCATTGCTTCTATCCAGCTAGATTCTTTCATAGCATCATGTGCCTTTTTAGGCTCAAGCTGGGATAGAAAACAAGAAAGCACTGTATGCTGTTGATCTTGCAATTCTTGAAGCCGACTTTGATGTCTAGTCATCATAGGAGAAGAGATATCTCCTATTACCAGCTATGGAGGATGATTCTTTTGAACTCTGGTGTTATGACTAGGTTCTTCATTCAGTCCAGCCTCTAGATTAGAGTCATGCAACTCAACTGAAGTGTTTTCAGATGCCACTTCTGATTCTTTATTTTCTTGAGTCTCCTCATCTCTAGTTTCTTCTTCACTCTGACTTGGTCCAGTAGATGATTCCTTTTCACAGTCTTCAACAGAATTCACTGTGGGTATGGGAAATATCACAGATTTAGATATACTTTCTGAGACTTGTGTAGTCCCTGATCCTCCACTTCCTGTTCCTGTATAATCATCACTACTGAAACCAAAAGAATTAGTTAGTGAGTCAATGTCAAATAGCCACTGAGGACCAGACCCAATTGGATTTGGTGTGATCTCATTGCATTTGACATTGTCACTTTCTTCAATTATTCTGGAAGAAGAGTTAAAAACTCTGTAAGCCTTACTCTGAGATGAATATCCAACAAGAAATCCATCATCTGCTTTGCTATCAAACTTACCTAAGTGAGATTTGGTATTGAGAATTGTACAAGGACACCCAAAAGGTTTGAAGAAACCAATGAAAGGTTTTCTTTTATTTAAAAGCTCATATGGGGTCTTGTTCTTTTGCTTGACCACTAGAACTCTGTTTTGGACATAACAAGCAGTATTAACTGCTTCAGCCCAGAAGGTAATTGGCAATTTTGAAACAGCCAACAGAGATCTAGCACCCTCTATTAGTGTTCTATTTCTCCTTTCAGCAACACCATTCTGTTGAGGAGTCCTAGGAGCACTATATTGTCTCTCAATGCCTTTTTCTTCACAAAAGGTGTTTAGATCAAGATTTTTGAATTCAGTTCCATTATCTGATCTAATGACTTTTACTCTTTGATTAGTTTGGTTTTCAATTCTTAGAATAAAGGATTTGATAAGTCCACTTGTCTCATCCTTAGTCCTTAGAAAATATACCCAAGTAAATCTGGAGTAATCATCAACAATAACCAAGCAGTAAGATTTCTTGCCTATACTCATAACATTTGTAGGACCAAACAGATCCATATGCAGTAATTGGAGACAAGAAGAAACAGAATTTAACTATTTGGTCTTATGAGAAGTTTTGTGTTGTTTGCCTTTAAGACAAGCAACACAATGATCATCACATGAAAAGACTTTTGAAGGTAAGCCTCTTACAAGGTTGTTTTTAACAAGTTTGTTCATAGTCTTGAAATTCATGTGACACATCCTTCTGTGCCAAAGAGAGGATTCATCTACAGAAGCTTTTGAAACAAGACAATTTAGAGATGAATCACTAACAACATTGTCCATATCTAGACAGTAAACATTGTCCTTTCTTGGAGTTCTAAGTAGTATCATACTTTCATCAACTACCTTGAACCCTGGAGCAAGGATCATACACTCAGTATTTGTAAATAATATACTATGTTGTTTGTCACATACCTGTGATACACTTAACAGGTTGTACTTTAATTGATCAACATAGTAGACATCCTCAAATGTCATCTTACCTTTGGTGACATTACCTTTTCCACTTATCTTACCACCAGTAAGATTATCTCCAAATGCAACATGTCCTCCATTGATATGCTTGAAATCCTGAAGGCATGACATGTTGCCTGTCATGTGCCTAGAGCAACCACTATCAACATGCCATATGCTCTTTCCCTTGAGCTGTTGGTTGCCCTGCACATAAGATAGATCAGTTAGTATGAATAAGGAACCCAAGCCAAAGTGGTCTTGGGTACCCTTTTCTCATCAAAATACTTGCATTCTTTCTTGACAAGATTTTTAAACTTTGATTCCTCATGCTTGGAGTATTTTGTTACAATAATAGGCTTGGACACATTTTTGCTAGAATCGGTACTGTTTTTAGAAGTACTCACTGCCTTAGCAGCACTTGCATGCTTAGCAGTACTAACCTTGTTAGCAGTAGTAACTGTGTTAGCAGCAATAACTGTGTTGGCAGTATTAATCTTTGAAGAGGTACTAACAGTATTAGCAGCATTAATATTTTCAGCAGTACTAACACAGGTAGCAGCAGTAACCATGTTAGCAGTACTAACAGTTTTAGTGCTTCTAACCCTGTCATCAGTACTAATAGTTTTAGTGCTTCTAGGCACCCACATTTTGACACGTTCTTTTAAAATCTTTTTCTTCATAGGGCCTTTCCTTTCACCATGTTTCTTTATCACATGTTTCTTTCCAGCCTTCCTATAACCAACAGGTTTTTGCACAAATCTTTGAAAGGTCATCTGTTGGTTAATAGGATTAAAGAAGAAATTTTTAGCCAAATGATTTAACTTGCCACATATGAAGCAAGGTTTTGGTCTATTGATTTTACTCAGATCAACTCCTTGCTTCTGAGCCCATTGATTATTCCAGTTTCTTTGATTTCCTCTTTTTAAATCAGAATTTAGGCTCTTGGCTTTACTGCAATCACACTGTTTACAAGATCCAGGATTCACAATTGTGGTTTGTTTATAATGAACCTTGTTATCCTTTCCTTTTGTCTTCTCTATCTCCTTGGACTTGACCCAGATTTTCCCACATCCCTCATTGGTGATAATATTATTTTCTAATGGTATCTTTTTACTCACATCATTATCCCTATACTCACTGGCTTCTTTCTCAGTTAAATCCTTAATTACTACTTCATCCAAAGGATCTATCTTAAAGGCTTTCTCAGATAAGTCCTTTTTCTCCTTGGTTTCTAACAAGTCGGAAGTAGGAGAGATATAATTGTTGTTGTAAGGAGGAGGTGTATTGTTGTATCCAATACCAGGCTTCATCTTGTCATGAATATGAGCCTTTAGAAGAGAATCCATTGCTTTTGAAGCATATGAAAACTTTTCTATGTCAAGTTTAACTTTAGACAGTTCCTCTTTCAGCCTATTACTCTCTTCTAAGGATTTAAACAGTTTGGTCTCTAACTCATTCTTTTCCCACTTCCAATAGTTTGTGTCATAAGAGTGTTGAAGTTCATTAGCTTGAAAGCCTTTGATTTGCTCTTCAAATCTCTCTACTATCAACACATAATCTCTTCTGTCCTTTTCTAATCTTTTGAGGTCATCACACATACTTTGATTGTGATCCCTGTATTTTGTGACAGTGTCAATGCAAGATTTAGTACAAAGATTAGAAATTACCTCAGAGGGAAGATCAGACACTTCTGCCATAAGAGCTTGATTCTGAATGGCTTCCTCAGCTTGATCACTCCAGTCAAATCCCATTCCTTGTTGAGAAACAAGGGCTTGAGCAGGATTCTTGTTTTGATTGTAGCCTCCATTCTGAGCTTGTTGGTGGTTGTTGTTTGGAACAACACTCCTGCATTCTCTAGCAAAGTGTCCTTTCATGTGACACTTATAACATTCCACCTTGGTCTTGTCAAAACCAGCTCCATCTTCTCTTCTTTGAGAGAAGTTATTCCTTCCTGTTCTTTTAATGAACTTCTTCACCCTCATTGATAACATGGCCATCTGCCATTTAATATCCATCTCCTCCAGGTCATCAGGGTGAATTTGATCCAGATCATCATTAATCAAAGAATTGCTGCTATGACTGGACAAAAAGGCTTCAAAGATAGTTTCAGTGCCTTTTTCTGAACTTACTCCACTGGCAGTACTAACTGCTTCAGGGTTGGTAGTAGTATCAGTGGATGCTGAGAGAAGTGCAGCATTGTGGATATAACCAGAGGGCTTCTTCTTGGTTTCTACCTCAGTTTCAAAAACTCTTAGATCATTGTATAGATCATCAAGTTCTTTCTCTTCCAGATTGTCACTCTGTCTATATGAGACAGTGTACATAGTCCATTCATCCCCAAGAGATCTGAGGAACTTTCTGTTGATATCATCTTGTTCCATCTTTACTCCTACAGTAGCCAGTTCACCTATGAGTTTGTTGAACCTATCAAAAGTTTGAGTCATAGACTCATTCTTTGAGGAAGTGAAGTTCTCATACTGCTGCTTTAGAACATCTCTTTGATTTCTTTTGATGCTTTTAGTTCCAGCAAATCTTTTCTCTAGAGCATTCCAGAGAATCTGAGCATCAGTGCAGTTGCAAAATTGATGCTGATATTCATTGGGGATGGCCAAGAGCAGAGTGCTCAAGGCCTTCATCTTTGTCTGTCTGATCTTCCTCTCACCATCTGTCTTTGGTGGAGGTCTTTTCCCATCTGCTCCTATCCTTCCAGCTTCAGAAGGACCATTCTCAATGATATCCCACATTGAGTAGTCAGTGAGAAGAATATATTGTCTGATTCTGATCTTCCACATGTCAAACTCACTGGGTTTGAGCATTGGAACCTTAGAAACCAAAGTACTGCTTGATTCTGTAAGATTTTCCATGATGAATAGATGTTTCTGAGAGAGTTTGGCTCTGATACCACTTGTCAGGATCGAATTCTCAACAAGAATTAATTCTCAGAAACAATATCAAAGAAGTTTGCGGAATAACACTTTGATATTCAATGAAACAGTAAATCAACACAGTAAATATGAAGAACAAACTGTAAACTTGTATTGAATGCTTTGAAGTTACAAGATTACACACTCAACCTCAATATTGATGAACAGGCTCACCAATACGAATTCTACTTCTCTAGAATTAGGATCTATATCTTGAGGTTGATTTTCTCTCTAGAACTAAAAATTTAGAATCAAAATCAATTAATCTATTCTATCAAATCTGTACATATACTGAATAAAAAGATAATTACAATAAATAAAATATCTTCAGTATATCTTCCATCATTATCTTCAAGCCTTCCATGAATATCTTGATTCTTTCCAGCTGTCATCCTTTCCATCCGGATCTTTAAGTTATAAGCAGTACTAACTATGCTCAGCAGTATTAATTTCTTCTAGCAGCATTAACTACCAAGCAGTACTAACCACTAGCAGTACTAACTAGCTAAGCAGTACTAACTTTGTTCAAGCAGCACTAACTTTGACTAGCAGTATTAATTCTACTAGCAGTAGTAACACTCAGCAGTATTAACCTTTAAGTCTTCTAGCAGTAGTAACTTTGAACCAGCAGTATTAACCATACTTGATGAATTCTTCAGTTCCCAACAAAATTCTGAATCTTCAGATTCTTGTTCTCAGCTTCCAGTGCTGGAATCTCTGGCATGTACGCTAAAGCACAATCTCTGTTGGTTAGCACCAGATTTCCTTTTTCATCTGTGTAAGGCATGATGATATCTGAAAAAAATACTAAAAAATCAGAAACTTTAATCACACTAAGAAATATGTACCCCTACGCAGACTTAACACGAGTGTCCCACTAAGTATAGAATTCGTATAACACTCACATAAGAACAATCCGCATGCACAATTCGCATAACACTCACACTCAAAAATTAGTAAGTATAGAATTCGTATATGTACAATTCGCATAAAAGGATATGAAAAGGATATGAATTCTATGCTTTTCGCATGTCACTGTGATGCGAATTCTGAGCTTTTCGCATATCACTGTGATGCGAATTCTTCACAATTCGTATAAGACTTATTGCGAATTCCTTCCTTGGATTTTTTCTCAGACACAGATGCGAATTCTACGCATTTCGTACATGACTCTTCTGGGAATTCCACACTTCTCGTATATAGCTTTGTGTGAATCCTTCCTTGAATTATGAGAATTCTTCAAACTTCTCTTGTGATGTGTGAATTCTTCCACCTTGAGAGTTCTTCATGCGAGTTCTTCATTATCTCTGTGAATTCTGTAGATCTCGATATATTTTTCACAAAAATTCACTGAATTCCATCCAAAACTTTCAATTTGACTCTGAAACTTTGCATGATTGATCACTTTAACATCGTGAACAACCCTGTGTAAGGAATTTCTCTAAAAATAACTATTGAAGTAGAAATCGATCCATGGCAGTCCACGAGCAAAAAGTTTATGGAAATTGAAACTTTGATCAAATTATACTAATCTGTTGGTCAATTCTATTTCCAACCAGAACAAGAAATGTTCCAAAACTATGAATGATCACAATAAACTCAAATTCCCATTCAAAACATCACTATTTCACGAATTGATCAATGGAATAGTGACTTTCTATTTCTTGAAAAATCGATCTTTCTGATTTACCTGATCTCTGCTCTGATACCAATTGTGACCCAGATTTACTAACATATAATCACATAATCATTTAGAACACAAGTTTATTAGATCAAATCACATGTTACATCAAAGTCATAGATCTAACATATAGTCATATATCTCACGTTGTTCTCTGTGTGTGGATACGAGTTCTTACCAACTCTGTAAAACTGAATCTAATGTGTGTGCGTGCTTACAAATCTAACAACAAGACCACTATTTATACTAAGTCAACATTCATTGACTTTACAACCAAACCCTTGAACTATACAACAATTACAAACTAGGCCCTCAATTTTAATCTTGAATACAATTCTTGTCTAACAATTATCTTAAGAATTAGCTCGCTTTTCTTCAGCAAATCAAACATCAAAGAAAATTTCTATGAATTCTGCTCGCCTTTTGAAATCTCTGAACTTTCTCTTTCAAACTTGAACAATCTTAGAAAAAACTTGCAATCTTTGACACAAACTTGCAATCAATTTTCCTCAAATCATCTTTCTTGAAATGATTTCTCCTTTAATATTCCAACATTTCTTTAACTTCTCCTCCATAACTGTTACAAACTCTTATTAAGCAAACATTTCTTGAACAAAAACTTCTCCCCCTTTTTGATGATTGGAGCACATAAATCATCAAAACTTCTTCAAGAAATGTCATTAACATCTTCTCTGACCATTGATCTTTCATCACATGAGCCTCTGACTATCCGTCAAGTCATAAGATATTCATCCAAATCTCTTCAAATTCAGACAAATTATAAGTGTAACACATGAATCAACAAATGAATCAATTAGATATGCCTGTTAGTAACCCGAAGTCACTGTGTAATGAATACACATTGGAAAGGAGTTTTTTCATGTTCACTCCCCCAGGTCTTCCATTCAATCATCGAATAACACAAGGTTAAACTATGAACGTTAGACAGAAAAACGAATTTCCTGTGTGTACGTGCTTGTGTATGAAAAAGAATTAAGCACATGATGATTGCTTTTAATTATGCTCAAAATTGTGTAAACCATTGAGACAACAACAGTAATACACGAACTCAATTGTGCATGATCGAAGTGAGAAGGTGGGGCATACTTCCTTCTTTTTCAATATCCATATTTTCCATATGATAAACAGATAGATTATGTGTTGCATCCCCAAGAAAAATTGAAACATCTTCTTTTTAAGAAAAAGATGAGTAGTTGGTGGGGTTAAGTCAGGAGTTGGCATGGGCTAGTTGCCTTTTTCAATGATGTTCACGAAGAATTGTGAAACAACAGTAATGTGGTTGCCCGACTCAGAAAAAGTTGGTGCAAAGTTTGATATTCTTTTACTCTGATCTCTCACCCTCTTTCTTTTTAAACATTGAGCTCACTTCTAACCAAAATCCCTTTTACATTTTACCTCATCACACATACCCACACTCAGATATTTTGACTCCTCGCCTCTCGATCACTCAAGGATTAACTTCTTGGGTAGTAAACATTGTTTAACATGAATCCATAGAAGTTATGTTAAGTTCTCACACAATGATCCCATGTAGTCCTATAAGCAAAGATTTGCTCAAATGATTTAACTTTTGTAGTTAAAGCACATAATGAATACATGTCAGATGTATGTATGCTCATAAAGATAATCATGAAGATTTGAGCATTTTAAACATGAAGAATTTTCAAAAAAAGTATATTGAATGAATGAAATGAATACAAGAAACTTGTTTGAAAATATGACATTGTATAAAAAGATCAAATATGAATGATTTAACAATCAAAGTTTAGGTCATGAAAAAATTGAATGTTGTCTATAAGAACAATTATAGACATTCTTGAAAGAAACGTTTTGAATGAAATCACGTTAAAAATAGCAAAGAATTTCAAACAGGGTGTCTTACCATCGAAAATTAGTTGCAAATATGAGACATGGTAAGAACTTGGTCAATAAAGATACTAAACCGGTGTGTGTGAATACTTGAAAGTATATGGAAAAGATAATACACAAGTATTTATCTTTGGAAACACACGGTTAGTTAATCATGAAAGCACATGTAAAATGAAAACATTTAAAATCACACTTCGAAATTCAGAAAATCTTTGTAAGAATCAGAAGTGGTTTGAACGTTTAAGAACATGTTTTCATATCTGAAAGTCGTCCATCTTTCAGACATGTATGAGATTAAGTTTAGAATGATCCTTACGCTCAACTTAAATCTCATGAAGTCATCTCCAAGTCATAAAGAATATGATCATGTGTTGAGATCAAGGTTGATTGATTCATTGTTGGAGTGAAGATGGAGCAAGATGATATCAACAGGAAGTTCCTCAGATCTCTTGGGGGATGAATGGACTATGTACACTGTCTCATATAGACAGAGTGACAATCTGGAGGAGAAGGAACTAGATGATTTGTATAATGATCTAAGAGTATTTGAATCTGAGGTAGAAGCCAAGAAGAAGCCCATTCGGTATATTCATAATGCAGCACTTCTATCAGCATCTGCTGATACTACTGCCAACCCTGAAGCAGTTAGTGCTGCTAGTGGTGTGAATTCAGAAAAAGGCACTGAAACAGTTTTTGAAGCCTTTTTATCAAGTCATAGCAACAACTCTTTGATTAATGATGATCTGGAACAAATTCAACCTGATGACTTGGAGGAGATGGACATTAAATGGCAGATGGCCATGTTATCTATGAGGGTGAAGAAGTTTATTAAAAGAACTGGAAGGAACAACTTCTCTCAAAGAAGAGAAGATGGTGCTGGTTTTGACAAGACAAAGGTGGAATGCTATAAGTGCCACATAAAGGGACACTTTGCTAGAGAGTGCAGAAGTGGTGTGCCAAATAACAACCACCAACAAGCCCAGAATGGTGGATTCAATCAAAACAAGAACTCTGCTCAAGCCCTTGTTTCTCAACAAGGAATGGGGTTTGACTGGAGTGATCAAGTTGAGGAAGCCATTCAGAATCAAGCCCTTATGGCAGAGGTGTCTGATCTCCCCTCTGAGGTAAGTTCTAATCTTTGTACTCAATCTTGCATAGACACTGTAAAAAGGTACAGGGATCACAACCAAAACATGTGTGATGACCTCAAAAGATTAGAAAAGGACAGAAGAGATTATGTGTTGATAGTGGAAAGGTTTGAAGAACAAATCAAAGGCTTTCAAGCCAATGAACTTCAACACTCTTATGACACAAATTACTGGAAGTGGGAAAAGAATGAGTTAGAGACCAAACTGTCTAAGTCCAAAGAAGAGAATGATAAGTTGAAAGAAGAATTAGCTAAGGTTAAACTTGATATAGAAAAGTTTTCATATGCTTCAAAAGCAATGGATTCTCTTCTAAAGGCTCAGATTCATGATAAGATGAAGCATGGTGTTGGATACAACAACACACCCCCTCCTTACAACAACAATTATATCCCTCCTACATCAGATCTGTTAGAGACCAAGGAGAAAAAGGACTTGTCTAAGAAAGCATTTAAGATAGATCATTTGGATGAGGTGATGGTTAAGGATTTGACTGAGAAAGAAGCCAGTGAGAATAGGAATAATGTTGTGAGTAAAGAGATACCTTTAGAAAACAACATTATCACCAATGAGGGATGTGGAAAAATCTGGGTCAAGTCTAAAGAGATAGAGAAGACCAAAGGAAAGGCTAACAAGGTCCATTACAAACAGACCACTGTTGTGAATCCTGGCCCTTGTAAACAGTGTGCTTGCAATAAAACTGAGAGCACAAATTCTGGTACAAAAAGAGGTAATCAAAGAAACTGGAATAATCAATGGGCTCAGAAACAAGGAGTTGATCTGAGTAAGATAATCAGACCAAAACCTTGTTTCATATGTGGCAAGCTAAATCATTTGGCTAAGTACTGTTTCTTTAATCCTATCAAACAAAGGATGAACTTTCAAAGATTTGTGCAAAAACCTGTTGGTTATAGGAAGGCTGGAAAGAAACATGTGGCTAAGAAATCTGTTGAAACCAAAGGCCACATGCAGAAAAAGTTTTTAAAAGAAAGTATTAAAATGTGGGTGCCTAGAAGCACTAAAACTGTTAGTGCTGCTAACAGGGATAGTGCTGCTAATAGCAATACTGCTGCTAACAGTGTTAGTACTGCTGAGAATTTTAATGCTTCTAACACTGTTAGTACTTCAAAGATTACTACTGCTAACACAGTTACTGCTGCTAAAACAGTTAATACTTCTAACAAGGTTAGTACTGCTAAGCATGCAAGTGCTGCTAATGCAGTTAGTTCTTCTAAAAACAGTACTGCTTCTAGAAAATATGCATCCAAACCCATTATTGTAACAAAGTACTCCAGTAATGAGGAGTCAAAGTTTAAAAATCTTGTCAAGAAAGAATGTAAATATTTTGATGAGAAAGGGGTACCCAAGACCACTTTGGCTTGGGTTCCTAATCCATACTAACTGAATTATCTTATGTGCAGGGCAACCAAAAGCTCAAGGGGAAGAGCATCTGGCATGTGGATAGTGGTTGCTCTAGGCACATAACAGGAAATATGTCATGCTTTCAGGATTTCAAGCATATCAATGGAGGACATGTTGCATTTGGAGACAATCTTGCAGGTGAAAAAATAAGTGGAAAAGGTAATGTCACAAAAGGTAAGATGACATTTGAGGATGTCTACTATGTTGATCAGTTAAAGTACAACCTGTTAAGTGTATTACAGGTTTGTGACAAACAACATAGTATATTATTTACAAGTACAGAATGTATGATCCTTGCTCCAGGGTTCAAGGTAGTTGATGAAAGCATGATACTACTTAGAACTCCAAGAAAGAACAATGTGTATTGTCTAGATATGGACAATGTTTCTAGTGATTCATCCCTGAACTGTCTTGTTTCAAAAGCTTCTGTGGATGAATCCTCTCTTTGGCACAGAAGGATGTGTCACATGAATTTCAAGACAATGAACAAACTTGTTACAAACAACCTTGTAAGAGGTTTACCATCAAAAGTATTTTCATGTGATGATCATTGTGTTGCTTGTCTTAAAGACAAACAACACAAAACTTCTAATAAGACCAAAGAGTTAAATTCAATTTCTTCTTGTCTCCAGTTATTACATATGGATCTGTTTGGCCCTACAAATGTGATGAGCATAGGGAAGAAATCATATTGCCTAGTTATTGTTGATGATTACTCTAGATTTACTTGGGTATATTTTCTAAGGACTAAGGATGAGACAAGTGGACTGATCAAATCCTTTATTCTAAGAATTGAAAACCAAACTAATCAAAAAGTAAAAGTCATTAGATCAGACAATGGATCTGAATTTAAAAATCTTGATCTAAACAACTTTTGTGAAGAAAAAGGCATTGAGAGACAATATAGTGCTCCTAGGACTCCACAACAAAATGGAGTTGCTGAGAGAAGGAATAGGACACTAATAGAGGCTGCTAGATCTCTGTTGGTTGATTCTAAACTGCCAATTACTTTCTGGGCTGAAGCAGTTAATACTGCCTGTTATGTCCAAAACAGAGTACTAGTAGTCAAACCAAAGAACAAGACCCCATATGAGCTTTTAAATAAAAGAAAACCCTTTATTGGATTTTTCAAACCTTTTGGGTGTCCTTGTACAATTCTCAATACCAAATCTCACTTAGGTAAGTTTGATAGCAAGGCAGATGATGGATTTCTTGTTGGTTACTCATCTCAGAGTAAGGCCTACAGAGTTTTTAATTCTTCTTCTAGAATAATTGAAGAAAGTGACAATGTCAAATGCAATGAGAATACACCAAATCCTATTGGGTCTGGTCCTCAGTGGCTGTTTGACATTGATTCACTAACTCCTTTGGTTTCAGTAGTAATGAGTATGCAGGTTCAGGAAGTGGAGGATCAGGGACTACACAAGTTCAAGAAAGTATATCTCAGTCTGTGATTTTTCCCATACCTAAAGTGGATCCTGTTGAAGACTGTGAAAAGGAGCCATCTACTGAACCAAATCAGAGTGAAGAAGAAAGAAAAGATGAGGAGAGTCAAACACATAAAGAACCTGAAGGAGCTGCTGAAATCATCTCAGTTGAGTTGAATGACTCCAATCTAGAGGTGGGACTCAATGAAGAACCTAGCCATCACACAAGAACACAAAAGAATCACCCTCCTCAGCTGGTAATAGGAGATATATCTTCTCCTATAATGACTAGAAATCAAAGCAGGCTGCAAGATATGCAAGACCAACAACATACCGTACTTTCTTGCTTTCTATCCCAGCTTGAGCCTAAAAAGGCTTATGATGCTATAAAAGAGTCCAGTTGGATAGAATCCATGCAAGAAGAACTGCTACAATTCAAGCTGCAAGATGTTTGGAATCTAGTAGACCTTCCTAAAGGTCAAAGAGCTATAGGCACAAAATGGGTCTTCAGGAATAAGAGAGATGAGAGAGGGATAGTAATAAAGAACAAAGCAAGGTTGGTAGCACAAGGGTATACACAAGAAGAAGGAATAGATTATGAAGAAGTATTTGCACCAGTGGCTAGGATAGAAGCAATCAGATTGTTCCTGGCCTATGCTTCTTATATGAAGTTCAAAGTCTACCAAATGGATGTAAAAAGTGCATTTCTATATGGCTCAATTGAAGAAGAAGTATATGTCTGTCAACCACCAGGGTTTGAAAATCCAAGCTATCCAGACAGAGTATACAAACTGAAGAAAGCACTTTATGGACTGCCTCAAGCACCAAGAGCATGGTATGACACTCTGTCATCCTATCTATTGGAAAATGGCTTTGAAAGAGGAGTCATTGATAAGACTCTGTTCATCAAGAGAAAGAAGAAGGACATATTGCTGGTCCAAATCTATGTGGATGATATCATCTTTGGATCCACAAGAGAAAGTATGTGCAGGGAGTTTGAGGAACTAATGCATCAAAGGTTCAAAATGAGTTCCATGGGGGAACTTACTTTCTTCCTTGGACTCCAAGTCCAACAGAAGTCAGATGGTATTTTTATCTGTCAGTCCAAGTATGTGCAGGACATTCTAACCAAGTTTGGTTTCTCAGATTCAAAGCCTGCCAGCACACCTATGGAGACACACAAGCAGATAACAGCAGATCTTGAGGGGGAGGATATGGATGTGCATCACTATAGATCCATGATTGACTCTCTCATGTACCTTACAGCCTCTAGGCCATATATAATGTTTCCAGTCTGTGTGTGTGCAAGATTTCAAGTTAGGCCAAAGCAATCACACTATCAAGCTGTTAAGAGGATATTCAGATATCTCAAAGGGCAACCTAGATTCGGACTTTGGTATCCTCATGAATCATCATTTGACCTACTTGCATACTCAGACAGTGACCTAGGTGGAGCAAACTTGGACAAAAAATCTACTTCTGGAGGATGCCAGTTTTTAGGTGCAAGACTAGTTTCATGGCAGTACAAGAAACAAACCACAGTGTCCACATCTACAATAGAAGCAGAGTACATAGCAGCTGCAAGTTGCTGTTCTCAAGTCTTATGGATTCAGAATCAAATGCTGGACTATGGGGTAACCTTTCTACACACTCCAATCTTTATTGATAATAGCAGTGCTATTAGCATTGTTAACAATCCTGTCAAGCACTCAAAGACAAAGCACATGGAGATCAGGTATCACTTTATAAGAGACTGCAATGAAAAGAAACTAATTCAAGTTGTAAAAGTTCATACTGATAACCAGTTTACTGATCTATTCACCAAAGCCTTTGATGTGGGTAGATTCACTTTCTTGGTAACAAGTGTGGGAATGATCAACTCTGAATAAGCCCCTTCCTAAAAGTGGTTCACTATCTGTATATAGTTTATTCTTGGTGTTACTAACTTTCTTTCTCAGGAAATGTATAGCAGTACTCAGTTTATCACAAACTTAAAAGTGCAAGTATGGTTAATACTGCCAGTACAGTTTTAGTACTGCCAGTACAGTATTAATACTGCCAGTACAGTTTTAGTACTGCCAGTACAGTATTAATACTTCCAGTACAGTTTTAGTACTGCCAGTACAGTATTAATACTGCCAGTGCACAGTTAATGCTGCTAGTAGTTAATACTGCTCTCAGTTAATACTGCTAGCGGTTAATACTGCTAGTTAGTTAATACTGCTAGTGGTTAATACTGCTCTCGGTTAATACTGCTAGTTAGTTAATACTGCTAGTGGTTAATACTGCTCTCAGTTAATACTGCTAGTAGTTAATACTACTCACTGTTAATACTGCTTTCACTATCTTTTTAAGGTTAATACTGCTTTTAATCCGAATACTATAAATACCCTTTGCCCGCCTAAAAAGTTCATAACGACTCTTTGCATACTGTTCACTTGCGCTCTAACCCTTTTCTCTCAAGTACCAAGTTTTCAGGCAAGAACACTCAAGTTCAATGGCATCCATGGCTTTCATTGACGAGCACAATCAAATCGCGATGCTCCAAAAGCCGAAACAAGCTAAAGGTTTTCACCAGATAGTCGACTTTCTGAAGTCCAGCCACATCGCTCATGATCTCACTGTGTCTCCTACCATCTTCATAGAGCATCAGAGGCAATTCTGGGTCAATGCCACCATCGTTACTGAAGATGGTGTCCAAATGATCAAGACAAGGGTGTGTGAAAAACCCCTAACAGTTACTGAAGAGGTGATACGCATCTGTCTACGTCTAGACGATGCTGCAGGTATAACCTCTATTCCTAATGAGGAATTATTCTCAACTCTTACAAGAATGGGGTATGAAGGCCAAATGGGAATCTTCAAGTTTTTCAAAGCTAAATTTTCATCCCAATGGAGGTTCTTTGTTCATACCCTGATGCACTATATTTCAAAGAAAACTACTGGCTGGAGCCAATTTAGCAGTCCCATTGCATATGCTTTGGTTTGTTTATCTACTGCTATAAAATATAATTTTTCTCTGATGATCTTCAATGATCTTGTCTCAAACCTGGACAACAAGAAGAGTTTCTTCATGTATCCCAGGTTTGTACAGGCAGTTATCACTAATGAATTGACGGATATACCTCACTTTGATGGGGTATATGTACCTAAACCCCCTAAAGGCAAGGTTTTCTCAAACATGAGAAGATCTGCTGGGGACTCGGAAGGAGTTGACACCCCATTGTTCTCTACAATGATGGTGGTGTCCCACACTGATGAAGGTATGGCAGCAGGGTCAAAGCCCTCCTCAGACCATCCCACTGCTAGCCAATCCCAACCTTCCCACTTTATACCTATCCCCTAGTCTCTACTTCAAAAGCCCACTTCTCCTATTACCCAAACTTACAAAAGGAAACAGGTAAAGAAGGCTCCTTCCCTTCTTGTACCTTCCCCCACTAAGCCTTTAAGCCCTCTATTGGAGCATTATCCAATAGAGAATATCCAAAGGGAATCCAATAGGGTGTCTCCCAACCCTCAGGAGGTGCTCTCTAAGGAGATGGAAGAGCATATGGGTGAGAAGGCTGCCACTACTTCTGCTAGCACAGAGAAGGACAGTGGTAACATCTCTAAGACCTTCCCCATGGCAACTTTGGGTGAGCAATCATCCAAAGGTCCCAGGTGCCAAGAACCCAAGGGGGTGGATAGTGCTTCTGCTAGGCAGAAGGCTTCCACTACTAAAAGATCCAATGATCATTCAAAAGGGGGTAACACTCCTGGAGAAGGTGAGGACAGATATAACTATGACGAATTGATGGAAACCATGGGAAACATCAATATGGATGTGATCAAACAAGGTCAAGAGATTGAAGAGCTTAAACTCATTGTTCTGTCACAATAAGAACAGATCCTCAACTTGAAGCAAATGGTAAGAAAATTGCTTCTCCAAAAGAAGAAGAAGCAATTTGTACTCAGAAGGAGGAAACCAGTGACTGATGCTCCCAAAAAGGGGGAGTCAGAAGCTGATGACAATATGGAAGATGCAAAAGCTAAGGGGGAGCAAGAGAATGCAAAGTTTGAGGGGGAGCAAATAACTGCAGAAAAGGTGGCACAAGAAGCAGAAACACAAGCAGCAGCAGAAACCATTAATACTGCTGGTACAAGCAGAGCAGCAGAAATGGTTAATACTGCTGAACCAATGGAAGCAGCAGAAACAATGAAAGAAGTGCTCACAGATCTTGAAATTGCAGAAACTCTAATCAAAGCAAAGCATGATACTCCCAAGGTCATCTCAAAGGCCAAAAGAGTTGTCATCAAAGAAAGAGGTGATGCTTCAAAGAGATCAAGCAAAGAGAAGGAAATGAGTAAAGAGAAAGGCAAGGAAAAGCTAGTTCAACCTGATCAACCAATGAAAAAGCAAAAATTGATTGATTCAGATGAAGCTCTAGCTAGAAAAATACAGGCTGAGCTTGAAGAAGCAGAAACCATGCAAGTGCAAAAGGATAGAAAGATAGCTAAAAGAAATGGCTGCAGAGTTAAACAAAGCCTATCAACAAAGCTTAGCAACAGAACAAGCCAAGCAGAAAGCCACATCTTTGAGGAAGCCTGCTAAGATCAAAATGGCTGCAAGGAAAAGACAACCTTCAAAGACATACCTGGGTGCTCAAGAGAGAAAGAAAATGATTACTTTCCTTAAGGGTGCAGTAGGTGTCAAGGTAGAGATGTTTTCAAAGATGTCTTTTGAGAAGCTCAAGAAGATGTATGATGCTGAGATGATAAAGCTTCAAGGGGATGATCTTGCAAGGGTTGAAATGGAGAAAAGAATGAAAGAAAGCAATGATTTCTTACAAAAACCATTCCCTGATGAGCAAAAAACTCCAGAGAAGGAAGCAACAATTGGTGAAAGTCTAAGGACTTTAAAAAGAACAAAGATGATTGCCAGGAGAAAGCCTACAAAGAAGCCTAGATTAGTGGAAGAAGAGGCTGAAAAGGTTGCTGAAGAAGAAGAGGCACCTGAGTCATCTACAATGAAAGAACCTGCAAGTACTGAGGATGTCAAAATGTACATGATAGTGATGGACAAAGTGCCTGAACCAATTTCAGTAGAACCTGTAGGAGTTAAACCTCCTGAAGTCATTCACTGGGATATTTTGGAAGTAGATGGCAAGGAGTATATCAGACTGAAGAGAAAAGATGAGAAATATGAAGTGTACAACACTTGGAACAAGATTGTCAGAACCTGCTCAAGGTCTGATATTGAAGAAATGTTTGAAATAGGGATGAAGTTATATGCAGATGAACTGAAAGCTCCAGTGATTTCAATTACAAAGCTGATAATGGAGTATCTGTGCATGATGTTCAAACCTGATGAAGTGGAGAAGATAATAAGGAATGTCTTTCAAACAATGAATAATTGGACTCTATATGAAACTAGTGGAGTATATGCAGTGACTTTGGATTTGAATCACACTGAGTACTTCCTAGTGGATATAGTGTACAACCATAGCAGACTGAAGCTTCATGCCATGCTGAAGAAGAAGCTAGGATGTATTCCAAATTCAGAAATGGCTAAATATTTGATCCAAAGAACAATTAATCAAAGTTTGGGATTGGATGCAAATACTGGAATTTAGGCCATGATGGAGTTTTGGGAGCATCTTGAAGAAGATCTGAAGAACTTGACTTCTTTTCCTAAAAGTCAAGTTAGGGGGAGATTGTTGGGAACTGAAGAAATGCTGCCAGTTGAAGTTAATGCTGCCAGAACATGATTAATGTTGGTCTTCAAGATTAGTACTGCTGGAGTTACTACTGCTAAGAGATTAATACTACTGATCTTGATTAATGCTGCTTATGATATGGAGATCCGAATTACAAGAATGACAGCTGGATAGACTGAAGATATTCATGGAAGATATTCTGAAGATATTTTATTTATCTTTTGTTCAGTATATATATAGAATTGATAGAATAGTTTCATAGTTAATTAGTTCTGAGTTTTTGTTTTAGAGAGAATCAACCTCAAGGCATAGTTCCTAATTCTAGAGAAGTAGAATTCGTCTTGAAAGAGCTTGTTTTTCAAGATTGAGGTTGTGTGTGTAATCTTGTAACTTCAACCATTAAATACAAGTTTACAAGTTATTCATCATATTTACTGTTTGTTTACTGTGTTATTGAATATCAAAGTGTTATTCCGCAAACTTCTTTGATATTGTTTCTGAGTATTTATAATTCTTGTTGAGAATTCGATCCTGACATTCATAAACAATAACAAGGAATTAGGGAAGGAATCTGTAGATCTTATTCACAATATTAAACACAAAAACTACAGAGAGCAACGGTTCGTATGGATTACATTGTGATAGTAAAATTACAAACAAATGAACTACAAGGCTCCTATTTATACTCCCATATCCCTTGTACACCATTAAGCCCAAACCCATATACAAGGCCCAATAAAATAACATATGGATTACTTTACTAAACTTCTAAAGTAAACATATTTATGTTCTAACATTCTCCCCCTAAGTTTTGTAAAGTAATCATTCTCTTATCAGCTCCAACTTCAGCTCCTCTCCCCCTTGATTTCTTTATAAAACTTAGTGTTGCATAAACTTCAAAGCTCCTCTTGCTCCCCCTAGAAAGTAGCTCTTATCCTTGAAGTATCAACTGAAATATCAGATCTGATGTAGACCATAACCTCGACTGAGTGCACATAAAGACAACTTTTGACTTTAGTAAACCCAACACATTCCTTAACACCCACAAGAATGATATGTGTGGATTATGGAGTGACACCCAAGTGCATCTTCAGTGTATAACATCTGATCTGTCTTTGAAACATAAGTTGTAATAAGAATTCAGCTTAATAACTTCATCTGATAAGCTTACGGGCGGTAGCATCTGGTAGCAACACTATAATTGCAGGGGTTAGAAGGCAAGCAATGTTCAACAACTGATGAAGGCTGCTCATTTTTTGACTTTTTTCCAGAATACTGAACAATCAAATCCAAAACTCCTTTCTTTACGAATCAGCTGGATGATTAAAAGCACTCAGGATTCTGAATCACAACTCAAGCATCAGAACAATGATTGCAGTCGCTCACACTGCTGAGTGATCAGTTCAAAATAATGATAAAATGCTCTCAACGGTCTAACAACAAAAGAAGCTTTCCAGACTGATGATTGCAGATGCTCAGGCAGCTAACTCAATCCAATCAGAGGCCAAATCATCAAATCCAGAATCTGAAAATCTTGAAAGGCATAACACTCGTGTAAGAATAGATCAGTTGCTAAAGATATGTGACCAACATATGATAAGAGTGATGTCACATATGCATTCCGCGTAAAAAGCTCAGGAACAGGGCAAACTTGTATCAAACTGGGTTCAGAACAGTCAATTTTCTCAAAATCATCAAAACTTTTCGCATAGGCTCAACAATTCGCATATCACTATAGTAAATCAGCACAATTCGCATGATAGACTAAGATGAAAACCACAATTCGCAAAAATCTCTTCTGCGAATTCCTCGCATTTCGCATAATACACACCTGCGAATCCATCAAGATTGATTGATTCATAAACAATAACAAGGAATTAGGGAAGGAATCTGTAGATCTTATTCACAATATTAAACACAGAAACTACAGAGAGCAACAGTTCGTATGGATTACATTGTGAAAGTAAAATTACAAACAAATGAACTACAAGGTTCCTATTTATACTCCCATATCCCTTGTACATTATTAAGCCCAAACTCATATACAAGGCCCAATACAATAACATATGGATTACTTTACTAAACTTCTAAAGTGAACATATTTATGTTCTAACATCATGTAAGCTCCCCCTCAAAATCTGCAAACAGTCACAAAGTTGTCAAAGCACAAAGTTTTATTCACAAAATTTATTGAAAAGTAAATGACATAAAACAATAAAACTTGTTAAGAACGAGTTCTGATCAGATGTAATCAGAAGTCATAGTCCTTACTTCCCCTGAAATTATGCATCATAAAATTTGTCTGTACAAAATGTATGCAAAATTCCCTAACTCCCCTAAAATGTAGATCATATAAGCGTTGTATCACACTCACCCTGAAATCATGAACAAACCTTTCAGTGCAGATATCTTTTAGATTAAAAATAAAGAAATGAAGAAAAATAACAAAACTAAACTGTACTAGGTAACAACAGATTTAGTCTTGAGATTTAGCATGCCAAGTTTTGAAATGAGAAAATTAAATCTCTTTTCATCAAGTGGCTTGGTGAACAAATCTGCAAGTTGGTAATATGTGTTTACAAAGTAAAGTTCGATTGTACCTTTTTCAACATTATCTTTTATAAAATGATATCTCACGTTGATGTGCTTGGTTTTGGTACGTTGAACAGAATTTGCAGATATTGCAATTGTGCTCTTTGAATCGTAGTAGATAGGGATTTTGTCGAACTTGAAACCATAATCTTGGAGTTTCCTTCGCATCCACAACACTTGAGAACAACAGCTACCCGCAGCTACGTACTCTACCTCAGTTGTTGAAGTAGATACACAGAGATGTTTCTTCGAAGCCCAACTCACGAGTTTATCGCCTAAGAATTGAATGTGTCCCGAATTACTCTTCCTGTCAAGCATACAACCTGCATGATCTGCATCTAAATATGTCGTGAGCTCAAAACCTGTATCTTTAGGATACCACAAAGCAAGATCTGCAGTACCCTACATATATCTAAATATTCGCTTAACTGGAGACAGATGGGATTCTTTAGGCCAAGCCTGATACCTAGCACATAAGCATGTAGAAAATATTATATTTGGCCTACTAGATGTCAAGTACATTAAGGAACAATTGTTAGAGCACATATTTGTTGGATTCAAGATCATAAAGATTGAAGATTAAAGTGAAGCAAGTCAAAGCTGAAAGTCAACTCTCAAGCATGAAGATCAAAGGTCTTTGTAATAAAATTCAAAGTCAAAGTTTGTGTTTTTGTTTCCTTGTTTTAGTTGTGGGTATAAATAGCTTTAAGTGTTTGTTGTTTGTAACACTTGGTACGTATGAATCAGATTTCAGATGTAAAGTGAGCAGATTAGAGAAGAGCAGATTAGAACATTATTCTAGAGAGAGAGAATGAATGTAGAGAGAGAAAGTGAGTGAGATTTGTAATCGTTGAGATCTTTGATTGTTGAATCAATGACATATGAATACGATTTGTTCATCTTGATTGTGTTTGTATAATTAGAACTTAAATATAGGGACTATCAACAATAGTACCTCTATAGGTTCTAACATCGACAGCTTTTCCAGAAGGATCAGCTCCGATCTTAGTTCCAGGTGCCATCGGGGTACCAATTGGAGTACAATTTTCTGTTAGTGCATTTATTGTATTCAAGATTTAATTGTAAAAGTCTTGTAAAGTCAATGTAAGTAGAAAAGTCAAAGTTGTCAAAAGTCAATGTTGTTTAGTTTAAAATGTCAAAGTAGTTTACTTTGTATTTGAAATATGTTGGTAATTAGGAGTTAGATATTAGATTGCTTAGTGGTTAAGCATTAGGTTTAAGGGTTTTGTCATTGTCATATCTTAGAGAGAGAAAGTTAGAGAGAGTTTAGAGAGAGAAAGCTTCAATTTCATGTAAATCATTCAAGATCAATGGAATCAATGTCAATTACCAAATAGATCTGGGTGTTTACAATTGGTATCAGAGCATTGGGAGATTAAAGTGCACACAATTCGTCCAATTTGAAGAAGATTTGAAGAAATACTCCATTTTTTTAAGAACTCAAGAACATAAATGGGTTATGCAATTTTTATGTGTTTTTGGAGTTGATTTTGATTGCAAAACATTTCTTCATTGTTATATTTCATGTTTGCATCAAAAGATTTCCAAAATTGCATCATGATTTGTCTAATGTGAGGATTTTGTAAAATTTTGGGTTCTTGAAAAATGTTCACTGTAAAAAAAAATTTGAAGTTTGATTTTGAGATTTAGTGGTGATTTGATTCATTTTATGCAAATTTGTTTCTAAAAACATGTTTTAGACATGAATCAATCGTTGTTTTCTAGTTTTAAATCATAAATCTCATTTTCGAAATTTTTGATGTTCATAGTGTTCTTCATGTTCTTGAGAAAAAAGTTCCAAATTTGAGTTTTTGATCCATATTCTCATTGAGATGTTGTTTAAATGTTGTTTGTAGTTATATTTTGATTCACCATTCAAGAATTTGATTTTTTTAGTGTTTGATTGTTGCAGGAAATATTCATGTATTCAAACGATGAAGAACTCGTAAGGTCTATGAATGAGAAGAACACGCAGACTGCTTGGTGAAGAACACGCAAACTACTTGGTGAAGAACACGCATGCAACCTTCATACAATGAACACTTAAACTTCATGAATTGAACTCGCGGATTCTTATGATACATATGTTTAGAACTCGCTAAATGTCATATTTGTTACTGTTGTTTTGCAGGAACTTAGAACTCGATTTACATATATGTTTCTCGATTCACAGCATTCTGCTTGACGTAAGTTTCATAAACAAAGAACTCGCAAGTCATGAGCTTTGAAGAACTCGCAAACTACTTCTCATAAGTTGTTACATCAACTTCTCGTGAGCCATAATCTGAGTTTATCTGAACTTCCCGTTCATCACTGATACAACAAGTTCAATTTATGTTTACAACAATCATACAACTCGCAGACTGCATGAAATTGAAGAACTCGTAAGCCTCTGTGTCAACCTCACTTCACGTAAACAACCTTCTGGGTCTTCATACTTCACGCAAGCCTCTTTCTTAGTGTTCCATACTTAGTTTTATTTTGGACATCAAACTTCGCGCAATGACGTTGCGAGAACCAACACTTAGAATTTTTTTTGAATTTTTTTTTCGGTGGATGAACTTCAAGTGGGTCTACGTATTTGTTGGTTTTGATTGTTATAATCATTTCTAATCTCTTCTCCTTGTGTTTTAGAATACATAGACGCTTTCAGAATCGATTTTCATCGAGTATTGGTTGAGATATCATCGTTTGAAGTTTCGCCGGAGTAGTCGCCGGAAAAACGGGTTTGGCTGGAACACGTTTTTAACGAGTGATTTCGATGTTGTAGCTTCAGTATATCCTTGCCTTGATGTTTTTCGTCATTTTACAGGTCATAAAAGCTCAAATCAAATAGAAAAAAGGTTCGCTGGAAAATCAAGTCTCGCTGGAGTTGGTTCACGTTAATTTTCAGTTCGTTTTACGTTGCATGTTCGAGAATTTTTTCTGGAAATCGATTGGAATTTGTTCAAGGATCATATAGCATCAAACCTCACACATTTTGGTTAAAAAAACGAAGATGATATCGATGTTTGAAATCTGCAGATCGATTGAAACAATACTTTAACGGACTTCCGTTAAGCCTGTTAACTTTGTAACAAATTTGGTCCATTTCGTTAAGTTCGTTAGTTTTTTCTAACATTTTGGTCCGATTTCGTTAAGATGTTGTTAGTTCAGTTAGTGTCTTTTAAAAGTTTGCATTTTTAGTCCTTGTTGTTAGGTTTGTTATCATTTTCCGTTAATTTTCTTTACTTGTTAGTCCAAAATCTGTTAGGGTCGTTAGTTTAGTTAAGTAGTTTTAGCAGTTGGCAGTTTAGGTCCCCCTAGTGTAGGTTTAGAGTTTTGGCAGATTTGATCCTTGTAGTTTGAGATTTAGTTTTTGACACTTTTAGTCCCTACAGTTTATATCTTTTAGGTTTTTACAATTTTAGTCCCTGTAGTTTTTAGTTTGATTTTTTGTCATTTTTGGTCCCTATAGTTTCTAGGTTTTGTGATTTTACACTTTTAGTCCCTAGACTTTATATTTTTGTGTTTTTGTCGTTTTTAGCTCTCGTTTTTCTTCGAGTCTTAGTATTTTTCACTTTTAGTCCTCGTTTTTTGTCTTAGTTTTATATTTTGTCGGTTTTGGTCCCTATTTTCGTATTTTCTTTCATTTTAAGTCATTTTTGTCATTTTTTTAATTTATCGTTTGTGTCGTGTTTAGTACCTGTTTTTCATTTCATTTTCATTTTTCGTTCGTTTTGTGTCATTTTTGGCTGTTTTTCTCTGTTTCTGAGCTTAACTTATATATTTTCATATTTTTTTGCAGATTAAAGATTACAAGTCAAGATTCCGCGCTGATTTTCAAATTTAATTTTTGGAAGACAAATTTACACTTTATTTTTCAGATTTTAATTTTCTGATATCATTTCCGACTTTAATCTTGTTGTTCTTATATTTTAAGAGTGTGCACATAACTCAACTTCTAATCGAAGTTTCTTTTGACGATCACTCTATTAGGTAATATTTTTGATATTTTTGATATCCTTTTATCTGATTTTTTGTCTTTCATATTTTTAGCACATCAAGTTGTCTAAAGATGTACTAAATGGAAGAGATGTTGCCATCTTATACATGCCTGAAATACTTGCGATAGAAGCTGAACGGGATAAACTGAAAGCTTAGAATTTAGATCTTCTAAAACAGATTCAGGAGTTGAATGCTAAATTTGTTAATACTGATAAAACCTCTGAATGTGCAAAATATATTGATCATTCTAAATCTGATTATGCAGGTATCATTAAGACAAAAGAGAACGAAATCAAAATCAAAGAAGATATTATTCAAGCTAATGAGAAAGTAATCAAGCTGAAAGAGAAAAAGATAACAAATCTTCAAAGCAAGTTGAAGTCAACTGAACAGAAGACAACATAACTTAAAGATGAATCAATTGATCTACATGTCAAGTTTAAAGGTTTTGAAGATCAAATATGATAATCCCAAAATCTCTAAATCTTAGAGAGAGAAAGTAGAGAGAGAAAGTAAGAGCTCCAAAAGTAATCTGATATTCAATATGAGTTCCAAAGTTACAAAACAAAGACAACAAAGGGACTTAAATACCCCAAGGTCTAAACAGAACAGATAAGCTAACAAAACACAGTTTAGACCACAGATAATAAATACATTGATTACTATTCAAAATAGACCTAACAATCTCCCCCTTAGTAATCAATGACGCTCTTCTCTTTGACGAAGTCTATTCAGTCCAAGCAACACTTCTAGGCGTCTTAGAGTTGAGCGGAAAATCAACTTCTCACCAATAATATTCAATGTCTTCTTGAGAAGTCGAATTTCATCATTGTCAAACTGGAATGTATTTCTTCTTGTCTCCAAAAACCTTCTTTTAGCAGCTTTTAAACATTGCTCCAACTGTAGCTTGACCACCTTCAAGGTTCCATCAGAGTAATGACTTAACTCTTCAAATCTGAGGAAGCAGTTTTGACTTAAACCATTCCTGTAGATAACTCCAAATGGATCTTGAAGAATGGTAAATAGAGGATAAGAATCTAAGTTCTGCAAGCTACGATTGGGCCTTAGAAGATTAACCACCGGCTGAAAGCTTTCAGCAGCCATTTGAAAATCAAACACTCTATAAAATCTGATTTAACGCCAAATAAACCTTTTGATCACAAACAGTGCTTGAGAGATATCTTGTGTTCTATGATAGAGATCCCTGAAATGATTATACAGAAATTCAATATCATCAATAGATAGATCATTAAAATCTGCCTTTGAGAAAGTGTATAGCTTGCAATCTCTTCTTTCCACTTTAAAATCCGGATACCAGATATTGACAAACTTATTTATCGTGACGCTGATAACTCGGAAAATCAGATGTGGAGAAGAAACGAGATTCTTTCCACGGCGCTGGCACTTGATGAACATTAAATATTCATACTGATAATCAGCAGACTCCTTTTCAACCCCAAGAATTGCATGAATGTTAATCTGTCTTCTTCTAGAAACAAAAATATTGCTTTGAGAGTCTTCTAGAAAAGCAGATCTTAGCCTTGAAGCCATATGCCGTTGTTGCAAACTTCTTAGTCTCTGCTGTCTAGACAAAGCTGGTCCTTCTTCTAGGATAGTCGGTGGAATCACAAGTTCAGAAGGAGGAACATCAGCTTGTGCTCTGGACGACTGACCAACTTCAAATGTGCTTGAAGGAGCAGTGGTAGTTGGACTTGTACCTTCAACAGGAGTAGAAGTAGCAGGAACAGTTTCAGGACCTTGAGTTGCTTCAGGAATCTCATCATGAGAAGGAAGATCTCTGTACAGCAAGTCTGCAATTTCTTCATCCTTAGCGTCCATAAAAATAGAATCATCTTCAGTATCAGACACTACAATGATATCCTCAAACTCTTCTTCCTTTACTTTGCAAAGCTTCTCATATCTGATGTCATCGTCATCATCTGAGTTAATCTCTATGAAGTTTGCGAAGAAGGATCTCATATCATTAGCTGCTTCAGAATCATCTAGCTCATGTGCCCTTGATGCAGTATCAGGATCAACATAAACAACGATCTGCATATTGTTCTCAATATTCTGCTCAGAAAAGTTCAAAGTATTAGACATCGCAGACAAATCTACATTTTCTATCATTATGTTCACAAGATCTTCAATACTGCAGTCTTGAACATTGTCAGTACTATTATCTTTGTCAGCTGCCTCTTCTTGCGTTTGATCTTCTCTAACTGACGAATCCTCCACCCTCTATCTCTTCGTCATCTCCCCCTCATGACCTTGATGATCTGGATCATCCTGGTCATGTCTTCGTTTAAGAGATGGACCTGCTTCAATTCTGCAGTCCAGTTCATGACGATCAAATCGTTCAGAGAGAGCGGTTAGAGCTTGAGTCATTAGAGATAGGCTATTTCAAAGAGAAAGATCAATTTGAAAGTGTTTTCAAAGCCAAAGTTTGAAGATTAACAAATCTCATTCAAAGTGTCAAAGATTTGAAGTTATTAAAGTTGTGAAAGACTGTTTGTTGAAGTTTTCTGAAGATAAGAAGACCTGAAGATTATTGTCAAAAAAAATTTAATCTTGAATCCAAAGGGGGAGATTGTTGGAGCTATATTCTATTCAAGATTAAATAGAGGGTCTGTATTGTAATTTTCATATAGTTTGAGGGTTATGTTGTAAAGTCAAGTGAAGTTGACTAAGTATAAATAGTCATGTGTTTTTGTTAGATTTGTAGATACGCTTACAATTCAGAGAACACAAGATTCGTGTATTCAGAGAACACACAGAACTCGCATCAACCATGTTAGATCTGTGGTACTTGTGAGATCTGTGACTTCGTTGTAATCTCGTGACTTGATTAATAAAGATTGCTTGATAAATCTATGTTTGATAAATTGATAGTATACTGGGGATCATAGAGCGCTATTGCAATATCTGCAAACCCTTTTCAACATACGAAAACCAAGCACATCGACGTGAGATATCATTTTATCAAAGACAATGTTGAAAAATGTACAATCGAACTTTACTTTGTAAACACAGATTATCAACTTGTTGATTTGTTTACTAAGCCACTTGACGAAAAGAGATTTAATTTTCTTATTTCGAAACTTGGCATGTTGAACCTCAAGACTTAATCTGTTGTTACCTAGTACAGTTTAGATTTTGTTATTTTTCTTCATTTCTTTATTTTTAATCTAAAAGATATCTGCACTGAAAGGTTCTGTTCATGATTTCAGGGGGAGTGTGAGATAAAGATAAGATGATCTACATTTTAGGGGAAGTTAGAAAATTTTTGCATATCTTACATTGAAATATCATATGATGCATATTTTCAGGGGGAGTAAGGACAAGAACTTCTGATTATATCTAATCAGAACTCGTTCTTAAAATGTTTTACTGCTTTTATGTTTTTAATTTTCAATAAATTTTGTGAATAAGACTTTGTGCTTTGACGACTTTTGACTGAATGCAGATTTTGAGGGGGAGCTTACATGATCACATCAATCATGACTTTCGAGCTGACTTCATGAGATTTAAGCTGAGCGTATGGATCATTCTAAACTTAATCTCATACATGTCTGAAAGAAGGATGACTTTCAGATATGAAAACATGTTTCTAAATGTTCAAACCACTTCTCTATTCTCAAAATGATTTCATGAATTTAAAAATGTGATTTTAAATGTTTTCATTTTACATGTGCTTTCATTATTAACTAACCGTGTGTTTCCAAATACTAATACTTATGTATTATCTTTTCTATATACTGTAAAATATTCATACACACCGGTTTAATATTTTGTTGTTTATGTTATCACCATGTCTCAAATCAACCAATTTTTCGATGGTTATACACCCCGTTTGAAATTCATTGATATTTGAGCGAGATTTCATTTAAAACGTTTCTTTCAAGAATGTCTATAATTGTTCTTATAGACAATATCCATTTTTTATGACCTAAGACTTGATTGATAAATCATTCGTATTTGATCTTTTCATACAATGTCAGATTTTCAAACAAATTTCTTGTATTCATTCATTTATTCAATATACTTGTTTTGAAATGTCTTTAATGATTAAAATGCTCAAATCTTCATGATTATCTTCATGAGCATACATACATATGACATGTATTTCATATTGTGATTTAACTGAAAAGTTAAACCATTTGAGAAACATTTTTGCTTATAAGATAAAATACATGGGAATTGTGTGAGCTTAACAGAACTTCTATGGATTCACGTTAACCAGTGTTTCCTACCCAAGAAGTTAATCCTTGGTGATCGAGAGGCGAGGAGTCAAAATATCTGAGTGTGGGTATATGTGATGAGGTAAAATGAAAAGAGAGTTTGGTTAGAAGTGAGCTACAATGATAAAAAGTAAGAGGGTGAGAGATCAGAGTAAAAGAATATCAAACTCTGCACCAACTTTTTCAGAGTCGGGCAGCCACATTATCTGTTGCATCACAATTCTTCGTGAATTTCATTGAAAAAGGCAACTAGCCATGACAACTCTTGCTTAAACCCCACCAGCTACTCATCTTTTTCTTAAAAAGGAGATGTTTCAGTTTTTCTGGGGATGCATCACATAATCTATCTGATTTTCATTTGGAAGATGTGGATATTGAAAAAGAAGGAAGTCTGCCCCACCTTCGCACTTCGATCATGCACAATTGAGTCCGTGTATTACTATTGTTGTCTCAATGATTTACACATTTTGAGCCGATTGTTAAAAGCAATCATCTTGTGCTTAATTCTTTCATACACAAGCATGAACACACAGAGAATTTATTTTTCTGTCGAAACGTTCATAGTTTAACCTTGTGTTATTCGATGATTGAATGGAAGACCTGGGGAGTGAACATCAAAAAGCTCATTTCCAATGTGTATTTGTTACACACAGTGGCTTCGTGCTACTGACAGGCATTTTAACTGATTCATTTGTTGATTCAACTATTACACTCTTATTAATTTGTCTGAATTTGAAAAGATTCAGATGAATACTATATGAATCGGCGGATGGTCAGAGGCTCAGTGATACAGATCAATGGTCAGAAAAGTTTAATGACATTTCTCGGTGAAGTTTTGATGATTTCTATGTTATACATCATCAAAAAGGGGGAGAAGTTATTTTCAAGAAATGTTTGTTGAAGAACAGTTTTGAAGTTGATCAAGAAACTGAAAGGAATTTAAGGGAGAAATTGTTTCAAGAAAGATGATTTGGAGAAAGTTTATTGCAAGATTTTGTCAAAGAATGCAAGTTATGTGGGAATTGTACAGAATTGAAAGAAAAGGTTCAAAGAATTCAGAATGTTTGTTGAAAGTTACTGAAATTTTCTTTGAAGTTGATTTGTTGAAGAAAAGAGAGCTAAATCTGAAGATAATCTCTTTCTGGAGTATGAAAGAAGTTTTTACAACCTTTTAGAGAGATTGTTAAAGATTATTGAAAAAGATGTTGTTCATAGACTTTGGGAAGATTGCAGAATTTTTGAAGATAGTTCAAAAGAAAGTAAGATTGAAGATTGTTTTAATCAGAAGAGAAGATTGTGCTTCAATGCTAAATTTCTTTTTGAAGATGATTCGTTGTACTAATAAAGGGGATATTAAATTTGTGAAATAAATCTACAAAGGGGGAGATTGTATTGCATATCTTTTTGAAGATGATCTTGAATCCAAAGGGGGAGATTGTTAGTGCACAAAATATGTTGGATACAAGATCATAGAGGATGAAAGTCAAGTCAAGTCAAAAGCTCAAGTCAAAGCCCTTTCAAGCAGAAAGTCAAAGTCCTTGTAATAAAAGGTCAAAGTCAAAGTTTTGTGGTTGGAGTGTTTTAGCTTTATAAGTGTTTTCTGTTAGTAGACTCATTAGGCTAAGAGTTGAGCGTGTTTATAGAGAGAGAAATATTGAGAGCACTATGTGTAATTGAAATTGAAAGTTAATTGAAATTGTTTGTTCAAATCTGTTGTCATCTTGATAATTGCACTCATTGTGGGACACACATCTTTCTTAAAACATTTTACTGCTTTTATGTATTTAATTTTCAATAAATGCTTTTCTTTCAATAAGAATTTGTTGCTTTGACGATTTTTTTTTGGGAAAAATCTAAAAAACCCAATAGACTTTAGTGTTTGGAGTGATTAAGTCATTGGACAATTTTTTGGAACAAATAAGTCCTTAGACAATTCAAAACACACTAAATAAATCATTGGACTTTTGGAAACATGTTAAATACATCTTTGTTACTTAAAAATGTAACTTGCAACCTATATAACAGGTAAAACTACAAATTGAAAAAAAAAACAAAAAAAAATGTCACTACTTTATCCCCTTACAAATAAAAAAATAGAAAAATTAATTAAAATAATCAATCTCATCAATCAAATTCATTTTTAAGCACTTTTCAAAGTGTCTTTTTAAAATAGTCAAAGTTTTGGCATAAATTTTTTTTCCCTTTATATCTTCTGACAAAAAAAAAAGAGAAAAAAAGTAGAAAACATTTTTATAATTTGTTATTTAATTTACTTTATATCTTCTACCTTTTTTTTCTTCATTTTAACCATTTATTATATTAACACACATAATCGTATATCAACTTAAATACATAAAAAAAATACATTTTTTTTACAAATTACACCATTATAAGTTTCTTATCAATACGTTTAAAATGAGCCTAATATTGAATTTTTATTTATTTAATCTCATATTATTAAATATCATTAATACGTACGAATTATATTTAATACTTACACTTTATATCCTTTAGAGTTATTTATTTAATAGTATAAGATTAATCTGTAACCTTAAAGGTATAAATTGTAAGTATTAAAAATAATTCGTATATATTTATGATATTGAATAATTAGATTAAATTAAAAAACAATCTTGAGTTCATTTTGAACGTATTGAAGAAACGATTATAATTGTGTAATTTGTAATTTTTTTTTTGATATATGTTAGTTAATATATGATTATGCGAGATAATATAATAAAATGAAAAATGAAAAAGTAATGGATATAAAATAAATTAAATAACTAATTGTAACTTTATAAGGATGCAAAGTATAATTTTTTTCTAAAACTACAAGCAAAAAGTGAATCTTAACACATAAATTTTTTACGTAATGATGTTTTTTTTAATCTTTTTGGGAAAAAAACACCTTATGCAGGAAAAAAATATTTTGCACAAACTTTGGCTATTTTAGGAAAAAGCTTTGAAAAGTGGTTAAAATTAAATTGGGTTATGAGATTGACTATTATAGTTAATTTTCCCATTTTTAATTTTTACAAGGATAAAGTAGGTGACATTTTTTTAATTTGTAGTTTTACCTCCTATGTAGGTTGCAAGTTATATTTTTAACTAATAATGATGTATTCAACAGGTTACCTAAAGTCTAAGGATTTATTTAACAGGTTTCGAAATGTCCAATGACTTATTTGTTCGAAAAAATTGTCCAGTGACTTAATCACTCCAAACAATAAAGTCCATTGGGTTTTTTTTGAAATTAGCCCTTTTTATTTACTATTTGCAGATTTTAAGGGGGAGCTTACATGATCATATCAATCATGACTTTGGAGCTGACTTTATGAGATTAATGTTGAACGTAAGGAATATTCTAATCTTAATCTCATATGTGTTTGAAAGATGGACAACTTTCAGACATGAAAACGTGTTTTTTAAATGTTCAAACCACTTCTTATTCTTAAACAGATTTCATGAATTCAAAAGTGTGATTTTTAAATGTTTTCACTGTTATGAACTTCTATGTTAAACAAACCGTGTGTTCCAAAGATACATACTTGTGTATTATCTTTTCTATATATTGTAAGTATTCCATACACACCGGTTTAGTATTTTTAATTGACTATGTTCTTAGTTCTTACCATGTCTCAAATTGAAACTAATTTTCGATGGTAAGACACCCCATTTGAAATTCAGAGTTTGTTGAGCGTTAATTCATTCAAAACATTTATTTCAAGAATGTCTATATTTGTTCATATAGACACATTCCAATTATTTCATGACATAAGTTTTTAATGATAAATCATTCAATTTTTATCTTTTCCATACATTGTCAGATTCTCAACCAAGCAGTTTGTATTCATTTCATTCATTCAATATACTTGTTTTTGAGAAAATCTTCCAGATTTAAAATGCTAAAATCTTCATGATAATCTTATTGAGCATACATACATTTGACATATGTATTGTGCTTTAATTGTTAAAGTTAAACAAGTGAGCAACATTTGCTTTAAGGACAAAATACATGGGATCATTGTGTGAGACTTTACTGAACTTCTATGGATTCCCGATAAACAGTGTTTTCTACCCAAGAAGTTATCCTTGAGTGATTGAGAGGCGAGGGGCCAATATCTGAGTGTGGGTGTGTGATGAGGTAAAATGAAAAGAGAGTTTGGTTAGAAGTGAGCTCAATGTTAAAAAGAAAGAGGGTGTGAGAACAGAGTTAAAAGAATATCAGAACTCTGCACCAAAAATTTTCTGAGTCGGGCAGCAACATTACTGTTGTTTCATAATTCTTTCATGAACTTCATTGAAACAGACACTAGCCCATGCCAACTCTTGTATTAAACCCCACCAGCTACTCATTTCTTTCTCAACAAATATATGTTTCAATTTTTCTTGGGAACGCAACACATAATCTATCTTGTTTTCATTTGGAAGATTTGGATATTGAAACAGAAGGAAGTCTGCCCCACCTTCGCACTTCAATCATGCACAATTGAGTCTGTGTAATACTGTTGTTGTCTCAATGATTTACACATTTTGAGCCTTTTATAAAACATTCATGTTTAAATTCTTTCATATACAAGCACAAACACACAGAAAAATTGTTTTTCTGTAGGAACGTTCATAGAATAATCTTGTGTTATTCGATGATTGAATGGAAGACCTGGGGAGTGAACATCATTATAACTCCTTCTACAGTACATTCGTTGTAATAAGTAGCTTCGTGCTGCTTACATGTATCTTAACTGATTCATTTGTTGATTCACGGTTACATTCTTATTTGTCTGAATTTGAAAAGATTCGGATGAATACTTTGTGAATTGACAGATGTTCGGTGGCTCATTTTGGAAAGATCAGTGGTCAGAAAAAAGATTCATGATATTTCTTGAAGAAGTTTTGATGATTTGTTCATTCTACATCATCAAAAAGATGGAGAAATCATTTCAAGAAATGATATCAAAAGATCAGATTGTGAAGATTCTGTGGATAAAGTGATCAAAAAATGACAAAGTTTGATAAATTTATTGTCCGAGTTATGGGGAGAATGGTCAGAATAATAGAGAAAGTTCAAGGAATTCTAAAAGCTTGTTGAAGTTTACTGAAAAATTTCTTTAAAGATTATTTGCTAAAACAAAAGTGAGTTGAATCTGAAGATATTTTCGTTTCTGAAGTCTGAAAGAGGTTTTATTACCTTGGGGGAGATTGTTAAAGATTCTTGAAGAAGATAACTACAAACTTTTGAGGAGATTACTGAAAGTCTAAAGACTGTTCAATGAAAGAAAGATTTTGAAGATGATCATTGTTAGATACACAAAGAAGAAGATTGTTCGCGATTGCTGAAATTCGCTTTAGTTTATCCAAAGGGGGAAGATCATTAGTTTCTGATTAAAAGAGGGAGTTTCAATGCTTATTCCTTTTGAAGATGATCTTGAATCCAAAGGGAGAGATTGTTAGTGCATAAATATGTTGGATCCAAGATCATGAAGAATGAGAGTCAAAGTCAAAGCTCAAGTCAAAGCCTCTTAAAGCAAAAGCCAAAGTCTTTGTAATAATCCAAAATCAAGTGTTAGTTTTGTTAGTTTCCTTTGTAAACATGTTGTTATAAAACATTTTGTCTCATTGTTAGACATGAAGCACCTAGAGAGATAAATATTTCATTTGGAGAGCATTTTGTAATCCGTGAGATTTGATTTCAATAATATGACATTTGGAATTAAAATCTTGTTGTTCGTCTTGATTGCACATTGATTGGGGCACACAGTTATGTTGGACAACTTACCCAAGTCAATCATTTCAAGAAGAACAATTTGTTGTCGTTCTACTATACTCTTTTCTCGGTGATCAATCGGTGTCTCACTGCTAAAGTCCATGGTTCATACAATGCAAGTATACACATTTTGAAGTTGTTTCATGCTATTATGTATGACTTACATGTGGACTATGTTGTTATCTTCTGGACATAACTGTATGAGAGAGTGCTTTCCAATAAGACATCGAAAGCACCAAATTATGTGCCATACCAGAGGTTTTTCACTATTATTGTCAGGAGCATGCTCAAAAGCAACAAAGATATTCCAAGAAGGCAAAATCACCCAGTTGCACCAGTAAATGTGATGAGATTTCTGATGAAACAGAAGAAGGAATTTAGGTTTTCTATGCCTATTCCAGAAGGATTGCTTGACTATGCTGATGTCGGTCCACAACAATACTAAAATCAAGTTTTAGAAACAACACAATAACGATTACCAACCTGTATTGATATATAGAAATGGTTACAAGGTTGATCAGATTAAAGCTTGGATTTGTTTTCTCTGTATTCTCTCTAATACACCTTTAAGTGTGTGTTTGTGTGTGTGAATTGTGATCTAATTGTTGTGAGAGACTAGAGATACACCTAATATCTAACTTAGTGTGTTTAACACACTTCCTAACAACTTGCAATATCAAGTTGTAATATAAAACTATTATCACTAAATAATATCTAACAAATAGATATTATATCTAACTAACAACTAACTAAATAACTAATATCTAATAAACTAGAAACTAACTAAGTTAAACTAATATCTAACAAACTAGATATTAATTTAACTAGTACAATAACAAACAATTACATTGACATTTATTACAAACGACATAGACTTTAATATCGAGAGTCGACGTTTCGGCTTTAGCTTCAGATTGCGATCTTCAGATTGGATGATCTTGAATCCAATGAGACTGTGTCTTAATAATCTCCCCCTTTGGATCAAGATTATTATTAGCAATGATTTTAGCAATTCAGTCTTCTCTTTCAGCTCGGAAGATGCAATCTCTTTCTCTAGCTCTTAAATCAGCATGTCTTCAATCTACTTTCTTTAGAAGAATTCAGTCTTTGACGTGATTCTTGAAACATGTGTTCTTTGCCATTTCTTGTGTAGTCATTCTCCCCCTTTTTGATGTTAAGTGCAACGACTTCATCAAAATTAGTAGTAAGAAATGTCAATCTTGGAGCTACTGATCCGTCAATTCAATAGATATTCACCCAGATCTTTGCAAATCAGACAAAATAGTCGTGTAACACCTGAATCAACTAATGAATCAGTTAACATGCCTGTCAGTAACACTAAGTCACTGTGTGTAACAAATACACTTTGGAAAGGAGCTGTTTTGATGTTGACTCCCCTAGGGCTTCCATTTAATCATCGAAACACCACAAAGGTTATTTCTATAAACGTTATGACAAAGAAACTAATTTCTTGTGTGTTCGTGCTTGTGTTAGAAAGAATTAAGCACGGATGATTGTTTATTAGGCTCAAAATTGTGTAAACCACTGAGACAATAGTAAGTTAAACACAGACTCAATGTGCATGAGTGAAGTGCGAAGGTGGGGCAGACTTCCTTTTTTTCAATATCCATATTTTCCAAATGAAAATCAGATAGCAAATGTGCTGCATCCCCTTTGAAAATGAAACATTTTTCTTGTTGAGAAGAAAATGAGTAGGTAGTGAGGTTCGATCAAGAGTTGGCATGGGTTAGTTGCCTCTTTCAATAATGATTACCTAAGAATTGTGAATCACTAGAATGGTGGCTACCCGGCTTAGAAAAAGTTGGTGCAGAGTTGTGATATTCTTTTAACTCTGTTCTCACACGCTCTTTCTTTTAAACATATAGCTTTCTCTAATCACACTCATTTCTTTTCGCTTTGCACACTCAATCACTAAGGATTAACTTCTTGGGTAGAAATCACTAGTTAAGGTGATTCCATAGAAGTTGTGTTAATTCCTAGCACAATGATTCCTTGTTTTCTTATGATGCACGTGATGCTCAGATTGGTTTAACTATTCCAGTTAAAGCACAATTTAGATCATGAAAACATTTAAAATACACTCCCAAAATATAAAATCTGTTGAAAAATCGGGAAGTGGTTTGAACATTAAAAACAATGTTTTCAAATGATTGAAAGTTATCCTTCTTTTAACCATATATGAGATGAAGATAAAGGATTATGCCTTAACGTGTGATCTTTCATCTCATGAAGCTAAGCTTAAAGTCATAAACATATGAACTTGTAAGCATCTCTCAAAAATTCTGCAAAAGTCTTATGTCAAGTCAAAGTAAAATTATTTACTTAAATTGAAAAGACAAAAAGCAGTAAAACTTTTTAAAGTACGAGTTCTGATCAGAAATAATCAGAAGTCATATCCGTACTCCCCATTTGGTTTGAAGAGCTCCCCCTAAATTCTTGCATTACAAAAAAAATTTGGCATTAAAAGGTACATGCAAAATTTTATGAGCTCCCTCTCGAAGTAATATTGACCACTTGTCAAGTTCTTCTCATTCTCCCCCTTTGATCATGAACATTAGATAGAAGTGCAGATATCAATCAGAGTTAAGAATTTAGAAAACTTTTATAGGTAACTACTGATTAGACTTTAAGATTTAGCATACCAAGCTTAGAGACATGAAAGTTAAACCTCTTTTCGTCTAAGGGTTAGGTGAACAAATCGGCAAGTTGATAATCATTTTTTACAAAGAAAAGTTCAATTGTTCCTTTTTCAACATGATCTTTAATAAAATGATACCTGACGTCTATGTGCTTTGTCTTGGTGTGTTGAACAGGATTCGCTGATATTGCGATGGCGCTCTTGGAGTCACAGTATATCGGGATTTTGTTGAAGTGGAAACCGTAGTCGCGCAATTGAGTTCTCATCCATAAGACCTTAGAACAACAGCTAGCAGCAGCTACATATTCTGCTTCGGCCGTGGAAGTTGAAACACAAAGTTGCTTCTTCGATGCCCAACTGACTAGTTTATCACCGAGGAACTGTACGTGTCCTGACGTGCTCTTCCTGTCTAACATACAACCTGCATGATCTGCATCTGTGTAGGCTGTTAGTTCAAAACTAGTATCTTTAGGATACCACATACCAAGATCTGCAGTGCCCTTTAGATACCTAAATATGCGCTTCACAGCAGACATATGGATTTCTTTAGGATTGGCCTGATATCTTGCACATAAACATGTTGAAAACATTATATCTGGCCTACTCGACGTAAGATACATTAAAGAACCTATCATTCCTCGATAAGTCCTAACATCAACAACCTTTCCCGAAGGATCGGTGCCAATCTTAGTACCTGGTGCCATTAGGGTACCAATCCGTTTTGAATTTTCCATTTGGAACTTCCGAAGAATATCCCTAATGTATTTTGATTGATTGATAATAATACCCGATGAAAATTGTTTTACTTGTAAACCAAGAAAGAAATTCATCTCTCCCATCAAATTCATCTGAAAGATAATATCATCTACATAGATTTGAATTAAAATGATATCACCTTTTTCCTTTTTAATAAACAAAGTGGTATCCACCGTGCCTTTTGAAAACCCAGACTTGACTAGAAAAGTGGAAAGGACATCATACCAGGCTCGAGGTGCTTGTTTCAGACCGTAGAGTGCTTTGTCAAGAATGTAAACGTAATTCGGCTTCTCTTGATTGACAAAACCTTCTGGCTGAGAGACGTAGACTTCCTCCTTCAGAATTCCATTCAGGAATGCTGTCTTCACGTCCATTTGAAATACCGTGAAGTTCTCGTGGGTTGCGTAGGCTAGAAACATTCTGATTGCCTCTAATCGCGCCACAGGAGCATATGTTTCGTCATAGTCAATTCCTTCCTCTTGTCTGTATCCTTTGGCTACTAGTCTTGCCTTGTTTCGGATAACGGTACCATCTTCTTATTTCTTTATCTTGAAAACCCATTTCGTACCTATTATGGTTTTACCTTGAGGTTTCGGTACGAGTCTCCAGACTTGAAGTGCATCGAATTGATTCAGCTCTTCTTGCATTGAGATCACCCATTCTGGATCAACAAGTGCTTCTGATACTCTTGTTGGCTCAAACTTGCTCAGAAAGGAGTCATGCATGCACATGTTCATTGATGTTGACCTAGTTTGCACTGGTTTTGATGGATCGCCAATAATTTGGCTTATCGGGTGCTCTTTGGTCCATTTATGTTCATGAGGCAGTGGATTATATGAATGTATGTCAATTGTATTATCTATGAATCCACTTGTACCTTCTTCAGTTTGTTTAGGAGGATTGATGATTGCAGTTGAAGTGGTAGGTTCAGAAGGCTCAGCAGGTACAGTTTGATTTGGCTGTAGATTGTTCTGTACAGAATCTCCTACTGTTTCAGCTACTTCTGTTTCTTTATCATTTGACACTTCTTCAACTGTTGGAGTCGGCATTTGAATTGTAATCTCTTGTTGAATCGGGGCGTTTGATTCAATAGGAACATCTGAACTGGTTGGATGAGTAGTCGTTAAGTCTTCCATCCTGTCAACCACATCAGATTTCTTTACATTAGATCCAAGAAATTCATCATAAAGCAATTCAAATAATAAGTCTAAATCAGATAAATTATTAGTTGACGTTGATGCTTCATCTAATTTATTCTGTTGAGACGTAGGTTCTGGACTGAGTTGCCCAGAAGCTAGTACTCCGGTTATAATGGGTTCTGAACGTTGTTCTTCGGAAGCCATTTCTTCATCAAACGTGACGCTGATGCTTTCGATCACCGTCTTTGACTTCTTTAGGTAAACACGGAATGCAGTTGATGTCGAGGAATACCCAATAAAGATTCCTTCATCCGCCTTTGCACTGAACTTGTTTAGACTCTCCCTATCGTTTAGAACGAAACACTTACACCCAAATATATGGAAGTATTTGATTGTCAGTGTTCGGTTGTTGATTAACGCATAAGGAGTCTTCTTGAATCTTCTATGTACCATGGAACGATTCTGTGTGTAGCACGCGGTCGAAACAACTTCTGCCCACAAAAATAGAGGTAAGTCTGATTGACTTAGCATAGTACGAGCAGCCTCGACTAGCGTTCGATTTCTTCTTTCAACCACTCCATTTTGTTGAGGCGTACGAGCAACAGAGTATTGATGTGAAATTCCGACATATTCGAGATATTCTTCCACCTTTTGGTTCTTGAACTCTGTGCCGTTGTCTATTCTTAGAAACTTGACCGGTTTCTGCAGATTCACCTGGGTCGTCTTTAGGAAAGTGATGAGTACATCTGGTGTCTCATCTTTTGAACGTAGAAATTTGACCCATGTGTATCGCGAGTAATCGTCCACGATCACGAGTATGTACTTCTTTCCGCCTAGACTTTGAGTTCGCATCGGACCACAGAGATCCATATGCAATAACTCTAATAGAGCGCTTGTACTTGGTTCAGGCTTCGGTTTATGAGGTGCCCTCTTCATCTTGCCCTTTTCACAAGCTGCACAAAGATGTTCTCTTTCGTATTTGAGCTCTGGAAGTCCTTTGACGAGCTTTCCACTGACCAGATTGTTGATGTACCTAAAGTTGAGATGAGAGAGCCTTCGATGCCATAACCAAGTTTGTTGCATCGAGGCTTTCGTCAATAGACACACCTGCTTGTCAGTCTGGACATCTGATAAATTGATTGTGTAGAGGTCTGATTCTCGTGTACCGACCAAGAGTTCTTTGCCTTCTTCATTGCGAACGGAGCATCTCTTGGCTTTGAAGTTGACCTCCAAGTCTTTGTCATAGAACTGGCCTATACTAAACAAGTTGTGTCTTAAGCCTTCTACATAGCTCACCTTCTTGATAGTGACATTGTTCTGTTGTACATCACCGTATCCCATGATTGGAGAAAACTGGTCGTTGCCGAATCTTACTGTTCCGCAATATTTCTCTTTAAAATTTGACAGTATCTCTTTTTGCCCTGTCATGTGCTTGGAACATCCGCTGTCCAAGAACCATGTATGACTAGTCTGCATAAGAGAAATAACAAATTTAGATTTTCATATGACAACTTTGGAATAAACACTTTGATCATCGAAGTGCGGGTCTTGAACTGATTTGTTCAAAAGCCTAATTGACTTTGATGTTCGGGTATTGAGCTGATTTACTCAAGAACCAACGTTCTTTGAAGCACGGGTTCTAAGCTGATTTACTTAGAAACCATTTATGTCCTACTCCCCCTAGACAGTAGGTACCTGCAACAAAGAGTTAGCCTTTGGTACCCATTGGAATTTGGGTCCAACTGTGTTAGCATTTGATTTTGGTACCCATTTCAAATTGGGTCCTCTTTTCTTTTGAAAAGTATGTGAAGAATTAGTATGAGATGAATGCACATGGTAATTGCCCAACCAATCTTCAGAATTTTGACAAGAGATAGAAACATGTTTATCATAAATAGAAGACTTTACAGCAGATAAATATAACTGAAATAATTGCCTCATTGTATATTGTTTACGAGAAACAGTAAGTTTTGAGTTCAAAAGAGCAATATCAGTAATTAGGACATCTTTACTAAGCGAAGACTTATTACAATTAACACTACTAAACGATAAAACGGTCTTGTCAAGCTTCCGTTTGGGTTGCCATTGAGAATTTACTTCTGGCCTTTGCTTACACAGATCTGAAACATGTGAAACTGGAGAGTTAGACTTCTGAGCACCAAATGATTGCTTTTTTTTAGAATTACCAGTAGTGTTCGATTTCTGTGAATGCTGAGATATTTTCTTACCTTTAGCATGTTTAGCTTTCACAGATACTGATTTATCAACTTTCGTTGATTTTGCACTGTTAACAGGCATACTGGTCTTTCTTAAAGCTCTCTTAATAAAAGATGAATGGTTAGGAAGTTTCGCATTAAAATCAAATTGTTCAAAACATTCATCTGAACCACCATTGGAGTTAAGAAAATTAAACCCTTTGTTTGATGAACCAAACATGTCATCAGAAGTAGAAGCCTTTGTAAAAACAACATTTTTCATAACGGTTGAAAAAACTTTTTGTTGAATCTCAATCAAGAGTCTTTCGTCTGATAAAGAGTTCTCGAGTTCAGAAATTTTACTTTCTAACACGAGAGAAGGGACATAAAGTTTACCTATAACAGGCTTCGCCTCCATCTCTTTTACAGAATAACTTTGAAAGTAGTCAGTTGAAAGAGATTTCTTTTCATTATTTGGATAGTCATAACTATTATTCAACTTCGCATAATAAAATGGAAGGTGAACTTTAGATGACTTCTTCCGTTTTTCAATTTCATTGGCTTCATCCTCCTTTGATAGTTTAGTATTAAAAACTTTAAGGTTAGCGATTCAGTGTGAAACTAGCACAGAAGTATAATCATAAAGTGCAGGCACTTCTCTTATACCCTTTTTAAGACAATGAGGTTTCACATAACCGATTCCCCAATGTTCTTTATTCTTTTTCGGTTTGTTAAGATGAATGGTTTGCTCACTTTGACCTAATGAGTATAACTTATTTTCCAAAACATCTAGTTTTGCAATTAAAGATTTGTTTTCTTTAGTACATGAAGAATGCATTTTAGTAAGCTTATACAAATCAATCTCACTTTTTGTCAGTTTAGACTTCAGTTCAGAATTCTCTTTAAGAATTATTGTCTGTTCTTTCGCGTTAGTGTCAACGTTTGTATGTAAAACCTCAACTAATACTTTCTTCTCAGCGATTTCATTGCTAAGTTTCTGTATCAATTGGTTTTTGTTAATTATAACACCATTTTCACGCTTAAGATTAGATTCTAATTCTTCTTGTTTTAAACTCATGGCATGCATTTTATTCATGAAATCTGAGTACGATAAATCACATGCCTCCTCTTCTTCATTATCTGAATCAGCTTCAGCATCTGATTCCATTTTGCCCATTAAGCACATATTGATGGCTTCATCCTTTTCTTCATCCTCTTCTTCCTCGTCTGAGTGATCGAGCCAGTATTCATCTTCAGCCATAAGTGCCTTGCCAGCCTCCTGTTGCTTTGCAAGAAGCATTTTGTTCTTGTAGTAATCGGAGTTTCTTACTTTTGATCTTCGGCAATCCTTGGCAAAATGACCTGTTTTGCCACAGTTGTAGCACGTAGGTGGTCCTGACTGACTTGATCCTTCATCCTTGTACTTTCTTTCTTCCGGTTTCTTCTCCTCTATCCTTTTCCCGTCAAACTTCTTCCCTTCATACCTACTACCTTCAACCCTTTCCTTATAAGCGTAGTTGTTGGGTCCAGAAGAGTACCTCTGACTGTTTGAAGTTGGCTTTCTGTAGAACTTTTTTCTGAAAAGCATTCGTCAGCATTAGCAATGCTTGTTTCAGTTGTTCATTTTAATCCGAGTCAGAGATGGCATCAGCTTCAGCTTCTTCTGATTCATACACAATCTTCTTGTTCTTCTTCTTGACAACAAGAGCAACTATGTCTTCAACTGTCTTTCCTTTTTCTCTTTTATGCTAGAATTTCATCCACCTCTTCTTCATTTTGTCGGAGGGTTTCATATACCTCATGAAGTGGAATCTCATTCAGATCCTTTATCTGCCTCATCTGCCTGGCAAAACTTTTCCATTCTGGTTGTAGAATACTTAGGAATTTGATATTCAGCTCTATTTGAGATTTGTTGACCTTGTTCTTGCTCAATTCGTTTAGCAAGGTCACGAATCTATCATATGTTCCTTCTAGAGTCTCTCCTGTTCTGCCTTTAAATTCTTCAAAATTGTGCAGGCAGTTAGAGATTTTAAGCCGGTTCCCAATCTTTGAACCTAGCATCATCTTCTCTAGTTGATCCCACATTTGTTTGTCGGAGGCCTTATAGCTGTCAATCTTTACGTAGATTTCGTTCGGAATCCCTTGTAGAATGTATGACTTGGCTAATATGTCTGCTTTTGCTCTTAACTTATTATCACCTGATAGTTCCTCATAAGTAAGTGCATGTCTTGCTTCTTCAGTACCTTCTGCAGGTTCCCTATATTTTGTTTCCATAAGGCCTTCTTCTAAGGATTGTTTGATGAAATCACCCAAATCCTGTCTTTCAATGAAGTTTAGGAACCTATCCTTCCACTGTTCGTATTCTCCTCTAAAGAGAACTGGTGGCTTGGTGTCAGTTCCTATTGCAAGAGCTTCTCTGGATGTCATTTCGAAGAAAATTCTAAGTCTGTATTGGAGCAGAGAGGTTTGCGTGTCAAGCACAATGCGCAAAGTGAGATTTGCGTTTCAAGTGGGAAGCGCAAAGTTGAGGTTTGCGGGTCTTGTGGGAAGCGCAAAGTAAGGTTTGCGTGTCTAGTGGGAAGCGCAAAGTTGACTTGATCTTTTGAAGATATGAACACAATGGCTTGAGGTTTGCGTATGCTCTTTGAACCGAGAAGTGGACTTTGCGTTTGGTGTGACAGGCGCAAAGTTGAGCTTTGTGTTTCACTCGAGAAGCGCAAAGTGGGCTTTGCGTTTCACTTGAGACGCGCAAAGTGGGACTTTGCGTTTGATGTGGGACGCGCAAAGTTGGACTTTGCGTGAGTTCGTCCTCTGCTTTGCACTTTATTCGTCCTGTACTTCTGTAAATCATCTAAAATCTGTATTGAAACGATTTAGCAATACCAAACACTACCCTTATGTCTAGAAACACTTCTAGAACTGAATGTAAGCACTCGGTCTCACTTAAACACAATATTTGAAGAAAAAATTTAATAGCACAGTGACTTATAGCTTTCGACTGTTTCTTCACTAAAATCACAAAATGAAACTCGATTAAAGCTTAGTAGTGAAATCAAACAACAACAAATCGATCTAGCATGCTAATCGATCACAACCTGATCGATTTTAACACCTATAACACTTTATTACTCGAAATCAATTTTTTTTTCTTGAAGAACACAGAGTCGTTTTCTGAGAAACTTGTTTTGATCTTAATCAGGCTCTGATACCAATTGTCGGTCCACAACAATACTAAAATCAAGTTTTAGAAACAACACAATAACGATTACCAACCTGTATTGATATATAGAAATGGTTACAAGGTTGATCAGATTAAAGCTTAGATTTGTGTTCTCTGTATTCTCTCTAATACACCTTTAAGTGTGTGTTTATGTGTGTGAATTGTGATCTGATTGTTGTGAGAGACTAGAGATACACCTAATATCTAACTTAGTGTGTTTAACACACTTCCTAACAACTTGCAATATCAAGTTGTAATATAAAACTATTATCACTAAATAATATCTAACAAATAGATATTATATCTAACTAATAACTAACTAAATAACTAATATCTAATAAACTAGAAACTAACTAAGTTAAACTAATATCTAACAAACTAGATATTAATTTAACTAGTACAATAACAAACAATTACATTGACATTTATTACAAACGACATAGACTTTAATATCGAGAGTCGACGTTTCGGCTTTAGCTTCAGATTGCGATCTTCAGATTGGATGATCTTGAATCCAATGAGACTGTGTCTTAACAGCTGACCCGGAATCTGAGTGTGTAGTGTCTTATAGAGAGTTTATGGGACAACCAGGACCGGTTATCCCTATCCAAGACTCAATCATTAGGAGAGAGGAGTCTGTGAGAGTTCTGGCTACTGAGGGGGTATAGGAACGGGTAGTGAAGAGAAAAAATTTAGAGAGGGGTACTGGTGGGGGTCAGAGACCTAGACTAGAGGCTTTAGGGTCATGAGTCATTACCCAACGTTCAGTGACACCTCCTGCCAATGAAAGTCAATGATCTAAAAATGAGTCGGATCCGGTAGCTCAAGCAGATGATAGTGAAGAAATTCCTTCTGCAACTAGTGATAATGATGATACATACCATGATGGTGTTAATGATAATGATGGTAATGATGACAGTGATGGAAATGATTTTGATCAAAATAGCAAGACCAAGGTGATGCTAGTATTCAAGATGATGATATTGAGCAAGTTGATGTTTTTGAACAATTCTATGATGCTGATGACATGGAAGTTGATGTTGATTCAACTGTCTGAAATGTTGTGGGAGATATAAGGAGTAATGAGGGAGCTCTAGTTAAAAATTTAAATGAGAGGATGAGTGAGATTGAAAGAAAAGAATATGGTGAGAGAGTGTGTAACCAAACCTACAAATCCAAAAGGGCAACCTCATCTACCTCTTCGCCGCATATGTTGCGAGCAAGTGTTGAAAAAGTCATAAGTCGCCCACTTATGCAACTGCACACCCAAGCCACCCACTCTATCTCCTTTCAACAGGAGTTAGTTTCATTTTAACACGGGGATTTAGCACAAAATCTACCTGGTTCTCACTTGGAGACCACAGGTATTGAAAACAGAGAACAGCAGCCCCAGTTCTCAACTTCTTTCTCTATACATTTGAGTCTTGAGCCAATTGTTACATCTAGTTCAATTCCTAGGACACAAATACAGACGGCTAATATCGGAAGTCTTAGTGACCCGATCGAAACACCCCAAGTAGCTTCTATTGTTGAACTACAAGGACAGGGTGGAAGTCTTGTCATGGCTAACATCACGCCAACTATGAACACAGGCCATGCGGTTGCTTTGTCAACTGTCATGACAATGGGAAGTCTACGTGACTCCGGTGTTACTTTACTAGTCTTCGTGATGCAAGAATCTCTCAACGGCGCCTTAAAGGTTGTTGAAATGAAGTTGTTGGATAAGATTGAAGAGGAGGTTGGTGGAGTTAACAGGTTGTTAAAGGGGATGGATCCGGTAGTTGAGTCTGAGCCTGTAAGTCAAGTTCAACCTACACCTTAGTCAACTCAACCTACATATATGTCTATAGATGAGCTGAAATCATTGTTGTTTGCAAAGCTCTTATCTCAAGCCCCAAATAGTCAAACCGAGGCAGATCTTTTGTCACTCCTGCAATTCCAACACCAAACGCAAACACCACCATCTGTGCAACCAACAGATGTGGTTAGAGCCACAGAGTTTAATTCTTTCAAAGATGAAGTTTTGCAAGCCTTATCTGATCTCACAAAGGTTGTGCAAACTTCATGCAAAGCCCAAACATCTGTTTCAAAACCAATGAATGATCATGATTCAGATCATGACCATGAGGGGGAGATGAGAGAGAAACAGAGTGTTGATGTGGATGTTGGTACTGAATTGGTTGTTGAATCACAGAATGATGAAAGTGCTCATCATGGTAATATGATGAATGATCAAGGTGAATGTAGAGAGCTTGTTCTGTATGTGAATCAAGAAGTAGAACCAAGGGTTGCAAAGCCAAAGGTTGCTACTAGGGCTGAAACCTTGATGGTTACAGGAATGAATGAGGTTGATGTGATAAACTTTTCATCAGATAATGAAGAAGAATCCAATGAGAAGTATGATAAGTTCTGGAAAGTTAAAGAAGAAGAAAAACAGAACTTAATGGATTTTGATGATGAAGGAGATGATGTCATTCCTGAAGGTGAAGCAATGTGTTAGATACTCTGCTGGAAGAAAACAAAGATTCAGATGCTTTACAAGCAATCTATGAGCACGGTACTCTGGAAGACATTCATCTAAGTCTGGTACATAAAAATATGTCTGAAGTTACATCTGATGCCCCAGTAATTCCAGCTTTCAAAGAATTCAACTTTCCCGAAGCCTCTGAAATACCTGTTAGTCAAAGTGATCCAAGCCCTATCAGAAATCCTAGCCCAATTCAAGATGAACCACCTTTGCAAGATGTTCAAACTATTCAAAGTCCTGATCAAAATGTTCAATTTGTTCAAGATGTATAGAATGAAAATGAGGTTGAGAAACCAGATGATGAGACTGTTCATGTTCCTATCATGCTCGATCAAGGAGAAGCAAGACCTTCAAATGTTCCTGAAGCACCCCCTTGTGCCTTCCGAAGTTGAACTTCGTCATATGAGACATGCTCTCAGAGTTCCTTTCTTGGAAGAGCAAATGAAGAGAATATTTGTTCATAGAATCAGACTTATGGATAAATACAAAGTTTTGGGGGTTTCTAATCAGCCGAAAGAATATCAGGAAGAATATGCCAACAAGATTAATTGGTTAAGATAGACTGAACGTACTGTAAAGAACAAGTCTGGTATTGTTACCGTCAGAGAAGTCAGACTGAAGAAGTTCATGAATATTTGGTATCTAGAGTTCTTTGTTCAAAGAAGAGATCTGACTGAATGCAGATTTACCGAAGATGACTTTTGTTTTCTAAATGTTGATGATCTTGAGTATATGTACCATTATTTTAGAAACATGGTTATCAGGAGGGAGAACATTGTCTTTTCCTTAGAAGCGATCAAAAGGTTCATGAGAAGACACAACTTTCACACCTATTGTTATGATTTCCAGTTGGGTATAGAAACCAATCAGAACAAAGTCAACATATTGAAGCCTAATTTGACTCTGTCTGATATTGATAACTATGATGTGTTCACCGTGCTAGAAGAACCTGAGTTGGGTGTAGTCTACAAAAATGGAGAGAATGAGAAGAAGTTCTTCAAATTTTCAGATATTTCAAAGTTTTCTGATGGAACTCTCAAGATAATCAGGCTACAACTTAATGAAAGGTACAAAGAAAGTGAGAGGCAGAGAATGCAAGGAGGTGAGCATTTACCAAGAAGAGTTAAGCTTGTGATGCAAAGGAATCTTGAAGCTCTTGATGATAGAATTGATTTTAGAAGAGGTATCAGGAGGTTTGAATCTTTTTTGGGCATAAGGAGAACAAGTATAGGAAGATGGGGAAGATGAAGGTTTACAAATTGATCCAAAAGGGGGATGTTAATCCAAGATCGATCTAATCTTAGAGAGAGAAAATAGAGAGAGAAAGTGTATGAGACGTAAAGAATGAATTGTATTCAATATGCGCTCAAGTGTTACACAACACAATGGCCACAAGGGACTTAAATACCCTTGGCCAATACAAGATATAAAATCTCTATGTTAGTGTATTATTGTATCCAAGATTTAATAGGAAAAGTTAAGTCAAGTAAAGTCAACAAAGTCAAAGTCTGTTTAGTCAAACCTGAGATTACTTAGTTGTTAAGTTTGTGATTTAGTCCTTGGTATAAATACCATGTTGCCTTGTAAATCATGTAGCTAGACACATTGTACGTATCATTGTCAGATCTATGAAGTTTGAAGACTTTCTCTCTCTACACTCTCTCTCTCTAGAATTAACATTGTCAAATCTTGTTTAGATTGAGATTGCTTGATTGTGATTAGGAATTACAATTTCAATTGGTATCAAAGCAAACCAAACAATTTCAGAGTGATTGGATTAATCAAACTGATTGATTTTCTGAGAATTTTTGTCAAGAACTCGTTTGTTGAAAAAGTACTGTTTGATCACGAATTTTCTTGTTTGTGTACAATTAAATCAAGAAATTGATTTGATTGTAAACGTTTTATCATAAGGATCATCTTTCGTTCAGATCACATTGTCAAATTCGAACTTTAGATTGATCAATTTGATCAAATTGTCAGTTTCTTGAAAAACGAACACGAGCACTGTTTCTTGAATAAATTTGTTGATTTTTGATGTTTTAATGGAAATCTTGTGGTAGAATTGTGTTCTAATTGCTAAATCGATCATATTGGTGCAAGTTTATGTTTAAATTTGCAGGTTTAAGTCGATTTGAATCGATTTCGTGAACTGAACTGTCAAAACGCGCTAGATTCATAGAACGCGCAAGTTCATCGAAGAACGCGCAAGATTCATCTGCAAAACGCGCAAGCTGAAGAACGCGCAAGCTGAAGAACGCGCAAGTGTCTGAAGAACGCGCAAGCAACACGTGCGAGTTTGGGTAAAACGCGCAGATAGAGACAAGCGAGTTTGATAAACGCACAAGTCAAAGCCTGCAAGTTTGATCGAAATGCGCTAGAGAGGCGTGCGAGTTTAAGCGTAACGCGCTAACAACAGTGTTCTGCGAGTTGTTTGATCTGCGAGTTTGTTCGAAACAATGATTAGCGAGTTCAGTGTCTTGCGAGTTTCATCGCCGTGCGAGTTTGACAAACGCGCTAATATTGACCTGCGAGTTCTAGAAACGCGCACATTACCATTTGCGAGTTTCAGTGTGAATAGTGATTAGCGTGTTTAGTGGTCTGCGAGTACAGTGACCTGGGAGTTTCAAGACTTATATTTTTTTTCTGAAAATTAAATTTTTTGTGTGTGATCCAAGTTTGACTTTTTAGTCAACATTTCTGATTTGTTTGGGAACGATCATTTTTTTTTCAAGCATTTCTTTCTAGAGAAAAATATGTCAGAAAAATTTTCTCTAGGGGCGCTGCCCCCATACCCCCGCAAGGGCGTTGCCCCTTGACCCCATCCGCTAACCAATTACAAACACTTGAATGTCCAGATCTAGGGTCCTACAATCTAAAACACAGTATTAGCTACAAGGCTATAAATACAATGATTACTATAAAATCTAACTTAACAATCTTCCCCTTAGTAATCATTGGCGCTTCGGTCTTCAATGTAAGCTGAAATACCCATCTTCGAAATCAAAACAGAACTTCTAAGCGACTTAGCGAAGCTTCTTGACAAAAAAAAATCTTCTCAGCATCTTTCAATCTATGTTGCATTTGCTGCCTTGACAAGACTGGACCAGTTTGTAATAAGCTTGGACGAACAATCGGTTCATCATCTTGTGCTCTAAACGACACACCTCTTTTAAATGAACTCAAAGAAGCTGTGGTGGTCGGAGCTGGAACAGCAGAAGGACTAATATAGCTGAAAAATTAGAATCTTGAGCAGATAAACTTTGAACTCTTTGTCTCCTTCTCTTTAACTTCTCCCCCTCATGACTTTGATGATCTGTATCAACTTGGTCATGTCTATGCTGGAGAAGAGACATCTTCAGATCTGCAAGATTAAGTCGAAGAAGCTAGCAAATCTGACTGGGGACATGAAATGATTCACCTGTTGAGCTCTTTTACTCCCCCTACACACATGCACTATTCAAAGTACTCACTTTATGTACTCCCCCTCGAAATGAGATATGATCAGAAGTTCTGTCATAATTTTCTCCTTATTCACTCCCCCTCGAAATATGCACATACCAATTTACAAGGATATAGGAACACATGCATAGAAACATCAATGTATAAAGAAAAATATACTGAATATAGATTTTGAAACAACTAAATATATAAACTTTTAAACACCAAACAAATTGAATTCTATTGAGTAAAATATCACAAATTCATCAATCAGTTGGAATCAAGTGTGTGGTTTTGGATACAGATACAAGTTTCATTGCATATCAAGTTAATACATGTTCAGTTTCAAAAACTATCATCAATCTATTCAGTGTGCTAGCATGCGAACTTTGATTAACTTCAAGAAATTGAAATTCTAAAAATATAATAGAATACTTTGCATTTACTCACACTAAGCCGTCAAGAATTAAGACTTTCACAAATTTATAGGTTTATCGCAATTCAAACATATCACCAAGTATCATGAGATGTGTGCTCATTGGCATCTTTTAGCATTGTGCACATTGGCATCTTCACATGATTGTGCTCTTTGGCATATTTTAATCAAAAAGTTTTGTAAGTAAAAAACATGTCGTAAACGTAACTTTCTATCTGATTTTATTGCAGGATTTGGGTTAGCCACTCCCAGACCAGTTGGCCTTAGGGGACTAGGTGTCAAGCACCCCTTGGAACTTACTCTCCCAGATCAGAAAGGCTACATTGACACATCTTAAACCCATTCATACCAGTAGAACATGACTTTCGATCTGGTTCTATAGAAGGATTTGGGTTCGATCACTCCCAGACCAATTGACCTTAGAGGATCAGATGACAAGCAACCCACGGAACTTACTTTCCCAAACCAGAAAGGTCACAGGTACAAACTTTTAAACTTAGTGATTTCTGTATTTTATGTATGTAATTTTCATCTCAAGCACTCAGTTTTACATCTAAATGCTTAGCCCATATTTTCATTACGATCCAAAATTCTGACTTTTTAGGATTTCTAAGCATTGTAAACTATAAATATTCCGAATTACACAACTTTAAAGCAATATCAAAAGTTTCAAACATGTTGCTGACCTTTCGACTTTTGTAAGACTTGAAAGTTGAACATATAAAACTAAGATATAAACAAAGCAACTTGAAAATTTATCCTAGACATACATTTTATTTAAAAGAAAGAAGAACTGTAAAAATTTTACTTTATAGAATAAAATTTGTGTAGGTTTAAACTTTTAAATTCAACATGCCGAGTTTTGAAAGCAGAAAATTAAAACGTTTTTCATCTAAGACTTTTGTAAAAATATCGGCAAGTTGATATTCAGTTGGAACAAAATATAATTCAATAATACCTTCTTCCACATGATGTTTAATGATATCTTGTTGGTCCCGGAGGTGCTTAACAAGTTTGTAGAAGGGGGGGTTGAATACAAACACAGAAATTAAAGTTTAATAAATTGTTTATTGATAAATCAAACACAATTTACAAGTTTGTTGCAGAATAAGATTAAGATAGACTCAATCTAAACAAACTTAAGAAACACTAAGATGGTTGCACAAGAATTTCAGAGAATGGGGGATTAAGGAATATAGAAAACAAAGGTTTCTATTTGGGGTTCAAGGATTGAGCACACCCTCAGATGGAGGGGTGATCTTCCTATTTATACACTATGCATTAAATGCATGGCAGGGCACTTTACACATGGCGTTCACTGATTGGCTTTGGAAGTCTGACTTTGGGAGACATGCTTTCGGCCGGATCATGAACAGTGTAGGTGACAGAGTTGTTGTATGAATTATGGCAGAGACATGTCCGTTCTGACACATCGTACTGAGTTGTGCAAGGTAAGACAAAAGGAAACTTGAGGTATAAGCTTTGTGATCATTTGATCGCTGAATATCTCTTTCTTCAGAGATATCAAGAGTTCAGCGATCGCTGAAGCTTTCCTCATGTTCCTTCGCGTATAAGTAGAGTTGTCTTTGCTTCACTGATATTCGCATCAGGTCACTAGTAGACTTCTCTTTGTTCAGCAGCTTCGTCTTCGATTCAGCTATGAACATATGTTGACGTGAGACTTGTCTTCAGGAATTACGTTACTGTTTACATCAGAACTATCAGCGATAACTGAATAGGCTCAGTTTGATCACTGATGGTGAAACACTAATACATATTAAATGTTTATAAGAAAGACTATCAGCGATAACTGAACAGACTCAGTCTGATCGCTGATGGTGAAACACTAATACATATTAAACGTAATTTTCACTAGGTATAGAAAAGGGTCGTTATCAAATCGCTGAGAGAGTTTGGATAAAACGATAAGAATGGAAAAAACATTCTTTTATACATGTGAGAGAAGGAGAGAGAGTGTGAGAGGAGGGAAAAGAAATGTTCATCATGACATGGACATGTCCCACGAAGTTGATTGGATGGAAGGGCAACGGACGAACGTGTCAGAGAAAAAAAACATGTCGTGGATTGTCGGTTCAAATGACGTCATAGAAGAGAGAGAGACTGTTCATTTGTCCGTTTTGAAATTATCGCTAAAGAAAAGTCAGCGATAGATTTTCTTTGAAAGTATCCCTGATGGTAAAGTTATGGATGAAATTTCTTTCAAGAAGGATCACTGACTAGAAATATCAGTGATAAATTTATTTTTCAAAAAGCTTTTAATCATTTGAAGAAAGTTCAGTGATTAAAGTTTATATTTTGAAAAACATCTTAACTGAATGAAGATTCAGTTGTAGGGATGGAGAGAACATACCTGAGAGTCAGAATGTTTATCAGAGAATGATAAAAGGGGAACTTATGATTACTGACACACTCCATGAATGCTAAATAATTATTCTTCGAGATTCAGCATTCCAAGCTCACTGATGAGAAAGTTGAACCTTGTCTCATCAAGAGGTTTGGTGAGTAAATCAGCAAGCTGAAAGTCAGTAGGGATGAAATGAAGTTCAATATCACCGTTCATCACATGATCTCTGATAAAATGATATCTGATCTCTATGTGTTTAGTCTTTGAATGTAGCACTGGATTATTTGCTATAGAGATAGCACTAGTGCTGTCGCAATAGATTGGAATCTTTGATAGCTGAAGGTCATAGTCTAGTAGTTGATTTCTCATCCATAAGATCTGAGAACAACAGCTTCTAGCGGCTACGTATTCAGCTTCAGCTGTGGAAGTGGACACTGAATTTTGCTTCTTGCTTGTCCAGCTTACCAGCTTTCCTCCTAGGAGTTGACATCCACCAGTGGTACTCTTTCTGTCAAGTTTACAACCTGCAAAATCACTATCAGAATAACCAGTTAGATCGAACCCTGAGTCTTTAGGATACCAAAGACCGAGATTAGGAGTTCCTTTCAGATATCTGAAAATTCGTTTAACAGCGATCAGATGGGATTCCTTGGGTTCAGATTGATAGCGTGCACATAAACAAGTAGAGTACATAATGTCAGGTCGGCTCGCTGTAAGATACAGCAGTGAGCCTATCATTCCTCTATAGGCAGTGACATTAATAGGTTTTCCAGATGGATCTTTGTTAAGTGTCAGTGGAGGTGCCATAGGAGTTTTCATCGCTGAAGTTTGTGTAAGATCAAACTTCTTCAGCATATCTTTAACATACTTACCTTGTCAGATTGTTTAATCTGAAGACCAAGAAAATATGTCAGCTCACCCATCATACTCATTTTGTATTCTTTCTTCATTCTTTCAGCGAAGCGAGTACACAGTGATGGGTTAGTAGAACCAAATATGATGTCATCGACATATATTTGTACAAGAATAATATGACCTTTTATCTTTCTGAAAAATAATGTATTATCAATTTTGCCACGTTCAAATTTTTTAGAGATAAGAAAAGATGAGAGAGTGTCATACCAAGCACAAGGGGCTTGTTTGAGACCATAGAGAGCCTTATCCAATTTATAAACATAATTTGGATACTTAGGGTCATAGAACCCTGGTGGTTGTTCTACATAGACTTCTTCATTCAGCTTTCCGTTTAGAAACGCTGATTTTACATCCATTTGATAAACAATGAAGTCTTTATAGACTGCATAGGCTAAGAATAGTCGAATTGCTTCGAGCCTAGCCACAGGGGCAAAGGTTTCATCATAATCTATGCCTTCCTCTTGTCTGTATCCCTGAGCAACAAGTCGAGCTTTGTTGCGGGTTACAGTTCCATGTTCATCTAACTTGTTTCTAAACACCCATTTGGTGCCTATAACAGTTTTATCAGATGGTTTAGGAACGAGATTCCAAACTTTGTTACGAGTAAACTCAGTCAGCTCTTCTTGCATAGCGTTGACCCAGTTTGGATCTCTGAGGGCATCATCAGTCTTCTTTGGTTCTATTAAAGAGAGAAAGTTGACAAAGAGACATATATTACCTGAACTTCGTCGTGTCTGAATACTTGCATCTGGATCACCAAGAATTTGATCAATTGGGTGATCTTTGGTCCATCGCTGAGCAGGAGCATGATCGCTTAACTCAGAGGTTGGGTCAACAATTGGGATGTTTACTGATGAGGACATTTGAGGTTCATCGGCAATTAACTGTTGAGTATTGGACAGACTATTGTTATCAGAGAGATTTTCAGACGAAGGTAGATCTGATGGTAGCAGTGTGTTAAGAGGTTCAGCTGAAACCCATGAGTTGGATTCAGTGTTAGGATGTATGATGTTTGGATCATCATCAGCGGCTGGAGGATCTGAATGCTGATGGTTTGAGAAGAAAGGTTCTGTTTCTCTGTAATGAGAAAACATCCAAGCATTTAACTCTTCATTGTCAGTGATTGGTTTAGAGTTCGTTGAGCGAGTTTCTTCAAATGTGACATGAATTGTTTCTTCCACGGATTGTCTTCTTTTGTTGAAAACTCTGTAGGCTTTGGAGATGGAGGAATATCCTAGAAATATTCCATCATCAGCTTTTGGGTCGAACTTTCCAAGTTGATCTCTGTTGTTTAAGATATAGCACTGACAACCAAAGATATGAAGAAAGCTGATAGAGGGCTTTCTTCTATGAAAAAGTTCATAAGTTGTCTTTCCAAATCGCTTTACTATCAGCTATCTGTTCTGAGTAAAACATGCAATATTTACAGCTTCGGCCCAAAATTGAGTAGGGAGATGAGAATCGCTGAGCATTGATCTAGCAGCTTCAATGATCGTTCTGTTTCTTCTTTCAACGACTCCGTTTTGCTGAGGTGTTCTTACTGAAGAGAAGTTATGAGAAATTCCCTTGTTCTCAAAGAAATTGTTCAGAGAGCTGTTTTTGAATTCAGTTCCATGATCACTTCTTATTGAACGAACAGTAAGATTATTCAGCACTTCCATCTTTTTAACAAAAGATATTAGTTCTTCTGGAGTATCACTCTTGCAGCGAAGAAAGATAACCCAGGTATAGCGAGAGAATTCATCTACAATGACAAGCGTATATTTCTTTCCAGCTATTGATTAGATATTGACAGGGCCAAACAGATCCATATGCAAGAGCTTAAGAGGACTTGTCACTGAGGAGACTTGTTTTGACTTGAAACTAGCTTTTATTTGTTTTCCTTTTTCACATGCTGAGCAGAGAGATTCTTTAGCATATGAGTGCTGAGGAAGACCAGAAACCAGTTCTTTAGATGAGAGAGAATTCAGGGTTTTGAAGTTTAGATGAGAGAGCCTTTTGTGCCATAGCCAGTTGACATCAGAAGAGGCTTTAGAGAGAAAACATACATTCTCAGTGGTAGTAGAGTCCATATCTATTACATAGATATTTTCTCTGCGATAACCACTGAGAGCAAGTTTTCCTTTCTCATTCACCACTGAACATGCTTTCTTAGAAAAGCGAACTTCATAGTCTTTGTCACATAGCTGACTGATGCTTAGAAGATTGTGCTTCAGTCCATCTACATAAGCGACTCTTCGAAAAGTAGTTGTTCCATTGCTGAGAACACCAAACCCTCAGGTATATCCTTTTCCATTTCCACCAAAGGTCACAGAGGGACCTTTCTCTTCCTTGTATTCAATGAGCAGGTCTTTTTGTCCAGTCATATGACGAGAACATCCACTATCGAGATACCAGATGCCCTTTGATCCTTGCACACATAAGGAAGATTAAGCGTTGTTTGGTACCAACTTTTCAATGGGTCCTTTAGTGTTAGTGGATATGGAAGATTCAGCAGTCTTCACAGCAGATGAAGATTCAGCTTTAGTGGTAATCTTCACTTTGGTTAATTTCTTAACCTTAGTGGTATTTTTCACCTTGGTAGATTTTTCAGCTTTAGTGACCTTCTCAGCCTTAGAGGCTTTTATCTTCACTTTAGCTGTTTTATCAGCTTTGGTGGCAGTTGGACATTTACTTGCAATATGGTCAGTAAAACCACAGTGATAGCATTTTCTATATTTGAAAATGATTTTAGGACCAGAAGTAGAAGGTTTTGCAAGTTTAAGATGAGCGGGGCCAGGTCCAAGAATGCTTTTCTCATGAGATCCGGGAGGAATTTTCATTTCTTCAGATCTCGTGGGTTTAAGGTCAATCTTTAGCTTTGGAGGACAGAGATCGAAGATTTCTATCACAGAGCTAGAGGATTGATTCACTAAAGGTTTAGAAGGAACTTTCAGCTTTGCTTTCTTGGTAGCCTTCTGAGGACGAAGAATGGATTTTCCTTTATCCGCAGACTTAAAGCCTTTGGATTTTTCCTCAGGGATAGAATTTGAAGAAGAAGGATAAAACTGATTATAAGAAGTGTCAGAGATAGGAGTGACAAACGTTCCAAACTTAAGCATGGAACTTTCTTCTTTAGGCTCATCCTGTGGTGTCCAAAAACCAAGACCAGTTCTATCACTTTCAAGAGTTTGAGAATTTATTATCTCAGAGATCTTTGTTGATGATTTGCACCATTTTTCAACATGAGCCTTTTCTACTTTTAGAGCAGCGATGGCTTGTTCGTGTTCAATGCTGATGATTTCATTTATAATGACTTGATCTTTCAACTTTTCTTCTAAAAGAGTTAGTTCTCTGATCTTTTCATGACATTTCTCTAGCTCTTGAGTTAAATGAACATTTTTATTCTCAGCTTGAGTTTTGTCGTTTAGAGCATTATAAAGATCAATCGTCAGCACATCAACGGCGCGACTTCTCTCAGCTTCAGGCAGAGAGGGATTAGTAGAGATAGATACCTGAGATGATATGTAGCTCATGGAAGGTTCATATGCTTCTTCCACTTCTTCTTTAATCTCAGCCATGAGGCAAAGATTAGCGACTTCTTCTTCATCAGAACTTGATTCTTCTAATTCAGCCCAGTCGTGTTCTTCAGCGATGAGACCTTTACCTTTTCGCTTGTAGCTTTTCAGCTTTTGATATTTGTTCTTCAGCTTTAGGTATTTTTCATCACTGGATCTTCTTGAGGTAGAAGGCTTGAAGACCTTTTTAGACCTGCACTCACTAGCAAAGTGTACAATCTTTTCACAGTTATAGCAAGTGGCAGTAGCCTTATCAACCGGGGTTGATTTTGGCTTATCAGTTAGAGAGAGAGGCTTATTTCTTCGGAAATTGCTCTTTCTTGCAAATCTCTTAAAAGAGTTTGTCAAGAGTGCTAAGGACTCATCAAACTCTGAAAGATCAGGGTCTGATTGATCCTCAGATTCAGAATCTAACTCAGTGATGGTGAGAGTAGATCGCTGAGATGGAATTATCTCTGAAGAGACTAAAGCAACAGGAGTGTTTTTGGAGTCTTTAGAATCTTTTACAAGATTCTTCTTCAAGAGATTCGATTGCTCATAGTTGAGCAATATTACATACAAAGTTCTTAGAGAAAGAGAATTTAAGTCTTTTGTCAACTTAAGACATATTGAATAACTGTCCCAGCTTTCAGGAAGACATTCTAAGAATTTTGTTAAGACCTCAGAATTAGAATAGGTCCTACCAACTGTTCTTAGATCAATGATTAAGCAGTTAAACCGCTGATGAACGTCAGAGAGAGATTCATTCTTACCAGCGATGAAACTTTCATACTGTCTTACCAAGTTAATCTTTCGAGTCTCTTGGATTTCAGTAGTGCCTTCATATTGAACACATATGGTTTCCCACATTTCTTTAGAAGTTTTCAGATGCATGATGGAATGGAAAACTTCATCAGGCAGAGCCATTGAGATAATAGTCTTTGCTCTTGCATCTATGCCTACCTTCTTTTTATCTTCATCACTCCACTGTCTTATTTCCTTAACGACATAGCGTTCAGGGACAGCTTCAGTGGTGGCAGTAACGGGAACTGCAACTATAATTCTAACAGGTTCATAGGGTCCATTTTCTATATATTCAGGTATAGTAGGATCAGCACCTTCAAGAAATAGCATCATTCAATTTTTCCATAGAGAAAAGTTATCTCTGCTAAATCAAGGAGGTTTAGAGAGTGAACCATTATCATAGTAGTTTGTGTTAAGTGCCATTTAGAACAGCAAGGAAGAGAATAAAGCAAGATATTGTTATTAGATTAAACAGTCTGCTCTGATACCACTTGTTGGTCCCGGGGGTGCTTAACAAGTTTGTACAAGGGGGGGTTGAATACAAACACAGAAATTAAAGTTTAATAAATTGTTTATTGATAAATCAAACACAATTTACAAGTTTGTTGCGGAATAAGATTAAGACAGACTCAATCTAAACAAACTTAAGAAACACTAAGATGGTTGTACAAGAATTTCAGAGAATGGGGGATTAATGAATATAGAAAACAAAGGTTTCTATTTGGGGTTCAAGGATTGAGCACACCCTCAGATGGAGGGGTGATCTTCCTATTAAATGCATGGCAGGGCAGTTTACACGTGGCGTTCACTGATTGGCTTTGGAAGTCTGACTTTGGGAGACATGCTTTTGGCCGGATCATGAACAGTATAGGTGACAGAGTTGTTGTACGAATTATGGCAGAGACATGTCCGTTCTGACACATCGTACTGAGTTGTGCAAGGTAAGACAAAAGAAAACTTGAGGTATAAGCTTTGTGATCATTTGATCGCTGAATATCTCTTTCTTCAGAGATATCAAGAGTTCAGCGATCGCTGAAGCTTTCCTCATGTTCCTTCGCGTATAAGTAGAGTTGTCTTTGCTTCACTGATATCCGCATCAGGTCACTAGTAGACTTTTCTTTGTTCAGCAGCTTCGTCTTTGATTCAACTATGAACATATGTTGACGCGAGACTTGTCTTCAGGAATTACGTTACTGTTTATATCAGAACTATCAGCGATAACTGAACAGGCTCAGTTTGATCACTGATGGTGAAACACTAATACATATTAAATGTTTATAAGAAAGACTATCAGCGATAACTGAACAGACTCAGTCTGATCGCTGATGGTGAAACACTAATACATATTAAACGTAATTTTCACTAAGTATAGGAAAGGGTCGTTATCAAATCACTGAGAGAGTTTGGATCAACATATGTGATACCTCATATCTATGTGTTTGGTTTGCACTTATTCAGGGTCTGATCAAACTAGCTGAGATTCTTGAAAATCTTGATGTAACTGGAACAACATCACCGTCAGATATAGATGCAGCGGAATTTGAACTAGATGCGCTCACAGTTTCTCATAGGCACAGAAGATAAACACATTGAAGGGCGAGTTTTGAGCTTCTTTACTCAGAAGTCATTAATCATTGAAGAACGAGTCCTAAACAGATATGTTTAGAAGTCGAAGTTGAAGTACAGGTTCTAAGATGATTTACTTAGAAGCCTTATTTCTCTTACTCCCCCTTGACAGTAGGTGCCTGCAACTCAGAATCAGTCTTTGGTTTTGGTACCCACTTGTATTTGGGTCCATGTTTGTTAGTTGCAATTCTAATGGGAGTAAATTTGTTAGATTTAACAAACAAAGCATGAGAAAAATAATCAGAGGAATTAACATAATCGTCTGTAGATGACGAAGTATAATCATCTGAACTAGAACCAGAGGAAGAATATGAGACATATTTTGCAATTCGAATCATTTGCTTTATTGAATATTTGTTGTATTTATTACAAACATCAAATGAATCATTATGACAAAGATTATCTACACATTTATCCTCTTGAATTTCAGATTCATTTGATTTCTACTTGATCCTCCATATCTGCCTTGTAGACTTCTTCAAAGTCCGATCTGAAACATTAGAATCGAAAGAATTAGAATTTTCAGAAATGACATTAACTTGCTTCTTTGACTTCTTTGACCTTCTTCTTTTACGCTTTGGTTTATAATAATCATCATTTAGCGTAAAAGATTCATCAAGAAATTTCGATTTAAGATTTGAATGTGAAGAAGAGATTTTATCAAAGAAACCAAACTGAACATTCATCGATTTTGAACTAGCCTCGGAGTTATATTTTTCAGAAAAACACAAGTCTAAATAACATTTGCGCGACCCACTGGTGGCCCAATCTGTACTTTGCGCTACCAACTGCTGGCACAAACTGTCAGTTTGCTCTACCAGTGGGTGGCGCAAACTATCACTGAATGGAACTTCTTGCGTATTTTCCTTAGAATCAGTAAAAAAATCCAGAATTAATTTTGTCATCAAAGTCTTGTTTTTGAGAAATTAGATTTTCTTCAAAACTTGATTTCATAATAAAAAGAAGTAAATCGTTTTCAAGTTCGTTTTGAAGACTTTGTTCTTCCATTTTAACTTCAAGATCAACGATTTTGCCCTCTAACACTAATGGGGGAATATATCTCTTAGTATCATAAGAAACCGGAGATATATTTTCCTTATTAGCGTTAGTGGCATATATATTGAAATAATCGTTTGGTAATGAAGTTTTAATGGAAGATTGGACATTTAAAGCATTTTGAGATCTTCTGGACTTCTTTGATTTTTCCGGAAAATATTTTGCATTTTAGCTAGTATAAACAAACGGTAGTTCCATTTTCTTGTTGTTCATCCTTTTCTCATTTTCGATTTCTAAAACTTGCTTTTCATTCATCCAATCAATTTTAAATTGAGGAGCATATCTAGCAAGATTTAGATAATCGAATTTATATAAAGTGGGGGATTTTTCTATAGCATTGTCTAAACAATGTGGATTTTCAAAACCAAGTCCCCATCTTTCCTTTATAGACTTATAACTCCTCGGTTTATGCATAAATATTGTTTGTTCAGTTTGATCTCTCAAATATAATTTTTCTTCCAACTCATTTATTTTATCAGAAAAACTATCTTTTAATTTGGTCATTTCCGTCAAAGAATCAAGATAAGTCTGATTTGAAATTTCCAAGTCATTCAATTTCTTTTGAAAGTTCTCTTTTGTATGAGTCAAAATGGATTTTTCATCTTTCAAAGAAATTTGCAATTTTTCAATCAAATTTGACTTTTCTTGATTAATATGTTTTTCAGATAAAAAATTTGAACGTAAGTCATGTAAAGCAGTTATAATGACGTTCATTTGAGATGAAATAAATTTGTAATCAAACTCAGAAGGTACCTCAGATTCGTCAGTTGAAGAATCTTCATTATCATCATCACTGTCATCATCTCCGATAAAGCACATAGCTGCAGTTTCCTCGTTTTCTGCTTCATTATCGGAGTGATCTAGCCAGTATTCGTCTTCAACAAGCAGAACGATTCCATTCTCTCTCTTTTCGGCTAGTTCCATCTTCTTCCGGTAATATGCAGAATCCCGAACCACCTTTACTCGACACTCCTTGGCTATGTGACCCAACTTTCCACAGTTGAAGTACGCAGTAGCTTTCTTAGGCTCGGGTACTTTGGCAGGCTCGTTCTTTTTAGACCCCGAAGTGAAGCTAAGGTTGATGGAACCCGACCGATGTTGGAACTTCTTGTTGTAGTGCTGAGAGAGAAGAATCATTGCTTTTTCTAGAGCCTCGCCATCGTCATCAGTGGCCCCGTCATAAGCATTCTCAGACAATGCTTGTTCAGCCAATTTGCTCGCAAGAAGTGCAACCGGGTCCACTGTCTTTGTCTTGTTCTTCTTATCAAGCTTTTCTTTCTTCTCCTTGACTATACTCTCATCTGTCATCAAAATCTCATAAAGCTCTTGGATTTGCATTTTAGAGACCCAGACATCATTCCTCAATCTGTGACAAGATTTGTTCCATTCTGGTTGAAGAGCGTTGAGGAACTTCATATTAGTCTCTAACTCAGTCTTTTACACTTTTATCTTTTGCAGATCGTTCATCACTACCGAGAACCTGTTAAAGACACTCTTCAAAGACTCACCATCCTTTGCTTTGAATTCCTCAAAATTGTTCATGTAACGCGTTTGTCGGAGTTGTGTTGCAACTGATGACCCAAGCATGATCTTTTCTAACTGTGTCCACATCATCATCGGATTGTGCTTGAAACAATCAATTCGATTGTAGATTGAATTAGGCAATGTTAGCATCAGGTTAGACTTTGCTTCGCGATCGGCTCGCTCTCGTGAAAGCTCTTCGGCAATGGCGGGAATATCGTTCTTAGGCTTGACGAATGGTCCTTCAGTGAATGACTTCATCATGTTTTCTCCGTTTGCTTGACGCTCGATGAAGTTAATGAACCTATCTTGCCATTGAGTGAACTCATTCTCATTGATCAAAACCGGAGGACGAGTATCTGATCCCAATGATATCATAATATCGTTCTTGTAAAACTGAGCTTGAAAAGATAATTTTGACATATCCATAACTTCAGAAAAACTTAGAAAAATGCCCAAGTCTTGAAACAGAGAGAGGCTGGCGCAAACAGGAGATTTGCGCTAACAGTAACTGGAGCAAACTTGTTTTGCGCGAGACGAAGGTGGCGTAAAACTTGATTTGCGCGATGAGAATATGGCGCAAATAATGCTTTGCGCGAGACGTAGGTGGCGCAAAATTATCTTTGCGCGAAGAACTGATGGAGAAAACAGTACTTTTCGCGAGAAGACAAGTCCTGAACTTGGCGAAAAACAGAAGAACTTAGCGCAAAGATAGATGATCTAGCGCAAACCTCTTGAAAACACTGGCGCAAAACTGAATATGAACTGGCGCAAAATTCAGATGAACTCGCGCAAAAACAAGATCTGGCGAAAACTTCAAGAAAACCTTCTAAATCGACCACAAAATCGAGTCTGATGAAATTTGCTCACTCAGATATGTTCGAAAACAGTTTTCTAACTTCAGAGAATCAATCAAATCGAACAATTATCGCAGAAACGTGAAATTGTGAATCGAACAGTGAGTTTATCGAACTTTTCCAGAAACCACAAAAATCTTAAAATTGAACTCTAAAAAGTGATTTTCTTGCAATTTGATGTGAATCAACAATGATCTATCAATGAAAACGAATTCAACGAACCAAATTACAAGACAATTCGTTCAAAATTCAGTCTGATTTTGATGAAAAATCAAAAAATGAGATTTTCTTGAAAAAAAATTCAAGAACATCAATCAAATTCTCTGATTTAAACTCAAATTCAGAAACAAATCTTGTTTCTCTCAATCCTCTCAGATTTAGATTAGGCTCTGATACCAATTGTTAATCCAAGATCGATCTAATCTTAGAGAGAGAAAGTAGAGAGAGAAAGTGTATGAGACGTAAAGAATGAATTGTATTCAATATGCGCTCAAGTGTTACACAACACAAAGGCCACAAGGGACTTAAATACCCTTGGTCAATACAAGATATAAAAGCTCTAAAACACAGTATTAGCTACAAGGTTATAAATACAATGATTACTATAAAATATGACTTAACAGGGGAGATTGTTAGATCATGTTTGAATCAATTTGTCTTGTAATAGTTTGACCTTTTATCTTGTAAGTTTGTTTGACTTTTACCTTGTGTATTGTATGTGGTTAAGGAATGTTTGACCCATATAAATACCTTTGCCTTTTGTCTTGTAAGTCATGTAACAACACACATTCCAAGTCTTGTAACCTTGTGACATTGTGAGATGTTCAACTAAAAGACTTGTGACTATTTCTCTCTCTAGATTCTTGTCAATATTTGTTTGATCTTTGAATGTTGATGCTTGAATCTGGAATCACACGTTCTTTTCTTGTTCATTCAATGTAGGTTTAATGCTCTTAAAAGCCAACGGCTATAACCGACAGAGGACATTAAGACCATTAAAGGAGATTCGCCCGTTACTCAAGGATTCAATGACACATTTATGACAATCAAGATTATAAATTCCAAAGACATATACTTTACTGGGGGGACACGAGAATTCAGAGATTGCAAGCTACACTAAGAATACATTCAACTCTCTCTTGAAGAATACACGACCGCATTACTATACCCACGACCGAAGTGTTTGATACACGACACAAGATCATTGTTAGTTTTTACACTTGTGTTTTTATCTATCTTATGAAACATTGTAATACATAAGGATGTCGCCTCTTTTTGGCGATCATAGTGCTTTGACGACTCCACTTTGTCGTCCGCGGTTTTTTCCTCGTTGAGGTTTTTCCGCGTCACAAAATTCTTTGTCTCTTTATTTTTTTTCTTCTTGTCGTACGTATTGTCGCCTGGTTACTTTATTTAGTTGGTAAAAGATCTACATCAACCTTAAATCATTCTAAAGAGTGACTTTTGACATTAACACATATATGGTTTTGAAAAATTATACACGTCATCATACAAAATATACATAGCATTATGAGATAAAAAATATTTATTTAAACTACTATGTGTGTGAGAGTGATATTGGCAAGAGTAAAAAGTGTGTGGTTTTAGAGTATCTCCAACCCAACCACTATAAAAAAATACTAAAAACATTAAAAATAGTGGATCTTTTGAACACTAAAAAAATCCAACTCCAAACACACATTAAAAAAAACACTGACACATATTTAATATTATAATAATAATAATAAAATAATATTATCTAATATATTAAACTATTAATCTATATATAAATTGTATAAAAGTTGAATAAAATATAATTATTTAGTTTTAGAAGCCTACGTTTTTGGTCTATTAACCTTCATTTATTTTAGAGTGAATTGTGGACTTGGTCCTTATGGTTTTATGATTTCTTTGACAATGATCCTCATTCTATTTTTATTGTGGATATAGTCCCTGTGGTATGCAATATATTGTGGCTAGGGTCCCTAAACACTAACATCATTATGCCTATTATACCCATAGTGTGCAAGACACATGATGTCTTTAACCCTTCAAAGTTAATGATGTTAGTGTTTAGGGACCCTAGCCACAATATATTGCATACCACAGGGACCTATTCACAATAAACATAAAATGAGAACCATGGTCAAAGAAATCACAAAACCACATAGACCAAATCAACAATTCACTCTTTATTTTAATGTTTTAGTGTTGGGTTAAAAAAGAAAAAATATTATTTTTGCTTTTTTCGTGTTGGGTTGCAAGTGATCGTAATCGTAAAGGGTGGTGACCGGTGACAAAGAACAGCATATAAATATTCCCTCAAGCCCTCCACCTGGAATAGGTACGACACCTGTTCTCTTTGTTATCCATTTTTCCATGTCCCAAAATGCCCTTTTTTCTTTTACTATACAGTTTTTTTAAAGTGAATATTTTTTAAATATATTATATTTATACTAGAAGCGTATTCGCATAATTCAGCGAGATATATCACGATTTTAATGTTTCATTTTATTTTTTATTTTTTTATTGATTTACAGTACGATCTTGGATGGTTTTGAGAAAGTGATAATGTTTTTTTTTATAAATTTGTTTAATTCAGGCTTAATAATATAATGTTTTTTATATAAAAAATTAAGTATTTTGTTAGAATTCAATGATTATCTTATATATTTTAATGATATTTAGAAAAAATAACCAATTACATATTTAATAATATAATTAAAACAAATTTATAGTAATATAATATATTAATTAATAGTGATATATAGAAAGGTCTACATAAAAAGGAAGGTCCTGCACATATCAAATTGATGAGTGTTAGAAGTATGCAGTAGTAATATGTATCTTGTGCTTTGAAACTTGTAAATTAAGATATTTTTAAAATATTGCATAAAATAATGGTACCTTGTGTCTAATAATTTGTATTTAAAAGTTTTTTATCCGTACTTTATAATATAGTATAGATATGTCAATATAACTAAAAATACGCTTTTTATTTTTATAGTTTAAATTCCTAACCTCTAAAAATATTGAATTACCAAATATTATCAGACCAATGACCTTATGATAAACTACATGCATTCGCGGTATAGATGTAAAATATTATGTTTTTAAAAACTAATTTTATGTGACATTTAATGAATTCGTTTGGTACTATTAAATTTGTTATTATATATTATGTTAATTTATTATTCGTTTAGATTTTTTTTTTTGAAAGGCACATATTTATTACCAAAACAACTTAGTAAAAGGGAATCTCCCTGAAGCCACATGCGAAACCCAGAAACACTTGGTTTGCCAAAGGTAAACCATTATACCCAAACTCCCCTAGCAATACCCCCTTAATGAACAGCACCAAAAACAAATATTTTAATTTTACACTATACAGAGTTTACCAACACCTGATCATACCCCATAAATAGCCCCTGTACCTGGGTTCTGTTTATCAGCCCCCTTCATCCATTTGATCCCTTCTCTCTAAACAATCTGAGTTCGAAACTTCACCTTTCTTCATCAATTCGCTGCACTACTTGATAAGCTCACCTCGCTTGGGTAAGAAAGCCACTCTGCCCATCCGAACTTCCTTCCTTTCGTCTTGTTTGTGATCCATTCGAAGCTCCGTCGTTGCATTTCAAAGAATCGATCCACCAGAATACTTTTCTCATTCCTGTAGACCACTTGATTTTGATGTAACCAAACTAGGTATAAGAAGCTCCAAATTGTTTCCTTCCATAGTTTAGGTTGTGAGACCGTATCTGTCCTCGAAAAATTAGCTTCCAAAAGTTCTTGCAACGAGTTGATGTTTTCTTCCACATGATTCCACCATCTACACACCTTTTGCCATATCGGTTTTACCTCCCTACACTTTATAAGTGTATGGTCTATCGACTCCAGCTCTAACCCGCATCTTGGACAAAGCGTCGATTCTAAATCCACTCCCATTTTATCAAGAATTAACCGGCATGGTAATCTCCCTTGTTTGGCCTTCCAAAGAAAAATGCACACCTTCTTTGGTACTACTTTGGACCAATTAGTCTCCTCATAACTGTCCCCAAGACCCGCCACTCTTTCCTCAATCAACTCCTTCAACCCTTGGACTGAAAATTCCCTATCCCCTCCCTCTACCCATTTTATTTTATCCCGAACATCGTTCTTCGGTTCCCACCCTTGAATGCACTCCTTAAGACGCTCCAATTCACCCCTCTCTCTACCCTCTCGGTTCTCTCCTCCAACTCCATCTACCCTCTACCCACTCCCCCTTTTCAGCTATCGACCCTTCTTTATTTGTTTCAAGACGGAAAATTCTCTTGAATCTCTCATCCAATATCTCGGTCCCCATCCATCTATCCACCCAAAAGCCCGTTTCATCACCCCTTCCCACTTCTTTTCCAAACGACGAGACGAAATTTATACCTAACTTCTCTAGATCTTGTCCTACCTTGATTATGTTACACCATACCGACCGGCCTCCCCCCCCCCCCCCATTAGTCCTATCCCTTCCTAAACCTCCCTCCCTCCCTCCCATATATACTCTTTATTACCTTTACCCATAGTGCCTCCTTCTCCCCTCCGAACCTCCACCACCATTTTCCCAATAGACCCCAGTTACACGATTGAAGACTCTCTACATTTAGACCTCCTCTCTTGAGACTCCTCACCACACGATCCCATTTCACCCACGCCACCCCCTCTCTTTGTATCCGATCCCTTTCCCCCTCCCCAAAAAAATTGCGCTCTCATTCTCTCTAACTCACTAATCACTCCTTTCAGGGCTCTAAAAAGCGAGAAAAAATATAAAGCGATACTACCCAATACCGACTTTACCAACGTAAGTCTACCACTGTAAGATATCAATTTTAACTTCCAATTAGCTAACTTATTTTGAACTTTCTTCATCACTTCCTTCCAACTATCAATCTTGCACATATTACACCCAACCAGAAGGCCAAGGTAGGATAATGGTAATTCTCCATAACCGCATACTAACCCTCTTGACCAATCTTGAATCTCCTCTAGGCTTACTCCCAAACCAAATAATTTACTTTTTACGATATTTATCTTTAGCCCCGACACCTCGTGGAAGCATTCAAGGATTTTCATAAGATTTCTAAGATTTTTTGCTTCCCACTTACCGAAGAAAATGACGTCATCGGCATATTGTAGATGTGTCAACTCTACTTGGTCTTTACCAATCTTCCACCCTTCAAACACATCGTTTTCTTTTGCTTCTAGCATCATCACGTTTAAACCTTCGGCTACCACTAGGAAAAGAAACGGAGCTAGTGGATCTCCTTGTCTAAGCCCTTTCTCCATTTTGAACTCTTTTGTAGGGGACCCATTTACCAATACCGACACCGTTGCGGGCTCTAAGAACGGCTTGATCCAATTACACCATTTTTTCCAAATCCCATCAAGGACATCGTCCTAAGAAGAAACGACCACTCCACGTTGTCATAAGCCTTTTCAAAATCCACTTTGATAATTAGACCCTTCTTTCTTGACTTTCTAATGAACTCCACCGCTTCGTTTGCCACCAAAACCCCGTCTAAAATGTACCTACCTTTTATAAAGGCCGCTTGAGATTCCCCTACTATTTTGCCCATAACCCTCTTCATCCTTTCCGCCAAAACTTTTGCAATAATTTTATAAAATGCCCCGATTAAACTTATCGGCCTATAATCATTTAGCCCCATCGGGTTGTCATTTTTTTGGATGAGTGTGATGAATGAGGCGTTACACCCTCCACTTATCTTCTCTTCCTCCCAAAACCGATCTAGAGCTCTTAGGAGATCGTCCTTTTTAGTACTCCAATATTTTTTAATAAAGGTAAAGGAGATTCCATCCGGCCCCGGAGATTTGTTACTTCCACATGCTTTAATCGCTTCCCAAACTTCTCCTTCCCTAAATGGTTGCTCAAGCCTCTCCGCTTCCTCCCTCGACATCTTATTTATTTTATTACTTTGCAGTTTCGATCCATTCCTTTTTCTCGTAGAGAATTTTCTTTTAAAGAATTCCCACACAAATTCTTTTACTTCTTTTGGATCTTCCGACCACTCCCCTTGTATGCTCATTCCCCGTATACCGTTTTTTCGTTCCCTCTTTCTTATTACCGCATGAAAAAATTTCGAGTTTTCATCTCCCTCTTCCATCCATTTAATCTTTGCCTTTTGATTATCAATTTCTATTTTCGTTTTTTCCGCCTCTAACCACTTTCTCCTTGATTCTACCCATTTCTCCCTATCCCTTTCATCCAATAATCTACCCCCAGCTTCAGCTTCCAACTTCAATGCCTCCTTTTTAATTCTTCCAATTCCTTGTTTAATCTCTTGAATTTTACCGTACTTCTCTTTTTTTTTTTTTTAAATTTTGACGTTTTTTAATTTATCTCTAAATATACAATCCATCTTACTTTGATTGACCTCCTTGCTCCATTCCTTTCTAATCTCCTCCTCCACCTCTTCCCCGCAAAGCCAGGTGTCGAATATTTTGAACGGCTTCGGACCATAATCAAGTTTTGCCTCTCTTAGCATAATCGGGCAATGGTCCGACCATTTCCTTTCCAAAGCCTTGACCCCCAAATTCCTCCACACCTCACAGAACTCGTATGACACCAGAAATTGATCCAACTTGCTATACCTTGACCTGTCGTCGCTGACCTGCGTAAAATTTTGACCTTCCAACACTATTTCCACCAATCTGCTTCTTCTAATGAAATCATTAAATTCCTTCGACCCTTTATCGTTCGTGACCGAGTTTAATCTCTCGTGATTCCCCCTTACCTCGTTGAAATCGCCAAACACACACCATTTTACCTCCTCTTTATTACATAGGTTTTCTACTTTCTTCCATACTTCAATTTTTTCCTTAAGCTCTCTTGGACCATACACATTAACAAACCCGTACCAACCATCTTTTCCTATCCACTTACCGATTGCCGCTAATATGTTCCTTTCAATGATGACAAATTCACATGCAAATACTTTCTTATCCCAAATTAAAAATAATCCCCCTGAGCTGCCAATGGCTTCCGATTGTATGAAGTCTTCGTCGTCCGCCCCCCACAATTTAGCCATCTGAACCTCGTTCCATTTTTTCTGTTTTGTTTCTTGTATTCCTATCATCTCTACTTTTTCTTTCGAACATATTTCCCTAATCCATTTTTCTTCTCGATCGAACCCAACCCCCTCACATTAACTGATACAATCTTCATTCAATTTACTGTAAATCGAACCTTAACATAACACTTACCATTATTAAGATCAGCGGCCCGTACCTTGATTCCCTGCATCGTTTTCCACTTCCCAGATCAACCCCACCTTTCTACCAAATTCTTCCATTGTTTCATTCCTGTCGGTGCTACTTACCTCATTTGAAGCTGACACTTGTTCTTCTGATTCCACACGAATTCCTCTTGCTTTCTTAACCTTTGCCCCTTTGATTGGTTCAGCACGCCTCTGCCCACCTCTCTGCGATATTCTCCTTGCTTTTTGCTTTAACACGTGGAAACTCATCCTTCCCCTCCCCATTCCCATATTCTCCCCCTTTCTGAGTTTTGATCGTTCCCCCTCCTTTCCTCTGTCTTCTTTTACGGCCTCCTTCCCCTTTGGTTGTTGTTCCGAGCAATTGGATTGGGTACCGATTACCACCTCCCTTTGACTCGAAACCCCAGTTGTCTTTTGTTTGGAATGAATCTCGTTCAATGTACTCCTGTTTGGGCCAACCATATATTCTGTGTTTTCATTGATACTGGGCTCTACATTTCCAAACCCATGTACCCCTCTTCTTATTTCCATTTCGGATAAGTCCCCGTCTTTTTATTGGGCCTTATCATTACTTGACACCTCTCTTAAAACAGAAATATCCCCATGGGCTTCATCTAATTCTCTTTGTCCAATACCTGTCTCTCCTATGACTTCCTCAAAAACGTAAGGGCCCAGGACTGACTCTCTTAGGAATTATTTTTTTTTCCCTCCGACATCCCATTCATCTTAGGCGGTCGTTCCCCACTTCCCAGATCATCATCATCACCATTCTCCTCGAAACTTGGAGACAAACCACAGTTCGCCTTTTCGCCTCCTCCAGCTAGATTTTCCGGTACCGACGATTTTGTTCCGGCCCCTATTTCCGCCGGAAATCCTTCATAGTTTTTTTTGTTAACGACACCTTATGTTTCTTTTGATTTCGATTTTCCTTTCTTACCCGTCTTCTTCATATTCTCCTCTGCCACTGCTTGATTTTGGAAGACGCTTTCTTCCACTACCCAATCTTCCTCTTCGCTCTCCTCCGACAACCAATCCGTTTCGCTGCAATCTCCTACCACTTCTTCCCCGTTTTCGCTCTCAGCCATTGTCGGAAACAACATCGTCCCAATGCCTTCCTCTACCACTCTCACTCGATAGAAGAGGTTACCCACTTTTACGCTACAAAGTTCATCAATTCTGGACCGAAGAGACGTCTCAACCAAGATCTTTGCATACTCCAAACTGTCACTATCGTCCCAATCACAATTTACACCTTTTAGGGAGTATCCCCAGTTATTCGCGATGTCGAAGAAATTTTCCGATTTCCATGCATGCAACGGAACCCCGTATACCCTTAACCACGTAGTCCTTTCCGAAGAGTAGAATCCTTCCGACCATCTCCTCAGGTCTTTTATCCAGTAATGTAACCCATGCGACTTATTCCTAGTATATTTTCCATTGTTTTTTCGTTATCGAATTTAATTAGAATGTTCCTTCCCCCTAAATGTTTACAAGAGCTCTCCATTAAATTCACCGATTTGCATACACGTTGTACCGCCTCTATGTTATCGATCGAAGATACCTTCCCAACTGCACAGTAGGACAATCATTCTCTTGCTTCTTTATCAATTTGCCATGATCCAATCATTTCCTTGAGTACCGTTTTGTTACCCTCTACCTCCCATTTCCCTTTTCCAGCCTTCTCTTTTGCGACTTCACAGTAAGTTCTCTTATCCACCTTACCATCTGACCTTGCTCCGCTCTTGTGAACTCCTTCTTCCATTCTCGGATTTCTACTTTCCTCTTCCTTCCTCTCTAATCCTTTGTTCTTCATTGCCAAAAAAACCCTTAACTTATATGACCCTATCCACATTCCGTTGAGTTTCCTTTCCATCGTCCTAGCATTGTTAACGTTTTTGAACCGCACAAAACCGAATCTCTTCCCACTCCTCGTCCGACTTCTTGCCATGTATACCTCCCTGACATTTCCGTAAAGCTTGAAAGCTCTCCATAGATGGGGGACCTCCCATTGATCCGGGAAGTTAAAGAATAAATACGACGTCAAATTCCGGTCATTAAACCTACTTTGATATTGCCTAGTACTAGGTATCGCTTTAACAGTGTTCTCGTTTCTTCCTACCCCGTTTCTCTCTCGACTATTCTGACCCGCTCTCCCGACTCTCCCGACTCAACCTACTCTCACCCACTCTCTTTCTTTTCCCCACTCTCCGACCGAGTTCCGGCCACTAACCCACACACTCTTGTTCTCTCTCTCTCTCATCTCTCTCTCCACTCCTAAGGACTTTTTTATTCGTTTAGATGTATTTGATAACAAATTTAAATCACGTAAATTGAGTAGTTTTTAAAAATTATTATAAAATTTAATAGCTTGTTTAATATAACTTTTATCTATACTATATTATAAAGCACAGATAAAAAACTCTTAAATACAAATTATTAGGCACAAGGTATAATTATTTTATGCAATATTTTAAAAATCTCTTAATTTACAAGTATCAAAGCACAAGATACATATTACTACTGTATGCTTCTAACACCCACCAATTTGGTATGTGTAGGGTCTTCCTTTTATGCAAATCTTTCCATGTATCACTATTAATTAATATATTATATTACTATAATTTTGTTTTAATTATATTATTAAATATGTAATTGGTTATTTTTTCTAGATGTCATTAAAATATATAAGATAATCATTGAATTCTAATAAAATACTTAATTTTTTTTATATAAAAACATTATATTATTAAGCCTAAATTAAACAAATTTATAAAAAAAACATTATCACTTTTCTCAAAATCATCCAAAATCGCACTGTAAATCGACAAAAAGTAAAATGAAACATTAAAATCGTGATATATCTCGCTGCATTGGGCGAATACTAGTATATTTAATAACATAATATGTTTTTCCAATAAATGATTTTACGAAAATCTTAACATAAAATGATTTTATGATATTTTTTCTAAAACATATGGCTAGTTTATTATAAAAAATTATATCATGAATGTATACAGAGAGACAAGTACAGATGAAATTGTAAATATATTAATAACCAAGGACTAACTATTCATACGAACAAACCTAAATAATAATTAATATTTATTGGTTATGAATATCATGTATTTTTATTATTCAAGACTAGAAGCGTACTCGTGCAATGCAGCGAGATACATCACGTTTTTAATGTTTCATTTTATTTTTTTTGTCGATTTACAGTACGATTTTGGATGGTTTTGAGAAAGTGATAATGTTTTTTTTATAAATTTGTTTAATTTAGGCTTAATAATATATTGTTTTTTTATATACAAAAATTAAGTATTTTGTTAGAATTCAATTATTATCTTATATATTTTAATGACATCTAGAAAAAATAATCAATTACATATTTAATAATATAATTAAAACAAAATTATAGTAATATAATATATTAATTAATAGTGATACATGGAAAGGTCTGTATAAAAAGAAGACACTGCACATGCCAAATTGGTGGGTGTTAGAAGACTGCAGTAGTAATATGTATCTTATGCTTTGATACTTGTAAATTAAGAGATTTTTAAAATATTGCATAAAATGATGGTACATTGTGCCTAATAATTTGTATTTAAGAGTTTTTTATCCGTACTTTATAATATAACTAGAAGTGTACTCGCGCAATGCAGCTAGATACATCACGATTTTAATGTTTCATTTTATTTTCTGTTTTTTGTCGATTTACATTACGATTTTGGATGGTTGTGAGAAAGTGATAATGATTTTTTTATATAAATTTGTTTAATTTAGATTTAATAATATAATGTAATTTATTTTGGTTTAATAATATAATTTTTTTTATAAAATATTCTGTAAGATTTTTTAATTATATTTTAGATTTTTTATATCTAAAATATGATGAGAGTTATTTTAGGGGAGTTAAAGTGGGAAATGATTTTAGGAGAGTTAAAATGGTTAGAGATAATGATTGAAAATTAATGAATAGCATTAAATGTAGTACATACATCTTTTATGGTTGTTTTTTTAAGTAATTAGCATTAAATAGCGGTACATTAAGCTTTAAGACTTGTTTTTAAGAGTTTTTTATGTCATCTTTATAATATAGTATAGATATAGATATATCATGTATTTTTGTCATAAATCTTTTTTTTCAATAATGAATATTATGTATCTTTAATATATATCACGACATGCATTCACGATAAATAATATTTATTATTTAAGGTTATTTATCAAGAATAATTATATGAAATGTTAATTCTTTGAACCCACTCTTTTTTTTTTCTCCCTCTGTCTTCATATATAATATAAAATGTAAGAGTATCTCATCAACTATGGTATAATTGTTTTAATGTAGAGTATTAAAAGTCAAACTCCAACAGCTACTCTATTTTAACAATTTTGATATTAACTAAAAAATTAATATTTTTAATAACATAGTATTTTCTTTATTAAACATTTATTTTCAATCTGTTATATTGCTGGTAAGAATTACTAGTAAAGTATTATTTCTCATTTATTATATAGAAATTTAGAGATTTTTCTAAATTTAAAGATTTTTATATTCTGTTTTCTTCTTTTTAATTTTATCAAACTATAAGACATTTTATATATATATATATATATATATATATATATATATATTTTTTTTTTTTTGGAAGGCATAGCGGCATCGAACCAACGAACGACTACCACGAACACATTCACACACGCACGCACACCTCTCCGGCGGTATCGGGCATCCACGGGCAGCCCACTAATCCGCCGCTGTCCCGGCCCAGCTTATGCTGAACCTAGAGCCCAACCACAGTCTTAAGACTGGGTTATCAAAGAGGTGCTAGCCTAGTGGTAAGGCACTGGGGGATAGTGCATGGTATGCCTATCTACCAGGGTTCGAATCCTGGGGGATGCACTTCGGCGATACCCAGACCTTGGGTCGGTCCGGGTCCAGGTTTACGGGCATACCAGTCTATGGGTATGCGGGTTCGGTCTTGACCGGACTTAGTCGTACCTGGGCGGGTCCAGTCGATTTGAGCTGGGCTGGGTCGCCGCGGATTAGTCGGTGCTGCCCAATTGGATGCCCGGATACCGCGGGTGCGTGTGTGTGGGCATAGCCCAAGTTTCCGTACAAAAAAAAAAGTCTTAAGACTGGGTTGGGGGGCAACCCAATCAACGACTGGACCGGCTCAAGGACTGGGTACTCCTCATGCCTTCAGAATGACTCCCCTTGGATTCGAACCCGGGTAGATTGGGATACCATCCACAACCCCTCCGAGGATGTTACCGCACTTAGGGAAACCAACTGAGCTAGACATGATTTGTAGAATTGCTATCTTAAATTACTAAAACATTTATTATAGAATTGCTGATGGAAATACAATGATATGATATAGAAATGGAAGTATATGTTTGTCTTCTACTGTAAAAGTTAATTCCCAAGAAGCAAATTCCACCAACCCATGCATTGAATACTGGCCTCATGGACCTTAATTTAATGCATCTGACCTTCCCTTTTTAATTTCCCTTCAACCCTGAAGTTATTGAATCTAATTATATATATATTTATCGATCAGAATTGAAAAACAAAAATGGAGGATCAGGAAGTTGTGTATGATATTGGATACGGTTATGGTAACCCTTGTAGGTATTTACAACATGTTTTAACAAGCCTTTTAAGGTGTTTTGGGTTAGAGAATCAAGAAGAAGGAAAAGAAAGAAGCGGTGGCGGTGGCGGTGGTGGTGGAGGAGAGGTGGAAGATCCACCACTTCCTTCTTCAACATCTCCTTCAAGCGATCCACCGGTCATTGATCCTACAGATGAACCTGCTTCCATAGCTGTAAGTAACGTTCTTTTTAATAACACTAGGTCTTTGGCCTAGTGGCCAGCTCCCATCCGCAAACGCTCCTGCCAGTAGTTCCCATTCAGGGTTCGAATCCTGGGGGAGACAGGGTGACTTTTCCGGTGCAGATTCATGGGGCTAGGGTCTGTAGGGTCTCCAAAATGGGGACCACGGGGCCATAGGTTCCCGCCATTAAACCTTTTTAAACCTTTTTTTTTTCTTTTTAATAACAGTTGTTTTTGTATTTATTATCATTATGTTTCTCTAATTTTGATTTTTTTCCCTGTTTTAATTAATTACTAGCATTTAATTTTTTGTAATAACAATATTTTTTCATCTTTTGTGTATATATATATGTACTGCCATTTATTATAATTATTAATTGATTAAAGATATTGATTTTGATATGTAATATTTTACTTAAAGTTTTTGATCATGATTAATAATTATTACTTTAAATCAGAAATTTTGGTCATTATATATATATATATATATAAAACGATAATAAGATGAGAACCACAAAAAGGTTGAGAATCGTGAGGACCGATCTAAGCCTTAACTTGGTTTTGATCCTATGATTTTAATTTAAAGTTGTTTTTTAATTAAAAAAATGTCATAATCGTCATTTTGGTAACAAGATTCACCAGATGAAACATACAAATTACTTCATCAGATGAAACATACGATTTCACTATATGAAACACATACTAACCTTATTTCACCACATGAAATAAATTACAATTTTCATAAATATGTTATTTCACCTAATGAAATCCAAATATAATTTTCATGTATATCTCTTAATTCATCACATGAAATCAAACATAAATTCCCATATATAATCTATTTCACCTAATGAAACCTAACAGAAATTTGCACCTCATGAAACATAACACAATTCACTACATGAAATCGAAGACAAATTTCTTCAGATCTATCTTAGCAAATGACCCGAAGCCTGAAACCCCAGATAACTAAGATGAATCATACGATATGGAGGCTCCCTTAAATCAATCCCTAAAACATCAAGAGAACGAAGGAGATGAAGACAATGATTCTAATTTCAATATCAATTCGTCGGAAGAAGGCGACATCGGCATCGCGGTGGTTTGTGGAGCTTCAGATATCTCGTTTTCCTCAATGGAGGTTTCTGGAAATTATGATGATGTTCGAGTAAAACCTTCTTTTGAAGACGATGGCCGCTTTGTGCTTGTGGATGATCTGGCGGAATTGCTTTGAAATAATATAGGAATTGGGAATAAACTTTTAGTGTATCTGTTGCCTCAACAGCTGCTTCTCTTAAATCCCCAAAAGGTTTTATATGAGTTCTTTTTTCCTCCTCCATTGGCGGCAGTTGATTTAGCGATGGAGGATTTCGATGAGTCCTTGGTTTATCGATGGTGATTATGGTGGTGGTGGTGGATGTTTTTTGATCTGTGTCAGGATGATTTTTCCATGGGAGAAAAGCTTTGTTGGCCATGGAAGCCTAATGGTGATAGGGATTTTGTTGAACACATAAAATATCCATCAGTTATTCATTGAAAAATATTGAAGATGAAAACATTAAATTGATTTGAAATGTAATTTGGCATCCATAACTTACTTTTAATTAAATTTAATATAAAATATCCATAATACCCTTTTTCATGTCCTTGCAAATTGACAAATCTACCCTTATTTTTTTTCTTTTATTACTAATATGTTTTTAGTTTAATGACCCTTGATCTATTATAATAAATGGATTAGATTAGTTCTCAAGTTTATAACCTATTTTTGGTCCTCATTAGATTTAACCCATATATATATAACCCATATATATATATATATATATATATATATAGGGGTTAAATCATGTGAGAACCAAAAAAAGATTGGGAACCGTGAGAACTGATCTAAGCCGTAATTTGTTTTGATCCTACGGTTTTAATTAAAAGTTGTTTCACTTCCAATTAATTTCAAAATTGCCATTGCCTTTAATGACCATGAATTAAAATTAATCAATGGTTTAGATTGGTTTTCACGGTTTTCAACCTATTTTTGGTTCTCATTTGATTATCGTCCTATATATATATATATATATATAGACTTGGGATCACGTGAGACCAACTTGTTTTCGTGAGACTCGTGAGACCAATAATTTACACTTGAAACTTCACAGCAAACACTGTGAAGGTAAAAACCTTCACAGCAAAACACTGTGAAGGTTCGTATTTTTTTACCTTCACAGTGTTTTGATGTGAAGTTTCAAGTGTAAATTCTTGGTCTCACGGGTCTCACGAAAACAGGTTGGTCTCACGTGAACCCAACCCTATATATATATATATATATATATATATATATATATATATTATGCTTTATTTATTTGTTTATATTTTTATTCTTATTATTAGAAAAATAATTTATTTTTATAAAACAAAGAGAGTATAGTTTTAGTTTTTGAGATCGATGGTAGCATATTTTTGTTCTTTATTAGCTGTTATGTTTTGATTTTTATCTAATAAAATTGTAGCTGTTGTTGTCATCGTCCTTGTTATTACTGTTTACAATTTTAATTTTTTAATTTGTTTATATAATATCTGTGTGTTATTAACTGTGGTATAAAAACCTTTAAAAAAAAAAAAACTGTCGTATAAAAACGATCATATTTATATAAATTTTAGGGGCTGTTTGGTTGGTTTTCCATTAAGTTCTGTATGGATAAAGTTGTCTGTGTGGACTAATCTGTCTGTATAGATTTAGAAGGTTTTTATTTGAGAGAGTTTTTTCATAGATGGAATAAACGTATTTTTTAATGAGAGAGACTGGTTTGGAAAAAACTTGGCTTTCTACATAAAGCTCCCCCTTGAAATCTTATTGAATAAACCACTTTCTATATCATTAAGTTACTACCAAACAGTCATATATAGCTAACTGAATAAGCTGTGAGTTTTATTAAGCTCATTAAGCTGCAAACAAACAGACCCTTAATGTTAAAAAAGTATTCTGTTTTATACTTGAAAATATATCACTTTAGTATTAATTTATGAATATGGTACACAGGGAGTTGTAAGAAGACGCCCTCCGCCAAGGGATCCGATTAGCTCCGGAGGTCCCGGTCAAACCAATTAAATTCAACATCTTTCTTTCTCTGTTCTTCTTTATTTTTTGTTTCAATTGTTCTTTTATTGTATTGTAGCTAGTTATCCTATGAACAATGTTAATTGTATTGTAGTTACCCTCTAACTCGTTTAGTTTGGAACCGTTGCTAACAAGATATCTCTTTACTCACAAAACCCCCCATACCCCCTCTATCTCACTCACATACCCCCTCCTAACTCACTCACATACCCCTTATAGAAGGGGGTATGCATAGAATTCACCTTTATTTATACTAGGCATATACCCGCGCACGATGCGCGCACGTATTAAACTTTCTTGGGAGTAATAGTTATGTTTGACAGTGATCATAAACAAAGACTGACGATTCACTGTCTTGGTACCTTGAAACGGACTAAAACATCACATTAAATTTAACATGTTTAACAAACATAAAGAGGAACGTTGGAATCTATTTGGATAACCGGGTTGTATGGTGTGGCAAACTGAATAAGTGAATATTCAAGCCAACAAGTAGGTGAATTGCCAAGGATCGACAAGAGATAGCGCAAGTCTTTAATGCCATAAAACAATTCTATTACAATATATGTCAGATTGTATTTATTTTTGGGTTGCATTCTCACACAATAAACTTGTTTCCTTAACTCAATCTCACACTGGTATGAGGAAAACAAAATTTGACTGGAGACTACACATATATATGATGAAATCAAGAGAAAGTACAACACCGGTGATGAAATCTATAAACTAACCACATAGAAGCCAAACTATGACAAGCTCAGCTTACTTACAAACTCAAGGATTTCCACTTCTCTCCGCCAGCTTTCCCTACCTATATGAGCAAGCAGATGCATAAATAGACAAATAAAAATGAAATACCGAACACATCCCATAACACAAATCGTGTAGTTTTATCCAAAAAAACAAAGATCGTGTAGTACTTACAACTGAAACAACTTTCACAGTGGGATTTTCTTTCTTGAAATTTTGAAAGGAACACAAACGTTTCGGGATCTGTAAATGAAAATGCTAAGTTGCTGACTATTTAAGTGAAATGTGGGAGTCGATTTGTACCAGAGAGCTATTCTTATTGTGAATCAGGGAAGTAAAGTGTACATGTTCCCCAATTGCATGGGGATCAAAGTTCCTGGCTGAACCTTTCGATCATAATCGGGCTTTGCCACTTGTTGTGATGCCTATAGATACATGCATACCCATAAACACGTTGATTATTGGTTCATCAAACTTATAGTCTTGATCTAATAAATTGGTATTGAGAGATCAAGGCACCTTTTCAAGATCACGACTTTGGTAGCTCTCGTCACCTTTTAGAGATGTGAATTGTCCTATCTTCTCTTTGGCGGATTCATCAACAGAACTGAATATAACAACTTAACAAGAAATAGTTTGTTTGATAAATGGGTAAGAATGTATATGAATTTGGAAATCTTTTATATCGGTGGTGGTTTGAAGTTTTAATCTAACAAAATCAATCATCACCTGTCATTTCTAGCAACATCATCGAACACCAAGCGAGCAAAGCTCTTCTGTACAAGCTGCAGGAATTCACAAGTTATTTTAAGTTCAATTACTTTTGAAGATTCCAGAGTAGCTAGAGGCCAAATAATAGAAAAGGTTATGTATGCCTTCTGTTAAACAAATATACAATAGAATTTATATGATTAAACCAAAAGAATCAATAAATTGATTACGTTTTCGATGATAAATTCGAATTAAATGATGCTAAAACAGTTAAACCAATCGAGACCTGCAAGTTGCAGTGTCCTAACACAATATTTCGCCCCCAATTTGAATTGAATTGTTGCAGTGTCATGTCAATCCCATCAAATTGATAATTAGTTTTGTTAAGTCTAATTTTGTAGTAATCATTGTATTTATTTTATAGCTTTTACTGCTTTCAGTAGTGTAATATGTTTTGTAAATGCTTGGGGTATTTAAGCCCCCTTATAGCCTTTGTGATGTAACTTTGGACAAAAACATTAATCATATTTCATACTTTGCGCTTCAATATTTTCTCTCTCTACTTTCTCTCTCTAAGGAATCAGTGATCTAAGGACTCACAATTGGTATCAGAGCAATCTGAATCTTGAGAGATAGAGAGATTAGTGTTTTAGTTTCTGGATTTGTGAATTGAAGCAGAAAACTCGATCGATTTTCTTGATTTTTCAAGAAAATCTCGTTTTTTGCTTATTCATCAAATTTGGACTGTTTGTTGATCAATTTGTGTTGTTTTTGGACTTAATTGTTTCGTTTCTACTAATCGATCATAATTGTTTCTTTGAGTTTAGCATAAAAATCTTGTTTAGATCTTCAATTTGCAGATTTTGCATTTTCTGGAAAAAAGCGACTTTCTCGTTCTGTTCTTGTCGAATTTTTAGATTTTGTTGTTTTTGATTGAAATTGTTTGATAAAATGTGTTAGAATATAGTTTTCGAAGTTCAGTGTATGCTTTTCTTGGATTAATTTCGATGTTGTAGCTGATCTTGCATGAATGGTTTGAGTTTTTGAAGTTTGCGTTTCATTCTTGTTAGTTTGCGGGTCATTCATGTGAGTTTGCGTGTCTATCTTAGTTTACATGAATTTAGTTGTGTTCATGAACTTTGCGTTTCATTCAAGAAAGTTTGCGTGTCATTCAAACTTATTTGCGTATGATTCTTATACTTTGCGTCTCATTCTTTCACTCTTAGATATGGTGATCTAACTCTTGTGTTAGAATTTTTTTTTCAGGTTTGCGGTTCTCTCTGGAAACGCAAAGATTGTTTCTCGGTTCTAGTCTAACACGCAAACCATCTGTTTGCGTTTCTCAAGTAACCCGAGAAGTCTCTGACCCGCGAAGTCTCTCACCCGCAAAGTATCTCACTCGAGAAGTTTTCACACGCAAAGATTCACTTTGCGTTTCACAAAGCAAACGCAAAGCTCAGTTTGCGTTCTCTTCTACAAACGCAAAGCTCAGTTTGCGTTCTATTCAGCAAACGCAAAGTTCACTTTGCGTTTCACGAAGCAACCGCAAAGCTCACTTTGCGTTCCTCTTTACAAACGCAAACCATCAGTTTGCGGGCCTCTCTTACTTGGAAATTTTTTCTGAATTTTTCTGACTTTTTCACAAGATGTCTTTGCAAGCACAAATCTACAAGAATGACCTCATGATGTCTTTGGGGTCTGATACTCGACCACCAATTCTCATCAATGAAAATGAATTCGAATAGTGGCAGGATCGGTTCATTAACTTTATTGAAAGACAACCAAATAGGGAGAATATGATGAAATCACTGACTCAGGGTCCCATGGAAACTCCAAGAAAAGTGATCCCAGCTACTGCTACTACACCTGCTACCACTGTTGTGAAAGAAGTAAGGGAATATGATGTAGATGAGATGTTAAGACATCAAGATGATAGTCAGGCCAAATCAAATCTGATTCTTGCTCTTCCCAACTCCATTTATAACAGAATCGATTGCTTCAAACAGAATCCTATGCTGATGTGGACTCAACTTGAAAAGATCATGCTTGGTACTGCAATGTCAACTCAGTTGCGTCAGACTAGGTACATGAACAATTTTGAAAAGTTCAAGGCTAAGGATGGAGAAAGCTTGAAGAATGTTTTTGATCGATTCTGGGCTGTTATCAATGATCTCTACAAGATTAAAGTTACCAAGACTGAGTTAGAGGCTAACTTGAAGTTTCTGAACACTTTACAACCTGAGTGGAACAAGTCATGCCACAGAATGAGAAATGATGTCAGAATCTCAACCATGCTAATTCAGGAGTTATTTGAAATCCTAATGACAGATGAATCTATGGTAATGGAGAAGAAGGCGAAAATGGATAAGAATAACAAGCCTCTGTCAGTAGATCCTATTGCACGTTTAGCTAGTCAACTTGCTGAGCAAGCTTTGACTGAATCAGCTTATGATGGATCAACAGATGATGATGGCGAAGCACTTGAAAAGGCCATGATACTTTTGACTCAGCACTATCAGAAGAGATTCAAGCACAAATCTGGTTCTAACAATCTGCGGTTTTCTTCTGGTTCTAAGAAGATAGAACCTGGTGCTCCTTCAAAGCCATACACTCCAAAGTATGAACCAGCTAAGGTGGTTGAACAGAAGAAGGATGAGAAAAAGGTGATGAATTGCTTTAACTGTGGAAAGCCTGGACATATTGCTAAGGAATGCAGAGTCAAAGTGGTAAAAGATGCTGCTTTTTACCGAAAGAAGTTGACTTTAGCTGAAAAGAAGGAAAGTGGAATTGTTCTGTTGGCCGAAGAAGAATACTGGTTGGATCATTCGGACAATGAGGCTGAGAATGAAGAAACAGCGGCCATGTGCTTTATAGGTGATGACAATTCTGATGATGAGGAAGAGGATACATCATCTGATGGTTCTGAGGTAATATTTGAGTTTAACTATAATTTCTTCTTATCTCAAATGAATGTTTTTATCACTGCTTTGCATGATTTGCGCTCAAAGTTCATCTCTGAAAAAGTTAAAAATCAAGAAAAGTCTGATTTAATTGATAAACTGTAAATTTCTTTAAAAGATGAAAAATCAATTTTAATTGATACAAAAGAGAAATTTCAAAAGCAGTTAGTTGATCTTGAAAATTCAAATCAGACATATCATGATTCATTGACTGAACCGACTTCTTCAAATAAAATTCTTTCTGAAAAGATAATTGTTTTAGAAAAGAAATTGTATAAAAGAGAACAGTCTGAGCAAACAATTTACATGAATAAACCAAGGAGTGAAGAAGCTATAAAGGAAAAGTGGGGACTTGGTTTCGAAAATCTGCATTTTTTAAATAATGCTAAAAATGAGGTTCCTACTTTATATGAATATGATTATTTTACTCTTGCAAGATATGCTCCTCAGTTTAAATTCTTTTGGACAACTGAGAAACAAATTTTGGAAGAAGAAAATGTGAAAAGGATGAAAAATAAGAGGATGGAAATGCCATTTGTTTACACCTCTGAAAATGCAAAATATTTTCCTGATCAATCTAAGAAATCCAGAAAATTTCAAAATCTGTTAAATGACAAATCTTCCAATAAATCTTCATTTTCAACAGATTTTGTTGATATTTTTACTAACACTTGTTGGATCAAATAATTGTATTCAAGATTAATGTTAAAGTTAAGGGTTTAAACTGCAATTGTGCTAAAGTTAATTAGAGGGTTTATTATGTAATAAGTTAATAGTTATTAAGCTATTGGGCCCAAGCCCATTAGAAAGCCCATTAAGGTTAAAGCCCATATGGCCTGGGTATTTAAAGTTTTGATTAGTTTAGTTTTAGGTTAACCTTGTAAGAACTCTGATAATTTTCTAAATAGTCGCTGTAAGTTTTCTCTGTATTCAAAGGGTATCAAGAACACTCAAGGGTTTCATTGTTTATTCAAGAGATTGGTACGTTATTATTAATCTTTATATCTCTTGATTATTATTGTGTTGCTTGATTACTTGATTGATTGTTTACCAACTAGATTAAATCTGGGATAACAATTGGTATCAGAGCCTAAAGAATCAATTTTTTTTGTGATATTACTGTTCATCGAGAAAAGTATTGTTCATCGAGAAAAATTTACTGTTCATCGAAAGGTTTACTGTTCATCGAGAAAAAAAATACTGTTCATCCGATTTTATGAATCTGTTATCGCATCCGGTCGATTAGTAATTGATTATTTGTGTTTTTGTGTTTCATTCGATCGAAGTTTATGTGGTTTTTGTGTTTAATTGTGTTCATCGGTCGAATTAATTTTCTGGGTTTGGTTTCGGTCGAATCCCAGAAACTCATCGTGTTCTTCGGTCATTCATCGTGTTTATCGATATTATTGCTTTGACCGATAGTTATTCGACCTGTGCCTTCGACCGAATAGTTGTGATCTCCGGTCATTCCTTCGACCGGACCTTAGTATTCCCCGGTCTTTCCTTCGACCGGGTAGGAGCATCGACCGGACCTTAGTGGTTTCCGGTCTAGCACTCGACCGGATATTTGTTACTCCGGTCTTGGCATTCGACCGATACTAGCCGACCCCGGTCTTACCATTCGACCGGATACTTGTTACTCCGGTCTTGTCCTTCGACCGGGTACTTGCTTACTCCGGTCTTCCCTTCGACCGGATACTTGTTACTCCGGTCTTGCCATTCGACCGGTATCTTGCATATTCCGGTCTTTGCTTCGACCGGTACAGTTCATTCCCCGGTCGATTTTCGCAAACTGTGATAGGGTATCTAATTGTCCAAATTTTTTTCTCTAGGGGCGCTGCCCCCATACCCCCGCAAGGGCGTTGCCCCTTGACCCCACCCGCTAACCGGGTAGCGGGACCCCCGTGCTAAGTCTGCGAAGGGGGACAAAAGTTTTGTGCTTGATCAAAATCTTCTTAATTTTTCAGTATTTTATTCATAGATATTAGTGCTTTATACTGTGTGCGAGGACTGCATTTGATTATTTTTGGAAATTTATCTTCTCTGAAAATTTTTGAGTGTAGTCTTTACTTTTGATTCTAACGATCTCATCTAGTTGGTTGTCTTGGTACAGAAAAGTCTATTTACTAACCTTACAGCTAGGATGTCGTATCAGCTCAATATGTCTGAAGGTTATAGCCATGATTTTAACAACATGACTCTATCTGAAGTAAGAGAAAAGGCTAAACAACTTGCTGGACGGTTATCAACATCATCTCGCATGATTGATGAGTATGACAAAGAAGAAAAAATGCTCAAAGCTGAAAACAAGGATTTACAGATTCAGAACTCATCTCTTCTAATTCAGATCAATGCTTTAAAAGAAAATTTAAAAGATTCTGATTCCTTAATTGACTTTGCAGGAATAATTGAGTCTAAAGAAAAAGAGATCTTTGACCTTCAAGCAAAGCTGAAAAGATCTGAATCTAGCTCAACATGGTCAAAGAAGGAACTAATGCAAAAAGAGCTAGATCAATTGAGAAGAAGAGCAAACATTGCGAGTGAGACATCTGAAGGACTTAGAACGATAAATTCTCAACTATGTGCGGACAGAGATAAGTTTAAAGATAAAGTTCTCAGTCTTGAGGTTGAGATCGATAAGCTAAAAGAAAAGGCAACCCAAGACAGAGACAATTCAAAAGCTCAAGATAAATTGTTAAAGATTGAGAAAGAGAGAAAAGAATTTGCCAAGAAATTCTCTGACATCTCCAGAAAAGCCTTTGAAGAGAAGAAAGCATTAGAACTTAGATGTGTTAAACTTTCTCAACAAGTTTCAGACTTTGAGAAGGTTATCATTATTGAAAGAGAAAAGGCTGAGAAAAAGAAGAGGAAAGATGAGCTGAAGAAAGCAAATACAGACTTTTTGGAAGAAAAGAAGATATTCGAGACGGAGATAGCCAAGCTGACAGGAAAGCTAGCTGAATTGTCAACAAACATCATGAAGGAGAAGAATGCAAAATCTGAGTTGCATAAGAAGTTTGATCTGATTGAAAAGGAAAGAAACAGTTTGTCTTCAAAGATAAAGGAACTTGAAGAGATCGTATTCAAGGTGAAGCTGACTGAGCACAAGACGCCAGAGTCCATAGCTCAATCACCAAGAGACGATCTAGCTGACTCAAATAGTTCATTAAAAACAACTTCAAGTTCACATTTTTCAAATGTTTTCTATAATCCTTTCTATGATTCAGATGATTGTCTTACTTCTAAATCTACTGATCAGATTCATCCTTCTAACCTTTTTTATGACAAAAATGTTGATGGTTCAGGTAACTTCAAGAAGAATAAGTCTCAGAAAAAAAGCCTCTGGAGAAAAGATGATGAGAAAGATAAAGGTAATTGGATCTGGAGAGTTAAAGGATCTCCGGAGGAAAAGAAGAAAGCAGAATCATTTGTGCATACAACGAATGCTAAATGGAACAATGCCTCTAAAGGTAAAACTTTTGGCAAACCTGATCTGGTTTACACCATTAATCAACTGATCAGGTTAGCACAAAAGAAAATTAGTTGTTCCTACTGTGGCTCAAATGATTTTGTAAGAAAAGATTACGTTAATAACTGGTATGGTTCTTACTTCATATCTCCCACTAGAACTGCAACTAACCCATTAGGACCCAAATACCAGTGGGTACCAAAAGCTAAATCTGTGTTGCAGGCACCCAATGTTTAAGGGGGAGAAAGAACAATGGCTTTTGAACAACACAGTTCAAAACCCGGACTTCATTGTTAAAAATATGGCTTCTAAGTAAATCAGCTTAGAACCCGTACTTCAACGGACTATGGCTTCTAATCACATCGGATTAGAACCCGCACTTCAGTGCCTTATTTTTCTGTTTTTTCTTAATCTTTAAAAAAAAAAAAAAAAAAAAAAAAAAGAACCCTATACTGATTTAAGGGGGAGAATATCTGTGATATTAACAGATTTTTGGATACTTAAATGCTTATCTGACCGTGTGTTCTTAAAGATAAATACTTGCGTTTTATCTTGTCAATATACTTTGTCAAGTATTCATACACATAACGGTTCAGAACATTCTATTTTGACTTTATTATTACCATGTATCAAAAGTAAAATCTTTCTATGGTAATACTCACGTTATTTGTATTCACTGTTGATTGAATCAAATGTCATTTCGTGTGCTTTCATTGAAAATATGTTTATATATTGTTCATATAAACAACATTCGTTTTTGATTCTCCAAAATCTTATTCTTCATGACAAAATGATATGAGCTTAATTGTCAAACTCTTTTAGTTTGAGGGGGAGAATTGCATCGTCAAACATCTTTTGTTTTGACATCTCCGAAAGTCTTATTTCTCATGTAATAAGTGGTATTTGTGCTTACATGTACAATAGCCTGTTGAACAACATGTTTCATTTAGGAAAATACATGGGATTCAGTGTGTGAGCTTAACAGAACTTCCATGGATTCACGATAACTAGTGTTTCCTACCCAGGAAGTATTCCCTGAGTGATTGAGGGGAGAAGGGTCAAAAGAATTGAGTGATGGTGTGTGAAGAGGTAAAATGAAAAGGAGAGATTGGTTAGACGTGAGCATTAAAAGAAAGAGGGTGAGAGATCAGAGTAAAAGAATATTAAACTCTGCACCAAACTACTTTCTGAGCCGGGCAGCCACATAATCTGATTGGTTAACATTCTTTGGTGACCATCATTGAAAAAGGCAACTAGCCTATGCCATCTCTTGCATACAACCTCACCAGCTACTCATTCTTTTCTCAAAAAGAGAATGTTTCACATTTTCTGGGGAAGCAGCACATACGCTATTGGTTCTTCATTTGGAAGATACTAATATTGAAAAAGAAGGAAAGTTGCCCCACCTTCGAACCCTTTCTCATGCACATTGAGTCTTTGTATAATTTGTTGTTGTCTCAACAAGTTTACATACTTTGAGCCTAAAATGAAAAGCAAACATCTGTGCTTAATTCTTTCATACACATGCACGAACACACAGAAATTTGTTTTCTGTCAGAACGTTCATAGATAACCATGTGTTATTCGATGATTGAATGGAAGACCTGGGGAGTCTACATCAAACCAGCTCCTTATATAGTAACTTTGTGTTACTCAGTAACTTTGTGTTACTGACAGGCATTCTAACTGAGTCATTTGTTGATTCAGGGTTACACCTATTAAACTGTTTGAATTTGAAAAGATTCAAATGGTTACTACTTTCTATTTTAATATGAAAAGATTGAAATAATCACTCTTTCCATCTGGGAAGACTGCTCTTATTTCATACAGGGCTCGTTACATGATGAAGACTGTGCTTACGTGATCATACACAATGGGGGAGATTGTCTTGATAAGGGGGAGATTGTTTTGCCAAGTTTTGATGATGTTGATTCTCACCACTCATCAAAAAGGGGGAGAAGATATAAAAAGGGGGAGAAGATACAAAAAGGGAGAATACAATCTGAAGATCTGAAGATTTCAAAGATTTTAAAGATTTTAAAGTTTTTAAAGATATCAAGTTTTGAAGCGATCAACGACATATCTGAAGATAAGTGAAGACAAGAGAAGACCCGAAGACAATTGCAATTTTTTTTTTAATCTTGAATCCAAAGGGGGAGATTGTTGGATCAAATAATTGTATTCAAGATTAATGTTAAAGTTAAGGGTTTAAACTGCAATTGTGCTAAAGTTAATTAGAGGGTTTATTATGTAATAAGTTAATAGTTATTAAGCTATTGGGCCCAAGCCCATTAGAAAGCCCATTAAGGTTAAAGCCCATATGGCCTGGGTATTTAAAGTTTTGATTAGTTTAGTTTTAGGTTAACCTTGTAAGAACTCTGATAATTTTCTAAATAGTCGCTGTAAGTTTTCTCTGTATTCAAAGGGTATCAAGAACACTCAAGGGTTTCATTGTTTATTCAAGAGATTGGTACGTTATTATTAATCTTTATATCTCTTGATTATTATTGTGTTGCTTGATTACTTGATTGATTGTTTACCAACTAGATTAAATCTGGGATAACAACACTGCAAAGGAAAATGTATCTTCGGTATCTTATGATACTAAGAAATATATTCCTCCGTTAGTGTTAGAAGGTAAGATAGTTGATCTTGAAGATAGATTGAAAGAACAAAATCTTCAAACTTGTTTAGAAAATGATTTACTTCTTTTTATAATGAAAACAAGTTTTGAAGATAAAATTTCTTCTGGATTGTCAAAAAATTCTAAGGAAAATGCTAAAATTTTGAAAAATAATGGCCATTTGCGTTCCACATTGGAAACGCAAACTGAGAGTTTGCACATGAAGTTGGACGCGCAAAGCTCAGTTTGCGCTTCCAATGAGAAACGCAAACCTCCTCCAAACTAGCGAAATTTTGAAAATTTTCATTCCAAGGCTAGTTCTTCAATGTCAAATGATAAGACTGATTTCTTTAATAAAGTTTCTTCTTCTGATTCAATTATTGATAATTCTTTTCTGCTAAATGCTCAATTTTATAAAAAGAAGCGTAAAAGAAGAAGATCAAAGAAGTCAAAGAAACATGATACTGTATTATCTGAAAATTCTAATGTTTCTGATTTTTCTTCTTCAGATCGAACTGTGAGGAAGTCATCAAGGAAGATATGGAGAATGAAACAACAAATTTTAGAATCTGAACTGTTAGGAGTTAATTGTGTAGACAATCTTTGTGATACTAATACATTTGCTACATGTAATAAAAATCCAAAATACTCTTTTCAGCAAATGTTTGATATATCAAAGAATATCTCATATGCTTCTTCTAGTTCTGATTCTGATGATTGTGTTTTATCTTCTATTGATAATTGCTTTCTTTCGTGCATGAAAAATATATCTGTGAAAAATAAAAGGCATAAATCTAACAAGGGACCCATAAGCATATGGGTACCTAAAAAGGTGTAGTTTCTGTGTATGCAGCTAAGTCAATTATGGTATCTAGATTCGGGATGTTCAAAACATATGACTGGCAACAAATCACTTCTATCTAATTTTAAAGATAAATGTTGCGGTCGTGTGGAATTTGGTAACTGTGAGACAGCTCCGATTCTTGGTTATGGCGATCTAGTTCAAGGAAACATAACTGTCAAAAGAGTAAGCTATGTCGAGGGTCTAAGTCATAACTTGTTCAGCATCGGCCAATTCTGTGATAAAGATCTTGAAGTGAGCTTCAAATCAAAAAGGGTTGCTGTAAAGAATGATAGTGGCAAAGACTTAATGGTTGGAAAGAGAAGATCTAATTTGTATACAATTGATCTTTCCAAATTTAAGACCTCATTAGATTTGTGTTTACTATCCAAAGCCTCTATCAGTGAAAGTTGGATTTGGCATCGTCGACTGGCTCATCTTAACTTCAAGTATATGGATCGTCTAGTCAAGAATGATTCAGTGAGAGGTCTTCCAGTTCTCCGTTTCCAGAAAGACCATCTATGCCAAGATTGTGAGAAAGGAAAAATGAAGAAAGCTCCTCACAAGCCTAAACCTAAACACTGTACATCGGCTATTCTTGATCTTTTGCATGTTGTTCTGTGTGGTCCAATGAAGACAAAGAGTTTAGGACATAAGAAATATGTTCTGGTGATTGTTGATGACTACTCCAGATATACTTGGGTAAAATTTCTGAAGTCAAAAGACGAGACTCCTGAAGTACTCATCAATCTTATCAAGACAACTCAGACAAATAAGCAGAAGCAAGTGAAAGTGGTAAGATCTGACAATGGCACTGAATTCAGAAACAATACTCTTCAGGCATTCTATGAGTCTCAAGGAATATAACAACAATTTTCTGCTGCACGTACTCCGCAACAGAACGGCGTTGTTGAAAGAAGAAACAAAACGCTTGTTGAGTCCGCCAAATCAATGCTCGCTTATTCAAGTCTACCTTTGTCTTACTGGGATGAAGCAGTGTCAACTGCCTGTCATACACAAAACAGATCAATTTTGCATCGTCGCTTCAACAAAACACCGTATGAACTTATGAACGGGATCAAACCGAACATCAAGTATTTCAAGTCATTCGGGTGTAAATGCTACGTTCTGAATGACAGGGAGAATCTCAACAAGTTTAGTCCAAAGGCAGACGAAGGTGTATTCGTGGGTTATTCTTCAAACTCTGCTGCTTATAGAGTTTTTCTGATCTCTGCAAGAAAGGTCATAGAGAGTGTCAATGTAAAATTTGACGAAGCTGCTGATTTGGTTTCTAGTCACTCAGACTCAGAACCCGCACTTACTGGAAATTCAGTTTCTGAACAAATCAGTTCAGAACCTGCTCTTTCACCGAATAACCAGGATTCTTGTACTCCCTCTCCTAATCTTTCTGATCTTGATTTTCTATTTGAAATTTTTTATGATGATGTGCCTCGAACTAATTCTGAAAATGTTTCTAATGTTTTGAATCAGGAAACTGAGAGCTCATCTATTCCAAATTTCGCTGCATCCATCTCTGACAATGATGTTACTCCAGTCCCTCCTGTTCAACAAGAACCGGCACAACAAGAATTAGATCAATCAGACAATGTTCAATCATAAACTGAGCCTATTCTTGAAGAACCTATTCAAGAAGAATCTATTCAAGATCAATCTGCTCAAGAGGAATCAGTTCAGGAGGAAGCACATAATGATGTTATTCAACAAACTGTTCCCGAATCTGATTCAGAGATTATTGAGATATCTCCTCCTCAAGTTGAAACTATTTCTATTTCATCTTCTGATGTAGAAGTTTCTGAACCTCCCTCTCATCAATTACAAGTGATTCAAGAAGTAATTGATCCTATCCCTCATACAACAAAGTGGACAAGATCTCATCCAATTCATCAAATTATTGGAGATTCTCAAGCCGGTGTTTCTACACGTTCCAGGACGGCTACTTCCAATGAATGTCTCTTCACTTGCTTCTTGAGCAAGATTGAACCTACAAAAGTTTCTGAAGCGTTGGAGGACCGATATTGGATCATTGCTATGCAAGAGGAGATCAATCAATTTGACGCACTCAAAGTGTGGAGACTTGTACCAAGGCCGAAAGGTAAGAGCATAATTGGTACCAAGTGGATATTCAAGAATAAGAAAGACAAAGATGGTATCGTCGTTTGAAACAAAGCAAGGTTGGTAGCCAAAGGATATCGACAAGAAGAAGGTATTGACTACGATGAAACTTTTGCACCCGTTGCCAGATTGGAAGCTATCCGAATGTTTCTTGCCTTCGCTGCTTATCGCAACTTCACAGTATATCAAATGGACGTCAAGACAGCATTTCTTAATGGCAAGCTGAAAGAAGAAGTATATGTATCTCAGCCAGAGGGATTTGTTGACAAAGATCGTCCAGATTATGTATATTTTCTCGATAAAGCATTGTACGGCTTGAAACAAGCTCCACGGGCGTGGTATGACGAGTTGTCAGCTTTCTTGGTCAAATCCGGCTTCACCAAAGGCTCGATCGATACAACTCTTTTCATTTATAGAACTAATCTTGATATCTGCTTAGTACAAATATACGTAGATGATATTATTTTTGGAGCGACTAACAAATCTTTGTGTAATTGGTTTTCTGATTTAATGACCTCTAAATTTTAGATGAGCATGATGGGAGAAATCAACTTCTTCCTCGGCTTACAAGTGAAGCAGCTTCCAGATGGAATTTTCATCAATCATTCAAAGTACGTATTTGATATTTTGAAGAAATTCAAGATGGACAAATCTACTTCAATCGGCACGCCTATAGCTCACGGTGCCAAACTCGGACTCGATCCATATGGAAAAGCTGTGGATCAAAAGACATACAGAGGGATGATCGGATCGCTGATGTATCTAACCGCCAGTCGCCCGGACATAATGTTCTCCACGTGCTTATGTGCCCGATTTCAAGCTAAACCAAAAGAATCTCATCTTTTAGCAGTCAAACGCATTTTTAGATATATTAAAGGAACTCTTTATTTAGGATTATGGTATCCTAAAAGTTCTGACTATAATTTGATTGCTTATTCAGATGCAGATTTTGGTGGTAATCAATTGGACAGAAAGAGTACTTCTAGTCATCTTCAGTTCTTAGGTGACATACTGATAAGTTGGGCGTCGAAAAAGCAAAATTGCGTTTCAATTTCAACAGCCGAAGCTGAATACGTTGCTGCAGCTAGTTGCTGTGCTCAAGTGCTTTGGATGAAAACGCAACTTCGCGATTACAGGATGCTATACAAGACAGTGCCGATATATTGTGACAGCAAGTCCGCAATTGCGATGACAGTCAATCCAGTCCAGCACATTAAGACCAAGCACATAGACATGAGATATCATTTTATAAAGCATCACGTGGAAGAAGGTACTATTGAATTATATTTTGTCCCAACTGAATATCAACTTGCTGATATATTTATAAAAGCTTTAGATGAAAAACGATTTAACTTTCTGCTTTCAAAACTTGGCATGTTGAATTTAAAAGTTTAAATCTTTACAAATTTTATTCTACAAAGTTTAATATTTCAGATTTTCTTTCTGTTGAATAAAATGTGTGTCTAGGATCTTTTACAAGTCGCCTTGTTTATATTTAAAGTTTCATATGTTCAACGTTCAAATCTTTCAAACATCGAAAAGTTAGCAACATGTTTGACGCTTTAGATACTGCTTTAAAGATATGTGAGTCGGCATATTTATGGTTTACTTTGCTTGAACAACCTAAGTGATCAAAATTGTAGATTGTAATGAAAATATGGGCTAAGCGATTCTATATAGATCTGAGTTATTGAGATGATTAATTTTTAAGCCTATAAAATACAGAAATCTCTGGGTTTAAAAAGTTTGTACCTGTGACCTTTCTGGTTTGGGAAAGTAAGTTCCGTGGGATGCTCGACATCCGATCCCCTAAGGTCATTTGGTCTGGGAGTGATCGAACAGAAATCCTTCTATAAAATCAGATCGAAAGTCATGTTCTACTGGTATGAATGGGTTGAGGATATGTCGATGTAGCCTTTCTGATCCGGGAAAGTAAGTTCCAAGGGGTGCTTGACACTTAGTCCCCTAAGGCCAACTGGTCTGGGAGTGGCTAACCCAAATCCTGCAATAGGGTCAGATAGAATGTTATGTTTACGGCATGTTCTTTACTTAATGAACTCTTTGATTAAAAGATGCCAAAGTGCACACCGCTTAAAAGATGCCAAAGAGCACACTCATGTGAAGATGCCAATGTGCACACTGCTAAAAGATGCCAATGAGCACACATCTCTTGATACTTGGTGATATATTTTGAGTTGCGATAAACCTGTAAATTTGTGAAAATCTTAATTCTTGATGACTTAGTGTCTGTACATGCAAAGTTCTTCATTTTATGTTTAGAATTGCATTTTTCTTGAAGCTAATCAGAGATCACATGCGAGCACACTGAATAGATACCTACAAGTGTTTGACACTGAACATGTCTTAACTTGATATACAATGAAACATGTTTCTGTATCCAACAACTCCCGTTTGATTTCAACTGATTGATAAATCTGGGATATTCTACTGAGTAGACTTTAATTTGTTTAGTGTTTAAAAGTTTATATATTCAGTTGTTACAAAATTTATATTCAATATGATCATCTTTCATACTGATGTCTTTATGTTTGAGTATCTGTATTTTGGATATGGTCTGTGCAATTTTCAAGGGGGAGAGCTTATCTGAAAAAGATCTTTTCTGTATTTGAGGGGGAGTAAGTAAGAAAATTTATCTGTGCTGATCAGAAGTTAAACAGGGGGAGTAAAGGAACCCGTCAGGTAAAATTTTTTTTAGCTGTATTTTGTTTAGGATTTTTATTTTTTATTTTTAGGTTTTTTTTAGTTGTATTTTTTTTAGTATTATTTTTTTTAAGTTTAGAATAGTTAGAGGTTAGTATATGTCTATTCTATTTTCTTGCTTCCTTTATTGTTTTGAACTTTGGTACTGTTCATCTTCCCTCCTATTCCATGTGTGCGCCGACCTCCTCTTTTTCCATTGATTTTCGATTGTTGTTCTCTTCAATCAGGTATGTGTTCTTCTTTAATGTTGCTTTGTTGTTATGATTAGGCTAGCATTGTTTTTCTGATTCATTGCCTTGGATATTTTGTTCATGAACTGTAACATTTACGTTCTTTGTTTCTGATTCATTATCTTTGATATTCAGATTCGTGTTTCTTTCTTCAAATTGAGTCTTGGGTTTTGTTTAGAACATATAATCGATCTTCAGGTATGTTTTCTTTTTCTTTAATTTCTTGTATTTTGCTTTAATTTTGAGTTTTTGTGGTTTTCGGGTCTGAAAATCGCGAACCCTAGGTTTTTGTAAGGTTGATAGAGCCGCAAAGTCTACTTTGCGCGTCTAGTTAGAACCGCAAATTATTCTTTGCGGGTCTAACTAGAAACGCAAAGTCTACTTTGTGCTTCTATCATGTGTTTCTTTTTTTGTTCTTTGTTAAGGTTTTTTTGTGTCAAATATGTTTGACCCGCAAAGTGATATATGCGAGTCTAGTTAGAAACGCAAAGTGTACTTTGCGCGTCTAACTAGAAACGCAAAGTGAACTTTGCGAGTCTAGTTAGAAACGCAAAGTGTACTTTGCGAGTCTAGTTAGAAACGCAAAGTGTACTTTGCGCGTCTAACTAGAAACGCAAAGTGTACTTTGCGATTCTAACTTGATACGCAAACCTTCCTTTTTAGTGTTTTTGTTTTTCTTTTGAATTTCTAAGTATAGTTTTCGGACCATGTTAGACCCGCAAAGTCTACTTTGCGTGTCTAACTAGAAACGCAAAGTGTACTTTGCGCGTCTAACTAGAAACGCAAAGTCTACTTTGCGATTATAACTTGACCCGCAAATCATACTTAGAATTTTTTTTTAATTTTTTTCTAATTCTTTTTCATTTTGTTTTCCAGGTCTCTTATGGCTTCCAAAACTAATACTGATCCCATAATTCAAGATGAGAATGCCATTCTCGATGATCCATCTGATCGAGCCTCTCATGATACTCCAATGTCGTCACATCCTTCTGTAGGGGCCGATCTTTCTGTTTCTAGACGTACACCAAATGATGTGTTTCCAACCATCATGTACATGCCATACAAGCCAAACAACTATCACGTGGACTTTGCTAGAATCAAGATTCATCCAGTGATACGGGAAATTCTCAAAGGACATCCTCTTGCCCCTGATCTTACTTACTGCGCAGATGTCCCTGAAGTGTATCTACAGCAGGCTTGGAATACTATAACAAAGAATGAACTGGCTCGTCCGCACCGCTTTGAGCTTCAAGTAGATCAGTTTGAATCTTTCCTTTCCTACAAGCGACTGCGATTGATACTGGAGCTTCCTGAGCCAAACTCCAGACCAGGCAGAAATACTTATGACAATTTTCCATCTGAAGAGGAAGTCTATGAAGGGATACGGAATCTTGGATATGTTGGTAATTTGAACAAACCTACAGATTTTGATAAGTCGAATCTACCTCCTGTTTGGTATGCACTGTTTTCAGTTCTTATCAGGTGCCTGACATCGAAGCACTCTGGCACTGATAGTGCAAGTTTCCTGTATCTCCGATTGTTCCATGCAGTTGTCTATGACTTGCATGTCGACTACACGTTTATCTTTTAGACCGAACTCTCGGAGGTGGTGCATGACAAGTTCACAAACAAGAAAAGAAATTTTATTCCGTTTGTCAGATTTATGAAGCTCATTGTTCGAAGCATGCTACGTAGCAATTCAGCTATTCCTCGCAGGCTATCTTGGCCATAAGTTCCAGACTCGGAAATGTCTTACATTTAGAAGCAGAAGAAGACTTTCAACTATTCTATGACTATTCCATATGCTCTTATTGCAAACTACGCTGATGTTGCAAATGAGGATGTCATAGAATATTGTATGGACAATGAATTCATGGAAGTTGTACACGAAGAGCCTTCTCGTGACAATCAAGCTGCTGAAAAAGATGCTGAAGTTGAAGCAACTATTCCTGAACAAGAGCATGAAGTTGAACAAGAGGCTGAAAATGAACAAGAAGTTGTTGTTATTGTTGAAACAGAAGTAGTTCAAGAGGATGTTGCTTCTCAACAAATTGAGAATGTTATTGCTGATATTGGTACTGTAGCTTCTGATGCTATTGTTTTTGATTTTGAAGATGTAGATGATACTGCTGCTGATGATATTATTGATAGTGATAAAGATGAGGATGAAAGTGATTCTGATGATGATGATAGTGATCATGCTGATCGATCGCGTATTCAGGTATATGAAAGGAAGTCCAAGACACTGGAAGTGGTTGTCTCAACAGAAGTTCTCTCTGATGATGATTCTGTTCTAGTTAATCCTTCAGTTCAAAGTCAAGCTCCAGCAAATTCTAGTTAATCCTTCAGTTCAAATTCAAGTAGATGAATTGGATACAACTTTTGATCAAGCCACAACATCGGTTCAAAGTCAAGCTCCAGCAACTACACTTGCAGTTATTCAGTCTACTCCATCAGCTGTAGAGCTTACTTCTGATCAAGCTCGGGTTTCCACTAACAAATTCTCTACTTTGAATGATGTAATTCGGCAGTTATCGGAGAGAATGGATGCTGAAAAGGAAGCACAGATTCTGAAGTTAAAAGCTTTATTCAAAGGAAAGATGCCTGAGATTGATACTCAGTGATTCCTACAGAGATTCCATTCAGACGCCCATCTAGGGTTGTTCTTAGAGAGCCGTCTTCTGCTGTTCAATCTTCTGCTCCAGCGATTATGTCTATTCCTCTACCTCCGTTGTTTACACAGTCAACTGGTGTTTCTTCATCTACTCGTATTCCTGTGTCTTCTTCTAACATTCCAGTATCAGATATTCCTATTTCAGAGTTAACAGATCTACTCTATGCTCGACTTCTTTCTATGTCGCCACCAGAACATCAGGATCAAGATCTTCTTTCTCTGCTTCGGAACTTCCAACCTACGTCGCCTCCAGTTCCTTCGTCTGACTCTGACAGGATCACTGCTTTATCTGATGAGTTTCATTTATTCAGATCAGAAGTCCGATCAAGTTTTGCTGATCTCAAAACGTTTATGTCTCAAGCCTTCTTTGATTTCTCTTCAAGGCTTGATTCTCATGACCAAAGCTGCAGAACTGAGGCAGGCCCGTCTCTTAAACGCAGACATGACCAAGATGATCCTGATCATCAAGGCCATGAGGGGGAGATGGAAAAGAGACCAAGAGTTGAAGGATCCTCTGAAGCAAGAGAAGATATTCAAGAAGAAGAGACTGGTGATAGAGGAAAGAGTGGAGGATCTGTTGAAGACTGCAACATTCAGGACTTAGTGAATATTATGATTGAGAATGTTGATCTGTCTTCTTTGCATAATGAACTGAACTTTTCTGAAAGCAACATTAATAATAATATGCAAATTATTGTCTACATGGATCCAGATGTTTCAGCAAATATTCATGAAGTTGAAGAATCTGAAGCAGCAAATGACATGAGGTCATTCTTCGCTAACTTCATCGAGATTAATTCTGATGATGATGAAGATGTCAGATTGGAAAAGATATGTCAAGTCAATGAAGAAGACTGTGATGACATCATCATCATATCTGATACAGAAGATAACTCAGTGTTCATGGATGCTAAGGATGAGGAGATAACAGATATGTTGTACAGAGATCTGCCTTCAAAAGATGATCTTCCTGAAGATTCTTCTGTTCCTGAAGAGACTTCTGTTCCTGAAATTTCTACTGTTCCTGAAGCTTCTCCTGTTTCTTCATCTCCTGTTGTTGCTAATGCTCCGACTATCTCTGCTCCTTCAGGTACATTTGAAGTAGGTCAGTCGTCTAGAGCACAAGCTGTTGATCCTCCTGCTGAACCTGTAATTTCTCCAAGTATTCAAGAAGAAGGACCAGCTTTGTCAAGACGGGAGAGACGAAGAAATTTACAACAACGTTATATGGCTTCACGACAAAGATCTGCCTTCCTTGAAGATTCCCAAAGCAATATTTTTGTTTCAAGAAGAAGACCGATCAACATCCATGCCATTCTTGGTGTAGAAAAGGAATCAGATGCTTTTAAATATGAGTATGTAATGCTTATTAGATGTCAACGTCGTGGAAGGGATTTGGTTTCTTCTCCTCATCTGATAGTTCGGATTATCAAAGTTGAAATTCAGAGGTTGGTTAATATCTGGTATCCAGTTTTCAAGGTTGAAAGAAGAGACTGCAACCGTTATATCTTCTCAGAGGCTGACTTTAATGATTTATCCATTGACGACGTTGAGTTTCTGTACAATGAATTAAGGAATCAGTACTACAGGTCAAATGATATCTCTCAAGCTTTGTTTGTAATCAAAAGGTTTATAAGGCGTCAGATCAGGTTCTTCAGGGTATTCGATTTTCAAATGGCAGCCGAAAGCTTTCAGCCTGTGGTGAATTTGCTAAGACCTAACCGTAGCCTGCCAGACATTGATTCTTACTCCTTATTCACTATTCTTCAGGATCCACATGGAGTTGTATACAGGAATGCATCAGGTCAAAAGTGCTTCCTCAGATTTGAAGAGATAAGTCATTACTCCGATGGAACTTTGAAAGTGATCAGGTTGCAGTTAGATCAAAGATTGAAAGATGTTGTTAGAAGATTTATGGAAACGCGAACAAGCAGAATTCAGATAACAAATGATGAGATTCAACTTCTACGAAATGCATTGAATAAAATCAATGAGAGGTTGAATTTCCGCTCTACTCTGCGACGATTAGAAGTGTTAATCGGCTTGAATAGATTACGTCAAAGAGAAGAGCGTCAGTAATTCTACAAAGTCGCCTGAATGGTCTATGCGGTTATTGAAGATTGTTTTTGGAGACCACGACTCCAATGATTACTAAGGGGGAGATTGTTAAGTCTAATTTTGTAGTAATCATTGTATTTATTTTATAGCTTTTACTACTTTCAGTAGTGTAATCTGTTTTGTAAAGGCTTGGGGTATTTAAGTCCCCTTATAGCCTTTGTGATGTAACTTTGGACAAAAACATTAATCAGATTTCATACTTTGCGCTTCAATATTTTCTCTCTCTACTTTCTCTCTCTAAGGAATCAGTGATCTAAGGACTCACAAGTTTCTTAAATGTACCAACTCAAATATGAGGAAGTTATGGACGGAAAAAAAACATGGTGCAAAAACCTAGAGATTAAATGTATTTATACCTTATCCACTCAACCTACAGAAAAACTGCCCAACTTGTCGTCTGTGACCATAGTCTATGTGTGACCTACTAACCACATGGCCCAAAGCCCATCTTTAGACATATATGTGTGTGAAGCCCCTTTATACCCCCACGCAGAGCTCAATTACTTGGGTTTTCTCCAATTTGTCAACCACTACGAGAATACGGTTATAAATCCACAAAAGTTTCCATTTCCTTCCAATGTACGATCTAAAACAATGTATAAAACCCAACACATATATCATATCATAAATATATTAATCTTTAGATACAAACAAATAACACATTCTACCTTAACAAAACTTTTTTTTTAAAGGTTGCAATACTATATTACTATAACAACTTTTTTCACACCATCCCTGATCATTAAACAACTCAAAAACAAGTACATGATTCAAACCCATAACTTTTAAGTCATTTTAAAAGATTCCCAACCATTATGCCCAAATGGTTTTTTCCTCGTAGTACTTGCATAAAAAAAAGAAAATGAATACAAGAAACACCATATTGAAAACATAATTAAATTACCACTTTTTTTGCTGGATCATTTTCATGCAACTTTCTTCCTCTAAATGCTTGAAACTTGAAAGGCTTAAATCACCTTTATTTGACACATAGGACAGGTCTGAAAAAGATTTAAAAGCTTCCATTAAAGGCAAAGGTAAACAGGTTTATGAGGACTTGAAGAGATATATGAATATTACCTTCTAGCATAGTGTTTTAGTGTTCTGTTTTTTAATCTAGAAAGTACAATGGTTAGTATGCAATGGAATTACATATAATGGGGGTGAGCAAAACCCGAGATATCCGATTAGCCTGACCCGACCCGAAATTTAGTCCCAAAACCCATATCCGATTAACCCGAACCCGAGCTGACCGAACCATTTAAGTTTTTGGGTAAAGTAGGATCGGGTTGGGTATCTAAATCCCAAACCCGATCCGCCTGAATATCTGAAATTATTTACTTTTAAAAAAAATTAGTTATAATAGTACAAGAACATTAGAAATCTTATTTAAATCGAAGTTCATCAATCTAGACAATTAAATTTCTACCAAGGCAAACAGATAGAAACTATTTTTACCTTGATGGACACATTGGTCTTAACCTGGTTGTCCAGTGCCTCAGCCATTGACTGCAACCAATGAAACAAGGAAGGTCGTCTGCAAACTAATCAACTAACTTATAGAATAGCCTGTAATTAAGATGCACTGTTATGTACAAGCCATTTAGATCCCGAATTTAACAAAAAAAACATCACAAAACCATTACATATTTACATACAGTCATACACAAACCTTCCAACGAAATATCATACTGCACAAAATTAGAAAACACACACACACACACACACAAAGACGTACAATCCAGCTATCGTCTTCACAGAAAACATCCAAACGACATACACTTTGAATCGGAAAGCGAAAATTAGCCGTATGCATCACACAATCAACCAATCCATACTTGAATCAAACAAAATAAAATTCAAAATATGAAACAAACAGCAAGTAACACATGATTTTGCACGAGAATCTTCAATGTGTAATGGGTTTATAATTAAATGTGTAAAATCCAAACCCGAAATGACCCTATATCCGACCCGAAATACCCGAAACCCGATGGCCCGATATCCGAAAAACCCAAACTTCACTCGGTCGGGTTTCAGGTCTTTTCCTCGTTACCCGATATCCGATCGGGTTCGGGGTTTTGGGGACCGACCCGACCGATGTGCACCCCTACATATACAATGGTCGAATTTTTTGACATCTGAAATGAATCACATCACGATTTCTAAAACACATGTATTATATGGTTCATCAAAACAAATTGCCAAGACGTACACAACCGCAGTTAGAAAAATTCAAACGGAATTTAAAAAAAAAAAAAGATGTTAACAAAACCTTCGTGATATTGAGTTTATTGAAGACATCTTGAAGAACCTTGTAGTTCTGAATCATTTCGTACTCGGTCTTGACATCGAAATTGACCTTGTGTATCGGCACCATACCAGGATGTGACGCATCCATGAGTTGACAACGAACAACACCAGAACAAGCCTACATTGAATTAGATCCATTGAAATTTCCAATTAAATCTACTTTTATACATATACTCGATGCTATAGACATAAAGAAAAACAACAATTGAAGAACAGATCAAATTTAGGGTTCAAAATTTTGGGGAAAAACGTACTTCTTCAACTTTGGAGAGATTGAGAAGGAACGTAGGGAAGACAGCTCATTCCGCCTCTTACCGGACTCATCGGCGGAGACGGCTCCATCTCCGCCCCGTGTTTCTGTACCAATACACGGATATTCGCCGGTGGTGACCTCCACACAGCCGACGCACTAACTGCTGCTGTTGTTGGCTCTCCTCCGTCGGATGCAAAACCCGCTTGAAATTGCCCAAAAAATGAATCGTTGTAGTGGTTTAAGAATACTGACCTGGGCAGAAATTGAAGTAGATGATTAGCCAGGTTGAAGAGCGTCTGTGAAATTGGCCTCTCGCAGAATATTTGAAGCCATGGAGGCGAGATGAGGGGGAGAAGAGGCGAGATGAGGGGGGAGAGGGAGACGTGGGGGTAAGAAGGCCTAAGAACCAGGGCTCCAAAACTGTTTTCAAGAACTGAAAAATTCAAGAACCGTTTAAGGCTCTTAATAATATAATATAGATAAGTAGTTTCTCAAAGATGGCCTACAAGTTTTTTTTTTCAATTTCATTCTTATTTAGAAATATTTTATATATTTGATCAATAGTCAACCATAATACCGTATGTTAAATCCAATTTTGTAACTTTTTTAAACGCAGGTCGGAGAATGATATGATGTTAGATAATAAGAGTAATACTGACTAATAAACATGTATTACGTCAAGGCTTTGACGTACTTACATACATTTCTTACAAAGTTTTAATTACACTTCAACTATAAAAACATCAAACAGGAGCCACCAAATCATCCAGTTGTTGTCCTTTTGCATCAAATATGTTCATAATTACTGGAAATAAGGGTGTTCAAAAACTCGACAAACCCGATCAAACCAACCCAACCTAACGCGAAGTAACTTAATCCAAAGCAACCCGATGTCTAATAAAGTTGGGTTACTTTTACTTGAACCCAGCCTAACCCGATGAACCCGATATATCATTTTATTTCTTGGATTTAGTATGATTGTTGAGTTAATGTTAATATGTATGTTTGGGTAAAATTTCAAAGTCTCGACCGACGTAAGATTCACACGACCAAGTATATCTTTAGACCAGATTTTAACGACCAAATACCATAAGACTAACGATCATTACTGCTAACGACGGTCGCAAGATTACCCGTGACTCATAACTAGCGACCAGTTAGGCCTACACCTTCCTTCAGTAATATCGATCGACCATCGTAAACTTTCTTACGACACCAACTTATTAATGTATAACGAGCGTTTCACTTCGTCTATTGAATGCAGGTATGGTCCAATAGCTATAACTGAAGACAGTCATCAAGCTTGTTTGGGTAAAATTTCACAAGTCACTACCGACGCAAGAAAACCAAACGTCTTCAATCTAAGGCCCATTCTTGTATTAAAATGAGGTCCGGACGATCATATATATCGAAAGTCAATGTCGTCCCTGATGACGATGGTCGAAAGTTTCTCACATCCACAACCAGAAGAAACCCCTCGATAGATCTATATCTCACGATCTATGTAATGTAACTAACGATTATTAATCATTTATTACATACAACAGTTTTTCCTCTATGAGTCTTTTATTACAGGTTTAATGCACATAATGGCCAACGGATATAACAAACGAACACCATCAAGATCAATCATTATCAAGACCATTGGACATTCAATAGTCATTTATGGCGACCAAAGGCTATATATACCAGTTCGAATAATCATTTGAGGACAAGAAGTTAATATCTAAACTCATTATACCTATACAATGCTCAAGAACACTCTCAAGCAAGAACTCTAGACGAAGTGTTCTATTACACGACGCATAGCCCAATCGCACGATTAATTTACTTTCCATTGTAATATTGTAAATTGTACTTGCGATTACTCCTTCTTAAGGACGACATCCCTGATTGACATCCATAGTGCACTTGACGATCTCCGCTATCGTCCGCGGTTTTTACCCTCAACGGGGTTTTCCGCGTCACCAAATTATGTCACTTATTTATTTTTTATTCTTGTCGTACGATTTGTTGATCACTTACTTTAGTTGTTAAAGCTCCACACCGACCTTAGATCTTCCTTTGGATGATTTTTGGAATTAACAGTTTGGCACCCACCATGGGGCCCCAGCTAGAGTAAAATCCTCGACAAAGAGTGCGACTTACTAACGATTTCAGTGCAACTTTTTGATTGACAATATCATGGAAGCTCAGGGAACTCAAACTCACATCATTTCTCAAATGCGCATGGAGCTCGATGTTGCTCGCAACCGTATTTGTAAGTCTATATTCAAGCCATTACATTCAATTCAATCAAATCAATATAAACTGTAGAGAGAATCTAGAGAGAGAAACAAGGTAGTCGTATATCTCACTTAGTGTTGAATGGTTATAATGAACGCTCAAGATTCTGTTACTCTGTTACATGCTTCTCTCAAGACACATACAAGCTATTTATATGATGTTAGAACACTCACAACAAAGAAACTCTCAAAGACTTAGAAGTCAAAGTCAAAGATACAAAAGATAAATGTTGATCTAAACTACTACATTAACTATCTCCCCTTTTTAGATCAAGCATTTACAATAGCCCCGCCCCAGCGAGAAAATCTTCCTTGTCTGATACCTAGCAATGACTCAAAGTGTCTGCTCCCGCGCCTGAAGTTGATTCTGTCATCTATGGCATCAAGAACTCTTTCAAGATAGATCTTGTCAAACTTGTCCATGCCTTTCTCACCGTGCTTAATCTTCTCCTTATTCTCCTTGTGTCTCTGATTCAACTGCAATCTGATCACCTTCAACGTTCCATCTGAAAACTTGGAGATTTCTGATATTCTGAAGAACCTTTTCTTGTTCTCAGAATTCTTGTAGACTACACCAAGTTCAGGCTGCTCAAGTATGGAAAACAAATCATAATCATCAATGTTTTCAAGGATGAGATTAGGCTTTATCAAATTGACTCTCCATTGATTGGTTTCAATTTTGAGCTGAAAATCATAACAGTACGTGTAGTTCACCTGCCTTCTCATAAACCTTTTCACTGCTTCCAAAGCAAACAGTATGTTCTCCGGTCGGACTGTCCTGTTTCTGAAAAGATGATAAAGATACTCGATATCGTCCACGTTCAGAAACGTAAAATCAGCTTTTGAGAACTTACATTCTGTTAAGTCTCTCCTTTGAACATGAAAGACCGGATACCATATTCGTTGAAATTTTACAAGTCTAACCTTCTTCACTGTCACAATGCCTGACTTGTTCTTAACAGATTTCTCTGGCCTTCTCACCCAACTCATCATTCGGGCATACTCTTCTTGGTATTCCATAGGATGATCTGAAACACCCAAAACTTAAATTTATCCATCAACCTGAGCCTGTGAACAAATATTCTCCTTTCATCTCTTCTTCCAGAAAGGGTTGTCTAAGGGTATTCCTCATTTGTCTTAACTGAGATTCATTAAGAACAAGAGGGGCTTGAGGTTGTTCAGAAGGACCAGCTTGGGTTTCAACAGGCTGGTACGGGAAGTGTAGTTCAGGTTCTGGTTCAGTGGTTGTTTCAGGTTGGTTTTCAGAGGTAGGTTGATCAGTAAGGATAGGGCTTGGAATTCTGTTTGGGCTAGTTAGGCTAGTTTGGCTAGATGAGATAGTTTGGCTAGTTGGGATAGTTTGGCTAGATGGGATAGTTTGGCTAGATGGGATAGTTTGGCTAGGTAGATTTTTTGGGCTAGGTGGTGGTTGACTTACAGGGCTTGGAATGTTTGTTGGTTGGTTGGAAGGTTTGGTAATGTTTATCTCCTTGAAAGTATGTATTTCTGGAAGTTATCTGGTTGTTTCTGGAAGATCATGTTGTACAGGAATCAGTTGGATATCATCTTGCGAAAAAGTTAGGATGTCCAGTATGCTCTCATCTCCTTCTCCTATCAGATCTCTTTCCTCCTCCTTTATTCTCCAAAAGTTCTCATACTTTTCGTTTGCATACGTTTCTTTGTCAGATGAAAGATCTATGGCATTGATGGTTTCTAACCCAGTCAACTGCAGAATTTCTTCCCTTGTAGCAACCACGGGATTTTCAACCAATGGTTCTACGTCTTCATTAACGTACAAAACTAGCTCCATTCCTTCACCTTCTACAACATCAACAGGTTCATCATCACCAATATCCACCATTTTCGTATCTCCTTCTCTTTCAGTTTCACCCTGAGCACATTCAGATTCATTGGCAGTTCTTTGTCTATTTGTCATCTCCCCATCATGATCCTGATCAGAATCATGATCATGCCTTTTTCTGGTAACTGTCTGAGCCTTGCAAGAATCTTGAACTTCTTTTGTCAACTGCTGAATGTGCTGTACCATTTCAGACTTGAAGGCAATAAATTCTGACACTGAAACTATTTCTGAAGGTACTTGATGTTGTTGAGATCTTAGCAAACCAATCAAATCGGCATCTGATTCATCAGCTGGTGCCTGGGATAATAGCTTCGCGTACAGTAGGGATTTCAGCTCCTCCACAGATAGATCAACTGACTGAACAGGCTCTTCTACAGCTGGTCCTTTGCCCTTTAACAAACTTTTCACCTTACCCAATTCCTCCTCAAACTTTGCCGCCATACGATCTTCAACAGCCTTTAAGGCGCCGTTGATAAATTCCTTTGACACGAAGTCTGGGAAAGTAACACCGGGGTCACTTAGACTTCTCGTTCTCATAACTGTTGAAGACTCAACAGTGTGGCCTGTGTTCATAGCTGGCATCGTGGTAGCAATAACAGGACTTCCACCTGATCCTCGAAGTCCGGATTGCGGAGCTACTACAAGTGTTCCGATCGGGTCACTGAGACAACCGATGGTAGTAGAAGATTGTATAAGTGTCCTAGGAATGGATGTTGGTAATGCAATGGGCACTAGACTTGATTGTGCACAGAATGGAAGTGAGCTCTGGGGCAACTGAGCTCTGTTTTCAATACCCAAACTTTCCGAGTGAAAGTTGGATAGAGTATGTGCTATATCCCCGTGCAAAGATGAGACTAAAGCCTGTTGAGAAGCAATAGAATGGGTGGCTGAGGTGTGCAAGTGCATAAGTGGGCTACTTATGTCTTGAATACCCACACGCAACACATACGGCGAAGTATTAGATGTGGTTGCCCTTTTGGATCGGTAGGTTAGGTTACACACTCTGTCACCATATTCTTTTTCTACATTCACATTTTGTCCCACATTATTTGAATTTTCAACTTCAACTCCCTCATTTCTCCTTATATCTCCCAGAACATTCCTTATGTTAGTTGTTATTCCCAAATTCATCAAGTTCTAATTGTAAAACAGAAATCTGATCAAGAATCGTAATCACAAGTCTTTGATTCAACAATCAAAACAATTACAAATCTTACTTTCTCACTCTACATCATGTTTCTCTCTCTAGAATGATTTTCTAATCAACTATTCTCTAATCTGCTCACTTACCACATGCTTACTTGTTGCCAACTGATTACAAGGACACAAAGTATTTATACCCTCACACAATTACAAAGGAAACAAACAAAATACAACAACATTTACTTTGACTTTATTACAAAATAACTTTGAATTTCACTGAGAGTTGACTTTCCATCTTTGACTTCTTGTACTTTGACCTCTAGTCTTCATGATATTGTATCCAACATATTTCTGCTCTAACAATCTCCCCTTTTGGATTCAAGATCATCTTTGAATGATTTAGCAGTTCAGTCTTCTCTTCAAGCTTAAAAAGTACAATCTCCTTCTTTGAAACAAATTTTCTTCCCAAGTCTGTCTTTGAACAAAATTAACAATCTTCCCCAAACTATGGTAGAAACGATCTTCAATAGTCTCTTCAAAATTACCACACAACTCTTTCAGGCTTCAGAAAGAAATTATCTTCAGATTTATCTCGAATTGATTTTGGCAAATAATCTTCAAAGAAAATTTCAGAAAATCAACACATCTTCAAACATCTTTGACTTTGCTTGAACAAACTTTCAAACTTTCAAACTCTGAACCTTATCTTCTTCAAATCTTTAACTTTTGATCTTCAAACAATTCTCTAACTTTGGAATTTCTGACACGGACATTTCTTTAAATCATCTCCCCCTTTTTGATGAAACGAGCATCGATATCATCAAAACTTTCATCAAGAAATGTCGTTAACTGTTCTGACCACTGATCTGTCATAATGAACCTCTGATTCTTTGCCAATTCGAACATTGTATTCATCCAGATCTTTTCAAATCTATACAAAATAGGAATGTAACACCTGAATCAACAAATGAATCAGTTAATATGCCTGTCAGTAACACAAAGTTACTGTGTGTAACAGATACACATAGGAAAGGAACTTTTTGATGTTCACTCCCCCAGGGCTTCCATCCAATCATCGAAACACCATAAAGGCAATTTCTATGAATGTTATGACAAGAAAACAAATTCCTTGTGTGTTCGTGCAAGTGTAGAAAGAATTAAGCAAATGATGATTGCTTTTAATAAGGCTCTGTGATATCCTAAATTCATCAAGTTCTAATCGTAAACATAAATTTAATCATGAATCGTAATCACATGTCATTGATTTAATCACAAGAATTACAAACTCAACTTCTCTCTCTACTCTCTCACTAGAATGATATTCTAAATCAATTCTTCTCTAATACGCTCTCTACTTCTCACAAATGACATGCTACAACTAATGACTTGTTACTTACAAAGACTTCAAAGGTATTTATACCTCCATACAAACATAAAGAAACAAAAACACAATACATTGACTTTGACTTTTATTACAAAATGACTTTGACTTTTACTGAGAGTTGACTTTCAGCCTTTGAACTCTTGAACTTTCACCTTCAATCTTTATGATCTTGAATCCAACAAATCTGTGCTCTAACATTCTCCCCCTTTGGATCAAGATCATTACTAAAAGATTTAGTAATGCGATCTTCTCTCTTTAAGCTCAATTTGAAATAACTCCCCCTTTGATACAAAAATGATTTTCTCAATCAACTCACATGCTCCCCCTATTAGTATGAAATATTTACATTCTCCCCTTCTATGATAAGCTCTATCTCTTCAAAAATATCACAAAACTCTTTCAGACTTAAGAAAGAAATTATCTTCAGATTTAGCTCGACTTGCTTCAGCAAATAATCTTCAAAGAAAAATTTCAGCAAAATCAGCACATCTTCAGAAATCTTTAGTCTTTTCTTGAACAATCTTTCAAACTTTCAAACTTTGAAATTTGTCTTCAAATCTTTAACTTTTGATCTTCAAACAATTCTCTAACTTTGGAATTTATGACACGGACATTTCTTTAAATCATCTCCCCATTTTTTTATGAATAAAGCATCTGGTTCATCAAAACTTTCTCATCAAAAAATGTCATTGTTTGTTCTGACCACTGATCTTTCACAAGCCTCTGATTCTTTGCCAATTCGAACAATGTATTCATCTAGATCTTTTCAAATCTAGACAAAATATTCGTGTAACACCTGAATCAACAAATGAATCAGTTAATATGCCTGTCAGTAACACAAAGTTACTGTTTGTAACGGATACACATTAGAAAGGAGTTTTTTGATGTTCACTCCCCCAGGGCTTCCATCCAATCATCGAAACACCACAAAGAAAATTTCTATGAATGTTATGACAAGAAAACAAATTCTCTGTGTGTTCGTGCAAGTGTAGAAAGAATTAAGCATATGATGATTGCTTTTATAAGGCTCAACATTGTGTAAACCACTGAGACAACAGTAGATAAACACATACTCAATATGTATGATTGAAGTGCGAAGGTGGGGCAAACTTCCTTATTTTTCAATATCCAGATTTTCCAAATGAAAACCAGATAGATTATGTGTTGTGTCCCCTTAAAAATATAAAACATTTTCTTTTTAAGAAGAAAATGAGTGGTTGGTGGGGTTTTGTCAAGAGTTGGCATGGGCTATTTGCCTGTTTCAATAATGTTCACCAAAGAATTGAGAAACATTAGTAATGTGGCTGCCCGGCTCAGAAAGTAGTTGGTGCAGAGTTTGATATTCTTTTACTCTGTTCTCACACCCTCTTTCTTTTTATCATTAAGCTCACATCTAACCAAATTCTCTTTTCCATTTTACCTCAACGCACAATCCCACACTCATTTCTTTTCGACTCCTCACAGTCAGTCACTATGGATTAACTTCTTGGGTAGGAGACACTGGTAATCGTGAATCCATAGAAGTTTCAGTTAAGTCCTAACACAATGATCCCATGTTTTCCTAGAAAGCATATGTTGCTCAATATGGTTTAACTTTATCAGTTAAAGCTCGAATATAAGTCAGATAAATGTATGCTCAGAAATGTAATCATGAAGATTTGAGCATTTTAAACATTGAAATATTTTCAAACAAGTATATTGAATGAATGAACATGAATGCAAGAGACTTGTTTGAAAATCTGATATTGTATGAAAATGATCAGAAACAAATGATTTAGCAATTAAAGCTTATGGTCAAGAATAATTGATATTGTCTATACGAACCAAGATATAGACATTCTTGAAAAACGTTTCAAAATGAATTAACGCTCAAAATTCATTGAAGTAAAAACGGGGTGTCTTACCATCGAAAAATATGTGTCAAATTTGAGACATGGTAAGAGCATATCTGAACAATAAGTCAAACCGGTGTGTGTAAATACTTGAAAGTATATAGAAAAGACAATACACAAGTAATTATCTTTGGAAACACATGGTTTGTTAAACATTGAAGCACAAAAATTATGAAAATCATTTAAAATCACACTTCCAATTCATTAAAACGATTTAAGAATCGGGAAGTGATTTGAACATTTAAGAACATGTTTTCTATGATTGAAAGTTGTCCCTCTTTCAACCATATATGAGATTAAGATAAGAAATTTAACCTTTTTCACTTTGTCTTAAATCTCATGAAGTCAAGCTGAAAAATCATAATGATATGATCTTGATAGCTTCTCTCATTCTGCACAAGTCTCAAAGTCATGCCAAAGCAACTTTATTTACAAATTTATTCAAAAAATAAAAGACATAAAGCAGTAAAACAATTAAAGTACGACTTCTGATCTACAATCAGAAGTCATCACCTTTACTCCCCATGAAATTATGCATCTAAAATATGTCATTGAAAAAGCACATGATAGAGATCTACAATTCTATTTTGAAATGTAGTTCATCATATCTATCGAATGCAAAATATTTCAGAAAAGTATGTACTCCCCCTTGATGGTTGATTTCCACATTCGAGTATTGGAGTACAATCTCTTATCAGCACAAGAGTAAGGTCTTTTGATCACTGAAGTACGAGTCCTAAACTGTTGTGTTTAGAAGTCAAACTCAGTTGAAGTACAGGTTCTAAGCTGATGTACTTAGAAGCCTCGGTTCTCTTACTCCCCCTTGACTGCAGATGCCTGCAACACAGATTCACTTTTCGGCTTTGGTACCCACTGGTATTTGGGTCCATGTGTGTTAGTTGCAGTTCGAATAGGAGTAACTGAGTAAGAACCATACCAGAAATGATCAGTAGTCTTGTGAACATGATCATGTGTACGACAATAAGAACAATAGTATTTCATATCTGACAACTTGATTAATTGATCTTTCGTGTATATATGATCAGGTTTACCTTTACGCGCATTGTTCTTCTTGGCTTTATGTGTATGTACACATGATTTCTTTCCTTTCAGCTCATCTTGTTTTCCATCTTTCTTTTCATCTTCAACTGGTTTCTTCTTCCATACCAGTCTTTCTTCTTTGTATCTCCTTCTTCTTCGATGTGTACCTGAACCATCTATATTTCCATCATAGAAAAAGTTATACTACAAATCTGATTAGAAGATTTAACTGGCCTTTTGGAAGAAACAATCTTATGATATGAGTTTGCAGCTGTCTTGAATGAGCATTCCGAATCAGCTGAATCATCTCTAGGTGTGTGGATAATTGACTCTGGAGTCTTGTACTCAATCACCACCACCATCTTAGAAATGATACCTTCAAGCTCTTTTATCTTTGAAGCGAAACTGTCTCTTTCTTTGACAAGAAGGTCAATCTTCGTCTCAAAATCAGACTTCATTTTCTTCTCTTTTAGTGCATTCTCAGATAGTTCAGATAACTTCTCTGTTAGCTTCATAATTTCAGTCTCAAACATGCTTCTTTCTTCTTCAAATCCTTTTTCAGTATTGTTTCTCTGGCCGGGTATTTCTTTGAAGAATCCAACATTCTTTTGTTCAATGGCCTTCTTTTCCTTGGCAAACTTTTCTCTTTCCAAGATTATTACTTTCTCAAAATCATAAACTTGCTGAGAAAGCTTTATACACTTAAGCTCAAGACCTTCTTTTCTTCAATACTCTTCTTGGAAAGTTCTGAAAACTTCTTTTCAAACTCATCTTTGTCCTTAGCCATTTTTATCTCCAAATCTGATATTTTCTTCTGAAGCTCAGTGTTCTCAGTTATCAGACTCTTATCCTTGTCTTCAATGCTTTCATCATTAATGACAAAAAGAGAATGATCTGGAAGTGGAGCATTGAAATCAAACATATCAATTTTCTTAACACACCTATCATCGGAATTAAGAAAAATATTTGCAGACTCAAATAAATCATCAAAATCAGTCTCAGAAGTTTGAAGTACTTTAGAAGATGGAGAACACACTCTAGATTTAAAATGAAAATTTGTGTTCTTCAATACTGTAGAAAATACATCTTGTGTTAGATCACCCAAAATTCTTTCATCAGATAAAATATTTTCTAATTCAATTATTTTGCTTTCTAAGACGAGTGGAGGTACATAAATTTTAGCTTGAACAGGTTTTGCCTCCATCTCAGTAGAAGAATAACTAGCAAAATAATCATTTGAAAGAAATTTTGATGTTTTAGAAAGATAACTATCATTCAGTCTTTCATAATAGAATGGTAGTTGCATTTTCTTTAAATTCATTCTTTTCGCATCTTCTTTGTCCTCAACTTCTTTTGATGATTTGGTAATAAATTTGGGTTTCAAATGAGGATGTTTATCAGCAGCATACATATAATTTGCATTATATATACCTGGATGTTTTCTGATAGCTTTTTCTAGGTAATGAGGATTATCATAACCTAGTACCCATTTTCTTTAAAATCAGCTTCTTCTTTGGTGTATTCAAGAAAATCGTTTGATCTGTTTGGCCTCGAACATATAATTTTGCTTCCAGACCATTTACCTTTCGCTCTAAAGTCTTGTTCTCAACATGCAGTTTAAACGCTTTTAGAACACATTTGTCAGGATCGAATTCTCAACAAGAATTAATTCTCAGAAACAATATCAAAGAAGTTTGCGGAATAACACTTTGATATTCAATGAAACAGTAATCAAACACAGTATATAATTATCAAACAGTAAACTTTTATTTGATGCTTTGCAGTTACAAGATTAATCACTCAACCTCAATATTGATGAACAGGCTCACCAATACGAATTCTACTTCTCTAGAATTAGGATCTATGCCTTGAGGTTGATTTCTCTCTTGAAAAACAATTATCAAAAGTTATGTCTATCTATTCTAAACATTCTATACATATACTGATAAAAAGATAATTACAAAGAATAACCAAATCTTCAGTATATCTTCCATGTATATCTTCTAAGTATATCTTCAGTATATCCAGCTGTAGTACTTTCCATCCGGATCTCTTTAGCAGCACTAATAATGCTCAGCAGCATTAACTTCATCTAGCAGCATTAACTGCAAGCAGTACTAACCACTAGCAGTACTAACTAGCTAAGCAGTACTAACTTTGTTCAAGCAGTACTAACTTTAACTAGCAGTAGTAATTCTACTAGCAGTAGTAACACTTAGCAGTATTAATCTTCAACTTGTTCTGGCAGTAGTAACTACACTTGTACTAGCAGTAGTAACTACACTTAGTAGAATCTTCAGTTCCCAACAATCTCCCCCTAACTTGACTTTTAGAAGAGAAGTCAAGTTCTTCAGATATTCTTCCAGATGCTCTTTTTGATGCTCCCAAAACTTCCAAGATCATGCTCCTAAGTCTGGATTCAGTCCCAAACTCTGATTGATTATCCTCTGAATTAGATACTTGGCCATTTCTAAATTTGGTGCACAACCCAACTTCTTCTTTAGCATGGCATGAACCTTCAGTCTGGTGTGATTATATACTCTATCCACTAGGAAGTATTTTGTGTGATTTCTATCCAAAGTCACTGCATATACTCCACTAGTTTCATATAGAGTCCAACTTGTGACTTCTTTAAACACACTCTTGATGATCTGGTCCACTTCTTCAGGTTTGAACATCATGCATAGATACTCCATCACCAGTTTTGTAAGAGAAATTCCTGGAGTATTCAGATGGTCTGCATACAGCTTAATTCCTATGTCAAACATCTCTTCTATATCAGATCTAGAGCATGTTCTGACAATCTTGACCCAAGTGTTGAATACTTCATACTTATCACCCTTCCTCTTGAGTCTGATGTAATCTTTCCCATCCATTGTCAGTACATCCCAGTGAATGATCTCAGGTGGCTTAACTCCAACAGGTTCTGCAGAAATTGGTTCAGGCACTTTGTCCATCACTACCATATATAAGCTTACATCATCTTTGATTGATGACCCTTGCTGACTTGATGACTCAGGTGCCACTTCTTCTTCAGCAACATTTTGTTCTTCTTCTACTCTAGGCTTCTTATCTTTCTTTCTTTTGGCCATCATCTTGGTTCTTTATAAAGTCTTTTGAACCTGTACTAGAGTAGCTTCCTTCTTCTTTTCTTCCTTTTCCCTTGCCATTTCTTTGATAGGAGTTCCCTCTTCACTTTCAGGAAATGGTTGATTCATATCTATATCATTACTCTCCTTGGCCTTCTTTTCAAACTCTACTCTTTTCTTTTCATTGCTCTTCAGATTCCCCATTTCCTTTTCATAGAGCTCTCTGATTTGATCAAAACTCATCTTCACAAACATTTCTTTCTTTACCCCAATTGCACTCCTCAAGAAAGTTATCATTTTGTTTCTTTCCTGAGTGGCAAGGTAAGTTTGTGAAGGTCTTCTTTTCTTTGCACTTGTATTAGCCATCATAGCCTTTCTCAGACTTATAGCCCTTTGTTTAGCCTTTTCAGTTTCAAGCCCCTTTTGATAAGCTTTATTTAGCTCAGCAGCTAAAGCCTTTGCCATTTCCCTGTCCTTCTCCACCTGAGCTCTTTCTTCTTTTTCCATCTCCTTCTGCATTTTCCTTGCTAAAGCTTCATCTGATTCAACCAACCTTTGCTTCTTGATTGGTTGATCAGATTCAACTAACTTTGCCTTACCTTTATCTTTACCCATCTCCTTCTCAATGCTAGAGTTCTTTGCTGCATCACCTCTTTCTTTTATGACAACTCCTTTGGCCTTTGAGGTGACCTTGGGAGTATCATGTTTTGCTTTGATGAGTGTTTCTGCAACCTCAAGCTCTGTAAGGACCTCTTTTACTTGTTCTGCTGCTTCTTTCAGCTCAGCAGTATTAACCATTTCTGCTGCTTTACTTGAACTGGCAGTATTAATGGTTTCTGCTGCTGGCTCTGTTTCTGCTGCTTGCTCATTTTCCCCCTCAACATTATGTTTTTCCTCTTGCTCCCCCTTAGCTTTGGCATCAGCTTCTGACTCCCCCTTTTTGGGAGCATCAGTCACTGGTTCCCTCCTTCTGAGCACAAATTGTTTCTTCTTCTTTTGCAGAATCAGTTTCCTTACCATTTGCTTCAACTTGATGATTTGTTCTTGTTGTGACAGTACAATGAGTTTTAGCTCTTCTATATCTTTGCCCTGTTTGAGTACATCCATGTTGATGTTGCCCATTGCCTCCATCAATTCATCATAGTTATATCTGTCCTCACCTTCTCCAGGAGTGTTACCCCCTATTGAAGGATCATTGGATCTTTTAGTAGTGGAAGTCTTCTGCCTAGCAGAAGCACTATCCACCCCTGTGGTTTCTTGGCACCAGGGACCTTCAAATGATTGCTCATTCAAAGTTGCCATGGGGGAGGTCTTATTGATGTTACCACTTTCCTCCTCTGTGTTAGCAGGAGTAGTGGCAGCCTCATCACCCATATGCTCTACCTCCTCCTCAGAGAGCACCTCCTTTGGGTTGGGAGACACCCTTGTGGTTTCCCTTTGGATATTCTCTAGGGGAGAATTCTCCCTTAGAGGGCTTAAAGGCTGTGTGGGTGATGGTACAAGAAGGGAAGGAGCCTTCTTTACCTGTTTTCTTTGATAAGTTTGGGTAATTGGAGAGGTTGGTTTTGTAAGAATGGACTGGGGAATTGTTTTTGAGTGAGAAGGTTGGGCTTGGCTAGCAGTGGGATGGTCTAATGAGGGCCTTGACCCTGCTGCCATACCTTCAGTGTTTTGGGACACCACCATCATTGTAGAGAACAATGGGGTGTCAACTCCTTCCGAGTCCCCAGCAGATCTTCTCATATTTGAGAAAACCTTGCCTTTTGGGGGTTTAGGTACATATACCCCAACAGGTTGAGGTATATCCGTCAATTCATGGTTAATTACTTCCTGAACAAATCTGGGATACATAAAGAAACTCTTTTTGTTTCCCATATTTGATACAAGATCACTGAAAATCATCTTTGAGAAATTGTACCTTCTGGATGTAGCCAAGCATACCAAAGCATATGCAATTGGACTGCTGAACTCACTCCATCCAGTGGTCTTTTTGGAGATGCAATGCAGCAGGGTATGAACAAGAAAACGCCATTGGGGTGAAAACTTTGCTTTTGAGAATTTGAAAACACCCAATGGGCCTCCATACCCCATTCTAGTAAGATTAGAAAACAGTTCATCATTAGAGATAGACATTATACCAGAGGCATCGTCTAGACGTAGACTGATGCGAATGACTTCTTCAGTAACTGTAAGTGAGTGATCACAGATTCTTGTCTTGATCATTTGCACACCATTTTCCACAACAATGGTTGCATTAGCCCAGAACTGCCTTTGGTGCTCAATGTAGATTGTAGGTGATACAGTAAGAGCATGAGCAATGTGACTTGACTTGAGGAAATCCACAATCTGATGAAATCCTGAAGCTTGCTTTGGCTTTTGTAGCATCGCAATCTCGTTGTGCTCGTCGATGAACGTCATGGATGCCATTGATCTTAGTGAAAACTTGCCTGAAAACTTCGAACTTGAGAGAGAAAAGGTTTTGAGCGCAAGAGAACAGTATGCAAAGAGTCGTTATGAACTTTTAGGCGGGCAAAAAGTATTTATAGTATTCGGAATATAAGCAGTATTAACCTAGAGCAGTATTAACTAACGAGCAGTATTAACCGCGAGCAGTATTAACCACGAGCAGTATTAACTGAACTAGCAGTATTAACTACTAGCAGTATTAACTAACTAGCAGTATTAACCGCGAGCAGTATTAACCACGAGCAGTATTAACTGAACTAGCAGTATTAACTACTAGCAGTATTAACTGAAAGCAGTATTAACCACTAGCAGTATTAACTACTAGCAGTATTAACTACTAGCAGTATTAACTGAAAGCAGTATTAACTGAAAGCAGTATTAACTGAAAGCAGTATTAACCACAAGCAGTATTAACCACAAGCAGTATTAACTAGACTTACTCCTTTTAAACTTGCTAAATACTGAGTACTGCTATGCATATCCTGAAAAGAAGATTAGTAACACCAAGAATAAAAATATACAGGTATAAAACCACTTTTTTTGAGAAGAAGATTATTCAGAGTTTATCATTCCCACACTTGTTACCAAGAAAGTGAATCTACCCACATCAAAAGCTTTAGTGAATAGATCAGCAAACTGATTATCAGTGTGAACTTTGACAACTTGAATAAGTTTCTTTTCATTACAATCTCTTATAAAGTGATACCTGATTTCAATGTGCTTTGTCTTTGAGTGCTTGACTGGATTATTTACAATGCTAATAGCACTGCTGTTGTCAATAAAGATTGGAGTGTGTAGAAAGGTTACCCCATAATCCAGCATTTGATTCTGAATCCATAAGACTTGAGAACAGCAACTTGCAGCTGCTATGTACTCTGCCTCTGTTGTAGATGTGGATACTGTGGTTTGTTTCTTGCACTGCCATGAGACTAGTCTAGCACCCAAAAACTGACATCCTCCAGAAGTAGATTTTCTGTCCAAGTTTGCCCCACCTAGATCACTGTCTGAGTATGCTATTAGGTCAAAAGGTGAGTTATGAGGATACCAAAGTCCCAATCTGGGTTGCCCTTTGAGATATCTGAATATCCTCTTAACAGCTTGAAAGTGAGATTGCTTTGGCCTAACTTGAAATCTTGCACATACACAGACTGGAAACATAATATTTGGCCTTGATGCTGTGAGATACATGAGAGAGCCAATCATGGATCTATAAAGATGCACATCCATATCCTCCCCCTCAAGATCTGCTGTGATCTGCTTGTGTGTTTCCATAGGTGTGCTGGCAGGTTTTGATTCTGAGAAACCAAACTTGGTTAGAATATCCTGCACATACTTGGATTGACATATAAAAATGGCATCTGACTTCTGTTGAACTTGGAGTCCAAGGAAGAAAGTAAGTTCCCCCATGGAACTCATTTTGAACCTTTGATGCATTAAATCCTCAAACTCCTTGCACATATTGTTTCTTGTAGAACCAAAAATAATGTCATCAACATATATTTGGACCAGCAAGATATCCTTCTTCTTTCTTTTGATAAATAGAGTCTTATCAATGACTCCTCTTTCAAAGTCATTTTCCAAGAGATAGGATGACAGGGTGTCATACCATGCTCTTGGGGCTTGATGTAGTCCATAAAGTGCTTTCTTTAATTTGTATACTCTGTCTGGATAGCTTGGGTTTTCAAACCCTGGTGGTTGACAGACATATACTTCTTCTTCAATTGACCCATAGAGAAAAGCACTTTTTACATCCATTTGGTAGACTTTGAAGTTCATGTAAGAAGCATAGGCTAGGAATAGTCTGATTGCTTCTATCCTAGCTACAGGTGCAAAAACTTCTTCATAATCTATGCCCTCTTCTTGAGTGTAGCCTTGAGCTACCAGCCTTGCTTTGTTTCTTATAACAATACCTCTTTCATCTCTCTTGTTTCTGAAGATCCATTTTGTGCCAATTGCTCTGTGACCTTTAGGAAGGTCTACTAGATCCCACACATCTTGTAGCTTGAACTGTAACAATTCTTCTTGCATTGCTTCTATCCAGCTAGATTCTTTCATAGCATCATGTGCCTTTTTAGGCTCAAGCTGGGATAGAAAACATGAGAGCACTGTATGCTGTTGATCTTGCATTTCCTGAAGCCTGCTTTGATGTCTAGTCATCATGGGAGAAGAGACATCACCTATTATCAACTGTGGAGGATGATTCTTTTGAACTCTTGTGTTATGACTAGGTTCTACATTCAGTCCAGCCTCTAGATTAGAGTCATGCAATTCAACTGAAGTGTCTTCAGATGTCACTTCTGATTCTTGAGTCTCCTCATCTCTAGTGTCTTCTTCACTCTGACTTGGTTCAGTAAATGATTCCTTTTCACAGTCTTCATTTACTGTGGGTATGGGAAAAATCACAGATTTAGATATACTTTCTTGAACTTGTGTGATCTCTGATTCTCCACCATCTGTTCCTGTATACTCATTACTGAAACCAAAAGAGTTAGTTAGTGAATCAATGTCAAATAGCCATTGAGGTCCAGACCCAACAGGATTTGGTGTGTTCTCATTGCATTTGACATTGTCACTTTCTTCAATTATTCTAGAAGAGATAAAAACTCTGTAGGCCTTACTCTGAGATGAATATCCAACAAGAAATCCATCATCTGCTTTGCTATCAAACTTACCTAAGTGAGATTTGGTATTTAGAATTGTACAAGGACACCCAAAAGATTTGAAGAAACCAATAAAAGGTTTTCTTTGATTTAAAAGCTCATATGGGGTCTTGTTCTTTTGCTTGACCACTAGAACTCTGTTTTGGACATAACAAGCAGTATTAACTGCTTCAGCCCAGAATGTAATTGGCAATTTTGAATCAGCCAACAGAGATCTAGCAGCCTCTATTAGTGTCCTATTTCTCCTTTCAGCAACACCATTCTGTTGAGGAGTTCTAGGAGCACTATATTGTCTCTCAATACCTTTTCCTTCACAAAAAGTGTTTAAATCATGATTTTTAAATTCAGTTCCATTATCTGATCTAATGACTTTTACTCTTTGATTAGTTTGGTTTTCAATTCTTAGAATAAAGGATTTGATAAGACCACTTGTTTCATCCTTAGTCCTTAGAAAATATACCCAAGTAAATCTGGAGTAATCATCAACAATAACCAAGCAGTAAGATTTCTTGCCTATACTCATAACATTTGTAGGACCAAACAGATCCATATGCAATAACTGGAGACAAGAAGAAACAGAATTTAACTCTTTGGTCTTATGAGAAGTTTTGTGTTGTTTGCCTTTGAGACAAGCAACACAATGATCATCACATGAAAAGACTTTTGAAGGTAAACCTCTTACAAGGTTATTTTTAACAAGATTGTTCATAGTCTTGTAATTCATGTGACACATCCTTCTGTGCCAAAGGGAGGATTCATCTATAGAAGCTTTTGAAACAAGACAATTTAAAGATGAATCACTATCAACATTGTCCAAATCAAGACAGTAAACATTGTCCTTCCTTGGAGTTCTAAGTAGTATCATGCTTTCATCAACTACCTTGAACCCTGGAGCAAGAATCATACACTCAGTATTAGTAAATAATATACTATGTTGTTTGTCACAAACCTGTGATACACTTAACAGGTTGTACTTTAATTGATCAACATAGTAGACATCCTCAAATGTCATCTTACCTTTGGTGACATTACCTTTTCCACTTATCTTACCACCAGTAAGATTGTCTCCAAATGCAACATGTCCTCCATTAATTTGCTTGAAATCCTGAAGGCATGACATGTTGCCAGTCATGTGCCTAGAGCAACCACTATCAACATGCCATATGCTCTTTCCCTTGAGCTGTTGGTTGCCCTGCACATTAAATAAATCAATTAGTATGATTGGGGACCCAAGCCAAAGTGATCTTGGGTCTTCCTTTCTCATCAAAGTATTTACATTCCTTTTTAATGAGGTTTTTAAACTCAGAGCACTCTTTATTAGAGTACTTTGTCAATATGATTGGCTTAGCAGAATCAACACTGGAAGCAGTACTAACCTTAGAAGTACTAACAGAGTTAGCAGTACTAACAGGTGTAGCAGTACTAACAGGTTTAGCAGTACTAACCTTGTTAGCAGCATTAACATTGTTAGCAGTAGTATTACTTCTAGCAGCACTATCATTGTCAGCAGCACTATTTGTGGTAGCAGTACTAACAGTTTTAGTGCTTTTAGGAATCCACATATTGACACTTTCTTTAACAGAATACTTTTTCTTCATGTGGCTTTTAGTTTTAACAGTTTTCTTAGCCACATGGTTCTTTTCAATTTTCTTATAACCAAAGGGTTTTTGCATGGATCTTTGGAAATTCATTCTTTGGTTCATAGGATTGAAATAACAGAATTTTGCAAGATGATTCAATTTGCCACAGATAAAGCAAGGTTTTGGTCTATTGATTTTACTCAGATCAACCCCTTGTTTATGTGCCCATAGATTATTCCATTTTCTTTGATTTCCCCTCTTTTTGTCCTGTTTTTGGGGTTCATTCTTCTTACAAGTACACTGTTTGCAAGGACCTGGATTCACAACTGTGGTCTGTTTATAATGGACCTTACCAGACTTTTCCTCTGTCTTCTCTATGTTCTTGGATTTGATCCAAGCCCTTCCACAATTCTCATTGGTGATAATGTTGTTTTCTATAGAAGTCTCACCACTCACCTTGTTCTTCTTACTCTTGCCAACCTCTTTCTCAGTCTTATCCTCAACAATTACCTCATCTAAGGGATCTATTTCAGTGGCTCCCTCAGGCAAGTCCTTCCTATCTTTGGTGTCTAACAGGTCTGAAGTAGGAGGAATGTAATTGTTGTTATATGGTGGAGGTGTGGCATTATACCCAATTCCTCTTCTTAATTTATCATGAATCTGATTTTGCAGTAAGGAGTCCATTGCTTTAGAAGCATTGGAAAACTTTTCTACATCAAGCTTAACCTTGGTTAACTCCTCTTTCAGTTTTTCACTCTCCTCTTTAGATTTGGTCAGTTTAAGTTCTAAATCCTTTTTCTCCCACTGCCAGTAATTGGTGTCATATGAGTGTTGTAGTTCATTGGCTTGAAAACCTTTGATTTGATCTTCAAATCTCTCTACTATCCTCACATAGTCTTTTATATCCTTTTCTAGTCTCTTCAGGTCATCACTCATCTTCTGATTGTGATCCCTGTACCTTTTAACAGTGTCTATGCAAGTTTTAGAACAGAGATTAGAACTTACCTCAGATGGGAGATCAGATACTTTAGCCATAAGAGCTTGATTCTGAATAGCTTCTTCTGCTTGATCACTCCAATCAAACCCCATTCCTTGTTGAGAAACAAGGGCTTGAGCAGAGTTTCTGTTGTTATTGAAGCTTCCAGATTGAGCTTGTTGATGGTTGTTGTTGTGAGACATTCCACTTCTGCATTCTCTAGCAAAATGTCCCTTCAGATGGCATTTGTAGCATTCTACCTTTGATTTATCAAACCCTGCTCCATCTTCTCTTCTTTGTGAGAAGTTGTTTCTTCCAGTCCTCTTTATAAACTTCTTAACCCTCATGGAGAGCATGGCCATCTGCCATTTAATATCCATCTCTTCCAGATCATCAGGATGAAGTTGTTCTAAGTCATCATTGATCAAAGAAGAATTTCCATGATTAGAAAGAAGAGTTTCAAATACATAATCAGTGCCTTTATCTAGATTTGATCCATTAGCAGCATTAACTGATTCAGAGTTAGCAGTAGAATCAATTGATGCTGATAGGAGTGCAGCATTATGAACATATCTAGAAGGCTTCTTCTTTGCCTCCACCTCAGCTTCAAATACTCTAAGATCATTGTACAGATCATCAAGTTCTTTGTCTTCCAACTGATCATTCTGTCTGAATGACACAGTGTACATGGTCCATTCATCTCCAAGGGACCTTAAGAACTTTCTGTTCACATCATCTTGATCAATCTGTACTCCCATAGTAGCTAATTCACCAATTAGTTTATTAAACCTGTCAAAAGTTTGAGTCATGGACTCATTCTTAGTTGAGATGAAGTTTTCATACTGTTGTTTTAAGATTGCCTTTTGATTTCTCTTGGTACTTTTAGTACCTGAGAATCTCTTCTCTAGAGCATTCCAGAGCATCTGTGCATTAGTACAATTGCAGAATTGGTGTTGATACTCATTTGGAATGGCCAAGAGCAGTGTGCTCAAGGCTTTCATCTCTGTCTGTCTTGATTTCCTGTCTGTATCTGTCTTTGGAGGAGTTCTTTTGCCATCTTCACCAATCTTTCCTCCATCAGATGGGCCATTCTCAATGATGTCCCACATAGAGTAATCTGTGAGGAGAATATATTGCTTGATTCTGATTTTCCACATGTCAAATTCATTGGATCTGAGCATTGGAACTTTTGAGACCAAAGTACTGCTTGATTCTGTAAGATTTTCCATGATGAATAACTGTTTCTGAGAGAATTTAGCTCTGATACCACTTGTCAGGATCGAATTCTCAACAAGAATTAATTCTCAGAAACAATATCAAAGAAGTTTGCGGAATAACACTTTGATATTCAATGAAACAGTAATCAAACACAGTATATAATTATCAAACAGTAAACTTTTATTTGATGCTTTGCAGTTACAAGATTAATCACTCAACCTCAATATTGATGAACAGGCTCACCAATACGAATTCTACTTCTCTAGAATTAGGATCTATGCCTTGAGGTTGATTTCTCTCTTGAAAAACAATTATCAAAAGTTATGTCTATCTATTCTAAACATTCTATACATATACTGATAAAAAGATAATTACAAAGAATAACCAAATCTTCAGTATATCTTCCATGTATATCTTCTAAGTATATCTTCAGTATATCCAGCTGTAGTACTTTCCATCCGGATCTCTTTAGCAGCACTAATAATGCTCAGCAGCATTAACTTCATCTAGCAGCATTAACTGCAAGCAGTACTAACCACTAGCAGTACTAACTAGCTAAGCAGTACTAACTTTGTTCAAGCAGTACTAACTTTAACTAGCAGTAGTAATTCTACTAGCAGTAGTAACACTTAGCAGTATTAATCTTCAACTTGTTCTGGCAGTAGTAACTACACTTGTACTAGCAGTAGTAACTACACTTAGTAGAATCTTCAGTTCCCAACACATTCTTAGAACACATTTTTCAGAACACATTCTTATTTTCAGAATCAGACTTAGACAATTGTTTTTCAGTATCAGAAATCTTACTTTCAAAACAATCCTTTTCATTTTTAAAATCAGAAGCAGATTTGCGTAGAGAATCAATTAAATCTTTGTTCCCAATAACTGACTTATTAAGCTCAAAGATCTGTTGATTTCTCCTAGCAACTATGTCTTTTTCCTTTTTCAATTTATTCTGAAGATCTTCAACTTCAACCATCATATCTTCCATTTTGATCATGAAGTCATTTTCAGTGAAATCCGTTACCTCCTTAGCTGAAAAACTCATCTTGAATATCTGTTACAAAAAGAACTTGACAAAAATGATCGTTAGACATTCAGAAAAAGTAGATCACAATCAGAACTTTGTCCCCCTCCGCAGACTTAGCACGGGGGTCCCGTTTGAAACTCGCAGATCACAGAAACAATGCTTGAAACTCGCAGACGCCTAAACTCGCAAATCACTGTTCAAAGAGAACTCGCAGGCTTAGGCGTGCGTGTTTGTGAAACTCGCAAGCAAAGGGTTGTTCGTTTTGAAAAACTCGCAGACCAAAGGAATCGCTGAAACTCTCAGATAGAGGCGTGCGCGTTTCCTGAACTCGCAAATGCCTACTTGCGTGTTTTAACAAACTCGCAAGCTAAACTCGGAGATCAAACTCGCAGAATGAAGAATCAAACACGCAAACTTCGATTTGCGCGTTTCTAGAACTCACAAGCAGCCCTTTGCGCGTTTTTCAGCCAAAATCGAAATTCTTCAGCTTGCGTGTTCTTCCGATGAACTTGCGCGTTTTATAGATCTTGCGTGTTCTTCACTTTGTCGAACAAAACTTGATTTTTCCATCTGATTCGATTGAAACCTTGATTATTTGGCTTGATTCTTTACAGTGCTCCTCGAAATTGATATACAAACAGATTACAATACAAGAATTACAAAAACAAACACAAATCGTAACAATTTGATTCGATTTACAGTGCAGTGAACTTGTTCGAACAAAAATCTACAAAAAACAAAAATTCAGCCTTAATCTGTGTGATTTAACCTGAATGATCTAAACACAAACTGTTCTAAGTACCAAATCGATTCAATTACAATCAAAATTACAACTAAATCAGCACTTAATCAATGAAATCGAATGCTACAGTGATTTCGACGATGAACAGTTCAAACTTCAAATTCGATCCGATTTTCTGAATTTCTATCTGCTCTGATACCAATTGTGATGTCCTAAATTCATCAAGTTATAATCGTAAACATAAATTTAATCATGAATGGTAATCACATGTCATTGATTTAATCACAAGAATTACAAACTCAACTTCTCTCTCTACTCTCTCACTAGAATGATATTCTAAATCAGTTCTTCTCTAATACGCTCTCCACTTCTCACAAATGACATGCTACAACTAATGACTTGTTACTTACAAAGACTTCAAAGGTATTTATACCTCCATACAAACATAAAGAAACAAAAACACAATACATTGACTTTGACTTTTATTACAAAATGACTTTGACTTTCTCTGAGAGTTGACTTTCAGCCTTTGACCTCTTGAACTTTCACCTTCAATCTTTATGATCTTGAATCCAACAAATCTGTGCTCTAACAGGCTCAACGTTGTGTAAACCACTGAAACAACAGTAGATGAACACAGACTCAATGTGCATGATTGAAGTGCGAAGGTGGGGCAGACTTCCTTCTTTTTCAATATCCAGATTTTCCAAATGAAAATCAGATAGATTATCTGCTGCGTCCCCAGAAAAATATGAAACATTTTCTTTTTAAGAAGAAAATGAGTGCCTGGTGGGGTTAATAACAAGAGTAGGCATGGGCTATTTGCCTATTTCAATAATGTTCACGAAGAATTGTGAAACATTAGTAATGTGGCTACCCGGCTCAGAAAGTAGTTGGTACAGAGTTTGATATTCTTTTACTCTATTCTCTCACCCTCTTTCTTTTAATCATTAAGTTCACATCTAACCAAACTCTCATTTCCATTTTACCTCGATACACATCCCACACTCATTTCTTTTCGACTCCTCACACTCAATCACTAAAGATTAACTTCTTGGGTAGGAGACACTGGTAATCGTGAATCCATAGAAGTTCATTTAAGTCCTAGCAGAAAGAACCCATATTCCTATGAAGCATATGTTGCTCAAAAATGGTTTAACTTTATCAGTTAAAGTACAAATATTCAAATGTCAGATGTATATATGCTCATAATATAATCATGAAGATATGAGCATTTTAAACATTGAAGTATTTTCAAACAAGTAAATTGAATGAATGAATATGAATGCAAGAGACTTGATTGAAAATCTGACATTGTATGAAAAGTGATCAGATAAGAAATGATATATCAGTTAAGGCTTAAGGTCAAGAATAATGGATATTGTCTATATGAAACAAAAATATATACATTCTTGAAATGAACGCTTCGAAATGAATTGACACTCAAAATTCATTGAAGTTTTAGTGGGGTGCCTTACCATCGAAAAATATGTTTCAAATTTGAGACATGGTAAGAACATTTTAAACAAGAAAATCAAACCGGTGTGTGTGAATACTTGAATGTATTAAGAAAAGACAATATGCAAGTATTTATCTTTGGAAACACACGGTTTATAATCATGTAAGCACAAGTAAATCTTGAAAACATTTCAAAATCACACTTCCAATTCATGAAATCTGTTTAAGAATCGGGAAGTGGTTTGAACATTTAAGAACATGTTTTATATGATTGAAAGTTGTCATTCTTTCAACCATATATGAGATTAAGATAAGAAACTAACCTTTCTATGCAGTCTTAAATCTCATGAAATCAGCTGAAGTCATAAAGATATGAACTTGAAAGCTTCTCTTAATCTGTAAAAGTCTCAAAGTCATGTCAAAGCAACTTTATTCACAAATTTATTGAAAAATAAAAGACTTAAAGCAGTAAAACATTGAAAGTACGAGTTCTGATCAGAAGTAATCAGAAGTCATCACCTTTACTCCCCCTGAAATTATGCATCTAAAATATGTCAGTGAAAAAGTACATGATAGAGATCTAAAATTCTATTTTGGGTCCATATGTGTTAGTTGCAGTTCGAATAGGAGTAACTGAGTAAGAACCATACCAGTAATGATCACTAGTTTTGTGAACATGATCATGTGTACGACAATAAGAACAATAATATTTCTTACTTGACAACCTGATTAACTGATCTCTCGAGTAGACATGATCAGGTTTACCTTTTCGCACATTGTTCTTCTTGGCTTTAGTCTCATGTACACATATCTTCTTTCCTTTCAGCTCATCTTGCTTTCCATATTTCTTTTCATCTTCAATTGGTTTCTTTTTCCATACCAGTTTTTCTTCTTTGTATCTCCTTCTTCTTCGATATGTACCTGAACCATATATATTTCTATCATAGAAAAGGTTAGTACTACGAATCTGATTAGAAGATTTAACTGACCTTTTGGAAGAAACAGTCTTATGATGTGAGCTTCCAGCTGTCTTGAATGAGCATTCCGAATCAGCTGAATCATCTCTAGGTGTGTGGATAATTGACTCTGGAGTCTTGTACTCAGTCACCACCACCATCTTAGAAATGATATCTTCAAGCTCTTTTATCTTTGAAGCGAAAATGTCTCTTTCTTTGACAAGAAGGTCAATCTTTGTCTCGAATTCATACTTCGTTTTCTTCTCTTTCAGCATACTCTCAGATATTTCAGATAACTTGACAGTAAGCTTCTTTATCTCTGCTTCAAATATATTTCTTTCTTCTTCAAATCCCTTCTCAGCATCGTTTCTCTGGCCGGATATTTCTTTGAAGAATCCAACACTCTTTTGTTCAATTGCCTTCTTCTCTTTGACAAACTTTTCCCTTTCCAGAATGATTACTTTCTCAAAGTCACTTACATGTTGAGAAAGCTTTATACATTTAATCTCACTCACCTTCTTTTCTTCACAACTCTTTCTGGAAAAGTCTGAGAACTTCTTTTCAAACTCATCTTTGTCCTTAGCCATTTTTATCTCCAAATCTGATATTTTCTTCTGAAACTCAGTGTTCTCAATTATCAGACTCTGTTCCTTGTCTTCAATGCTTTCATCATTAATGACAAAAGGAGAATGATCTGGAAGTGGAGCATTGAATTCAAGCAAATCAATTTCCTCTACATACCCATTATCAGAGTTAAGAAAATCATTTTCAGGCGCAAATAAGTCATCAAAATTATCAGTTGAAGTTTGAGGTGCCTTTGAAAATTTAGAACACTCTGTAGCTTTAGATTGAAAAACAGTGTTCTTTATAACTGTAGAAAATACACTTTGTTCTATATCAACAAAAATTCTTTCTTCAAATAAAACATTTTCAAGCTCAACTATTTTTCTTTCAAGAATGAGTGGGGGAACATAAACTTTTGCAGTTGCAGGTTTTGCCTCCATCTCAGTAACAGAATAGCTAACAAAATAGTCATCTGAAAGAACTTTTGGTGTGTCATAACGGTAACTATCATTTAGCTTTTCATAGCGAAATGGTAGTTGCATTTTCTTTACATTCTTTCTTTTTTCAGATTCTTTGGCCTCAACTTCTTCTGGTAATTTGGTAACAAATTTGGGTTTTAAATGAGGATATTTATCAGCAAAAACAAGAAAATCAAAGTGACCGAGTCTGTTCAAATGAATAGTGTGTTCAGTTTTACCTAAAGTATATAATTTTTCTTCCAAATCATTAACCTTGTCTATTAAAGATTTCTTTTCTTTTGAAGTAGAAAAGTACCTTTTAGAAATCTCTATAGACTTAAACTCACATTCTCTATACTTAGAAACAGTTTCAGATAACTCTTTATGAATTATAGTCTTTTCTTTAGCGCAGGTGTCTATATTTTTGTGCAAAGTTTCAATTAATACATTTTTCTCAGCAATATCATTGTTGAGTTTATGTATAGACTGATTTTCTCATTTATGACACCTTTCTCACGCTTCAGTTTAGACTCTAATTCTTGGAGTTTAGACATCATGGCATGCATTTGGTTCAGAAAATCAGATTCACCTAAGTCACATACCTCATCAGTATCTCCGTCATCAGAATCAGCTTCAGCTTCTGACTGCTTCTTCCCCATCAAGCACAGGTGTGCTGTCTCGTCCTTCTCTCCTTCTTTAGACTCTTGATCCGAATGGTCGAGCCAGTATTCATCCTTGGCCATTTATGCTTTTCCAGCCTCTTGTTGCTTGGCTAGAAGCATCTTATTCTTGTAATATTCGGAGTTTCGAACTTTTGGTTTTCGTCAATCCTTGGCAAAGTGACCGAGTCTGCCACAGTTGTAGCACTTCATCGGTTCTTCCTTCTTGAACACTTCGGCTCCATCCTTTTTCTTGTCTTCTGGTCTCTTTTCTTCAACTTTCTCCTTATGCTTGTAGTTATTCGGACCAGACGAGTACCTCTGACTGTTGGAGTTTGGCTTTTTATAGAACTTCTTTTGGAAATCCTTGGTTAACATTAGCATGGCTTCCTTCAATTGTTCACAATCGTCAGAGTCAGACTTTGCCTCACTATCAGCCTCATCTGATTCAGATGCTATCACCTTCTTCTTCTTAGAGTTTTTCTTGACCACAAGAGCAACTGGATCAGCAACTTCTTTGTCAGCCTTCTTCATCTCAGCCTTGATTTCATCCACCTCTTCCTCATTCTGTTCGAGGATTTCATAAACTTCATGAAGTGGAATGTCGTTTAGATATTTCAACTGCCTCATCTGTCTGGTGAATCTCTTCCACTCTGGCTGAAGGTTGCTGAGAAATTTCACATTCAGCTCAACTTGAGATTTGTTGATCTTGTTCTTGCTGAGCTCATTCAGCAATGTGACAAATCTGTCATAAGTGGCTTCGAGTGATTCTTCAGCTTTGGCTTTGAATTCTTCATAATTATTCAAGTAGTTGGAAACTTTAAGTTGGTTGCCGACTTTTGATCCAATCATCATCTTCTCCAATTGATCCCACATTTGCTTGCCGGTATCATTGTAGCTATCAATCTTGACATATATTTTATTCGGTATGCCTTGGAGAATAAATGATCTTGCCAGCTTGTCACCCTTGTGTCTCTTCAGCTGATCTTCCGAATATTCACCAATCGATAATTTATACTCTGTCTCTTCTTCTTCACCATTTTCTCCGGCTACAGTGAGAACCTTGGTCGGAGGTGTCATGATTCCTTCTTTCAGAGATTTTCTGATATAGTTTCCCAAATCATGTCGATCGATGAAGTCCAAGAATCTGTCCTTCCATTGCTCGTACTCCCCCTTGAAGAGTACTGGTGGCATCACATCTGTTTCGATAGCAAGAGCTTCCCGAGACATCCTTACTGGTATGATTAGAAATCAAACTTATCTGGTATTGAAGACAATCAACTAGATGAGATCGTTAGAAACAAGATAAAAACCACACTCAAAAATTTTCAGAAAAATAAATTTCCAAAAATAATTAAATGCAGTCCTCTCAATCGTTATAAAGCACAAATAGATTAAACACAGTTAAAACTGGTGCAAAAATCAGATATTTGCCAAGGACAGAGGTGCAAAGGACGGTTTGCGCGAGAGGCAGGTCGCGCAAAAAGAGGTTTGCGCTAGACACGGGTGGCGCAAAGTAGAAGTTCGCGTGAGAAGTAGGTGGCGCAAAGTTTCAGTTTGCGAGAGAAGAGGGTCGCGCAAAGTAGGATTTGCGTGAGAAGACCGTGGCACAAAATGAGAATTGCGCGAATAGTGGGTCACGCAAAGTGCGATTTGCGTGAGCCTTGGGTCGCGCAAACACTGTTTTCGATCGAGATTTTGTTTGACCGGTAAGATGCTTGGACCGGTAACTTGTTTCGATAGATAAAGTGTTGACCGGTATTGTGATTCGACCGATAAAGTATATGAACCGATATAGTGCGGACGACCGGGGTGGTCTGTGAGTGTATCGGTCGACCGATATGGAAGGTGGACCGATACGTTGTATGGACCGATAAAAGGTATTCGACCGGTAATGGGTTGGACCGATATAGGTCTTCGACCGATATTGACTTGGACCGATAGAGGTCTTCGACCGATATTGGCTTGGACCGATATAGGTTTTCGACCGGTAAGAACAATGTATGCCGGGCGACCGATAGAAAAACAAAGACCGATAAGAACAGTGTATGTCGGGCGACCGATAGAAAAACAAAGACCGATAAGAATAGTGTATGTCGGGCGACCGATATGTTCTTGATTTTTTTCGACCCAGATATCATAATTCAACCCAGAAAACACTCGATAACACGAATTAAACTATCAAACTTTGCCAAAACGATTGATTAACCAACTAGAACTTATTCCAATCAATTAATTTCAATAAAAACCACTCTAAGAGAGATTTGATTTATGACACAGTATTGACTCGTGAACGAACCCAGAACAACAAATTCATCAAATTGATAATCAAAATCGATGCGATACTCAAAGTAATCAATACCCAATCACGATAATAGGCAAAACAAACACAATCCAACCAATAACAACTTGAATGAACAATTACACAATAAAAATTATGAATCTTTGATAGAAAAACATAGCCGAACAAAAATTATTCAATTCAATCTGTAACTTGCTCTGATACCACTTGTGTGTCCCAGTGATTATTAATTCAATCAAGTAAACCAATAAACAATACGATAATGCAAACCTGGTATTGATTAATCAAACAATTAAAAGTTATTGATGAAGAAATCGATCTATCTCTGCTTCTATGTCTCTCTGTGTACGGCACACCAACAAGCAGCCTCTCTCAATGATTAATTTGCAATTAAGCTCTCTTAACCCTAATTAACTCTAAACTAATCTAATTTATACTTAGGCCTTATTAGCCTAATGGGCTTGGCTTGGCTTGGGCCCAACAACTAAAAACAATTATTAACTAAATTAAAAGACAAATAAAGAAAATACGAAAAGCATACTTTGACTATTTATTACAAAAGGACCCTAGACTATTTCTTGAGACGACTTTATCAGCTTTGACTTCAGTTTTCCATCTTCAGATAATGATGATCTTGAATCCAATAAAACTGTGCTTTAACAATCTCCCCCTTTGGATCAAGATCATTCTTTAAGCTCAGAAAAATGCAGTCTTCCTCTTTGTAGCAATCTCCCCAATCGATGAGAATATCTCTTGGAAAGAAATTATCTTCAGTTTCAGCTCGGAATGCTTTAGCAAATCATCTTCAAAGAAAATTTCTTCATTTCAGCATATCTTCAGAAATTCTTTCAAAAACTTTTGATCTCCCCATTTCTTGATTGAACGCTTATCCCCCTTTTTGATGAAAAGAGCAAAGAGTTCATCAAAACTCTCCTTCAAGAAATGTCATCCACCACTGATCTTGCCAACAGAACCACTGATTATCCGTAAATTCATAAATATGTGCATCCAGATCTTTGCAAATCCAGACAAAATAGAAAATGAAGTGTAACACCTGAATCAACAAATGAATCCGTTAAAATTGCCTGTCAGTAACACAAAGTCACTGTGTGTAACGAATACACAATATAAAGGAGCTTTTATGATGTTCACTCCCCCAGGGCTTCCATTCAATCATCGAAACACCACAAAGGCAATTTCTATGAACGTTATGACAAAGAAACAAATTCTTTGTGTGTTCGTGCAAGTGATAGAATAAATTAAGCATATGATGATTGCTTATAAGGCTCAAAATGTGTAAACCACTGAGACAATAGTTAGTTAAACACAAACTCAATGTGCATTAGTGAAGTGTGAAGGTGGGGCAAACTTCCTTCTTTTCAATATCCAGATTTTCCAAATGAAAATCAGATAGCATATGTGTTGCGTCCCCTTTGAAAATGAAACATTTTCTTGTTGAGAAGAAAATGAGTGGTATGTGGGGTAATGTCAAGATTTGGCATAGGCTAGTTGCCTGTTTCAATAACGTTCACCAAAGAATTTTGAAACATTAGAAATGTGACTGTCTGGCTTAGAAAGTAGTTGGTGCAGAGTTTAATATTCTTTTACTCTGTTCTCTCACCCTCTTTCTTTTATCATTAAGCTCACAGCTAACCAAACTCTCTTTTAGCAATTTCTCTCATCACACATCCCACACTCATTTCTTTTGACTCCTCACATTCAATCACTAAAAGATTAACTTCTTGGGTAGAAAACACTGGTTCACGTGAATCCATAGAAGTTTCTTTTAAGTCCTAGCACACTGATCCCATGTTTTCCTATGAAGCATATGATGCTCAGATGGTTTAACTCTGTCAGTTAAAGCTCAAAGATGAATCAAAAAACATTTAAAATCACACTTCCAATTCAAGAAATCTGTTTGAGAATCGGGAAGTGGTTTTAACATTTAAGAACATGTTTTCTTATGATTGAAAGTTGTCCTTCTTTCAACCATAGATGAGATGAAGATAAGGAATTATACCTTTTGAGTGCAGTCTTACATCTCACGAAGTCAAGATTAAAGTCATAAAGATATGATCTTTGAAGCATCTCTCAACCTACAACAGTCTAAAAGTCTAGTCAAAGAAACTTTATTCACTGAAATTTAAATGACATAAAGCAGTAAAACAATTAATGTACGAGTTCTGATCAGAAATAATCAGAAGTCATCGTCATACTCTTTACTTGTATGCTCCCCCTAAGATCATGCATCACTAACAATTTATCAGTAAGTACAATGCATTATGTTCCCCCTCAAAATAACAGTGACCATCTATAAGATACTTCTCACACTCCCCCTGAGATCATGAACAAACGATTAAAGAGCAGGTATCATGCGGAAATAATAATAAAGAAATGATAAAGAGACACAAAAAGAAACTTTAATAGGTAACCACCGATTAGGTCTTAAGATTTAGCATACCAAATCTTGAGACAAGAAAATTAAATCTCTTTTCGTCTAACGGTTTGGTAAACAAATCTACAAGCTGATAATCGGTTTTTACAAAGTAAAGTTCAATTGTTCCCTTTTCTACATTATCTTTGATAAAATGATACCTGACATCTATGTGTTTGGTCTTAGTATGTTGAACAGGGTTAGAGGTAATCGCAATAGCGCTATTCGAATCACAATAGATCGGAATTCTATTTAAATGAAACCCATAATCTCGCAGTTGAGTTCTCATCCACAAGACTTGAGAACAGCAGCTAGCAGCAGCTACATATTCTGCTTCGGCCGTTGATGTGGAGACACATAATTGCTTCTTCGAAGCCCAACTGACGAGTTTATCTCCGAGGAATTGGATATGACCCGAGGTGCTCTTTCTGTCTAACATGAAACCAGCATGATCTGCGTCTGAATAAGTTGTTAGTTCAAAGCTTGTATCCTTAGGATACCACAGACCAAGATCTGCAGTCCCCTTTAGATACCTAAAAATCCGCTTAACAGCAGACAAATGGGATTCTTTAGGATTGGCCTGATATCTAGCACATAAGCATGTAGAGAACATTATATCCGGCCTACTAGAAGTAAGATACATTAAAGAACCTATCATCCCCCTATATGTCCTAACATCAACACCCTTTCCCGAAAGATCGGTGCCAATCTTAGTACCAGGTGCCATCGGGGTACCAATCGGTTTACAATTTTCCATTTTGAACTTCCGAAGAATATCCAGAATGTATTTAGATTGACTGATAAAAATCCCCGTTGAAAATTGTTTGACTTGCAATCCGAGAAAGAAGTTCATTTCTTCCATCATGCTCATCTGAAAACGTGACACCATGAGGTTTGCAAAGTTCTTACAGTACCTAGGATTTGTAGAACCAAAAATAATATCATCCACATATATTTGAATAAGAATGATATCGCCTTTATCCTTTTTAATGAAAAGAGTGGTATCAACCGTACCTTTTGTAAAACCTGACTTGACCAAGAACTGAGATAGAATATCATACCAGGCGCGAGGAGCTTGTTTCAGTCCATAAAGAGCTTTATCCAAGATGTAAACGTGATTAGGCTTATCTGGATTTACAAACCCTTGTGGCTGTGAGACGTAGACTTCTTCCTTGAGTACTCCATTTAGAAAAGTTGTCTTCACGTCCATTTGATAAACGGTGAAGTTCTTGTGAGCTGCGTAGGCTAAGAACATCTGAATTGCCTCTATCCGCGCCACTGGAGCATAAGTCTTGTCATAGTCTATCCCTTCCTCTTGCCTATATCCCTTGGCAACAAGTCGTGCTTTGTTACGGATAACGGTACCATCTTCATCTTTCTTGTTTTTGAACACCCATTTCGTACCAATGATGGTTTTACCTTGCGGTTTGGGTACGAGTCTCCAGACTTTTAGTGCTTCAAACTGATTCAGCTCATCTTGCATCACAGTTACCCAATCTGAATCGGCAAGGGCCTCAGATACGCGAGTAGGCTCGATCTTGCTCAGAAAGGATTCATACATACATAAATTTGATGTTGCAGACCTAGTTTGTACCGGTTTCGAAGGATCTCCAATGATTTGATGTACCGGGTGCTCTTTGGTCCACTTATGTTCATGAGGGAGTGGATTAGATGTAGATTGATCATTGTCAGCATCTAGGAATCCACTATTATCTCCTTCAGATGGTTCAGAATGAATGGGGGTTTCAGTTGAAGTAGTAGTTGCAGAAGTTGCAGTAGGTACAGCTTGGTCAATTTGTTGATCAGTCCTTACAGTACATCCTAATGAGTCAGCTACTTCTGTCTCGGCGGTGTTGGTCACAACTTCAACTGTCGGAGTAGGCATTTGAACTGGAACTTCTTGCCGAATCGGGGAATTGGATTCAGTAGATATATCGGAAGTGGTTGGATGAGTAGTCATCGAGTCTTCCATTCTGTCAACCACAACAGATTTAGGCACTTTAGATCCAAGAAATTCATCATAAAACAGTTCAAATAATAAATCCAAATCAGATAATTTAGAAGTAGACGATGAAGCGTCATCTGATTTGTTCTTTTGAGGTGTAGGTCGTGGACTGGTTGGCCCAGAAGCTAGTACTCCGGTAATGACGGGTTCTGAACTGACGTGCTCAGAATCCATGTCCTCATCGAATGTAACATTGACACTTTCGATCACAGTCTTCGACTTCTTCAAGTAAACCCGATATGCAGTAGATGTAGAGGAATAACCAACGAAGATGCCTTCATCCGCCTTAGCACTGAACTTGTTCAGATTCTCTCTGTCGTTTAGAACATAACACTTACACCCAAATATATGAAAATATTTGATTGTAGGTGTCCGGTTGTTGATTAACGCGTATGGAGTCTTTTGAAATTTGCGGTGTACCATGGAGCGATTCTGAGTGTGACACGCAGTCGAGATAGCTTCAACCCACAAAAATAGAGGTAATGCAAATTGGCTGAGCATTGTCCGAGTGGCTTCGACAAGTGTACGATTTTGCCTTTCGACGACTCCGTTCTGTTGAGGCGTACGTGCAACAGAGTATTGATGTGATATCGCGACCGATTTGAGATATTCTTCAACTATCTTGTTCTTGAACTTTGTGCCGTTGTCAGTTATGAGAATCTTGACTTGTTTCTGCAGATTGACTTGGGTCGTCTTCAGAAATGTAATGAGAACTTCGGGCGTCTCATCTTTAGACCGTAGAAACTTGACCCAAGTGTATCGCGTATAGTCGTCCACGATAACTAACACATACTTCTTTCCTCCTAAGCTTTGCGTTCGCATAGGACCACATAAATCCATATGCAACAACTCTAATGGAGAGCTGGTACTTGGTTCAGGCTTTGGCTTGTGTGGAGCTCTCTTCATCTTTCCCTTTTCACATGCTGCACACAAGTGTTCTCTTTCATATTTCAGCTCTGGAAGTCCTTTCACTAGCTTTCCACTGACTAGCTTGTTGATGTACCGAAAGTTGAGGTGAGAAAGCCGTCGATGCCATAGCCAACTTTGTTGCATCGAGGCCTTTGATAGTAGACAGACCTGATTGTCAGCCTAGACCTTTGACAAGTTGATGGTGTAGAGGTTTGACTTGCGAGTGCCGACCAAGAGTTCTTTTCCTTCTTCAGTGCGTACTGAACATGTCTTGGCCTTGAAATTAACCTCTAAGTCTTTGTCAGAGAACTGGCCAATGCTGAATAGGTTGTGCCCTAAGCCTTCAACATATCTCACCTTCTTGATCGTGAGATTTTCGTGTACAACATCACCATATCCCAGAATTGGTGAAAACTGATCATTTCCAAAACGAACTGTGCCACAGTATTTGTCCGTATAATTAGACAACATACTCTTCTACCCGGTCATATGCTTGGAACACCAGCTATCCAAGTACCACATATGACGAGTCTACATAAAACAAATCAGGAAAGAAGAGGTTTAGGAACCCATTTATAAATGGGACCTCCATTGTTAGTACTTGATTTTGGCACCCATTTAAATTTGGGCCCACTTTGTCTTTGAAAACCATAAGCATGATAAGACGAATGATAACGATAAGATGAAACATTATATGAACCATACCAAACATCAGAATATTTACGAGAAGCATAATCACATTCACCATGATTTAGAAACTTTTTATTAGATGGTGCTAACTGGAATAATTGCTTTATAGAGTATTTCTTGCGAGAATCAACAAGATTAGATTTAAAAGTAGAAACATTCACAATCAATTCATCTTTACTAGAAGTCTTTTTATTAAAACTAGAACTAGATTTAGCTTTCTCGTCTATCTTCTGTTTCGGTATCCATGCAGTCTTAACTCCAACCCTTTGCTTTCTCACATCTGAAACATTTGAAACTTTAGAGTTAGAATGATGAGAATTAAAAGAATGCGTCTTCTTTGGCTTACCCGTGGTGATCGGTTTCTGTGAATGCTGAGATTTTATTTTCTTACCTTTCGCATTCTTAGATTTCACATAAACTGATTTATCAACTTTCGTTGATGTTTCACCTTTTTCAAACACACTGGGTAATCCAAAAGAATTAACACCACAAGATGAATGATCAGGAAATTTAGAAGTAAAGTCAAATTGAGAAACACAATCATTTAAAACACCTTCAGAGTTTAAGAAATTAAGCTCATTATCAAGTGAACCAGACCTGTCATCAGAATTTAAAACCTTGGAGAATTTAGAAAAATCAGTATTTTTGAACACTGTGGAAAATACAGTTTGTTCTAAGTCCATCAAAATTCTTTCATTTGTAAGAGTATTCTTCTTGTCTTCTAGTCTCTTTTCTTCAACTTTCTCCTTATGCTTGTAGTTATTCGGACCAGACGAGTACCTCTGACTATTATAGTTTGGCTTTTTATAGAACTTCTTTTGGAAAGCCTTGGTTAACATTAGCATGGCTTCCTTCAGTTGTTCACAATCGTCAGAGTCAGACTTTGCCTCACTATCAGCCTCATCTGATTCAGATGCTATCACCTTCTTCTTCTCAAACTTTTTCTTGACCACAAGAGCAACTGGATCAACAACTTCTTTGTCAGGCTTCTTCATCTCAGCCTTGATTTCATCCACCTCTTCCTCATTCTCTTTGAGGATTTCATAAAATTCATGAAGTGGAATGTCGTTTAGATATTTCAATTGCCTCATCTGTCTGGTGAATCTCTTCCACTCTGGCTGAAGGTTGCTGAGAAATTTCACATTCAGCTCAACTTGAGATTTGTTGATCTTGTTCTTGCTGAGCTCATTCAGCAATGTGACAAATCTGTCATAAGTGGCTTCGAGTGATTCTCCAACTTTGGCTTTGAATTCTTCATAATTATTCAAGCAGTTGGAAACTTTAAGTTGGTTGCCGACTTTTGATCCAATCATCATCTTCTCCAATTGATCCCACATTTGCTTGCCGGTAGCATTGTAGCTATCAATCTTGACATATATTTCATTTGGTATGCCTTGGAGAATAAATGTTCTTGCCAGCTTGTCACCCTTGTGTCTCTTCAGCTGATCTTCCGAATATTCACCAATCGATAATTTATACTCTATCTCTTCTTCTTCACCATTTTCTCCGGCTACAATGAGAACCTTGGTCGGAGGTGTCATGATTCCTTCTTTCAGAGATTTTCTGATATAGTCTCCCAAATCATGTCGATCGATGAATTCCAAGAATCTGTCCTTCCATTGCTCGTACTCCCCCTTGAAGAGTACTGGTGGCTTCACATCTGTTCCGGTAGCAAGAGCTTCCCGAGACATCCTTACTGGTATGATTAGAAATCAAACTTATCTGGTATTGAAGACAATCAACTAGATGAGATCATTAGAAACAAGATAAAAACCACACTAAAAAATTTTCAGAAAAATAAATTTCCAAAAATAACTAAATGCAGTCCTCTCAATCAGTATAAAGCACAAATAGATTAAACACAGTTAAAACTGGTGCAAAAATCAGATATTTGCCAAGGACAGAGGTGCAAAGGACGGTTTGTGCGAGAGGCAGGTCGCGCAAAGAGAGGTTTGCGCTAGACACGGGTGGCGCAAAGTAGAAGTTCGCGTGAGACACCAGTTAAAACTGGTGCAAAAATCAGATATTTGCCAAGGACAGAGGTGCAAAGGACGGTTTGCGCGAGAGGCAGGTTGCGCAAAGAGAGGTTTGCGCTACACGGGTGGCGCAAAGTAGAAGTTCGCGTGAGAAGCAGGTGGCGTAAAGTTTCAGTTTGCGAGAGAAGAGGTCGCGCAAAGTAGGATTTACGTGAGAAGACCGTGGCGTAAAGTGAGAATTGCGCGAATAGTGGGTCACGCAAAGTGCAATTTACGTGAGCCTTGGGTCGCGCAAACACTGTTTTCGACCGAGATTTTGTTTGACCGGTAAGATGCTTGGACCGTTAACTTGTTTCGACCGATAAAGTTTTGACCGGTATTGTGATTCGACCGATAAAGTATATGAACTGATATAGTGCGGACGACCGGGGTGGTCTGTGAGTGTATCGGTCGACCGGTATGGAAGGTGGACCAATACGTTGTATGGACCGATAAAAGGTATTCGACCGGTAATGGCTTGGACCGATAGAGGTCTTCGACCGATATTGACTTGGACCGATAGAGGTCTTCGACCGATATTGGCTTGAACCGATATAGGTTTTCGACCGGTAAGAACAATGTATGTCGGGTGACCGATAGAAAAACAAAGACCGATAAGAACAGTGTATGCCGGGCGACCGATAGAAAAACAAAGACCGATAAGAACAGTGTATGTCGGGCGACCGATATGTTCTTGATGTTTTTCGACCCAGATACCAAAATTCAACCCAGAAAACACTCGATAACACGAATTAAACTATCAAACTTTGCCAAAACGATTGATTAACCAACTAGAACTTATTGCAATCAATTAATTTCAATAAAAACCACTCTAAGAGAGATTTGATTTATGACATAGTGTTGACTCGTGAACGAACCCAGAACAGCAAATTCATCAAATTGATAATCAAAATCGATGCGATACTCAAAGTAATCAATACCCAATCATGATAATAGGCAAAACAAACACAATCCAACCAATAACAACTTGAATGAACAATTACACAATAAAAATTATGAATCTTTGACAGAAAAACAGAACCGAACAAAAATTATTCAATTCAATCTATAACTTGCTCTGATACCAATTGTGTGTCCCAGTGATTATTAATTCAATCAAGTAAACCAATAAACAATACGATAATGCAAACCTGGTATTGATTAATCAAACAATTACAAGTTATTGATGAAGAAATCGATCTATCTCTGCTTCTATGTCTCTCTGTGTACGGCGCACCAACAAGCAGCCTCTCTCAATGATTAATTTGCAATTAAGCTCTCTTAACCCTAATTAACTCTAAACTAATCTAATTTATACTTAGGCCTTATTAGCCTAATGGGCTTGGCTTGGCTTGGGCCCAACAACTAAAAACAATTATTAACTAAATTAAAAGACAAATAAAGAAAATACGAAAAGCATACTTTGACTATTTATTACAAAAGGACCCTAGACTATTTGTTGAGACGACTTTATCAGCTTTGACTTCAGTTTTCCATCTTCAGATAATGATGATCTTGAATCCAATAAAACTGTGCTTTAACAAAAACCTTCTGATTTGCTCAAAATCCCATGAAATCTTCGATTTTCATCCTGTAATTTCGACAATTTGATCACCTAAACCTCTAGAACCTAATTCTAGCAATGAATTTCAATCTAAAACATATATTATTACAATTTGATTCAATGAACAGTGCGTTGAACTCGTGTAACTCGAACTCAACAAATTTCAAAAATTGAAGTCTAATACAGAGCAAATCACAAAACAAACTATACAAACTCGATCGAATATAACATACAAACTCATTTAGATCAAAAACAACTCGAAAAACACAATAAAATTCAGAAATCAAATCTGAACTCGATGAAACAGTAACACCTCTGATTTTCTTGATTTGATTTCAATTGGATCTGCTCTGATACCAATTGTTATTCCCAAATCTATCAAGTTCTAATTGTAAAATAGAAATCTAATCAAGAATCGTAATCACAAGTCTTTGATTCAACAATCAAAACAATTACAAATATTACTTTCTCACTCTACATCATGTTTCTCTCTCTAGAATGATTTTCTAATCAACTCTTCTCTAATCTGCTCACTTACCACATGCTTACTTGTTGCCAACTGATTACAAGGACACAAAGTATTTATACCCTCACACAATTACAAAGGAAACAAACAAAATACAACAACATTTACTTTGACTTTATTACAAAATGACTTTAACTTTCACTGAGAGTTGACTTTCCAGCTTTGACTTCTTGTACTTTGACCTCTAGTCTTCATGATCTTGTATCCAACATATTTCTGCTCTAACATTAGTTCCAGTTGTATCAATTTCCATGTACTCATGATGTAAAGAGACATCATCCAGGAAACCAAAACTGTGTTGTAATTTTCATCTTCAACATCAGCATCATGAATACTCTCCTCTTGTTGTCCAAAGTAGTAGAAGGAATAGTCTTTATAGAACTTGCCTGCTGATCCGACTCTGTTTCAGAGTTCTCACCATCATTAGCAATCTCTTCCTGACGACATGATTGACGAATGATAGTTCTTTCAGGTTGAGGTGTGGAAACTTCTAGACGAGTGGCAACTTGTGCCGAAGTCCCCACAGCTTCAGGTTGAGAATCCTGACCCCCGCCTGTACCCCTCTCGGAATTTTCTCTCAACTCTCCCCGTTCCTGGACTCACGTAGTCACATGAACCCTCACTGACTCCACTCATCTAAGGTTAGAGTCTGGGGTAGGGATTGCCGGTTCTGGCATTCCCATAGACTCTTTATATTCCTTAACACACTCTGAGTTCGGATCAGCAGAGGAAAGTAGAGCTGCTGGAATAGGCATGGAGTAAGCAAAAGTCTTTTTCTGCTTCTGAAGATACCTCATTTCAAATTCAGGAGCAAGCTCATGATGAGATCTTTTTGCGATATCTCTATTGGAGCGGATCATACTTCGAACAATCAATTGAAGAAACCTCTGGTATGACACATATAGTGGTTTCTTGGATGTTCTCTTGCTGATGACCTTTTCATATAATTTTGTCCAGAATGCCACTGAATAATCTACGTGCAGATTGTACACGATAGCATGAAACAACCGCAATGTATGTATGTTTGTATTATCAAGGCCTGAGTGCCTGGAGGTCAAACAGCGATTGATGATGGAGAACATTTGGTAGTAATACAGTGGTATATTTGTCTTCTTGAACTCGCTGATCTTTGTCAATTGACCCACTTACCCTAAGGCTCGGATGCCTTCAAATACTTCAGAATAAACTAGGTATGAGTCAAAAGTGGTTCGGCCCTCTCGGGAATTTGCCTCAGGTAAATCCAGGATAAGTCTGAGTCTTTGATAAGTCAGAATTCAAGTGAAGTTGTCAATTCATACTTTGAAGAATTTGTTTGTGTTGCTCTCCACCACATACTCTATAGTCTTCCAGGCCTGCTGCATATATAACAAAGGAATTGATGCAGTGTCTGTCAAGGCCTTGCTGAGTGGATGACCCTTCAGAATTTCAATAACAAGTTGATTGATATTTAAAACGTCAAAATCCACGTGGTGGTTATTCGGATAGAGCAATAGATACTCAGAAGGATTAATGAGAGCAAGATCAGGATCTACACCGATTGCTGACTGAATGTGTGATCTGGAAGATGACATCGGTGTTTCCTTGGACACATTAGGATCATACTCATCCATTTGAACAATGGGATCATGAGTATGTTCATCTGCCATGTTATACCTGAAATAGAAATAAAGTATTGGATGGAATCCAATATGTTAGCAATAAGCACAAAAACTTGTTTTCAGAAAAACATTTTGATACAGAGTATCAAAGTACAGAAATATTGTACTTTTAAGCACACAATGATAGCACAAACTGTTGCAAGGTTCAATATGCAACATCATACAGAAAAAATGACCAAAACACTTGATGTTTTGATTTTGTTCTAAAAAATGAAGTAGTAGTGTAAGAATTCTCAAGCATCTGAAAGATTTCAAAACAAATTTTTGAACTAAAAAATTTTCTAAGTCCAGAACTCTCATGACACTGAGATGGACTAGAAACTCGCATGACATACAGAATGCCAAGAACTCGCAAAACACTTATCTTTGGCAAGAACTCACATGAAACTGTTTTAACCAAGAAACTCGCATGAACTTGCAAAATTCATATGTTCTTATCAAGAACACTCAGACAACTGTTCATCTGGAAATTTTGAAATTTTAAACTTTTTAACCCCAAAAGTATTCTTTTAATCTGAAATTAATGTTCTTGTTATAATAGATTAGGGTTTAATTTCAGATTAATTAAAGTCCAAAAGTTTAATTCTGGAGTTTGATTCAGTCCAAGATAGTTCAACGGTTCAAAAAACAAGTCCAACGGTTCGATACTTTATCAATGGTTCATGTGTTCAAATCCAAATTCAATGTTAAGGAGCCCTGCAAAATAAAAATCGAACAAGAAACCAAACCCAGATGCTATATCGAGTTCTAACAATCATACAACATTTTACAAAAACAAAATCAAACACAAGTATTTCGTTCATAGAATATGAACAGACACAAAAAAAAATTTCGAAAAACCCTAGAAATTTGAAACAACAAACCTGCAAACACAAAAATAACATACAAAAAAACATAAACGAATAACAAACAATCAAAATAAAATCGAAACCTACTCTGAATCGATGATGGAAGATTAAGAAACTCAAAGTCGCAAAGTTAGAAGCTTGAGAGAAAAATATTGCTAAGTGAGAAACTCGCAAGGAAGATCTGAGAGAAGTGAGCCGAGAATCAAGAAACCATGGATTATATACAATGAAAAACTCGCTGACACGTGGCACGATTTGAGTTGGTCGTCACTTCGCGCAGACCATAGAGAGGATACTTGCCGCACAACAAAGGCAAGTAGGTGTGTGAGCACTTCGCGCATGAAGCAATGTGCGTGAAGTGTTAAAACTTGACAAAACTCGCATGCAGAGTCATGCGCGAAGTGAGAACTCGCATAACACAATGTGCGCGTTCTACACTTTGCGCATGGAATGGTGTGCGCGAACCACAAACTCGCAAGCAACTATGTGTGTGTTTTATACTTAGAAAAAATTTTGAAAATTTTCCAAACATGGAAACTTTCCAAAAATAATTTGACCCACTTTCTAAAAATAGCAAGTTCATTAAAATCACTTTTAATGCTCAATTTTTTTTTCTTTTTCTCTTAAAATTCTTTCAGATTTTCAAACTCTTTTGAAAACACAGACTCACACACATACTTACAGACTTTGCAATTATGCTCCCCCTTGAAGTGTGCATTGAGCTGTATACTCCCCCTTCGATTTTTCATTCTGCTTAGCATACTGAAGTACGAGTCCTGATATGACTTGATCATAAGTCAAAGTCTTGACATTGAAGTCTGGGTTCTGATCTGATATAATCAGAAGCTAACTTGCATGCTCCCCCTAAACCTGTGCATCCTACAAAATAGATTTCACAGGTTTTGGTACCCATTTATACTTAGGTCCTGGTTTGTCAGATTTACGAATCTACTTCTTAATATATTTAGGCCTTTTAACTACATTAATTTGAGAAGTTATTCGATAAGTACCATACCAGTTGTGAGCAGACTCTTTTTGCACAAAATCATTCTCACCACAATAACAACAACATATCCTCTTTTCAACTGTCCTGATAATATGATTAGTAGAATAATACATATCAGGTGAAGCAAAAGATTTACCTTTACGATCTCTGTTCTTTTTAGCTTTAGATGTGGATGCAAATGATTTCTAAACAACTTTGCTATCTGAAGAGCCTTTAACAACACAAACCATCTGATTTGTCCTTGATTGCTTTCCAAGAAATTTATTGTTAGATCTAGTTGTTCCATCAACATAATGATTATAAAACAGATTGGTAGGACAGATCTGACTTGTATCAACGGATTTTGTTTTGACACTGTTCTTTCTTGAAACTTTTTCAGACATAAAACTGGAAGCAGTTTTAAAAGAGCAAACTGATTCAATTGACTTGTCATGAGGTGATTGATCAATCACTTCTACAGAAATCTTTTCTGACAACTCAATGTTTGCATCTTCCAGATCATTTATCTTTTTAGATAAAAGATTCTTTTCTTCAAGAACTGTATGAAATTTCATTTGTAAATCAGATCTGACCTTCTGTTCATTTAATATGTCCGATGATAAAACAGTTAGTCTTTTAGAGAGCTTAGAAATTTCATTTTCAAAATCTTGACGTTCTAGCTCAAAATCCTTTTCCAAGTTCTTGTTCTTTGCAGAAATTTCATTAAATATCTCAACATTTCTCTTTTCAGATTTTTTCTTTTCAATTTCAAAAGACTTCTTCTTTTCTTGAAAAACTTTCTTTTCTTTCTCAAGTAAGTGTTGTAAAATAGAGATCTGTTTAGGAAATTCAGTAACCTTTTCATCAAGAACTTTTCTCTCCTTGGCAAACGTGTCTCTTTCAGTAATTAAGATTTTTCCAAATTCAGACACTTGCTTATAGAGTTTCAGACATCTATGCTCTAAATCTTTCTTTTCTTGTAGAGCTTTCTTGGAAAAATCAAACAATTTTTGGTTGTAAATTTTCTCCAGATCAACTTTTTCTTCAACTTTCTCTTTTTCTGCTGGAAGGCTTTTCAATAGATCAACATTCTTTGCTTCCAAGGCAGAAATATTCTCTTCAAACTCTTCCAATTTGCTGAGTAGACCAACTGATTTAGCTTTAATTTCTGAAGAATTCTTCTCAGTTGTCTTTATTTTGGTTTGAAGAAGATGTATCTTTCTTTCTCTCAGTTTAGTTTGTTTCTCTTTAGTGCTGAGAATACCTGCAAAATCAGATTGAGAATTATCAGTACATTTAGCACAATAAGAAGCTTTATCAGAATTTAACAATTTAGATTTAAAATCCTGAATCTGTTTTAGAAGAGCTGAATTCTGATCCTTCAGTTTATCACGTTCAACCTCTATTGCCGGTATTTCAGGCATGTACATGACTGCAACATCTCTTGCTGACAATACAATATTCCCTTTTTCATCTGTAGTAGGCATCTTGAATGAAAAATTAGCTTGAAATGATCGTTCCCCAAAATATTCAGAAAAAGTTGACTATTAGAGTCAAACTTGGATCACCACTTGAAACAGAAAATAAAATTTTTCTAACTCTGGAACTCGCAGACCACAGAAACACGCAGATCAAATAAACTCGCTAAGAACTATTCACAGACTTCTCGCAGAAAGCTTTGTGCGCAAAGTTGCTTCTCGCAGACCGTTACTAGCGCGTTTCTCAAAACTCGCAGGCTTCAACGTGCGCATTTGATCTTCTCGCACACTACTACATGCGTGTTTTGTACTTAGAAACTTTTTTTACAAAAACAATTCTCGCAAGAAAATGCAAACTCGCAGATCAATCAACCCTTGCGCGTTCCATACTTAGACAATTTTGAGAAATATGAAACTCGCTAAATGCAAACTCGCACCAAGAACTTCTCGCAGAACAGAAACTCGCAGAGTGAACCAAGAACTCGCACCAAGAGCTTTGGGTGTTTCCACTTCTCGTACACAACTTTATGCACTAACCACACAAAAACTCGCAGAAATCATGATCATCATCATCGTGCGTGTTCTTCAGTTTTGCGTATTCTTCCTTAGCACGACCTATAGATCTTGCGCGTTCTTCACTTAGACTCACGGATTCGATCCCAAATTCAATTCAACCTGCAAAACTCTTAACAAATGGAACCAATGTGATCGAAATTGATATCTAATACTTTATAATCAGCAAACATGACTAGAAAAACATCAAAATACAGTGCAATTCACAAAATTACAGTGTTCAAAAACTTTTTCAAGAAAAATCAAGAAATCCAAAATTCAATCTGATACAGTGATTGATTCATGAATCTATGTGAAAAAAAAGAATCTATCACATCATACGAATCCTATGACAACATTTTTTCAATCTAAAAACAACAATTCAAGGATAATTCGATCCAACAGTGAAAACCAAAACCGTTCTGCGTGTTCTTGATGATTTCAAGAATTCGATCCTATTCAAGTAAAGTAATCCTTCTGAATTTGATTGGGGTAGGCTCTGATACCAAATGTAAGTCCAGATTCAAGCCAGTACATTCAATTCAATCAAATCAATACAAATTGTAGAGAGAATCTAAAGAGAGAAACAAGGTAGTCGTATATCTCACTTAGTGCTGAATGGTTACAATGAACGCTCAAGATTCTGTTACTCTATTACATGCTTCTCTCAAGACACATACAAGCTATTTATATGATTCTAGAACACTCACAACAAAGAAACTCTAAAAGACTTAGAAGTCAAAGTCAAAGATACAAAAGATAAATGTTGATCTAAACTATTACATTAACAATATTCATACTCTACACAAGCAAAATCCCAAAGCAAATGAAGAACTTTCAGTAATGAGGAATCCAACAATAAGGAATCAAAATATGGGAAACCATCTTGGGCCTCAGTATGGTCCAAGACCACCTTTTTACATGCCTTTTGCAGGTGTTCCACCGCTACCACCTCCATACCCCAGGCCAACGCAAGGTACTGGAACAACCATCGGAGTCGCCACTTTCTCTATCCCGACGATACCAACGATGCCACCACCAACGACAGAGTTTCCATCGATGTTTGTGCCCCACATACACGCACCAGTCAATGGTGACGCTGGAGAGACATCGCAGCACAATGGGTTTTTTTCCTAATGCAGGTGTAACATCTCAGGATTCTGGGTTTGTGCCAGTCTCGCTCCCTACCGAAAATGGATTCAATCTAGACGATCTTGTCGCTGATATTTCCTAATAAGCATATCTCTATCGAAAAATCTTGGTGAAGGACTTCTCTTTCTCTTTGGAAAAAATTCTTTAGAGATACAACATTTAACCTATCACTCTCATTGTTCCTTAGCTCTTTAATCTTTTCTTTTAAGGCTTGATCAAGTTTGGAAACCTTTTCTTTTAACACTATCTTTTCAGAAATGTGCTCAAAAATAAGTGACTTTTTCTCAAGATAGAGCTTATCCTTCTCTTGAGTGAGAAGTCTAGCCTCGTGCTTAAAGAAGGCAAGCTTTTTTCTCAAGTTCTGAGCATGTGCTTTTGCAAGCAAAGAATTCACATTGTAGTTCAAAAAATTTGTTTTCGGAGTCATTGGAAGATGAGTCAGAAGTGGATACCTCACTATCACCATCAGAGGTGTTAACTTCTGCCATGCCGCAGAAGAGTGCATTATTGTCCCCTTCATTAGAGGACTCATCAGTCACAAGGTTTTCTTGTTCATCCATCAAGGACCTCTGAGTGTAACATTTTGCCTTTTTTTTTAAGAAGGTATCATCTCGAACAGGCTTGCCCGTGTTGGCGTTTGATCTGCACTTTGCCGCGAAGTGCCCTAGCTACCCACACTTGAAGCATCCTTCATTTTGTTGGGGGACTTTTCTCCACCTCTGTCATCAAACTTATGTGCACCTCTTTTGTCATCTCTCCTTTTCTCTTGTCTCTGTTCATCACGCTCTTCTCTCAAAAACTTTCTCTGCTCATCGTATCCTCTTCCTCTGTCATCTTTATCATCCCTTCTTCTATATGCAGGCTTCTTCTTAAGACCCATGTTGTATTCTCGATCATGAGGGTAAGAGTTTTTGCTATTGAAGTCATATCCATTTCCTCCTCAGAGATTTCCTCATCTTCGCTCTCTGGTACAACCACCTTTTTTTTCTTCTTCTTCTGAACTTCCTCTATCGTCTTCTCTTTCTTCCCTTTATCCTGGACCTTTGTGGCATTTCCTATCAGTGCCAAAGGTCCACCAACTAGAGACCTTAGCTTATAGATTTGATTCTCTTGGCTCACCAAAGTCCCAAAAAGATCAGATATGGACCAAACATCAAGATCCAAACTAGCTTCCATAGACATGGTCAAATGCAGCCATTCATCATTAAGGCTCTGAAGAAACCTGACATTGTTTTCTTCTAAAGTTCTTTGGACTCCATATCTTTTGCACTTGTTGATAAGGGAGTTGAATCTGTTGTATGTTCTCTGAATGGATTCATTCGGCAGAGCTTTGAAAGCAAAGTATTCATTGATGCATAAGGCTCTGTTGTTCTTTTGAGTCTTAGCACCTCCCTCAAGCTGTTTTTCAAGCTCTAACCATAGATCTTTTGATGTTTCACAAGAGTCCAGTGACTGAAAGATGTCATTTGGAATGGCCATAATGAGTACCCTTTTGGCCTTCTTGGAAAGTTCATGTAGAGAACTCTCTTGTTCATTCCACTCAACAATGGGTTTGGGATGTTGGTATTCAGGGATTTCAGGTGCGTTTGCAGTAGCAGGAACTCAAGGAACAGTGGTCATTGGGATATATGGAGGGTTATGAAGAAACTCAACCAAACCAGGATCCACACCTTCAAGAAAGTGCACCATCCTGATTTTCCACTGGGGATATTCATCCCATAGTAGAGTAGGAGGTTTTGATTGAGATCCTGAACTGAAGAAGTTTATTGCATTTACCATTTTAGAGTAACAAAGATGGTTGCAAAAACAGAATAAGAAATGAAATGTAGATTTAGATGAAGATGAGCTTAATATGGTGAGAATACGGTTTAAAGAGTATTAATAACCAACAAACAAGCTTTGAAGTTGTTCTTATGTAGAAAATAGACCTATTTAAGAATCCAAATCAAACTAGTTGAAAAGAGCTCAGAAACAGGGTATCTTTCTTTAGAATGAAGAACAGATTCAAACTACTACCAAAAACACTAGAATCAAGTATAGAATATGATCCTTTGATATTAAAGATCAAAGTCTGCTCTGATACCAATTGTTGATCCCAAATACAGTGTTTTATATGATGATTAACTATAAACTACACAAATTAAGTGATTTAGAGTGCGGAAGCGATTTAGAGTGTAGTAGTATAGTTCTAGAATGGTAGTAAACACACTAGCAAGTAATAATCAGAATCATAAACAGATAAGAGTTGATTGCCGAGGAGTCTACACCAAGAACATGCACTTGTGTGTGCTAATATGCTCAAAGAAATATAGAGTGCTCTCAGATTAGTGTATGCTCGCTTGGTTTAAAGGATGGTAGTGCTTCCATAATATACAAGTTGGTAAGCACACCATAGTACAAGACAAAGGCTGACATTCCATATAAGGAATGCCACCTGGAAAGTAAACATTGTGGAGCCGCATGAAATGATCCTTAGAATCTTCGTACAGCAGGCTCACGTGTTCTGCACGTGGTCTTGTCTTCATCCATTGTCTTGAAAGTCTTCAAGTCTTCCATCTCCAGAGGTCAGCCATCACAGAGGCTCTGTGATTGATCACAGAGGCTCTGAGATCTGAAACTTATCTTCAGGTTGAGAACTTCTCGGGTAGATGGTTGACAGAGTCTTCTGAGCATTGCATCTTCAGAGGTGTACTTGGTGTTTTTCGAGAATCCTTCTGTGGTTCCTATACTTAGCCTATTTTTCAATACTTTTACACAAATGAGTTGGAGCTAACATTGGCTTTTAAGGGAAAATCAAAGATTTTTGAATCTGGGAATTTTTGAACTTATGAGTTTTTGGATGAACAAGCTCATACGTGTTCTTGGGTTATTTTTCAAACACTTAGAAAATTTTCAGATTTGATTTTCAGAATTAAAAGGATCATGCGTATTCTTTGAATTGTCAAATTGTTTCAAGTTAAGAATTCACAGCTTGTATCATGCGAATTCTGAGTTTGAATGTTTATTTCTTCAAAGTGTGAATTTCGCATATAGCATCATGCGAAATCCTTAGTCATGCAAAATCCATACTTAGGATTTTTCAAAAATGGTTTATCAAAACAACTTTTGGATTTTCACTGACAAAATGGACATCTGTCCATACCTTTTCATTTTTCAGGTACTGAAATGGCAGAAAACCAATATGTGGAGCAACAAGTTCAGATGGATGAAAATTCACCACATGCATCTAAGTAATGTCCTATGCCATTTTCTAGATCTAACTACCAGCCTCCTTAACCTGGTGTCAATCCTGATTTCATTTTGATCACACCATCTGAGATGAAGCTGTTATCACCAAACAATCACTATGTTGAGTTCAATCATCTGAAGATTGGTCCTCTTGTTCTTGGTATTCTTCAAAATCATCCTCTCATATATGCATTGGTTGCTCAAGCTACTGTTCCTGAGTTGTACTTGCAACAAGCTTGGAAGACAATCAGATTTATGGAAATGCCAATCTTCCACAATTTGAAATTCAGATTGATCACTACAAATCAATCTATGATTACCAGAGGTTAAGATTTATTCCGAATCTTCCTGAAGCCAATTCAAGAGAACGAAGAGATATATTTGATGTATTCCCAACTGATACTGAAGTGTTTGAGGGAATCAGAGCTATGGGGTATGTTGGCCAGCTGACACAGGTCAATCATTTCAAGAGGATCAACTTACCACCATTCTACTACACTCTCTTCTCAGTGATCAATAGGTGTATGACTGCCAAGCACCAAGGAACTGATAATGCCAACATTCATATCCTCAAGCTATTCCATGCAATTGTCTATGATTTGTATGTGGACTATGCAATTGTGTTTTGGAATGAGCTATATGAGAGAGTGCAGTCAAAGAAGAATTCAAAGGCTCTAGATTTTGTGCCATATCAGAGGTTTCTTACTCTGATCATCAGGAGTATGTTCAGAAGAAACAAGGAGATACCAAGAAGACATAACCATCCATGTGCACCACATCATGCAATGAGATTTCTCATGAAACAGAAGAAAGTTTTCAACAACGCAATGCCTATTCCAGAGACTTTGCTAGATTATGTTGATCCGGAATCAAAATGTGTTTTAGAGTATAGAGAGTCTATGGGACGACCAGGACAGGTTGCCTCTACCCCAGGCTCAAACCCTAGAAGAGAGGAATTAGTGAGGGTTCTTGCTACCCAGGGGGTGCAAGAACGGGGAGTGAAGAGGAAAAATACCGAGAGCAGAACTGAAGGGGGTCGGAGACCTAGACTGGAGGCTACAGGGTCACAAGCAAATGCCTCACATCTAGTGGCACCTGCTGCTAATGAAAGTCAAGGCTCTGAAACTGATTCGGATCATGCAATAGCAGCAGTAGATGAAAGTGATGAGGAAAGCATACCTTCTGTAACAAATGATGCAAATGATGAAACTGATGCAATTGATGAACCTGATGGAAATGATGAAAGTGATAGAAATGATGGTGATGGTGATGATAATGATGATGATACTGATGATGATCAAGATGATCAAGGTGGTGATACTATTCAAGACAATGTTGATATTGATTTTGCTGATTTCAATGATAATGCCATGGACATAGACTCTACTGTGATGGCAGTTGTAGGTGATATAAGGAGAGATGAGGGAGCTTTAATTGAAAATATAAATGTGAGATGGAAAGAAAATAATATGGTAAGAGTGTGAGTATCCGTACCTACCAATCCAAAAGGGCGGCCACATCTACCACTTTATCGCATGTGTTGCGAGCAAGTGTTGAAAAAGAAATAAGTAGCCCACTTATGCAAATGTACACCTCAACCAGCCACTCTACCACCTCTCAACAGGTGTTAGTTTCACATACTTATGGGGATATTGCACATAATCTACCTAGTTCTCATTCGGATAGCTCAGGTATTGAAACTAGAGAACACATGCCCCGGTTCTCATCTTCTTTGAGTGCACATTAAGTCTAGTGTCTTTTGATTTTCCAATCATTATTCCTAGGACACACATTGATACATCTTTGTTTGTAAGAAGTCTAAGTGACCTGACCGGAACACCCAGAGTAGCTCCTGCTATAGGACTACAAGGACCGGGTGGAAGTCTTGTCATTGCTAACACCATGCCAGCAATGAACATAGGACATGCAGTTGCTTCTTCGACTGTTATGACAACGAAAAGTTTATGTGAATTCGGTGTTAGATTACCACACTTTGTGTCAAAGGAAACTCTCGACGGCGCCTTAAAGACTGTTGAAACAATGTTGAAGCTTTTAGCACTTGAACGTCAGCCTCCAGACGCTTAACCCGGTCTTCAACCGCAGGTATGTCGCATGTGGCATCATGAATGAATTCCACAGCGATGTTGAGGTTGGTACGATCATCTTCAGTGAAGGAGGGAGGCAGCGCTGGAGCTGGTGCATTCACTTTCTGTAGAATTTGATGAAGAAGGGACGTGCAGAGGTCCACCTTTGAAGAGAGACCCTGAACTTCAGCGGTAAGGGACTCAAATCTCCCTTGAAAGAGTCGATAGGACTCTCTGAGTTGGACGACTTGTTCTTCAACAGCTGAAAGTTGAGAGTTCTCAGCTTTAGATGAGCAAGTGGCGGTCAACTTCTTCAGCTCCTCACCAGCCTGATTGACGGCGTTGGTGGTTTCATTGATGGTGTTGGTGAGTGCATCCACCTTTTCTCCTAGACTGTTGACATGCGTGTCAACAGTCGCCAAGCTAGGACCTGAAAAAAATGTTAGTTCAGATATGGGCTTATTTGGAGAGGGGGGGAGAGAAGTGTTTAGGAGTATAGGTGTACCTGACGTATCAAACATTTTGTAGAACTGCATAGATTCCTCAAAAGTTTGATGCTCAGGTCCTATAGGGAAAGAAGAGGTGGCGGGTTCAGAGACCAAGTGAGGAGAGAAGGGAAGAGTTTTGGGGATAGAAGTAGGGATGGGGTTAATCTCAGGGAATGAGATAGTAGGTGGGGTTACTGATGATGTGACAGCGAGTGAGATCGCTGACACGGCAGTATGAGTGACTGCTGAAGTTGTGGAGGAAAGACCCACAAAAGCATCTAAGGTAGCTTGTTGAGAAGCTCCCTCAGGTATAGTACTAGAAGGTGTACTTTCCTTAGTCTTTTTGGCCTTTTTGGAAGGACCAATCGGACTAGCTGATGGTCGTTTAGAAGTAGTGGTAGCGACAGGGATAGCAGACGAAGGAACCGTCTGCGTGGTCGCTGAATATGAAGAAGAATGGAGAGAGAGACGAGAGCGAAGGAGAGAGATACTTACCTCGTCGGCGAGTGGCTTGACCTCCAGTGATCGTTGACCAACCCTGGCAAAGGTGCCATCATCTTTGGTGGGATAGGTGTTGGGATAGAGGAACTTGATATACGTACATATGAAACGTACGTATGAGATCTTGGGATCTCGTTCAGGCTTCTCTAATCTCGACCTCAGATCTTCAAAGATGGCTGTGGCGTAGTCAAAGTTTTGACCAGCGATAACGGAGTAGGCCATCTGCAGTTGTGTTTTGCTGGCTTGATCCAGCGAACCACTCTTCCCACTCATGCACTAAATTATGTGCGAGAAGATAAAGTTCAGTTGTGATGGCATCTGAGCTTTTAGGATCTTGGTGAGCTTCTTGTTAGGAATAGAAGATCTTGGTTTGTTTTCCCAACAATAGCCCATTGCGTCTAGAAAGGATATCAGCTCATCATCAGTGGGGAGTGCGTCGAACCCACTCTTTGGTTTGTCAGGGAATCTTAAAGATTTCCTGAGGCTAAGAGCGGTCATGCTCCCTGGCCCTAATTCCGTGCTGAACGAGATAGCAGGGACTCGTTCGCCTTTCCTGTTGGTAAGTTCAGTTGCATCAGCAGTGAACCAGAACTGCTGAAGTAGAGTCTTGGAGGGCTTAGGATCCACAGTGATCGCGTAAGCTATGCATGACTGCTTGAGGAATTCAGCAGCTTCCACCAGATGTGGGTATTTGTCAGCTTTGAAGTCAAGTCTGGCCAAATGATTACATTTAGTAATCTCAACTTCAGTGAGAGCGAATCGTACATGCTTGGAAGCAACGATTGAAGACTGTGTCATTTCTGTTATGGAAAGAGGCATAATAGAAGAAATGATTTAGATTAAAAATAATATGATTACCAGTTTCCATAGAAGAAGGGAAACTGGAAAATTATCAAGTTATTTTTAGGAGAAAAATAGTGTTCTGGGTAGAAAGAATGAAGAACACTTTAAAACCAAAAGGTTTTTATTTAAAAACATAAAATCAGAAGGAATGATCTTTAGTTTTTACAAAAAAAACGTTTTATAAAATCCATAGAAAGCGAGTAGGATTTTAAAAGAATAAAAAGCATATGAACAAAGCATATAAACAAGAAATAAACCTGTGTATCTTGAAGAAAAAGAGTTGCAGATTCAATATTCTGGGTTTACTTGCTTGAGTGTTCTTGAGAGAATGTTTCTTGCTTTGAAAGTTTTGAAAGCGTAAACCGTATAAAGGAGAGAAGAATTCCTTTTATACGAAGAGAGAGAAGAGAGAGAATGAAGCGGGAAAAGAAATCATCATGACATTGACACGTTCCACGAAGTTGATTGGATAGGAGGGCAACGGACGAACGTGTCAGAAAAGGCATGTCGTGGATTGTCGGTTCAAATGACGTCATAGAGGAGAGAGACTGTTCATTTGTCCGTTGAAATGATCACTGAAGAAAAATCAGCGATAGATTTTCTTTTTAAAAGTATCCCTGATTGTAAAGATAGGGATAGATTTTCCTTTTAAAGGATCACTGACTGGAAATATCAGTGATTAATGTATTTTTCAAAAAGCTTTTAATCATTTGAAGAAAGTTCAGTGATTAAAGTTTATATTTTGAAGAAAAACATCTTTGAGGGAGAGAGAACATACCTGAGAGTCAGAATGTTTATCAGAGAGAATGATGAGAGGGGAACTTTTGATTACTGACACAATACATGAACGCTGAAGAATTATTCTTCGAGGTTCAGCATTCCAAGCTCACTGATGAGAAAGTTGAACCTTGTCTCATCAAGAGGTTTGGTGAATATATCAGCAAGCTGAAAGTCAGTAGGGATAAAGTGAAGTTCAATATCACCATTCATCACATGATCTCTGATAAAGTGATATCTGATCTCTATGTGTTTTGTCTTTGAATGTAGTACTGGATTATTTGCTATAGCGATAGCACTAGTGCTGTCGCAATAGATAGGAATCTTTGACAGCTGAAGGTCATAATCTAATAGTTGATTTCTCATCCATAAGATTTGTGAACAACAGCTTCCAGCGGCTACGTATTCAGCTTCAGCTGTGGAAGTGGACACAGAATTTTGCTTCTTGCTTGTCCAGCTTACCAGCTTTCCTCCCAAGAGTTGACATCCACCAGTGGTACTTTTTCTGTCAAGTTTACAGCCTGCAAAATCACTATCAGAATAACCAGTTAGATCGAACCCTGAGTCTTTGGGATACCAAAGACCGAGGTTAGGAGTTCCTTTCAGATATCTGAAAATTCGCTTTACAGCGATCAGATGGGATTCCTTGGGTTCAGATTGATAGCGTGCACATAAACAAGTAGAGTACATGATGTCAGGTCGGCTTGCTGTAAGATACAGCAATGAGCCTATCATTCCTCTATAGGCAGTGACATTAACAGCGGTGGTGCCATAGGAGTTTTCATCGCTGAAGTTTGTGTGAGATCAAACTTCTTTAGCATATCTTTAACATACTTACCTTGGCAGATAAAAGTACCTTTGTCAGATTGTTTAATCTGAAGACCAAGAAAATATGTCAGCTCACCCATCATACTCATTTTATATTCTTTCTTCATTCTTTCAGCGAAGCGAGTACATAGAGATGGGTTAGTAGAACCAAATATTATGTCATCGACATATATTTGTACAAGAATTATATGACCTTTTATCTTCCTGAAAAATAACGTGTTATCAATCTTGCCACGTTCAAAATTTTCAGAGATAAGAAAAGATGAGAGAGTGTCATACCAAGCACGAGGGGCTTGTTTTAGACCATAGAGAGCCTTATCCAATTTATAAACATAATTTGGATGCTTAGGGTCATAGAACCCTGGTGGTTGTTCTACATAAACTTCTTCATTCAGTTTTCCATTCAGAAAAGCTGATTTTACGTCCATTTGATAAACGATGAAGTCTTTATAGACTGCATAAGCTAAGAATAGTCGAATTGCTTCGAGCCTGGCCACAGGGGCAAAGGTTTCATCATAGTCTATGCCTTCCTCTTGTCTGTATCCCTGAGCAACAAGTCGAGCCTTGTTGCGGGTTACAATTCCATGTTCATCTAACTTGTTTCTAAACACCCATTTGGTGCCTATTACAGTTTTATCAGATGGTCTAGGAACGAGATTTCAAACTTTGTTTCGAGAGAATTCAGTCAGCTCTTCTTGCATAGCGCTGACCCAGTTTGGATCTCTGAGGGCATCATCAGTCTTCTTTGGTTCTATTAAGGAGAGAAAGTTTACAAAGAGACAGATATTACCTGAGCTTCGTCGTGTCTGAATACCTGCATCTGGATTACCAAGAATTTGATCTATGGGGTGATCTCTGGTCCATCGCTGAGCAGGAGCAAGATTGCTTATTTCAGCGATAGTATCAACAATAGGAGCAGTCGCTGATGAAGATGCTTGAGGTTCATCAGCTAGTAATTGTTGAACATTAGATACACCAATGCTTTCAGAAGGGTTTTCAGACATAGATGGATTTGATGGTAGAAGTGTGTTTAGAGGTTCAGCTGAAATCCATGAGTTGGATTCAGCGGTGGGAGGTATGATGCTTGGTTCTTCATCAGCAACTGGAGTTTCAGTGTGCTGATGGTTTGAGAAGAAAGGTTCAGTTCCTCTATAGTGAGAGATCATCCAAGTATTCAGTTCTTCATTGTCAGCGATTGGTTTAGAGTTCGCTGAGCGCGTTTCATCAAACGTGACATGAATGGTTTCTTCTACGGTTTGTCTTCTTTTGTTGAAAACTCTGTAGGCTTTGGAGATGGAGGAATATCCTAAAAATATTCCATCATCAGCTTTTGGGTCGAACTTTCCAAGTTGATCTTTGTTGTTTAAGATAAAGCACTGACAACCAAAGATATGAAGAAAGCTGATAGAAGGCTTCCTTCCAAGAAAGAGTTCATAAGCTGTCTTCCCAAATCGCTTTATTATCAGCGATCTGTTTTGAGTAAAACATGCAGTGTTTACAGCTTCTGCCCAAAATTGAGTAGGGAGGTGAGAATCGTTGAGCATTGATCTAGCAGCTTCTATGATCGTTCTGTTTCTTCTTTCAGCGACTCCATTTTGCTGAGGTGTTCTTACTAAAGAGAAGTTGTGAGAGATTCCCTTGTTCTCAAAGAAATGGTTCAGGGAACTATTTTTGAATTCAGTTCCATGATCACTCCTTATTGATCGAACAGTAAGATTATTCAGCACTTCCATCTTTTTGACAAAAGATATTAGTTCTTCTGGAGTATCATTCTTACAGCGAAGAAAAATAACCCAGGTGTAGCGAGAATATTCATCTACAATGACAAGCGTATATTTCTTTCCAGCTATTGATTGGATATTGACAGGGCCAAATAGATCCATATGCAAGAGCTGAAGAGGACTTGTTACTGAGGAAACTTGTTTCGACTTGAAACTAGCTCTTGTTTGTTTTCCTTTTTCACATGCTGAGCAGAGAGATTCTTTAGCATATGAGTGCTGAGGAAGACCAGAAACCAGTTCCTTAGATGAGAGAGAATTCAGGGTTTTGAAGTTTAGATGAGAGAGCCTTTTATGCCATAGCCAGTTGACATCAGAAGAGGCCTTAGAGAGAAAACATAAGTTATCAGTGATAGTAGAGTCCATATCTATTACATAGACATTTTCTCTTCTATAACCACTGAGAGCAAGTTTTCCTTTGTCATCTACCACTGAACATGCTTTCTTAGAAAAGCGAACTTCGTAGTCTTTGTCACATAGCTGACTGATGCTTAGAAGATTGTGCTTCAGTCCATCTACATAAGCGACTCTTCGAAAGGTAGTTGTCCCATTGCTGAGGACACCAAACCCACGGGTAAATCCTTTTCCATTTCCACCAAAGGTCACAGAGGGACCTTTCTCTTCCTTGTATTCAGTGAGCAGGTCTCTTTGTCCAGTCATATGACGAGAACATCCGCTATCGAGATACCAGATGCCCTTTGATCCCTGCATACATAAGGAAGATTAAGCTTTGTTTGGTACCCACTTTTCAATGGGTCCTTCAGAGTTAGTGGATAAGGAAGATTCAGCAGTCTTCACTGCTGACGAAGATTCAGCTTCAGTGGTAATCTTCACTTTGGTTAATTTCTTAACCTTAGTGGTATTTTTCACTTTGGTGACTTTATTTGCCTTAGAGGCATTTTTCTTCACTTTGGCTGTTTTATCAGCTTCGGTGGTATTTGGACACTTGCTCGCAATATGGTCAGTGAATCCACAGTGATAACATTTTCTATATCTGATGGTGGATTTATAACCAAAAGGTTTTGAAAACTTAAGATGAGCAGGTCCAGCTCCAAGAATGCCTTTAGCACGAGATCTGGGAGGAATTTTTATTTCTTCAGATTTCACGGGCTTTAGATCAACCTTCAGCTTTGGAGGACAGATATCAAAGATTTTTGTCACTGAGCTAGAAGGTTTATCCACTGAAGGTTTGGAGGGAACTTTCAGTTTGGTTTTCTTGGAAGCCTTCTGAGGGAGAATAGACTTTCCTTTATCTGCAGGCTTAGATCTTGCAGATATCTCCTCAGGGATGGGATTAGAAGAATAACAGGGATAGAATTGATTATAAGAAGTGTCAAAGAAAGATGTGACAAAAGTTCCAAACTTAAGCGAGGAACTTTCTTCTTTAGGATCATCCTGTGGTGTCCAAAAACCAAGACCAGTTTTATCACTTTCAGGAGTTTGAGCATTTATTATCTCAGAGATCTTTGTTGATGATTTGCACCATTTTTCAACATGAGCCTTTTCTGCTTTTAGAGCAGCGATGGCTTGTTCGCGTTCAATGCTGATGATTTCATTTATAATGACTTGATCTTTTAGCTTTTCTTCTAAAAGATTTAGTTCACTGATCTTTTCATGACATTTCTCTAGCTCTTGTGTTAAATAAACATTTTTATTTTCAGCTTGAGTTTTGTCGTTTAGAGCATTATAAAGGTCAATCGTCAGCACATCAACAGCGCGACTTCTCTCAGCTTCAGGCAGAGAGGGATTTGTTGAGATAGATACCTGAGATGATATGTAGCTCATAGAAGGTTCAGATGGTTCTTCTACTTCTTCTTTAATCTCAGCCATGAGGCAAAGATTAGCGACTTCTTCTTCATCAGAAGATGATTCTTCTGATTCAGCCCAGTCATGTTCTTCAGCGATGAGACCTTTACCTTTTTGCTGATAGCTTTTCAGCTTTTGATATTTGTTTTTCAGCTTATGGTATTTGTCATCACTGGATCTTCTTGAGGTAGAAGGTTTGAACACCTTTTTAGACCTGCACTCACTAGCAAAATGTCCAATTTTTTCGCAGTTATAGCAAGTGGCTGTAGCCTTATCAACCGGAGTTGATTTTGGCTTTTCAGTAAGAGAGAGAGGTTTACTTCTTCGGAAGTTACTCTTTCTTGCAAATCTCTTAAAAGAGTTTGTCAAGAGTGCTAAGGACTCATTAAACTCTGAAAGATCAGGGTCTGATAAATCCTCAGATTCAGAATCTAACTCAGTGATGGTGAGAGTAGATCGCTGGGATGGAATTATCTCTGATGAGACTAAAGCAACAGCAGTGCTTTTGGAGTCTTTAGAATCTTTTACAAGATTCTTCTTCAGGAGATTAGATTGCTCATAGTTGAGCAATATTCCATACAGAGTGCTTAGAGAGAGAGTATGTAAGTCCTTTGTCAGCTTAAGACATATTGAATAACTGTCCCAGCTTTCAGGAAGACTTTCCAAGAATTTTGTTAGGACCTCAGAATTAGAATAGGTCCTTCCAACAGTTCTTAGGTCAATGATCAGGCAGTTAAACCGCTGATGAATGTCAGAAAGAGATTCATTCTTACCAGCGATAAAACTTTCATACTGTCTTACCAAGTTAATCTTTCGGGTCTCTTGGATTTCAGTGGTGCCCTCATATTGAACACATATGGTTTCCCACATTTCTTTAGAAGTTTTTAGATGCATGATGGAATGGAAAACTTCATCAGGCAGAGCCATTGATATAATGGTCTTTGGTCTTGCATCTATGCCTACCTTCTTTTTATCTTCATCACTCCACTGTCTTATTTCCTTAACGACATATCGTTCAGGGACAGCTTCAGTGGTGGTAGTAGCGGGAACCGCAGCTATAATTCTAACAGGTTCATAGGGTCCGTTTTCTATATATTCAGGTATAGTAGGATCCGCACCTTCAAGAAATAGCATCATTCGATTTTTCCATAGAGAAAAGTTATCTCTGCTAAATCGAGGAGGTTTAGAAAGTGAACCATTATCATAGTAGTTTGTGTTTGTGTTTAGTGCCATTTTAGAATAGCAAGGAAGAGTATACAGCAAGATCTTGTTTATTAGATTAAACAAACTGCTCTGATACCACTTGTTGGTCCCGAGGGTGCTTAACAAGTTTGTAGAAGGGGGGGGGGGTTGAATACAAACACAGAAATTAAAGTTTAATAAATTGTTTATTGATAAATCAAAATACAATTTACAAGTTTGTTGCGGAATAAGATTAAGACAGACTCAATCTAAACAAACTTAAGAAACACTAAGATGGTTGGACAAGAAATTCAGAGAATGGGGGATTTTTAGAGAGATAGAAAACAAGGGTTTCTATTTTGGAGTTCAAGGATTGAGCACTCCTTCAGATGAAGGAGTGAGCTTCCTATTTATACCCTATGCATTAAATGCATGGCAGGGTACTTTACACGTGGCATTCATAGATTGGCTTTGGTAGTCTTACTTTTGGAGACATGCTTTTGGCCGCTTTATGAACAGTGTAGTTGACAGAGTTGGTGTACGATTTGTGGCAGAGACTTGTCCGTTCTGACACATTGTACTGGTTGTGCAAGGTAAGACAAAAGAAAACTTGAGGCATAAGCTTTGTGATCGTTGATCGCTGAGTATCTTTTCTTTCAAAGATAGAGAAGTTCAGCTATCGCTGAAGCTTTTCCTCAGGCTTCTTCGCGTAAGTAGATTCGTCTGGTCTTCGCTGATATCCGCATCAGGTCACTAGTAGACTTATCTATTGTTCAGTGGCTTCGTCTTCGATTCAGCTATGAACTATGTTGACGCGAGACTTGTCTTCAGGGATTACGTTAACTGTGTTACATAGGAAACGATCAGTGATGACTGAACAGACTCAGTTTGATCGCTGAAAGTGAAACACATACATATTAATGTTTACAGAAAGGTCATCAACGATAACTGAACAGACTCAGTCTGATCGCTGATGATGAAACATTAATACATATAATAACGTAATTTTCACTAAGTATAAAAAAGGGTCGTTATCAAATCACTGAGAGAGTTTGGATCAACACGTACAATGAACTACCTTACATGATTACAAAGCACCTAAGGTATTTATACCAAGGATGCTATCACAAGCTTAACAACCAAGTAAACTCATATTGACTAAACACACTTTGACTTTGTTGACTAATCTTCACTTGACTTTTCCTATTAAATCTTGGATACAATAATACACTAACAGATATAAAGAGCAGACATGGAATTGTTGTGATTAAAGAAGTAAGATTGAAGAAGTTTGTGATAATTTGGTATCCAGAGTTTACTGTGATGAAAAAAAATATGTGTGAGTACATATTTTCTGAAGCTGATTTTCCAAATCTTCACTTTGATGATCTGGAATACATGTATCATGAGTTCAGAGACATGGAAATCATATTTGAAAATATCACTTATACTCTGGAAACAATAAAAAAAGTTCATAAGGAGGCACATATTCTACACTTACTGTTATGATTTCCAACTTGGTATGGAAACCAATCAGAAGAGAGTCAACATGCTTGCACCTGATATGACTCATCCCAATCTTGAAGAGACTCCACTGTATACTGTGTTAAGAGAGCCAGAACTTGGAGTTGTTTATGAAAATGGAGAAAAGGAGAAAATATTCATGAGAGCTGCTGAGATAGCAAAGTATTCTGATGGTATTTTAAGGATAGTTTTGTAAAAGCTCAAGGATATCTATGAAGAGAATGAGAGAAAAAGAATTGCTGAAGGAGATCATTTGCCTAAGGAGATCATTTGCCTAGATTGGACAGAGTGTTTATTGGTCAAGTTATTCTTGCTTTTCAAGACAGAATTGATTGTAGAGCTAGTATCAGAAGATTTGAATCTTACATGGGAATCAGAAGAATCAGTCTTAGAAGGTGGACCAGATGATTTCTTGAAGTTTTTCAAATTGATCCAAAAGGGGGAGATTGTTAGATCTAGTTTGAATCAATTTGTATTTTGCTTTAGTTGCCTTTTGCTTGTAAGTATTGTATGAGGTCAAGGGATGTTTCACTCATATAAATACCTTGCCTTTGTTTCATTTCCTTGTAACCTTGTCATTGTAAGCTTTCACATTTCTCAAGTCTTGTAACTCATTCAAGGTAGATATATGACAATGACTTGTGATCATACTTTCTCTCTCTAGATTTTCATTGTGTTCTTGATTTGATTCATGTTCTTTGATTGTTATATGCTTGAATCTGGAATCACATAGTCCTAAGAAGAAGGTTAGTTCTCCCATAAGACTCATTTCAAATTCACTTTTCATCAGCTCTGAAAACTTGTCACAATACTTTTGGTTAGTAGACCCAAAAATAATATCATCAACATAGATATGTACCAAAAGTAGCTCATTTTTGTACCTTTTGATGAACAGAGTGGTAACCACAGTTTCTTTTTCAAAGTTATTTTCAATCAGAAAGTTAGACAGAGTTGAAAAAAGAGCTACTTTTTCAAAGTTATGGTCAAAGAAGGAGTTAATGCAAAAAGAGCTTGATGACCTTAGAAGAAGAACAAATGTTGCAAGTGATACTTGTAATGGGCTGAGACAGATAAATTCTCAAGTCTTTGCGGAAAGAGATAAACTGAAAGATCAAGTCTTTAGTCTTAAGGTTGAGATTAATATGATGAAGGAAAAAGCAACCCAAGTCAAAGACAACACAAAGGCTCAAGATGAAATGAAGAAGATTGACAAGAAGAGAAAGGAATTAGAGAAAGAAAATGTTGAGCTTCAGAAGAAGATGAATGAACTGAGAGAAAATATTTTTGAAGATGAAAAGAAAAGTGATAAAGAAAGAAAAGAGTTTGCAAATAAGTTTTCTAAATTTTCCAGAAAAGCTTTTGAAGAGAAGAAATCCATGGAGTTGAAGTGCATAAAGCTTTCTCAACAAGTTTCAGACTTCGAGAAAGTAATCATCATGGAGAGAGATAAGTTTGAAAAGGAGAAGAAGAAAACTGAACAAAAAAATGTTGGTGTATTCAAGGAGATATTTGAACAGAGACACAATGTTGAAAAAGATTTTGAAGAAGAAAGGAAAGTATTTGAGACTGAGATTGCCAAGCTTAACAAGAAACTATCTGAGTTGTCCACAAACATTCAGAAGGAGAAGAATGCCAAATCTGAATTGCATAAGAAGTTTGACATACTGTCAAAGGAAAGAAATTGTTTGTCTACAAAGATCAAAGAACTTGAGGAGATCATGTTCAAGGTGAAGCTGACTGAGCACAAGACGCTCGAATCAATAGCTCAATCACCAAGAGATGATCTAGCTGCATTCGAATGCTCATTCAAATCAGCAGCAAGTTCAATTTTCACACATGTTTCTATTAATCCTTTATTTGATTCAACTGACAGTCATACTTCTAAATCTAATGATCAGATTCATCCTTCTAACTTATTTTATGATAAAAATGTTGATGGTTCGGGTAATATCAAACAGAACAAGATTCAGAAGAAAATGACTTGGAGAAAGAAAGATGAGAAAGTAAATGAAAAGTGGATTTGGATTGTGAAAGGATCTTCGGAGGAGAAGAAGAAAGAAGAAAAATCATTTGGACATGCATTAAAAGGTAAAAAGAACAATGCTCTGAAAGGTAAAACTTTTGGCAAACCTGATCTGATTTACACTGTCAATCAACTGATCAGGTTAGCTCAAAAGAAAATTAGTTGTTCCTATTGTGGTTCAAATGATTTTGTTAATAAAAATTATGAGAATAACTGGTATGGTTCTTACTATATCTCTCCTAATAGAACTGCAACTAACAAATTCGGACCTAAATACCAGTGGGTGCCAAAAGCTAAACCTGTGTTGCAGGCAAATAAAGACTAAGGGGGAGAAAGAACCAAGGCTTATGAATAAATCAGTTTAGAACCCGTGCTTCAAAGAACTATGGCTCTTGAATAAAACAGTTCAAGACCCATTCCTCAATGTTTCAGAACTTTGGCTTCTGGTTATATCAGATCAGAAGCCGTACTTCATTGGTAAAACTGATCATTACTATTCTCACCGGAGAATAAGTAATCATGGCTTTTGAATACTTCAGTTCAAAACCCGTACTCAAATGTTTTCTTCTCAAGGATGTTGTGAATGATAAAATCCCAAACAATCAAGCTAATTTCATCAAGATATGACAATAAGAACTAAAGAGAGAGAGTAGAGAGAGAAAGTAGATCTTGAATCTCATATGTCTGAAATGTTACAAATGAAGTGTTTAATACAAATCTTACAAAGCATAAACCTATTTATACCACCACATTATTAAAACATTTAATCACTAAGGAAACTAAAACACCTTTGACTATTTTGACAATACAGACTTTGACTTTGACATAGTTGACTTTACAATATTGACTTTCCTATTAAATCTTGGATACAATATTTTGACTTAACAGATGCTAATTAGATAAAAAAAATTTAGAAGTTTTTGATTTGAAGGGTAGTTAGAGAAGTTAATTGTTATATCTTTTAGGGGGAGGATATATAACTGTTTTATACTATCATTGTTATATTTTTCTAATAAATCGAACTTTTACAGGTATCGAGGGGGAGGATATCTGAGGTTTTTGTCTAAGTGAGCTTACAGGTATATTTTTCTTTACCTTACACTTCATCACTTGTTGAAAGATGAACAACTTTCACTTCTAAAAAATGGTTCTTAAATGTTCAAACCACTTCCTATTCTTAAAAGGTTTTCATGAATTGAGAAGTGCGATTTTAAACGATTTTTAGTTGGATACTTTAAAGCTTATCTGATCGTGTGTTCTTAAAGAAAAATACTTGTGTATTTTCTTTTCATATACTTTGTCAAGTATTTCTACACACACTGGTTCAGAACATTCTTTTTGAACTTTGTTATTACCATGTATCAAATGATAAATCTTTCTATGGTAATACTCCCGTTTGCTATTCACTGTTGTTTGAATCAAACGTCATTTCAATATTTAACGTGCTTTCATTGATCAAATGTTTATATATTGTTCATATAAACAATATTCGTCTTTGATTTCCCAAATATATTTTTCTTCATGATAATTTGATCTGATCTTAATCATTGTCAGATTCTCAAAACATTTCTACTCTTTCATGATTATTCATTCATATAAAGTTTTGAGAAATCTTAAATGCTTAACATGCTCAAATTTCATTCTTATTCTTAATGAGCATACACATACTGACAAATGATTTCTTGTGCTTAAATTGTCAAGAAAATCATTGAGATGCATGTTTTTAGGAAAATACATGGGATTCAGTGTGAGTGCTTAAAAGAACTTCCGTGGATTCACGAATACCAGTGTTTCCTACCCAGGAAGTATTCCCTGAGTGATTGAGGGGAGAGGGGTAAAAAGTTTGAGTGTTGGTGTGTGAAGAGGTAAAATGGAAATGAGAGATTGGTTAGAAGTGAACTTAAAAGATTAAAAGAAAGAGGGTGAGAGAACAGAGTAAAAGAATATCAGACTCTGCACCAAACTTCTTTCTGAGTCGGGCAGCCGCATAAACTGTTGTTTCACATTTCTTCGTGAATGATATTGAAAAAGGCAGTGAGCCCATGCCATCTCTTGCATTCAACCCCACCAGTTACTCATTATTTTCTTAAAAAGAGAATGTTTCACATTTTCTGGGGAAGCAACACATAATCTATTAGTTCTTCATTTGGAAGATACTGATATTGAAAAAGAAGAAAAGTTGCCCCACCTTCGACCCTTCATCATGCACATTGAGTCTGTGTAATACCATTGTTGTCTCAATAGTTTACATACTTTGAGCCTTATGAAACACAATCATTGTGCTAATTCTTTCATACACAAGCACGAGCACACAGAAAATTTGTTTTTCTGTCAGAACATTTATAGAAAATACCTTGTGTTTTTCAATGATTGAATGGAAGTCCTGGGGAGTCAACATCAAACCAGCTCCTTACATTGTACATTCGTTGTACACAGTGGCTTTGTGCTACTGACAGGCATTCCTAACTGTTTCATTTGTTGATTCAGGGTTACCATTCTTAATTTGTCTGAATTTGAAAAGATTCAGATAAATACATTCTTGAATCGACGGCTCATTCAGATCAGATGAATCAAAGGGAGAGATCATGAAGACAATGCTTACTTGTTCATTTAGGGGAGATGTTCCAAAGACAGATCTAAATGTAGATCCCAGTACAGTGCAATCAACAGCAAATAATATCAAATATGAATAAGATTTAAGCTTCAACTACTAGTCATACGATTAATATGCAATCAAAGGGTTTAGGTTTACACAAAAGATTTCTGATCAGAGAGAGTAAACCTATTGACTAGTAATCTGAAATTATGAGACTGAAACTTTCTAAACTGAATAATCAAACGTCTAACCTGAATAATGAACTAAAACAGCCTTTATATACTTAGGCTTACAAGGCCTAACGGGCTAATGGGCTTTAGGCCCAACTAATTAAACAACTATTAATTAATTACATTATGCACCCTTATAAATACTTTATTCCACTTTCAACACATAGGACTTTCAATCCTAACAATCTCCCCCTAAAGTTGAATAAAGCATTTAACCACTTGAAAAACTTCAGGTCTTGATCTTCTTTCCCTCTTGAATCTTTGAAGAACTTTGGTGTTGCTTAACTTCATGTCTTTCCACGCTCCCCCTTGAATAAAGCTCTTGGTCTTCGTAGTTTCAACTTTGTAACCAGATTCAATGTACAGTAGCCTCGACTGAATGCACTATCATGCAACTTTTAACTGTAGAAACTCAATCACATTGGATCAGCACACAAGAAAGATAACGAGAGAGTTACTTGACATTCCACGGTGTATCTTCAGTTTAAAACAAAGAATATGTCTTTGAACCGCGAGTTGAATAAGCTTTCAGTTTAAGAACTTGTTTCAATCAGCGCGTAGGAGGAATGAGAAACAAACTTGTAGCAGACACCACATGATACGGAAAGAATCAATACAATCTTTGAAATCTCTTTGAAAACTTGAAACATCATCTTCATCTCTTTGATCTCTAGACTGTCTTCAGAAATAACTTTCTTTCTTTATAACTTTGAAATTGAACATTGTAAACTTTCTCCCCCTTTTTGATGATTGAGAACATCATGATCATCAAAACGCGTCAATTTCAACACATTCTTTGATCTCCCCTTTATGATAAGATGACATTCTCCGCACTTTGATCTGAGTATCCGTCAATTCATGAAATGTATATGTCCGAATCTTTTCAAATTCAGATATAATAGGAATTGTAAACCTAAATCAACAAATGAAACAGTTAGAATGCCTGTAAGTAGCACAGAGCCACTTTGTACAACAGATGTACTTTGGAAAGGAGCTTTTGTGATGTTCACTCCCCCAGGGCTTCCATTCAATCATCGAAAAACCACAAAGGAATTTTCTATGAATGTTATGACAAGAAAACTTATTCCTTGTGTGCTCGTGCAAGTGTATGAATGATTGAAGCTACTTAGCTTGATCAGGCTCAATTTGTGTAAACTGTTGAGACAGCAACAGATATTACACGGACTCAATGTGCATGAAAGAGGTGCGAAGGTGGGGCAACTTTCCTTCTTTTTCAATATCTAAATCCTTCGATTGAAGACTAGATAGCAGATATGTTGCGTCCCCAAAGAAAATGAAACATTTCTTTGTTAAGAAATAAATGAGTGGTTGGTGGGGTAAAACCAAGAGTTGGCATGGGCTAGGTGCCTTTTCAATGATGGTCACCAAAGAATGTGAACCAATCAGAATATGAGGCTGCCCGGCTCAGAAAGTGTTTGGTGTAGAGTTTTCATATTCTTTTAACTCTGTTCTCACACGCTCTTTCTTTTCATTATGCTCACTTCTAACCAAACTCTCTTTTCCATTTTTCCGCTCCACACAATGAGAAAACTCAATCCGATGAGTTATCTCCCCCACTCTTTGATTTAAAACCCCTCACCCCTCAATCACTCAAGGATAACTTCCGGGGTAGGAAACACTGGTTAACGTGTGTCCATGGAAGTTCTGTTTAAGTTCTCACACAAATCCCATGTAAGTCCTAACAAGAATAGTAGCTCAACAGTTTAACTTAAACATTTAAGCACAAAATGTATGATAACACTATCAAAATGTATGCTCATAAGATTTGAGCAATTGAACGTTGAAGAATTCTCAAAACAAAGATATTGAATGAAAGAAATGACATCAAAAGAATTGTTTTGAGAATCTGACAATGTATCAATCGGATCAAATGAAATGGTTAGGGTATCAAAGAATTGGATATTTTGTTTATATGAACAAATATAAACAATTTAGTAATGAAAGCATAAAGATTAAAAAAAATGATTGATGCTCAACAACATTGAATTCCAAACGGGGGTATTACCATCGAAAAATTGTTTCTTTATGAGACATGGTAATAACAATTGCAAATGAAGTACTGAACCTGTGTGTGTGAATACTTTACGGTATAAAGACAAGATAATACACAAGTATTGATCTTTGGAAACACACATTCAGTTAAACATTAAAGCTCAAAATTGAAAACCACACTTCTTAATTCATAAAAACTTTTGATAGCCAGAAGTGGTTTGAACATTTCAGAAACCGTTTTTCATGCTTGAAAGTTGTTCTTCTTTCAAACAATCAGAGATCTAGATTAGAAGATATTTACCTTGAAGCTCCCCCTCAAATCATGATATAATGATATAGATCTATTAAGCTCCCCCTGGATATTTGCAATAATATCCAAGTCTGAACGTTGAAGAACTTCGTTGAAGTCTGGGTTCTAAGCTGATTTACTTAGAAGCCATTGTTCTTCTACTCCCCCTTGACAATAGGTGCCTGCAACACAGAATCAGTTTTCGGCTTTGGTACCCACTGGTATTTGGGTCCATGAATGTTAGTTGCAGTTCTTGTGGGGGCAATAGAATAAGAACCATACCATAAATAATCACTGGTTTTGTGAATGTGATCATGTGTACGACAATAAGAACAGTGGTATTTCTTACCTGACAACCTGAGTAATTGATCTCTCGAGTAGACATGATTAGGTTTACCTTTACTCGCTTTGTTCTTCTTGGCATTAACCACATGCACACATGATTATCTTTCTTTCAGCTCATCTTCAACTTGTTTCTTCTTCCAGACCAGTTTCTCTTCTTTGTATCTCCTTCTTCTTGGATGTGTACCTGAACCATCTATATTGCTATCATAGAAAATGTTAGTCTTACGAATCTGATCAAAAGATTTAACTGACCTTTGTGAAGAGACAGGTTTCTGATGTGAACTTGATACAGTATTTTCAAGCACTTTAATCGTTGAAGCAAAGTTGTCTCTTTCTTTAACAAGCAGGTCAATCTTCTTCGTGAACTCAGACTTCGTTTTCTGCTCTTTCAGTGCCTTCTCAGATAGTTCAGATAACTTGACAGTAAGCTTTTTGATCTCAGTCTCAAACATGTTTCTCTCTTCTTCAAATCCCTTCTCAGCATTGTTTCTTTGGCCAGATATTTCTTTGAAGAAACCAACATTCTTTTGTTCAATGGCCTTCTTCTCTTTGGCAAACTTCTCTCTTTCAAGAATGATTACTTTCTGAAAATCAGAAACTTGCTGAGAAAGTTTTATGCATTTCAGCTCAACTTCTTTCTTCTCATCAGCACATTTTCTCGAAAATTCTGAGAACTTCTTTGCGAAATATTTCTCTTTAGTCTCAAAATCAGATTTGTGTTTAGCAAACTGTTGCTCCAAATCAGATAAACGCTTTTGAAGTTCTGCATTTGCATCTTTCAGATCAGAGATCTTTTCCTCATAACTTTCAACCGAGACTAGTTGCTGAGGTTTAGCTTCCAAAATGGAGATCTTTCCTTTTAGCTCAGAGTTCTCAGCTTCCAATTCTCTTCCTTTTAATAAACCCTTTGGCCCTAGCATCAACCATTCAGTGCAATCCCACAACTTCTTTTCCTGTCATTTTGTAAGTATTTATTTGACCATAAATTTCACTCAAAATGTCACGTAAAAGGTCACAAGAGATACTACTTGTCATATAATTTCGAGCTAAATTATTAGCCCTTTCTCTTTTCTCCTGTTCCACATGCGAAGCTTCTGTCAGAATTTGGGATTGCATCTCTCCTTCAGTTAAAGATAATCTGATATAATTGCCCACCTCGTGTTCGTCCACAAAGTTCAAAAAATGAACTTTCCACTCTTCATTTTCTCCTTTGGACCACAGCCTTGGTGGGTTCACCATTTTTATCGTATCGAATAGACTGTATTCGATCCGGCTTTGAGAGGCTTGACGAGAGATGAAACTCAAAAGTGCAAGGACCAAAAGTGACAAAGTCTGAAACTTGAAAGTTTAGAGTCACAAATGACACACTACTGAAACCTTGAAGTACTGGGGCTGAAAGCGACACAAACAAAAACTTAAAAACACGAGGGACTAAAAATGACACAAACTAAAACTAAAAAACTAGAAGGACTAAAAATGACACAAACTAAAACTAACAAACTAGAAGGACTAAAAGTGTAAAAATAAAACTTCTAATGGACTAACTGAAAAAAAGGACTAAAAATGAAATAAAACTAACCAAACTAACAAACTAACGGAACTAACGGAGACTTAACAGAAAAGGACCAAAAAGTAAGAAAATTAACCGTCACTTAACGGAAACACTATTCATCGTCTTCCTCGTTGAGCCAACCTGCAAAGCTTCGAAACGGTTAGAAATTTTCAATGCAAAACGATCGTTAAAGCTCCCTGATCAGTCCTTAACAGATTAAAATTCAACCGGTCAACCCACGATCACAAACGAACTAACCGAAAACTTTTCGGAAAACGATCGAAACTTTAGAAAATCAGTATGAGTTAAAACTTTTCGATCAAAAATGATCGTTTATGTTCCCTTTAAGCTCTCTCAACTGATTAAATCTCGAAACAGTCGCTCAAACTCTCGAACGAAGCAACCAAAGATTTTTCAGAAACCGAACGGGAATTTAAAAACTTGAAATGAGATGAGATTTTTTTTTATAGAAATCGACCGTTTCGACTTTATAAGCAACTCTTAACAATTTAAAATCAAAAAAGTTCACAATCGCTACCGAGTCAACCGAAATGAATTCGAAAAACTCAAGAACTTGTTCTTGACGTGAGAAGTTGGTTCGATGGACACCGGGCGTTAGATATCGGTCGGTTGGTGATCCGGTCGATTGATGATAGTATCGGTCGCTTTAGGTACCGGTCGAATGATGGTACCGGTCCTTTTGCATTCTTGATACCGGTCGAATGATAGAAAGAAATACCGGTGAAAGGATGAACTCTTTATGCCGGTCGAGATATATAAGCGAGAGATACCGGTCGATGTGATATTAAAAAAAATGAGATATATATGTGATGTATGTATAAGAGTATGCGATGGATATATAAAACTATGTATGCATGCGATAATGATATGTAAGACTATGTATGCATGCGATAAAAGATATGTAAAACTATGTATGCATGCGAAAAAAAATAACCAGCCGCCATTTCGTGATTCCCAAAAATCAACACATTACTAATTAAATAAATAAAACTTAAACCTATACCGGTTAAGTGAATGAAGCCTTTAAACAAAGTACCGGTCAAAGTACACTACCGGTCAAATACCAATAACCACAGAACTATGACCGATAAAATCGATTAGCAGATAACTTTAAGCCCGATAAAATCTATGAATCTGAAGAACAGTCGACCCAGAAGAAACAATCGCACCCAGAAAAATTAGTCGACCAAACTAATTGATTAATATTCGACCACAGATTGATCGATTTTAAAAAAAATTGATTTTCAAAACCACAGATCGATCAACCAGTTTCCAGAAAAATTATTTGATCAAACTTTTAACCAGAAAAAAAATTATCAATAAATAATAATCTGGCAGAAATCAATCGAACACGATATGCAATATTAAGCAAATAATCGATTAAAGGGTTTTAGACAAACCTTTTGATCGTATCGAATAAAATTAATTCGATTCTGCTCTGATACCAATTGTAGATCCCAGTACAGTGCAATCAACAACAAATAATATCAAATATGAATAAGATTTAAGCTTCAACTACTAGTCATATGATTAATATGCAATCAAAGGGTTTAGGTTTACAGAAAGGATTTCTGATCAGAGAGAGTAAACCTATTGACTAGTAATCTGAAATTATGAGACTGAAACTTTCTAAACTGAATAATCAAACGTCTAACCTGAATAATGAACTAAAACAACCTTTATATACTTAGGCTTACAAGGCCTAACGGGCTAATGGGCTTTAGGCCCAACTAATTAAACAACTATTAATTAATTACATTATGCACCCTTATAAATACTTTATTCCACTTTCAACACATAGGACTTTCAGTCCTAACACTAAACTTGAAGAATTTTAATGATTTTGATTCTTACAAATCATTAAAAATGGGGGAGATAATTCAAAGTTCAAGTTCAAATGAAAAGTTTGAATCAAGAAGGGGGAAAGTTGAATTTCAAAGTCAGATGTCAAAATATGAAATGAAAGGGGGAGATGAATCAAATGTTATATGATTGATTGAAAAAGAGAAAGTAAAAATGGAGAATGTCATGTGTTTGAAGAATCCAAAGTTATGAAGATTTTTGAAGACAAAGATGTTTGAAAAGACAAAGAAAGAGATTTATTTCAAAGTTGAAAGATGTCAGAGTTTCAAAGTTTGCTAAAGTTGACAAAGATTTCAAGACGTCAAAGCTGAAAGAGATCTAAAGTTGAAGATTTTCTGAAGATAAGAAGACCTGAAGATTATTGTCAATTTTTTTTTAATCTTGAATCCAAAGGGGGAGAATGTTAGACCAGAATTGTATTCAAGATTAAATTGAGAGTCTAGTTTGTAAATGTTAAATAGTTTGAGGGTTTAGTTGTAAAGTGAACATAAGTTGACTTAGTATAAATAGTTTTAGTTGTTGTCTTTGTAAGTAACATTCACGCACACATTCATTTTAGAAAGAAATCTGAGAACTCGTATGTGAGAGGTTTGTACATGTGAGATATATGACTACGAGTTAGATCTTTGACTTTGTTGTAACCATACAATTTAATCAATAAATCTGTTCTTCTCAATCTCATTGTGAATTATATGTTAGAATCTGGGATCACACCAACTCTCGCATAAACCCCACAAGCTACTCATCTTTTTCTTAACAAAAGGATGTTTCAAATTTTTATTGGGGAAGCAACACATAATCTATCTAATCTTCATTTGGAATATTTGGATATTGAAAAAGAAGGACAGTTGCCCCACCTTTGATCTTCAATGATGCACATTGAGTCCATGTTATACTGTTGTTGTCTCAATGGTTTACATATTTTTGATCCTGATAAAGCAATCTTTATGCTTAATTCTTTCATACACAAGCACATTCACACAGAAAATTCATTTTTCTGTCAGAAGGTTCATAGAATTACCTTGTGTTATTCAATGATTGAATGGAAGACCTGGGGAGTGAACATTACTAAAACTCCTTGTACAGTACATCCGTTGTACTAAGTGACTTCGTGTTACTTACAGGCATCTTAACTGTATCTTTTGTTGATTTAGGGTTACCATTCTTAATTTTTCTGAATTTGAAAAGATTAAGATAAATACATTTTATGAATTGACGGATACATGCTCAGATTAGATCAGATGGCGATATTCTCTTAAGGGGAGATTGTTGATTATCATTTTGGAGGAGATTGTATCAAAGACTGTGCTAAAATTGTTAAAGTTTTCATGATTATGATATCTCATCATTCATCAAAAAGGGGGAGAAAATTCAAAGTTCAATTTCTGAAGAATGCAAAGTCAAAGTTTTGATTGTTTTATCAGAAAGTGGGGGAGAGAATTCGAAGTTTGATTTCAGAAGAAAGCAAAGCGTGTGAAAGTTGAAAAGTGAGAAAGTTTGAAGATTTCAAAGTTATTTCTGAAGATAATCTTAAAGGATAATATCTTTACCAAAGAGAGTTAGAGTTCAAGTTTTGAATTGTCAAAGTTTGTGAAGAAAGATAGAGTCAAAGGGGGAGATTCATTCAATGTGATGTGAAAGTTAAAAAATCAAGTGATGCTTGTTAAAGAAAGTTTGTTCGAAGCGTTAGAGATTTGAAACATCCAAAGCTATGAAGGAATTTTTGCTTGAAGACTTTACAAGAGAGAGAAGACCGGAAGATTAGTGTCAATTTTTTTTAATCTTGAATCCAAAGGGGGAGATTGTTGAGTCAAATATTGTATTCAAGATTAAAAAGGGTCAAAGTAGTAAAAGTTGTAAAGTTGTGATTGTAAAGTTTGTATAAGTCAATGTGTTTGACTTAGTTTAAATATCATTGAGTTGTAAGGTCAACTTGTTTGACCAAGTATATAAGGGTTTTGTCTTTGTAATCATGTAACTAGAGAAAATATACGCATACATAAACATTCGGAGAGAAAAACATACACACATACACACACACAATTTAGAGTAAGAGACTTGTGGCACTCTGTGAGATTTGTGATTAGAGAGAAATCATTGTAATCTTTGATCAATTAATAAAGATGATTTCTACATGTTGTGTGTATTGATTAGTAGCTTGAATCTGGGAATTTCAGGGGAGATTGTTGTTTTTAAAGAAAGAGGAAGATCGTTAAATGAAGAAAGAGTTGAAGTTTTTGAAGAAAAAGTTGTTGAAGACTGTTGATAATTTCTTTTTATATCTTGAATCCAAAGGGGGAGATTGTTAGGTCCATATTTTGTATTCAAGATTAAGGGTGTTTTAAGGGCATCCTTGTAATTACCCTTGGGGGTATAAATAACTTTGTGTTAGTTTTGTTTGTAGGTAACTTGTCATTTGTAAACTTTGAGAGATTAGTCTAGAGAGAGAAATATTGAAAGAGATCTTCATTGTAAACTTTCTCTCACTAGAAATCATATGACAATCTTGATTCATATTGTTTGATTTTGATCTTTACACTTGAGAATGAGATTAACAAGGGTCAAAGACAACTTTGATTCCATCGTATCTCGCTTTCGTGTTAGATGCCAGGGTAGAGAAGAAGAAGGTAGATGACGTGCGAGTTGTCAATGAATTCCCGGATGTATTTCCAGATGATCTACCGGGTTTGCCACCCGACTGACAAGTGGAGTTCCGGATCGACTTAGTTCCGGGGGCGGCACCTATAGCTCGTACACCGTACCATCTCGCGCCAACGGAGATGCGAGAAATGATGTCCCAGCTTCAAGAGTTGCTAGAGAAGGGGTTTGTAAGGCCGAGTTCGTCTCCATGGGGAGCTCCGGTACTCTTTGTGAAGAAGAAGGATGGATCGATGTGTATGTGCATCGATTACCGAGAGTTAAACAAGGTGACCATCAAGAACAAATATCCACTACCCCGAATAGATGACCTCTTCGATCAACTACAAGGGGTCGGATGCTTTTCCAAGATTGATCTTAGATCGGGCTACCATCAGGTGAGAGTCCGAGAAGAAGACGTCCCGAAAACAGCATTTAGAACTCGGTATGGCCACTACGAGTTTCTAGTCATGAATTTTGGATTGACGAATGCCCCGGCGATATTTATGGATTTAATGAATCGTGTGTGTCGACCATTCTTGGATCGGTCGGTCATAGTGTTCATCGACGACATTCTTGTGTACTCTAGGAATGAAGAGGAGCACGAGCGACATTTGAGAGAGGTCCTGGAAGTGCTAAGGAAGGAGAAGCTTTTTGAAAGTTCTCCAAGTGTGAGTTTTTTTTACGAGAAGTTCAATTTCTCGTCCATGTTGTGACCCGTGAAGGAGTAAAAGTAGACCCCGCGAAGATCAAGGCGATGATGAACTGGGAGCCCCCGAAAAGCCAAACCGAGATTCGAAGCTTCTTGGGACTCGCCGGTTATTACAGAAGGTTCATCCAAGATTTTTCCAAGATAGCCTCATCGTTGACATCTCTGACTCGAAAGAATGTGAAGTTTTCTTGGACCGAGATTCAAGAGAGGGCTTTCCGTACCCTGCAACAGAAATTGTGTGAGGCCCCAATTTTATCTTTACCCGAGGGGACGGAGGACTTTGTCGTTTTTAGTGACGCATCCAAGATGGGATTGGGTTGCGTCCTCATGCAAAGGGGTAAGGTGATAGCGTACACGTCAAGGCAGTTGAAGGAACACGAGAAGAATTATCCGACGCACGATCTTGAGTTGGCGGCAGTCGTGTTTGCGTTGAAGTTGTGGCGGAACTATCTTTACGGCACCAAGTACACCCTCTATACCGACCACAAGAGCTTGAAATATGTGTTCGATAAGAAAGAGTTGAACATGTGTCAAAGAAGATGGCTTGAGTTATTGAAGGACTACGACTGTGAACTCCAATATCACCCGGTCAAGGCTAATGTAGTGGCGGACGCATTAAGCCGGAAGGAGTATAGTGGAGTGGTAAAGACCTCGTTGGCAAGAATCGAGATCATCTCGAACCTTATGGACATGATAAAGGTTGCTCAAGCCGAAGCAATCCTTGAAGTGAACCTCAAAGATGAAGGAATCATGAAGCAACAACTTGCCTTGATGGAGGATGGGAGGGGATTAAAACTCTTTCAGGGGCGAGTTTGGGTACCCAAGTTAGGGGGATGCCGGAAGCTACTCTTGGAAGAGGCACACAAATCGTGATATTCCATCCACCCCAGGAGCACGAAGATGTATAGGGACTTGAAGCTAAACTTTTGGTGGCCGGTTATGAAGATCGATGTAGCAAATTATGTAGAGAAATGCCTTACTTGTTCGTTAGTAAAGGTCGAGCACCAACGACCGTATGGAAGCCTTCAATCGTTAGAGATACCGGAGTGGAAGTGGGATCACATCACAATGGATTTCGTGATAAAATTACCGAAGACGTTGAAGGGTCACGACACCATTTGGGTGGTAGTGGACCGATTGACCAAGAGCGCGCACTTTTTGGCCATGAGGGAAACGTTACCGTTAGACAATCTAGCAAGAATTTATATCAGCGAGGTGGTCTCGAGGCACGGGGTGCCACTGTCCATTGTGTCCGACCGGGACAGTCGATTCACCTCTCACTTTTGGAGTGCTTTTCAAAGGGAATTGGGGATGAAGGTAAAGTTGAGCACGACATACCACCCGCAAACGGATGGACAAAGCGAGCGAACGATTCAAACATTAGAAGACATGTTGCGCTCATGTGTCATCGATTTTGGGGGATATTGAGACTCTCATCTCCCATTGGTGGAATTCGCATATAATAATAGCTACCATGCGAGTTTGGGTATGGCACCATTCGAGGCGTTGTATGGGCGCAAATGTAGGACACCTACTTGTTGGTTGGAAGCAGGCGAGAAGCAATTCGTCGGACCGGAAATAGTGCAATAGACCGCAGACAAAGTTAAGAGCATTAGAGAACGTTTGAAAACGGCACAAGATCATCAAAAGAGTTACGCGGACAAAAAGCGGCGGCCAATGGAATTTCAAGTGGGTGACCGAGTGATGTTAAAAGTGTCACCTTGGAAGGGAATCATAAGATTTGGCAAGCGAGGAAATCTTAGCCCACGCTTTCTCAGGCCTTTTCCTATCGTTGAGCGTGTGGGACGCCAAGCCTACAAGCTTGATCTGCCGCCTGAGATGAGTGGGATTCACCCTACCTTCCACATCTGTTATCTACGGAAGTTTTTGGCAGAGGAGGAAAACATTATACCATTATCCAAAATTCGTGTGGACAATGGCCATTGCATTGAAGAGCCAGAAGCCATCTTGGAGAGAAAGACGAAGAAACTCTGTCATAAAGAAGTAACGATGGTGAAAGTTCAATGGAAACATCATCGAGGTGCAAACGTGACGTGGAAAGCGGAAGGGGATATGAGGAAGCGATATCCTCATCTGTTTGTGTCTGAGATTTCGGGGACGAAATCTATTCCTAGTGGTGGAATATTCCTAGTGGACGAAGTCCTCGTAGTTATACGGTTGACCCTTTATACGAGACCTCGTTAATTTCATTTAAACTAAAACCGGCTTTCTTCTACCATTTATTCTTGGCGTAATGAGTCTCAGTCGAATGTTGAGTTTATTTGGTCAAGTCTTTGAGAATGAGTTTTGTTTGCGTGTTCTCGTTAATAATCTCGGTAGAATATGTTTTATGCATGCCATTATATTGTAGAGCACCCCACTTTCGATTGTGAGATTTTATCATCATGCACCTTTGTGGATTTGTGAATTCGTGAGTCGGCGAGAAGTGGGCGCGACTATGCCCGACGACTATGCCCGATGACTGTGCCATGGCATAGTCGCCGAGGGCACAATCGCGGGGATGGTACCGTAAGTACCTGAGCTCGAGCGACTATGCCGGCGATAATGCCATGGCATAGTCGCAGATGGCACTGTCGCCATTGATGTACCGAGGCCTTGGGGAGGACGGCGACTATGCCCGGCGACAATGCCAGGGCATAGTCGCGAAGGGCATTGTCGCCTGCGTGGGGGTGGGGTCTGCTTACTAAAACCGATCAAACTCATTGAGCCAAACACTTTTGCATTGTTCCAACTTCAGATTTTCTCTCTTGAAGGTAAACGTTTTTCTCACCCTTCTCTCTCTTTTCTCTCCTCATTAAATGACCTAGCTTTAAACCCTAAATTCTTGGTTGTTGGTTATTGAATGCAAGTGTAGAGACTCCTCTTAAGTTCAAGCTTAAAGATTTCAAGCCTCTCTCAACTATCCTATTTTCTAGGGTTTGCTCTAAAAACCCTAGTTGGTGAGTTATTCCTCCTTAGATATCCTAATACTCATTTATTACTTGTATTTAACTTACATGACACACATATGTTGATAAATTGAGAATTTGTGACCCAGCTCGTATAATGTTCAATTTTATGAACCCAAAAGGGGTGAGTATGTTTTGTAAATTCTATGGGAACCTCTATATAATAATTAATGAGTAAGAACCTTTGATTTCACGATTATATAACGAGTTCATGATGAGACATTTGTTGTTATTGTTTCGACCTAACTGCTGATAAATTTATGAGAATATGATATGGGTAAAATGAACCTTGTGACTTTATGTTTGAGATTATGCGAAACAGGATTTCCCTGTGATGTAAGGATGAACGGATTTTGTATCTACAAAGGAAGTATTTATGTGATTATAAATGTTTACCATATGTTGATCACCTGATAAGAAATGTGAACACTACTCCTTGTGCACGAGGAGGTAGTTGTCTAACCTATGAACTTGTATTAATCATGATAGGTTACTAGCAAATAGGCAATAAGGGGTCATTGATCCTTGAGGTATAACTCGTCTAGTTATGGATAGGCACTAATGTCCGTAAGACCTTGAGGTGTAACTCGACGGAGTAGGCAATAAGGGCAGTAAATACGATCTGAGGTTGTGATGTCGGTATGGCATGGGAACTAAGACTGGGGCATGAGGTGTAATTCATTTATATCGTGGGTGACTCCACTCCCGCATGAAAGTCACCGCGATGGACATGGGTCTCCCCCGTATTTTGAAGGGTTGTATCTTGTATGTTGATATCCAGGTTTGTGAATCTGGCCGCGGGAAAGTAATTACTTATGAGGCAAAGGAGTTCGGTAACGCGATCATTGTTATACAATTCTTTGTTGTGATTTTTACACTTGTGGAACCTCACTAGGCTTCGTCCTAACACTTGTTGTGGTTTTTGTCTCCTCACAGATCCTCCTCGTTGTGGAAATTAGGTGGTCGGGCTTGTCAAGCGGGCACATAGGAGTTTCTCGAAGTGCCGACATTTTTGGGGATTTTTGTGAAGAGAGATTTAGCATTGACGGCAACACCCATTTTAATCTAGTTTGGAGTTATTCTAGATTAAGTAGGTTGTTGTAAATTTATTGTCCCATTGTCTATGCAAACTTTATGTTGCAAACCAACCCATCGTCTATGGGTCTTTAGATGTTCATATTTTGGGGTTATATTTTGGTGATCTATCTTTACAGGGTATTTGGACCTTCGTATTTTAGACGTTATATTGCAAATTTTATGAATTTTTATTCGTGAAAATTTTAGAGTGTTACAAGTTGCTATCAGAGCTCTAGTTTAAGCAAACTAGGTATGTGATCTAGATGCCTAGACTTAAGCTGAGACTTTTAGGCAATAAAAGTGTGAGATGTGGGTAGAGATTCTAAGATGGGGTAGCCTTAGAGTCGACGGAAAACCACTTTGTTGAGAATTATGAAAATAGTAACAAGAATCTTTATGTAGTGTGCGTTCATAATTTCAATAAGCTACTGCTATTATGAATGTACTTCTATGTGAGTATGCTTGAATTACTATGATGATAATGATCGTTGAATTGTATTACTTCGTTTCTTATGTGTATTCTTGTGTAGCCATCTCTCACCCGCCTTGATTTGATGACAGACGATAATGGTAAATACTCGGAGTCATCTTCAGTCATCACCAGAGGGTCAAGCGATAAACGAATCCACGGCTGATAGACCGAATGCAACTGTGACGGACGGACCTCCAATTCCACCTATGCTTGCCGGAAGGGTGGAACAGTTTCCAAGGGTCAATATTGCCGCTACCGACCCGATTATAACTTAGGTGACCCCACAGACGCAAATGATGGATATGATGAGAGCCATGAATGAAACCATGGTGAAACAACAGGAACTTTTCATAAAGCTGCTAGAGGACCGGGACGCGAACCACCGTCGTCATGAGACAATCGAGGAGAATGTAGTCATAGCGGGCTTCGGGGGTACCGGGGGAGAAATCCGCACTAATGGGGTAGAAATCTTGGAAACAAGGCAAACAGGAAAGGGATGCTCATACAAGTCGTTTCTTTGCTACAAACCGCCAGAATTTGCCGGATCAGATGACCCTGCGAAGTGTATGAGTTGGCTCAAAGAGATTGAGCAAGATTTTAGATCTAGTGACTGTGAGGAGCGCCAAAAGGTGAAGTATGGGTCCCAACTACTCCGAGGCACGGCATTAACTTGGTGGAATGTCTTCACCTTAACTGTTGATGAATCGGTGTTGGCCGGTTTGTCTTGGGCCGAGTTTAAGAAGAAAATTTTAGAAGAATTCTGTACTGAGGAAGAACTGGACATTATAGAGGAAGAGTTCCGGCCAATAAAGAAAGGGGATTTGTCCGTGAAAGAATACACCCGCTTGTTTATGGAGAAACTCGAGCTAGTAGGGCTTGTGGCCCCGACCGAGAAAGAGAAGGTAAAGGCTTATCTGAAATGCCTGCCTGCAGACATGATTTATGTAGTCCGAAACTCCAAGGCCTCTAATCTTCGGGAAACAATTGAAGAGGCTAAAGTAACGGAAAGACTCTTTGCGCAAGATAAAGTCGAGAAGGCAAAGACCGTGGAGAAGAGGAGGTGGGAGAACCCGCCAAGTTCGTACAAGAAGCTGAAGTCCCAACCGCAAAGTAAGAGTTTCGACAACCGTCGGGAGGCAAAGTGGTGCCCTAAGTGCAAAAGTAAGCACTTCGGGTTTTGCAAAACCAACTCCAACCCAAATCCGAGCCCAGTCACATGTTTCAAGTGCGGCCAACCGGGTCATCTTAGCGTCGCATGTCCCATCCGGGGGACAATATGCTTCGAATGCAAGGAAATGGGTCATGTTTGAAGAGAGTGCCCTAAGCTAAGGGGTACGGCGAGAGGAGGAAGTTCGGGAAGCCACCAGAAAAGAGAGGCCATCCCTAAATCTCAGGGTAGAGCATTCCAGATGACGAAGGAGGAGGCGAAGGAGACTGCGGACGTGGTGTCGGGTACGTTCTTACTCAACTCCACACCTGCTAAAGTATTGTTTGATTGCGGTGCAAATTTCTCCTTTGGTCCAATGTGTTTTGCAAGTCTTTAAATTTATCGGTGAGTGCCTTAGATGATGCCCTAGTCATAGAAGTAGCTAACGGGGAACGGGTGATTCTAAGATATGTTCTAAGGAATTGCCAGCTCGAAATCAGTGGCGAGACGTTTGTTGTGGACTTGCTTCCGATGGCTATCGGGAGTTTCGACGTGGTGATTGGGATGGACTGGTTGGCGCGACATCAAGCGGAAATCTTGTGCTCCAAGAAACTCATACGGATTCCCGCCCGAGATGGTAATTTCATCATTGTGTATCGAAAAAAACGAAAGGGCGAAGTGGCCATCATCTCATCCATCAAAGCACAGAAATTCATGGCAAGGAAATGTCCATCGTATCTCGCTTTCGTGTTAGATGCCAGGGTAGAGAAGAAGAAGGTAGATGACGTGCGAGTTGTCAATGAATTTCCGGATGTATTTCCAGATGATCTACCGGGTTTACCACCCGACCGACAAGTGGAGTTCCGGATCGACTTAGTTCCGGGGGTGGCACCTATAGCTCGTACACTGTACCATCTCGCGCCAACGGAGGTGCGAGAAATGATGCCCCAGCTTCAAGAGTTGCTAGAGAAGGGGTTTGTAAGGCCGAGTTCGTCTCCGTGGGGAGCTCCGGTGCTCTTTGTGAAGAAGAAGGATGGATCGATGCGTATGTGCATCGATTACCGAGAGTTGAACAAGGTTACCATCAAGAACAAATACCCACTACCCCGAATAGATGACCTCTTCGATCAACTACAAGGGGTCGGATGCTTTTCCAAGATTGATCTTAGATCGGGCTACCATCAGATGAGAGTCCGAGAAGAAGACGTCCCGAAAACAGCATTTAGAACTCGGTATGGCCACTACGAGTTTCTAGTCATGCCTTTTGGATTGATGAATGCCCCAGCGATATTTATGGATTTAATTAATCGGGTGTGTAGACCATTCTTGGATCGGTCGGTCATAGTGTTCATCGACGACATTTGAAGAGGAGCACGAGCGACATTTGAGAGAGGTCCTGGAAGTGCTAAGGAAGGAGAAGCTTTATGCAAAGTTCTCCAAGTGTGAGTTTTGGTTAAGAGAAGTTCAATTTCTCGGCCATGTTGTGACCCGTGAAGGAGTAAAAGTAGACCCCGCAAAGATCGAGGCGATGATGAACTGGGAGCCCCCGAAAAGTCCAACCGAGATTCGAAGCTTCTTGGGACTTTCCGGTTATTACAGAAGGTTCATCCAAGATTTTTCCAAGATAGCCTCATCGTTGACATCTCTGACTCGAAAGAATGTGAAGTTTGCTTGGACCGAGATTCAAGAGAGGGCTTTCCGTACCCTGCAACAGAAATTGTGTGAGGCCTCAATTTTATCTTTACCCGAGGGGACGGAGGACTTTGTCATTTTTAGTGATGCATCCAAGATAGGATTGGGTTGCGTCCTCATGCAAAGGGGTAAGGTGATAGCGTACGCGTCAAGGCAGTTGAAGGAACACGAGAAGAATTATCCGACGCACGATCTTGAGTTGGCGGCAGTCGTGTTTGCGTTGAAGTTGTGGCGGAACTATCTTTACGGCACCAAGTGCACCCTCTATACCGACCACCAGAGCTTGAAATATGTGTTCGATCAGAAAGAGTTGAACATGCGTCAAAGAAGATGGCTTGAGTTATTGAAGGACTACGACTGTGAACTCCAATATCACCCGGGCAAGGCTAATGTAGTGGCGGACGCATTAATCCGGAAGGAGTATAGTGGAGTGGTAAAGACCTCGTTGGCAAGAATCGAGATCATCTCGAACCTTATGGACATGATAAAGGTTGCTCAAGCCGAAGCAATCCTTAAAGTGAACCTCAAAGATGAAGGAATCATGAAGCAACAACTTGCCTTGACGGAGGATGGGAGGGGATTGAAACTCTTTCAGGGGCGAGTTTGGGTACCCAAGTTAGGGGGATGCCGGAAGCTACTCTTGGAAGAGGCACACAAATCGCGATATTCCATCCACCCCGGGAGCACAAAGATGTATAGGGACTTGAAGCTAAACTTTTGGTGGCCGGTTATGAAGATAGATGTAGCAAATTATGTAGAGAAATGCCTTACTTGTTCGTTAGTAAAGGCCGAGCACCAACGAACGTATGGAAGCCTTCAATCCTTAGAGATACCGGAGTGGAAGTGGGATCACATCACAATGGATTTCGTGACAAAATTACCGAAGACGTTGAAGGGTCACGACACCATTTGGGTGGTAGTGGACCGATTGACCAAGAGCGCGCACTTTTTGGCCATAAGGGAAACGTTACCGTTAGACAATCTAGCAAGAATTTATATCAGCGAGGTGGTCTCGAGGCACGGGGTGCCACTGTCCATTGTGTCTGACCGGGACAGTCGATTCACCTCTCACTTTTGGAGTGCTTTTCAAAGGGAATTGGGGATGAAGGTAAAGTTGAGCACGACATACCACCCGCAAACAGATGGACAAAGCGAGCGGACGATTCAAACATTAGAAGACATGTTACGCTCATGTGTCATCGATTTTAGGGGATATTGGGACTCTCATCTCCCATTGGTGGAATTCGCATATAATAATAGCTACCATGCGAGTTTGGGTATGGTACCATTCGAGGCGTTGTATGGGCGCAAATGTAGGACACCTACTTGTTGGTTGGAAGCAGGCGAGAAGAAATTCGTCGGACCGGAAATAGTACAAGAGACCGCAGACAAAGTTAAGAGCATTAGAGAACGTTTGAAAGCGGCACAAGATCGTCAAAAGAGTTACACGGACAAAAAGCGGCGGCCAATGGAATTTCAAGTGGGTGACCGAGTGATGTTAAAAGTGTCACCTTGGAAGGGAATCATAAGATTTGGCAAGCGAGGAAAGCTTAGCCCACGCTTTCTCGGGCCTTTTCCTATCGTTGAGCGTGTGGGACGCCAAGCCTACAAGCTTGATCTGCCGCCTGATATGAGTGGGATTTACCCTACATTCCACATCTGTTATCTACGGAAGTGCTTGGCGGAGGAGGAAAACGTTATACCATTATCCGAAATTCGTGTGGACAATGGCCATTGCATTGAAGAGCCGGAAGCCATCTTGGAGAGAGAGACGAAGAAACTCCGTCATAAAGAAGTAACGATGGTGAAAGTTCAAAGGAAACATCATCGAGGTGCAAACGTGACTTGGGAAGCGGAAGGGGATATGAGGAAGCGATATCCTCATTTGTTTGTGTGAAGTGAGATTTCGGGGACGAAATCTATTCCTAGTGGGGGAGGATTGTAACACCCGTTACGAGACGTTCGTATTTTAGACGTTATATTGCAAATTTTATGAATTTTTATTCGTGAAAATTTTAGAGTGTTACACTGATCCCTCGAATCCAAATGCCTAACTGGTTATAAACCGCGGTCCTAAAACCCGGTCCCGGTCCTTCAGCGGTCCCAAGCCGGGCCGAGCCCATTTGGCCACCTTTATTTATGGATAGGCAACAAATGAAAATCCTGAAATTACTTTGTGGATATTTTATCCACCTTAAAGGTGCACCCGTTTACAAAAACTATTGCGTCTATCGCTGCTACAATAATTAAAATATGGATGTAGAGAATGAGTCGAAAATGCTTTCAAGACGAAGACATTTAAATAAGAGGTTAAGTCCACTTCTTGAAAAAATGTTTTATAGTACAGTTCTTGTACAATGTCAATTCAAAAACTGGCACATAAATATGCTAAGACAATCCACCACAATATAATTTTTAATGCAATTTATAAAATGTCACATCAATTTTAGACATTATTTAGAAGGGGAGGCTAAATGCACCAATTTTTTTACTAAATACACCAAAAAAAAAATTACTAAATACACCAACAATTTGAAGAAGAGACATCTCAAACATGTTCATTTTATAGGTGGCATCCATCAACAACACGTGTGGAAATGCACGCCATATCTCCAGTGATCTTGGATGAGCAAAGAATAAATCTTCCAACTGATTAGTCGAGTTATTTGCATGCTAAAAAAAACGTAGCCTTCTTCCTGTAAAAATGACATCACAACTTGCATTGGAGTTCTACCTGCCGCCTTCTGAAGTCGAATTTTCTGGCATTGATTGTATATAGTTTTCTTTGTAGACACGTTATCTGGATATTGCTGCTTTATTGTCGATAACATATCTCTAGGTTACGGAATTGGTCCCTAAAAGAAAAATACATTTTACAAAGTTATAATAAAATCAAAAGTTACAAATTTACAAATTTACAAAGTTATAATAAAATCAAAAGTTACAAATTTATAGAATAAAATCAAATCAAAAGTTACAAATTTATAGAATAAAATAAAATCAAAAGTTACAAATTTTATAAAATTATAAAATCAAAACACACACACACACACACACATATATATATATATATATATATATCATATATATATATAAAGATAATAATAATAATAATAATAATAATATATAAGTGAAATGACATTTTTAATAATTGGATCGGAAAACATGCATTCACTATTTGCACCTTTTTGGTGCAAATAGCACCCCCCGTTACAAATTTATAGAATAAAATAAAATCAAAAGTTACAAATTTTATAAAATTATAAAATCAAAACACACACACACACACACATATATATATATCATATATATATATAAAGATAATAATAATAATAATAATAATATATAAGTGAAATGACATTTTTAATAATTGGATCGGAAAACATGCATTCACTATTTGCACCTTTTTGGTGCAAATAGCACCCCCCGTTACAAATTTATAGAATAAAATAAAATCAAAAGTTACAAATTTATAGAATAAAATAAAATCAAAAGTTACAAATTTTATAAATTTATAAAATCAAAACACACACACACACACACATATATATATATATATATCATATATATATATATATATATATATATATAAAGATAATAATAATAATAATAATAATATATAAGTGAAATGACATTTTTAATGATTGGATCGAAAAACAAGCATTCACTATTTGCACATTTTTTTGTGCAAATAGCACCCCCCCCCTATTTAGAAATAACCCTTTACTACAATGATTTCTCACAAATTTTTTAAGTGACACCTTATCATAAAAAATATATTTTAAACAAATAATAACAAAACTACAATTAAATATTTTTTTACTATAACTAATTACCAAATAATTTATTAATTAAATAATTATTATAAAGTAAAATAAATAAAAAATTTATTTTATATTTATAAAATATATTGATTGTTTTAGTATTATTTTATATTTATAAAATCTATACTATATTATAAAAACGACATAAAATACTCTTAATTACAACATTTAAAGCACAAATTACAACTAATTAAAGCCAATTACTTAATTTACAACTTCTTAATGCTTTGGTACAACTTCATAATGCTTTGATACAACAACTTCTTAATCCTAACCCTACCATCATCGCCTTTCTCTCGATCGGCTCATCTATCGCCGCTGCTATCCTCATCTATCTCAGGTACGATTTCTCTCTCAAATCGATTTCACAGTTGGGTTTCCTTCACAAGGTTTTGTTTATGTTTCTCTCAATTTCGGGTTATCTCTATCGCAATTACCTTTTCAGGTTCGATTATTGATCAAAGATGATTGTGGGTTTTGAAGGTATGAAAGCAAACCCAAACTTATGTGTTTCTATTAAATCTGTATTGGTTTTGCTTGCTAGGTGTTCGATGAAATGCTTCAACTAATTCGTTTTTCTTTCTTCTTCTATGGATTAAGGTTGTTTCCTATCGATTTTGTTCTCACGGTAATCATCAATTTCACGCATTCTGTGTTCTGTGTTCTTGATCGATCAATATTACAATAATGTTTTCGTCTTTAATTTTTCAGATGGAACAGGGTCTAAGAAACCGGGTTCTTGAGGTAACAGAATCGAACCTGTTTATCTCTTTTGGAGATAGTGTATTTGACTTACAACAGGTTTGGTAGCTTATTACACTTCTTCTTTCATAATCAATCATATGTACAGTTCCATTATTTTTAAGCCACTCACAGGGACACTTGCAAAATACCTTGTGTATCAAAATAGTTTATGATCAGTAATATTTCATACGTTGTTTGCTTTCATATTATGTTCTGTTTATAGATTCAGGTTTCTTGTCTAGACATAAGTTTGTAGCAGTGTTGCTTTTTGGGAATGCCTAAAACCATTTGCTTTGAGGTCTCTTTCTATAAGACCAAATACATCATGTTTTCTTAATTCTGTGATGGAGAGAATTAAAAGTTCATGTTAGAGATGATTTGGTGGTTTTTAAGTTTAGTTTCTCTATTCATTTGTATATCTACATTCATACTTGCAGCTGGTTACGGAAAGTTTACAAAGATGAATTAGAGCTCGAGACTTATTTAAAATCACATCTCTATGCAGCTTGCAGTGAAGTAAAGTGAGTGATATCCTTCTTTCTCTCTCTTTCTCTTTATGCTATCTTGTTTGCATTTGCTGGCATTATTCAAATATAAAATGTCATTGAATATTTTGTGGGTAGTTACTAAAAAGTAGGAATAGCATGCGGAAAGTCATGATTCGCTGGCAATATTTTTCGATTATGCATGAAAAGAGAGACTGTCTTATGAATTTCTCATAATTTACAAGTGCACTAATGGGCTATTCATACAAGGTGTTTGGGGGAAAAAGATGGCAAAACCTGAAGGTGGACACCTGTCAGTTGATTACACTTGCATGAAATGGCTATCCTTGGAGAAAAAGGTTTACTTTATTTTAAAACTATTTTTGGATTCAAATGGTTTATTTACATAAGTCAGGGCAGGGTTTTGGTTATATATTGCTTAGCGTATGAAATATATTGTTATTGACTACATGGACTATGTATGATCAGAAAAAAAGGAAGCTTCGAAGTTTGTTGCTTATTTTAGGAACTGGGGTGGTGATGTTCTAGCTTTGGATGTCTCTGCTGACTGCTGGTCAATCAAAATGGAGGGTTAGTGATTGCCATCCTGGGTGAGTCCCACGTTCATTTTCTTGTGCATGTCAAGTTGCTTGATAAGGATCTTGTGTTCGTATTCAGATTTTTCTTATCTTTCACAGTAGACTTGATAAACTTAGGCTTGGTGTCTGCAGGTTATGGCTTTAGGTTGTCATAGTTGTGTGAGAGACCATTTATGATCCATTTCCATTTAACTCCAATTCATGTGACTCCATTGTGAGTTTCACCAAGAACATATCCATAAATTATGTTTTTAACATACATGCACTCATGCCTATCGACCACAAGCTTATGTAACCATGTCACACTCCTTACGAGTCTTGCATGTGATTGAAGTTAACATCAGGATTTCAGTTTATAACAACCACTCTTAGAAATGGAGAGTGCCAATGGTGATATTGTTTTTTTAGATCTTGATGTGGATCAATATTTTGCAAGACCCACAAGCAAAATCTACTTTTATTGCTATTAAAATCTCATTTTCACAACAACGTGCAGGGGTGTCACTGCCATCTCTTCTCCCACAAATGGATCATGTGTATATACGGCTGGTGTTGATGGGATGATATGTGAACTTGATTCAATGACAGGGAACTTGTTGGGCAAGTTTAGAGCCTCTGCAAAAGCCATATCTTCACTGTTTGTTTCATCAGGTATATATTGCTCAATTTTAGTGTGAAATTAACACAGTTTTCTAGGTTTTGTAGTTGTAAAGGTACTTACTTGAGAATTTTTGAAAATTTATTTATTTATGTAATTGAGAATTTTTGACAATCGTTATTTATTTATGGAATTGAAAATTAAAATCGTTATTTATTTATGGAATTGACTGAGATTTTAGGAATATCCTCTAAACTGATAAGATTTCAAACATATGGAAACTATATAATAATGGATTATATATTAAAAAAATTAATAAATAATGGAACTTAGGAAAGTGTATAATTTACAATTTTTTATAATTTATTTATGGAATTGACTGAGATTTTGGGAATCTCCTCTAAACTCATGAGATTTCCAAATTGTAGGATCCAAATTCGTCCCCTATATTAATAGGATTGGAGTTTCGTAAGTTAAAGGCACTCCAACATTTGAAGTTCAAGTACGAAGAATTGGAGAAATCTTTTGAAGGGAGAAAACAAGGTTTTCGTCGTTATTCCATCAAATTGAGGTAACCTTCTTCATCATCTTGTTCTTTCTTTTAGTACTTTTGTTGCATAAAATTTAGGCTTTTGCTGTCAATTACATGGACAAACTTGAGCACAAATTCAAAATGCAAAAAAAAAGTACTAACAAATTTCTGCATATTTCAATCGAGTGTAAACAGATTTTGTATATACACACACAAACAGACACACACACACACACACACACATATATATATATATATATATTGTATATAAAGATAAAGATAAAGAAAGCATAGATGTTGAACATGATCTAAAGGGTTACCTATGCAAAACTCAAAGACAGTAACAAAAACTATGCTTTCTTTATCTTTATATACAATATATATATATATATATGTGTGTGTGTCTGTTTGTGTGTGTTTTTGTGTGTATATACAGAATCTGTTATTAAGTTCACATCTTTACAGTAACAAAATCAACATATAAAGTTCTTTTTATATGCTCTTGGTATTGTAAAAAATTCCGATCGAGTTAAGCTGTAAACAATTCATTTGTTGTTAAGCTGTTGATTTTGTTACTATTATTAGAGTGTAAACAATTCCAACGCTTGGTGGAATTGTTTTAAACTAGGATAAGCCAATTAGGTATTTGGATCAAAGAGTCCAGGTACTGTGTTTTAAGCAGTTTAGCATTTCCTTGCTTGTTTGAACCTATTTCCCTCACATATGTGATATGTCCCTGCTGCCTTTATTGTAGTTGATGTCTGCTTGCACACACTTTTTTGCTACTTTGTTTTCTCTTTCTCATGCTCTCCTGTTTCTTTTCAAATTATGAATTGCAAAGAAACAACCTCACCACCTCTTGGGGTTCAGAAAAGTCTGCGTGCATCCTACCCCGACCTACCTCTGAGTGATATATTGCGTACGTTTGGTTTGGTTTGATCACAAAGTGGGTTGAAAAATAAAAATAGTGAGCAGATTCTTTTGAAAGATGCAAATGTAACATGGTCATTTCATATGTTTTAAACTACTCGGCCAGAATAGAAACAAAAATTGATGGAAATGGGCTATCTATTAACTAAAACAATACTAATGGCTTGTTTTGTTGACTTTTAAGCCTTGTGACCCTTCTGCCATGATTGGTGGCTTGAACAGGTATTTTGTCGTCAATTAATAATGACCTTCCGTCGAGAATTATGATAAATAAAAATCAAATTGCAATATACCAAGCCAAATGAAAATGAAGATTGGTTAATTCTTACACTTTGATCACCCGGTACAGTTTGCTGTTAAGCTGTTTTTGGTTGGTAAATTATATAATTTTTTTCCATGAATCCATTTATGTTATTTTAATGGGATCGTGTCTAAATTTCAAGAGGGGACCGTGTCTAAATCCATTTGCTGTTTTGATGTTTTTTTGTGTTAAATGATCGGAAAATGGAGATACCTTTTTCTTGAATTCGATTGATTTCAAAACGGGTTTGCTTTTGATTTGAGTTTTATGGAGCTAAGAATGCCATGTAAGGTGACTCTAAAGCTTTCTGTTGTTCTTGTCCTTATCGTCGTTATAGCTCTCGGGTTTGGTCATAATATTTGGGTTGGCTTCTTCATAAATCAGTCGCTCTACTCTTTGTAGTAGATGTCACGACTACTTACATCCCACCACCAGTGTTAAGACTAATTTTGTAGTAATCATTGTATTTATTCTCAGTTGTCTTTACTGTGCTTAATGTGCTTATCTGTATTGGTTAAGAACTGGGGTATTTAAGTCTCTTTGGTGCTTAGTGTTTGTAACTTTGAGATCATTTTGAATAGAACGTACACATTTGGAGCTCTCTACTTTCTCTCACTAGATTTAGACCGATCTTGGACTTTCAATTGGTATCAGAGCTATTCTGAATCTGAGAGGACTGAGAGTAGTTGATTTAGATTCTGAATTTGTGGATTAAAGCAGAAAATTTGATCGATTTTCTTGATATTTTCAAGAAAATCTCGTTTTTTGCTTTTTCATCAAATTTGGATAGGTTTCTGGTCGAATTTGTTTGTAATATGTTTCTTTGGAATCGATTTTAGTAGTAGATCATATCTGCTTCATATAATTTTGAATGAAAATCATGTTTTGATCTTCGATTTTGCGATTTTGTGAATTTCAGAAAACCCGTTTCGAACGTACTGTTACATTCACGAATTTGAGATTTAGTGGTTTTTAATCAAAATTGGTGTTTGAATGTTGTTAAAAAGATGTTTTCGATCATTTGTATGTGATTTTCTTGCAGTAATTTCATAGTTTTAATCGATCTTGCGAGTTTTATTTGATTTTTTACTGTTTGCGCAAGTTCTTGTAGGTTTGCGCAAGTTCATATAGGTTTGCGCAAGTTCATACTACTTTGCGCAAGTTCATATTGTGTTCTAATCTGTGTTAGTGTTTCAGGTTTTCGCATTGGGCTTATCACGCAAAGCAAATTTTGTGTATCCAGTGCTTTCCGAGAAAACTCAGTTTTCGTATCATCAAGCTCACGCAAAGCTCAGTTTGCGTACTCTGTTACTTACGCAAAGCTCACTTTGCGTCTTCCTCATCACGAAAAGTTCGATTCTCGTATCACTTGGATTACGCAAAGTTCATTTTGCGTATCACGTGGCTTACGCAAAGTTGGTATTGCGCATCACTTGTCTTACGCAAAGCTCAGTTTGCGCAACCTTCTTGTCTCGAAAAGTTCGGTTCTCGCATCACTCGAATTACGCAAAGTTCAGTTTGCGTATCGTTTGGCTTACGCAAAACTCATTTGCGGATCTCACTACTTACGCAAACCTTCTGTTTGCGCAAGTTTTCTAGTTCCAGACTTAGAATTTTCTGACCTTCTGAATTTTTCAAGATGTCTTTGCAATCTCAAGTTTACAAGAATGACCTGATGATGTCATTGGGGTCTGACACTCGGCCTCCCATACTGATTAACGAAAATGAATTTGAACAGTGGCAAGACTGATTCATTAACTTCATAGAAAGACAACCGAATGGGGATAACATGATGAAATCTCTAACTGAGGGTCTTATAGAGAGGCTGATGAAAGTTATACCAGCTACTGCAACTACTCTAGCTACAACTGTTGAGAAAGCTTTAAGGGAGTATGATGCTGATGAACTGTTAAGATATCAAGCTGATAACCAGGCCAAATCTAATTTGATTCTTGCACTACCCAATTCGATCTACAACAGAATTGACTGTTTCAAACAGAATCCTATGCTTATGTGGACTCAATTGGAAAAGATTATGCTTGGTACAGCTGTGTCAACTCAACTGCGTCAGACAAGGTACATGAATAATTTTGAGGAATTCAAAGCGAAAGACGGGGAAAGTCTGAAGAGCGTATTTGATAGATTTTGGGCTGTCATCAATGATCTGTATAAGATCAAAGTTACCAAGACTGAATTGGAGGCCAACCTGAACTTTCTGAATGCACTCCAACCTGAATGGAGCAAGTCCTGTCATAGGATGAGAAATGATGTCAGGCTTTCTACTATGCCCATTCAGGAATTGTATGAAATTCTGATGACCGATGAATCCATGGTCTTGGAAAAGAAGGCAAAGTTGGATAAGAAGAATAAGCCTAAGTCAGTGGATCCGATTGCTCTTCTGGCTAGCCAACTGGCTGAGCAAGCTTTATCTGAATCTGCTTATGATGGGTCAACGGATGATGATGGTGAAGCTCTGGAGAAATCTATGATACTCCTCACTCAACATTATCAGAAAAGGTTCCAACACAAATCAGGATCCAACAACCTGCGATTTACATCCGGCTCAAAGAAAGTGGAACCTGGTGCACCATCAAAGGCATTCACTCCAAAGTATGAGCCTGCAAAAGTGGTTGAGCCTAAAAAGGAAGAGAAGAAGATTATGAACTGCTTCAACTGTGGCAAACCGGGGCACATAGCTAAGGAGTGTCGAGTGAAGGTGATAAAGGATTCAGCTTTCTACAGAAAGAAGTTGGAACTGGCAGAGAAGCGAGAGAATGGAACTATACTGATGGCTGAGGAGGAGTACTGGTTGGATCATTCAGACAACGAAGCTGAGAACGAGGAGACAGCTGCAATGTGTTTCATTGGAGATGACAAGAGTGATGATGAAGAAGATGATACCTCCACTGATGATTCTGAGGTAATTTCTGAGTTTGATGTTAACTTTGTTTCTTCTTAATTGAACGTTATTGTCAATGCTTTAAATGATTTTCGTTCCAAGTTCATATCTGAAAAGCTTGATAATCAAGAAAAGTCTATTTTGATTGAAAAATTGAAAATCTCTCTGAAAGATGAAAAGACTATTTTAACTGACAAAAAAGAGAAATTTCAAAAACAGTTGGATGATTTAGAAAATTCAAATCAGACTTATCGTGATTCTTTGACTGATTTGAACAAAAGTTTATCTGATAAAATAATTGTGTTAGAAGAAAATTTGTATAAGAGAAACCAAACTGAGCAAACTATATATATGAATAAGCCTAGGAGTGATGAGGCTATAAAAGAAAGGTGGGGACTTGGTTTTGAAAATCCTCATTGTCTAAACAATGTTATTTCAAAAACCCTAACCTTATATAATTTTGATTATCTAACTCTTGCGAATTATGCTCCTCAATTTAAAATTGGTTGGTTGAATGAAAAGCAAGTTTTAGAAATTGAAAATCAAAAGAGGATGCATAACAAGAAAATGGAAATGCCATTTGTTTATACGTCTGAAAATGCCAAGTATTTTCCTGAGAAAACGAAGAAGTCCAGAAATTCCAAAAATGTTTTAAATGTCAAATCTTCCAATAAATCTTCATTACCAACTGAATTTGTTGATATATATGCTAACACTGATAAGGAAAATGCATCTCCGGTGTCGTATGATTCTAGGAGATACATTCCCCCATTAGTGTTAGAAGGCAAGATAGTTGATCTTGAAGATAAATTGGAAGAACAAAGTCTTCAAACTGATTTAGAAAACGATTTATTTCTTTTTATAATGAAAACAAGTTTTGAAGACATAATGTCTTCTGGATTTTCTAAAGATTCTAAGGAAAATACTCAAGTTCCTAAAAACAATGTGCATTTGCGCAATCAGTTGGTTACGCAAACTGATACCTTGCGCAAGCCGTTGATCGCGCAAAGTTCAGTTTGCGCCACCAATGGGTTGCGCAAACCTCCTCCTGGCTTGTGCATTTTTGAAAATTTTCACTCCGAAGCTAGTTCAAATATGTTGAATGCTCAGTCTGATTTTTAGATAAAGTTTCTTCTTCTGATTCAATTATTCATGATTCTTTTACGCTAAATGTTCAATATTATAAAAAGAAGCGTAAAAGAAGAAGGTCAAAGAATTCAAGGAAACATGATAGTGTCTTGTCTGAAAATTCTAATTCTTCTGATTTTTCTGTTTTAGATCGGACTGTAAAGAAGTCACCAAAGCTGATATGGAGGGTTAAGCAGCAATCACCAGAATCTGACCTGTTAGGAGATAAATGTGTAGAAAATCTTTGTGATACTGATACATTTGCTTCTTGTAATAAAACCTCAAAATATTCAATTCAGCAAATGGTTCACATAGCAAAGAATGTCTCATATGCTTCTTCTAGTTCTAATTCTGATGATTGTGTTTCTTCCTCTATTGATGATTGCATTCTTGATTGTTTGAATAATAAATCTTCGAAAAATAAAACACACAAATCTAACAAGAAGGGACCCATAAGCATATGGGTACCTGAATCTGTGTAGTTTCTGTATGTGCAGCTTAGTCATTTATGGTATCTGGATTCGGGGTGTTCCAAACACATGACGGGAAACAAATCACTACTTTCCAATTTTAAAGAAAAATGTTGCGGTCGTGTTAAGTTTGGAAACTGTGAGACGACTCCAATTCTTGGTTATGGTGATCTTGTTCAAGGTAATATAACTGTCAAGAGAGTCAGCTACGTCGAAGGTCTAAGCCACAACTTATTCAGCATCGGACAATTCTGTGATAAAGATCTTGAAATTAGCTTCAAATCTAAAAGAGTTGCTGTGAAGAATGACAGTGGCAGGGACTTATTGGTTGGAAAGAGAAGATCCAATTTATATACAATTGATCTTTCCAAGGTTAAGATCCCATCAGACATCTGTTTGCTATCTAAAGCCTCTGTTCATGAAAGTTGGATTTGGCATCGTCGACTAGCTCATCTCAACTTTAAGTATATGGATCGCCTGGTCAAGAATGATTCAGTGAGAGGTCTTCCAGTACTTCGTTTTCAGAAAGACCACCTCTGTCAGGATTGTGAGAAAGGAAAGATGAAGAAAGCTCCTCACAAGCCAAAACCTAAACCCTGCACTTCAGACATACTTGATTTACTGCATGTTGATTTATGCGGACCAATGAAGACAAAGAGTATTGGTAAGAAAAGATATGTCTTGGTGGTTGTTGATGATTACTCAAGATATACATGGGTGAAGTTTCTAAAATCCAAAGATGAGACCCCAGACATTCTTATCAACCTCATCAAAACAATTTAGACCAACAAGCAAAAGAAAGTCAAGGTTGTCAGATCAGACAATGGAACTGAATTCAAGAACAGTACTCTTCAAGCTTTTTACGAGGATCAAGGAATTCAACAACATTTTTCTGCTGCTAGAACACCGCAACAGAATGGGGTTGTTGAACGTCAAAATAGAACGCTTGTTGAGGCTGCAAGATCTATGCTTGCTTATTCTGGTCTTCCTTTGTCTCATTGGGCTGAAGCTGTTTCAACTGCATGTCATACTCAGAACCGATCGATTCTACATCGCCGATTCAACAAAACACCATATGAGCTGATGAACGGTATCAAACCGAATGTCAAATATTTCAAGTCTTTTGGGTGTAAGTGTTACGTTCTGAATGACAGGGATAATCTAAATAAGTTTAGTCCGAAGGCAGATGAGGGTATTTTTCTGGGTTATTCATCTAACTTTGCAGCTTACAGAGTCTTTCTTATCTCAGCAAGAAAAGTGATAGAGAGTGTAAATGTCAAATTTGACGAAGCTGCTGATTTGGTTTCTGGTCAACCAGGCTCAGAACCCGTTTTTACTGAGAATTCAGCTTCTGAACAACTCAGTTCAGAACCTTCGCCACAATTGACAAATCAGGATTCTTCTACTTCTTCGCTTAGTCTTTCTGATCTTGATTTTCTGTTTGAAAATTTTTATGATGATGTGCCTAGATCTAACTCTGAAAATGTTTCAAATGTTTTGAATCAGGAAACTGTGAGCACATCTGCTACAAATTCCGTTGCATCTATCTCTGAAACTTATGTTGTTCTAGTACCTCCTGTTATTCAAACCATTTCTTCTGAACCTGATCAGACACAATCAGAAACTGAGCCTATTCCTGAAGAATATGCTCAAGAACAACCTGTTCAAGAGGAATCAGTTCAGGAAGACGAACAAACTGTTGTTATTCAACCAACTCTTCCAGAATCTGATCCAGATGTTGTTGAGCTACCTCCTCTTTTAGTTCAACCTGAACCTCCTTCTCAACAATTAGAAGTTGTTCAAGATATTATTGATCCTCTCCCTCACACCACCAAATGTACAAGATCTCATCCTATTCATCAAATTATTGGAGATCCTCAAGCAAGTGTGTCTACACGCTCCAAGACGGCAACTTCCAACGAATGTCTCTTCACTTGCTTTCTAAGCAAGATTGAACCAACCAAAGTCTCTGAAGCGTTAGAGGATCCGGATTGGATTATAGCTATGCAAGAGGAGCTCAATCAATTTGATGCGCTGAAAGTTTTGAGACTTGTACCACGGCCGAAAGGAAAGAGCATAATTGGAACAAAGTGGATATTCAAGAATAAGAAAGACAAAGATGGTATTGTTATTCGGAACAAAGCAAGATTGGTAGCCAAGGGTTATCGACAAGAAGAAGGAATTGACTACGATGAAACATTCGCGTCGGTCGCTCGACTTGAAGCTATTCGTATGTTTCTCGCTTTTGCTGCTTATCGCAATTTTACCGTGTATTAGATGGACGTGAAGACAGCCCTCCTTAACGAGAAATTGAAAGAAGAAGTCTATGTATCTCAACCAGAGGGGTTTGTTGACAAAGACCGTCCTGATCACGTATACTTTCTCGATAAAGCACTGTATGGCCTGAAACAAGCACCGAGGGCGTGGTATGATGAGTTGTCAGCCTTCTTGATCAAATCTGGGTTTACCAAGGGATCCATCGATACCACTCTTTTCATTTATAGATCAAACTTGGATATTTGCTTTGTTCAAATATACGTAGATGATATTATCTTTGGTGCGACTAACAAATCTTTATGTACTTGGTTTTCTGATCTTATGACCTCTAGGTTTCAGATGAGCATGATGGGAGAAATCAATTTCTTCCTCGGCTTACAAGTGAAACAACTTCCAGATGGAATATTCATCAACCAGTCAAAGTACGTGTTTGACATATTGAAGAAATTCAAGATGGACAAGTCGTCTTCAATTGGTACGCCTATGGCACATGGAGCCAAAATCGGACTTGATCCAGATGGAAAAGTTGTGGATCAAAATACATATCGAGGAATGATCGGATCGCTGATGTATCTAACTGCCAGTCGCCCGGACATAATGTTTTCTACCTGTTTGTGTGCCAGATTCCAAGCCAAGCCTAAAGAATCTCATCTATTAGCAGTCAAGCGCATTTTTAGATACATTAAAGGAATTCCTTATTTAGGTTTATGGTATCCTAAGAGTTCTGACTATAAGTTGATTGCTTATTCTGATGCAGATTTTGGCGGTAATCAATTGGACCGGAAAAGTACTTCAGGTCACCATCAATTTTTGGGTGACAGACTAATAAGTTGGGCGTCGAAAAAGCAAAACTGCGTGTCTATATCAACAGCCGAAGCTGAATACGTCGCTACAACTAGTTGTTGTGCTCAAGTGCTTTGGATGAAAACGCAACTTCGCGATTATGGGATGCTATACAAGACAGTGCCAATCTATTGTGACAGCAAATCCGCGATCGCGATATCAGTCAATCCGGTCCAGCACACCAAGACTAAACACATCGATATGCGGTACCATTTCATTAAACATTATGTGGAAGAAGGTACTATTGAATTATATTTTGTATCAACTGAATATCAACTTGCTGATATCTTTACAAAAGCTTTAGATGAAAAACGTTTTAATTTTCTGCTTTCAAAACTTGGCATGTTGAATTTAAAAGTTTAAATCTTTACAAATTTTATTATATAAAGTAAAATTTTACAGATTTTCTTTCTTTTGAATAAAATGTGTGTCTAGGATCTTTTTCAAGTTCTTTGTTTATATTAAAGTTTTATATGTTCAACTTTCAAGTCTTACAAAAGTCGAAAAGTCAGCAATATGTTTGTAGCTTTTGATACTACTTTAAAGATATGTGAGTCGGAATATTTATAGTTTACTTTGCTTTGACTACCTAAATGATCAAAATTATAGAACGGAATGAAAATATGGGCTAAGCAATTCGATATAGATCTGAGTGATTGAGATGATTAATTCTATATATAAAATACAGAAATCTCTGAGTTTAAAAGTTTGTACATGTGGCCTTTCTGGTTTGGGAAAGTAAGTTCCGTGGGATGCTTGTCATCTGGTCCCCTAAGGTCATTTGGTCTGGGAGTGATCGAACCCAAATCCTTCTATAGAATCAGATCGAAAGTCATGTTCTACTGGTATGAATGGGTTTAGGATGTGTCGATGTAGCCTTTCTGATCCGGGAAAGTAAGTTCCAAGGGGTGCTTGACACCTAGTCCCCTAAGGCCATCTGGTCTGGGAGCGGCTGACCCAAATCCTGCAATAGGGTCAGATAGAAAGTTACGTTTACGGCACGTTCTTTACTTACCAAACTTTTTGTTAAAAGATGCCAAAGTGCACACGCTTAAAAGATGCCAAAGAGCACACTCATGTAAAGATGCCAATGTGCACAATGCTAAAAGATGCCAATGAGCACACATCTCATGATACTTGGTGATATGTTTGAGTTGTGATAAACCTGTAAATTTGTGAAAGTCTTAATTTTTGATGACTTAGTGTTAGTACATGCAAAGTTCTCTATAATATTTTTAGAATTGCATTTTTCTTGAAGCTAATCGAAGTTCGCATGCGAGCACACTGAATAGATAGCTGGAAGTTTTTGAAACTGAACATGTCTTAACTTGATATGCAATAAAACGTGTTCTTGCATCCAACAACTCACGTTTGATTTCACCTGATTGATAAATCTGTGATATTTTACTGAGTAGACTTTAATTTGTTTAGTGTTTAAATTTTTATATGTTTAGTTGTTTCAAAATTTATATTCAGTATTATTTTTCTTTTTACACTGATGTTTATATGGTTATGTATCCATATTTTTGTTAAATGGTCTGTGCATATTTCGAGGGGGAGAGCCAATCTGCAAAGAATATCTGATCTATTCTGTTTTTAAGGGGGAGTGATTTTAGCTGCTAAAATTCTTCATGTACTGATCAGAATTTTCAACAGGTAAGTATTTCTGATATTTCTACACAATTGCTATTCTGATATGTCAAATTTTGTGCATTTGTGTAGGGGGAGTAAAAGGTATTCAGGTAATATTTTTTTAGAGTATTTTTGTTTTAGGTAAATATTTTTTTTTTGTTTTAGGTAATACTTTATGTTTTTAATTTTAGTTTAGTTTTAGTCTTTTTAGTTTATATAGTGTTTTCTCTTTCATTTCTCTTTTCCCGCTTGTTGAGTTTTCTCTCTGACCATCGAACTTCACTCTCTCTGTTGAACTTTCATTGTGCCGAACTCTAATCTGATTCCTTTCAGATTTTGATTCTTGATAATCAGGTATGTTTTCGATTCCCTATTGCATTCGATTCTTGATATGAGTTGTATTGTGTATTGTGTTCTTAATCGATTCGAAATGTTCATTATCTGATTTACGGTTTTTTCCTCGAACTGTTCATCTTCCCAGATTTCAAATTTGTTGTTTATTGCTTGAATTGATCGTTGGGTTTGTCTTAGACTTATAATTCGTCAATCAGGTATGAGTTTTCTTACTATATTTTGTTGATTTGTAGCTTTAATTTTGATGTTTTTGTGTTTTTCGTATAAGAACTCACGAAAACTAGGGTTTTCGTATCAAGAATGGTTTACGCAAAGTTAAGTTTGCGCAACCAACAGGACACGCAAAGTCCAGTTTGCGTATCCCGTTGGTCACGCAAAGTGTACTTTGCGTAACATACTTGACACGCAAACCTCAATGTTTTTGTGTTGTTTGTTTTGTGTAGTTTGCGTAACTCATTAGTCACGCAAAGTCTACTTTGCATAACCAGTTGGTCACGCAAAGTCTACTTTGCGTAACCTACGTATCACGCAAACTTTGTGTTTGTGTTGAAAGTTTTCAAGTAAGGTTTTCGTAACAAGTTAATCACGCAAACCTCAGTTTGCGTTATGAACTGAATACGCAAACTTCAGTTTTCGTATCATGCCTGTCACGCAAACTGTCCTTTGCGTATCACGTTCATTGCGCAAACCTCACTTTGCGTTTCTAACATGTTACGCAAACCAGACTTAGAAAATTTTTTCATTTTTCAGTTTTCTTACTTTGTCTATTTTTTTCGTCGTTTTTGTTTTCCAGGTCATTAAATGACTTCTAATACTCAATCAGATCCAATGATACAAGACGAGAATGTTCTTCTTGATGATCCGTCTGATCAAGCTTCTCACGAGACGCCGATACTGTCTGTTCCTTCAGTAGGGGCCAATCTATCTGCATCTCGCCGAACGCCGAACGATGTCTTTCCTATTATGATGTACATTCTGCCATACAAGCCGAACAATTACTTTGTGGATTTTGACCGAATCAAAATACATCCGGTGATTCGAGCGATTCTCAGAGGACATCCACTTGCACAGGCTCTTATTTCATGTGCTGACGTTCCAGAAGTATATATACAGCAGGCATGGCATACAATTACAAAGAATGAGCTTGCTCGTCCGCACAGATTTGATCTGCAGATTGATTAATATGACTCATTTCTTTCTTACAAGCGTCTACGTCTTATTCTGGAGCTTCCTGAGCCCAACTCCAGACCAGGCAGAACTTCATATGACAGTTTTCCTTCTGAAGAGGATGTTCTTGACGGAATTAGAAATCTTGGATATACTGGCAGATTGAACAGAGTTAGTGATTTTGACAAGTCACATCTTCCTCCAGTTTGGTATGCTCTCTTCTCTGTTCTCATCAGGTGTCTTATGGCAAAGCATTCTGGAACGGACAGCGCAAATCTACTTTATCTCCGGTTGTTCCATGCAGTCATCTATGACTTGCATGTCGACTATACATATATATTCTGGACTGAACTCTCGGAGAGGGTACAAGACAAGCTTACAAACAAGAAGCGCAAGTTCATTCCATTTATCAGATTCTTGAAGCTGATCATTCGAAGTGTGCTCAGAAGCAATTCAACTATTCCACGCAGATTATCTTGGCCGCAGGTTCCGGATACAGAAATGCTTTATATTCAGAAACAGAAGTAGTCGTTCAACTATTCCATGACTATTCCGTACACTCTAATCGCCAACTATGCTGATATGACTGATGACAATGTCATTCAGTACTGCATGGAGAACGAATTCTTGGAAGCTGATCAAGAAGAGCCGGATAATGATGAACGAGCAGAACCTTCCAATGCCGAACAAGAGGTTGAAGAACAACAGTTTGAAGAAGATATGGCAGATCAACAGATTAATGATGTTCTTGCTGATATTGTTATTGAACCGGTTGTTCATAATACTTCTGATGCTACTGTTGATGCTTCTGCTGGTGATGGTGATAAAGATGAAGCTAGTGATGAAGAAGCTGATATTGGTGCTGATATTCCTGACAGTGAAGATGATAATGATGATGATAATGACGGAGATGACGATGTTCAACCAAGTCTTCGGGTGTTTACAAGGCAATCTAAGGAACCTGAAGTGCATGTGTCAAAAGAAGTTGTATCAGAAGATGAATCTGTTTCTGTTAATCCTTCAGTTGCTCGTATTCAAGTAGATGAATTGGATTTAGCGTTTGCTCAAGCCTCAGCCCAGATACAAAGTCAAGCTCCAGCAACTTCTCTTGCTGATATTCATTCTACAACCGTTTCAGCTGTAGAGCTTTCTTCTGTTCAAGCTCGGGTTTCTTCTGATAAATTTTCTCCTCTAAATGAGATGATTCGAAAGATGAGTGAGCAGTTTGAAGAGCACAAAAATGCGGAAATTCATAAATTGCATGCTTTCTTCAAGGGTAAAATGCCAGAAATTGATACCACTTCAATCCCTGAAGTGATTCCGTTCAGACGCCCATCTGGGGTTGTTTTTAGAGAAACGTCTTCTGCTGTTCAATCATCTGCTCCTGCCTTTATGTCTATTCCTCTTCCTCCTTTGTTTACTCAGTCTGCGGGTATTTCTTCATCAACTCCTTCTGGTACATCTTCAAGGTCTACTCTTCATGATCTTCCAATATCTGAGTTGTCTAATCTGCTTTACGCTCGTCTACTGTCTATGTCACCGCCTCAACATCAGGATCAAGATCTGCTTTCTCTGCTAAGGAATATTCAACCTACGCCGCCTCCAGTTCCTTCATCTGATTCTGACCGGATTACTGCTTTATCTCAAGAATTCAAGTCTTTCCGATCAGAAGTTCAATCCAACTTTGCTGACCTTAGGTCTTTTATGACTCAAGCTTTTTCAGAACTCTCTAACAAGTTTGATAATCTTGAACAGAGTTGTAGAACTGAGGCAGGTTCGTCTCTTAAACGTCGACATGACCAAGATGATCCAGATCATCAAGGCCATGAGGGGGAGATGGTGAAGAGACCAAGAGTGGAAGGATCTTCTTCAGCTAGAGAAGATCAATCTCAAGAAGAGGTGGCTGGTGATACATAAAAGAATGCTGACAACGTTCAAGACTGTAGGGTTGAAGATATTGTGAATGTCATGATTGAAAATATTGATCTGTCTTCCATGTCAAATGTATTGATTTTTTTGAACAAGATATAGAGAATAATATGCAGATTGTTGTTTATATTGATCCTGATACTACATCAAGACCAATTGATATAGAGGAGTCTGAAGTTGCAAATGACATGAGATCCTTCTTTGCAAATTTCATAGAGATAAATTCAGATGACGATGAAGACATCAGATTTGAAAAGATTTGCCAAGTAAAAGAAGAGGATTGTGATGACCTAGTCATTGTTTCTGATACTGAGGATGATTCTATATTCATGGATGCTAAGGATGAAGAGATTACAGATATGTTGTACAGAGATATTCGTTCTCAAGATGAGATTCCTGAACCTTCTCCAAGTACTGAAGCTACTCAAGTTCTAGAAACTGCTCCAGCTACTTCTTCTCCTGTTGCTAGGACAGCTCCGACTACCACTGCTCCTCAAAGCTCATTTGAAGTTGGTCAGTCGTCAAGAGCACAAGTTGATGTTCCTTCATCTGAACCTGTGATTCCTCCGACAATTCTAGAGGAAGGACCAGCTTTGACCAGACAGGAGAGACAAAGAAGTCTTCAACAAAGGTATATGGCTTCAAGACAAAGATCTGCCTTTCTAGAAGATTCTCAGTGTAATATTTTCGTTTCTAGAAGAAGGCCGATCAACATTTATGCTATCCTTGGTGTTGAAAAGGAGTCAGAGGCTTATCAGTATGAATACTTGATGCTCATCAAGTGCCAGCGTCGTAGAAACAATCTCGTTTCTTCTCCACATTTGATTGTTCGGGTTATCAGCGTCACGATAAACAAGTTAGCTAATATCTGGTGTCCGGAATTCGAAGTGGAAAGAAGAGATTGCAATCGATATACTTTCTCTGAGGCAGATTTTTCTGATCTTTCTATTGATGATATTGAGTTTTTATATGATCATTTCAGAAATCTTTATCATAGAACTCAGGATATTTCTCAAGCGCTGTTTGTTATTACAAGATTCATTCGACGGCAAATCAGATTCTTCAGAGTGTTTGATTTTCAGATGGCCGTTGAAAGCTTTCAGCCAGTTGTAAATCTTCTAAGGCCCAATCGAAGATTTCCAGACTTAGATTCTTATCCTTTATTCACCATAGTTCAAGATCCATATGGAGTTGTCTACAAGAATGGATCAAGTCAAAAATGCTTTCACAGAATTGAAGAAATTGCTCATTACTCAGATGGAACTTGGAAGGTGATCAAACTTCAGTTGGAGCAACGTTTGAAAGAAGCTAAAAGAAGATTTTTGGAAACAAGAAGTAATGCTTTTCTGGTTGATAATGATGAAATTCGACTTCTCAAGAAGACATTGGATACTATTTAAGAGAGATTGAATTTCCGCTCCACTCTGCGACGCTTGGAAGTTTTACTCGGGCTGAATCGACTTCGTCAAAGAGAGGAGCGTCAATGATTACTAAGGTGGAGATTGTTAAGACTAATTTTGTAGTAATCATTGTATTTATTCTCAATTGTCTTTACTGTGCTTAATGTGCTTATCTGTATTGGTTAAGACCTGGGGTATTTAAGTCTCTTTGGTGCTTTGTGTTTGTAACTTTGAGATCATTTTGAATAGAACGTACACATTTGGAGCTCTCTACTTTCTCTCTCTACTTTCTCTCACTAGATTTAGACCGATCTTGGACTTTCAACCAGACCCCCACCTTCAAGTGGGTATACTGGGTTAGTTTGGTTTGGTTTAGTGCGAAGTAATAGACATTTGTGCCTCGCCTTGTTAACGTATACTTGTGATACTCTAGGCTTGGAACCTCAACACACATGTTTGAAGACGTTCTTTTTGCCGGTGTTGATCCAAACTCTCTCAGTGATTTGATAACGACCCTCCTCTATACTTAGTGAAAATTACGTTTTAATATGTATTAGTGTTTCACCATCAGCGATCAGACTGAGTCTGTTCAGTTATCACTGATGACCTTTCTTGTAAACATTTCATATGTATTAGTGTTTCAGCATCAGCGATCAGACTGAGTCTGTTCAGTTATCGCTGATAGTCTCTGATGTAAACAATTAACGTAATCCCTAAAGACAAGTCTCGCGTCAACAGATGTTCATAGTTGAATCGAAGACGAAGCCACTGAACAAAGAGAAGTCTACTAGTGACCTGATGCGGATATCAGTGAAGCAAAAACGACTCTACTTATACGCGAAGGAACATGAGGAAAAGCTTCAGCGATAGCTGAACTTCTTTGTATCTCTAAAGGAAGAGATATTCAGCGATCAAACGATCACGAAGCTTATGCCTTAAGTCTCCTTTTGTCTTACCTTGCACAACCAGTACGATGTGTCAGAACGGACACGTCTCTGCCATAAATCGTACAACAACTCTGTAAACTACACTGTTCATGATACGGCCAAAAGCATGTCTCCCAAAGTCAGACTCTCAAAGCCAATCATTGAACGCCACGTGTAAAGTGCCCTGCCATGCATTTAATGCGTAGGGTATAAATAGAAACATTACCTCTCCATCTGAGAGAGAGCTCTCCTCTGCCTTCATCTTTCTATTCCATAGAAAACCTTGTTTTCTATACTCTCTAATCCCCCATTCTCTATATTCTTGTGCAACCATCTTAGTGTTTTCTTAAGTTTGTTTAGATTGAGTCTGTCTTAATCTTATTCCGCAACAAACTTGTAAATTGTGTTTGAGTTATCAATAAACAATTTATTAAACTTTAAATTTCTGTGTTTATATTCAACCCCCCCCTCCTACAAACTTGTTAAGCACCTCCGGGACCAACAAGTGGTATCAAAGCATACTGTTTAATCTGATAAACAAGATTTTGCTTTATTCTCTTCCTTGCTATTCTAATATGGCACTAAACACAAACACAAATTATTTTGATAATGGTTCACTATCTAAACCTCCTCGATTTAGCAGAGATAACTACTCTCTCTGGAAAAATCGAATGATGCTATTTCTAGAAGGTGCAGATCCCACTAGACCTGAGTACGTAGCAAACGGACCCTATGAACCTGTCCAAATCATAGCTTTCGTTCTAGCTACTGCCACCACTCCATTTATTCCTGAACGCTATATTGCTAAGGAAATCAGACAATGGAGTGATGAGGACAAAAAGAAGGTTGGTATCGATGCAAGGGCATAGACCATTATCTCTATGGCTCTGCCTGATGAAGTTTTCCATTCCATCATGCATCTTAAAACTTCTAAAGAAATGTGGGAAACCATATGTGTTCAATATGAAGGCACCACTGAAATCCAAGAGACTCGAAAGATTAACTTGGTAAGACAGTATGAAAGTTTCATCGCTGGTAAGAATGAATCTCTCTTTGACGTTCATCAGCGGTTTAACTTCTTAATCATTGACCTAAGAACCGTTGGTAGAACCTATTCTAATTCTGAGGTCCTAACAAAATTCTTAGAATGTCTTCCTGAATGCTGGGACAGTTATTCAATCTGTCTCAAGCTGACAAAAGGCTTAAATTCTCTTTCTCTCAGCACCTTGTATGGAATATTGCTTAACTATGAGCAATCAAACCTGTTGAAGAAGAATCTTATAAAAGATTCTAAAGACTCCAAAAGCACTCCTGTTGCTTTAATCTCTTCAGAGATAATTCCATCTCAGCGATCTACTCTCACTATCACTGAGTTAGATTCTGAATCTGAGGATATATCAGACACTGATCTTTCAGAGTTTGATGAATTCTTAGCACTCTTGACAAACTCTTTTAAGAGATTTGCAAGAAAGAGCAATTTCAAAAGAAATAAGCCTCTCTCTATCACTAACAAGCCAAAATCAACCCCTGTTGATAAGGCTTCTGCTACTTGCTATAACTGTGAAAAGATTGGACACTTTGCAAGTGAGTGTAGGTCAAAGAAAGTCTTCAAACCTTCTACCTCAAGAAGATCCAGCGATGACAAATACCTAAAGCTGAAAGACAAATATCAAAAGCTGAAAAGCTACAAGTGAAAAGGTAAAGGTCTCATTGCTGAAGAACATGACTGGGCGAAATCAGAAGAATCAAGTTATGATGAAGAAGTCGCTAATCTTTGCCTCATGGCTGAGATTAAAGAAGAAGTGGAAGAACCATCTGAAACTTCTATGAGCTATATATCATCTCAGGTATCTATCTCTACTAATCCCTCTCTACCTGAATCAGAGAGAAGTCGCGCAGTTGATGTGCTGACGATTGATCTTTACAATGCTTTAAACGGCAAAACTCTAGCTGAGAGCAAAAACAATGACTTAACTGAACATCTGGAAAAATGCCATGAAAAGATCAAAGAACTGACTCTTTTAGAGGAAAGTTTGAAAGATCAAGTTGTTGTAAATAAAATCATTAGCATAGAACGCGAACAAGCCATCGCTGCTCTAAAAGCAGAAAAGGCTATTGTTGAAAAATGGTGTAATTCTTCAACAAAGATCACTGAGATAATAAATGTTCAAACTACTGGTGGTGATAAAACCGGTCTTGGTTTCTGGAAACCACAGGATGAGCCTAATGAAGACTGTTCCACGCTTAAGTTTGGAACATTTGTCACTTCTATCTCTGACACTTCTTATAATCAGTTTTATCCTTCTTCTTCTAATTCTATCCCTGAGGAAAAATCCAAAGGCTCTAAGTCTGCGGATAAAGGAAAATCCATTCTTCGTTCTCAGAAGGCTACCAAGAAAGCAAAGCTGAAAGTTCCCTCTAAACCTTCAGCGAATCAATCCTCTAGCTCTGTGATAGAAATCTTCGATCTCTGTCCTCCGAAGCTAAAGATTGATCTCAAGCCTAAGAGATCTGAAGAAATCAAAATTCCTCCCAGATCTCATGCTAAAAGCATTCTTGGACCTGGCCCTGCTCATCTTAAATTCTCAAAACCTTTTACTCCCGGTCCTAAAACCACTTTCAAATATAGAAAGTGCTATCACTGTGGTTTTACTGACCATACTGCAAGCAAATGTCCAACTGCCACTAAAGCTGATAAAACAGCTAAAGTGAAGATAAATGCCTCTAAGGCTGAGAAGGTCACCAAAGCTGAAAAATCAACCAAGGTGAAAAATACCACTAAGGTTAAGAAATTAACCAAAGTGAAGATTACCACTAAAGCTAAATCTTCATCTGCTGTGAAGATTGTTGAACCTTCCATCTCCACTAACTCCAAAGGACCCATTGAAAAGTGGGTACCAAAGAAAGCTTAATCTTCCTTATGTGTGCAGGGATCAAAGGGCATCTGGTATCTCGATAGTGGATGTTCTCGTCATATGACTGGTCAAAAAGACCTGCTCACTGAATACAAGGAAGAAAAAGGTCCCTCTGTGACCTTTGATGGAAATGGAAAAGGCTATACCCGAGGGTTTGGTGTCCTTAGCAATGGGACAACTACCTTCAGAAGAGTCGCTTATGTAGATGGATTGAAGCATAACCTTCTGAGCATCAGTCAGCTATGTGACAAAGACTACGAAGTTCACTTTTTTAAGAAAGCATGTTCAGTGGTGAATGAGAAAGGAAAACTTGCTCTCAGTGGTTATCGTAGAGAAAATGTCTATGTAATAGATATGGACTCTACTACCACTGAAAACTTATGTTTTCTTTCTAAAGCCTCTTCTGATGTCAACTGGCTATGGCACAAAAGGCTCTCTCATCTAAATTTCAAAACCCTGAATTCTCTCTCTTCTAAGGAACTGGTTTCTGGTCTTCCTCAACACTCATATGCTAAAGAATCTCTCTGCTCGGCATGTGAAAAAGGAAAACATACAAAAGCTAGTTTCAAATCTAAACAAGTTTCCTCAGTGACAAGTCCTCTTCAGCTCTTACATATGGATCTGTTTGGCCCAATCAACATCCAATCAATAGCTGGAAAGAAATACACGCTTGTCATTGTAGATGAATACTCTCGCTACACATGGGTTATCTTTCTTCGCTGCAAGAGTGATACTCCAGAAGAACTAATATCTTTTGTTAAAAAGATGGAAGTGCTGAATAATCTTACTGTTCGCTCTATAAGAAGTGATCATGGAACTGAATTAAAAAACAGTTCTCTGAACAATTTATTTGAGAACAAGGGAATTTCTCATAACTTCTCCTCAGTAAGAACACCTCAGCAAAACGGAATCGCTGAAAGAAGAAACAGAACAATCATTGAAGTTGCTAGATCAATGCTCAGCGATTCTCACCTCCCCTGACACTTAACAAAGATCCATCTGAAAAACCTGTTAATGTCACTGCCTATAGAGGAATGATAGGCTCCCTGCTGTATCTTACAGCGAGCCGACCTGACATTATGTACTCTACTTGTTTGTGTGCACGCTATCAATCTGAACCCAAGGAATCCCATCTGATCGCTGTTAAGCGAATTTTCAGATATCTTAAAGGGACTCATAACCTCGGTCTTTGGTATCACAAAGACTCAGGGTTCGATCTAACTGGATATTCTGATAGTGATCTTGCAGGTTGTAAACTCGATAGGAAGAGCACCACTGGTGGATGTCAACTCCTAGGAGGAAAGCTGGTAAGCTGGACAAGCAAAAAGCAAAATTCGGTGTCCACTTCCACAGCTGAAGCTGAATATGTAGCCGCTGGAAGTTGTTGTGCTCAGGTCTTATGGATGAGAAATCAACTATTAGACTATGACCTTCAGCTATCAAAGATTCCAATCTATTGCGACAGCGCTAGTGCTATCGCTATAGCAAACAATCCAGTACTACATTCAAAAACAAAACACATAGAGATCATATATCATTTTATCAGAGATCATGTGTTGAATGGTGATATTGAACTTCATTTCATCCCTACTGACTATCAGCTTGCTGATTTATTCACCAAACCTCTTGATGAGACAAGATTCAACTTTCTCATCAGTGAGCTTGGAATGCTGAATTTCGAAGAGTAAAATCTTCAGAGTTCATGCATTAAGTCAGTGATTATAAGTTCCCCTTTATCATTCAATCTCTAATTAAAACTCTGACTCTCATGTATGCTCTCTTACTCCCAATCACTGAATCTTCAGTCAGTAAGGCGTTTTAAATAAAACTTTAATAACTGAAGTTCTTCTTCAAATGATTAAAAGCTTTTTGAAAAACAAAATCTATCACTGAGCTTTCTCTTCAGTGATCCTTCTAATAAACTAAAATCAGTCTCTGAATTTTCATCAGGGATTCTCTCAAAGAAAAACCTATCTCTGACTTTTCTTCAGAGATAATTTCAAAAAGGAAAAATGAAACGTTTTTCTCTCTCCTATGACGTCATTTGAACCGACAATCCACGACATGCCTTTTTCTGATACGTTCGTCCGTTGCCCTTCTATCCAATCAACTTCGTGGGACGTGTCCATGTCATGATGAACCTTTGTTCTCCCACCTATCTCTCTCTCCTACTCTCAAACGTATATAAAGAACGTTTTTTTCCATTCTTATTTTTTACGCTTTCTAAAAATCCTTTCTGAGCAAGAAACTCTCTCAAGAAATTTCAAGCATCTGCATCTTCCTCATTCAAGATTACCAGGTTCCTTTGATCTTCTTTCTATTTAAATCTTGTTAACAAAACACCATTTTTCTTCATCATGGGTTTTATATGATATTTTTATTTCATAAAATCATTTTTTTTATTTTACTCTTTCAAAACCTTTGGTTTTCTTACTGTTCTTCATCTTTTCCTTAAGAACAATGTCTTAATCTTCAAATATTTTTGTTTTTATACGTTTCTTTCCTCAAATAGAAACTGGTAAAAACTTCTTTATTTTTAGACTCTAATCCTTTCCTTCTATTCTCTATTTCTTTCCTTATTCAGCAATGGCACAGTCAGCACTTGTTTCCTCCAAAAACGTCAAGTTCGCCATCACTGAATCTGAAGTCCCCAAGAACAACCATCTTGGACGCCTCGACTTCGATGGAATCTGTTGGATCAAATAATTGTATTCAAGATTAAAGTTAAAGTTCAGGGTTTAAACTGCAATTGTGTCAAAGTTAAATTAGAGGGTCTAAACTGTATTTACTTGATAGTTACAGTTCAGGGTTTAAACTGTAATATGTTAATAGTTATTAGCTATTGGGCCTCAAGCCCATAAGCCCATTAGGCCTAAAAGCCTGGGTATTTAAAGTTATGTTTAGTTTAGGTTTAAGTAAGAACCTTTGATAATTATTGTTTAGAGATTATAGTCAAGTGAAGTTTTCTCTGTAATGAAGGGTATCAAGAACACTCAAGGTTTCATTGTTTATTCAAGGGATTGGTATGTTACTCTGATTTATATATCTCTTGATTATTATTGTGTTGCTTGATTACTTGATTGATTATTTACCAACTAGATTAAACTGGGATAACAATTGGTATCAGAGCAAATAGAATCAAATTTTTTTTAAAAGTTACTATTCATCGAATACTGTTCATCGTGAAAGTTTCTGTTCATCGTATTCTAAAAATCGATTGCATGAATTATTGTGTTTATTGGTTTAAAGTTGATCTGATTAGTTGAGGTTCATGCTTCTGAATGCTATCTGATTGATTAATCAGCTTCTCTGGTTTAAATTTTTTTAAGATGTCGAACCAGCTTCTCTCGATGGGCTCTCAGTCCAAACCGCCTGTCCTTATGGCTGATGAATATCAGCAATGGAAGAAGAGAATGGTCCAGTTTCTGAATCATAAAAACAGAGACTACATGGAATCAATCATCAATGGTCCTGTCAATCCGATGATCAAAGTTGATGGCCAAGCAGCAACTGACACCTCTCCAGAAATCCCAGACAGATATGTTCCTAAACCTTATCAGTACTTTACTGAAAAGCAGAAGGAACAGTATAAGACAGATGAAGAGGCTCTTATCTATCTGACCATGGCAATCCCGAACGACATCTACAACCGTGTAGACAGTCGGAACTCTGCAAAGGAAATCTGGGATGAACTATCCAGACAGTTTGAAGGAAGTGAAGCCTCTATCCAAGCTAAGCAGAATATATGCATAAATGCATACGAGGGGTTTCATGCAAAAGAAGGAGAGACGCTGCTAGAGACCTACAACAGATATAACATCATTCTCAATGACCTGCGGAGGAACAACATCTCTAAGTCTGCTTCGGAGATTAATTATAAGTTCATCAAGAACTTAAATCCAGAATGAAAGAACTTTGTCATCAACCTTCAGATGTCAAAGAACATGGCTCAGGAAAACGTCACTGATATTTTCTCCACTCTTTCTCAGCATGAGGATGAGGTGAGAACCATCAATCTTGAGTCTAATAAACTGAAGGATTATGTGGCTCTCATAGCCGGCAAAAGTTCTGTACCTTCCGCAAGGTCAAAGAAAAAGGTGACAAAAGCTCTAGTTACTGAAGTTACCGACTCTGACTCTGCTTCAAGTGATGAAGAACTGGAGATTGATTCTGATCCAGATATTCAGAAGTTCTCTGAGGACTTGGCTCTTATTACTCGAAGATTCAAGAATACCTTTGGCAAGAAGAAGTTTTATTCAAAGCCTAAGTACGAAGGTCACAAGAAAGAGAAGGCTGAATTAAGATACAAGCCAAGGCAAGGACGGCGAGAGGAAAGACGAGAAGAGAGAAAAGAAGACAGAAGAGAAGATAAGAGAGAAGAAAAGAAAGAAGACAGAGCTGATGAACCAGGAAGATGCTACAATTGTGGCAAATTTGGGCACTTCTCCAGAGACTGCAGATTCAAGAAGGTAAAGAACTCAGACTATTATGCAAGAAAGTCACTCATCGCCAAGAAAGCTGAAGAAGGAAAGGTGCTTATGGCCGAAGAAGAGAATTGGTTGTTCCAAAGTTCCGATGACGAGGAGCAAGCTCACTTCACCTAAGTATCTTATATGGCAAAGCTGGATGGTGACGATGAAGATTCTGAGGCACAATCTGAAGATGCAAACTATGAGGTAAGTGATAATTCTGAGCTTATTGAATCTCTTATGACCCAAATACATAGCATGAAAGATGAATTTGCTTTATTGAAAGGCAAACTTAGCTCTGCACAACAATCAATATTGAGTTTTCGTGATGAAAACGCTTTGCTGAAAGTTGTTGTGGACGAAAAAGAAAAGGAAAAAGACGGTTTAAAAGCTGAAAAGGATTCTTTGAAAAGCAAAATATCTGATTTAGAAAAGGATCTTGTGAATATCAATGCTGAAAAAGGTGAGTTCAAAATAAAATTTGAAGTTTGTTATAAAGAAAGAAATGAAGCTTACACCAAAATTAAGCAACTGGAGGACATTAATATGAAACGAGGTCAGACTGAGCAAACATTAAATCTGTTGACCAATAAACTCCAAGACGAAAGGTTTTATAAACTAAAACCAGGTTTGGGTGTGCCAACTAATGAGATTTTGAAAAAGGCACCGGAGTATTTATATAATTTTGATAAATTCGGCTCCGCAATCAGACCCATTATTGACATTCATGCAACTTTTGTTGAAGCAAGTACTCCTACACCTTTATCTGAGATCAAAGGTCAAGAAGAAATGGGAAAGAACAAGTATGGTGACACTGATTCTCAAAATCTTTTTAAATCAGTTGGTTGTCTAGGTACAGAAAAGTTTGATTACTAACCATACAGCTAGGATGTCGTATCAGCTAAATATGTCTGCAGGACACAACCTTGATTTTAGCAACATGACTCTTTCTGAAGTAAAAGAAAAGACTAAACATCTTGCTAGACAGTTGTCAAGATATACAGACAGGGCTGATGATTGCGAGAGGGAAATTACAAAACTCAAATCCGAGATGTTACCTCTTGAAGCTGAGATTGAAAATCTAAAGATTCAGAACTCTTCTCTTCTTATTCAGATCAATGCTTTAAAAGAAAATTCAAAAGATTCTGATTCTATAATTGATCTTGCAGGAATAATTGCGTCTAAATAAAAACAGATCTTAGATCTTCAAGCAAAGTTGAAAAGATCTGAATCCAGCTCTACATGGTCTAAGAAGGAGTTAATGCAAAAAGAGCTTGATGAGCTTAGAAGAAGAGCAAACATTGCTCGCGAGACATCTGAAGAGCTTAGAAAGTCAAACTCTCAAATCTTTGCTGAAAGAGACTCTTTAAAAGATAAAGTTCTCAGTCTTGAGGTTGAGATTAAAACGATGAAAGAAAAGGCAACCCAAGACAGAGACAATACAATAGCTCAAGATGAATTGCTGAAGATAGAGAAAGAAAGAAAAGACTTTGCCAAGAAATTCTCTGATTTCTCCAGAAAAGCCTTCGAAGAAAAGAAATCTTTAGAGCTTAGATGTGTTAAACTTTCTCAACAAGTTTCAGACTTTGAGAAGGTTATCATTCTAGAGAGAGAAAAGGCTGAGAATGAGAAGAAGAAAGTTGAGCTGAAGGATACAAATATAGACTTTTCTGAAGAAAAGAAAATATTTGAGACCGAGATAGCCAAGCTGACAGGAAAGCTATCTGAATTGTCAACAAACATCTTGAAGGAGAAGAATGCAAAATCTGAGCTGCATAAGAAGTTTGATCTGATTGAAAAGGAAAGAAAAACTTGAAGAGATCGTATTCAAGGTGAAGCTGACTGAGCACAAGACGCCAGAGTCAATAGCTCAATCACCAAGAGATGATCTAGCTGATTCAGATAGTTCATTAAAAACAGCTTCAAGTTCACATTTTTCAAATGTTTTCTATAATCCTTTCTATGATTTAGATGACTGTCTTACTTCTAAATCTACTGATCAGATTCGTCCTTCTAACCTTTTCTATGACAAAAATGTTGATGGTTCAGGTAACTTCAAGAAGACCAAGTCTCAAAAGAAAAGCTTCTGGAGAAGGGATGCTGAGAAAGAAAGAGGAAACTGGATCTGGAGAGTTAAAGGATCATCGGATCGGAGGAAAAGAAGAAAGAAAAATCATTTGTGCATACATCAAATGCTAAATGGAACTATGCTACAAAAGGTAAAACTTTTGGCAAACCTGATCTGGTTTACTCTATCAATCAACTGATCAGGTTAGCACAAAAGAAAATCAGTTGTTCCTACTGTGGCTCAAATGATTTTGTAAAAAAAAGATTATGTGAATAACTGGTATGGTTCTTATTTCATATCTCCTACTAGAACTGCAACTAACCCATTAGGACCCAAATACCAGTGGGTACCAAAAGCTAAATCTGTGTTGCAGGCACCCAAGGTTTAAGAGGGAGAAAGAACAATGGCTTTTGAACAACACAGTTCAAAACCCGGACTTCATTGTCAAAAAAAGGCTTCTAAGTAAATCAACTTAGAACTCGTACCTTAATGGAGTATGGCTTCTAATCACATCAAATTAGAACCCGCACTTCAGTTTTTTTTTTTTGCTTTATATTGTTAAAAAAATTATTCAGTTAAGGGGGAGAATATCTGTGATATTAACAGATTTTTGGATACTTAAATTCTTATCTGACCGTGTGTTCTTCAAAGATAAATACTTGTGTTTTATATTGTCAATATACTTTGTCTAGTATTCATACACATAACGGTTCGGAACATTCTATTTGACTTTGTTATTACCATGTATCAAAAGTTAAATCTTTCTATGGTAATACTCACGTTATTTGTATTCACTGTTGATTGAATCAAACGTCATTTCATGTGCTTTCATTGAAAATATGTTTATATATTGTTCATATAAACAACATTCGTTTTTGATTCTCCAAAATCTTATTCTTCATGACAAAATGATATGAGCTTAATTGTCAAACTCTTTTAGTTTGAGGGGGAGAATTGCATCGTCATACATAACTGTTTTGACATCTCCGAAAGTCTTATTTCTCATGTAACAAGTGGTATTTGTGCTTACATGTACAATAGTCTGTTGAACAACATGTTTTTTTAGGATCATACATGGGATTCAGTGTGAGAACTTAACAGAACTTCCATGGATTCATGATAACCAGTGTTTCCTACCCAGGAAGTATTCCCTGAGTGATTGAGGGGAGAGGGGTCAAAAGATTTGAGTGTTGGTGTGTGAAAAGAGGTAAAATGGAAAAGAGAGATTGGTTAGACGTGAGCATTAAAACAAAGAGGGTGAGAGAACAGAGTAAAAGAATATTAAACTCTGCACCAAACTTCTTTCTGAGTCGGGCAGCCACATAATCTGATTGGTTCACATTCTTTGGTGACCATCATTGAAAAAGGCAACTAGCCCATGCCATCTCTTGTATACAACCCCACCAGCTACTCATTCTTTTCTGAAAAAGAGAATGTTTCACATTTTCTGGGGACGTAGCACATACGCTATTGGTTCTTCGTTTGGAAGATACTAATATTGAAAAAGAAGGAAAGTTGCCCCACCTTTGAACCCTTTCTCATGCACATTGAGTCTTTGTACAATTTGTTGCTGTCTCAACAAGTTTACATACTTTGAGCCTATATTGAAAAAGCAATCATCTATGCTTAATTTTTTTTTCTAACACATGCACGAGCACACATAAATTTGTTTTCTGTCAGAACGTTCATAGATAACCATGTGTTATTCGATGATTGAATGGAAGACCTGGGGAGTCTACATCAAACCAGCTCCTTATATAGTAACTTTGTGTTACTCAATGACTTTGTGTCATTGACAGGCATTCTAACTGAGTCATTTGTTGATTCAGGGTTACACTTATTAAACTGTTTGAATTTGAAAAGATTCGAATGGTTACTACTTTCTATTTCAATCTGAAAAGATTGAAATAATCACTCTTTCCATCTGGGAAGACTGCTCTTATTTCATACAGGGCTCGTTACATGAAGATTGTGCTTACGTGATCATACACAATGGGGGAAATTGTCTTGAAAAGGGGGAGATTGTTTTAGTATGTTTTGATGATGATGCTTCTCACCATTCATCAAAAAGGGGGAGAAGATACAAAAAGGGAGAATACTCAAAGAGGGAGAATATAATCTGAAGATTGCTGAAGATTATCAAAGTTTTGAAGTTTTGAAGTTTTGAAGACTGCTGAAGATTATCAAAGTTTTGAAGTTTTGAAGTGTTGAAGTTTTGAAGCTATCAACGTCATATCTGAAGAAAAGTGAAGACCCCCGAAGACAATTGCCAAATTTTTTTTAATCTTGAATCCAAAGGGGGAGATTGTTGGATCAAATAATTGTATTCAAGATTAAAGTTAAAGTTCAGGGTTTAAACTGCAATTGTGTCAAAGTTAAATTAGAGGGTCTAAACTGTATTTACTTGATAGTTACAGTTCAGGGTTTAAACTGTAATATGTTAATAGTTATTAGCTATTGGGCCTCAAGCCCATAAGCCCATTAGGCCTAAAAGCCTGGGTATTTAAAGTTATGTTTAGTTTAGGTTTAGGTAAGAACCTTTGATAATTATTGTTTAGAGATTATAGTCAAGTGAAGTTTTCTCTATAATCAAGGGTATCAAGAACACTCAAGGTTTCATTGTTTATTCAAGGGATTGGTATGTTACTCTGATTTATATATCTCTTGATTATTATTGTGTTGCTTGATTACTTGATTGATTATTTACCAACTAGATTAAACTGGGATAACAGAATCAAATACCCACACCTGGTGGAAGCTACCAAATTCCTAAAGCAATCTTGCATTGCTTACGCTCTCACTGTTGATCCAAAACCCTCCAAAACTCTACTCCAATAGTTTTGGTTCACAGCTGAAGAAACGACCATCACCAACAAGAAAGGTGATCAGGTCCCTGCCATTTATTTCTGCACTGACCTCGGCAACGGAATGATGACTGCTTTCAGCTTAAGGAAGGCTCTCAGGTTTCCTGACAAACCTAAGAGTGGATTTGAAGCTCTACCTACTGACGCTGAACTCATCCGGTTCCTGGATGATATGGAGTACTGCTGGGACAACAAGCCCCGCTCCATAATCCCCAACAAGAAGTTGACACTCATCAAAAAGGCGAACATGCCTTCTCAGCTGAACTTTATCTTTTCTCATGTCATTCAATGCATGAGTGGGAAAAGTGGTTCCCTTGATCAGGCCAGCAAGGTACAACTCCAGATGGCCTACTCGGTCATCGATGGCAAAAATTTCGACTTTGCCACCGCTATCTTTGACGATCTAAGGTCAAAGATAGAGAAGACGGAGAGGGATCCCAAGATCCCATATGTACGGTTTATCTGTGCATATCTGAAGTTCCTCTACGCCAATACTTACCCCACTACTGCTGATGGCTCCTTCGCCAAAGTGGGTCAGCGTTCACTGGAGGTCAAACCGCTGGCAAACGAGGTAAGTATCTCTACCCTTCGCTCCCGACTCTCTCTACACACTTCTTCTACTTCAGCAGCCACGCAGGAGGTTCTATCTTCTGCTAACCCTGCCGCTACCACTGGTTCCAAACGACCATCAGTTAGTTTCCTTGGTCCTTCTAAAAAGGCTAAAGTTACTAAGGAGAAATTAGCTGCTAGTTCAAGGCCTGAGGAAGTTTATCGACAAACCTCCTTGGATGATTTTGTGGTCCTCTCCTCCACATCTGCAGCTATAACATCAACCGTGCCAATGACCTCGGTCGCTGTCACAACAACAGTGACTCAACCTGAAATCTCAGTTCTTCAATCAACTGAGGTACATTCTAAACTCCCATCTTCTTCTATCCCCATCTCTCATCCCTCTATTTCATTGGTCTCTAACCCTCCTTCTATTTCTCAACAGCCACAGTTTGGACCCCTAGGACCTGATCATCAAACTTTTGAAGAATCTATGCAATTCTACAAATTGTTTGATAACTCAGGTAATCCTATAAGCCCAAACACTGCTCCCATCTTTCCATCTAAGCCTGTTACTTAGACGCTAACTTTTCTTTCAGGTCCTAATATGGCCACTGTTGATGCTAATGTCAACAGTTTGAGGGTCAAGGTGGATTCTCTCACCACCGCAGTCAACGGAACCACCAACGTAATCGTTACCGCTGGTAAAGAGCTGAAGACTTTGACAGCTACCTGCTCCACCAAAGTTAAAGCTTCTCAACTCTCTGCTCTTCAAGCTGAGATTGTCAAAGTCAAGGAGGATACTCAGCGACAGTTTGACACTCTGTCCATAAAAGTTGATGCTTGCACCTCTCTTCTTCAGCAAGTCCTCGACAAGCTGAATGCACCAGCTCCGACTCCATCACCTTCCTTCACATTGGATGATCGCACCTCACTGAACGTAGTTGTTGAATTCATTCATCAAGCTACTTCAGATCTCCCGGTGATTGAAGGACGGCTAGATAGTCTGGAGGCTGAAGTCCGAAAGTTAGCCTATGCACAACCTTCCTCTCCTACCAAAGATCTCTCCCTGGCTGATAATGACAAAGAGGGGGAGAAAGCAACTGAAGAAATTAAAGAGGGGGAAGCTGAAGCTGCTGAGGTTCAACATTCAGATCCTCCCTCTCATGTTGAGGGGGAGAAGGTTGCTGACCAAGCCCCTCCTTCTTTCAAAGACTTTGTCGAAGAAGAGGAGGAGGATGAAAATGAAGAAGATCTTGATCTTGAAGATCAAGAGGAAGAGCAACCTCATCAAGAAGATGATGATGATGATGACGATGAAGAAGATCAGTCCTTATGGTGTTCTTCTGTAGCCATCACATCTTCAGTGATAGCTTCGAAAAAATTGTCACAGCAGGGGGGAGTCATGGAACATCCTCAGGAACCCCTTCCCACAGCAAATCCAAAAGTGCGGTTGCTGAGGGAAACCTGAAGACTGTTTCACTATCTGAGGAGAATCCTTCTCAGGTATGCCTCTCACTTGTCCCTATTTCTTTCTACAAACCCTCTATCTCTTTCTAGCCTTTATCTTCTCTCTTCCCAAAACATACACTAACTCATTTCTTTATATTTTCTGTCCAGACAGTTCTCTCCCCTGCTTAAGGGTAAAGAACTACAAATAATCCCAGCCGCTGAAGCTGATGAACAAATAATCCCAATCTCTGTAAGAGAGATTGATGAAGAAGATGAGGAAGAAGAGTCCCTGCAACATCCAGGAAGGCCCTCTAGACCATCTCACTGGTTAGAGGAAGAGATGAAGAGACAAACAGAGATGATCTCTCATCTAGAGAAACAACGACTAAAGATTCCCTCTCAATCAACAGATTTAGAGTTCCTGACTGAAGCTGAAATCGAAGAATCTGTCTGGGCTGAGAAGTTGATAGCTGATTGTCAGAGAGATGCCTCTCTTGCTCTCAAGATTCAGTTCTCTCAAGTTAAAGACAAAAAGCTAAAGAAGAAACCAGTTGAAGTCCAGGCTGCTCTACTGAAAGAGATTGAAGAGGAGCGCTCAAAAGAACAAAGGGTCAGCGATAGCTCAGTCGATTGGTGCAAACATAAACTCAACTATCGCTCTGACCTAATGAAGATCGTTTCAGTTACTATCTCTGGAAGAAAGAAGAAGGACAAAGATTCTGTCACTATGGAGATTACCAGAGAGGATGGAAGCTGCAAGGCTATATTCGTTTCAAAGCTGGAAAGCTTCGGCTATATGGAATGGCTTGAGTTCAAAGATGCACTGAAGAAATCAAAGTCAATCTACAGAGGCTATGTTGAAGGGATAAATGACGCTCTCATCAACAGTCGCTGCAATCTTAAAGGTGTCGTCTACTCTTCCTTCTAAGCCAAAGAAATTCAAAAGGAAGCCTGTCTCCTCCTCTTCTGAAAATGTCGCTGTGATCAGAAATGAAACCTCCATCAAGTTCTCAAGAGAATCTCTGTTCGGTCCTCCTCCTGATCTTTCAGTTTTCGATCTATCTCTGCCCCCTGGTGGACCATATGTTGCAGGACAAGTACTTAAAGAACCTTTTGGAATCTTCTTCAGAGATGATGAGAAAGAGCTCAGATTTCAAAGAGTATCTGAAATTACTATCTGTCCCCTCAGTCATCTCAATGATCTCTTATGCTTATGGTGTGACTTCTCTCCCTCTGCTGAATCGATCAAGGCAATCATCTCTCAAGAATCTTCAGATCGAAGGCAAAAAGGAGAAGAAATACTTGAGTATATGATCAATCCTCCCAAGTCTTCTTTAGATAGCTGATAGATTAGTTTCCTATTTCTTGTAATCTATTAGTTAAACTTACAGTAGTTAGTTCCTCACTTGTACTTATAATTTTCATACCTTGTAATTCTTTTCTTGAATTAATGAAAATTTCAGTGAAGTACTTAACTCTATCAGTACTGTAAAAGATCCCTCAAAATAGTAATTGGGACGTGTATGTTATGAGTCCTGATTATTCCTTAGTTTGAACTATAAAGTAATTTTCTTCAGTTACTTTGTCATTATCAAACAGGGGGAGATTGTTGATCCAAACTCTCTCAGTGATTTGATAACGACCCTCCTCTATACTTAGTGAAAATTACGTTTTAATATGTATTAGTGTTTCACCATCAGCGATCAGACTGAGTCTGTTCAGTTATCGCTGATGACCTTTCTTGTAAACATTTCATATGTATTAGTATTTCACCATCAGCGATCAGACTGAGTCTGTTCAGTTATCGCTGATAGTCTCTGATGTAAACAATTAATGTAATCCCTAAAGACAAGTCTCGCGTCAACAGATGTTCATAGCTGAATCGAAGACTAAGCCACTGAACAAAGAGAAGTCTACTAGTGACCTGATGCGGATATCAGTGAAGCAAAGACGACTCTACTTATACGCGAAGGAACATGAGGAAAAGCTTCAGCGATAGTTGAACTTCTTTGTATCTCTAAAGGAAGAGATATTCAGCGATCAAACGATCACGAAGCTTATGCCTTAAGTCTCCTTTTGTCTTACCTTGCACAACCAGTACGATGTGTCAGAACATATACGTCTCTGCCACAAATCGTACAACAACTCTGTAAACTACACTGTTCATGATACCGCCAAAAGCATGTCTCCCAAAGTCAGACTCTCAAAGCTAATCACCGAACGCCACGTGTAAAGTGCCCTGCCATGCATTTAATGCGTAGGGTATAAATAGAAAGATTACCTCTCCATCTGAGAGAGAGCTCTCCTCTGCCTTCATCTTTCTATTCCATAGAAACCCTTGTTTTCTATACTCTCTAATCCCCCATTCTCTATATTCTTGTGCAACCATCTTAGTGTTTTCTTAAGTTTGTTTAGATTGAGTTTGTCTTAATCTTATTCCCCAACAAACTTGTAAATTGTGTTTGAGTTATCAATAAACAATTTATTAAACTTTAAATTTATGTGTTTGTATTCAAACCCCCCCCCCCCTTCTACAAACTTGTTAAGCACCTCCGGGACCAACAGTCGGGATGGAGGTAAACAAAACGCCTAACCTTATTTATAGATTTCGTTTGGTTTGGTTGGTGTAGAAGTTGATATTAATCTGTATTTGTTTTAACTCTTGGTGCCAGGATGGTACTGTATTGTCTTGGAAATGTACTTCATAAACCAGTTTCTCCGGAGCACCAACATCTTTGGAGGGTCACACCAAATCCGTACTTTCGCTTGTTGTTGGAGCTAAAAGGCTCTTCTCGGGTTCTGTCGACCACACTATACGAGTATGTTGCTTCAATTGTTGATGATCTGTTTTTTAAAGATTCTTGCATACTTAATGACACACAATTAGATAAATAACTACTCTGAATCTAATAAGATCAACTAAAATGTTTCGCGCCTTAGTGCTTCAAATTTCAAATGCATTTTTGCCTTTTCAACCCCATTGCTTCGATTTCAAAAGGTGAAACAATCCAGTTTGGTGCTCCTGGATGGAAAATAATATCCTAAAAGTTGAGAACCGTACTATTTAAACATGGATGAAATGATAGAAACTTAACGGGATGAAGTACAGATGTTTAGCAAACCAAGTTATAATGAAATTGTCACGCTAATTTATGGTAGCTTATTGAGTTTACCTACTTTAGGGAACCAACCATCAAATATATATCTTCGATTCTATTTTATGTTCCTAGGTTAGAATTTAATGAATCGACTGGGATAGATAATTCACTCCAACAAGTATTTTAATCATTATTTCATTATGATGTCGTAGGTTAGCGTATATTGTGCCAACTCACTGCCTGAAGAAGTGAAAAAAGCATGTGAATATGAAGGTTGTATTGTGGTGATAGCAGGGCTATTCTTTGTGGTGATAGCATGGCTATTCTTTGTCGAGGATCTCAGATCATTCCTCTATCGGAGGATCATAAGGTCTCTTCCCTGCCTGAAAATTTCACCTTTTCTCAATATAGTTTTTCCAATGTTTTCTTGGCTTGCTTGTTTATCTTTTCTTTTGATATCTTCAAAACAAACTATCTTGAAGGGATGTTTAATATGCAATTGCATGTCAATATATGTTGTTCAAGTCCTTCACTTGAATCAAAGTAAATTCAATATGTAGTTAATGGTTATTTCAATCAACTATCCTAATGAGGCTTACCCCCAAAGTCTCGTGTTACTATCCTTACTTTCTAGATATTTAGTGTCTGCTTGTTTCACCGGTCTGTAGGATTGACGTTTTTTGCCACTTCTCAAATAATGTAGTATTTTTCATTAACACACTCTGTAACTGTTCTCTTGTGACAGCCTAACAGAGAAGATGAGGAGAAGATGATTATGAATACTGGGGGTCATGTATTAGCTGACTTGTGGGGTGTACCGAGAGTGAATGGTGTTCTTGCGATGTCGAGGGCAATAGGTTTAAAAATATTTCTATGAACTTTTTGTTTTTTAAAATTTGATATCCACTTTTCGATGCATATATAAATATATACTCTAATTCATTTACACTGGGAAGCTTTATACTTCTGAGTTACTTATGTTTGATTTGTTTTACGTCTTGTCTAATTACTATTGTCAACCTTTCATGGATTAGTCTAGACTATCAATATATCAACTTATTTCTAAACATAATACAATGAAGCGTTGAAAGTGCTAACCTGAAATTGTTTCTGATAGATGTTGTCAAACCATAGCTTATATTTCTTCATTTCAAAGAATTCATTTTGGAATTCTTTCATTTGCATTGTTTTGGAGAAACTTGTGTACACAAATCTTAGTTTTTTTTAAGTATGTAATAGTTATATATGGCAAATGAACTCACACACCCTCCTCATTTTTGGTGAGTTTTGAACCCTTGACCTCCGGGGTGGCTTGGCTCTACCGATAACCCGGATATTACTAGGTGTCATGTTAGTGCTTATCTTACTAATTGATTCCATGTTTTCATTACTTGGTACATCGTTGAAGAAACTTGTTTTAAGGTACTTAGTTTTAAGCTTTCCTATTTTCTGTTCGTTAAATTGGGCTTTTGGAAATGTATGAATTTCAGGAGATAAGTCTTTGAAGCCTGCTGTATGTTCTGTTCCGGAATTGACTTTCACCACCAGGTCTGAAGAGCAAAGCAGAAGAAACATAAGGTCTGCCATTGCATAATAAAGAGAGAATTGAAAGTGATTGGGGATCTCGGTATGATAATTTTACCGTTTATGTAATTCTATCTTTAGATGGTTGTTTGTATGATTGCATAATATCTTATACCAAGTGTGAATTTTTGCAGCTTCGAGCAATTTTGCATCAATTTGACAAATGAGAAACTTCAACAACATTTTAATCAGGTTGATATGGAGGACTTAAATCTTTTTCATGCTCATTCATGAAAATATAAAATATACTATATACACATGGTTATGTGGGCTATTTTTGTTTTGCAACATGTCTTCAAAATGGAACAAGAAGAATATACAAAAGAAGAAATTAATTGGAGCTATATTGAATTTATTGACAATCAAGATATCTTGGATATCATCGAGAAGGTTTGGTGTTTATATGCTTAAATTTTACTTTATGCCATGTTACCTACAGTAACAACTATAATGCCTTGGATAATTGTAACTGTATTTCCTTCTTTCATGTTTAATCACATTTCCATTGCATACTCCTTTGATGAGATGACCCAACACTCAAAGCTACATTTTCCTGAAGGAAACATGATAATTTCATGTGGATTATTATCAGATACTACAGACTAAACATCCAGAATCAACAAACTGTTGATTACCTGAGTTTCAACCTTGTAATTGTCGGCGATGGTGGAACTGGTAGAAGTTTTAAATTAGTTTTTATATTTGCTTGTTACTATGGGTTTTAGTTGTAACCTCGAAATCAAGATGTATCCCGCCGCTTGGCACGGGTACACAACTAGTATATTTATATATGTTTTAATTTTTTTTTAAAGTAATTTATAATGTTTAGTATAATTTTATTGTATTTACGTATATTAAGTTTATTAATATAAAACAAAAAGCTATATTAATTGCGACACATTTGTGTAATATATTTTATTTATATTGTAATATTAATAGTATTATATATTTTTTAATATTCATTAATATATTACTTTTAAATTTTATAATTTAATAAATAAATATATTATATTGATATTAATTAATCATCAAGTTATTTATATTTTTCTATAACTAAAGTTTTATTTAATAAATTATTCACACATTTTATATATACATACTTCACAAAATATCAAAAAATATGAATGATATAAGTCAATTTTTTATTAAGAAATTATATATTACAAATTTTTATATTATTTATTGTCACATCAGCAAAAAAATATTAATATGACATTAAGAATTATCAAAAATCAATTTCCTATTAGAAAATCATATTGACAACCACCATAATTTTTAGAAATCCACGTATCACTAATAAATCATATAGAAATTATGGTAGTCAATGATCTAACAAAATACCATAAAAGTTTCATCAAGTAAAATAACTTTGTCTTTAAATATATTATAAGATTTTCATTATAAAACCTAAAATTTTAGTGCTAAATACCATAAAAGTTTCATTAAATATTTTATTAGTTATATATTATAAAATAATTTATTTCTTATTTTATATTTTGTAAAAAGAAAAAATTACAAACAATCCCAATTTTGAAACTCATTTTTTTTACTCGAAGATTTATGATAAGTTTTAAATTATTTAGTGGTTGTTTGACAGTTGTTGAATGGTTTGGTGCAGAATGATTAAGTGGTCTGAATGATTAAGAGGTTTTTATGATATAGTGTAAAATGAAATATGGTTGTTTGTTTATTATTCATAATGAAATAAGGGCTCTTAATGGTTAAGGAAGGGTCAGGATACAAAATCATTAAGAGGATTTTGGAACCATTAAGAGATAACCATTTTTTTTACCAAACGGAATTTACCTTTTAGCGATTCAGAGGTTGTCTCTTAATGGGTAAACCAACAACCCCTTATAAGCTTATAAGCTTATTACAAGAAAACTTACCCTTGAAGACAAAGAGACTTCCGAGAACACCCAATCCAACACTTCAACCCGAGCTCCCAACCGTTGAACTTGATGAGGAAGATGGAGATGAAGATGAAGGTTTTGTGGGTTATCATCCCAACTAGCTAGATGATTAAGAATCATGTGGAATGAAGAAGAAAAGCCTCCAAAAAGGGTTAGGGTTCGGTTTTAGGGTTTGGGAGAGAAAAGGGGAGAAGATAGAAATGAGAAATGAGGGAAATGGGTGAAAATCACACATTTAACCCACTGGTACACGCAGGCTATAGTGCCTGGCGATTATGCCAGTGGCACAATCGCCAAGCATGTACCGCGAGCTCCTCAGCTTCGGCGATAGTGCCAGGCTATTGTGCCCCCTGGCACAATCGCTGGCATGGTCGCCCGGGTGCCCCCGAACTCCAAAAATCCGACTTTTTCAATGCCAATACTCCCGATACTCCGAGGGACTTTAAACAATACATTTCCCAACAAAATCCCACTGTTTACAAGTCACAAAAATGTCCGGGTGACATTTACTTACCAAAAATCACGGGTGTTACATGTAAGGTCAACTTGTTTGACCAAGTATATAAGGGTTTTGTCTTTGTAATCATGTAACTAGAGAAAAGATACGCATACATAAACATTCAGAGAGAAAAACATACACACACACACACAATTTAGAGTAAGAGACTTGTGGCACTCTGTGAGATTTGTGATTAGAGAGAAATCATTGTAATCTTTGATCAATTAATAAAGATGATTTCTACATGCTGTGTGTATTGATTAGTAGCTTGAATCTGGGAATTTCAGGGGAGATTGTTGTTTTTAAAGAAAGAGGAAGATCGTTAACTGAAGAAAGAGTTGAAGTTTTTGAAGAAAAAGTTGCTGAAGACTGTTGATAATTTCTTTTTATATCTTGAATCCAAAGGGGGAGATTGTTAGGTCCATATTTTGTATTCAAGATTAAGGGTGTTTTAAGGGCATCCTTGTAATTACCCTTGGGGGTATAAATAACTTTGTTTTAGTTTTGTTTGTAGGTAACTTGTCATTTGTAAACTTTGCGAGATTAGTCTAGAGAGAGAAATATTGAAAGATCTTCATTGTAAACTTTCTCTCACTAGAAATCATATGACAATCTTGATTCATATTGTTTGATCTTGATCTTTACACTTGAGAATGAGATTAACAAGGGTCAAAGACAACTTTGATTTCAACACACACCGATTATTATTACTAGCGTTATCAAATGAAATGCTAATAACTTTAGAATATAAATTATACAATGTAAGATTTTTTTTAATAATTGAAAATTAGCGATCATTAGAATGTGGTGCACCAAACGGTTCAAACGTGATTACACGTTTAAATAATTGCCACGATTGCAGCTCAATCCAATGTGCCATTATGCATATATATATAAGAAACCGGAAATCAGCGTGGCGCGCTCCATACATCACACGTTAAAGAAATAGAATTAGGCAAAAGAGAAAACATTTGTCGCATTTCATTTTGATGCGTTTTCCGCATTTTAATTGCATCACTTCTAAGAATTTGATGACTTACCGACTTGTATCATGGTTGTAGCGTCATTTGGGCCATCTTTGTAATGTGAGGGTTGTCGAAATGTCTGAACGACAACCCGACTTGAATGACACATTGTGTTGTCATTTGCCAGTTCAAATCGTATCGAACGACCAAATATGACCTTGATTATCAAGTATCGGTTGACTCGAATCGCTTTCCTCCGATCTCAACCCACACACATTTTTTCGGTGTGCCACCTTAAGGTTGAATTTCCTTTAGCTGTAAGGAGAGCTTGGCACAACTTGCAATGTGCCTTCTTTTTCCCGTTTGTGAGGATCACCATGTTGCAGGAATTCCAAATCTCGGACTTCCGTTCGTGCTCGACCATAACTTTTAGAAATTGTTTCGTTTGATACATCATGTTGTTCACTCGCCATTTTGGAAGAGAAAGAGATAAGAATTAAGAAGTAGGATGAGTGTGAACGTTTTTTGCATGAACCGAATACGAGCCAAAATCACGAATTATAGCAAGAATTGTGAAAGTTTTTTTTTTTTTTTTTTTGCATTTGTGAGTTAGTATCTTCCCCCGTACACCATATGACTCATATATAGTATTTGGAAGGTAAAAACACCAAAAAACGACTATTTTTTCGACCCCAACGGTCTCATAACCGTTTACAAACAGTAAAAATGCTTATAATTTTGAACTTTTGGTCCCGACCCAGGCTGGTCCCATAACTGCTCCCGGTCCGGGCTAGGCTGATCCCTCGAATCCAAATGCCTAACCGGTTATAAACCGCGGTCCCAAAACCGGTCCCGATCCTTCAGCGGTCCCAAGCCGGGCCGAGCCCATTTGGCCACCTTTATTCATGGATAGGCAACAAATGAAAATCCTGAAATTACTTTGTGGATATTTGATCCACCTTAAAGGTGCACCCGTTTACAAAAATTATTGTGTCTATCGCTGCTACAATAATTAAAATATGGATGTAGAGAATGAGTCGAAAATGCTTTCAAGACGAAGACATTTAAATAAGAGGTTAAAGTCTACTTCTTGAAAAAATGTTTTATAGTACATTTCTTGTACAATGTCAATTCAAAAACTGTCACATAAATATTTTTTTTTGTACGGCAACTTGGGCTACGCCCACTGTCACATAAATATGCTAAGACAATCCACCACAATATAATTTTTAATGCAATTTATAAAGTATCACATCAAATTTAGACATTATTTAGAAATAACCCTTTACTACAACGATTTCTCACAAATTTTTTAAGTGACACCTTATCATAAAAAATATATTTTAAACAAATAACAACAAAACTACAATTAAATATTTTTTTACTATAACTAATTACCAAATAATTTATTAATTAAATAATTATTATAAAGTAAAATAAATAAAAAAATTATTTTATATTTATAAAATATGTTTATATATGTTTTAATTTTTTTAAAAGTAATTTATAATGTTTAGTATAATTTTATTGTATTTACGTATATTAAGTTTATTAATATAAAACAAAAAGCTATATTAATTGCGACACATTTGTGTAATATATTTTATTTATATTGTAATATTAATAGTATTATATATTTTTAAATATTCATTAATATATTACTTTTAAATTTTATAATTTAATAAATAAAAATATTATATTGATATTAATTAATCATCAAGTTATTTATATTTTTCTATAACTAAAATTTTATTTAATAAATTATTCACACATTTTATATATACATAGTTCACAAAATATCAAAAAATATGAATGATATAAGTCAATTTTTTATTAAGAAATTATATATCACAAATTTTTATACTATTTATTGTCACATCAGCAAAAAAAATATTAATATGACATTAAGAATTATCAAAAGTCAATTTCCTATTAGGAAATCATATTGACAACCACCATAATTTTTAGAAATCCACGTATCTTCTATACATATAATAAATAAGTAACTAGAAAGATACGTGTCGTCCTCTGGTGAACCCATTTTTTCATTTTCCCGCCTAAACATGCATCTGGACGCATTTTACATTATAGGTTTATTTAGCACATCCACATTCATTCCTTAAATCTTTCCTTAATTCAATTTTTTTTAATTTATATGTTACATTTACTACCCTTATAATTATATATGTAGTTTACTTTTAATCCCTTACTTTCTTATTTTTTATTTTTCATTTTTCACTTTTCATTTTAGACTTTTATCATATAAACATAAATAATGTATATGAACTAAAATGCATTAAAAACATTTTTATTTTTTTTACAAATTATACCATTGTAATCGCTTCGTCAATACCTTCGAAATGAGTTATCTGACATTTTTTTACAAATTATACCATTGGAAAAATAGTATCGTACTTTCGATGATCATTCATATCTATAAGATAAGTTATCTGACATGATTTAATTTTTTTAAATTACCCCGTGTAATACACGGGATCGAATCTAGTCACTAATAAATCATATAGAAATTATGGTAGTCAATGATCTAACAAAATACCATAAAAGTTTCATCAAGTAAAATAACTTTGTCTTTAAATATATTATAAGATTTTCATTATAAAACCTAAAATTTTAGTGCTAAATACCATAAAAGTTTCATTAAATATTTTATTAGTTATATATTATAAAATAATTTATTTCTTATTTTATATTTTGTAAAAAGAAAAAATTACAAACAATCCCAATTTTGAAACTCATTTTTTTTTACTCGAAGATTTATGATAAGTTTTAAATTATTTAGTGGTTGTTTGACAGTTGTTGAATGGTTTGGTGCAGAATGATTAAGTGGTCTGAATGATTAAGAGGTTTTTATGATATAGTGTAAAATGAAATATGGTTGTTTGTTTATTATTCATAATGAAATAAGGGCTCTTAATGGTTAAGGAAGGGTCAGGATACAAAATCATTAAGAGGATTTTAGAACCATTAAGAGATAACCATTTTTTTTACCAAACGGAATTTACCTTTTAGCGATTCAGAGGTTGTCTCTTAATGGGTAAACCAACAACCCCTTAGTTCGAAATGTAATTTTTTTTTTAACTCAGAATTGTTGTTACAAAATTCAAGAGAGGGAAAACCGAGTTTAGCGATACCAACTCGGTCAAAACTCAACAAGGACGACAACCCATCACGTTCTCTTCTATCAAGTCTCGAACATTCGAAGACCACCGCACACGCAGCCGATATTTCCACCGGAATCGCGCATCAGCCATCGCCATCGCCATCGCCATCGCCATCGTAGGTGGCGCCACCACTGTCTCGATATCGTTTGCTGCACCTTTCGTATTTGTGCACTTTAAAAAAGTAAGTTCGTTGCAATTCGTTCCAATGGTTCCAATTTCTACTCTAATTCTCCCCCAATTTGAAACGGATCCAATTTCTAACCGCTATATATCTATCAGACACTATAGTAAGATCTGATGAACTAAAACTTCGCCGAATTCAGGAGAAAGTATAGACAATGATCTTTCTATCGTGATCCAATTTATCGGGTACGCTCGAGATCCCTAGGCAACATGATGGTCGAAGATCTAGGAATTGAAGCCAAGGAGTCTGCAGTTCGCGAGGTTGCAAAGCTCTTGCCGCTTCTTGAGCTTTTGCATTCCATTTCTTCAGTCAAGGCAGATTACATTGCACGCCAACAGGTCATCTTGTGTGCTCTGTTGTGTAAATTTCCGGTCTTTATACTAGTAAGTTGTAGTAAGAGCAAAAATAGGAACCGCCAAAATTAGTATCAAACTCACCCTTTTACTTTCTATTAAATAAACAAGCGAGTTTGAGGCAGCTGTTGTGGTTGCCATAGATTTATGCTTGAACAAAACAAGCTTTAGCAGATTAGTGTTCGATTGGATTATTATTAGCATGTACTTTGAAGTATGATTCAGCATTCAATCCATGCAAGAATCCAGTTTTCAGCATCACAATTTTAGCTGGTTACATTCACTGAGATTGGATGAGTAGGAAAATTAAGTAACTGGTAACAGGGCTTCAGGTTTGTTGTGTATGCATCAGAACCTTTGTGCTTTCATATTTGGTAGAAGTGTATAGTAGTCTGTGTATAAGAGTAATCATACTTTGCTACTTCAGTCACAGGAGTATATTATGCTCTTTTAAGTAGTTTGAGAAAAGTTAATGCCTTGTATACTTGAGAAAGTGGGGCCTTGTCAGTATGTCTATTTGGTAACAAAGAATTTAAGATGACAATTTGGATCATCTTTCGATTAGAGGGGCTACTATAATGCACTTTTTTTAAGGAAGAGATTGCTTCTTTGGGTAGTGCGAATATGATTTTTACATTCATGTTTCATGGGCAGCGAAGGAAAATTGCTGAGAACACTGAGATGATATGTTAGCTCTTCCTTATTTTTTTCCTCTCTCTTATTTCAGGCAAATGATGCACAGCTTAGCACCATGGTGGCTGAACAGGTAAATCTTGTTTCTGTTGAAAAAACTTTAAGCCATAGTTCTGTTCCCATTTTCTGAATGCTATGTTCACATATTCATCTTGTTCTGATGAAGATGAAATGCTTTCAGCTACATTTAATTCGTCAATATTATGCATTTTGGTTGCAGGTTGAACAGGCACAAGCTGGTCTAAAAGCACTTGCTTCATCTGAGAAGACTGTAAACCAACTCCGTGAAAATTTCGTTAGTATTGATAGGTACATTTGAGCGCACTTGATGCCACTTTTATAATTCTCATAGGCTCCTATTTTTTTTTGACTATCCATACAGCTTTTTGACTCAAAAAGGATATATGTATATAGTTGGCTTCAAGTCTGATCATAGGGCTTTACTTGTCCAGGCTATGTCAAGAATGCCAAACATTAATTGAGAATCATGATCAGATTAAGCTTCTTAGCAATGCACGGAATAACTTAAACACGACATTGAAGGTATACATCTAAAATGGCTGATCATAGAGCCACTTCTCTCCTCCCACCCTTCCCTCCCTCGTTTGTTTTTTTGTTTCCTTCCTTTTCTTAGTCTTTTTCTTTTTTATATAAAAAAATTATAAATACTGTCACCCTCGGAAACACCGAATAAACAAAGTTGGCTTGCACATGCATGCTGAATGTTCAGGCTCCAATTTTATCTATGATTTTTGTGCTCTTCAACGCTACCAGTACCATATTGCTGCATCTTGAAAAAGATTTTGTATGGTTATAGAGGGGGTGGATCAGCGGCAGACCTATGTGGGAGCATATGGTGGCCCACGAGCTTCATGGTTTCGTCATGGTGGAAGGAAATTACGTTCTTGAAGGGTGCTACCATAATGTTTCGTTGTGTGCCTCTATATTTCTCAAAACCAAACTTATGACAGAAGTTTGTGATGGTTGAGTTGGTCTATGAAGCGGTATTTATTTGAAATGTCATGGGTTCGAATCCTGATTTTAGCAAATTTCCTGTTTTTCAGCTCTTCATTTTTTCGGTTTCTGTAGTGTTTATTTTTTTAAAAAGATTGGAGGAAAGTAGCTGTGGTAGGGGTCAAACTTATGACCCTTCCTTGCAAATGCAAGCAACTAAACAATATATCTGTTATGATTTTGTGAAAATTTTCTATAGCTTTCACCCTTGTTGTCAAATGGTGCCATCGCATGAAAAATTTTCCGGGTCCATCTCTCGGGTTGATACAATTAGGCTAGCAGTTTTTATGTAACCATGGGTGTGAAAATGCTTATGCAATTCTGAATGTAGGAGCTTCTAGAAAGTAATTTTTACTTATTTGGTTGTTGGGCAAATGCATGGATGCAACTTTTTTGCACCACTATTAGGATGTGGAGGGGATGATGTCAATTTCTGTTGAAGCTGCTGCAGCACATGATTCTTTAAGTGATGATAAGGAGCTCATCAACACGTATGAGGTAAGGGGGCAATGTTGCACAAAATATTAAAAACTGTTTTTATGTTTCAAACATGCTATCTTGACTCTTCAGCTGTTCTTTCATGAACATTCAATTTTTCCAGAGATTAACTGCCCTTGATGGGAAGAGGAGGTTTGCATTAGCTGCAGCAGCATCTCATAAAGAGGAGGTTGGCAGACTAAGGTCAGAATCAGATTCTCTGATTTATTATGCTGCTCATAATTGATTTTGAATATATCCTTTATCTGAATGCAGATCACGCTAAGTGAGATATAACTCTCCATGCGACCCTAATGAAAGCCCATAACATCTTGAAAACTGACAAGTCTATGTGCAATCCAATAATAGGAATGCTACACATTTAACGAAACCGAAATGGTATTATGCTTAAGCAACCTGACCGCAACCCTTATGAATCAACAACATATTTCGCTCCAATAATAAAATGATTAGAACATATTTCAACCAAATAATAAAAGGATTGCAAGTACATGGTTTTCAAAATCGTTTGAGGCTTACGCCTCGAGGCGTACCTCGAGGCGAGCCGGTCCAAAACCGCTCACGAGGCTTAAGCCTCATGGTCCTTGGACGAGGCTTACGCCTCAATTGGTGAGGCGGTGCCTCGAGGCGTTGAGGCGTGAGGCGCTGGTGAGGCGCAAGCCTCAGATGCTTTCTGTTTTTGGTAAGATTTCGGTGAGAAACTCATGAATTTTTATAAAAAAAACTTGTACTTTTATTTAAAAAGGTAGAAAGTCAAAAGCAAAAGTAAGTGTGCTTTTAGTAAGTTAAAAGTACAAAAACCTACTTTGGGGTGTTTTTGGACTTATAACTAGTAATTTTATGAACTTGTGACGTTTAAAATTTGGTATGGAATTATGTTTTCCTTATTATTAGTATTTATGAATTTTATTTGGTATGGAATTATGTTTCCACATATATATTCTATATTATACATACACATATATATACGTATATATTATATATATACACACGCCTCGAGGCTTACGCCTCGGACCGCCTCGAGGCTTACGCCTCGCCTCGCAAAGGGAAAACGCCTCGAGTCCCGATTGGGATTTTTAAAACTATGCAAGTACCAATGCAGAATATATATCATAGCCCATCAAATCTTCCAGCTTCTTTTTTTCTTTCCAGGGTTTATTTAAGGTAGGAGAAAAATTGGTCTATGTCTATCGAGGAAGTAGAATTCAAACTATCCTCTGGTGTCTTACCTGCCCAACAGACAGGTGTCTTTAAATGTTTCTCTATCCGTCACTTAGGATATGATACAATAACACATCTAGTCTCTTCGATCAAATTCATGCACAATTTCAACCTATACTTCTAGGATCAATAAACTTTGGCATTCACAAACCTTAGATCGTTATTGATAAGATATAATAGGATTCTAATTGAGTAGAACTTCAAGTTCCTATCCTTCTGCTGATCCTTGGGGAAGGACACACAATTATGCATTTTTTGAAATTTCAGTTGGGTGTTGATGTTATGAGTATGTGTCTATGCACTTTTGGATTTGCATACATGATGAAATTTTGATGATTGTATGGAACAGTTCCTGAACGAAGAAGCAGCCTAAATAGTTTTTGGGTTTGACATTTTTTGCATTTGAAATGTCACAGAGAATATTTTGAAGAAGTAGATCGGACTTGGGAGACATTTGAGCAGACCCTATGGTCACATATTTCTAACTTTTTTGAACTTGCGAAAGAAAGGTATACTTATTTACAGTGGTGTTTCTTATTATCTAGGTATCTTTTGTTTCTACAATGCTGTCCAATTTCATGCTACTATTAAGGTATACTTATGTTTTCTTAGGTGTCTTGTGGGTGGTAGCCTACTGCTTTCCTTCTGAATAGATATATGTGCAGCTGTTTTATTATCCCTCATTATGAATTATTTTTTGTTTATGTTGTCTATACAAAGGTTAGTGTTAAGTCAGGACAAGGGTGTGGATGATAATTATGTTTGCAGATGTTATGTTTAAAAGCATGAAAAAGTTGAGTTATAGATGTTCACATGCAAATTATACACCTTGTAAGCGCTGATGCATTCGTGGTGTTTATTTGGACGCATTGACATACCTTGATATTCTGATGACTATGTAGGACACAATCCTAACAGACCTTTTGGACAACTAGAATGCATTCTTTGTACCTAGGCATCTAGGACTGGGCGACCTCATTGACAACTCTGCCCGACATGGAGGGATGCACTTTAATTTTCTGGATCAGCTATTCCCACTTTCAATGGTTAGCGTCTACCAACTGGACTCACTTTAGCCTACCCATGGGTCATCGTTCTTTGGGGGGGGGGGTCCTTAATGCAATGGGCTATATTGGACGCCATAATTGTATATGTGAGCTGCTCATTTCCCTAGCTGCATCTCTCTTAAATTAACCATGGAGGCTATCCTTTTTGAAGTTAATAAAGGGACAAGGAGAGGAGACGAGTCATGCGGTGCGCAAGTAGCTTTGATTCGGAACATGCTAGGCATGGAAATAGGGCCCGACCCGTCGGGGAACCCGGTCCACCCGCCCCGATCGGGGATGGGGATTCCCCGCTAAACCGGGGATGGGGATGGGGACGGGGATCCCCGTTTGTCTCAAAGCGGGGATGGGGACGGGGACGGGTATCGCACTCCCCGCCCCGCCCCGTCCCCGTTATATATTTTAATTAATATTTAATATATATTATTTATTAAAACTAAATCGGTAATTCATAATTTCCTATTTCCTAATTAGGTTTATAATACAAAATTGTTATTTTTTGGATGTTAGTATGTATTTTGGATGTCAATCAAAATACAATTACTCGATATGGTTTTGAATATTACTCGATATCTTTTGGAACGTGTGAAGTTAAGTTTTTTTTTTCCGAATTCGGTTGAATTTCTTTTGGTTTTAAGTTATTAATTATTATATGATGTTGTGATTTTTTTATACTAAATTAAATTTCTTTCGATTTTAGGTTTATTGGAAATATGTGATGTTTAAACATGTGCGGTGTCTCATATATTTGATCTAAATAGCTTACATAAACGGAACGGAAAAGAAAATCCCCGTTTCCCCGATGGGGATCCCCGTTCCCCGTTGGGGATGGGGATGGGGATGTGATCATATTCCCCGACGGGGATGGGGATGGGGACGGGGATGAAGATGAGGGATTGGGGACGGGGATGGGGATTGAGGTCCCCGCCCCATCCCCGCCCCATTTCCATGCCTACATGCTAATGCATAATAGGGATTTATATTATATATATGTATATAGGGTAAAATATAATAGGCAAATTGCACCAAATTGTATCCGACTTTGCTTTCATTCCTATTCTGGGAACAACTTTAAAAACTTCTCATTTAAAGGATCCCTTGATCAAATTCATGTTCCTAACAATAGGAATGAAAGCAAAATTGGTTTCAACTTGATCCCCCAAAATGAGAAGTTTTGGAAGTTGGTTCCGCAAAATAGGAAGGAACAGGAAGGCAAAGTTGGTTCCATTTTGTTGCAATTTTCCCAAATGTAATTGGTGGAAAGTACAATGTTGTCGAGTTGGTTGTTGGCAACACACTGTTGTTATTTGGTTTTGGCTAGGAGTCTATGATATTTTTGAAGTTACTAGAAATTTGGTGGATGTCAATTTAGCTCGTATCAGCTGACGAGTTCAGTGCGTTCTCGATACATTTGTATTGCATACAAATGTTGTTTGGTGTGTTTGTATAGGTGAAGAGTGTGATGCTCATAGGTGTAGTTCGTGCTACTTAATACTACTCTAGACTTTAGATTGCGTTCTTGGGTTTACGATCTTCACATTCATCTTTGCCTGATTGTTGGTCCATTCACTTAAAGGAACCTGAGGGCTTACTTGTAAGTTGTCTACCCTACCCACCTTCACCCGGGGGGGGGGGGGGGGGGAAGGGGGGTTATTTCGTCGTTTCGCTTTTCCAAAAAAAATGGGGCCTATAGTAATTCTTGAGTGAAGATCATGCATAAAGCAGCAGTTGGTTGAGAAGCACAAAAGAAAGACAACTGACCTCTAAAGTTCAACTTCTGAGACAAATGCAAATACATATACTTATACATTGTTCCTCTTTGATTTTTTGTTTTTCCTCTCACCCTTCCTCCCCCCTCTCTTGATACATATATATACACACACAAATGCAAATACATATACTTATACACATGAAAATGCATAAACATATGCATAGACCTAATCCTATACTCATATATTTTGATGCATATATGCATTCCTACACCGATACTCACATACACATACACATGCCTATGTCTATGCCTATATGCACACACATGCATGCCCATACGTCATATAATGCACATGCACACATACATATCTAAAGGGTTTTTGGGGTAGGGCGAAGGGAGCATGCATGCTGAAATCCTTGAGCTCTGTGTATATAAACATAGGATCTATAGTGTTTAGGTATATACCTAGATCTATATTTAGATTCTATACCAAGAAGTGTTCTGGACCTAGCCCTATCAATCTCTTTTACAGTGTTCTAGAAAGTGTTAAGTGGTATAATAACGTTCTAGCTCTTAATTGCCTAAGCGAGGTTAATTGGTTCATTTTAATATATAAGAAAAGTCTTTTTTAGATTATGTAAACAAACCAGGGGTGGGAGGAAGGGAACCAAAGAGGTAGAGGGTAAGGGATAGGGTTAGTGAGTTGGAAGTTAGGTTACAGGAACCCTAGGTTAGACTAGGGGTGTGTAGTTTCGACACCTTGGTTATGTTTTTCATATACTTGCTTCTATCTATATTGTTGTTGCTTACTCATGAGAAATTTAGCAATTTCTATCTATATTGTTGCTTCTAGTGATATTGTTTACTCATCTAGCTTTTCAAGTTTTAGCATTTCATGTCTTCCTTTCACACCTTCTTCACTAGCCAGGGTTCACAGAAACAACCACTCTATTCTTTACGAGAGAAGTCATCTCTCTTACATCTTACCCCCCGACCCCGCTTCTGGGTGGATATACAGGGATCATTTGGTTTGGTTTATTTTTAGATTATGTAAACATATGGAAATTATAATTTGGATACAATTGCTTTTTTAAATGACTAGTTCATTGTATCTTCAATATAATTACTCATCAATGGCTAAAGATTCCCTCTAATTTGAGAAAAGTTGATCGTGGTTGATCGAAGTCGATTACTCCCCGCTTTAATTATTTGAAATGCTTAATGCGACACTACTCAAAGCTTTGAGGGGACTTAAACTCGTAGGCAGCAGATTAAGCGGCCCTAAATAATTGAAGCAGGGTGAAGATGCTTAATGCCTAGGCGGCTCCTTAAGCCACCCTAAGCAGGGATTTTTGTATCACTGCTCAGCTTCCTCAAATGCTATTCACACCAAAATCCCTTTGGCCATGTACATGAATGTATGTATGTTTTTTGAGTTCTATATTCTAGTGTTTGTACCTGATTACTTTAGGTAATGCTTGAATCCTCGAGACTTCCTTCTTGACCTAACCTGAGTACTTCGGATGAAGGATTTGCTGTGTTAACAATATGATAGAAATGTATTATGATATTTCTAGGTCATCTTTTATGAGTATTGTTCAAATGCCGGCATGCATTATTTAAATAGTTATGGACCAACCAAACTGTATTATGCCGTCTACTACACATGCTTCTTCCTCCACAATCTCTAAATTAAAAGTTTTGAATGCATTTGTTCTTAACATGCCTTGCTTCTTAACCTGGAATGTTGTACTTTTGATTTATGAGTGTCATCATGTCTTAATTGCAGCCCACAAACACTTGTACGTGCTTTGAGGTATGTTTATCAGTCAACACTATTAAGATTATTTTTGGTAGGGCTAATGATTCTTTCAATTACTTTATTGTTCTTTTTCATTCAACTGAAAATCTTTTTATCCGAAACTTTAACACCTCCTACTTCCTACTACACTTTCAGGGTTGTTGAAATGCAAGAGATCTTCGATGAGCAAGTTGCTGAAGAAGCTGCTGAGGCTGAAGGAGGTGGTGCAATGGCATCGGTAGCAAATCCTCGTAGAGCTGGCAAGTATGTATTATGATTAACTTTACACGTTACTTAACCTAATCTTCCTTCAATCAGGACTATCTTCAGTTTATGTTTTTCCAATCGCTCTCCTGTTATTAATGTTATCCTCATTGGCTCTACAGCTCAATGCATTAACTTTTTCATGTGTGATTGTTTTCTCCTGACTTGCAGAAAATCTACTACTGCAGTAGCATCTTCCAAAAACCTTGCAGTGCAAAAGGCAAAACAAGGAAAATGCTACAAGGATAAATGTTATGAGCATATCACGAAAGCTGTTGAAACAAGATTCAGCAAACTTTTATCAGAAGTACTTCTTCAACCTATCATGCAATCCAGTAGATGCAAAACATTCTCGTAGTTTTCACTATAGAATGAATGTGTATGCATGCATATTTTATTCATTTCACTATGCTGATCTTTGCATTTTGAGCAAGAAAGAAATCGACCATAGTTTAAATGTTAAAAAATTATTAATCATCTGAGAGGATGACAGAGGTACTACTGCAATTACTAGTCATATGAGCAGATGACAAACAAGGGCATTAGTATTACTACTGACTTCATTGCTATCTTCCTTGCAATTATTCTTCTCTGTGAGTAGGTATCATATTTTCTACCATCTAATTTTAACAGTATTTTTGTGACAGCTTGTCTTTGAAAACTTGAAAGGTGCTATAGAGGAGGCGAAGAAGGTATGCACATTGATTTTAATTCAGTTAAAGATGAGGATAAAAAGTGGACAGGGTGGGTCTATCCCTAAGCAAGCTGTTTCCTCTGTTTAGTTCTTTCTCTTGGCAACTCTATGGCATTTATTTGTTAATTACTTTCAGATTGGGGAAGAGCTTGGAGATATATACGATTATGTGGCTCCTTGTTTTCCTCCAAGGTTTCTTTTTGAATTTTTTTCTTGTGCTGTTTCATTTCCCATCTTTCAGTTCATTTAAAGTTCCATTACGATTTTGTTAGTATCTTCATCTGTGTGCCGTCTTAATTTCATTTTTCATATATTCTTCTTGTATATGCATATCAGTAAAATATCCATTTCAATAGCTGGCAGTAAGAAGTAGATTCCAATGTCAGGATGGGCTGATGGCTGACTATCTTCTTGACTAGTTTTCCTGGAATGTTTCAGACATACATTGCAATTCAGGATTGTTATTCTAGAAGTTTTTAGTAAGCTGCCCTTAAGAATATTCATAATTTTCTTAAGAAGTTTTCATGATCATCTTTCGACATTTGAACTAGTCCTAAATATGTTGACGAAGTCTGAGGTAAATTTTCCGCATTTTTCTTGTACTAGAGGCCCAAGTTAGAGTAACTCATTACATGCTGGTTCCTTTCCTTGGAAGCAGGTTAAAAAACACATCATAATTCTTTTTATGCATCACGGTAATCAAGTATTCAAGTTTTCAGAAATAAAATTAGATAATCATTGTGGATGTGTCTCCATCATTTTACATTGTTAGTGCCTAGTTTATCCACTAAGCACATTGCTAGCTGCAAATCTGTTACCTAAAGAGGACTATGTAATTCAAGAACTTCCCCAGATGACTTGATTCTGGATAGATGTTTTCATCGAGGATCGTTCTATATGGAGTTTGAAGAACTATCAGTGGGACATGTTATAATGCCATGGGGGTAACAAAAGGAACCGAATTTTACCTCCTTAGGCATAAGGCAATTTTATTTTCTGTTGTTTTTGGTGTTTTGTGGGTGCAATCATGTGATGCATGCTGGGTGCTATGGTGGAGATACACTGCAAGTGGCTGGCCTATGGATGTTTCATAGAAACCTAATTAGCGAATACACGGAGAAGGAAAATCTAGAAAAATCTGAACTTCTGTTTCCTTTGTTGATGTCCTAGTATTTGTGAACTTGAATGTGTTTATAACGGGAATATATATTTCGCAAATAATCTTTGCTTAAACTGTTTTAACTATTTTCTAATTTGTATTATTCTGGTAGGTATGAAATATTCCAGCTCATGGTGAATCTGTACACGGAGAGGTTCATTCAGTGGCTAAGGCTGCTGAGTGACCGTGCTAACGATATTACAAACATTGAAATCTTAAAGGTATTGTGTATGTAGCTATTTTTGTCAAGATTATCGGTGGCTATTGCCAAAAGTTTATCTGGATATAGTATTAGTTGACCAATAACTAGTAACCATATCTCAAGATGAAGTTTTGGGCAACCTTAAAAAGATCTTTAACCTGGGAACATTTTTTTTATTACTGAAATCAGGTAACTGGCTGGGTGGTTGAGTACCAAGATAACCTGATTGCACTTGGTGTTGACGAGGCATTGGCTCAAGTTTGTTCAGAGAGCGGTGCAATGGATCCCCTGATGGATTCATATGTTGAGAGAATGCAAGCAACAACAAGGGTAAGCTTGCAATGGTATCATTATCTATTGTTTTTGTTATTTTACTACATTATAGTAGTGCTGATGTTCCTGCTACTTTTTTCTTGGCCATCTGCTTTTATCATCTCAGAAATGGTATCTGAATATCCTTGAGGCTGATAAAGTACAACCACCAAAATCAACAGACGAAGGAAAGCTTTATACGCCAGCTGCTGTTGACTTGTTCAGAATCCTTGGGGAACAAGTGCAAATTGTTCGAGAAAATAGCACTGATGTTATGTTATACAGAATTTCTTTGTCCATCATTCAGGTATATACCTTCACTAGCTTTGCTAAGAACATGCAAGAGAGCACCAATTCTTTGTTTATCGGAAGGCTCTAGCTAATTTAGCTTTCTTTAATTGGTCTTAGAATCGTTGTTAGCATATTATCATCTTAGTTGTCCGGCGCAAAGGCGAATCACAGTGGTAGCCAATGGCAGAATGCCATTTTAGCATGGTGCCCGCCATGTCATCCATATGGTGACAAGTCATTCACTATGTGTTATATAATACCATCATTTGAAAATCTAATATAAATGTTTGATGTGACTTAAATTGCAAATACCTTTAGCCACAAAATTAGAACACTTAACTCACAAAATCAAAACAACTTAAAAAACATGTTCTAGTATTGCAAACAGAAATCAGAACTCCATTTCATATCAAGTAGTTTATAGATAAAAAGAAAAAAGAGGACTTGCAACAAAAAGTAAACACCACAAATCAAATAAAATAAATTTGATACTGATATTTCAGAAGATAAATAAAAAATAAGCTCCAGAATCAAATAAACTTAAAATTACAGAATTCAAATAAACAAACAGTAAAACTGCAAAAGTTAGAAGTAAACAAGAGATGTGAACATTGGGGTAATGTGTTGATGCCACGTCTGCTGGGAGGGCTGCATGTGCTAGCTGTGCTGCTCTGTGAAAATCAACTTTCAAGAAGTATAGAACTTATATGTGAAATATAAATAAATTCTAGTATGTTACAAGCCCTTGATCCAACAAATAGAAACAATATCAAGAAATAAGAGAAAACTTACAGCTGCTTGTGAAGAAATGAGACATACGAGAAAAGAACTAGGAAAGATTTTCTATGGTGGTTAGCATCAATGTTTTTTTTTTTTTATAAAAAATTTCTTTGATTTCTTTACTCATGATAGTGAACCCCCTCAAGTCAAGGGGACGACATGCCATTTTGACACCATCATGCCTTAGATGCTGCAAGAACAATGATTTTCATCTAGAAATTAAGTAACGGTTTTAGGGTTTATGGCACTTGTCAATTTTTAAAGGCATGTATAGGGTTCTGTGTCCAAGGCTTTCCAGGATGCAGCTAGAGCACCTTGGATTTCTTAGACCCAATCCTTACATAAGATAATTCCTAGCAAGCCTTGCATCACTACCATTTTTTTTCCTTCAGCCACAACTGTATAGACTTCTCTAAAATGTTGTGGAATCTTTTTGTTCCTTCTCGATATTTTAGAGGATTTCATCATGTAAATATTTGAATGATACGTGAATGGTCATATAACCTTGGGACTTGATGTAAATCAATGGACTCGTCCTTTAGGTGGTTGGACAACTATTAATAGGGTGTTCTCATTTGATCAAAGCCACACAAGCAATTGTATATTTTCAAGCATTTACTATAAGCATTCTGCACCCTTGTGTTCTTTGCCTTCTTTATCTATTGTTCCCTGTATATTTGATAGGCTTAGTGCAAGGAAGACGGGTTGTCACAAAGGCTACACAATGTGATTTGCATAAAATATGAAGTCTGTGGCACTGGCTGGCTTTATGAGTGTAGGCACATAGCATTCTGTACTTATGTTACATTTAAGCTTCTTTTGGGAAGTTGAAACTGAACATGTTTGCTCAAGGCATTGCTTGTTCTCATGTTACTAAGACGAGCTTACTTACCTTCACCAAAACTTAAACCAACTCAATGGTACACTTGCTGAACTTGCACATGCATAACCTAAACAGTGGTATCTGTTGCCGTGGAAATGAAACTTCATAGGACGTAAGATACTATGTCCTGTGTGGTAGAACCATGGAGTCAAGCTAGCTATTAGGTAATAGCTTCACCTTTAGGTATCAGTAGCTCCACAAATGTATTAGTTGTGTCTTCCTTCACCCCTATTTTTGGAAATGTGACTTTGTGATAAGATGACTAAGTTTGTATCATGTAATAGAATGAATCTAAGTGCAACTTGTTTGAAAATTGGTTGTAGGTAATGATTGATTTTCAAGCAGCTGAAAGAAAGAGACTGGAAGAACCTGCTTCCGAAATTGGTTTAGAACCAATATGTGCGATGGTTTGTAATTTTTTTATGTTGATGTATTATAGTTGTTTGAACTTCCCAGAAAATTGAACATAATCTCTAAAGCAACTCTAATTTTTTCATGATACAGATTAATAACAATTTGCGCTGCTATGATCTTGCTATGGAGCTAGCTTCTAGCACTATTGAAGCCCTTACAGAGAATTATGCTGAGCAGGTCATTCTTCATTCCACCTCCTTTTACATGAAAAAGCAAATGATTCTCTTTTATGATGTAGCTTCATTGGTGGATTCATCAAGTGATCCAAAATCTTCTTGTCTGCACTGCTGCTTAGGTAGTTCCAATTCCATAGGGAAAATTATATTGCATCTTTGTGTGACTACTTTATATAGAGACATACACCGTATCTGTTTTTGATTTTTTGGAACCAAAATTTGGTCTATCATCTCTAGCTTTCTCTTGAGGTTTATTGCTTGGTCCTCCACATGGAGTTTATGTGTATACTACTTGGACAAATCCAGAGTCTCTTGCACTATGTTATTGGAGACAATTTGCACGGTTACTGTTGGTTTTGGTCGTTTTTGGAGGAAGATGTCTGTGTTTTGAGATTAATCTAATTCAGCCATGTATTGAAGATTTAGATCACAAGCTGGTTTAATCTACCACCTATACATCTACTTAATCATATTTAAAACTTTGATCTTTTGCAACAGGTTAATTTTGAAGACACCTGCAAAGGCTTTCTGGAGGTTGCAAAGGTATGTTGTGCTATACATGTGATACCTCAATTTGCAACAGCAACATAGAGCATGCTATTTTCTGCTGTTCTGTTTTCTGGTTTTCATCGTTGGCTGGCACAGGCTTGTGAAGCTAGTAAACGCTAATCTTTAGGAAGCTCTTACTGCTTGCCATGGACATTAGCTTACTAGTAAAAAGGGACAAAAGTTCATGTCCAAATATCTTAAAGGATACAAGGGGTTTTGGAATGTCCATACACTTTAAGGCTTTCAGTTAAAAACATTGAACTTGCTATGGAAAAGGCATTGAAAAAGGCAAATGAATGAGCTATATTTGCTGAGTGCTCGTTTTACCGAAAAAGGCAATTGAATGAGCTTCTATATTTGCTGTTAGATTTGTTATATTCATATGAGATATCCTTAAGCATAGGATAACAATAATGAAAAGCATAGGAACATAAACACATATTAGAAACCAATTCAACATTGTATCGTAATAGAGTTTAGAAAACTAACCTGGAGCACTTGTGTTAGGTGCGGCAAAATTGATTGATGCGGAAGTTAGATCGAAGTCGTCTAAAGCTCTATACGGTTTGCTTCAGAATGGGGCTGAACTGAATGCAAATTTGTGTAGGCAATAGGGACTTGATCTCCTTTATTTATAGGCCACTAGAGACTCATCCCATAAGGAGTCCTAGTTTATCTATATATTTGATTTTAAATAATAGAAGATATACACTAATCTTAATGTTAATCAAGTAATTAACTTAATGAATTATCCTACTCATATTAGGAGATATATATCCAAATATGTAACTGGATTATCACTGATATAGGATTCTCTTGATAAGTATAAATATTTAAATCAAATTGTCCTTTAATATTTAATACAGATAATGTTAAAGTCCAATTTATTTCCAACATTCTCCCACTGGACTTAACATAATCTATAAGGACAAGAGAAGCATAAACATTATACATAACAAATGAAGTGTGCGCTAAGAAATTCTAACATTTGTGAATTCATTCAAACTTGGTCAGAATAGACACCATATGCAGGACTCAGAATCTACACCAGTTTGACAAACTAGTTTGATTAAGAACCACTAACACACAATATCATATTCAACATAAGTTCATATGTGTCTAAATTTGAGTTTTTATGCAAATTATTATATCTACCCGAATTAGCATAAAAATGTAGCTCGGAGTCCACCGAATGTTTTAGAAAAAGTTTCTAAAACTTACAAACAAAAGTTCTTAACACTAGTGAACCAAAATTTACTTATGTAGTTCGCAATTGTGCTTAAGTGCGGTGATTCACTTGTTTGATATAGATAATGACATAAATTTAATTTTTTAATTTGTAAAACAGATAACATGACTTATATACTTGAATTCCTCATTTTATTAAAATGTACCAAAAGAATATTACAACAAAAAATGAAAAATAATTGCTAAACTAATCTTAACTCCCATTCATCTCAAGAGATTCATATATCCCTAACATGCTTTTAGAAACTTACTACTGAGAAGGGTTTAGTGAATAAATATGCAAGTTGAGATCCTATACCAATATGTTCAAAAATAACCTCTTTTCTCTTTGTTGTCTCATACTGAAATTTTTAAGACAAATGTGCGTTGAATTGTTTGATCTTTTGCTATATCCATTGAAAAACACTGCAACTTTATTATCACAAAAACTCTTTAGATGACTTGAAACTATAGACCTTAAGACATTCATTTGAATCATGAAGTTCTTGATCCAAATGCCCTCACAAACCCCTTCATAAATGGCTATAAATTTAGCATCCATAGTTGAAGTTGCAATAAGGGATTTTTTAATGCTATAAACCCTCCTGTAAGCATAAAATATAACTGTAAGCATAAAATATAGCCAGAGGTAGATTTATTTGAGTTTGGATATTTACATGCAAAATCTGAATATGTTTAACCCACAAATTCCAAGTTTTTAACTTGTCTATAGACTACCATGTGAGCTTTAGTATTTTGCAAGTACCCAAGTACTTTCTTACATGCAGTCCAATGATCTTTAGTTGGTTCTGTTGAAATCTGGACAAAATTTCTAGAACATATGTCAAGTCTGGTCTAGGTACATACTTGTAATCTATTTCATCATCTAAATCCTTCCCCCCATTTTTAGAAATTTTGGACAGTTTATCACCTTTTGACATTGGCGAGTCTCCTTCAACACAAGTCTGCATGTTAAATCTCTTCAAAACCTTTTGAATATAGTTTTTCTGAGATATTCCTAATAAACCTTGTGATTTGTCTCTTTGAATTTCTGTACCTAAAACGTAGGAAACTTCACCCAAAGTTTTCACGTCAAAATCAGCTGATAGAAATTCTTTAGTGTCTTTAAGCAATTTAATATTGCTACTAACTAAAAGGATGTCATCTACATATAGAATGAGAAAAATGCAATTTTTCCCAATTGTCTTAATGTATACACATTCATCCACAATATTATTTGTGAAGCCAAAACTTGATATAACTGAATCAAATTATTCATACCATTGTCTTGAAGCTTGCTTAATCCCATATATGGATTCTGAAGTTTGTATACATGATCTTCCTTTCCGCCTTCAGGCTTCGTCATGTATATGATTCCTTCTAGCTCTCCCTTTAGAAAGTCGTTTTAACATCAATTTGATGTAACTCCATATTATAATGAGCTACTAGAGCCATGTTGATTCTGAATGAGTCCTTGGTGAATACCCGAGAGAACATTTTTGTATAGTCAACACCTTCTTCATTGCTTATAGTTGGAACAGGTCAAGATAGGGATCAAGTTAAAATTGACAAAGCCTAAAAAACAAGACAATAAAAAGAATATATAAGTTATCATCCATAATTACTCATTATCTTAACCCCACAACTGAATACAAATATCAAGTAATACTTATGGTAGTATAAAACTCAATATTTAAAAATTCTGTATCACCACGCTAGACACTACACATATCGGTTATCCAATGAAAACAATCAAATCTATGGATAAGAAGAGTTTTAAAGTATCAAGATAGACGTGTGTTTATATGTGTTGTTGTTCTTAAACCAAAATTACTCATAATGTCTCTTCTATGGAAGAATATAATTCAAGTAAATGTGATTTGAGATACACAAGTTTTCACTGATTTAGTATGTATAAATTTTCTCTGAAAAGATCAATTGCTATGGCAACATGATCTTATGGTTTAGAAAAATTTTAGTCAAGATTTTATAGTTTGTGAATTGATGAAGATAAACAATCCAATTTTCATATAGGTTGGGAGATATTAGGGTTGTTTAAAAATTCACAAAATGATGTTTATCAATTAGGTGTCAATAGTCATTCAATATTTGAATTATATGATTTTATAAACATATCTATAGATATATTGAATAATCTATAAACCCACATACGATATATTAATAACCATATTGTTTTAAAAGTTAATGCTTTTGATCTGATAATTAGACAAAAACAAGATTTAGAACAATGTAGACCTTTAAAGCTTATAAAAATTTGCATATTTTGGATAAGCTTTTATAAATCCTAATTTTGAAATGTAAATCCCAAGATCTTTTATATGATAAAGCTTATTCAAATATTATGTTTAAACTTATATAGGCCAATTTTATGAAAAGATTGGAAGATATAAAATTTTCAGTTTCACAATCTTAAAAATAATTTTAAGTAAACAAATAACTTAAAAGTAATTAAACCAAAATCAAGCTTATCGAGGCTCTAAAAGTTATCCAAATTATATTGTTGACCAAATTTGAATTACATCAGTAACAAAAGAAAATATTAAATGTTGCCTCACACATACATAAACGATAAATGACCCAAATATCTTAAATGAGATTAACTTACTCCCTTGAATAAATTTTACGGGGCTAATTTTGGATTTAGTATGCTCACCAAATCCACTAAAATAATTTGACAAGGCCAAATACAGTAAGAGCTACATTAGCCCAATGCATTACACTAAACACTCTGGATAAATGTATCAACAAATTCAGTCCAGTTTATTAATCAAAAAGTATCCTAACTAAATTTGTTTCAATTAAATTGTTGACCCATAAAATAGATATATGACTATAAATCTACAATGGATCTTGTACCAAATAAATGTATATTTGCCTAAATAGAATCCATGGAAATTTAAGTTAGATTATTGAATCAGTTTTTGAATACAATTAATTGGTAATACATTAATATTATTAATGCATAGTAATATCAATATCCATAACAAACATGAGATAATGACAATTTATAGCGGATAAACATGAGTTAAATACCACAAACTTTAGGATATCACAAATGGCTCAATGAAATATAAATTGTCATTATTGATGATTATCTCATTCCATATTTCCAAAAAATAATACCAAATAATTAACTTTGACTCGGTCAAATTTTATTTAATGTAATTGTATTCAATTTAAATTGATAATCAAATCTCAACTTATGTTAATATATAACCTTGTCTTGTTAATAAATATGTTAGGATCAAGCACTTACCACTACGCCAAAAGCAATTGCTGATGGAGAAGGCGCAACTTTATTTCCTTATAGCGTAGCAGCCAGCGCCACGTTTCGATTTAGGAAGATGCTAGTCAATGACCCAACAATCCCTCTCCCCAGCATCTGCCAGCACTAACAAGATTTTCGCTAGAAGTCAATGGCTGCACAGCATGCCTTTGGCATTTAAATGCACTCCATGGGATTCGAACCCGTGACCTGCTCTGATACCAATTGTGATCCCAGGATTCAAACAATCATATCAAACAAATAACAATCAAAAGGTATGATGGCGGGGACCTCCGGCCCCGTGTTCCCTTTTGGGAACCTACACGCCTCACCTCTATAGGCAATGTACCGGAAAAGACAACCTGTCTCCCCCAAGAATCGAACCCTCGACGGGCCTCCCTAGGCGAAGCTTTTACGGAAGAGAGGTGGCCACTAGGCCAAAGACCTAGTGGTTATCAAAGATCAAAGATGAGAGAGATTGAGTCATAAGCTTTGTCGTATTCATATATCTAACATGGAATGATTACAATATGACAAAGTGTACTAACATGCTTACAAAAACAAGACTAAAGACAAGCTATATATAGGGTCAAACAGGCCTTGACCTCTATACAAGCATACAATATAAAAGTCAACATACTAAAGGTAAACACACTTACAAATTGACTCAAAACTATGATCTAACAAAATAAGTAAACAATGTATTACTTAATCTTAAAAAAATGATAGAGGTTAGGGTTGAGAAGATCAAAAAGTAGATCAAACATGGAAAGGCCTTAAAAAATTGAGAGGAACAAAAATTTAATGGGCCAAAAATATAGAAGGAATAATAGTTGGCTCAACTAAATAAGATGAATAGACCTTTTGAATAAAATTGAGATGTCCATATTTGAATTAATATGTTCAACATATTCATTTAATTGAAATAACATGGCCGAAAACAAATCACTTTGACCAAAAATAAATTAATAACAATGGCACACCAAATTTAATTAAATGTCTTTTGATCCAATACTTAAAGTAACATAACAATGAGCTTACAATCAATAGTCAACTCAATTAACATAGCAAACCCGATATCCAATATCGTTAATATATTGGCTTCAAAATAGGGTCAAATGTTAATTCTAACTTAATCGGTTCAATTCAACATAAAACAAAACCAATTTAAAATTAAATTACGTAAACCTTTATTTAGGCTAATCCTATATACATTAATGACAACATTGTGCCAACACATTTACATAAACGTATAAAACTCAACCAAAAATTAATAAATATGACCCAAAAAATTAAATTGGTCCAAAAAAGTAAAAGGAAAAATTGGATCCCACATTTTTTTAAATGGAAAATAATTAATACTCCTAACAAAAAGAAATAAAATATACAAAAAAACTTTATGATAAAAATTGGAGCAAAGCACAAAGTCAAAGTCCTCCAAAATTTTCGTTCTATTTATTTATTTTAAAACATGGCACAAAAGTATATAAAAAAAATCCATAATTCATAAGGTAATTCACTGGAATACTCAAGAAGAACAGTTATCGACTTACTTTTAATGAAAAGAAAAAAAATCATCAACCTAAATAAGCTAATGCTTAACAAACTCATTTGATGATTAAATCTCAAATTCAATTGACATATATAATATTTTAGATTTATGTAATTGACCATCCCACTTATATTTTTTCAATAAAATTGTTTATTTAATAAATAAACAAAACACATAAATATTCTATTAAAAATATACATATATAGATTAGGGTCGAGAGAGGCATTGTCTCTTTCCACTCCATAAGCAATATTAAAAGGCATCTCAATCAATATTGCATAAGAAATCACAATTGATAAATACACTCTCAATAAACGGATAAAAAAATTAAAAATTATTTTATTATAGATTTCGGGTAAACTATAATTGGTTTATGAACCTATATAGATTTAGGCTCTGATACCATTTGTTATATTCATATGAGGTATCCTTAAGCATATGATAACAATAATGAAAAGCATAGGAACATAAACACATATCAGAAACCAATTCAACATTGTATCGTAATAGAGTTTAGAAAACTAACGTGGAGCACTTGTCTTAGGTGCGTCAAAATTGATTGATGCGGAAGTTAGATCGAAGTCTTCTATTTAGGCTATGATACCATTTGTTATATTCATATGAGATATCCTTAAGCATATGATAACAATAATGAAAATCATAGGAACATAAACACATATCAGAAACCAATTCAACATTGTATCGTAATAGAGTTTAGAAAACTAACCTGGAGCACTTGTGTTAGGTGCGGCAAAATTGATTGATGCGGAAGTTAGATCGAAGTCTTCTAAAGCTCTATACGGTTTTGCTTCAGAATGGGACTAAAATGAATGCAGATTCGTGTAGGCAATAGGGACTTGATCTCCTTTATTTATAGGCCACTAGAGACTCATCCCATAAGGAGTCCTAGTTTATCTATAGATTTGAATTTTAAATAATAGAAGATATACACTAATCTATATGTTAATAAGGTAATTAACTTAATGAATTATCCTACTCATATTAGGAGATATATATCCAAATATGTAACTGGATTATCACTGATATAGGATTCTCTTGATAAGTATAAATATTTAAATCAAATTGTCCTTTAATATTTAATACAGATAATGTTAAAGTCCAATTTATTTCCAACAGGATTTTGATCTACCAAAGAATAATTGCATATGTTGTTCCAAGTTAGCCTTGTACTTGGGATACTAAATAGAGCAGACATAAAATAATATAAAAATTATCTGCCTCCTAGTTCCTTACAGTCTCCCTCAAGTCACGTGTGTTCATGGATCATGTGCAGCTTGCAACAAATGCACTCTCGTTATCCACAAATGACCTTGTGAGAAAGTCACTGACCTTTGACTCATAAGGCAGAAGAGTGTTGTACACTGATGTCAAAATCAGTTGTATTTCATGAATGATCAAAGGAATACAATTTCCACAGGCTTTCGAGAGGCCTGGGTCTCTCCCAAACGGTTTCCCGCTATACTCAGATTACAAAACAGACTGCTCTAACTCCTAACCCACTGCATTATTTATACATCCTAGCCCACCTACCCGCCCGCCAATATTGACTAATTGACTTCTAAACCCAGGGTATAATACCTGCCCCTAAACACACACCTTGTCCTCAAGGTGGAAAGAAATGAAACAATCTATTCAAACATTTTATATCAACCATTGTCGATGGTAGCGGTAGCGGTAGCGATGGTGTTAGCGGTGGTGGCCACGGTAGAGGCTGCAACGATGGTGGCCATGGCAGAGGCAGCGGTGGTGGCCATGATAATGGCAGTTTCCAGTAGCCATCGGACAACCTTTCTTCCACTTCTGCCGTTAAAAACACAAAATTGGAGAGATATAACCCAAGCTTGGGCCAAATTAAATTCAATGAAACCTTGGACCTTAAAAGCACCGGATTAGGATTGGGCCTTGATAGGATGACCATATTGGCCTTTGATGGAATCACAAGATTGGGCTCTGATGGCTCCTGGACTCTTTCGTTTCTAACGTTGTTTTCAGATTCAACAATCGACATCTTTTTCAGAGTCTTGTTCGCTGGTGGACACAACAATGACGGAATCACCATCGAGATCGACCCCAACGTCAGCGATGCAGGATAGGCTAACGTCGATAGTGATGAGGGTGAAGACGGCAACGACGGTGGTGAGAACGACAACGCTGATGACAAAGATGGTGGTGAAATCAGCAGAACTTGATCGGTACGATACTCATCCTTCTTGCCTTCTTCTTTCTCACCTGTGATTTCTCTTCTACTTTCTTCTTTCTTTTCTTTCCATTCATCATCGTCTTCAAACTCAGAATGCTCTCCTTCAATAGCTCGCTCCTCCATAGCCTCCAAATTCTGATCCAATTTTGGATTCATTTTCGGATACGGATCTGGAATCGGATTTGGATTTAGATACGGATCTAGACTCGGATTTGGATCTTGATACGGATCTGGACTCGGATTTGGATGTAGATACAGATCCGGATTCGGATTTGAATTCAGATACAAATCTGGATTCGGATATGATATTGTACTCATTCTCGAATCTATATCAAATCGGTCATTTGGAATTATCGTCTTCCTTCCACAGCATGAATACGAATTGCCTTGACTCATCTTCTTCAAGTTGTCTTCCAACTTTTCCATCATTTTCATCATTCTCTGCATATTCTTGTTTATAGACCCAAAGCGTTCCTGAATTTTCTCTAATTTCTCCTCAACGTACTCCAAATCTTCACTACTCTCCAATTCTTCGCTTTGAGATGAAACGTTTCTGCCCGTCATTCTCCGGGAATCGAACTTCGAACTGCTCTGATACCATTTGTTATACACCGATGTCAAAATCAGTTGTATTTCATGAATGATCAAAGGAATACAATTTCCACAGGCTTTCGAGAGGCCTGGGTCTCTCCCAAACGGTTTCCCGCTATACTCAGATTACAAAACAGAATGATCTAACTCCTAACCCACTGCTTTATTTATACTACCCTTAGCCCACCTAGCCGCCCACCAATATTGACTAATTGACTTCTAAAGCCAGGGTATAACAAAGAGACGAACCCGTGTAGAACCATCTCATGTCATATTGATTATCATCCTCTAGAAAATGAGAAGTTGATAGAAACTGAATAATATATATAAACTAATCAAAATCGGTATTAGCTAGAATAGATAGAGGCTATGACCTTCTTACAGTTTATCGACTTACTTTTAATGAAAAGAAAAAAAATCATCAACCTAAATAAGCTAATGCTTAACAAACTCATTTGATGATTAAATCTCAAATTCAATTGACATATATAATATTTTAGATATATATAATTGACCATCCCACTTATATTTTTTCAATAAAATTGTTTATTTAATAAATAAACAAAACACATAAATATTCTATTAAAAATATACATATATAGATTAGGGTCGAGAGAGGCATTGTCTCTTTCCACTCCATAAGCAATATTAAAAGGCATCTCAATCAATATTGCATAAGAAATCACAATTGATAAATACACTCTCAATGAACGGATAAAAAAATTAAAAATTATTTTATTATAGATTTCCAGTAAACTATAATTGGTTTATGAACCTATTTAGATTTAGGCTATGATACCATTTGTTATATTCATATGAGATATCCTTAAGCATATGATAACAATAATGAAAATCATAGGAACATAAACACATATCAGAAACCAATTCAACATTGTATCGTAATAGAGTTTAGAAAACTAACCTGGAGCACTTGTGTTAGGTGCGGCAAAATTGATTGATGCGGAAGTTATATCGAAGTCTTCTAAAGCTCTATACGGTTTGCTTCAGAATGGGACTGAAATGAATGCAGATTCGTGTAGGCAACAGGGACTTGATCTCCTTTATTTATAGGCCACTAGAGACTCATCCCATAAGGAGTCCTAGTTTATCTATAGATTTGAATTTTAAATAATAGAAGATATACACTAATCTATATGTTAATCAGGTAATTAACTTAATGAATTATCCTACTCATATTAGGAGATATATATCCAAATATGTAACTGGATTATCACTGATATAGGATTCTCTTGATAAGTATAAATATTTAAATCAAATTGTCCTTTAATATTTAATACAGATAATGTTAAAGTCCAATTTATTTCCAACAGGATTTTGATCTACCAAAGAATAATTGCATATGTTGTTCCAAGTTAGCCTTGTACTTGGGATACTAAATAGAGCAGACATAAAATAATATAAAAATTATCTGCCTCCTAGTTCCTTACAGTCTCCCTCAAGTCACGTGTGTTCATGGATCATGTGCAGCTTGCAACAAATGCACTCTCGTTATCCACAAATGACCTTGTGAGAAAGTCACTGACCTTTGACTCATAAGGCAGAAGAGTGTTGTACACTGATGTCAAAATCAGTTGTATTTCATGAATGATCAAAGGAATACAATTTCCACAGGCTTTCGAGAGGCCTGGGTCTCTCCCAAACGGTTTCCCGCTATACTCAGATTACAAAACAGACTGCTCTAACTCCTAACCCACTGCATTATTTATACATCCTAGCCCACCTACCCACCCGCCAATATTGACTAATTGACTTCTAAACCCAGGGTATAATACCTGCCCCTAAACACACACCTTGTCCTCAAGGTGGAAAGAAATGAAACAATCTATTCAAACATTTTATATCAACCATTGTCGATGGTAGCGGTAGCGGTAGCGATGGTGTTAGCGGTGGTGGCCACGGTAGAGGCTGCAACGATGGTGGCCATGGCAGAGGCAGCGGTGGTGGCCATGATAATGGCAGTTTCCAGTAGCCATCGGACAACCTTTCTTCCACTTCTGCCGTTAAAAACACAAAATTGGAGAGATATAACCCAAGCTTGGGCCAAATTAAATTCAATGAAACCTTGGACCTTAAAAGCACCGGATTAGGATTGGGCCTTGATAGGATGACCATATTGGCCTTTGATGGAATCACAAGATTGGGCTCTGATGGCTCCTGGACTCTTTCGTTTCTAACGTTGTTTTCAGATTCAACAATCGACATCTTTTTCAGAGTCTTGTTCGCTGGTGGACACAACAATGACGGAATCACCATCGAGATCGACCCCAACGTCAGCGATGCAGGATAGGCTAACGTCGATAGTGATGAGGGTGAAGACGGCAACGACGGTGGTGAGAACGACAACGCTGATGACAAAGATGGTGGTGAAATCAGCAGAACTTGATCGGTACGATACTCATCCTTCTTGCCTTCTTCTTTCTCACCTGTGATTTCTCTTCTACTTTCTTCTTTCTTTTCTTTCCATTCATCATCGTCTTCAAACTCAGAATGCTCTCCTTCAATAGCTCGCTCCTCCATAGCCTCCAAATTCTGATCCAATTTTGGATTCATTTTCGGATACGGATCTGGAATCGGATTTGGATTTAGATACGGATCTAGACTCGGATTTGGATCTTGATACGGATCTGGACTCGGATTTGGATGTAGATACAGATCCGGATTCGGATTTGAATTCAGATACAAATCTGGATTCGGATATGATATTGTACTCATTCTCGAATCTATATCAAATCGGTCATTTGGAATTATCGTCTTCCTTCCACAGCATGAATACGAATTGCCTTGACTCATCTTCTTCAAGTTGTCTTCCAACTTTTCCATCATTTTCATCATTCTCTGCATATTCTTGTTTATAGACCCAAAGCGTTCCTGAATTTTCTCTAATTTCTCCTCAACGTACTCCAAATCTTCACTACTCTCCAATTCTTCGCTTTGAGATGAAACGTTTCTGCCCGTCATTCTCCGGGAATCGAACTTCGAACTGCTCTGATACCATTTGTTATACACCGATGTCAAAATCAGTTGTATTTCATGAATGATCAAAGGAATACAATTTCCACAGGCTTTCGAGAGGCCTGGGTCTCTCCCAAACGGTTTCCCGCTATACTCAGATTACAAAACAGAATGATCTAACTCCTAACCCACTGCTTTATTTATACTACCCTTAGCCCACCTAGCCGCCCACCAATATTGACTAATTGACTTCTAAAGCCAGGGTATAACAAAGAGACGAACCCGTGTAGAACCATCTCATGTCATATTGATTATCATCCTCTAGAAAATGAGAAGTTGATAGAAACTGAATAATATATATAAACTAATCAAAATCGGTATTAGCTAGAATAGATAGAGGCTATGACCTTCTTACAGTTTATCGACTTACTTTTAATGAAAAGAAAAAAAATCATCAACCTAAATAAGCTAATGCTTAACAAACTCATTTGATGATTAAATCTCAAATTCAATTGACATATATAATATTTTAGATATATATAATTGACCATCCCACTTATATTTTTTCAATAAAATTGTTTATTTAATAAATAAACAAAACACATAAATATTCTATTAAAAATATACATATATAGATTAGGGTCGAGAGAGGCATTGTCTCTTTCCACTCCATAAGCAATATTAAAAGGCATCTCAATCAAATATTGCATAAGAAATCACAATTGATAAATACACTCTCAATGAACGGATAAAAAAATTAAAAATTATTTTATTATAGATTTCCAGTAAACTATAATTGGTTTATGAACCTATTTAGATTTAGGCTATGATACCATTTGTTATATTCATATGAGATATCCTTAAGCATATGATAACAATAATGAAAATCATAGGAACATAAACACATATCAGAAACCAATTCAACATTGTATCGTAATAGAGTTTAGAAAACTAACCTGGAGCACTTGTGTTAGGTGCGGCAAAATTGATTGATGCGGAAGTTATATCGAAGTCTTCTAAAGCTCTATACGGTTTGCTTCAGAATGGGACTGAAATGAATGCAGATTCGTGTAGGCAACAGGGACTTGATCTCCTTTATTTATAGGCCACTAGAGACTCATCCCATAAGGAGTCCTAGTTTATCTATAGATTTGAATTTTAAATAATAGAAGATATACACTAATCTATATGTTAATCAGGTAATTAACTTAATGAATTATCCTACTCATATTAGGAGATATATATCCAAATATGTAACTGGATTATCACTGATATAGGATTCTCTTGATAAGTATAAATATTTAAATCAAATTGTCCTTTAATATTTAATACAGATAATGTTAAAGTCCAATTTATTTCCAACAGGATTTTGATCTACCAAAGAATAATTGCATATGTTGTTCCAAGTTAGCCTTGTACTTGGGATACTAAATAGAGCAGACATAAAATAATATAAAAATTATCTGCCTCCTAGTTCCTTACAGTCTCCCTCAAGTCACGTGTGTTCATGGATCATGTGCAGCTTGCAACAAATGCACTCTCGTTATCCACAAATGACCTTGTGAGAAAGTCACTGACCTTTGACTCATAAGGCAGAAGAGTGTTGTACACTGATGTCAAAATCAGTTGTATTTCATGAATGATCAAAGGAATACAATTTCCACAGGCTTTCGAGAGGCCTGGGTCTCTCCCAAACGGTTTCCCGCTATACTCAGATTACAAAACAGACTGCTCTAACTCCTAACCCACTGCATTATTTATACATCCTAGCCCACCTACCCACCCGCCAATATTGACTAATTGACTTCTAAACCCAGGGTATAATACCTGCCCCTAAACACACACCTTGTCCTCAAGGTGGAAAGAAATGAAACAATCTATTCAAACATTTTATATCAACCATTGTCGATGGTAGCGGTAGCGGTAGCGATGGTGTTAGCGGTGGTGGCCACGGTAGAGGCTGCAACGATGGTGGCCATGGCAGAGGCAGCGGTGGTGGCCATGATAATGGCAGTTTCCAGTAGCCATCGGACAACCTTTCTTCCACTTCTGCCGTTAAAAACACAAAATTGGAGAGATATAACCCAAGCTTGGGCCAAATTAAATTCAATGAAACCTTGGACCTTAAAAGCACCGGATTAGGATTGGGCCTTGATAGGATGACCATATTGGCCTTTGATGGAATCACAAGATTGGGCTCTGATGGCTCCTGGACTCTTTCGTTTCTAACGTTGTTTTCAGATTCAACAATCGACATCTTTTTCAGAGTCTTGTTCGCTGGTGGACACAACAATGACGGAATCACCATCGAGATCGACCCCAACGTCAGCGATGCAGGATAGGCTAACGTCGATAGTGATGAGGGTGAAGACGGCAACGACGGTGGTGAGAACGACAACGCTGATGACAAAGATGGTGGTGAAATCAGCAGAACTTGATCGGTACGATACTCATCCTTCTTGCCTTCTTCTTTCTCACCTGTGATTTCTCTTCTACTTTCTTCTTTCTTTTCTTTCCATTCATCATCGTCTTCAAACTCAGAATGCTCTCCTTCAATAGCTCGCTCCTCCATAGCCTCCAAATTCTGATCCAATTTTGGATTCATTTTCGGATACGGATCTGGAATCGGATTTGGATTTAGATACGGATCTAGACTCGGATTTGGATCTTGATACGGATCTGGACTCGGATTTGGATGTAGATACAGATCCGGATTCGGATTTGAATTCAGATACAAATCTGGATTCGGATATGATATTGTACTCATTCTCGAATCTATATCAAATCGGTCATTTGGAATTATCGTCTTCCTTCCACAGCATGAATACGAATTGCCTTGACTCATCTTCTTCAAGTTGTCTTCCAACTTTTCCATCATTTTCATCATTCTCTGCATATTCTTGTTTATAGACCCAAAGCGTTCCTGAATTTTCTCTAATTTCTCCTCAACGTACTCCAAATCTTCACTACTCTCCAATTCTTCGCTTTGAGATGAAACGTTTCTGCCCGTCATTCTCCGGGAATCGAACTTCGAACTGCTCTGATACCATTTGTTATACACCGATGTCAAAATCAGTTGTATTTCATGAATGATCAAAGGAATACAATTTCCACAGGCTTTCGAGAGGCCTGGGTCTCTCCCAAACGGTTTCCCGCTATACTCAGATTACAAAACAGAATGATCTAACTCCTAACCCACTGCTTTATTTATACTACCCTTAGCCCACCTAGCCGCCCACCAATATTGACTAATTGACTTCTAAAGCCAGGGTATAACAAAGAGACGAACCCGTGTAGAACCATCTCATGTCATATTGATTATCATCCTCTAGAAAATGAGAAGTTGATAGAAACTGAATAATATATATAAACTAATCAAAATCGGTATTAGCTAGAATAGATAGAGGCTATGACCTTCTTACAGTTTATCGACTTACTTTTAATGAAAAGAAAAAAAATCATCAACCTAAATAAGCTAATGCTTAACAAACTCATTTGATGATTAAATCTCAAATTCAATTGACATATATAATATTTTAGATATATATAATTGACCATCCCACTTATATTTTTTCAATAAAATTGTTTATTTAATAAATAAACAAAACACATAAATATTCTATTAAAAATATACATATATAGATTAGGGTCGAGAGAGGCATTGTCTCTTTCCACTCCATAAGCAATATTAAAAGGCATCTCAATCAAATATTGCATAAGAAATCACAATTGATAAATACACTCTCAATGAACGGATAAAAAAATTAAAAATTATTTTATTATAGATTTCCAGTAAACTATAATTGGTTTATGAACCTATTTAGATTTAGGCTATGATACCATTTGTTATATTCATATGAGATATCCTTAAGCATATGATAACAATAATGAAAATCATAGGAACATAAACACATATCAGAAACCAATTCAACATTGTATCGTAATAGAGTTTAGAAAACTAACCTGGAGCACTTGTGTTAGGTGCGGCAAAATTGATTGATGCGGAAGTTATATCGAAGTCTTCTAAAGCTCTATACGGTTTGCTTCAGAATGGGACTGAAATGAATGCAGATTCGTGTAGGCAACAGGGACTTGATCTCCTTTATTTATAGGCCACTAGAGACTCATCCCATAAGGAGTCCTAGTTTATCTATAGATTTGAATTTTAAATAATAGAAGATATACACTAATCTATATGTTAATCAGGTAATTAACTTAATGAATTATCCTACTCATATTAGGAGATATATATCCAAATATGTAACTGGATTATCACTGATATAGGATTCTCTTGATAAGTATAAATATTTAAATCAAATTGTCCTTTAATATTTAATACAGATAATGTTAAAGTCCAATTTATTTCCAACAGGATTTTGATCTACCAAAGAATAATTGCATATGTTGTTCCAAGTTAGCCTTGTACTTGGGATACTAAATAGAGCAGACATAAAATAATATAAAAATTATCTGCCTCCTAGTTCCTTACAGTCTCCCTCAAGTCACGTGTGTTCATGGATCATGTGCAGCTTGCAACAAATGCACTCTCGTTATCCACAAATGACCTTGTGAGAAAGTCACTGACCTTTGACTCATAAGGCAGAAGAGTGTTGTACACTGATGTCAAAATCAGTTGTATTTCATGAATGATCAAAGGAATACAATTTCCACAGGCTTTCGAGAGGCCTGGGTCTCTCCCAAACGGTTTCCCGCTATACTCAGATTACAAAACAGACTGCTCTAACTCCTAACCCACTGCATTATTTATACATCCTAGCCCACCTACCCACCCGCCAATATTGACTAATTGACTTCTAAACCCAGGGTATAATACCTGCCCCTAAACACACACCTTGTCCTCAAGGTGGAAAGAAATGAAACAATCTATTCAAACATTTTATATCAACCATTGTCGATGGTAGCGGTAGCGGTAGCGATGGTGTTAGCGGTGGTGGCCACGGTAGAGGCTGCAACGATGGTGGCCATGGCAGAGGCAGCGGTGGTGGCCATGATAATGGCAGTTTCCAGTAGCCATCGGACAACCTTTCTTCCACTTCTGCCGTTAAAAACACAAAATTGGAGAGATATAACCCAAGCTTGGGCCAAATTAAATTCAATGAAACCTTGGACCTTAAAAGCACCGGATTAGGATTGGGCCTTGATAGGATGACCATATTGGCCTTTGATGGAATCACAAGATTGGGCTCTGATGGCTCCTGGACTCTTTCGTTTCTAACGTTGTTTTCAGATTCAACAATCGACATCTTTTTCAGAGTCTTGTTCGCTGGTGGACACAACAATGACGGAATCACCATCGAGATCGACCCCAACGTCAGCGATGCAGGATAGGCTAACGTCGATAGTGATGAGGGTGAAGACGGCAACGACGGTGGTGAGAACGACAACGCTGATGACAAAGATGGTGGTGAAATCAGCAGAACTTGATCGGTACGATACTCATCCTTCTTGCCTTCTTCTTTCTCACCTGTGATTTCTCTTCTACTTTCTTCTTTCTTTTCTTTCCATTCATCATCGTCTTCAAACTCAGAATGCTCTCCTTCAATAGCTCGCTCCTCCATAGCCTCCAAATTCTGATCCAATTTTGGATTCATTTTCGGATACGGATCTGGAATCGGATTTGGATTTAGATACGGATCTAGACTCGGATTTGGATCTTGATACGGATCTGGACTCGGATTTGGATGTAGATACAGATCCGGATTCGGATTTGAATTCAGATACAAATCTGGATTCGGATATGATATTGTACTCATTCTCGAATCTATATCAAATCGGTCATTTGGAATTATCGTCTTCCTTCCACAGCATGAATACGAATTGCCTTGACTCATCTTCTTCAAGTTGTCTTCCAACTTTTCCATCATTTTCATCATTCTCTGCATATTCTTGTTTATAGACCCAAAGCGTTCCTGAATTTTCTCTAATTTCTCCTCAACGTACTCCAAATCTTCACTACTCTCCAATTCTTCGCTTTGAGATGAAACGTTTCTGCCCGTCATTCTCCGGGAATCGAACTTCGAACTGCTCTGATACCATTTGTTATACACCGATGTCAAAATCAGTTGTATTTCATGAATGATCAAAGGAATACAATTTCCACAGGCTTTCGAGAGGCCTGGGTCTCTCCCAAACGGTTTCCCGCTATACTCAGATTACAAAACAGAATGATCTAACTCCTAACCCACTGCTTTATTTATACTACCCTTAGCCCACCTAGCCGCCCACCAATATTGACTAATTGACTTCTAAAGCCAGGGTATAACAAAGAGACGAACCCGTGTAGAACCATCTCATGTCATATTGATTATCATCCTCTAGAAAATGAGAAGTTGATAGAAACTGAATAATATATATAAACTAATCAAAATCAGTATTAGCTAGAATAGATAGAGGCTATGACCTTCTTACAGTTTATCGACTTACTTTTAATGAAAAGAAAAAAAATCATCAACCTAAATAAGCTAATGCTTAACAAACTCATTTGATGATTAAATCTCAAATTCAATTGACATATATAATATTTTAGATATATATAATTGACCATCCCACTTATATTTTTTCAATAAAATTGTTTATTTAATAAATAAACAAAACACATAAATATTCTATTAAAAATATACATATATAGATTAGGGTCGAGAGAGGCATTGTCTCTTTCCACTCCATAAGCAATATTAAAAGGCATCTCAATCAATATTGCATAAGAAATCACAATTGATAAATACACTCTCAATGAACGGATAAAAAAATTAAAAATTATTTTATTATAGATTTCCAGTAAACTATAATTGGTTTATGAACCTATTTAGATTTAGGCTATGATACCATTTGTTATATTCATATGAGATATCCTTAAGCATATGATAACAATAATGAAAATCATAGGAACATAAACACATATCAGAAACCAATTCAACATTGTATCGTAATAGAGTTTAGAAAACTAACCTGGAGCACTTGTGTTAGGTGCGGCAAAATTGATTGATGCGGAAGTTATATCGAAGTCTTCTAAAGCTCTATACGGTTTGCTTCAGAATGGGACTGAAATGAATGCAGATTCGTGTAGGCAACAGGGACTTGATCTCCTTTATTTATAGGCCACTAGAGACTCATCCCATAAGGAGTCCTAGTTTATCTATAGATTTGAATTTTAAATAATAGAAGATATACACTAATCTATATGTTAATCAGGTAATTAACTTAATGAATTATCCTACTCATATTAGGAGATATATATCCAAATATGTAACTGGATTATCACTGATATAGGATTCTCTTGATAAGTATAAATATTTAAATCAAATTGTCCTTTAATATTTAATACAGATAATGTTAAAGTCCAATTTATTTCCAACAGGATTTTGATCTACCAAAGAATAATTGCATATGTTGTTCCAAGTTAGCCTTGTACTTGGGATACTAAATAGAGCAGACATAAAATAATATAAAAATTATCTGCCTCCTAGTTCCTTACAGTCTCCCTCAAGTCACGTGTGTTCATGGATCATGTGCAGCTTGCAACAAATGCACTCTCGTTATCCACAAATGACCTTGTGAGAAAGTCACTGACCTTTGACTCATAAGGCAGAAGAGTGTTGTACACTGATGTCAAAATCAGTTGTATTTCATGAATGATCAAAGGAATACAATTTCCACAGGCTTTCGAGAGGCCTGGGTCTCTCCCAAACGGTTTCCCGCTATACTCAGATTACAAAACAGACTGCTCTAACTCCTAACCCACTGCATTATTTATACATCCTAGCCCACCTACCCACCCGCCAATATTGACTAATTGACTTCTAAACCCAGGGTATAATACCTGCCCCTAAACACACACCTTGTCCTCAAGGTGGAAAGAAATGAAACAATCTATTCAAACATTTTATATCAACCATTGTCGATGGTAGCGGTAGCGGTAGCGATGGTGTTAGCGGTGGTGGCCACGGTAGAGGCTGCAACGATGGTGGCCATGGCAGAGGCAGCGGTGGTGGCCATGATAATGGCAGTTTCCAGTAGCCATCGGACAACCTTTCTTCCACTTCTGCCGTTAAAAACACAAAATTGGAGAGATATAACCCAAGCTTGGGCCAAATTAAATTCAATGAAACCTTGGACCTTAAAAGCACCGGATTAGGATTGGGCCTTGATAGGATGACCATATTGGCCTTTGATGGAATCACAAGATTGGGCTCTGATGGCTCCTGGACTCTTTCGTTTCTAACGTTGTTTTCAGATTCAACAATCGACATCTTTTTCAGAGTCTTGTTCGCTGGTGGACACAACAATGACGGAATCACCATCGAGATCGACCCCAACGTCAGCGATGCAGGATAGGCTAACGTCGATAGTGATGAGGGTGAAGACGGCAACGACGGTGGTGAGAACGACAACGCTGATGACAAAGATGGTGGTGAAATCAGCAGAACTTGATCGGTACGATACTCATCCTTCTTGCCTTCTTCTTTCTCACCTGTGATTTCTCTTCTACTTTCTTCTTTCTTTTCTTTCCATTCATCATCGTCTTCAAACTCAGAATGCTCTCCTTCAATAGCTCGCTCCTCCATAGCCTCCAAATTCTGATCCAATTTTGGATTCATTTTCGGATACGGATCTGGAATCGGATTTGGATTTAGATACGGATCTAGACTCGGATTTGGATCTTGATACGGATCTGGACTCGGATTTGGATGTAGATACAGATCCGGATTCGGATTTGAATTCAGATACAAATCTGGATTCGGATATGATATTGTACTCATTCTCGAATCTATATCAAATCGGTCATTTGGAATTATCGTCTTCCTTCCACAGCATGAATACGAATTGCCTTGACTCATCTTCTTCAAGTTGTCTTCCAACTTTTCCATCATTTTCATCATTCTCTGCATATTCTTGTTTATAGACCCAAAGCGTTCCTGAATTTTCTCTAATTTCTCCTCAACGTACTCCAAATCTTCACTACTCTCCAATTCTTCGCTTTGAGATGAAACGTTTCTGCCCGTCATTCTCCGGGAATCGAACTTCGAACTGCTCTGATACCATTTGTTATACACCGATGTCAAAATCAGTTGTATTTCATGAATGATCAAAGGAATACAATTTCCACAGGCTTTCGAGAGGCCTGGGTCTCTCCCAAACGGTTTCCCGCTATACTCAGATTACAAAACAGAATGATCTAACTCCTAACCCACTGCTTTATTTATACTACCCTTAGCCCACCTAGCCGCCCACCAATATTGACTAATTGACTTCTAAAGCCAGGGTATAACAAAGAGACGAACCCGTGTAGAACCATCTCATGTCATATTGATTATCATCCTCTAGAAAATGAGAAGTTGATAGAAACTGAATAATATATATAAACTAATCAAAATCGGTATTAGCTAGAATAGATAGAGGCTATGACCTTCTTACAGTTTATCGACTTACTTTTAATGAAAAGAAAAAAAATCATCAACCTAAATAAGCTAATGCTTAACAAACTCATTTGATGATTAAATCTCAAATTCAATTGACATATATAATATTTTAGATATATATAATTGACCATCCCACTTATATTTTTTCAATAAAATTGTTTATTTAATAAATAAACAAAACACATAAATATTCTATTAAAAATATACATATATAGATTAGGGTCGAGAGAGGCATTGTCTCTTTCCACTCCATAAGCAATATTAAAAGGCATCTCAATCAAATATTGCATAAGAAATCACAATTGATAAATACACTCTCAATGAACGGATAAAAAAATTAAAAATTATTTTATTATAGATTTCCAGTAAACTATAATTGGTTTATGAACCTATTTAGATTTAGGCTATGATACCATTTGTTATATTCATATGAGATATCCTTAAGCATATGATAACAATAATGAAAATCATAGGAACATAAACACATATCAGAAACCAATTCAACATTGTATCGTAATAGAGTTTAGAAAACTAACCTGGAGCACTTGTGTTAGGTGCGGCAAAATTGATTGATGCGGAAGTTATATCGAAGTCTTCTAAAGCTCTATACGGTTTGCTTCAGAATGGGACTGAAATGAATGCAGATTCGTGTAGGCAACAGGGACTTGATCTCCTTTATTTATAGGCCACTAGAGACTCATCCCATAAGGAGTCCTAGTTTATCTATAGATTTGAATTTTAAATAATAGAAGATATACACTAATCTATATGTTAATCAGGTAATTAACTTAATGAATTATCCTACTCATATTAGGAGATATATATCCAAATATGTAACTGGATTATCACTGATATAGGATTCTCTTGATAAGTATAAATATTTAAATCAAATTGTCCTTTAATATTTAATACAGATAATGTTAAAGTCCAATTTATTTCCAACAGGATTTTGATCTACCAAAGAATAATTGCATATGTTGTTCCAAGTTAGCCTTGTACTTGGGATACTAAATAGAGCAGACATAAAATAATATAAAAATTATCTGCCTCCTAGTTCCTTACAGTCTCCCTCAAGTCACGTGTGTTCATGGATCATGTGCAGCTTGCAACAAATGCACTCTCGTTATCCACAAATGACCTTGTGAGAAAGTCACTGACCTTTGACTCATAAGGCAGAAGAGTGTTGTACACTGATGTCAAAATCAGTTGTATTTCATGAATGATCAAAGGAATACAATTTCCACAGGCTTTCGAGAGGCCTGGGTCTCTCCCAAACGGTTTCCCGCTATACTCAGATTACAAAACAGACTGCTCTAACTCCTAACCCACTGCATTATTTATACATCCTAGCCCACCTACCCACCCGCCAATATTGACTAATTGACTTCTAAACCCAGGGTATAATACCTGCCCCTAAACACACACCTTGTCCTCAAGGTGGAAAGAAATGAAACAATCTATTCAAACATTTTATATCAACCATTGTCGATGGTAGCGGTAGCGGTAGCGATGGTGTTAGCGGTGGTGGCCACGGTAGAGGCTGCAACGATGGTGGCCATGGCAGAGGCAGCGGTGGTGGCCATGATAATGGCAGTTTCCAGTAGCCATCGGACAACCTTTCTTCCACTTCTGCCGTTAAAAACACAAAATTGGAGAGATATAACCCAAGCTTGGGCCAAATTAAATTCAATGAAACCTTGGACCTTAAAAGCACCGGATTAGGATTGGGCCTTGATAGGATGACCATATTGGCCTTTGATGGAATCACAAGATTGGGCTCTGATGGCTCCTGGACTCTTTCGTTTCTAACGTTGTTTTCAGATTCAACAATCGACATCTTTTTCAGAGTCTTGTTCGCTGGTGGACACAACAATGACGGAATCACCATCGAGATCGACCCCAACGTCAGCGATGCAGGATAGGCTAACGTCGATAGTGATGAGGGTGAAGACGGCAACGACGGTGGTGAGAACGACAACGCTGATGACAAAGATGGTGGTGAAATCAGCAGAACTTGATCGGTACGATACTCATCCTTCTTGCCTTCTTCTTTCTCACCTGTGATTTCTCTTCTACTTTCTTCTTTCTTTTCTTTCCATTCATCATCGTCTTCAAACTCAGAATGCTCTCCTTCAATAGCTCGCTCCTCCATAGCCTCCAAATTCTGATCCAATTTTGGATTCATTTTCGGATACGGATCTGGAATCGGATTTGGATTTAGATACGGATCTAGACTCGGATTTGGATCTTGATACGGATCTGGACTCGGATTTGGATGTAGATACAGATCCGGATTCGGATTTGAATTCAGATACAAATCTGGATTCGGATATGATATTGTACTCATTCTCGAATCTATATCAAATCGGTCATTTGGAATTATCGTCTTCCTTCCACAGCATGAATACGAATTGCCTTGACTCATCTTCTTCAAGTTGTCTTCCAACTTTTCCATCATTTTCATCATTCTCTGCATATTCTTGTTTATAGACCCAAAGCGTTCCTGAATTTTCTCTAATTTCTCCTCAACGTACTCCAAATCTTCACTACTCTCCAATTCTTCGCTTTGAGATGAAACGTTTCTGCCCGTCATTCTCCGGGAATCGAACTTCGAACTGCTCTGATACCATTTGTTATACACCGATGTCAAAATCAGTTGTATTTCATGAATGATCAAAGGAATACAATTTCCACAGGCTTTCGAGAGGCCTGGGTCTCTCCCAAACGGTTTCCCGCTATACTCAGATTACAAAACAGAATGATCTAACTCCTAACCCACTGCTTTATTTATACTACCCTTAGCCCACCTAGCCGCCCACCAATATTGACTAATTGACTTCTAAAGCCAGGGTATAACAAAGAGACGAACCCGTGTAGAACCATCTCATGTCATATTGATTATCATCCTCTAGAAAATGAGAAGTTGATAGAAACTGAATAATATATATAAACTAATCAAAATCAGTATTAGCTAGAATAGATAGAGGCTATGACCTTCTTACAGTTTATCGACTTACTTTTAATGAAAAGAAAAAAAATCATCAACCTAAATAAGCTAATGCTTAACAAACTCATTTGATGATTAAATCTCAAATTCAATTGACATATATAATATTTTAGATATATATAATTGACCATCCCACTTATATTTTTTCAATAAAATTGTTTATTTAATAAATAAACAAAACACATAAATATTCTATTAAAAATATACATATATAGATTAGGGTCGAGAGAGGCATTGTCTCTTTCCACTCCATAAGCAATATTAAAAGGCATCTCAATCAATATTGCATAAGAAATCACAATTGATAAATACACTCTCAATGAACGGATAAAAAAATTAAAAATTATTTTATTATAGATTTCCAGTAAACTATAATTGGTTTATGAACCTATTTAGATTTAGGCTATGATACCATTTGTTATATTCATATGAGATATCCTTAAGCATATGATAACAATAATGAAAATCATAGGAACATAAACACATATCAGAAACCAATTCAACATTGTATCGTAATAGAGTTTAGAAAACTAACCTGGAGCACTTGTGTTAGGTGCGGCAAAATTGATTGATGCGGAAGTTATATCGAAGTCTTCTAAAGCTCTATACGGTTTGCTTCAGAATGGGACTGAAATGAATGCAGATTCGTGTAGGCAACAGGGACTTGATCTCCTTTATTTATAGGCCACTAGAGACTCATCCCATAAGGAGTCCTAGTTTATCTATAGATTTGAATTTTAAATAATAGAAGATATACACTAATCTATATGTTAATCAGGTAATTAACTTAATGAATTATCCTACTCATATTAGGAGATATATATCCAAATATGTAACTGGATTATCACTGATATAGGATTCTCTTGATAAGTATAAATATTTAAATCAAATTGTCCTTTAATATTTAATACAGATAATGTTAAAGTCCAATTTATTTCCAACAGGATTTTGATCTACCAAAGAATAATTGCATATGTTGTTCCAAGTTAGCCTTGTACTTGGGATACTAAATAGAGCAGACATAAAATAATATAAAAATTATCTGCCTCCTAGTTCCTTACAGTCTCCCTCAAGTCACGTGTGTTCATGGATCATGTGCAGCTTGCAACAAATGCACTCTCGTTATCCACAAATGACCTTGTGAGAAAGTCACTGACCTTTGACTCATAAGGCAGAAGAGTGTTGTACACTGATGTCAAAATCAGTTGTATTTCATGAATGATCAAAGGAATACAATTTCCACAGGCTTTCGAGAGGCCTGGGTCTCTCCCAAACGGTTTCCCGCTATACTCAGATTACAAAACAGACTGCTCTAACTCCTAACCCACTGCATTATTTATACATCCTAGCCCACCTACCCACCCGCCAATATTGACTAATTGACTTCTAAACCCAGGGTATAATACCTGCCCCTAAACACACACCTTGTCCTCAAGGTGGAAAGAAATGAAACAATCTATTCAAACATTTTATATCAACCATTGTCGATGGTAGCGGTAGCGGTAGCGATGGTGTTAGCGGTGGTGGCCACGGTAGAGGCTGCAACGATGGTGGCCATGGCAGAGGCAGCGGTGGTGGCCATGATAATGGCAGTTTCCAGTAGCCATCGGACAACCTTTCTTCCACTTCTGCCGTTAAAAACACAAAATTGGAGAGATATAACCCAAGCTTGGGCCAAATTAAATTCAATGAAACCTTGGACCTTAAAAGCACCGGATTAGGATTGGGCCTTGATAGGATGACCATATTGGCCTTTGATGGAATCACAAGATTGGGCTCTGATGGCTCCTGGACTCTTTCGTTTCTAACGTTGTTTTCAGATTCAACAATCGACATCTTTTTCAGAGTCTTGTTCGCTGGTGGACACAACAATGACGGAATCACCATCGAGATCGACCCCAACGTCAGCGATGCAGGATAGGCTAACGTCGATAGTGATGAGGGTGAAGACGGCAACGACGGTGGTGAGAACGACAACGCTGATGACAAAGATGGTGGTGAAATCAGCAGAACTTGATCGGTACGATACTCATCCTTCTTGCCTTCTTCTTTCTCACCTGTGATTTCTCTTCTACTTTCTTCTTTCTTTTCTTTCCATTCATCATCGTCTTCAAACTCAGAATGCTCTCCTTCAATAGCTCGCTCCTCCATAGCCTCCAAATTCTGATCCAATTTTGGATTCATTTTCGGATACGGATCTGGAATCGGATTTGGATTTAGATACGGATCTAGACTCGGATTTGGATCTTGATACGGATCTGGACTCGGATTTGGATGTAGATACAGATCCGGATTCGGATTTGAATTCAGATACAAATCTGGATTCGGATATGATATTGTACTCATTCTCGAATCTATATCAAATCGGTCATTTGGAATTATCGTCTTCCTTCCACAGCATGAATACGAATTGCCTTGACTCATCTTCTTCAAGTTGTCTTCCAACTTTTCCATCATTTTCATCATTCTCTGCATATTCTTGTTTATAGACCCAAAGCGTTCCTGAATTTTCTCTAATTTCTCCTCAACGTACTCCAAATCTTCACTACTCTCCAATTCTTCGCTTTGAGATGAAACGTTTCTGCCCGTCATTCTCCGGGAATCGAACTTCGAACTGCTCTGATACCATTTGTTATACACCGATGTCAAAATCAGTTGTATTTCATGAATGATCAAAGGAATACAATTTCCACAGGCTTTCGAGAGGCCTGGGTCTCTCCCAAACGGTTTCCCGCTATACTCAGATTACAAAACAGAATGATCTAACTCCTAACCCACTGCTTTATTTATACTACCCTTAGCCCACCTAGCCGCCCACCAATATTGACTAATTGACTTCTAAAGCCAGGGTATAACAAAGAGACGAACCCGTGTAGAACCATCTCATGTCATATTGATTATCATCCTCTAGAAAATGAGAAGTTGATAGAAACTGAATAATATATATAAACTAATCAAAATCAGTATTAGCTAGAATAGATAGAGGCTATGACCTTCTTACAGTTTATCGACTTACTTTTAATGAAAAGAAAAAAAATCATCAACCTAAATAAGCTAATGCTTAACAAACTCATTTGATGATTAAATCTCAAATTCAATTGACATATATAATATTTTAGATATATATAATTGACCATCCCACTTATATTTTTTCAATAAAATTGTTTATTTAATAAATAAACAAAACACATAAATATTCTATTAAAAATATACATATATAGATTAGGGTCGAGAGAGGCATTGTCTCTTTCCACTCCATAAGCAATATTAAAAGGCATCTCAATCAATATTGCATAAGAAATCACAATTGATAAATACACTCTCAATGAACGGATAAAAAAATTAAAAATTATTTTATTATAGATTTCCAGTAAACTATAATTGGTTTATGAACCTATTTAGATTTAGGCTATGATACCATTTGTTATATTCATATGAGATATCCTTAAGCATATGATAACAATAATGAAAATCATAGGAACATAAACACATATCAGAAACCAATTCAACATTGTATCGTAATAGAGTTTAGAAAACTAACCTGGAGCACTTGTGTTAGGTGCGGCAAAATTGATTGATGCGGAAGTTATATCGAAGTCTTCTAAAGCTCTATACGGTTTGCTTCAGAATGGGACTGAAATGAATGCAGATTCGTGTAGGCAACAGGAACTTGATCTCCTTTATTTATAGGCCACTAGAGACTCATCCCATAAGGAGTCCTAGTTTATCTATAGATTTGAATTTTAAATAATAGAAGATATACACTAATCTATATGTTAATCAGGTAATTAACTTAATGAATTATCCTACTCATATTAGGAGATATATATCCAAATATGTAACTGGATTATCACTGATATAGGATTCTCTTGATAAGTATAAATATTTAAATCAAATTGTCCTTTAATATTTAATACAGATAATGTTAAAGTCCAATTTATTTCCAACAGGATTTTGATCTACCAAAGAATAATTGCATATGTTGTTCCAAGTTAGCCTTGTACTTGGGATACTAAATAGAGCAGACATAAAATAATATAAAAATTATCTGCCTCCTAATCAAACCTTGGGTAAAGGGTTTTTGTTATTGATGCTAAAGAGAGAAAATACAAGCCCTATATATAGGGAAAATAATTACACTTAGATACCCTAAGTAATTACACATTAGCACCCTTAACAATGACTAGTCTAACATTCCCCCGCAAGTTGAGGGCGGGGAACGACCTGCAACTTGGACCGTAGAAACTCAAATCTTTGTGAGGACAAGGGCTTTGTGAACACATCAGCAATTTGGTCATCAGTGGAGATGAACTTGACATTCAGTTTTCCTTGAGAAACTTGTTCACGAACAAAGTGGTAATCAACTTCAACATGCTTTGTGCGGGCACGAAAGACTGGATTTGCAGAAAGATAGGTTGCACCAAGGTTATCACACCAAAGTGTTGGTGCCGTGTTATTCAGACCGAGCTCATGAAGAAGAGACTGTAACCAAATCAGTTCAGCGACAGTATCAGCGATAGCCTTGTATTCAGACTCGGTTGAGGATCGAGAGACAGTTCGTTGTTTGCGAGCTGACCATGAAATAAGATTGGAGCCCAAATAGATAGCATATCCCCCGGTGGAGCGACGATCGATAGGGCAGCCAGCCCAGTCTGAATCTGAGAATGCTCTAAGATTAGTAGCCAAGTGAGAGTCAGAAAAGGCTTGAAGTTGAGACCCCGTGTTATGACGAAACAGTAAGCCGAGATTGATCGTCCCTTTCAGATAACGTAGAATTCGTTTGACACCAGCCCAGTGATTTTCAGTAGGAGCGTGCATGAACTGACACACCTTATTGACCGCAAAGGCAATGTCAGGACGTGATAAAGTGGCATACTGAAGGGCACCGACTGTTTGCCGATATCGAGAGGGATCGTCAAGTAGGGGGCTGTCATCTGGTAAGAACACTTGAGAAGTGCTCATGGGAGATGAAACAGGCTTGCAATCCGCAAGACCAGCCCGTTGAAGAATATCAAGAACATATTTCCGTTGAGACAGAACCAGATCAGAGCCATGATGCACCACTTCAATGCCCAAAAAATAATGGAGTTGACCCAGATCTTTAAGGGCAAACAGAGAGTTGAGACGATCAATGATGGTATTTATAGCGCCTGGGTTATTACCGGTGATGATGATGTCGTCAACATACACAAGGAGATAGACAAGCGTGCCAGAGGAGTTGAGAATAAACAGTGATGGGTCAGTTTTGGACCCATAGAAACCCAGCTGATGAAGGGCAGTGGACAATTTGGTAAACCAGGCACGAGGAGCTTGTTTGAGCCCATATAAAGACTTATTCAGTAAACACACATGATCTGGTCTGTCAGGATCAGTAAAACCAGGAGGTTGTCGCATGTAGACCGTCTCCTGAAGATCACCATGTAAAAAGGCAGTCTGGATATCTAACTGACGCAAAGGCCATTTATTTGTGACGGCCAGTGAGAGAACAGTTCTGATGGTGGCAGGTTTGATTACTGGGCTGAAAGTCTCGTGATAGTCAACCCCATGTTGTTGATGAAAGCCCTTGGCAACGAGTCGGGCCTTGTACCTGCTAATCTTGCCATTCTGATCTGTTTTCAACCTGTAAACCCATTTACAATCAACAACGTTAGTATTGGGAACAGGAGGAACTAATGTCCACGTACCATTTCTATGAAGCGCAGTCAACTCGTCGGCCATAGCTTGGCGCCATTCTAGGTACTTGTTGGCAACGGAAAAAGATGTAGGTTCAATAGGCGAGGTGGGGGTAGTGGTGGCAGTATAGGCAGCGGGATCATATCGGTTGGTTTGTTTAGGATTGGGGCGAAGATGAGGAGGCCGAGGTCGAGGGGTTTGAGGTGCTTGGGTGGGGGTGGAATCGAGATTAGGGGAGGGGCCGGGAGTGGGTGCAGGAGTGGGTGAGATGGTTGAGGTGGATATGGTAGGGGGTGAGGGTGGGGGTGTGGATCCGGGTTGTGATGGTGGTGAGTTGGGTTCGGTTGGAAAACCGGGTGGTGGGTTAGGAAAAATAGAGGTGTATGGAGAATCAGATTGTGACGGGGATTGGGTAGGGGTGGAAGGAGAATAGGGAAAAACATGTTCATTGAAGCGAACATGACGGGCTATGTATATCCGTTCGGTGGAAGGATCAAAGCACCGGTAACCATGGTGAACAGGGCTGTAGCCAAGGAAGACACATGGAGTGGAGCGAAAATCAATCTTGTGACGGTTATACGGACGAAGATAGGGAAAACATTGACATCCAAAAACTCGAAGAAAGGAGTAATCAGGTTTGCGTTTAAAAACATGTTCATAGGGAGATTTATTTGAGGAGACACGAGAAGGTAGTCGATTTATCAAGTACACGGCTGTTTCAAAGGCAAATTGCCAGAAGCGTTGAGGAAGACTGGATTGGGCCAGGAGGGTAAGTCCAGTTTCCACAACATGACGGTGACGACGTTCGACAATCCCATTTTGTTCACTTGTATGAGGACAGGAACGACGATGAATAATGCCAAGGTTGCGACAAAAGGTAGTTAGAGGACGAAACTCTCCCCCCCAGTCAGACTGGATGCACTTTAACTTGGTGTTAAATTGGCGTTCAACCATTTTAATGAAGTTTGTTAAGACTGTGTAAACATCAGATTTTTGGACTAAAGGATAAAACCACATGTAGCGAGAGTGGTGATCAACACACAACAAAAAAAAAACGATAACCATCGAGGGATGGTGTATGCGAATGGCCCCAAACATCACAATAAACTAGATCTAAAAAATTATTGCTACGAAAATTAGAATCAAATAAAGATAATTTTGAAGATTTGCCTAGTTGACAAGAAGAACATAAATTATTTGATAATTTGTCCGAAACAGGTAAAGCACAATGAGAAATAATTGACCGAAAAACTTGAGCATGAGGGTGTCCCAAGCGTTGATGCCAAATGTTCGAGGAAGCTTTGACAGCAGTGAAAGCAACCTTGGGTAGAGACTTGAGCTTAGGAAGACGGATGGAGTACAATCCCTGTTCACTGGGGCCCGTTAGGAGGATAGTGCGTGTAGACTCGTCCTTCACAACAAAATAAGAAGAGTGAAATTCAAAGAAAACATCATTGTCTACACAAAATTTTTGAACGGATAAAAGGTTTTGTTTTAGTTCAGGGACATGAAGTATATGGGATAATTGAAAGGTTTTGTTAGGAGAGTAAAGTTTTGAGGAGCCAATATGAAAGATGGGTATAGAGTTACCATTACCAACAAGTAAAGAATCGTTACCGAAGTAGGCCTCGGAGTTGTCAAGGCTAGATAGATCTGGAGTGGCATGGTGATTAGCGCCAGTGTCGGGCTTCCAAGTGGATCCTGATTGTGAACCAGCATCGGAGTAGGTAGCATAGTTAGCTTGTGGCGCTGCACGAGATTGGTTAGGCTGGTTAGGACACTGAGAAGGTAGGTGACCAATCCCACATCGGTTACAATGACCATAGACCATGTTTTGGGTAGAAGCCCAAGAGAATTGACGTGTGCTATTACTGTCACGATTACGAGAGTTGGAGGCAGTTCGTGAGTTGCCACGTGAAGATCCACGAGAGCCGCGACCACCACGGTTGTTATTGAATGACCGTGATCCAAAGTAAGCCTGTGGTCGTGGTGAAGATGTAGGATTTAGTTGATATCCCAATTGAGAGGCCATGAGTTGAAGATTATGAAGCTGCTGCTGAATGGAGTCGAGACTAGGCTGCGGTAGGGGTGTAGAGGCAGTCGGAAAGAGCTGCTGGGCAGGAGAGGCAGTCGCCAGAAAGGCTTGAGGAACTTGCGGATTGGTTGCCAAGATTCTTGTGATCATATAATCATGGTCACTTAATAAACCATGTAGTTCATTGAAGTTGACAGGAGGGGAACGAGCCAAGAGGTTTGCCTTGAGGCCATTGTATTCTTCACGAAGTCCTGCAAGAGTTAGCATAACCAGATCTTTGTCTTTCATTGGTTCGCCTATATTGGCGAGGGCAGTTGCATATTCCTGTGCTCGGCTGAGGTATTCAGCAGGTTTTTCATCACCCTTCATGGTGATTCGAAGCAACTGATTTTTAAGGGTAAATTCATGAGACGAAGTTACCGGGGCATACGCTTGTTCTAAAGACAGCCACACTTCGCGGGAGCTTTTACCCTGAATGTGTTGAAAGGACTCTTCTGACACAGTAGAGATAAGGAGCATACGAATGTGGGCATCATTGGAGACCCATGGTTGGTAGCTTGGATTGTCTGTAGTAGCAGTTCCATTTGTAACCTTCGGTTCTGGACACGGAATAGTGCCATCAATATAGCCAAAAAGATTGTGAGAGGTAAGGAAAGCTTCGACCATTGTTCGCCAATAACCATAGTTCGTGGGTTTTAGGGTAAAGGCAAATTTATGAGAGTTGTGGGTCGTCTTTTCTTGATTGGTAAGAGTTAAGATTGCAGCCATGATGGTAAGGAAGTGAGATTTGTTTGCCGGAGATTTGCGTCGGCTGGTGAGGAAGGGCGCCGGACGTTACTGTTCACTCGGCACTGTTCACTCGGCACTGTTCACTCGGCACTGTTCACGCGCACTGTTCACGCGCGTTGGTGAGAAGATGGCCGGAAGTTGCGTCGGCTGGCTGGTCTTGGAAGAAGCGACGGCTGGATTAGGGTTGACGGCTGGATTAGGGTTTGACAGCTCTGATACCAAATCAAACCTTGGGTAAAGGGTTTTTGTTATTGATGCTAAAGAGAGAAAATACAAGCCCTATATATAGGGAAAATAATTACACTTAGATACCCTAAGTAATTACACATTAGCACCCTTAACAATGACTAGTCTAACACTCCTAGTTCCTTACAGTCTCCCTCAAGTCAGGTGTGTTCATGGATCATGTGCAGCTTGCAACAAATGCAATCTCGTTATCCACAAATGACCTTGTGAGAAAGTCACTGACCTCTGACTCATAAGGTAGAAGAGACGAAACCCTGTAGAACCATCTCATGTCATATTGATTATCATCCTCTAGAAAATGAGAAATTGATAGAAACTGAATAATATATATAAACTAATCAAAATCAGTATTAGCTAGAATAGATAGAGGCTATGACCTTCTTACCAGTTCAAAAGTTGTGTGGTTTAACTATATAAACAACACACACCTGCATGTATGCACAGAGAAATGAAAATACAGAAAAAGAAAGTGTTTTGCTCGATCAAACACTAGCCTAGCTTCCCTAGCAGCTGATCTATATCAAGGCCATACAAGAGCCCTATCACAATTTAATGTCAGGTGGGTGTTGAATCCTTAAAATTGATCTTATGCTCTAAAGGAATATTACCCGATCATTATTCATGGGATGCAGAGCCCTAACCTTGTTAAGAAATATATTGAGGTATCTCAAACCTCCGACCTTGGTCATAGTTGTTCTTTGGTCTCATACTTGAGACACATCAATTTTGGTGATGATCTAGCAGATTAAACACTGGACTTTATTTACTATTATGTTAGCCCTTTCAAAACTCTTGTATATTGACCTTCTCTAATGAATTTAGGAAGCTGTACATCAAACCGTCAATGTAATATTTGACGATCCCGGAGTGCAGGAACTACTGGTCAAGCTTTATCATAAAGGTAAACATTTTATTTTTATTTAATTTTGTAAGTTACTTACCTTTTTCTCTTTTATGTTATTGCTGTAGCTGTTTTAGCCTTGTGGGTCTATTAAAAGACCCGCTTGCTAATAGGTCTATGAATAGTAAATTTGGGGTAGAATCAGAATCATGTGTATGGAGCTATGGATATGTATTGTGTATGATAAGTTGAAGATAAGACATGGTTTAATAGTCTCTTTCCGATTGATGTTTTGAGCCTCAGTCAGTTAAGCTGCTGCCTTTAATCTACCATCTCCCCATATATTGCATGCTTCTTTTTTTTTTTGGAGGACTCAAACTAAACATCACCTACACATATCCCTTCAAATTAAATGTTCGATCATAATTCATACGTATACAACTCAATTTTCACTATATAAGGATTATGCTAATTTTTGTGTTTTGCTAGAGATCGATACCGTGCGTTGTTATTGCTTTGCATATTCAATTGTAGCTCTGGTTAGTGAGGCTAATTGAGCAACTGCAATACTAGTTATGATTGCAGGGATATTTGGAGCCATCAATTATAAGATTATATGAATACGGGTGTATTTGTCTATATGCTAGAGATTAATGTGTATGTGTATAATTCAAGTCCAAAACCAAACTCATAAAATAAGAGTTTATTTTTATTTATTTATTCTTACTGAAAAAAGAACAATTTTATGTATTACTTTTCATTTCAAAAGGCATGGGCACAAGATTCGGAAGATACATTTACTGATGGCTTACTCTTTAGCCTTTAACATTCAAATGATGGTAGTATTATAATAATATAGAAGACACATAACAGTAAGCATCAATGTATTCCACTGGAGTAATATATGTGTTATACCTTGGGTTTAATAGTCAAAAAGTCAGTATTGGTAGGTTGGGGTAGGAGAGTCTGTTAGCACGTATGGTCGGTTAGGAAGGGTTGGTGGGCTAGAGTTTGGGGCTGGAGGTAGTATAAATAGTGTAGTTGGTTTTTAGTTGGGACATTATGTTTTGTAATCTGTTGCAAATGGAGCGTATGCTCTGGGAGAGATCCTGACCTCTCGAAAGTCAGTGAACCCTTGTTCTTCCAATTTCAATCATTCGATTAGCTTTTCTGTTCGGTGTACATCAAATGGTATCAGAGCAGTTCGATTCTGGGAAGATGATGACTAGAAGCGTGACTAACCCTATGGATCTGAAACAAACATGGGATCCATAAAGGAGAAGATGAACACGATAATAATGCAGCTCGATAGGTTGATTCAGAATGTAGAGAAGAAGAGAGGGAGGGCTGAATCGAGTAGATCCAGGGCAATTGAAAGCAGTAATTCAGAGATTCCATCTTTCAATGGCAATAATCCAAACGGGTGGATTTTACAAGTGGAGAAGTATTTTGCCTTGAAATGCTTGAACAACGAAGAGCAACCGGAAGTCTTTGCAAGTTCGTTTGAAGGAGTCGCCTTGCGATGGTTTCGATGGGAGAATCAGAGGAGACCTTTTAGACGATGGGAGGATTTGAAGCGGATGATTCTTCGTCAATTCCGCTCAATATCCGGATGCTCTTCTGGTAGACCGTTTCTAACCCTAAAACAGCGTGTGGCCATGGAGAGACACCATACGGAGCAGAATTGGTAAGGGAAGAAAGGAGAAAATATAGAGGTTGGGAAGGAGGGAGAAGATGTAGAAGAAAGAGATCGAGATAGGGGAATAGCGGCATTTGTTGACAGCCATCTCGTGCCACTGCTGCCGTCATCAACGTCCTGTTTGCCACTTCCATCACCGTCTCCACCGCCATCACCACCGTCTCCTCTACCGTGGTCGTCGACGTTTCCGTTGTCATCGATTCATCTGTCGTCCAGAGGAGCGAATGACATAATAGAGACCAGAATCCAGTCCAAAGAGTCAGAGATGATAACAAACCCCGATCTAACGACTTTAATATGGCCCAAGCCCAATATAATGAGTTTAATTTGGCCCAAGTCCATAATCAACTTAAATGGATTTATCAAATTCGAATCCACGTTTACTTCTACATTGTTGACGACGTTTGGCAAATTTGGGTTGGACGGCGATCGCTGGAAACTGTCCTGCCGCTGCTGCCTCCGCCGCCGTTACCACCCCCACTGCTGCCTCCGCCGCCGTTACCACCCCCACTGCTGCCGTCGCCGATAATCGTTCCAACATGTGGTTCCATCAAGTGGAAGAACGGCAGTGAGACTACCCTTATGAAATTTTTATCTTCAAATTTCTTCCGGAATCTATACTTTGTGAAACGTAAGGAAGAGGGTGATCGGAAGATCACCGAAGATGGACTGAAGAGTCGATGATGGATATAGTGTACGATTGCTTTGAGTGGTCTGGGTACGTATCATCCAAACTCTTATCAGGTCATGTTTTATTCATCAAGGAAAGGAATCAATTAAACAAGATGAAAAAGAGAGAAAATGGAGGCAAAGGCTGAAGTAGTGACAGATTTTGAGTCAAACCATTTGCTCAATTGCCAAGGCGAGGTTAGAGATAACGATGAGAAACCTTTTGTGATTGTTGTTGGGGTTGTTGAAATTCTTTATAATTTCTATAAAAACATCAATGAGGATCATGAACTTAAGGCTGTTGGGAAGGAGGTGTTAGGAAGGAGGAAGGCCTGATTGGGAGCAAATTGAAATTCTTGACTGCACCACTGCATGTACGTTCTGGAGAAATATTCAAAGTAGGGATTAGTCCACGGGTGTATGTGGAGGTTGGTCAAGATGAACAGGTGTCCTTAGATCCCATAGTGGGATTGTTTATTCTAGAAAGAATGAAGCTAGGAGGTGTAGAGGGACAAAAGGTAGTGGTGCTATTTGATAATGGGGAAATAAGAAAATCAATTAGGAATAAAGTTGGAAGTGGGTGGGAAAATAAAAACTCCATGGAGAGTATAAATGAAGGGAGACCACTGGAAAATGGGTTGGGACAGCAGCTGGGTAGATTCGTTGGCCGAAATTGGATTTCCATGGTTTGGTTACAAGGGGAGTCAAAAGTGGAGAAATATTGGAAGTTAATAGACACTGAGGGGGCACTAGAGATTGAAGAAAAAATGGTGTTGAGGAGGTTGACAAACACGAATTTTCGGAGTGGCAAAAATGTAACCACACAGGTGGGTGAACCGGACTCACCGGGTTCAATAAATGCGATGGTCGATCAACCCATTGAACCAATAATTCAAGAGAAACGGTCACCCGCTGCAGATACCCAACGGTGAGAAAGTATCTTTTGAGGAGTCAAAATTAGTTCCCAATCTGCATTTATTGGGAGTGGAGCTGGAACTTGAGGAGCTAACTGCCCATATACGGGACGTAGCAGTGAAACATGGAAGATGGGGTGGATTTTGGAATCTGGTGGAAGTTCAAGCTCGTATGCAACTGGCCCAATGCAGCGGATAACTTTATAAGGGCCAAAGAAACGAGGAGAGAGTTTAACATAACGACGGCGAGCTAATGATTGTTGTCGGTATGGTTGTAAGCGTAGAAAAACATAGTCACCGACTGAAAATGTAACATCGCGTCTATGGGCATCTGCATGTTGTTTGATCCTTGTTTGAGCCTTCAAGAGTTGATCCTTTAACAATTTCAACATGGCATCACGCTCCAACAATTGCGTCTCAAGACTGGCGATTCGCGTTTCCCCACGAACGTAAGGCGTAATGATAGGGGGATCACGACCATATACCAACTTGAAGGGAGTAGTGCCCGCAGATGAATGAAATCCAGTAAGTAGGTTTCCAAGCAACGGGTAGGTACGTGCTCCAAGTGCGGGGTGGTTCTTGAATAAAGCATCGTAAGTAGGTTTCCAAGCAACGGTTGACCACCTCTGTTTGCCCGTCTGTTTTGCGGGTGATAGGCGGTGCTCATATTCAGTTTAGTTCTACTAAGATGAAAAAGCTCCTTCCAAAACGCACTAAGGAATATAACATCACGGTCAGAAATGACGGATCTTGGGATTCCATGTAGACGTACAATTTCCCTACAAAATATCTCGGCTATAGTCTTGGTTGTATATGGGTGAGTAAGTGGAACAAAATGTGAGTATTTGCTGAGACGATCAACAACCACTAAAATAGTGTCAAAGCCATTGGATTTGGGAAGGTCTGTGATAAAATCTAATGAGATGTCCTCCCAAATTTGATCTGGAATTGGTAGGGGTTGCAGAAGACCCGCAGGAGCCAAGGATTGATACTTTGCTTGTTGGCAAACCAAGCAGTTCTGGACATACGTGTAAACGTCTTGCTTCATTTTTTGCCAGAAATTTTTTGAAAAGAGCCTTTTTAGAGTCTTTAAATTCCCCCCATGCCCTGTTGATGGAGTATCATGTGCCTCAAAAATAAGTTTTTGTCGAAGAGGAGCATTATTTGGGACCACTAACCTTTCTTTGTAGAACAGTTTTTTGTTTGCAATGTGAAAATTTGGTTGAGTGGAGGGATCTTGAGGGATAGCTACTAGGATATTCTGTGTGTATGGATGCTCTTGAAGAAACTCACCCTAATGAGCAAAGTCTATTGAAAAAGGGACAACCAAGGCCAAGAAATCAGCATGTTGTGGCTTGCGTGAATGCGCATCTTCCCCTAGATTTTCTTTTCCAGCCTTGTACACAATGGTGAAATCGAATGGCAAGATTTTCAAGAGCAACCATTGTTGCTCATTGGTGGTTAGACGCTGATCGAGGAGGTATTTAAGGCTACGATGATCTGTTCGAACAAAAAAATGACGTCCCAACAGATAGTGTTTCCATTTCTGTAATGCTAGCACAAGAGCAAGAAGTTCTCTTTCATAAGTAGATTTGAACCTGTTGGAAAAAGAAAGACCCTTGCTGAAGTAGGCGATGGGATGTTCTGATTGTAGAAGAATAGCACTAATTCCTTGGGAAGAAGCATCACATTCCACCGTGAATGGCTGGGAGAAGTCAGGCAAATGAAGAATAGGCACTGTAGTCGAGGCCTTTTTGAGTTGTAGGAAGGCTGCTTCAGCTGTTGAAGTCCATTGAAACACGTTCTTTTTCGTGAGATCAGTCAATGGTCTAGTAATCGAACCATATCCTTTGACAAATCGTCGATAATACCCTGTTAACCCTAAGAACCCACGTAGCTCCCTCACATTAGTTGGTTTTGGCCAACTCAATATGGATTGAATTTTATCATGATCAACACAAACTCCTTTGCCGGATATGACATGTCCCAAAAAAGAAACTTCCTGCTGTCCAAACAGACATTTGGATGCCTTGGCATAGTATTGATTGTTCTGGAGCAACTGTAAAATACTTTCCAAATGTTGGAGATGTTGGCCAAGTGATTTGCTGTACACCAGGATATCATCAAAAAAGAAGACCCCTTTTCGTAAATAAGGGCGAAATAGATCATTCATAGCCGCTTGGAAGGTTGAGGGGGCGTTGGTAAGGCCAAAAGGCATCACCGTAAACTCATAATGACCCGAGTGGGTGCCGAAAGCTGTTTTATGGATATCATCAGGGTGGACACGAATCTGATGGTAACCCGAACGCAAATCAATTTTTGAGAAGATTGAGGCTCCGTGCAATTCATCCAACAATTCATCCACGTTGGGTATGGGGTATTTGTCAGGTATGGTGATTTGGTTCAAGCGTCTATAATCCACACACATACGCCATGTATTATCTTTCTTTTTAACAAGAATAATAGGACTTGCAAACGGGTTGGTACTTGGTCGGATAAACCCCACATCGGGTAGTTCAGCAACTTGTCTCTCAATTTCTGATTTTTGGGAATAAGGGTGGCGATATGGACGGATATTTGGAGGTTTCGAGTTAGGAAGTAGGGTAATGGTATGGGTGTGCTCGCGGAAGGGGGGTAAGGTGGCAAGGTTAGCAAATATTGATTCAAAACTAGATATTAACCTTTGAATTTCTGGAATGTTGGGCTCTCTTAAGTTGGTTGAATCTTTGGACATATATTGGAAGGTTGCTTCCGTTGCTTTTGGTGGAATCCCTTGAAGCTTGTAGCGTTTACCGTTCACAGAAAAAAATCAAGAATAGTTCGTTCCAGTTAGCTTGCACCGTGTTCAAGGAAGCCAACCACTTGATGCCTAGTACCAAATCTACACCCCCCATGGAAAAAGGATAGTAATCTTGGGTAATGGTGAGACCTGGCAGTTGAACGACTAGATTCGAGCAAAGTTGATTGCAAGTGATGACATGCCCATTACCTATCTGTACTCCAAAGGCTGGTACTGCTTGTGCTGGTAGTTGTAGTTCCTCTACCAGCTTTTCAGATACAAAGTTGTGAGTCGATCCACTATCAACCAGAATCAACACTTGTCGTCCATTAAGGGTTCCTTGTAGCTTCATAGTTTAGAATGGCATGAAACGAAATCTCAGCAAGGTCGGTAACAATAGCATCTTCCGCAACTTTTTCTTCCATTTGGTCAATTTCTTCCTGCTCCATAAGTGTCAGAGAGGTCGTTTTGCAGCGGTGTCCAGGAGCAAATTTTTCATTGCATCGAAAGCAAAGGCCTTGCGCTATACGGTTATGTTTTTCCACATCCCATGGGCGCGTTTGATTGCGATTAGTATTTTGGTTTGTTGCAATGTTTCTGGGTGCTAATGTTGGATTAGTTGGTTGTGGGTTTGATATAGCTGTTGGTTGTTGATTGGATTTGAACGAGTTGTTTCTCGGGGGAACTTGAGAATAACCCATTTTCTGCTCGTATTCGAGAGCCAAACTCATAGCTTTGTAAACCGAACGAGGCTTCTGGATGCGTACATCAGCCTTGAGGTCGTCTCTTAACCCATTGAGGAACACACCCAACAAGCAATGCTCCGGCCAGTTCTTAACTCTAGCCGAACGTTTGGCAAACTCCTGGCGGTATTTTTGCACCGTTCCTGTTTGTTTGATCCCACAAAGGTGAATATCAGGATTTTGAAATTCTGTTGCCCATAATTTTCTTGCAATGCTGTGACAAGTTCTTTCCAATACAAAATGATTCGTTCATTATTGATCCAAGCAAAGAGGTCAAGAGCATCACCTTCCAAATATCACCTTCCAAATACATGGCAGCAACATCAACTTTCAATTCGTCGGGTGTCTGGTAATACTGAAAGTATTTTTCGGCCTTCAAAATCCAACCGCAGGATCTCCTCCCTCAAAACGAGGAAAATCCATCTTGGTATGATGTCTGTGCCAAGGGTTTTTTAACCACCACGGTTCTTTAGTATAACGCTCGTCTTCCCACGAGGATCCCGTATTTTTTTGATGTCCCTTATCTACCATAGCGTCCTTCTCTTTGGATTGAGACTTTATAGTTGCATCCATGGCAACCAATTTGGATGTAAGTAGGGCTAACTGTTGGAGGATCTCATTGTTGGAAGGGTTATTTGATTGGGTTTTGCTCCCGGACTTGGGTGTGGAAGTGTGGGGATGTGGATCTTCGGTGGAGGCCGTAGAACGAGTGTTAACCATTATGGATGAACGACGATTCAGGCGATGAACAGTAGCGTATGAACAGTATGATGAACAGTAGCGTATGAACAGTAACGAGGCTCTGATACCAAATTGTTAGGATCTACAACTTGGGTAAAAGAACTATAGAAGAGGTAGTCCGTATGGAGAGGACGAGGCTCCAAATAATAACTCAGTAAATTTCTCGTATCCAAATAATAGAATAGTTACAATATTTAAAGTAAAAGGAAATAGACTCCTAGAACAAAACAAAGATAGACTCCTAAAGCAACACTAAAAAGGAAACTCAAATAAGGAAAATAAACAAGGATAATAAGGAAAGTAAAAAGATAAATAAACAGATAAGCAACAATAGATTTATGGAAGCTCTTTTCCATGCTTATTCTTTCTTTTATTTCTTCTAACATAAGTCTTCATAAGTGGATTCGTATCATATTGTTTACTTGTTCTATCCTATATGCAGAATGGAGCGAAGGACAGGTTACTGAATATCTAGTTGTAACATTTGGTGATTACTTTACAGATGTGAAGATGTAAGCTTCCGAGACTAACATTAGTAACTCTGTATCCTTGCACCTAATTCTATAGCCTTGTAATTTTCCCCACAGGGAAGCTCATGCTTTTTAAATGAAGAGTAAAATAGTTTTTTTTTTTAATTAAAAAATTCAGGTATATTGAAGAAAGATCATTTAGGCGATTTGTCGAGTCTTGCCTGGAACAAACAGTCATTGTTTATGTCGACCATCTTCTGTCTCAGGTTCCATAAGGATGATCTTTCATGTTTTTTACTTTGTAGCTAACTTTGTTTATGATGTAAAATGATGATCAAGAATGGCTGTGTTGTAGAAAAATTACATCAAGGAGGAAACTATTGAACGAATGAGGCTTGATGAAGAGGTTCTTATGGATTTCTTCAGGGAATACATAAGTGTTAATGTAAGTTACTTACCCTAATAATATACAAGATTCTGTTCTAAGAACAAGTATATTATCCTGTTGTACAGTAATTCTATCTGATCTTCATGTTTTCTATTCTATTTTTTATTTGTGTAAACTTGCTTCTAGGATTTAAACTTGATGTCATGTTACATGCAGAAAGTTGAAAACAGACTCAGGATACTTATTGACTTGAGAGAGCTTGCCTCAGCTGAGAGCCCAGATACTTTCACTCTTGTTTACACAAATATCCTTGAACATCAACCTGATTGCCCGGTAAGTATTGATTAGCTACATTTACTTTGCTAATATGTCTCTCTGTGGATTCAATTAATCCGTTGTGTTGTGGGAATGCAGCCTGATGTTGTTGAGAAAATTGTTGGACTGCGAGAAGGAATACCACGGAAAGATGCCAAGGAGGTACGTTTATTACCGACATTCCCCCTTTGTTTGTAATTCAAAGTTGATAATGTTTTTTAGTGCAATTATTAAAGAGATTATTACAGTGCAGTGCCCCTTATATTATGAATAGTTGTGTGACCCTCTGTTTGGTTCAATTCAATCTCCAATGCAAAACTGTTGTAAATAATACTCCATCCGTCCCAAAATAAATGTCCACAATGAAAGGCACCATTTTAGAAATGTGTAATTATAATACTTTTTGATTAACAAAAGAGTAAACTACAGATTCTGTTCCTGTGGTTTGTCAAAAATAACACTTTTTGTTTCTGCAGTTTGAAAATTACAAGATAGCCATCGTGCTTTGCAAAAACGTCTGGATTTGGTCCCTCCCTTTAACTGCTGTTAAAGATTTCCGTTAAGTGAGGGGCATTTTCGTCCTTTTATCGATTTCTTTGTCTTTTACCAAATAAAAAACCACAGGGACCAAAAACATATATTCAATTTTGATTGGGTAAAAGACAAAAAAATGGATAAAATAACGAAAATGCTCTCATTTGATGGAACTTTTTATCGGCTGCTAGAGGAAGGGATCAAATCTGGAAATTTTCGCAAACCACGATGGCCATCTTGTAAGTTTGAAACTGTAGGGACGAAACTCTTAACAAAAAAACAATTTTAATAGAGAGAGAAATTTTCCCCATCTCATCGTCAAGAGTAGAATGGGAAAGTAGAATTCACTTTTAAAAGTGGACACTTTATTTTGCGATAAACTAAAATAGTAACAACGTAGACACTTATTTTGGGACGGAGGGAGTATCAAAAAACAATAATTCTACCCTTGGTAGAGGCAAAGTTTGCATACAACTTACATCATACAACTCACATCTGTGTGGAATATACTGGGTTTGTTTGGTCTAGTTCTAGTCAACAACAATAACTTAAACTTGAAGAAGGAAGGTGCAGAGGGTATTCTTTTAGATGTTCGAATAACAATCAACTAGAAGGGTCAAAAGTTGCATTTGTTATTTTGGTTAGTGGTTAATAGTTGAACTGTTATTTTGATCCGAAACCAGGTCGTACAAGAATGTAAGGAAATATATGAGAATTCTTTGATTGATGGAAATCCGCCGAGGGCAGGTTTCGTCTTCTCCAAATTGAAGTCGTTGACCACATCGAAAATCACCAATATTTTTCGAAAACTTCACTAAGTCGGTAGTCAGATTGGTGTATGTATTTATACTATTATGCTTTTGGACAAATTTTGTTTCCCTTCAAAACTATTACAGCTGGCTGCTATGTTATTTTATCAAGTTTAGATTTCATATCGACATAAAATCCAGAATTTTGGTAAGTTCATATTGTGATTATGACCCATGATCTGATTCGTTATTCTATTTTACGTCTGTGTGTCAGTCAGTGTCTGTATCTTGAATGACATTCTTTGACTTTATTCTATTTCATCTTCTATATGAATCATGTAAATTAGTTGGTCTAAGAATAGCATATGTGAATTAGTTGGTCTAAAGATAGCATATGCCCAAAACAAAGTGGCAATGTTTTCAGAAGTTTGAATTTCCTTTGCTTAAATCTTAGAGAGTAAATTACACTTTTAGTCCCATAGTTATCATTCACAATACCTATTTTAAACTATTTACACTTTTGATCATTGTGGTTGTCACTTTATTTTGGATTTGGTCTCTCTAGTGGCCATTGTGTTTCGCAGTAGGTCTATCTTGTTAATTCTATTAAAAAACTCAATAAGGCTCGAGGGGATTTTGGTCTTTTTAAACTGAGAGAATTACAGTTTTGGTCTTTAAGGTTTCATATTTTCTTTGAAAAAAGAAGACCTATACTTCAAAATCTCAAATAGTGGTCCCTGAGGTTTGGATTTTTGCTCTGAAAGGAGGACCTTTTTACTAATCCAGTTTAAAAAGCTTGGTTAAAGTCAGGGGTATTTTGGTCATATCACTTTTTTCCCCTCTTTTGCATTTCTTCTTGTTTTTCCTTATTATCGTGTAAAAACATTAAAGTTTAGGGACCAATGTTTTAATTAACTCATATATATATATATATATATATATATAAAAATATATATTTAGGGTCCCCTTTATTTGCTAACCAAACCATTGGTGTTAACCATGCTAACCAATTATTAGCCAATCAAATTTGAGTATTCTTTTTGATAGATGTACATGTCTCATAATAAATAAAAGGGTAAAATTGGTATTTTATATTAATATCCATATTCCTATTTTCTTTCCTTATTTCTCTCATATTTAATCATGGAATCATCATTATTTTATTTCCTTATTTTCTCTTATTTAATCATGGTAGTTATTTAATTCTTTTTTTTACAACAATTTTTTAAAATTTTGAAGAAGATACACGATTTTTGTCTATAACTTATTGCATAATGTGTAGAAGTGCACATAAACCGTGCATAAGTGCAAAATGTACATAAACTATTCATAAGTGCACAAAGTTCAGAAATGCAGAAGTGCATACTATGCAGAAGTTCAAAATGTTGATAAGTATAGAAAATCAAAAGTGCATTATTTTGACTGTGCAGAAGTTCATACCGTGCAGAGTGTGCATATGTGCAGAAGTGCATAATGTGCATATGTGCAAAACTATGATTGTGCAGAAGTGCACACGGTGCATAATTGCAGAATGTGCACAAGTGCAAATATTAATTATTACATTTAGACCCTTATGTGCACTTATGCACATTGTTTCGCTCTGTTCAAACTCTGATAGATTTAAAAAACAATGGTTTCAAAATCGAACTTTAGATATGTTCAACCCCAAATCGAACTTCATATCTGAAACCCCAAAATCGAGATTCGGTAGAGAACGGAGTTTCACCAGGGGGTCGAAGAGAGAGAGAGAGATCTGAAACCCCAAAATCGAACTTCGGTAGTGAACATGCTTCCATATCTTGCCACCAGTATGTCGATAAACAGTTTCAGGTTCTCGGTTTTGTAAGCGGATATGAGTTGTAGTGTCTCTCCGATAAATAGTAACCTCACGTTTACCGGCGGCATACGATTTTCCGGCGACTGGCGGTTGTGGTTGTTCGGAAGAGAAGGAAGGTGATGGTGGAGAGAGAGAGAGTGATGAGAAGAGAGAGAAAGATGTAACAGTCCATTGATTTTTCTCTCAATCTATTTTGAAGGTAATCCCTAATTTATCTCCTTGTTTTTTGGTAACACGTGGTGTTTCCTTATACTTAAAAATGTTCTTTTTTTTTACTTTTTTGCCCTTGTGCTCATATGCAAAAAAAATTCCAAACCGTCTAAATATTAATAATTAAATTGAAAATTTGATTTATTGTGCACCATAGATGTTAACAATCAACAGATAAGATTGGTTAGCACGGTTAACATCAATGTGTTGGTTAGCAAATGAATGGGTCTCTCTCTCTCTCTCTCTCTCTCTCTCTCTCTCTCTATATATATATATATATATATATATATATATATATATGGGTGGGTTTAAATGAAAACTCATTTTTCATTGTGCACATGAGGACAAATTTTAACCATTGATCAAAACTTAGAAAACTAATCAATGGTTAATACATAATAAGGTTAATTGGGAAGTGATTAAGGACAAAATTGTAATTTTGAATAAACGCTTACCTTCTTTGACTTTTTATTTTTATTTTTAATAAAAAAAATTTACCCCCTTAAACTTTATAATAATTTATCTTAAAAATTACTAATATTTGAATCAAACAAATTACATAAAAAAAACGAGAATTTCGTGCTCTTCGATATGACATCCATCTCGATATAGTTTGTTTTTCGTTTTAACCGTTTTTTACGTGAAATTCTATATACGTGTTATATTCATTATGAATATGCATGCACGTCTTCAGGTGTCCACATTCAGTATGAATAACAAAGGCGAACGTTCATTCACTATTCATGATGAATAATACTGTATGCAGGATGAATAATACAATATTCAGGATTTTTTCGTTTTAACCGTTTTTTACGTGAAATTCTATATATGTTTTATATTCATTATGAATATGCATGCACGTCCTCGGGTGTCCACATTCAGTATGAATAACAAAGGTGAACGTTCATTCACTATTCATGATGAATAATACAATATTCAGGATGAATAATACACGAAGCCATGATTCATGTATTATTTATCATGAATCGTGTATTATTCACTCTGAATGTTCTATTATTCATCCTGAATGATACTTTATTCATGATGAATAATATATGAATGACCCGTGAAGGTGTAGACACATGGCGCACTCTATTTTGTTTAACAACCGAAATTTGGTTTAATTCATTATGAATATGTATGTGTATCCCCGGATGTTCCACATTCAGTATGAATAACAAATGTGAACGTTCATTCATTATTCATGATGAATAATATAGTATTCAGGATGAATTACACAACATTCATTACGAATAATACACGAATTCATGAATCATGAATCATTCACCCTGAATGTTGTATTATTCATCCTGAATGATTATTCATGATGAATAACACATGAATGACTTGTAAAGATGTGGAGACGTGACACACTCTCTTTTGTTCCCTGATTCACAACAGAATTACTCGATAGGTTCTCGATTCGTCTTGATGGGTGTTGGGTTACGGTGCTGAAGAAACGTGATGCCTTACGACGTTGAAGAAAGTGGTGAAAAAGGTGATGTCGAGTTACATACTTACGGTGTCGAGGCGTTGTACAAACTTGAACGTACATAAATATTCATAATGAATATAACACATATATAGTATTTCACGTAAAAAACGGTTAAAACGACAAAAAAACTATATCAAGATCGATGTCATATCGAAGAACACGAAATTCTCGTTTTTTTGATGTAATTTGTTTGATTAAAATATTATTAATTTTTAAGATAATTTATTTTAAACTTTAATTGTGTAAAAAGTTTTTAATTAAAAAAGAAAATAAAAAGTCAATTATGGTAGGCGTGTATTTAAATTTTCTTCCAATTTTACCCCTAAAAATTTTAAAATTAAAAACTATATTTAATATGAGTTGTTGGATCAAAATAGATCGAGTGACTGAGATTTGTCCTCATGTGCACAATAAAAAATGAGTTTTCATTTGAACTTTCCTCTCTCTCTCTCTCTCTCTCTCTCTCTCTCTATATATATATATATATATATATATATATAGGGGAGCGATCAAATGGAAACCACTCTAATTTTGAAAGCCATGGAAACCCTCGATTTCATTGGTTAAGTTAATGAAATTGTTTAATTTGATGAAATTGTTTCATATAATTCTTTTATTGATGAAATCGTTGCATATATTTGTGTTTTTTATGTAAAAATGAAAAAGTTTCATCACACTTCGAAAATACATGAAACAATTTCATCAGAATGAGAAAAATAGATGAAACTACATAAAAAACACAAATATATAAAACAATTTATTAACAAAAGAATTACATGAAACAACTTGATCATATTAAACAACTTTATAAACCAATTTTATTAATTTAACCAATGAAATTGACGGTTTCCAAAGTTTTCAATCTAATATGGTTTCCAACTCATACACGGAAGCGATCAAATGGAAACCACTCTAATTTTGAAAACCGTGGAAACCCTCGATTTCATTGGTTAAGTTAATGAAATTGTTTAATTTGATGAAATTGTTTCATATAATTATTTTATTGATGAAATCGTCGCATATATTTGTGTTTTTTATATAAAAATGAAAAAGTTTCATCAGACTGCGAAAATAAATGAAACAATTTCATTAGAATGAGAAAATAATATGAAACTACATAAAAAAACACAAATATATGAAACAATTTCATTAACAAAAGAATTACATGAAACAATTTGATCATATTAAACAACTTTATGAACCAATTTCGTTAATTTAACCAATGAAATTGACGGTTTCCAAAGTTTCCAATCTAATATGGTTTCCAATTGAAGCCACCTCTCTCTCTATATATATATATATATATGTATGAGTGTGTATATATATATATATATGTAAATGTATGAGTCTCTCTCTCTCTATATATATATATATATATGTATGAGTGTGTGTATATATATATATATATATATGTAAATGTATGAGTAGAGGTGGTTTCAATTGAAAGCCATATTAGATTGGAATGTTTTGAGTCTTGATAATCATGAGTCTTGATAATCATAATAATTATAAGACGGATGTTTTGAGTAATTTGAAAGGGTCTTGTTGGTGTAAGGACGAGCCTTCCATTCTTGAATCGAAAGAATATGAAATATTTGAACTTTGCTGAAATCAATTTGAGAAAAATAGGAATTTTTATTATGAATAACCTTAATAGATCCAGTATCTATTAAAATTTCTTCATAATATTCTCTGATTTTGTAAGTGTCAGTTTTGAATAAAGAGTCTTTGGAAAAAAGAAAATCAATGAGAGTACTGAACGATCTGTTTTGAAGACACAATTCATAATCTTCAAGAATTTTTACTAACTGATGATTAGGATTTTGAATATATGAATTGTTGACTGATTTTGAAGTAGAACCCTTTTTGTTGGTTGAAACTATGGATTTATTTGGAGTCGTTTTTTGAAACAGAGGATGGGGAATTTTGAACTAAAGCAGAATAGGTTTGTTGAATAGCTGGGGGAGTAAATGGTGAATATCTATTTTGAATAGGAAGAGGAGAGGAAGAAGATGTTGATTCGGATTTTTTGAAAGGAGAAAGGATCATCTGCTTTTTTGAATCATTCATTTTCCCTGTAAAAATTCTCGTGATAAAAAATCAGGAAGAGAATTATTTATTCCTTTGATAAATTCAATTTGAAAATCGAAGTTACTTAGTAAAGCTTGCCATCTTGCAAAAATTTGTTTTGATATTATGTTTTTAACATCATTTTCCAAAATAGGTTTTGTAGATTGACAATCTATTCTTAATAAAAATGGTTTCATGTATAAATTATCTTCAAATTTTTTGATACATAAAACGATTGATAAAATCTCTTTTTTAACTGTTGAATAATTTCTTTGAGTATCATTTCAAGATCCTGAAAAAAATCTAACTAATTTTTCCTTTGCTTGATTATTAATTTTTTGCTTTAGTATTCCTCCGAAACCTAGATCACTAGCATCGGTTTCAACTATTATTTGAGCATTTGGTTGAGGTATATGAAGACATGGTAAATATTTTATTTTTTGTTTGATATGTTGAACAACTTTAGTATGTTCTTGAGTCCAGGGTTCTAGATTCTTTTTGAGTCTTTGATAAAGAGGTTTACATATAATTCCTAAATCTTGGAAAAAATCATGAACATAGTTTAAACATCCCAAAAATCTTTGAAGGTGAGTTTTATCTTTGATTTCATCTGGAAATTTATTGCAAAACTCGAGGCTTCTTTGGATTGGTTTTATTGTTCCTTGAACAATATAATGTCCTAAAAATCGAACATTTGTTTGAAAAAGATGCATTTTTGGAGCGGATACAACTACTCCATTTTTATAAATTAAATCATAAAATATATTTAAATGTTTGAAATGTTGATCAATGGATTTTGAAAAGATTAAGACATCATCAATATAAACAATAGCAAAATTGCTTATTGGGATTATGATGTTATTCATGATATTTTGAAATTTAGATGGAGCATTTTTGAGTCCAAAAGGCATAACATTCCATTCATAATGACCAAAGGGAACATTAAAACATGTTTTGTATTTATCAGTTTCATGAATTTGTATTTGCCGGAATCCTGACTTCATGTCAAATTTTGAAAATATATTTGAATCATATAATTTTTTGAGTAAATCTCTTTTATTTGGGATTGGATATCTTATCCATTCTAAAACCTTGTTTAGAGGTTTGTAATTGATGACTAATCTTGGACATCCTCGTTCTATCTCAACTGCATTCATAACATAGAAGACTGAGCAAGACCAGGGAGATTTTGAAGGTCTTATGAGTTTTTTATCTAAAAGATCTTGAATCTATTTTTTACAATGTTCTTGTAATTCATTTGACATATGAATAGCTCTTGATCTTGAGGGAATATCTCTTTCACTAAAATCTTTGATATAGGGTAATTTGACTATGTGTTGTTTTCTTTTCCAGAAAGCATTTGGAATATTTGAGCAAACATTATTTTCAAAATTTTCTTTTATTTGTTTTATTTTATTTTGATTAATTTGTTTGAGTATTTGATCAGAAATCTTTAAACCGTTGATTTCATTTCTTAAATATTTTGCTTGATTAATCTTATTTTCTAAATGGTTTAATTTTGTAGAAGTTATTGGATTGTCAAATTTGAAAAATATTTCTTTATTTAATATATGTGCAGAAATTCCATCTTCTGATATTGAAAAAGAGTATAATTGAGAAATGAATGGAGTTCCTAGAATTAACGTTGAAGTTAAATTCTTTGCAAGTATTAATGAAGTTTTGAGACAATACCCATTGTTACAGATATGAACTTTTGAAACTTTGTATTCTATATTTAGGGAAGATCCACTTGCAGTTAATAACCGGTTAGCTGTCTTCTCATAATATTTGGTAGGTATGATTCCTTCTTGAATACAATTCATATCAGCACAACTGTCAATTAGTGCTAGAACCGTTATTTTAAATTTCTTTTTTATACATAGTTGAATATATGGATTCCATCTTTGAAAATATATTCTTTTTGGTATTTTCTTTATTTCTTTGATTTCTGTATCGTTTTCTTCTGAATCATCTTTGATTATTTCTTTATTTTTCTCGACTTTTGATAATCTATCTTTGATTGATCTTATTTCTATTTTGACATTATTTAATTCTTCATGTAAATCTTGAACATTTATTGATCTTTTGAAAACATCTTGAAGATTAAACATTTCGTTTGGATTTGAAACTATTGGTTCCTTTTTATTATAGTTGAAAATTTTGTTTAAGGCTTGTTCTTTGATTGTTTGATCTGGAATTTGATCTAACAATTCTATCATTTCTCTATCTTTGTCTGTGATCATATTGATTGGGTTGCAAGTACAGTTTCCTATACATTCACAACTTGCTTCTGAATCGGATGTTGACTAATTTTTGACATTGTTTAAATCTTTTTCTTCAAAGTCAGATAGACTAGATGATTCACTAGAACTATCATTATTGAGCATTAATTTACACATTGAGCCTTTAACTTATCTAATATATCTAATTTATTAAATTTTCTTTTGACATAACAGTCTTTTGCCATATGGCCTGTTTTGCCACATTTGTAACATATGATTATATCTTTAGATTCCTTTTGATTATGAAAATTTGGTTTCTTTGTATACTTCTTGTGATATTTTCTCTTCTTGTGATCATTATATACTTCATTCTTATCATATTTAGAAGTATATCTTTTATTTGAAAATCTTTTCTTTGAAAAATGCTTTTTTGTTTTGGATGAAAAGGGAGTTGAAATAGGTTGATAACCATATTGTTGACAAAAGTCTCCTAATTCATTTCTTTCGTGGATTTGGACCGTTCGTATAGTTCACTATTCATTTCTAGAATTTTTGATTTTGCGAAAGTTTATTTGAATTGTTTGTAAATTTTGTTTAGAAAAGTGTAATCGATCGTCTCTAAGTGGTTAAAATCATTAGATTTGAGTTTGAGTTCTCGGGTAGATGGTTGACAGAGTCTTCTGACCATTGCATCTTCAGAGGTGTACTTGGTGTTTTTCGAGCAGCCTTCTGTGGTTCCTATACTTAGCCTATTTTTCAATACTTTTACACAAATGAGTTGGAGCTAACATTGGCTTTTAAGGGAAAATCAAAGATTTTTGAATCTGGGAATTTTTGAACTTATGAGTTTTTGGATGAACAAGCTCATACGTGTTCTTGGTTTATTTTTCAAACACTTAGAAAATTTTCAGATTTGATTTTCAGAATTAAAAGGCTCATGCGTATTCTTTGAATTGTCAAATTTTTTCAAGTTAAGAATTCGCAGCTTGTATCATGCGAATTCTGAGTTTGAATGTTTATTTCTTCAAAGTGTGAATTTCGCATATAGCATCATGCGAAATCCTTGGTCATGCAAAATCCATACTTAGGATTTTTCAAAAATGGTTTATAAAAACAACTTTTGGATTTTCACTGACAAAATGGACATCTGTCCATACGTTTTCATTTTTCAGGTACTGAAATGGCAGAAAACCAATCTGTGGAGCAACAAGTTCAGATGGATGAAAATTCACCACATGCATCTAGGGAATGTCCTATGCCATTTTCTAGATCTAAATACCAGCCTCCTTAACCTGGTGTCAATCCTGATTTCATTTTGATCACACCATCTGAGATGAAGCTGTTATCACCAAACAATCACTATGTTGAGTTCAATCATCTGAAGATTGATCCTCTTGTTCTTGGTATTCTTCAAAATCATCCTCTCAGATATGCATTGGTTGCTCAAGCTACTGTTCCTGAGTTGTACTTGCAACAAGCTTGGAAGACAATCAGATTTCATGGAAATGCCAATCTTCCACAATTTGAAATTCAGATTGATCACTACAAATCAATCTTGGATTACCAGAGGTTAAGATTTATTCTGAATCTTCCTGAAGCCAATTCAAGAGAACGAAGAGATATATTTGATGTATTCCCAACTGATATTGAAGTGTTTGAGGGAATCAGAGATATGGGGTATGTTGGCCAGCTGACACAGGTCAATCATTTCAAGATGATCAACTTACCACCATTCTACTACACTCTCTTCTCAGTGATCAATAGGTGTCTGACTGCCAAGCACCAAGGAACTGATAATGCCAACATTCATATCCTCAAGCTATTCCATGCAATTGTCTATGATTTGTATGTGGACTATGCAATTGTATTTTGGAATGAGCTATATGAGAGAGTGCAGTCAAAGAAGACTTCAAAGGCTCCAACTTTTGTGTCATATCAGAGGTTTCTTACTCTGATCATCAGGAGTATGTTCAGAAGCAACAAGGAGATACCAAGAAGACATAATCATCCATGTGCACCACATCATGCAATGAGATTTCTCATGAAACAGAAGAAAGTTTTCAACAACGCAATGCCTATTCCAGAGACTTTGCTAGATTATGTTGATCCGGAATCAAAATGTGTTTTAGAGTATAGAGAGTCTATGGGACGACCAGGACAGGTTGCCTCTACCCCAAACTCAAACCCTAGGAGAGAGGAATCAGTGAGGGTTCCTGCTACCCAGGGGGTGCAAGAACAGGGAGTGAAGAGGAAAAATACCGAGAGCATAACTGAAGGGGGTCGGAGACCTAGACTGGAGGCTACAGGGTCACAGGCAAATGCCTCACATCTAGTGGCACCTGCTGCTAATGAAAGTCAAGGTTCTGAAACTGATTCGGATCATGCAATAGCAACAGTAGATGAAAGTGATGTGGAAAGCATACCTTCTGTCACAAATGATGCAAATGATGAAACTGATGCAATTGATGAACCTGATGGAAATGATGAAAGTGATGGAAATAATGGTGATGATGATGATACTGATGATGATCAAGATGATCAAGGTGGTGATACTATTCAAGACAATGCTGATATTGATTTTTTTGATTTCAATGATAATGCCATGGACATAGACTCTACTGTGATGGCAGTTGTAGGTGATATAAGGAGAGATGAGGGAGCTTTAATTGAAAATATAAATGTGAGACAGAGTGAGATGGAAAGAAAATAATATGGTAAGAGTGTGAGCATCCGAACCTACCAATCCAAAAGGGCGGCCACATCTACCACTTCATCGCATGTGTTGCGAGCAAGTGTTGAAAAAGAAACAAGTAGCCCACTTATGCACATGCATACCTCAGCCAACCACTCTACCACCTCTCAACAGGTGTTAGTTTCACATACTTATGGGGATATTGCACATAATCTACCTAGTTCTCATTCGGATAGCTCAGGTATTGAAACTAGAGAACATATGCCCCGGTTCTCATCTTCTTTGAGTGCACATTGAGTCTAGTGCCTTTTGATTTACCAATCATTATTCCTAGGACACACATTGATACATCTTTGTTTGTAAGAAGTCTAAGTGACCTGACCGGAACACCCAGAGTAGCTCCTGCTATAGGACTACAAGGACCGGGAGGAAGTCTTGTCATTGCTAACACCATGCCATCAATGAACATAGGCCATGCAGTTGCTTCTTCGACTGTTATGACAACGAAAAGTTTATGTGAATTCGGTGTTAGATTACCACACTTTGTGTCAAAGGAAACTCTCGACGGCGCCTTAAAGACTGTTGAAACAAAGTTGATGGAGAAATTTTCAGAAGAAATCGGGGGAGTTAAAAGGTTGTTAAAAGGGAAAGATCCAGTTATTGAGCCAACGCATCAAGTTCCACCACCTCAATCTCAACCTCACCCAAATGAAATGAGCATTGATGAGCTCAAGTCACTTTTGTTTGCCAAACTTCTATCCCAAGCACCAGATAACCAGACTGATGCTAATCTTTTCAGTCTTCTTCAATCTCAACACCAAAACACCACCTCCACCACCACCATCTGTTCAAATCCCAGCATATGTGGTCAGAGCTTCAGAGTTCAATTCATTTAAAGCAGATGTATTGAAGTCTATTGAGGCAATGCAAGCTGCCTTTCTAGATTTGTCAAAAGTGGTTCAGACATCTTGCAAGACCCAAACCCCTATTTCTCAGAAAAGGCATGATCATGATTCAGATCATGACCATGAGGGGGAGATGAGTCAGAAAGAGAGAGATGATGTTGATGTTGTTGTTGTTATTGATGGATCTAAATATGTGGAAGGAGATAATGTTGATCATGGTCAAAAGAGAAATGATCATGAAGATGTGACTGGAAAGGAGATTGTATTATATGCCAATCCAGATGTAATACCAAGGGTTGCAAAGCCTAAGGTAGTTACAAGGGAGGAGATTATGTTGTTAACAGGAATGGAAGTTGATGTGATAGTCATTTCTGATGATGGCGAGGAGGAGGAGAAGGAAAAGGAGGAGGAGGAAGATATTAATGAGAAATATGAGCAATTTTGGAAAGTAAAGGAAGAAGAGAAGGAAAATTTTATGGATGTTTATGATGATGAGAATGATTTACAGATAGTTGATGCTGAAAATGCAAAAGAGGTCATACTAGAGAATGAAGCTAGTGTGTTAGATGATCTTCTTGATGATAGAGATTCAAAAGTGCTTAATGTCATGTTTGGTCCAAGCACACCTAAAGACATTCATCTTAGCCCAGTTCATTCTGATATGCTTGAACCAGTTCTGACTGATGTTCCTTCGGTTCTAGAGTTTAAAGATTTTGGATTTCCTGATGTTTTTGAGGCTCATGTTGATCAATCTACTGCAGCTAATGTTAAAGAAGAGTTGTCTTACCAGCCTATGCCTAACAGCCCACAGAACCAATCTGACTTTCAGGCAGAACCACTTCATGTGCCAAAAATTCCAAGTGAAACAGGTCCTTCTGGTACTACTAATGAAGTTGGTCCCTCTAATACTTAAGATCGATGTGATGAATTTGGTCCTACAAAAGAAGAATTAAGAAGGATTCATCATGCACTCAGAGCACCATTTTTAGAAGAGAAGAAGAGATTATTTATAAGGAAGATCAGAGTTTTGGATAGAAATCTGATAATGGGGATTCAAGATAAGTCTCCTGATTATCAATTTGAGTATGTCAGGATGATGAGTTTTCTGAAGAGATCCTCCAAAGATATAAAGAGCAGACATGGAATTGTTGTGATTAAAGAAGTAAGATTGAAGAAGTTTGTGATAATTTGGTATCCAGAGTTTACTGTGATGAGAAAAGATATGTGTGAGTACATATTTTCTGAAGCTGATTTTCCAAATCTTCACTTTAATGATCTGGAATACATGTATCATGAGTTCAGAGACATGGAAATCATATTTGAAAATATCACTTATGCTCTGGAAACAATAAAAAAGTTCATAAGGAGGCACATATTATACACTTACTGTTATGATTTCCAACTTGGTATGGAAACCAATCAGAAGAGAGTCAACATGCTTGCACCTGATATGACTCATCCCAATCTTGAAGAGACTCCACTGTATATTGTGTTAAGAGAGCCAGAACTTGGAGTTGTTTATGAAAATGGAGAAAAGGAGAAAAGATTCATGAGAGCTGCTGAGATAGCAAAGTATTCTGATGGTATTTTAAGGATAGTTTTGTAAAAGCTCAAGGATATCTATGAAGAGAATGAGAGAAAAAGATTGGCTGAAGGAGATCATTTGCCTAGATTGGACAGAGTGTTTATTGGTCAAGTTATTCTTGCTTTTCAAGACAGAATTGATTTCAGAGGTAGTATAAGAAGATTTGAATCTTACATGGGAATCAGAAGAATCAGTCTTAGAAGGTGGACCAGATGATTTCTTGAAGTTTTTCAAATTGATCCAAAAGGGGGAGATTGTTAGATCTAGTTTGAATCAATTTGTATTTTGCTTTAGTTGCCTTTTGCTTGTAAGTATTGTATGAGGTCAAGGGATGTTTCACTCATATAAATACCTTGCCTTTGTTTCATTTCCTTGTAACCTTGTCATTGTAAGCTTTCACATTTCTCAAGCCTTGTAACTCATTCAAGGTAGATATATGACAATGACTTGTGATAATACTTTCTCTCTCTAGATTTTCATTGTGTTCTTGATTTGATTCATGTTCTTTGATTGTTATATGCTTGAATCTGGAATCACGTAGTCCTAAGAAGAAGGTTAGTTCTCCCATAAGACTCATTTCAAATTCACTTTTCATCAGCTCTGAAAACTTGTCACAATACTTTTGGTTAGTAGACCCAAAAATAATATCATCAACATAGATATGTACCAAAAGTAGCTCATTTTTGTACCTTTTGATGAACAGAGTGGTATCCACAGTTCCTTTTTCAAAGTATTTTCAATCAGAAAGTTAGACAGAGTTGCAAAAAGAGCTACTTTTTCAAAGTTATGGTCAAAGGAGTTAATGCAAAAAGAGCTTGATGACCTTAGAAGAAGAGCAAATGTTGCAAGTGATACTTGTAATGGGCTGAGACAGATAAATTCTCAAGTCTTTGCGGAAAAAGATAAACTGAAAGATCAAGTCTTTAGTCTTAAGGTTGAGATTAATATGATGAAGGAAAAAGCAAACCAAGTCAAAGACAACACAAAAGATCAAGATGAAATGAAGAAGATTGAGAAGAAGAGAAAGGAATTAGAGAAAGAAAATGTTGAGCTTCAGAAGAAGATCAATGAACGGAAAGAAAAGATTTCTGAAGATGAAAAGAAAAGTGATAAAGAAAGAAAAGAGTTTGCAAATAAGTTTTCTGAATTTTCCATAAAAGCTTTTGAAGAGAAGAAATCCATGGAGCTGAAGTGCATAAAGCTTTCTCAACAAGTTTCAGACTTCGAGAAAGTAATCATCATGGAGAGAGATAAGTTTGAAAAGGAGAAGAAGAAAACTGAACAAAAAAATGTTGGTGTATTCAAGGAGATATCTGAACAGAGACACAATGTTGAAAAAGATTTTGAAGAAGAAAGGAAAGTATTTGAGACTGAGATTGCCAAGCTTAACAAGAAACTATCTGAGTTGTCCACAAACATTCAGAAGGAGAAGAATGCCAAATCTGAATTGCATAAGAAGTTTGACATACTGTCAAAGGAAAGAAACTGTTTGTCTACAAAGATCAAAGAACTTGAGAAGATCATGTTCAAGGTGAAGCTGACTGAGCACAAGACGCCCGAATCAATAGCTCAATCACCAAGAGATGATCTAGCTGCATCCGAATGCTCATTCAAATCAGCAGCAAGTTCAATTTTCACACATATTTCTATTAATCCTTTATTTGATTCAACTGACAGTCATACTTCTAAATCTAATGATCAGATTCATCCTTCTAACCTCTTTTATGATAAAAATGTTGATGGTTCAGGTAATATCAAACAGAACAAGTCTCAGAAGAAAATGACTTGGAGAAAGAAAGATGAGAAAGAAAATGAAAAGTGGATTTGGATTGTGAAAGGATCTTCGGAGGAGAAGAAGAAAGAAGAAAAATCATTTGGACATGCATTAAAAGGTAAAAGGAACAATGCTCAGAAAGGTAAAACTTTTGGCAAACCTGATCTGATTTACACTGTCAATCAACTGATCAGGTTAGCTCAAAAGAAAATTAGTTGTTCCTATTGTGGTTCAAATGATTTTGTTAATAAAAATTATGAGAATAACTGGTATGGTTCTTACTATATCTCTCCTAATAGAACTGCAACTAACAAATTCGGACCCAAATACCAATGGGTACCAAAAGCTAAACATGTGTTGCAGGCAAATAAAGACTAAGGGGGAGAAAGAACCAAGGCTTATGAATAAATCAGTTCAGAACCCGTGCTTCAAAGAACTATGGCTCTTGAATAAAACAGTTCAAGACCCGTTCCTCAATGTTTCAGAACTTTGGCTTCTGGTTATATCAGATCAGAACCCGTACTTCATTGGTAAAACTGATCATTACTATTCTCACCAGAGAATAAGTAATCATGGCTTTTGAATACTTCAGTTCAAAACCCGTACTCAAATGTTTTCTTATGAAGGATGTTAATTAGATAAAAAAAATTTAGAAGTTTTTGATTTGAAGGGTACTTAGAGAAGTTAATTGTTATATCTTTTAGGGGGAGGATATATAACTGTTTTATACTATCATTGTTATATTTTTCTAATAAATCGAATTTTTACAGGTATCGAGGGGGATGATATCTGAGGTTTTTGTCTAAGTGAGCTTACAGGTATATTTTTCTTTACCTTACACTTCATCACTTGTTGAAAGATGAACAACTTTCACTTGTGAAAAATGGTTCTTAAATGTTCAAACCACTTCCTATTCTTAAAAGGTTTTCATGAATTGAGAAGTGCGATTTTAAACGATTTTTAGTTGGATACTTTAAAGCTTATCTGACCGTGTGTTCTTAAAGAAAAATACTTGTGTATTTTATTTTCATATACTTTGTCAAGTATTTCTACACACACTGGTTCAGAACATTCTTTTTGAACTTTGTTATTACCATGTATCAAATGATAAATCTTTCTATGGTAATACTCCCGTTTGCTATTCACTGTTGTTTGAATCAAACGTCATTTCAATATTTTACGTGCTTTCATTGATCAAATGTTTATATATTGTTCATATAAACAATATTCGTCTTTGATTTCCCAAATATATTTTTCTTCATGATAATTTGATTTGATCTTAATCATTGTCAAATTCTCAAAACATTTCTACTCTTTCATGATTATTCATTCATATAAAGTTTTGAGAAATCTTAAATGCTTAACATGCTCAAATTTCATTCTTATTCTTAATGAGCATACATACTGACAAATGATTTCTTGTGCTTAAATTGTCAAGAAAATCATTGAGATGCATGTTTTTAGGAAAATACATAGGATTCAGTGTGAGTGCTTAAAAGAACTTCCGTGGATTCACGAATACCAGTGTTTCCTACCCAGGAAGTATTCCCTGAGTGATTGAGGGGAGAGGGGTAAAAAGTTTGAGTGTTGGTGTGTGAAGAGGTAAAATGGAAATGAGAGATTGGTTAGAAGTGAACTTAAAAGATTAAAATAAAGAGGGTGAGAGAACAGAGTAAAAGAATATCAGTCTCTGCACCAAACTTCTTTCTGAGTCAGGCAGCCGCATAAACTGTTGTTTCACATTTCTTCGTGAATGACATTGAAAAAGGCAGTGAGCCCATGCCATCTCTTGCATTCAACCCCACCAGCTACTCATTCTTTTCTTAAAAGAGAATGTTTCACATTTTATGGGGAAACATCACATAATCTATTAGTTCTTCATTTGGAAGATACTGATATTGAAAAAAGAGAAAAGTTGCCCCACCTTCGACCCTTCATCATGCACATTGAGTCTGTGTAATACCATTGTTGTCTCAATGGTCTACATACTTTGAGCCTTATGAAACACAATCATTGTGCTAATTCTTTCATACACAAGCACGAGCACACAAAAAATTTGTTTTTCTGTCAGAACATTCATAGAAAATACCTTGTGTTTTTCAATGATTGAATGGAAGTCCTGGGGAGTCAACATCAAACCAGCTCCTTACATTGTACATTCGTTGTACACAGTGGCTTTGTGCTACTGACAGGCATTCCTAACTGTTTCATTTGTTGATTCAGGGTTACCATTCTTAATTTGTCTGAATTTGAAAAGATTCAGATGAATACATTCTTGAATCGACGGCTCATTCAGATCAGATGAATCAAAGGGAGAGATCATGAAGACAATGCTTACTTGTTCATTTGGGGGAGATGTTCCAAAGACAGATCTAAACTTGAAGAATTTTAATGATTTTGATTCTTACAAATCATTAAAAAGGGGGAGATAATTCAAAGTTCAAGTTCAGATGAAAAGTTTGAATCAAGAAGGGGGAAAGTTGAATTTCAAAGTCAGATGTCAAAATATGAAATGAAAGGGGGAGATGAATCAAATGTTATATGATTGATTGAAAAAGAGAAAGTAAAAATGGAGAATGTCATGTGTTTGAAGAATCCAAAGTTATGAAGATTTTTTAAGACAAAGAAAGAGATCTATTTCAAAGTTGAAAGATGTCAAAGTTTCAAAGTTTGCTAAAGTTGACAAAGATTTCAAGACGTCAAAGCTGAAAGAGATCTAAAGTTGAAGATTTTTCTGAAGATAAGAAGACCTGAAGATTATTGTCAATTTTTATTAATCTTGAATCCAAAGGGGGAGAATGTTAGACCAGAATTGTATTTAAGATTAAATTGAGAGTCTAGTTTGTAAATGTTAAATAGTTTGAGGGTTTAGTTGTAAAGTCAACATAAGTTGACTTAGTATAAATAGTTTTAGTTGTTGTCTTTGTAAGTAACATTCACGCACACATTCATTTTAGAGAGAAATCTGAGAACTCGTATGTGAGTGGTTTGTACATGTGAGATATATGACTATGAGTTAGATCTTTGACTTTGTTGTAACCATACAATTTAATCAATAAATCTGTTCTTGTCAATCTCATTGTGAATTATATGCTAGAATATGGGATCACACCAACTCTCGCATAAACCCCACAAGTTACTCATCTTTTTCTTAACAAAAGGATGTTTCAAATTTTTATTGGGGAAGCAACACATAATCTATCTGATCTTCATTTGGAAGATTTGGATATTGAAAAAGAAGGATAGTTGCCCCACCTTTGATCTTCAATCATGCACATTGAGTCCATGTAATATTGTTGTTGTCTCAATGCTTTACATATTTTTGATCCTGATAAAGCAATCTTTATGCTTAATTCTTTCATACACAAGCACATTCACACAGAAAATTCGTTTTTCTGTCACAAGGTTCATAGAATTACCTTGCGTTATTCAATGATTGAATGGAAGACCTGGGGAGTGAACATCACTAAAACTCCTTGTACAGTACATCCGTTGTACTAAGTGACTTCATGTTACTTACAGGCATCTTAACTGTATCTTTTGTTGATTTAGGGTTACCATTCTTAATTTGTCTGAATTTGAAAAGATTCAGATAAATACATTTTATGAATTGACGGATACATGCTCAGATTAGATCAGATGGCGATATTATCTTAAGGGGAGATTGTTGATTATCATTTTGGAGGAGATTGTATCAAAGACTGTGCTGAAATTGTTAAAGTTTTCATGATTATGATATCTCATCATTCATCAAAAGGGGGGAGAAAATTCAAAGTTCAATTTCTGAAGAACGCAAAGTCAAAGTTTCGGTTGTTTTATCAGAAAGTAGGGGAGAGAATTCGAAGTTTGATTTCAGAAGAAAGCAAAGCGTGTGAAAGTTGAAAAGTGAGAAAGTTTGAAGATTTCAAAGTTATTTCTGAAGATAATCTTAAAGGAGAATATCTTTACCAAAGAGAGTTAGAGTTCAAGTTTTGAATTGTCAAAGTTTGTGAAGAAAGATAGAGTCAAAGGGGGAGATTCATTCAATGTGATGTGAAAGTTAAAAAATCAAGTGATGCTTGTTAAAGAAAGTTTGTTCGAAGCGTTAAAGATTTGAAAGATCCAAAGCTATGAAGGTATTTTTGCTTGAAGACTTTAAAAGAGAGAGAAGACCTGAAGATTAGTGTCAATTTTTTTTTAATCTTGAATCCAAAGGGGGAGATTGTTGAGTCAAATATTGTATTCAAGATTAAAAAGGGTCAAAGTAGTAAAAGTTGTAAAGTTGCGTTTGTAAAGTTTGTATAAGTCAATGTGTTTGACTTAGTTTAAATATCATTGAGTTGTAATGTAACACCCTCAATCTGGAAATAACAACTTATTTAAAATTTTCTAAACACATCAATAACGATTCGTCTACAATCACAATTTAAGAATGAACCTCCATACGTATACATATCCTATATAACAGTCTATGATAAGGACGGTGCTACTAAACCCAAAGTCAGCTACTATCTCCAATCTGCGAAAGACCTCATCAACTACTTACTCTTGCACAAGGCTAAGGCTCGACTTCTCAAAGCACTGCTAGAACCGAACCCCCAACAGGAACCTGATGCACATACCGACAAATAAAAAGGGTTAGGCTTAACGCCTAGTGAGCTCAAGAGTTTTAACATGAATGAATGCACAAGTAAAATCATGCTAGAAACAGTTCAGTTCTTATCAACAGTTAACCAATTAATCACGTAGATGTGGAGTCAACGGGAGCGACCCATATCTCCAATCCGGTTCACCCAAAGAGGCAATGCACCTTGAAGTCACTTTCACTGACAACCCAAAGGCCCGACACACACCGGGGACTACCGCTTAGGAAATTCCCCGACGACGGAGGTCTAGGTACATGGGAGACTACCGCCTTAGGAAATTCTCCAAATGTCACCCACCTACATTCCTATAGTGAATCACAGACTTGGTTCGTCCACATAATGCATATAGGAGGTCTCAAAGATGTGTTTCAACCCGTTAGTCATTCGGGTATCAACCAAGAACACAATATTACCATCCTAAGCATGTAAATCCATCATATGACATAATATCCATTCAAATACTTCGTGAGAATATAAGGTCGCCAAAAAGGCATTCCAAGGAGAAATCATCATAATACCAAGATATGCATAAATGGCTCATGGTAAGTTAATCATATACAAATTTCCACATAAATCCCCAAACACTTGTACATTAAATAAGAACACTTGAGAAATCACATCAATGACAACACTTTAGATTCAACTTATTTCCGAACCGGTTCACCCAAAGAGGCAACTTGAAATAGCAAATGCCTACACGACTCATTTTAGTGAAAACCGAGCTAAGATACTCAAAAGCCTTTTTATCAACAATTGACGTCTTCCAAATAATGAAATGCTTTTAAACATCGTTTATGAAGACACATACCCTAAAGACGTGGTTAAACCGAAACTCGATACGTATTGGGACCAAAGATTTTCCAATGGTTTTATGAATGCAACATACTCGGAATGCATAACCCATGAACTTAGGTTTCAATTGTACAAAGTCATTAAGAATGCATAATGCCATGAAATGAACTCCATTTGTACAAAATTGCTAAGAACCCAAATATGAGCATTTTATATAATTTCACAACCCAAGTTTACCAAACATGAAACTTATTAAAATACCCACACTTTGACAAATATCAAGTAAAACACACTTTTACTTCAAAATACCCATTTTTGGCATGTACACCGTTTTAACAAATCAACTTGAACTCACCTTGCTAGATTTAGGCTAAATCTAGATTTCACCCAACGAGCTCTTTTGAAGACCACTTGAATTCTCAAGCCGGAAACTTCCAAAACCTAGATCCAAACATTTCAAACCATAAATACCCATAATCAACCATGTAGAAGTATTTCCCTCAAACAATATACCAAAACCCCAAACGAGATCAAAACCCTAGTTTTCTCTAAAACTTACCAAATTCGAGATTTGAGAAACCAAACACTAAGAAACCATCAATGGAGCATTTATAAGCTTATTACAAGAAAACTTACCCTTGAAGACAAAGAGACTTCCGAGAACACCCAATCCAACACTTCAACCCGAGCTCCCAACCGTTGAACTTGATGAGGAAGATGGAGATGAAGATGAAGGTTTTGTGGGTTATCATCCCAACTAGCTAGATGATTAAGAATCATGTGGAATGAAGAAGAAAAGCCTCCAAAAAGGGTTAGGGTTCGGTTTTAGGGTTTGGGAGAGAAAAGGGGAGAAGATAGAAATGAGAAATGAGGGAAATGGGTGAAAATCACACATTTAACCCACTGGTACACGCAGGCTATAGTGCCTGGCGATTATGCCAGTGGCACAATCGCCAAGCATGTACCGCGAGCTCCTCAGCTTCGGCGATAGTGCCAGGCTATTGTGCCCCCTGGCACAATCGCTGGCATGGTCGCCCGGGTGCCCCCGAACTCCAAAAATCCGACTTTTTCAATGCCAATACTCCCGATACTCCGAGGGACTTTAAACAATACATTTCCCAACAAAATCCCACTGTTTACAAGTCACAAAAATGTCCGGGTGACATTTACTTACCAAAAATCACGGGTGTTACATGTAAGGTCAACTTGTTTGACCAAGTATATAAGGGTTTTGTCTTTGTAATCATGTAACTAGAGAAAAGATACGCATACATAAACATTCAGAGAGAAAAACATACACACACACACACAATTTAGAGTAAGAGACTTGTGGCACTCTGTGAGATTTGTGATTAGAGAGAAATCATTGTAATCTTTGATCAATTAATAAAGATGATTTCTACATGCTGTGTGTATTGATTAGTAGCTTGAATCTGGGAATTTCAGGGGAGATTGTTGTTTTTAAAGAAAGAGGAAGATCGTTAACTGAAGAAAGAGTTGAAGTTTTTGAAGAAAAAGTTGCTGAAGACTGTTGATAATTTCTTTTTATATCTTGAATCCAAAGGGGGAGATTGTTAGGTCCATATTTTGTATTCAAGATTAAGGGTGTTTTAAGGGCATCCTTGTAATTACCCTTGGGGGTATAAATAACTTTGTTTTAGTTTTGTTTGTAGGTAACTTGTCATTTGTAAACTTTGCGAGATTAGTCTAGAGAGAGAAATATTGAAAGATCTTCATTGTAAACTTTCTCTCACTAGAAATCATATGACAATCTTGATTCATATTGTTTGATCTTGATCTTTACACTTGAGAATGAGATTAACAAGGGTCAAAGACAACTTTGATTTCAACACACACCGATTATTATTACTAGCGTTATCAAATGAAATGCTAATAACTTTAGAATATAAATTATACAATGTAAGATTTTTTTTAATAATTGAAAATTAGCGATCATTAGAATGTGGTGCACCAAACGGTTCAAACGTGATTACACGTTTAAATAATTGCCACGATTGCAGCTCAATCCAATGTGCCATTATGCATATATATATAAGAAACCGGAAATCAGCGTGGCGCGCTCCATACATCACACGTTAAAGAAATAGAATTAGGCAAAAGAGAAAACATTTGTCGCATTTCATTTTGATGCGTTTTCCGCATTTTAATTGCATCACTTCTAAGAATTTGATGACTTACCGACTTGTATCATGGTTGTAGCGTCATTTGGGCCATCTTTGTAATGTGAGGGTTGTCGAAATGTCTGAACGACAACCCGACTTGAATGACACATTGTGTTGTCATTTGCCAGTTCAAATCGTATCGAACGACCAAATATGACCTTGATTATCAAGTATCGGTTGACTCGAATCGCTTTCCTCCGATCTCAACCCACACACATTTTTTCGGTGTGCCACCTTAAGGTTGAATTTCCTTTAGCTGTAAGGAGAGCTTGGCACAACTTGCAATGTGCCTTCTTTTTCCCGTTTGTGAGGATCACCATGTTGCAGGAATTCCAAATCTCGGACTTCCGTTCGTGCTCGACCATAACTTTTAGAAATTGTTTCGTTTGATACATCATGTTGTTCACTCGCCATTTTGGAAGAGAAAGAGATAAGAATTAAGAAGTAGGATGAGTGTGAACGTTTTTTGCATGAACCGAATACGAGCCAAAATCACGAATTATAGCAAGAATTGTGAAAGTTTTTTTTTTTTTTTTTTTTGCATTTGTGAGTTAGTATCTTCCCCCGTACACCATATGACTCATATATAGTATTTGGAAGGTAAAAACACCAAAAAACGACTATTTTTTCGACCCCAACGGTCTCATAACCGTTTACAAACAGTAAAAATGCTTATAATTTTGAACTTTTGGTCCCGACCCAGGCTGGTCCCATAACTGCTCCCGGTCCGGGCTAGGCTGATCCCTCGAATCCAAATGCCTAACCGGTTATAAACCGCGGTCCCAAAACCGGTCCCGATCCTTCAGCGGTCCCAAGCCGGGCCGAGCCCATTTGGCCACCTTTATTCATGGATAGGCAACAAATGAAAATCCTGAAATTACTTTGTGGATATTTGATCCACCTTAAAGGTGCACCCGTTTACAAAAATTATTGTGTCTATCGCTGCTACAATAATTAAAATATGGATGTAGAGAATGAGTCGAAAATGCTTTCAAGACGAAGACATTTAAATAAGAGGTTAAAGTCTACTTCTTGAAAAAATGTTTTATAGTACATTTCTTGTACAATGTCAATTCAAAAACTGTCACATAAATATTTTTTTTTGTACGGCAACTTGGGCTACGCCCACTGTCACATAAATATGCTAAGACAATCCACCACAATATAATTTTTAATGCAATTTATAAAGTATCACATCAAATTTAGACATTATTTAGAAATAACCCTTTACTACAACGATTTCTCACAAATTTTTTAAGTGACACCTTATCATAAAAAATATATTTTAAACAAATAACAACAAAACTACAATTAAATATTTTTTTACTATAACTAATTACCAAATAATTTATTAATTAAATAATTATTATAAAGTAAAATAAATAAAAAAATTATTTTATATTTATAAAATATGTTTATATATGTTTTAATTTTTTTAAAAGTAATTTATAATGTTTAGTATAATTTTATTGTATTTACGTATATTAAGTTTATTAATATAAAACAAAAAGCTATATTAATTGCGACACATTTGTGTAATATATTTTATTTATATTGTAATATTAATAGTATTATATATTTTTAAATATTCATTAATATATTACTTTTAAATTTTATAATTTAATAAATAAAAATATTATATTGATATTAATTAATCATCAAGTTATTTATATTTTTCTATAACTAAAATTTTATTTAATAAATTATTCACACATTTTATATATACATAGTTCACAAAATATCAAAAAATATGAATGATATAAGTCAATTTTTTATTAAGAAATTATATATCACAAATTTTTATACTATTTATTGTCACATCAGCAAAAAAAATATTAATATGACATTAAGAATTATCAAAAGTCAATTTCCTATTAGGAAATCATATTGACAACCACCATAATTTTTAGAAATCCACGTATCTTCTATACATATAATAAATAAGTAACTAGAAAGATACGTGTCGTCCTCTGGTGAACCCATTTTTTCATTTTCCCGCCTAAACATGCATCTGGACGCATTTTACATTATAGGTTTATTTAGCACATCCACATTCATTCCTTAAATCTTTCCTTAATTCAATTTTTTTTAATTTATATGTTACATTTACTACCCTTATAATTATATATGTAGTTTACTTTTAATCCCTTACTTTCTTATTTTTTATTTTTCATTTTTCACTTTTCATTTTAGACTTTTATCATATAAACATAAATAATGTATATGAACTAAAATGCATTAAAAACATTTTTATTTTTTTTACAAATTATACCATTGTAATCGCTTCGTCAATACCTTCGAAATGAGTTATCTGACATTTTTTTACAAATTATACCATTGGAAAAATAGTATCGTACTTTCGATGATCATTCATATCTATAAGATAAGTTATCTGACATGATTTAATTTTTTTAAATTACCCCGTGTAATACACGGGATCGAATCTAGTCACTAATAAATCATATAGAAATTATGGTAGTCAATGATCTAACAAAATACCATAAAAGTTTCATCAAGTAAAATAACTTTGTCTTTAAATATATTATAAGATTTTCATTATAAAACCTAAAATTTTAGTGCTAAATACCATAAAAGTTTCATTAAATATTTTATTAGTTATATATTATAAAATAATTTATTTCTTATTTTATATTTTGTAAAAAGAAAAAATTACAAACAATCCCAATTTTGAAACTCATTTTTTTTTACTCGAAGATTTATGATAAGTTTTAAATTATTTAGTGGTTGTTTGACAGTTGTTGAATGGTTTGGTGCAGAATGATTAAGTGGTCTGAATGATTAAGAGGTTTTTATGATATAGTGTAAAATGAAATATGGTTGTTTGTTTATTATTCATAATGAAATAAGGGCTCTTAATGGTTAAGGAAGGGTCAGGATACAAAATCATTAAGAGGATTTTAGAACCATTAAGAGATAACCATTTTTTTTACCAAACGGAATTTACCTTTTAGCGATTCAGAGGTTGTCTCTTAATGGGTAAACCAACAACCCCTTAGTTCGAAATGTAATTTTTTTTTTAACTCAGAATTGTTGTTACAAAATTCAAGAGAGGGAAAACCGAGTTTAGCGATACCAACTCGGTCAAAACTCAACAAGGACGACAACCCATCACGTTCTCTTCTATCAAGTCTCGAACATTCGAAGACCACCGCACACGCAGCCGATATTTCCACCGGAATCGCGCATCAGCCATCGCCATCGCCATCGCCATCGTAGGTGGCGCCACCACTGTCTCGATATCGTTTGCTGCACCTTTCGTATTTGTGCACTTTAAAAAAGTAAGTTCGTTGCAATTCGTTCCAATGGTTCCAATTTCTACTCTAATTCTCCCCCAATTTGAAACGGATCCAATTTCTAACCGCTATATATCTATCAGACACTATAGTAAGATCTGATGAACTAAAACTTTGCCGAATTCAGGAGAAAGTATAGACAATGATCTTTCTATCGTGATCCAATTTATCGGGTACGCTCGAGATCCCTAGGCAAGATGATGGTCGAAGATCTAGGAATTGAAGCCAAGGAGTCTGCAGTTCGCGAGGTTGCGAAGCTCTTGCCGCTTCCTGAGCTTTTGCATTCCATTTCTTCAGTCAAGGCAGATTACATTGCACGCCAACAGGTCATCTTGTGTGCTCTGTTGTGTAAATTTCCGGTCTTTATACTAGTAAGTTGTAGTAAGAGCAAAAATAGGAACCGCCAAAATTAGTATCAAACTCACCCTTTTACTTTCTATTAAATAAACAAGCGAGTTTGAGGCAGCTGTTGTGGTTGCCATAGATTTATGCTTGAACAAAACAAGCTTTAGCAGATTAGTGTTCGATTGGATTATTATTAGCATGTACTTTGAAGTATGATTCAGCATTCAATCCATGCAAGAATCCAGTTTTCAGCATCACAATTTTAGCTGGTTACATTCACTGAGATTGGATGAGTAGGAAAATTAAGTAACTGCTAACAGGGCTTCAGGTTTGTTGTGTATGCATCAGAACCTTTGTGCTTTCATATTTGGTAGAAGTGTATAGTAGTCTGTGTATAAGAGTAATCATACTTTGCTACTTCAGTCACAGGAGTATATTATGCTCTTTTAAGCAGTTTGAGAAAAGTTAATGCCTTGTATACTTGAGAAAGTGGGGCCTTATCAGTATGTCTATTTGGTAACAAAGAATTTAAGATGACAATTTGGATCATCTTTCGGTTAGAGGGGCTACTATAATGCACTTTTTTTAAGGAAGAGATTGCTTCTTTGGGTAGTGTGAATATGATTTTTACATTCATGTTTCATGGGCAACGAAGGAAAATTGCTGAGAACACTGAGATGATATGTTAGCTCTTCCTTATTTTTTTCCTCTCACTTATTTCAGGCAAATGATGCACAGCTTAGCACCATGGTGGCTGAACAGGTAAATCTTGTTTCTGTTGAAAAAACTTTAAGCCATAGTTCTGTTCCCATTTTCTGAATGCTATGTTCACATATTCATCTTGTTCTGATGAAGATGAAATGCTTTCAGCTACATTTAATTCGTCAATATTATGCATTTTGGTTGCAGGTTGAACAGGCACAAGCTGGTCTAAAAGCACTTGCTTCATCTGAGAAGACTGTAAACCAACTCCGTGAAAATTTCGTTAGTATTGATAGGTACATTTGAGCGCACTTGATGCCACTTTTATAATTCTCATAGGCTCCTATTTTTTTTGACTATCCATACAGCTTTTTGACTCAAAAAGGATATATGTATATAGTTGGCTTCAAGTCTGATCATAGGGCTTTACTTGTCCAGGCTATGTCAAGAATGCCAAACATTAATTGAGAATCATGATCAGATTAAGCTTCTTAGCAATGCACGGAATAACTTAAACACGACATTGAAGGTATGCATCTAAAATGGCTGATCATAGAGCCACTTCTCTCCTCCCACCCTTCCCTCCCTCGTTTGTTTTTTTGTTTCCTTCCTTTTCTTAGTCTTTTTCTTTTTTATATAAAAAATTATAAATACTGTCACCCTCGGAAACACCGAATAAACAAAGTTGGGTTGCACATGCATGCTGAATGTTCAGGCTCCAATATTATCTATGATTTTTGTGCTCTACAACGCTACCAGTACCATATTGCTGCATCTTGAAAAAGATTTTGTATGGTTATAGAGGGGGTGGATCAGCGGCAGACCTATGTGGGAGCATATGGTGGCCCGCGAGCTTCATGGTTTCGTCATGGTGGAAGGAAATTACGTTCTTGAAGGGTGCTACCATAATGTTTCGTTGTGTGCCTCTATATTTCTCAAAACCAAACTTATGACAGAAGTTTGTGATGGTTGAGTTGGTCTATGAAGCGGTATTTATTTGAAATGTCATGGGTTCGAATCCTGATTTTAGCAAATTTCCTGTTTTTCAGCTCTTCATTTTTTCGGTTTCTGTAGTGTTTATTTTTTTAAAAAGATTGGAGGAAAGTAGCTGTGGTAGGGGTCAAACTTATGACCCTTCCTTGCAAATGCAAGCAACTAAACAATATATCTGTTATGATTTTGTGAAAATTTTCTATAGCTTTCACCCTTGTTGTCAAATGGTGCCATCGCATGAAAATTTTTCCGGGTCCGTCTCTCGGGTTGATACAATTAGGCTAGCAGTTTTTATGTAACCATGGGTGTGAAAATGCTTATGCAATTCTGAATGTAGGAGCTTCTAGAAAGTAATTTTTACTTATTTGGTTGTTGGGCAAATGCATGGATGCAACTTTTTTGCACCACTATTAGGATGTGGAGGGGATGATGTCAATTTCTGTTGAAGCTGCTGCAGCACATGATTCTTTAAGTGATGATAAGGAGCTCATCAACACGTATGAGGTAAGGGTGCAATGTTGCACAAAATATTAAAAACTGTTTTTATGTTTCAAACATGCTATCTTGACTCTTCAGCTGTTCTTTCATGAACATTCAATTTTTCCAGAGATTAACTGCCCTTGATGGGAAGAGGAGGTTTGCATTAGCTGCAGCAGCATCTCATAAAGAGGAGGTTGGCAGACTAAGGTCAGGATCAGATTCTCTGATTTATTATGCTGCTCATAATTGATTTTGAATATATCCTTTATCTGAATGCAGATCACGCTAAGTGAGATATAACTCTCCATGCGACCCTAATGAAAGCCCATAACATCTTGAAAACTGAAAAGTCTATGTGCAATCCAATAATAGGAATGTTACACATTTAATGAAACCGAAATGGTATTATGCTTAAGCAACCTGACCGCAACCCTTATGAATCAACAACATATTTCGCTCCAATAATAAAATGATTAGAACATATTTCAACCAAATAATAAAAGGATTGCAAGTACCAATGCAGAATATATATCATAGCCCATCAAATCTTCCAGCTTCTTTTTTTCTTTCCAGGGTTTATTTAAGGTAGGAGAAAAATTGGTCTATGTCTATCGAGGAAGTAGAATTCAAACTATCCTCTGGTGTCTTACCTGCCCAACAGACAGGTATCTTTAAATGTTTCTCTATCCGTCACTTAGGATATGATACAATAACACATCTAGTCTCTTCGATCAAATTCATGCACAATTTCAACCTATACTTCTAGGATCAATAAACTTTGGCATTCACAAACCTTAGATCGTTATTGATAAGATATAATAGGATTCTAATTGAGTAGAACTTCAAGTTCCTATCCTTCTGCTGATCCTTGGGGAAGGACACACAATTATGCATTTTTTGAAATTTCAGTTGGGTGTTGATGTTATGAGTATGTGTCTATGCACTTTTGGATTTGCATACATGATGAAATTTTGATGATTGTATGGAACAGCTCCTGAACGAAGAAGCAGCCTAAATAGTTTTTGGGTTTGACATTTTTTGCATTTGAAATGTCACAGAGAATATTTTGAAGAAGTAGATCGGACTTGGGAGACATTTGAGCAGACCCTATGGTCACATATTTCTAACTTTTTTGAACTTGCGAAAGAAAGGTATACTTATTTACAGTGGTGTTTCTTATTATCTAGGTATCTTTTGTTTCTACAATGCTGTCCAATTTCATGCTACTATTAAGGTATACTTATGTTTTCTTAGGTGTCTTGTGGGTGGTAGCCTACTGCTTTCCTTTTCTGAATAGATATATGTGCAGCTGTTTTATTATCCCTCATTATGAATTCTTTTTTGTTTATGTTGTCTATACAAAGGTTAGTGTTAAGTCAGGACAAGGGTGTGGATGATAATTATGTTTGCAGATGTTATGTTTAAAAGCATGAAAAAGTTGAGTTATAGATGTTCACATGCAAATTATACACCTTGTAAGCGCTGATGCATTCGTGGTGTTTATTTGGACGCATTGACATACCTTGATATTCTGATGACTATGTAGGACACAAGCCTAACAGACCTTTTGGACAACTAGAATGCATTCTTTGTACCTAGGCATCTAGGACTGGGTGACCTCATTGACAACTCTGCCCGACATGGAGGAATGCACTTTAATTTTCTGGATCAGCTATTCCCACTTTCAATGGTTAGCGTCTACCAACTGGACTCACTTTAGCCTACCCATGGGTCATCGTTCTTTGGGGGGGGGGGGTCCTTAATGCAATGGGTTATATTGGACGCCATAATTGTATATGTGAGCTGCTCATTTCCCTAGCTGCATCTCTCTTAAATTAACCATGGAGGCTATCCTTTTTGAAGTTAATAAAGGGACAAGGAGAGGAGACGAGTCATGCGGTGCTCAAGTAGCTTTGATTCGGAACATGCTAATGCATAATAGGGATTTATATTATATATATGTATATAGGGTAAAATATAATAGGCAAATTGCACCAAATTGTATCCGACTTTGCTTTCATTCCTATTCTGGGAACAACTTTAAAAACTTCTCATTTAAAGGATCCCTTGATCAAATTCATGTTCCTAACAATAGGAATGAAAGCAAAATTGGTTTCAACTTGATCCCCCAAAATGAGAAGTTTTGGAAGTTGGTTCCGCAAAATAGGAAGGAACAGGAAGGCAAAGTTGGTTCCATTTTGTTGCAATTTCCCCAAATATAATTGGTGGAAAGTACAATGTTGTCGAGTTGGTTGTTGGCAACACACTGTTGTTATTTGGTTTTGGCTAGGAGTCTCTGATATTTTTGAAGTTACTAGAAATTTGGTGGATGTCAATTTAGCACGTATCAGCTGACGAGTTCAGTGCGTTCTCGATACATTTGTATTGCATACAAATGTTGTTTGGTGTGTTTGTATAGGTGAAGAGTGTGATGCTCATAGGTGTAGTTCGTGCTACTTAATACTACTCTAGACTTTAGATTGCGTTCTTGGGTTTACGATCTTCACATTCATCTTTGCCTGATTGTTGGTCCATTCACTTAAAGGAACCTAAGGGCTTACTTGTAAGTTGTCTACCCTACCCACCTTCACCCGAGGGGGGGGGGGGTTATTTCGTCGTTTTGCTTTTCCAAAAAAAATGGGGCCTATAGTAATTCTTGAGTGAAGATCATGCATAAAGCAGCAGTTGGTTGAGAAGCACAAAAGAAAGACAACTGACCTCTAAAGTTCAACTTCTGAGACAAATGCAAATACATATACTTATACATTGTTTCTCTTTGATTTTTTGTTTTTCCTCTCACCCTTCCTCCCCCCTCTCTTGATACATATATATATACACACACAAATGCAAATACATATACTTATACACATGAAAATGCATAAACATATGCATAGACCTAATCCTATACTCATATATTTTGATGCATATATGCATTCCTACACCGATACTCACATACACATGCCTATGTCTATGCCTATATGCACACACATGCATGCCCATACGTCATATAATGCACATGCACACATACATATCTAAAGGGTTTTTGGGGTAGGGCGAAGGGAGCATGCATGCTGAAATCCTTGAGCTCTGTGTATATAAACATAGGATCTATAGTGTTTAGGTATATACCTAGATCTATATTTAGATTCTATACCAAGAAGTGTTCTGGACCTAGCCCTATCAATCTCTTTTACAGTGTTCTAGAAAGTGTTAAGTGGTAGAATAACGTTCTAGCTCTTAATTGCCTAAGCGAGGTTAATTGGTTCATTTTAATATATAAGAAAAGTCTTTTTTAGATTATGTAAACAAACCAGGGGTGGGGAAGCAAGACTAGGGTAGCAGACTAAGGGTGGGGATCTAGACGGGAGGAAGGGAACCAAAGAGGTAGAGGGTAAGGGATAGGGTTAGTGAGTTGGAAGTTAGGTTACAGGAACCCTAGGTTAGACTAGGGGTGTGTAGTTTCGACACCTTGGTTATGTTTTTCATATACTTGCTTCTATCTATATTGTTGTTGCTTACTCATGAGAAATTTAGCAATTTGTCTCTCTCTTTCTATTTCTAGTGATATTGTTTACTCATCTACCTTCTTCACTAGCCAGGGTCTTCACAGAAACAACCACTCTATTCTTTACGAGAGAAGTCATCTCTCTTACATCTTACCCCCCGACCCCGCTTCTGGGTGGATATACAGGGATCATTTGGTTTGATTTATTTTTAGATTATGTAAACATATGGAAATTATAATTTGGATACAATTGCTTTTTTAAATGACTAGTTCATTGTATCTTCAATATAATTACTCATTTATGACTAAAGATTCCCTCTAATTTGAGAAAAGTTGATCGTGGTTGATCGAAGTCGATTACTCCCCGCTTTAATTATTTGAAATGCTTAATGCGACACTACTCAAAGCTTCGAGGGGACTTAAACTCGTAGGCAGCAGATTAAGCGGCCCTAAATAATTGAAGCAGGGTGAAGATGCTTAATGCCTAGGCGGCTCCTTAAGCCACCCTAAGCAGGGATTTTTGTATCACTGCTCAGCTTCCTCAAATGCTATTCACACCAAAATCCCTTGGGCCATGTACATGAATGTATGTATGTTTTTGAGTTCTATATTCTAGTGTTTGTACCTGATTACTTTAGGTAATGCTTGAATCCTCTAGACTTCCTTCTTGACCTAACCTGAGTACTTCGGATGAAGGATTTGCTGTGTTAACAATATGATAGAAATGTATTATGATATTTCTAGGTCATCTTTTATGAGTATTGTTCAAATGCCGGCATGCATTATTTAAATAGTTATGGACCAACCAAACTGTATTATGCCGTCTACTACACATGCTTCTTCCTCCACAATCTCTAAATTAAAAGTTTTGAATGCATTTGTTCTTAACATGCCTTGCTTCTTAACCTGGAATGTTGTACTTTTGATTTATGAGTGTCATCATGTGTCTTAATTGCAGCCCACAAACACTTGTACGTGCTTTGAGGTATGTTTATCAGTCAACACTATTAAGATTATTTTTGGTAGGGCTAATGATTCTTTCAATTACTTTATTGTTCTTTTTCATTCAACTGAAAATCTTTTTATCCGAAACTTTAACACCTCCTACTTCCTACTACACTTTCAGGGTTGTTGAAATGCAAGAGATCTTCGATGAGCAAGTTGCTGAAGAAGCTGCTGAGGCTGAAGGAGGTGGTGCAATGGCATCGGTAGCAAATCCTCGTAGAGCTGGCAAGTATGTATTATGATTAACTTTACACGTTACTTAACCTAATCTTCCTTCAATCAGGACTATCTTCAGTTTATGTTTTTCCAATCGCTCTCCTGTTATTAATGTTATCCTCATTGGCTCTACAGCTCAATGCATTAACTTTTTCATGTGTGATTGTTTTCTCCTGACTTGCAGAAAATCTACTACTGCAGTAGCATCTTCCAAAAACCTTGCAGTGCAAAAGGCAAAACAAGGAAAATGCTACAAGGATAAATGTTATGAGCATATCACGAAAGCTGTTGAAACAAGATTCAGCAAACTTTTATCAGAAGTACTTCTTCAACCTATCATGCAATCCAGTAGATGCAAAACATTCTCGTAGTTTTCACTATAGAATGAATGTGTATGCATGCATATTTTATTCATTTCACTATGCTGATCTTTGCATTTTGAGCAAGAAAGAAATCGACCATAGTTTAAATGTTAAAAAATTATTAATCATCTGAGAGGATGACAGAGGTACTACTGCAATTACTAGTCATATGAGCAGATGACAAACAAGGGCATTAGTATTACTACTGACTTCATTGCTATCTTCCTTGCAATTATTCTTCTCTGTGAGTAGGTATCATATTTTCTACCATCTAATTTTAACAGTATTTTTGTGACAGCTTGTCTTTGAAAACTTGAAAGGTGCTATAGAGGAGGCGAAGAAGGTATGCACATTGATTTTAATTCAGTTAAAGATGAGGATAAAAAGTGGACAGGGTGGGTCTATCCCTAAGCAAGCTGTTTCCTCTGTTTAGTTCTTTCTCTTGGCAACTCTATGGCATTTATTTGTTAATTACTTTCAGATTGGGGAAGAGCTTGGAGATATATACGATTATGTGGCTCCTTGTTTTCCTCCAAGGTTTCTTTTTGAATTTTTTTCTTGTGCTGTTTCATTTCCCATCTTTCAGTGCATTTAAAGTTCCATTACGATTTTGTTAGTATCTTCATCTGTGTGCCGTCTTAATTTCATTTTTCATATATTCTTCTTGTATATGCATATCAGTAAAATATCCATTTCAATAGCTGGCAGTAAGAAGTAGATTCCAATGTCAGGATGGGCTGATGGCTGACTATCTTCTTGACTAGTTTTCCTGGAATGTTTCAGACATACATTGCAATTCAGGATTGTTATTCTAGAAGTTTTTAGTAAGCTGCCCTTAAGAATATTCATAATTTCCTTAAGAATATTCATAATTTCCTTAAGAAGTTTTCATGATCATCCTTCGACATTTGAACTAGTCCTAAATATGTTGACGAAGTCTGAGGTAAATTTTCCGCATTTTTCTTGTAATAGAGGCCCAAGTTAGAGTAACTCATTACATACTGGTTCTTTTCCTTGGAAGCAGGTTAAAAAACACATCATAATTCTTTTTATGCATCACGGTAATCAAGTATTCAAGTTTTCAGAAATAAAATTAGATAATCATTGTGGATGTGTCTCCATTTTACATTGTTAGTGCATAGTTTATCCACTAAGCACATTGCTAGCTGCAAATCTGTTACCTAAAGAGGACTATGTAATTCAAGAACTTCCCCAGATGACTTGATTCTGGATAGATGTTTTCATCGAGGATCGTTCTATATGGAGTTTGAAGAACTATCAGTGGGACATGTTATAATGCCATGGGGGTAACAAAAGGAACCGGATTTTACCTCCTTAGGCATAAGGCAATTTTATTTTCTGTTGTTTTTGGTGTTTTGTGGGTGCAATCATGTGATGCATGCTGGGTGCTATGGTGGAGATACACTGCAAGTGGCTGGCCTATGGACGTTTCATAGAAACCTAATTAGCGAATACACGGAGAAGGCAAATCTAGAAAAATCTGAACTTCTGTTTCCTTTGTTGATGTCCTAGTATTTGTGAACTTGAATGTGTTTATAACGGGAATATATATTTCGCAAATAATCTTTGCTTAAACTGTTTTAACTATTTTCTAATTTGTATTATTCTGGTAGGTATGAAATATTCCAGCTCATGGTGAATCTGTACACGGAGAGGTTCATTCAGTGGCTAAGGCTGCTGAGTGACCGTGCTAACGATATTACAAACATTGAAATCTTAAAGGTATAGTGTATGTAGCTATTTTTGTCAAGATTATCGGTGGCTATTGCCAAAAGTTTATCTGGATATAGTATTAGTTGACCAATAACTAGTAACCATATCTCAAGATGAAGTTTTGGGCAACCTTAAAAAGATCTTTAACCTGGGATCATTTTTTTTATTACTGAAATCAGGTAACTGGTTGGGTGGTTGAGTACCAAGATAACCTGATTGCACTTGGTGTTGACGAGGCATTGGCTCAAGTTTGTTCAGAGAGCGGTGCAATGGATCCCCTGATGGATTCATATGTTGAGAGAATGCAAGCAACAACAAGGGTAAGCTTGCAATGGTATCATTATCTATTGTTTTTTGTTATTTTACTACATTATAGTAGTGCTGATGTTCCTGCTACTTTTTTCTTGGCCATCTTCTTTTATCATCTCAGAAATGGTATCTGAATATCCTTGAGGCTGATAAAGTACAACCACCAAAATCAACAGACGAAGGAAAGCTTTATACGCCAGCTGCTGTTGACTTGTTCAGAATCCTTGGGGAACAAGTGCAAATTGTTCGAGAAAATAGCACTGATGTTATGTTATACAGAATTTCTTTGTCCATCATTCAGGTATATACCTTCACTAGCTTTGCTAAGAACATGCAAAAGAGCACCAATTCTTTGTTTATCGGGGGGCTCTAGCTAATTTAGCTTTCTTTAATTGGTCTTAGAATTGTTGTTAGCATATTATCATCTTAGTTGTCTGGCGCAAAGGCGAATCACAGTGGTAGCCAATGGTAGAATGCCATTTTAGCATGGTGCCCGCCATGTCATCCGTATGGTGACAAGTCATTCACTATGTGTTATATAATACCATCATTTGAAAATCTAATATAAATGTTTGATGTTAGACTTAAATTGCAAATACCTTTAGCCACAAAATTAGAACACTTAACTCACAAAATCAAAACAACTTAAAAAACATGTTCTAGTATTGCAAACAGAAATCAGAACTCCATTTCATATCAAGTAGTTTATAGATAAAAAGAAAAAAGAGGACTTGCAACAAAAAGTAAACACCACAAATCAAATAAAATAAATTTGATACTGATATTTCAGAAGATAAATAAAAAATAAGCTCCAGAATCAAATAAACTTAAAATTACAGAATTCAAATAAACAAGCAGTAAAACTGCAAAAGTTAGAAGTAAACAAGAGATGAGAACATTGGGGTAATGTGTTGATGCCACGTCTGCTGGGAGGGCTGCATGTGCTAGCTGTGCTGCTCTGTGAAAATCAACTTTCAAGAAGTATAGAGCTTATATGTAAAATATAAATAAATTCTAGTATGTTACAAGCCCTTGATCCAACAAATAGAAACAATATCAAGAAATAAGAGAAAACTTACAGCTGCTTGTGAAGAAATGAGACATACGAGAAAAGAACTAGGAAAGATATTCTATGGTGGTTAGCATCAATGTTTTTTTTTTTTTTTTTCTAATAAAAAATTTCTTTGATTTCTTCACTCATGATAGTGAACCCCCTCAAGTCAAGGGGACGACATGCCATTTTGACACCATCATGCCTTAGATGCTGCAAGAACAATGATTTTCATCCAGAAATTTTAAGTAACAGTTTTAGGGTTTATGGCACTTGTCAATTTTTAAAGGCATGTATAGGGTTCTGTGTCCAAGGCTTTCCAGGATGCAGCTAGAGCACCTTGGATTTCTTAGACCCAATCCTTACATAAGATAATTCCTAGCAAGCCTTGCATCACTACCATTTTTTTTTCCTTCAGCCACAACTGTATAGACTTCTCTAAAATGTTGTGGAATCTTTTTGTTCCTTCTCGATATTTTAGAGGATTTCATCATGTAAATATTTGAATGATACGTGAATGGTCATATAACCTTGGGGCTTGATGTAAATCAATGGACTCGTCCTTTAGGTGGTTGGACAACTATTAATAGGGTGTTCTCATTTGATCAAAGCCACACAAGCAATTGTATATTTTCAAGCATTTACTATAAGCATTCTGCACCCTTGTGTTCTTTGCCTTCTTTATCTATTGTTCCCTGTATATTTGATAGGCTTAGTGCAAGGAAGACGGGTTGTCACAAAGGCTACACAGTGTGATTTGCATAAAATATGAAGTCTGTGGCACTGGCTGGCTTTATGAGTGTAGGCACATAGCATTCTGTACTTATGTTACATTTAAGCTTCTTTTGGGAAGTTGAAACTGAACATGTTTGCTCAAGGCATTGCTTGTTCTCATGTTACTAAGACGAGCTTACTTACCTTCACCAAAACTTAAACCGACTCAATGGTACAGTTGCTGAACTTGCACATGCATAACCTAAAGAGTGGTATCTGTTGCCGTGGAAATGAAACTTCATAGGACGTAAGATACTATGTCCTGTGTGGTAGAACCATGGAGTCAAGCTAGCTATTAGGTAATAGCTTCACCTTTAGGTATCAGTAGCTCCACAAATGTATTAGTTGTGTCTTCCTTCGCCCCTATTTTTGGAAATGTGACTTTGTGATAAGATGACTAAGTTTGTATCATGTAATAGAATGAATCTGAGTGCAACTTGTTTGAAAATTGGTTGTAGGTAATGATTGATTTTCAAGCAGCTGAAAGAAAGAGACTGGAAGAACCTGCTTCCGAAATTGGTTTAGAACCAATATGTGCGATGGTTTGTAATTTTTTTATGTTGATGTATTATAGTTGTTTGAACTTCCCAGAAAATTGAACATAATCTCTAAAGCAACTCTAATTTTTTCATGATACAGATTAATAACAATTTGCGCTGCTATGATCTTGCTATGGAGCTAGCTTCTAGCACTATTGAAGCCCTTACAGAGAATTATGCTGAGCAGGTCATTCTTCATTCCACCTCCTTTTACATGAAAAAGCAAATGATTCTCTTTTATGATGTAGCTTCATTGGTGGATTCATAAACGCTTCTACCTGGGGTTCCCGTACTAGGGTTCGAATCCGGGGGAAGACAGGATGTCTTTTCCGGTGCAGGCTTATAGAGGTAGGGCCTGTAGGGTCCACAAAAGTGGGCCACGGGGCCTTGGGTCCCCGCCAACAAACCTTCATTGGTGGATTCATCAAGTGATCCAAAATCTTCTTGTCTGCACTGCTGCTTAGGTAGTTCCAATTCCATAGGGAAAATTATCTTGCATCTTTGTGTGACTACTTTATATAGAGACATACCAATACACGCCGTATCTGTTTTTGATTTTTTGGAACCAAAATTTGGTCTATCATCTCTAGCTTTCTCTTGAGGTTTATTGCTTGGTCCTCCACATGGAGTTTATGTGTATACTACTTGGACAAATCCAGAGTCTATTGCACTATGTTATTGGAGACAATTTGCACGGTTACTGTTGGTTTTGGTCGTTTTTGGAGGAAGATGTCTGTGTTTTGAGATTAATGTAATTCAGCCATGTATTGAAGATTTAGATCACAAGCTGGTTTAATCTACCGCCTATACATCTACTTAATCATATTTAAAACTTTGATCTTTTGCAACAGGTTAATTTTGAAGACACCTGCAAAGGCTTTCTGGAGGTTGCAAAGGTATGTTGTGCTATACCTGTGATACCTCAATTTGCAACAGCAACATAGAGCATGCTATTTTCTGCTGTTCTGTTTTCTGGTTTTCATCGTTGGCTGGCACAGGCTTGTGAAGCTAGTAAACGCTAATCTTTAGGAAGCTCTTACTGCTTGCCATGGACATTAGCTTACTAGTAAAAAGGGACAAAAGTTCATGTCCAAATATCTTAAAGGATACAAGGGGTTTTGGAATGTCCATACACTTTAAGGCTTTCAGTTAAAAACATTGAACTTGCTATGGAAAAGGCATTGAAAAAGGCAAATGAATGAGCTTCTATATTTGCTGATTGCTCGTTTTACCGAAAAAGGCAATTGAATGAGCTTCTATATTTGCTGTTAGATTTGTTATATTCATATGAGATATCCTTAAGCATAGGATAACAATAATGGAAAGCATAGGAACATAAACACATATTAGAAACCAATTCAACATTGTATCGTAATAGAGTTTAGAAAACTAACCTGGGGCACTTGTGTTAGGTGTGGCGAAATTGATTGATGCGGAAGTTAGATCGAAGTCTTCTAAAGCTCTATACGGTTTGCTTCAGAATGGGGCTGAACTGAATGCAAATTTGTGTAGGCAATAGGGACTTGATCTCCTTTATTTATAGGCCACTAGAGACTCATCCCATAAGGAGTCCTAGTTTATCTATATATTTGAATTTTAAATAATAGAAGATATACACTAATCTTAATGTTAATCAAGTAATTAACTTAATGAATTATCCTACTCATATTAGGAGATATATATCCAAATATGTAACTGGATTATCACTGATATAGTATTCTCTTGATAAGTATAAATATTTAAATCAAATTGTCCTTTAATATTTAATATAGATAATGTTAAAGTCCAATTTATTTCCAACATTCTCACTTGACATAATCTATAAGGACAAGAGAAGCATAAACATTATACATAACAAATGAAGTGTGCGCTAAGAAATTCTAACATTTGTGAATTCATTCAAACTTGGTCAGACTAGACACCATATGCAGGACTCAGAATCGACACGAGTTTGACAAACTAGTTTGATTAAGAACCACTAACACACAATATCATATTCCACATAAGTTCATAAGTGTCTAAATTTGAGTTTTTATGCAAGTTATTATATCTACCCGAATTAACATAAAAATGTAGCTCGGAGTCCACCGAATGTTTTAGAAAAAGTTTCTAAAACTTACAAACAAAAGTTCTTAACACTAGTGAACCAAAATTTACTTATGTAGTTCGCAATTTTGCTTAAGTGCGGTGATTCACTTGTTTGATATAGATAATGACATAAATTTAATTTTTTAATTTGTAAAACAGATAACATGACTTATATACTTGAATTCCTCATTTTATTAAAATGTACCAAAAGAAAATTACAACGAAAAATGAAAAATAATTGCTAAACTAATCTTAACTCCCACTAATCTCAAGAGATTCATATATCCCTAACATGTTTTTAGAAACTTACTACTGAGAAGGGTTTAGTGAATAAATATGCAAGTTGAGATCCTATACCAATATGTTAAAAAATAACCTCTTTTCTCTTAGTTGTCTCACACTGAAATTTTTAAGACAAATGTGCGTTGAATTGTTTGATCTTTTGCTATATCCATTGAAAAACACTGCAACTTTATTATCACAAAAACTCTTTAGATGACTTGAAACTATAGACCTTAAGACGTTCATTTGAATCATGAAGTTCTTGATCCAAATGCCCTCACAAACCCCTTCATAAATGGCTATAAATTTAGCATCCATAGTTGAAGTTGCAATAAGGGATTTTTTAATGCTATAAACCCTCCTGTAAGCATAAAATATAACCAGAGGTAGATTTATTTGAGTTTGGATATTTACATGCAAAATCTGAATATGTTTAACCCACAAATTCCAAGTTTTTAACTTGTCTATAGACTACCATGTGAGCTTTAGTATTTTGCAAGTACCCAAGTACTTTCTTACATGCAGTCCAGTTGGTTTTGTTGAAATCTGGACAAAATTCCTACAACATATGTCAAGTCTGGTCTAGGTACATACTTGTAATCTATTTCATCATCTAAATCCTTCCCCCCATTTTTAGAAATTTTGGACAGTTTTATCACCTTTTGACATTGGCGAGTCTCCTTCAACACAAGTCTGCATGTTAAATCTCTTCAAAACCTTTTGAATATAGTTTTTCTGAGATATTTCTAATAAACCTTGTGATTTGTCTCTTTCAATTTCTATACCTAAAACGTAGGGAACTTCACCTAAAGTTTTCACGTCAAAATTAGCTGATAGAAATTCTTTAGTGTCTTTATGCAATTTAATATTGCTACTAACTAAAAGGATGTCATCTACATATAGAATGAGAAAAATGCAAATTTTCCCAATTGTCTTAATGTATACACATTCATCCACAATATTATTTGTGAAGCCAAAACTTGATATAACTGAATCAAATTATTCATACCATTGTCTTGAAGCTTGCTTAATCCCATATATGGATTCTGAAGTTTGTATACATGATCTTCCTTTCCTGGTCCACAAAGCCTTCAGGCTGCTTCATGTATATGACTCCTTCTAGCTCTCCCTTTAGAAAGTCGTTTTAACATCAATTTGATGCAACTCCATATTATAATAAGCTACTAGAGCCATGTTGATTCTGAATGAGTCCTTAGTGAATACCCGAGAGAACATTTTTGTATAGTCAACACCTTCTTTTTCTGTGAAACCTTTAACAAATCTAGCTTTATGTATTTCAATTTTGCCATTTGAATCTCTTTTAGTCTTAAAACCCATTTTGAATCTATTGCCTTTATACCACTCAATAAAATCTTGTAAATCAGAAAAATCTAAGTCTGACAATGTTGTTTTTAACTAATGTTTTTAGTCTATCTTTATAAATATATGTCCTAAACTCATGTGCTAAAGATTTGCATAAATTTATTTAAGGATGGTTCTTTTGTGTCTGCTATAGTGTTGTATATTAAACAACATTCAAATAACAAAAATCTCTTAATTAAACTGAAGGTAAAATTCTATCTATGCTCTTCATTGCTTATAGTTGGAACAGGTCAAGATAGGGATCAAGTTAAAATTGACAGCCTAAAAAAACAAGACAATAAAAAGAATATATAAGTTATCATCCATAATTACTCATTATCTTAACCCCACAACTGAATACAAATATCAAGTAATACTTATGCTAGTATAAAACTCAATATTTAAAAATTCTGTATCACCACGCTACACACTACACATATCAGTTATCCAATGAAAACAATCAAATCTATGGATAAGAAGAGTTTCAGAGTATCAAGATAGACGTGTGTTTATATGTGTTGTTCTTAAACCAAAATTACTCATAATGCCTCTTCTATGGAAGAATATAATTCAAGTAAATGTGATTTGAGATACACAAGTTTTGACTGATTTAGTATGTATAAATTTTCTCTGAAAAGATCAATTGCTATGGCAACTTGATCTTATGGTTTAGAAAAATTTTAGTCAAGATTTTGTAGTTTGTGAATTGATGAAGATAAACAATCCAATTTTCATATAGGTTGGGAGATATTAGGGTTGTTTAAAAATTCACAAAATGTTGTTTATCAATTAGGTGTCAATAGTCATTCAATATTTGAATTATATGATTTTATAAACATATCTATAGATATATTGAATAATCTATAAACCCACATACGATATATTAATAACCATATTGTTTTAAAAGTTAATGCTTTTGATCTGATAATTAGACAAAAACAAGATCTCGAACAATGTAGACCTTTAAAGCTTATAAAAATTTGCATATTTTGGATAAGCTTTTATAAATCCTAATTTTGAAATGTAAATCCCAAGATCTTTTATATGATAAAGCTTATTCAAATATTATGTTTAAACTTATATAGGCCAATTTTATGAAAAGAAAGGAAGATATAAAATTTTCAGTTTCACAATCTTAAAAATAATTTTAAGTAAACAAATAACTTAAAAGTAATTAAACCAAAATCAAGCTTATCGAGGCTCTAAAAGTTATCCAAATTATATTGTTGACCAATTTTGAATTACATCAGTAACAAATGAAAATATTAAATGTTGCCTCACACATACATAAACGATAAATGACCCAAATAACTTAAATGAGACTAACTTACTCCCTTAAATAAATTTTACGGGGCTAATTTTGGATTTAGTATGCTCAACAAATCCACTAAAATAATTTGACAAGGCCAAATACAGTAAGAGCTACATTAGCCCAATGCATTACACTAAACACTCTGAATAAATGTATCAACAAATTCAGTCCAGTTTATTAATCAAAAAGTATCCTAACTAAATTTGTTTCAATTAAATTATTGACCCATAAAATAGATATATGACTATAAATCTACAATGGATCTTATACCAAATAAATGTATATTTGCCTAAATAGAATCGATGGAAATTTAAGTTAGATTATTGAATAAGTTTTTGAATACAATTAATTGGCAATACATAAATATTATTAATGCATAGTAATATCAATATCCATAACAAACATGAGATAATGACAATTTATAGCGGATAAACATGAGTTAAATACCACAAACTTTAGGATATCACAAATAGCTCAATGAAATATAAATTGTCATTATTGATGATTATCTCATTCCATATTTCCAAAAAATAATACCAAATAATTAAATTTGACTTGGTCAAATTTTATTTAATGTAACTGTATTCAATTTAAATTGATAATCAAATCTCAACTCATGTTAATATATAACCTTGTCTTGTTAATAAATATGTTAGGATCAAACGCTTACCACTACGCCAAAAGCAATTGCTGATGGAGAAGGCGCAACTTTATTTCCTTATAGCGTAGCAGGCAGCGCCACGTTTCGATTTAGGAAGATGCTGGTCAATGACCCAACAATCCCCCTCCCCAGCATCTGCCAACACTAACAAAATTTTCGCTAGAAGTCAATGGCTGCACAACATGCCTTTGGCATTTAAATGCACTCCGTGGGATTCGAACCCGTGACCTGCTCTGATACCAATTGTGATCCCAGGTTTCAAACAATCATATCAAACAAATAACAATCAAAGATCAAAGATGAGAGAGATTGAGTCATAAGCTTTGTCGTATTCATATATCTAACATGGAATGATTACAATATGACAAAGTGTACTAACATGCTTACAAAAACAAGACTAAAGACAAGCTATATATAGGGTCAAACAGGCCTTGACCTCTATACAAGCATACAATATAAAAGTCAACATACTAAAGGTAAACACACTTACAAATTGACTCAAAACTATGATCTAACAAAATAAGTAAACAATGTATTACTTAATCTTAAAAAAAATGATAGAGGTTAGGGTTGAGAAGATCAAAAAGTAGATCAAACATGGAAATGCCTTAAAAAAATTGAGAGGAACAAAAATTTAATGGGCCAAAAATATAGAAGGAATAATAGTTGGCTCAACTAAATAAGATGAATAGGCCTTTTGAATAAAATTGAGATGTCCATATTTGAATTAATATGTTCAACATATTCATTTAATTGAAATAACATGGCCGAAAACAAATCACTTTGACCAAAAATAAATTAATAACAATGGCACACCAAATTTAATTAAATGTCTTTTGATCCAATACTTAAAGTAACATAACAATGAGCTTACAATCAATAGTCAACTCAATTAACATAGCAAACCCGATATCCAATATCGTTAATATATTGGCTTCAAAATAGGGTCAAATCTTAATTCTAACTTAATCGGTTCAATTCAACATAAAACAAAACCAATTTAAAATTAAATTACGTAAACCTTTATTTAGGCTAATCCTATATACATTAATGACAACATTGTGCCAACACATTTACATAAACGTATATAACTCAACCAAAAATTAATAAATATGACCCAAAAAATTAAATTGGTCCAAAAAAGTAAAAGGAAAAATTGGATCCCACATTTTTTTAAATGGAAAATAATTAATACTCCTAACAAAAAGAAATAAAATATAAAAAAAACTTTATGATAAAAGTTGGAGCAAAGCACAAAGTCAAAGTCCTCCAAAATTTTCGTTCTATTTATTTATTTAATTTATTTATTTTAAAACATGGCACAAAAGTATATAAAAAAATCCATAATTCATAAGGTAATTCACTGGAATACTCAAGAACAGTTTATCGACTTACTTTTAATGAAAAGAAAAAAAATCATCAACCTAAATAAGCTAATGCTTAACAAACTCATTTGATGATTAAATCTCAAATTCAATTGACATATATAATATTTTAGATATATATAATTGACCATCCCACTTATATTTTTTCAATAAAATTGTTTATTTAATAAATAAACAAAACACATAAATATTCTATTAAAAATATACATATATAGATTAGGGTCGAGAGAGGCATTGTCTCTTTCCACTCCATAAGCAATATTAAAAGGCATCCCAATCAATATTGCATAAGAAATCACAATTGATAAATACACTCTCAATGAACGGATAAAAAAATTAAAAATTATTTTATTATAGATTTCCAGTAAACTATAATTGGTTTATGAACCTATTTAGATTTAGGCTCTGATACCATTTGTTATATTCATATGAGATATCCTTAAGCATATGATAACAATAATGAAAAGCATAGGAACATAAACACATATCAGAAACCAATTCAACATTGTATCGTAATAGAGTTTAGAAAACTAACCTGGAGCACTTGTGTTAGGTGCGGCAAAATTGATTGATGCGGAAGTTATATCGAAGTCTTCTAAAGCTCTATACGGTTTGCTTCAGAATGGGACTGAAATGAATGCAGATTCGTGTAGGCAACAGGGACTTGATCTCCTTTATTTATAGGCCACTAGAGACTCATCCCATAAGGAGTCCTAGTTTATCTATAGATTTGAATTTTAAATAATAGAAGATATACACTAATCTATATGTTAATCAGGTAATTAACTTAATGAATTATCCTACTCATATTAGGAGATATATATCCAAATATGTAACTGGATTATCACTGATATAGGATTCTCTTGATAAGTATAAATATTTAAATCAAATTGTCCTTTAATATTTAATACAGATAATGTTAAAGTCCAATTTATTTCCAACAGGATTTTGATCTACCAAAGAATAATTGCATATGTTGTTCCAAGTTAGCCTTGTACTTGGGATACTAAATAGAGCAGACATAAAATAATATAAAAATTATCTGCCTCCTAGTTCCTTACAGTCTCCCTCAAGTCAGGTGTGTTCATGGATCATGTGCAGCTTGCAACAAATGCAATCTCGTTATCCACAAATGACCTTGTGAGAAAGTCACTGACCTCTGACTCATAAGGTAGAAGAGACGAAACCCTGTAGAACCATCTCATGTCATATTGATTATCATCCTCTAGAAAATGAGAAATTGATAGAAACTGAATAATATATATAAACTAATCAAAATCAGTATTAGCTAGAATAGATAGAGGCTATGACCTTCTTACCAGTTCAAAAGTTGTGTGGTTTAACTATATAAACAACACACACCTGCATGTATGCACAGAGAAATGAAAATACAGAAAAAGAAAGTGTTTTGCTCGATCAAACACTAGCCTAGCTTCCCTAGCAGCTGATCTATATCAAGGCCATACAAGAGCCCTATCACAATTTAATGTCAGGTGGGTGTTGAATCCTTAAAATTGATCTTATGCTCTAAAGGAATATTACCCGATCATTATTCATGGGATGCAGAGCCCTAACCTTGTTAAGAAATATATTGAGGTATCTCAAACCTCCGACCTTGGTCATAGTTGTTCTTTGGTCTCATACTTAAGACACTCATCAATTTTGGTGATGATCTAGCAGATTAAACACTGGACTTTATTTACTATTATGTTAGCCCTTTCAAAACTCTTGTATATTGACCTTCTCTAATGAATTTAGGAAGCTGTACATCAAACCGTCAATGTAATATTTGACGATCCCGGAGTGCAGGAACTACTGGTCAAGCTTTATCATAAAGGTAAACATTTTATTTTTATTTAATTTTGTGAGTTACTTTCCTTTTTCTCTTTTGTGTTATTGCTGTAGCTGTTTTAGCCTTGTGGGTCTATTAAAAGACCCGCTTGCTAATAGGTCTATGAATAGTAAATTTGGGGTAGAATCAGATTCATGTGTATGGAGCTATAGATATGTATTGTGTATGATAAGTTGAAGATAAGACATCACATGGTTTAATAGTCTCTTTCCGATTGATGTTTTGAGCCTCAGTCAGTTAAGCTGCTGCCTTTAATCTACCATCTCCCATATATTGCATGCTTCTTTTTTTTTTTTTTTTGGAGGACTCAAACTAAACATCACCTACACATATACCTTCAAATTAAATGTTCGATCATAATTCATACGTATACAACTCAATTTTCACTATACAAGGATTATGCTAATTTTTGTGTTTTGTTAGAGATCGATACCGTGCGTTGTTATTGCTTTGCATATTCAATTGTAGCTCTGGTTAGTGAGGCTAATTGAGCAACTGCAATACAAGTTATGATTGCAGGGATATTGGGAGCCATCAATTATAAGATTATATGAATATGGGTGTATTTGTCTATATGCTAGAGATTAATGTGTATGTGTATAATACAAGGCCAAAACCAAACTCATAAAATAAGAGATTATGTTTATTTATTTATTCTTACTGAAAAAAGAACAATTTTATGTATTACTTTTCATTTCAAAAGGCATGGGCACAAGATTCGGAAGATACTTTAGCATTCAAATGATGGTAGTATTATAATAATATAGAAGACACAGAACAGTGAGCATCGATGTATTCCACTCCACTGGAGTAATATATGTGTTATACCTTGGGTTTAATAGTCAAAAAGTCAGTATTGGTAGGTTGGGGTAGGAGAGTCTGTTAGCACGTATGGTCGGTTAGGAAGGGTTGGTGGGCTAGAGTTTGGGGCTGGAGGTAGTATAAATAGTGTAGTTGGCTTTTAGTTAGGACATCATGTTTTGTAATCTGTTGCAAATGGAGCGTATGCTTTGGGAGAGATCCTGACCTCTGAGAGGTCAGTGAACCCTTGTTCTTCCAATTTCAATCATTCGATTAGCTCTTCTGTTCGGTATACATCAAATGGTATACATCAAATGGTTATCAGAGCAGTTCAGTTCGATTCTGGGAAGATGATGACTAGAAGCGTGACTAACCCTATGGATCTGGAAACAAACTTGGGATCCATAAAGGAGAAGATGAACACAATAATAATGCAGCTCGATAGGTTGATTCAAAATGTAGAGAAGAGAGGTGAATCGAGTAGATCTAGGGCAATTGAAAGCAGTAATTCAGAGATTCCATCTTTCAATGGCAATAATCCAGACGGGTGGATTTTACAAGCGGAGAAGTATTTTGCCTTGAAATGCTTGAACAACGAAGAGCAACTGGGAGTCTCTGCAAGTTCGTTTGAAGGAGTTGCCTTGCGATGGTTTCGATGGGAGAATCAGAGGAGACCTTTTAGACGATGGGAGGATCTGAAGCGGATGATTCTTCGTCAATTCCGCTCAATATCCGGATGTTCTTCTGGTAGACCGTTTCTAACCCTAAAATAGCGTGTGACCATGGAGAGACCATACGGAGCAGAATTGGTAAGGGAAGAAAGGAGAAAATATAGAGGTTGGGAAGGAGGGAGAAGATGTAGAAGAAAGAGATCGAGATAGGGGAATAGCGGCGTTTGTTGACAGCCATCTCGTGCCACTGCTGCCGTCATCAACGTCCTGTTTTCCACTTCCATCACTGTCTCCACCGCCATCACCACCGTCTCCTCTACCGAGGTCGTCGACGTTTCCATTGTCATCGATTCATCCGCCGTCCAGAGGAACGAATGACGTAACAGAGACCATAATCCAGTCCAAAGAGTCAGAGGTGATAACAAAGCCCGATCTAACGACTTTAATCTGGCCCAAGCCCAATATAATGAGTTTAATTTGGCCCAAGTCCATAATTAACTTAAATGGATTTATCAAATTCGAATCGACGTTTACTTCTACATCGTTGACGACGTTTGGCAAATTTGGGTTAGACGGCGATCGCTGGAAACTGTCGGCACCGCTGCTAATACCCCCGCCACTGCCGCTGCCGCCTCCGCCGCCGTTACCACCCCCACTGCTGCCGTCGTCGATAATCGTTCCAACATGTGGTTCCATCAAGTGAAAGAACGGCAGTGAGACTACCCTTAAGAAATTTTTATCTTCAAATTTCTTCTGGAATCTATACTTCGTGAAACGTAAGGAAGAGGGTGATCGGCAGATCACCGAAGATGGACTGAAGAGTCGACGATGGATAGTGAACGATTGCCTTGAGTGGTCTGGGTACGTATCATCCAAACTCTTATCCGGTCATGTTTTATTCGACGAGGAAAGGAATCAATTAAACAAGATGAAAAAGAGAGAAAATGGAGGCGAAGGCTGAAGTAGTGACATATTTTGAGTCAAACCATTTGCTCAATTACCAAGGCGAGGTTAGAGATAACGATGAGAAACCTTTTGTTGTTGGGGTTGTTGAAATTCTTTATAATTTCTATAAAAACATCAATGAGGATCATGAACTTAAGGCTGTCGGGAAGGAGGAAGGCCTGATTGGGAGCAAATTGAAATTCTTGACTGCACCACTGCATGTACGTTCTGGAGAAATATTCAAAGTAGGGATTAGTCCACGGGTGTATGTGGAGGCTGTTCAAGATGAACAGGTGTCCTTAGATCCCATAGTGGGATTGTTTATTCTAGAAAGAATGAAGCTAGGAGGTGTAGAGGGACAAAAGGTAGTGGTGCTATTTGATAATGGGGAAATAAGAAAATCAATTAGGAATAAAATTGGAAGTGCGTGGGAAAATAAAAACTCCATGGAGAGTATAAATGAAGGGAGATCACTGGAAAATGGGTTGGGACAGCAGTTGGGCAGATTCGTTGGCCGAAATTGAATTTCCATGGTTTGGTTACAAGGGGAGTCAAAAATGGGGAAATATTGTAAGTTAATAGACACTGAGGGGGCACTAGATATGGAAGAAAAAATGGTGTTGATGAGGTTGACAAACACGAATTTTCGGAGTGGCAAAAATGTAACCGCACGGGTGGGTGAACCGGACTCACCGGGTTCAATTGCGATGGACGCGAGGCAGTCAGGACCAGGAGGGTATCCGACAACAATTTACATAAAGGTCAAGCTTGATGTCGACGGGGGAAATTGGCGATAAGGAGAGGTTGGTTGGAAGATGCTCATCAGGAACCGGAACCACTGTCGCCACCGCTACCTCCACCACCTCTAACACACCACCTCCAACAGTCATCAATGTAACACGGTTGCATCGAAATTTCTATTTCTTCCCACCTTGACGACAAGGTGAAAGTTCAGGGGCGGGTATTGTTATACCTTGGGTTTAATAGTCAAAAAGTCAATATTGGTAGGTTGGGTAGGAGAGTCTGTTAGCACGTATGGTCGGTTAGGAAGGGTTGGTAGGCTATAGTTTGGGGCTGGAGGTAGTATAAATAGTGTAGTTGGCTTTTAGTTAGGACATGCTGTTTTGTAATCTGTTGCAAATGAAGCGTATGCTCTGGGAGAGATCCTGACCTCTCGAAAGTCAGTGAACCCTTCTTCCAATTTCAATCATTCGATTAGCTTTTCTGTTCGGTGTACATCAATATGCTATGCAACATAGTATCTATATAGTATATACAAAGAGGGAGTTTCAAATACAAACCGTCTAATTAGTACAAACCATACAAACTATGCAAATGAGATATTTATGGAAATCATGAGAGTTTATTTATTATGGTCCGGATATTTATGGAAGAAAGTCAGAGTTCATTCATTATAATTAACGCTTTAGATCAGGAAATAATCGAGATATTTATGAAACCAAATATTCATTAGACTAGACGGACGGTTGAGATTGGTTTGTATGGTTTGTACTAATTAGAGGGTTTGTATTTGAAACTCCCTCTACAAAGATAAACCACAGTTGAGCTTAAACCTTATTTTGCTTCTAGTTATAATTAGTGCCCTCATAATAGACTAGAGTACTAGACCGTTGAGGAAAAACAATTTGTTATTCTGTCTTGCCTCGCCTTCTTTCTCTCTCGTGTATCCACGTGACTTTTAATCTTTGAATGGTCCTCTACACTTATATAAAAGAAGGATCAAAATTACCCTTACTATATCTCCCATATTTGTGGTAAAAATTTTCTGGGGATACAATCAAAATCATGTCTTGTCTGCACCTTGGTGAATCCCAAGCACCAATATGGGGACTTGACAAGGGATAAAGCATCACTGCATCCTAACCCAAGCAAATATTAGAAGACCTAATATAACTTCTTCTGATGCATGAATTGTCAACTCATGGTGATATTTTACATCAAACAAAAATTTGAAATAGCTATAGGGGTTCTGAGAAGATAAGATATGGACTGTTGTTTCTTTAATATTGCCTTGGAACTATTGTGTTAGGATCTACAACTTGGGTAAACGAACTATAGAAGAGGTAGTCCGTATGGAGAGGGCGAGGCTCCAAATAATAGAATAGCTACAATATTTAAAGTAAAAGGAAATAGACTCCTAAAACAAAACAAAGATAGACTCCTAAAGCAACACTAAAAAGGAAACTCAAATAAGGAAAGTAAACAAGGATAATAAGGAAAGTAAAAAGATAAGCAACAATAGATTTATGGAAGCTCTTTTTCATGCTTATCCTTTCTTTTATTTCTTCTAACATAAGTTTTCATAAGTGGATTCGTATCAATGCCTCCCCCTTGAAAAGCCGCCTTGTCCTCAAGGCGAAACGTAGGAAGTTGTTGAAGAATGAGGTCATAAGACTCCCAACTTGCCTCTTCAATTGGTCGATCAACCCATTGAACCAATAATTCAAGAGAACGGTCACCCGCTGCAGATACCCAACGGTGAGAAAGTATCTTTTGAGGAGTCAAAATTAGTTCCCAATCTGCATTTATTGGGAGTGGAGCTGGAACTTGAGGAGCTGACTTCTCATATACGGGACGTAGCAGTGAAACATGGAAGACGGGGTGGATTTTGGAATCTGGTGGAAGTTCAAGCTCGTATGCAACTGGCCCAATGCAGCGGATAACTTTATAAGGGCCAAAGAAACGAGGAGAGAGTTTAACATAACGACGACGAGCTAATGATTGTTGTCGGTATGGTTGTAAGCGTAGAAAAACATAGTCACCGACTGAAAATGTAACATCGCGTCTATGGGCATCTGCATGTTGTTTGATCCTTGTTTGAGCCTTCAAGAGTTGATCCTTTAACAATTTCAACATGGCATCACGCTCCAACAATTGCGTCTCAAGACTGGCGATCCGCGTTTCCCCACGAACGTAAGGCGTAATGATAGGGGGATCACGACCATATACCAACTTGAAGGGAGTGGTGCCCGCAGATGAATGAAATCCAGTGTTGAAGGAAAATTCAGCCCATGGTAGGTAGGTGCTCCAAGTGCGGGGTTATTCTTGAATAAAGCATCATAAGTAGGTTTCCAAGCAACAACGGTTGTCACCTCCGTTTGCCCGTCTGTTTGCGGGTGATAGGCGGTGCTCATATTCAGTTTAGTTCTACTAAGATGAAAAAGCTTCTTCCAAAACGCGCTAAGGAATATAACATCACGGTCAGAAATGACGGATCTTGGGATTCCATGTAGATGTACAATTTCCCTACAAAATATCTCAGCTATAGTCTTGGCTGTATATGGGTGAGTAAGTGGAACAAAATGTGAGTATTTGCTGAGACGATCAACAACCACTAAAATAGTGTCAAAGCCATTGGATTTGGAAGGCCTGTGATAAAATCTAATGAGATGTCCTCCCAAATTTGATCTGGAATTGGTAGGGGTTGCAGAAGACCCGCAGGAGCCAAGGATTGATACTTTGCTTGTTGGCAAACCAAGCAGTTCTGTACATACGTGTAAACGTCTTGCTTCATTTTTTGCCAGAAAATTTTTGAAGAGAGCCTTTTTAGAGTCTTTAAATTCCCCATGCCCTGCTGATGGAGTATCATGTGCCTCATAAATAAGTTTTTGTCGAAGAGGAGCATTGTTTGGGACCACTAACCTTTCTTTGTAGAACAATTTTTTGTCTGCAATGTGAAAATTTGGTTGAGTGGAGGGATCTTGATGGATAGCTACTAGGATATTCTGTGTGTATGGATCCTCTTGAAGAAACTCATCCTAATGAGCAAAGTTCATTGAAAAAGGGACAACCAAGGCCAAGAAATCAGCATGTTGTGGCTTGCGTGAAAGCGCATCGACCCCTAGATTTTCTTTTCCAGCCTTGTACACAATGGTGAAATCGATTGGCAAGATTTTCAAGAGCAACTGTTGTTGCTCATTGGTGGTTAGACGCTGATCGAGGAGGTATTTAAGGCTACGATGATCTGTTCGAACAAAAAAATGACGTCCCAGGCAGTGTTTCCATTTCTGTAATGCTAGCACAAGAGCAAGAAGTTCTCTTTCATAAGTAGATTTGAACCTGTTGGAAAAAGAAAGACCCTTGCTGAAGTAGGCGATGGGATGTTCTGATTGTAGAAGAATAGCACTAATTCCTTGGGAAGAAGCATCACATTCCACCGTGAATGGCTGGGAGAATTCAGGCAAATGAAGAATAGGCACCGTAGTCAAGGCCTTTTTGAGTTCTGCTTCAGCTGTTGAAGTCCATTGAAAGACTTTTTTTTTCGTGAGATCAGTCAATGGTCTAGCAATCGAACCATATCCTTTGACAAATCGTCGATAATACCCTGTTAACCCTAAGAACCCACGTAGCTCCCTCACATTAGTTGGTTTTGGCCAACTCAATATGGATTGAATTTTATCATGATCAACACAAACTCCTTTGCCGGATATGACATGTCCCAAAAAAGAAACTTCCTGCTGTCCAAACAGACATTTGGATGCCTTGGCATAGTATTGATTGTTCTAGAGCAACTGTAAAATACTTTCTAAATGTTGGAGATGTTGGTCAAGTGATTTGCTGTACACCAGGATGTCATCAAAAAAGAAGACCCCTTTTCGTAAATAAGGGCGAAATAGATCATTCATAGCCGTTTGGAAGGTTGAGGGGGCGTTGGTAAGGCCAAAAGGCATCACCGTAAACTCATAATGACCCGAGTGGGTGCGGAAAGTTGTTTTATGGATATCATCAGGGTGGACACGAATCTGATGGTAACCCGAACGCAAATCAATTTTTGAGAAGATTGAGGCTCCGTGCAATTCATCCAGCAATTCAAGCAATTCATCCACGTTGGGTATGGGGTATTTGTCAGGTATGGTGATTTGGTTCAAGCGTCTATAATCCACACACATACGCCATGTATTATCTTTCTTTTTAACAAGAATAATAGGACTTGCAAACAGGCTGGTACTTGGTCGGATAAACCCCACATCAAGTAGTTCAACAACTTGTCTCTCAATTTCTGATTTTTGGGAATAAGGGTGGCGATATGGACGGATATTTGGAGGTTTTGAGTTAGGAAGTAGGGGAATGGTATGGGTGTGCTCGCGGAAGGGGGGGTAAGGTGGCAGGGTTAGCAAAGACTGATTCAAAACTAGATATTAACCTTTGAATTTCTGGAATGTTGGGCTCTCTTAAGTTGGTTGAATCTTTGGACATATATTGGAAGGCTGCTTCCGTTGCTTTTGGTGGAATCCCTTGAAGCTTGTAGCGTTTACCGTTCACAGAAAAAATCAAGAATAGTTTGTTCCAGTTAGCTTGCACCGTGTTCAAGGAAGCCAATCACTTGATACCTAGTACCAAATCTACACCCCCAATGGAAAAAGAATAGTAATCTTGGGTAATGGTGAGACCTGGCAGTTGAACGACTAGATTCAAGCAAAGTTGATTGCAAGTGAGACCTGCCCATTACCTATCTATACTCCAAAGGCTGGTACTGCTTGTGCTGGTAGCTGTAGTTCCTCTACCATCTTTTCAGATACAAAGTTGTGAGTCGATCCACTATCAACCAGAATCAACACTTGTCGTCCATTAAGGGTTCCTTGTAGCTTCATAGTGGCGCAAGAGGATTTCCCTAGAATGGCATGAAAGGAAATCTCCGTAAGGTCGGCAACAATAGCATCCTTCGCAACTTTTTCTTCCATTTGGTCAATTTCTTCCTGCTCCATAAGTGTCAGAGAGGCTGTTTTGCGCGGTGTCCAGGAGCAAAATTTTCATTGCATCGAAAGCAAAGGCCTCGCGCTATACGGTTCTGTCTTTCCACATCCCATGGGCGCGTTTGATTGCAACTAGGATTTTGGTTTGTTGCAATGTTTCTGGGTGCTAATGTTGGATTAGTTGGCTGTGGGTTTGATATAGCTGTCGGTTGTTGATTGGATTTGAACGAGTTGTTTCTCGGGGGAACTTGACAATAACCCATTTTCTGCTCGTATTCGAGAGCCAAACTCATAGCTTTGTAAACCGAACGAGGGATGCGTACATCATCCTTGAGGTCGTCTCTTAACCCATTGAGGAACACATCCAACAAGCAATGCTCCGGCCAGTTCTTAACTCTAGCCGAACGTTTGGCAAACTCCTGGCGGTATTCTTGTACCGTTCCTGTTTGTTTGATCCCACAAAGGTGATCATCAGGATTTTGAAATTCTGCTGGCCATAATTTTCTTGCAATGCTTTGACAAGTTCTTTCCAATACAAAATGGTTCGTTCATTATTGATCCAAGCAAAGAGGTCAAGAGCATCACCTTCCAAATACATGGCAGCAACATCAACTTTCAATTCGTCGGGTGTCTGGTAATACTGAAAGTATTTTTCGGCCTTCAAAATCCAACCACGAGGATCTCCTCCCTCAAAACGAGGAAAATCCATCTTGGTATGATGTCTGTGCCAAGGGTTTTTTAACCACCACGGTTCTTCAGTATAACGCTCGTCTTCCCACGAGGATCCCTTATTTTTTTTGATGTCCCTTATCTACCATAGCGTCCTTCTCTTTGGATTGAGACTTTATAGTTGCATCCATGGCAGCCAATTTGGATGTAAGTAGGGCTAACTGTTGGAGGATCTCATCATTGGAAGGGTTTTGCTCCCGGACTTCGGTGTGGAAATGTGGATCTTCGGTGGAGGCCGTAGAACGAGTGTTAACCATTATGGATGAACAACGATTCAGGCGATGAACAGTAGCATATGAACAGTACGATGAACAGTAGCGTATGAACAGTAACGAGGCTCTGATACCAAATCGTTAGGATCTACAACTTGGGTAAAAGAACTATAGAAGAGGTAGTCCGTATGGAGAGGACGAGGCTCCAAATAATAACTCAAAGTAAATTTCTCATATCCAAATAATAGAATAGCTACAATATTTAAAGTAAAAGGAAATAGACTCCTAGAACAAAACAAAGATAGACTCCTAAAGCAACACTAAAAAGGAAACTCAAATAAGGAAAATAAGGAAAGTAAAAAGATAAATAAACAGATAAGCAACAATAGATTTATGGAAGCTCTTTTCCATGCTTATCCTTTCTTTTATTTCTTCTAACATAAGTCTTCATAAGTGGATTCGTATCATATTGTTTACTTGTTCTATCCTATATGCAGAATGGAGCGAAGGACAGGTTACTGAATATCTAGTTGCAACATTTGGTGATTACTTTACAGACGTGAAGATGTAAGCTTCCGAGACTAACATTAGTAACTCTGTATCCTTGCACCTAATTCTATAGCCTTGTAATTTTTCCCCACAGGGAAGCTCATGCTTTTTAAATGAAGAGTAAAATAGTTTTTTTTTTTAATTAAAAAATTCAGGTATATTGAAGAAAGATCATTTAGGCGATTTGTCGAGTCTTGCCTGGAACAAACAGTCATTGTTTATGTCGACCATCTTCTGTCTCAGGTTCCATAAGGATGATCTTTCATGTTTTTTACTTTGTAGCTAACTTTGTTTATGATGTAAAATGATGATCAAGAATGGCTGTGTTGTAGAAAAATTACATCAAGGAGGAAACTATTGAACGAATGAGGCTTGATGAAGAGGTTCTTATGGATTTCTTCAGGGAATACATAAGTGTTAATGTAAGTTACTTACCCTAATAATATACAAGATTCTGTTCTAAGAACAAGTATATTATCCTGTTGTACAGTAATTCTATCTGATCTTCATGTTTTCTATTCTATTTTTTATTTGTGTAAACTTGCTTCTAGGATTTAAACTTGATGTCATGTTACATGCAGAAAGTTGAAAACAGACTCAGGATACTTATTGACTTGAGAGAGCTTGCCTCAGCTGAGAGCCCAGATACTTTCACTCTTGTTTACACAAATATCCTTGAACATCAACCTGATTGCCCGGTAAGTATTGATTAGCTACATTTACTTTGCTAATATGTCTCTCTGTGGATTCAATTAATCCGTTGTGTTGTGGGAATGCAGCCTGATGTTGTTGAGAAAATTGTTGGACTGCGAGAAGGAATACCACGGAAAGATGCCAAGGAGGTACGTTTATTACCGACATTCCCCCTTTGTTTGTAATTCAAAGTTGATAATGTTTTTTAGTGCAATTATTAAAGAGATTATTACAGTGCAGTGCCCCTTATATTATGAATAGTTGTGTGACCCTCTGTTTGGTTCAATTCAATCTCCAATGCAAAACTGTTGTAAATAATACTCCATCCGTCCCAAAATAAATGTCCACAATGAAAGGCACCATTTTAGAAATGTGTAATTATAATACTTTTTGATTAACAAAAGAGTAAACTACAGATTCTGTTCCTGTGGTTTGTCAAAAATAACACTTTTTGTTTCTGCAGTTTGAAAATTACAAGATAGCCATCGTGCTTTGCAAAAACGTCTGGATTTGGTCCCTCCCTTTAACTGCTGTTAAAGATTTCCGTTAAGTGAGGGGCATTTTCGTCCTTTTATCGATTTCTTTGTCTTTTACCAAATAAAAAACCACAGGGACCAAAAACATATATTCAATTTTGATTGGGTAAAAGACAAAAAAATGGATAAAATAACGAAAATGCTCTCATTTGATGGAACTTTTTATCGGCTGCTAGAGGAAGGGATCAAATCTGGAAATTTTCGCAAACCACGATGGCCATCTTGTAAGTTTGAAACTGTAGGGACGAAACTCTTAACAAAAAAACAATTTTAATAGAGAGAGAAATTTTCCCCATCTCATCGTCAAGAGTAGAATGGGAAAGTAGAATTCACTTTTAAAAGTGGACACTTTATTTTGCGATAAACTAAAATAGTAACAACGTAGACACTTATTTTGGGACGGAGGGAGTATCAAAAAACAATAATTCTACCCTTGGTAGAGGCAAAGTTTGCATACAACTTACATCATACAACTCACATCTGTGTGGAATATACTGGGTTTGTTTGGTCTAGTTCTAGTCAACAACAATAACTTAAACTTGAAGAAGGAAGGTGCAGAGGGTATTCTTTTAGATGTTCGAATAACAATCAACTAGAAGGGTCAAAAGTTGCATTTGTTATTTTGGTTAGTGGTTAATAGTTGAACTGTTATTTTGATCCGAAACCAGGTCGTACAAGAATGTAAGGAAATATATGAGAATTCTTTGATTGATGGAAATCCGCCGAGGGCAGGTTTCGTCTTCTCCAAATTGAAGTCGTTGACCACATCGAAAATCACCAATATTTTTCGAAAACTTCACTAAGTCGGTAGTCAGATTGGTGTATGTATTTATACTATTATGCTTTTGGACAAATTTTGTTTCCCTTCAAAACTATTACAGCTGGCTGCTATGTTATTTTATCAAGTTTAGATTTCATATCGACATAAAATCCAGAATTTTGGTAAGTTCATATTGTGATTATGACCCATGATCTGATTCGTTATTCTATTTTACGTCTGTGTGTCAGTCAGTGTCTGTATCTTGAATGACATTCTTTGACTTTATTCTATTTCATCTTCTATATGAATCATGTAAATTAGTTGGTCTAAGAATAGCATATGTGAATTAGTTGGTCTAAAGATAGCATATGCCCAAAACAAAGTGGCAATGTTTTCAGAAGTTTGAATTTCCTTTGCTTAAATCTTAGAGAGTAAATTACACTTTTAGTCCCATAGTTATCATTCACAATACCTATTTTAAACTATTTACACTTTTGATCATTGTGGTTGTCACTTTATTTTGGATTTGGTCTCTCTAGTGGCCATTGTGTTTCGCAGTAGGTCTATCTTGTTAATTCTATTAAAAAACTCAATAAGGCTCGAGGGGATTTTGGTCTTTTTAAACTGAGAGAATTACAGTTTTGGTCTTTAAGGTTTCATATTTTCTTTGAAAAAAGAAGACCTATACTTCAAAATCTCAAATAGTGGTCCCTGAGGTTTGGATTTTTGCTCTGAAAGGAGGACCTTTTTACTAATCCAGTTTAAAAAGCTTGGTTAAAGTCAGGGGTATTTTGGTCATATCACTTTTTTCCCCTCTTTTGCATTTCTTCTTGTTTTTCCTTATTATCGTGTAAAAACATTAAAGTTTAGGGACCAATGTTTTAATTAACTCATATATATATATATATATATATATATAAAAATATATATTTAGGGTCCCCTTTATTTGCTAACCAAACCATTGGTGTTAACCATGCTAACCAATTATTAGCCAATCAAATTTGAGTATTCTTTTTGATAGATGTACATGTCTCATAATAAATAAAAGGGTAAAATTGGTATTTTATATTAATATCCATATTCCTATTTTCTTTCCTTATTTCTCTCATATTTAATCATGGAATCATCATTATTTTATTTCCTTATTTTCTCTTATTTAATCATGGTAGTTATTTAATTCTTTTTTTTACAACAATTTTTTAAAATTTTGAAGAAGATACACGATTTTTGTCTATAACTTATTGCATAATGTGTAGAAGTGCACATAAACCGTGCATAAGTGCAAAATGTACATAAACTATTCATAAGTGCACAAAGTTCAGAAATGCAGAAGTGCATACTATGCAGAAGTTCAAAATGTTGATAAGTATAGAAAATCAAAAGTGCATTATTTTGACTGTGCAGAAGTTCATACCGTGCAGAGTGTGCATATGTGCAGAAGTGCATAATGTGCATATGTGCAAAACTATGATTGTGCAGAAGTGCACACGGTGCATAATTGCAGAATGTGCACAAGTGCAAATATTAATTATTACATTTAGACCCTTATGTGCACTTATGCACATTGTTTCGCTCTGTTCAAACTCTGATAGATTTAAAAAACAATGGTTTCAAAATCGAACTTTAGATATGTTCAACCCCAAATCGAACTTCATATCTGAAACCCCAAAATCGAGATTCGGTAGAGAACGGAGTTTCACCAGGGGGTCGAAGAGAGAGAGAGAGATCTGAAACCCCAAAATCGAACTTCGGTAGTGAACATGCTTCCATATCTTGCCACCAGTATGTCGATAAACAGTTTCAGGTTCTCGGTTTTGTAAGCGGATATGAGTTGTAGTGTCTCTCCGATAAATAGTAACCTCACGTTTACCGGCGGCATACGATTTTCCGGCGACTGGCGGTTGTGGTTGTTCGGAAGAGAAGGAAGGTGATGGTGGAGAGAGAGAGAGTGATGAGAAGAGAGAGAAAGATGTAACAGTCCATTGATTTTTCTCTCAATCTATTTTGAAGGTAATCCCTAATTTATCTCCTTGTTTTTTGGTAACACGTGGTGTTTCCTTATACTTAAAAATGTTCTTTTTTTTTACTTTTTTGCCCTTGTGCTCATATGCAAAAAAAATTCCAAACCGTCTAAATATTAATAATTAAATTGAAAATTTGATTTATTGTGCACCATAGATGTTAACAATCAACAGATAAGATTGGTTAGCACGGTTAACATCAATGTGTTGGTTAGCAAATGAATGGGTCTCTCTCTCTCTCTCTCTCTCTCTCTCTCTCTATATATATATATATATATATATATATATATATATATATGGGTGGGTTTAAATGAAAACTCATTTTTCATTGTGCACATGAGGACAAATTTTAACCATTGATCAAAACTTAGAAAACTAATCAATGGTTAATACATAATAAGGTTAATTGGGAAGTGATTAAGGACAAAATTGTAATTTTGAATAAACGCTTACCTTCTTTGACTTTTTATTTTTATTTTTAATAAAAAAAATTTACCCCCTTAAACTTTATAATAATTTATCTTAAAAATTACTAATATTTGAATCAAACAAATTACATAAAAAAAACGAGAATTTCGTGCTCTTCGATATGACATCCATCTCGATATAGTTTGTTTTTCGTTTTAACCGTTTTTTACGTGAAATTCTATATACGTGTTATATTCATTATGAATATGCATGCACGTCTTCAGGTGTCCACATTCAGTATGAATAACAAAGGCGAACGTTCATTCACTATTCATGATGAATAATACTGTATGCAGGATGAATAATACAATATTCAGGATTTTTTCGTTTTAACCGTTTTTTACGTGAAATTCTATATATGTTTTATATTCATTATGAATATGCATGCACGTCCTCGGGTGTCCACATTCAGTATGAATAACAAAGGTGAACGTTCATTCACTATTCATGATGAATAATACAATATTCAGGATGAATAATACACGAAGCCATGATTCATGTATTATTTATCATGAATCGTGTATTATTCACTCTGAATGTTCTATTATTCATCCTGAATGATACTTTATTCATGATGAATAATATATGAATGACCCGTGAAGGTGTAGACACATGGCGCACTCTATTTTGTTTAACAACCGAAATTTGGTTTAATTCATTATGAATATGTATGTGTATCCCCGGATGTTCCACATTCAGTATGAATAACAAATGTGAACGTTCATTCATTATTCATGATGAATAATATAGTATTCAGGATGAATTACACAACATTCATTACGAATAATACACGAATTCATGAATCATGAATCATTCACCCTGAATGTTGTATTATTCATCCTGAATGATTATTCATGATGAATAACACATGAATGACTTGTAAAGATGTGGAGACGTGACACACTCTCTTTTGTTCCCTGATTCACAACAGAATTACTCGATAGGTTCTCGATTCGTCTTGATGGGTGTTGGGTTACGGTGCTGAAGAAACGTGATGCCTTACGACGTTGAAGAAAGTGGTGAAAAAGGTGATGTCGAGTTACATACTTACGGTGTCGAGGCGTTGTACAAACTTGAACGTACATAAATATTCATAATGAATATAACACATATATAGTATTTCACGTAAAAAACGGTTAAAACGACAAAAAAACTATATCAAGATCGATGTCATATCGAAGAACACGAAATTCTCGTTTTTTTGATGTAATTTGTTTGATTAAAATATTATTAATTTTTAAGATAATTTATTTTAAACTTTAATTGTGTAAAAAGTTTTTAATTAAAAAAGAAAATAAAAAGTCAATTATGGTAGGCGTGTATTTAAATTTTCTTCCAATTTTACCCCTAAAAATTTTAAAATTAAAAACTATATTTAATATGAGTTGTTGGATCAAAATAGATCGAGTGACTGAGATTTGTCCTCATGTGCACAATAAAAAATGAGTTTTCATTTGAACTTTCCTCTCTCTCTCTCTCTCTCTCTCTCTCTCTATATATATATATATATATATATATATATATAGGGGAGCGATCAAATGGAAACCACTCTAATTTTGAAAGCCATGGAAACCCTCGATTTCATTGGTTAAGTTAATGAAATTGTTTAATTTGATGAAATTGTTTCATATAATTCTTTTATTGATGAAATCGTTGCATATATTTGTGTTTTTTATGTAAAAATGAAAAAGTTTCATCACACTTCGAAAATACATGAAACAATTTCATCAGAATGAGAAAAATAGATGAAACTACATAAAAAACACAAATATATAAAACAATTTATTAACAAAAGAATTACATGAAACAACTTGATCATATTAAACAACTTTATAAACCAATTTTATTAATTTAACCAATGAAATTGACGGTTTCCAAAGTTTTCAATCTAATATGGTTTCCAACTCATACACGGAAGCGATCAAATGGAAACCACTCTAATTTTGAAAACCGTGGAAACCCTCAATTTCATTGGTTAAGTTAATGAAATTGTTTAATTTGATGAAATTGTTTCATATAATTCTTTTATTGATGAAATCGTCGCATATATTTGTGTTTTTTATATAAAAATGAAAAAGTTTCATCAGACTGCGAAAATACATGAAACAATTTCATTAGAATGAGAAAAATATATGAAACTACATAAAAAAACACAAATATATGAAACAATTTCATTAACAAAAGAATTACATGAAACAACTTGATCATATTAAACAACTTTATGAACCAATTTCGTTAATTTAACCAATGAAATTGACGGTTTCCAAAGTTTCCAATCTAATATGGTTTCCAATTGAAACCACCTCTCTCTCTCTCTCTCTCTATATATATATATATACATATGTATGAGTGTGTATATATATATATGTAAATGTATGAGTCTCTCTCTCTCTCTCTAGATATATATATATATATATGTATGAGTGTGTATATATATATATATATATATATATATATGTAAATGTATGAGTAGAGGTGGTTTCAATTGAAAGCCATATTAGATTGGAATGTTTTGAGTCTTGATAATCATGAGTCTTGATAATCATAATAATTATAAGACGGATGTTTTGAGTAATTTGAAAGGGTCTTGTTGGTGTAAGGACGAGTCTTCCATTCTTGAATCGAAAGAATATGAAATATTTGAACTTTGCTGAAATCAATTTGAGAAGAATAGGAATTTTTATTATGAATAACCTTAATAGATCCAGTATCTATTAAAATTGCTTCATAATATTCTCTGATTTTGTAAGTGTCAGTTTTGAATAAAGAGTCTTTGGAAAAAAGAAAATCAATGAGAGTACTGAACGATCTGTTTTGAAGACACAATTCATAATCTTCAAGAGTTTTTACTATCTGATGATTAGGATTTTGAATATATGAATTGTTGACTGATTTTGAAGTAGAACCCTTTTTGCTGGTTGAAACTGTGGATTTATTTGGAGTCGTTTTTGAAACAGAGGATGGGGAATTTTGAACTAAAGCAGAATAGGTTTGTTGAATAGCTGGGGGAGTAAATGGTGAATATCTATTTTGAATAGGAAGAGGAGAGGAAGAAGATGTTGATTCGGATTTTTTGAAAGGAGAAAGGATCATCTGCTTTTTTGAATCATTCATTTTCCCTGTAAAAATTCTCGTGATAAAAAATCGGGAAGAGAATTATTTATTCCTTTGATAAATTCAATTTGAAAATCGAAGTTACTTAGTAAAGCTTGCCATCTTGCAAAAATTTGTTTTGATATTATGTTTTTAACATCATTTTCCAAAATAGGTTTTGTAGATTGACAATCTATTCTTAATAAAAATGGTTTCATGTATAAATTATCTTCAAATTTTTTGATACATAAAACGATTGATAAAATCTCTTTTTTAACTGTTGAATAATTTCTTTGAGTATCATTTCAAGATCCTGAAAAAAATTTAACTAATTTTTCTTTTGCTTGATTATTAATTTTTTGCTTTAGTATTCCTCCGAAACCTGGATCACTAGCATCGGTTTCAACTATTATTTGGGCATTTGGTTGAGGTATATGAAGACATGGTAAATATTTTATTTTTTGTTTGATATGTTGAACAATTTTAGTATGTTCTTGAGTCCAGGGTTCTAGATTCTTTTTGAGTCTTTGATAAAGAGGTTTACATATAATTCCTAAATCTTGGAAAAAATCATGAACATAGTTTAAACATCCCAAAAATCTTTGAAGTTGAGTTTTATCTTTGATTTCATCTGGAAATTTATTGGAAAACTCGAGGCTTCTTTGGATTGGTTTTATTGTTCCTTGAACAATATAATGTCCTAAAAATCGAACATTTGTTTGAAAAAGATGCATTTTTGGAGCGGATACAACTACTCCATTTTTATAAATTAAATCATAAAATATATTTAAATGTTTGAAATGTTGATCAATGGATTTTGAAAAGATTAAGACATCATCAATATAAACAATAGCAAAATTGCTTATTGGGATTATGATGTTATTCATGATATTTTGAAATTTAGATGGAGCATTTTTGAGTCCAAAAGGCATAACATTCCATTCATAATGACCAAAGGGAACATTAAAACCTGTTTTGTATTTATCAGTTTCATGAATTTGTATTTGCCGGAATCCTGACTTCATGTCAAATTTTGAAAATATATTTGAATCATATAATTTTTTGAGTAAATCTCTTTTATTTGGGATTGGATATCTTATCCATTCTAAAACCTTGTTTAGAGGTTTGTAATTGATGACTAATCTTGGACATCCTCGTTCTATCTCAACTGCATTCATAACATAGAAGACTGAGCAAGACCAGGGAGATTTTGAAGGTCTTATGAGTTTTTTATCTAAAAGATCTTGAATCTATTTTTTACAATGTTCTTGTAATTCATTTGACATATGAATAGCTCTTGATCTTGAGGGAATATCTCTTTCACTAAAATCTTTGATATAGGGTAATTTGACTATGTGTTGTTTTCTTTTCCAGAAAGCATTTGGAATATTTGAGCAAACATTATTTTCAAAATTTTCTTTTATTTGTTTTATTTTATTTTGATTAATTTGTTTGAGTATTTGATCAGAAATCTTTAAACCGTTGATTTCATTTCTTAAATATTTTGCTTGATTAATCTTATTTTCTAAATGGTTTAATTTTGTAGAAGTTATTGGATTGTCAAATTTGAAAAATATTTCTTTATTTAATATATGTGCAGAAATTCCATCTTCTGATATTGAAAAAGAGTATAATTGAGAAATGAATGGAGTTCCTAGAATTAACGTTGAAGTTAAATTCTTTGCAAGTATTAATGAAGTTTTGAGACAATACCCATTGTTACAGATATGAACTTTTGAAACTTTGTATTCTATATTTAGGGAAGATCCACTTGCAGTTAATAACCGGTTAGCTGTCTTCTCATAATATTTGGTAGGTATGATTCCTTCTTGAATACAATTCATATCAGCACAACTGTCAATTAGTGCTAGAACCGTTATTTTAAATTTCTTTTTTATACATAGTTGAATATATGGATTCCATCTTTGAAAATATATTCTTTTTGGTATTTTCTTTATTTCTTTGATTTCTGTATCGTTTTCTTCTGAATCATCTTTGATTATTTCTTTATTTTTCTCGACTTTTGATAATCTATCTTTGATTGATCTTATTTCTATTTTGACAATATTTAATTCTTTATGTAAATCTTGAACATTTATTGATCTTTTGAAAACATCTTGAAGATTAAACATTTCGTTTGGATTTGAAACTATTGGTTCCTTTTTATTATAGTTGAAAATTTTGTTTAAGGCTTGTTCTTTGATAGTTTGATTAGGAATTTGATCTAACAATTCTATCATTTCTCTATCTTTGTCTGTGATCATATTGATTGGGTTGCAAGTACAGTTTCCTATACATTCACAACTTGCTTCTGAATCGGATGTTGACTAATTTTTGACATTGTTTAAATCTTTTTCTTCAAAGTCAGATAGACTAGATGATTCACTAGAACTATCATTATTGAGCATTAATTTACACATTGAGCCTTTAAATTATCTGATATATCTAATTTATTAATTTTTCTTTTGACATAACAGTCTTTTGCCATATGGCCTGTTTTGCCACATTTGTAACATATGATTATATCTTTAGATTCCTTTTGATTATGAAAATTTGGTTTCTTTGTATACTTCTTGTGATATTTTCTCTTCTTGTGATCATTATATACTTCATTCTTATCATATTTAGAAGTATATCTTTTATTTGAAAATCTTTTCTTTGAAAAATGCTTTTTTGTTTTGGATGAAAAGGGAGTTGAAATAGGTTGATAACCATATTGTTGACAAAAGTCTCCTAATTCATTTCTTTCGTGGATTTGGACCGTTTGTATAGTTCACTGTTCATTTCTAGAATTTTTGATTTTGCGAAAGTTTATTTGAATTGTTTGTAAATTTTGTTTAGAAAAGTGTAATCGATCGTCTCTAAGTGGTTAAAATCATTAGATTTGAGTTTGTGTTCATATTTGGAAGGTTTATCAAGTTTTTCGTCAGATCTATATGTTGGTCCCGGAGGTGCTTAACAAGTTTGTAGAAGGGGGGGGGGGGGGTTGAATACAAACACAATATTTAAAGTTTAATAAATTGTTTATTGAATAATTAAACACAATTTACAAGTTTGTTGCGGAATAAGATTAAGACAGACTCAATCTAAACAAACTTAAGAAACACAAAGATGGTTGCACAAGAATATAGAGAATGGGGGTTTTTAGAGAGTATAGAAAACAAAGGTTTCTATTGGGGTTCAAGGATTGAGCACCCTCTCAGATGGAGAGGTGATCTTTCTATTTATACCCTATGCATTAAATGCATGGCAGGGTACTTTACACGTGTCATTCAGTGATTGGCTTTGGTAGTATGACTTTTGGGAGACATGCTTTCGGCCGTATCATGAACAGTGTAGTTGACAGAGTTGTTGTACGATTTGTGACAGAGATATGTCCGTTCTGACACATCGTACTGGTTGTGCAAGGTAAGACAAAAGGAAACTTGAGGCATAAGCTTTGTGTTCGATTGATCGCTGAATATCTCTTTCTTCAGAGATATAAAGAGGTTCAGCTATCGCTGAAGCTTTTCCTCATGTTCCTTCGCGTATAAGTAGAGTTGTCTTTGCTTCACTGATATCCGCATCAGGTCACTAGTAGACTTCTCTTTGTTCAGTGGCTTCGTCTTCGATTCAGCTATGAACATATGTTGACGCGAGACTTGTCTTCAGGGATTACGTTACTGTTTACATTAGAACTATTAGCGATAACTGAACAGACTCAGTTTGATCACTGATAGTGAAACACTAATACATAGAAATGTTTATAAGAGATACTATCAGCGATAACTGAACAGACTCAGTCTGATCGCTGATAGTGAAACACTAATACATATTAAACGTAATTTTCACTAAGTATAAAAGAGGGTCGTTATCAAATCACTGAGAGAGCTTGGATCAACAATCTCCCCCTATTTGATAATGACAAAGTAACTGAAGAAAATTACTTTATGGATCAAAATAAAGGAATAAATAGGACTCATAATATACATGTCCCAATTACTATTTTGAGGGATCTTTTACAGTACTGATAGAGTTAAGTACTTCACTGAAATTTTCATTAATCCAAGAAAAGAATTACAAGGTATGAAAATTACAAGTACAAGTGAAGAACTAACTACTGTAAGTTTAACTAATAGATTACAACAAATAGGAAACTAATCTATCAGCTATCTAAAGAAGACTTAGGAGGATTTATCATATACTCAGGTATTTCTTCTCCTTTTTGCCTTCGATCAGAAGATTCTTGAGATATGATTGCCTTGATCGGTTCAGCAGAGGGAGAGAAGTTACACCATAAGCACAAGAGATCCTTGAGATGACTGAGGGGACAGATAGGAATTTTAGATACTCTTTGAAATCTGAGCTCTTCATCATCATCTCTGAAGAAGATTCCAAAAGGTTCTTTGAGTACTTGCCCTGCAACATATGGTCCACCAGGGGGCAGAGATAGATCGAGAATTGAAAGATCAGGAGGAGGATCGAACAGAGCTTCTCTTGAGAACTTGATGGAGGTTTCATTTCTGATCACAACGACATTTTCAGACGAGGAGGAGACAAGCTTTCTTTTGAATTACTTTGGCTTAGAAGGAAGAGCAGACGACACCTTTAGGATTGCAGCGGCTCTGTTGATGAGAGCATCATTTATCCCTTCAACATAGCCTCTGTAGATTGACTTTGATTTCTTCAGTGCATCTTTGAACTCAAGCCATTCCATATAGCCGAGGCTTTCGAGCTTTGAAACGAACATAGCCTTGCAGCTTCCATCCTCTCTGGTAATCTCCATAGTAACAGAAACTTTGTCCTTCTTCTTTCTTCCAGAGATAGCGACTGCAACGATTTTCATAGGGTCAGAGTGATAGTCGAGTTTTTGTTTGCACCAATCGACTGTGGAATCGCTGACCGCTAGAGCTTTTGAGCGCTCCTCTTCAATCTCCTTCAAAAGAGTAGCCTGGACTTCTACTGGTTTCTTTTTCAGCTTCTTGTCTTTGACTTGAGAGGACTGAACCTTGAGAGCAAGAGAGGCATCTCTTTGGCAATCAGCTATCAGCTTCTCAGCCCTGACAGATTCTTCGATTTCAGCTTCAGTTAGGAACTATAGATCTGTTGATTGAGAGGGGATCTTTAGTCGTTGATTCTCTAGAAGAGAAATCATCTCTGTTCGTCTCTTCATTTCTTCCTCTGACCAGTGAGATGGTCTGGAGGGCCTTCCTGGATGTTGCAGGGATTCTTCTTCCTCATCTTCTTTATAAACCTCTCTTACAGAGATTGGGATTATTTGTTCATCAGCTACAACAGCTGGGATGATTTGAAGTTCTTTACCCTTAAGCAGGGGAGAGAACTGTCTGGTCAGAAAAGAGAGAGAAACAAAGTTAGTTTATTTTGGGAAGAAGGAAGATAAAGGCTAGAAGGAAATAGGGGGTTTGTAGAAAGAAATAGGGACAAGTGAGAGGCATACCTAAGAAGGATTCTCCTCAGATAGTGAAACCGTCTTCAGGTTTCCCTCATCAACCGCACTTTTGGATTTGCTTTGGGAAGGGGTTCCTGAAGATGTTCCATGACTCCCCCCTGCTGTGACAACTTCTTTCGAAGTTATCACTAAAGATGTGATGGCTGCTGAAGAACACCATAAGGATTGATCTTCTTCTTCATCGTCATCATCATCATCTTCTTGATGAGGTTGCTCTTCCTCTTGATCTTCAAGATCAAGATCTTCTTCATTTTCATCCTCCTCTTCTTCTTCTTCGACAAAGTCTTTGAAAGAAGGAGGGGCTTGGTCAGCAACCTTCTCCCCCTCAACATGAGAGGGAGGATCTTCAATTTGAACCTTAGCAGCTTTAACTTCCCCCTCTTTAATTTCTTCAGCTGCTTTTTCCCCCTCTTTGTCATTATCAGCCAGGGAGAGATTTTCGGTAAGAGAGGAAGGTTGTGCAGAGGCTAACTTTCGGACTTCAGCCTCCAGGCTATCCAACCGTCCTTCAATCACCGGGAGATCTGAAGTAGCTTGATGAATGAATTCAACAGCTACATTCAGTGAGGTGCGGTCATCCGATGTGAAGGAAGGGGATGGAGTCGGAGCTGGTGCATTCAACTTGTTGAGGACTTGCTGAAGAAGAGCTGTGCAAGAATCAACCTTTGACGATAGAGCGTCAAACTTTCGCTGAGTGTCTTCCTTTACTTTGACAAGATCTTCTTGAAGAGCAGAGATGTGAAAGGCTTCGGCTTTGGATTGGGAGGCAGCTGTCAAGGTCTTTAGTTCAATACCAGCGGTATTGACTGCGCTGGTGGTGTTGTTGACAGCAACGGTGAGAGAAACCACCTTTTCAACTAAACTGTTGACATTCGCGTCAACAGTTTCCAAACTAGGATCTGAAAGAAAAGTTAGTGACTGAGTAACAGGCTTAGTTGGGGAGAGGGAAGGTGTATTGGCGGTTTTAGGTATAGCTGATCGATCAAACATGTTGAAAAATTGCATGTCTCTTTCAAGCAATTGAGGATCAGGTCCTATAAATGCAACATGAGGTTGCTGCATATGAGAAGAAGGGTTAGAGACCAATGAAATAGGAGGATTAGAGATGGGGATAGAAGAAGTTGGGATTTGAGTAGTTACCTCAGTTGCTTGTTGAACTGGAATAGTGGGTGGGGTCCTGATGTTGTGACAACGACCGAGATCGCTGGCATGGGTGATGATGTGAGAGCTGAGGATATGGAGGAGAGAACCATGAAATCATCCAAGTAAGTTTGTCGAGAAAAATCCTCAGTCCTTGAACTAGTGGCGCTTGTCTCCTTAGTCACTTTGGCCTTCTTCGAAGGACCAAAGGAACTAGCAGATGGTCGTTTGGAAGAGGTGGTCGCGGCAGGGGTAGCAGAAGAAGGAACCTCCTGCGTGGCCGCTGAAGTAGAAGAAGTATGGAGAGAGAGTCGAGAGCGAAGGGTAGAAATACTTACCTCGTTTGCCAGCGGTTTGACCTCCAGTGAACGCTGACCCACTTTGGCGAAGGAGCCATCAGCAGTAGTGGGGTAAGTGTTGGCGTAGAGGAACTTCAGATATCCACAGATAAACCGTACATATGGGATCTTGGTATCCCTCTCCATCTTCTCGATCTTTGACCTTAGATCGTCAAAGATAGCGGTGGCAAAGTCGAAATTTTTGCCAGCGATGACCGAGTAGGCCATTTGGAGCTGTATTTTACTGGCCTGATCAAGGGAACCACTTTTCCCACTCATGCATTAAATGAAGTGAGAAAAGATAAAGTTCAGCTGAGAAGGCATGTTCGCCTTCTTAATGAGAGTCAGCTTCTTGTTGGGGATAGTGGAGCGGGGCTTGTTGTTCCAGCAGTACACCATATCATCCAAAAATTGGATGAGTCAGCGTCAGTAGGTAGAGCTTCAAAGCCACTCTTAGGTTTGTCAGGAAACCTGAGAGCCTTCCTTAAGCTGAAAGCGGTCATCATTCCTTTGCCGAGGTCTGTGCAGAAGGAAATTGCAGGGACCTGATCACCTTTCTTGTTGGTGATGGTCGTTTCTTCAGCTGTGAACCAAAACTGTTTAAGTAGAGTTTTGGAGGGTTTTGGATCAACAGTGAGAGTATAAGCAATGCAAGATTGCTTCAGGAATTTGGCAGCATCCACCAGGTGTGGGTATTTGATTCCATCGAAGTCGAGGCGTCCAAGATGGTTGTTCTTGGGGATTTCAGATTCAGTGATGGCGAACTTGACGTTCTTGGAGGAAACAAGTGCTGACTGTGCCATTACTGAATAAGGAAAGAAAAATAGAGAATAGAAGGGAAGGATTAGAGGCTAAAAATAAAGAAGTTTTTACCAGTTTCTATTTGAGGAAATAAACGTATTAAAACAAAAATATTTGAAGATTCATACATTGTTCTTAATGAAAAGATGAAGAACAGTAAGAAAACCAAAGGTTTTTAGAAGAATAAAATAAAAAAAAATGATTTTATAGGATAAAAATCTTATAAAAAAAATCCATAATGAAGAGAAATGGTGTTTTGTTAACAAGATTTAAATAGAAAGAAGATCAAAGTAACCTGGTAATCTTGAATGAGGAAGATGCAGATTCTTGAAATTTCTTGAGAGAGTTTCTTGCACAGAAAGGATTTTTAGAAGGCGTAAAAAGATAAAAATGGAAAAACGTTCTTTATATACGTTTGAGAGTAGGAGAGAGAGATAGGCGGGAAAACAAATGTTCATCATGACATGGACACGTCCCACAAAGTTGATTGGATAGAAGGGTAACAGACGAACGTGTTAGAAAAAAGGCATGTCGTGGATTGTCGGTTCAAATGACGTCATAGGAGAGAGAAAAACGTTTCATTTGTCCGTTTTTGAAATTTTCTTTAAAAGAATCCCTGATGAAAATTCAGAGATTGATTTTTGGATATTAGAAGGATCACTGAAGAGAAAGCTCAGTGATAGATTTTGTTTTTCAAAAAGCTTTTAATCATTTGAAGAAAAACTTCAGTGATTAAAGTGTTGTTTAAAACGTCTTACTGACTGAAGATTCAGTGATTGAGAGTAAGAGAACATACCCGAGTCAGAATTTTAATCAGAGATTGAATGATAAAGGGAAACTTATAATCACTGACTTAATGCATGAGCTCTGAAGATTTTACCCTTCGAAATTCAGCATTCCCAGCTCACTGATGAGAAAGTTGAATCTTGTCTCATCAAGAGGTTTGGAAAATAAATCAGCAAGCTGATAATCAGTAGGGATGAAATGAAGTTCAATATCACCATTCATTACATGATCTCTGATAAAATGATATCTGATCTCTATGTGTTTTGTCTTTGAATGTAGTACTGGATTGTTTGCTATAGCGATAGCACTAGTGCTGTCGCAATAGATTGGAATCTTTGATAGCTGAAGGTCATAGTCCAATAGTTGATTTCTCATCCATAAGACTTGAGCGCAACAACTTCCAGCAGCTACGTATTCAACTTCAGCTGTGGAAGTGGACACTGAATTTTGCTTTTTGCTTGTCCAGCTTACCAGCTTTCCTCCTAGGAGTTGACATCCACTAGTGGTGCTCTTTCTATCGAGTTTACATCCTGCAAAATCACTATTAAAATATCCAGTTAGATCGAACCCTGAGTCTTTGGGATACCAAAGACCGAGGTTAGGAGTCCCTTTAAGATATCTGAAAATTCACTTAACAACGATCAGATGGGATTCCTTGGGTTCAGATTGATAGCGTGCACATAAACAAGTAGAGTACATAATGTCAGGTCGGCTCGCTGTAAGATACAACAGGGAGCCTATCATTCCTCTATAGGCAGTGACATTAATAGGTTTTCCATATGGATCTTTGTTAAGTGTCAGTGGAGGTGCCATAGAAGTTTTTATCGCTGAAGTTTGTGTAAGATCAAACTTCTTCAGCATATCTTTAACATACTTACCTTGGCTGATAAAAGTACCTTTGTCAGATTGTTTGATCTGAAGGCCAAGAAAATATGTCAGCTCACCCATCATACTCATTTTGTATTATTTCTTCATTCTTTCAGCGAATCGAGTACACAGAGATGGGTTAGTAGAACCAAATATGATGTCATCGACATATATTTGTACAAGAATAATATGACCTTTTATCTTTCTGAAAAATAAAGTATTATCAATTTTTCCACGTTCAAAATTTTTAGAGATAAGAAAAGATGAGAGAGTGTCATACCAAGCACGAGGGGCTTGTTTTAGACCATAGAGAGCCTTATCCAATTTATAAACATAATTTGGATACTTAGGGTCATAGAACCCTGGTGGTTGTTCTACATATACTTCTTCATTTAGATTTCCATTTAGGAACGCTGATTTTACATCAATTTGATAAACAATGAAGTCTTTGTAAACTGCATAAGCTAAGAATAGTCGAATTGCTTCGAGCCTAGCCACAGGGGCAAAGGTTTCATCATAGTCTATGCCTTCCTCTTGTCTGTATCCCTGGGCAACAAGTCGAGCCTTGTTGCGGGTTACAGTCCCATGTTCATCTAACTTGTTTCTAAACATCCATTTGGTGCCTATTACAGTTTTGTCAGATGGTCTAGGAACGAGATTCCAAACTTTGTTACGAGTAAACTCAGTCAGCTCTTCTTGCATAGCGCTGACCCAATTTGGATCTCTGAGGGCATCATCAACCTTCTTTGGCTCTATTAAAGAAATAAAGTTGACAAAGAGACAACTATTACCTGAACTTCGTCGTGTCTGAATACCTGCATCGGGATCACCAAGGATTTGATCAATGGGGTGATCTCTGGTCCATCGTTGAGCAGGAGCATGATCGCTTACTTCAGAGATTGGATCAACAATTTGAATGTTCACTGATGATGAAGCTTGAGGTTCATCAGCTATCAAGTGTTGAGTGTCAGACAAACCATTGTTTTCTGAGAGGTGTTCAGACGAAGATGGTTCTGATGGAAGAAGTGTGTTTAGAGGCTCTGCTAAAATCCATGAGTTGGATTCAGCGATAGGAGGTATGATGTTTGGATCATCATCAGCAGCTGGAGAATCTGAATGCTGATGGTTTGAGAAGAAAGGTTCTGTTTCTCTGTAATGGGAAAACATCCAAGCATTTAACTCTTCATTGTCAGTGATTGGTTTAGAGTTCGCTGAGCGAGTTTCATCAAAAGTGACATGAATTGTTTCTTCCACAGATTGTCTTCTTTTGTTGAAAAATTTGTAGGCTTTGGAGATGGAGGAATATCCTAGAAATATTCCATCATCAGCTTTTGGGTCGAACTTTCCAAGCTGATCTCTGTTGTTTAAGATAAAGCACTGACAACCAAAGATATGAAGAAAGCTGATAGAAGGCTTCCTTCCATGAAAGAGTTCATAAGCTGTCTTTCCAAATCGCTTTACTATCAGCGATATGTTTTGAGTAAAACATGCAGTGTTTACAGCTTCCGCCCAAAATTGAGTAGGGAGGTGAGAATCGCTGAGCATTGATCTAGCAGCTTCAATGATCGTTCTGTTTCTTCTTTCAGCAACTCCGTTTTGCTGAGGTGTTCTTACTGAGGAGAAGTTATGAGAAATTCCCTTGTTCTCAAAGAAATTGTTCAGAGAACTGTTTTTGAATTCTGTTCCATGATCACTTCTTATAGAGCGAACAACAAGATTATTCAGCACTTCCATCTTTTTAACAAAAGATATTAGTTCTTCTGGAGTATCACTCTTGCAGCGAAGAAAGATAACCCAGGTGTAGCGAGAGTATTCATCTACAATGACAAGCGTGTATTTCTTTCTAGCTATTGATTGGATGTTGACAGGGCCAAACAGATCCATATGTAAGAGCTGAAGAGGACTTGTCACTGAGGAAACTTGTTTAGATTTGAAACTAGCTTTTGTCTGTTTTCCTTTTTCACATGCCGAGCAGAGAGATTCTTTAGCATATGAGTGCTGAGGAAGACCAGAAACTAGTTACTTAGAAGAGAGAGAATTCAGGGTTTTGAAATTTAGATGAGAGAGCCTTTTGTGCCATAGCCAGTTGACATCAGAAGAGGCTTTAGAGAGAAAACATAAGTTTTCAGTGGTAGTAGAGTCCATATCTATTACATAGACATTTTCTCTGCGATAACCACTGAGAGCAAGTTTTCCTTTCTCATTCACCACTGAACATGCTTTCTTAGAAAAGCGAACTTCGTAGTCTTTGTCACATAGCTGACTGATGCTCAGAAGGTTATGCTTCAGTCCATCTACATAAGCGGCTCTTCTAAAGGTAGTTGTCCCATTGCTGAGGACACCAAACCCTCGGGTATAGCCTTTTCCATTTCCACCAAAGGTCACAGAGGGACCTTTCTCTTCCTTGTATTTAGTGAGCAGGTCTTTTTGTCCAGTCATATGACGAGAACATTCACTATCAAGATACCAGATGCCCTTTGATCCCTGCACACATAAGGAATATTAAGCGTTGTTTGGTACCTACTTTTCAATGGGTCCTTTGGGGTTAGTGGAGATGGAAGGTTTAGCAATCTTCACAGCAGATGAAGATTCAGCTTCAGTGGCAATCTTCACTTTAGTTAATTTCTTAACCTTAGTGGTATTTTTCACCTTGGTTGATTTTTCAACTTTGGTGACCTTCTCAGCCTTAGAGGCATTTATCTTCACTTTAGCTGTTTTATCAGCTTTAGTGGCAGTTGGACATTTGCTTGCAATATGGTCAGTAAAACCACAGTGATAGCACTTTCTATATTTGAAAGTGGTTTTAGGACCGGGAGTAAAAGGTTTTGAGAATTTAAGATGAGCAGGGCCAGGTCCAAGAATGCTTTTAGCATGAGATCTAGGAGGAATTTTGATTTCTTCAGATCTCTTAGGCTTGAGATCAATCTTTAGCTTCGGAGGACAGAGATCGAAGATTTATATCACAGAGCTAGAGGATTGATTCGCTGAAGGTTTAGAGGGAACTTTCAGCTTTGCTTTCTTGGAAGCCTTCTGAGGACGAAGGATGGATTTTCCTTTATCCGCAGACTTAGAGCCTTTGGATTTTTCCTCAGGGATAGAATTAGAAGAAGAAGGATAAAACTGATTATAAGAAGTGTCAGAGATAGAAGTGACAAATGTTCCAAACTTAAGCGTGGAACAGTCTTCTTTAGGCTCATCCTGTGGTTTCCAAAAACCAAGACCGGTTTTATCACCACCAGTAGTTTGAGCATTTATTATCTCAGTGATCTTTGTTGAAGAATTACACCATTTTTCAACAGTATCCTTTTCTGCTTTTAGAGCAGCGATGGCTTGTTCGCGTTATATGCTGATGATTTTATTTACAACAACTTGATCTTTCAAACTTTCCTCTAAAAGATTTAGTTCTTTGATCTTTTCATGGTATTTTCCCAACTGTTCAGTTAAGTCATTGTTTTTGCTCTCAGCTAGAGTTTTGCCGTTTAAAGCATTGTAAAGATCAATCATCAGCACATCAACTACGCGACTTCTCTCTGATTCAGGTAGAGAGGGATTAGTAGAGATAGATACCTGAGATGATATATAGCTCATAGAAGTTTCAGCCGGTTCTTCCACTTCTTCTTTAATCTCAGCCATGAGGCAAAGATTAGCGACTTCTTCATCAGAACTTGATTCTTCTGATTCAGCCCAATCATGTTCTTCAGCAATGAGACCTTTACCTTTTCACTTGTAGCTTTTCAGCTTTTGATATTTGTCTTTCAGCTTTAGGTATTTGTCATCGCTGGATCTTCTTGAGGTAGAAGGTTTGAAGACTTTCTTTGACCTGCACTCACTTGCAAAGTGTCCAATCTTTTCACAGTTATAACAAGTAGCAGAAGCCTTATCAACAGGGGTTGATTTTGGCTTGTCAGTGATAGAGAGAGGCTTATTTCTTTTGAAATTGCTCTTTCTTGCAAATCTCTTAAAAGAGTTTGTCAAGAGTGCTAAGGATTCATCAAACTCTGAAAGATCAGTGTCTGATATATCCTCAGATTCAGAATCTAACTCAGTGATAGTGAGAGTAGATCGCTGAGATGGAATTATCTCTGAAGAGATTAAAGCAAATGGAGTGCTTTTGGAGTCTTTAGAATCTTTTATAAGATTCTTCTTCAATAGGTTTGATTGCTCATAGTTAAGCAATATTCCAAACAAGGTGCTGAGAGAAAGAGAATTTAAGTCTTTTGTCAGCTTGAGACAGATTGAATAACTGTCCCAGCATTCAGGAAGACATTCTAAGAATTTTGTTAGGAAGTCAAAATTAGAATAGGTCCTACCAACGGTTCTTAGGTCAATGATTAAGCAGTTAAACCGCTGATGAACGTCAGAGAGAGATTCATTCTTACGAGCGATGAAACTTTCATACTATCTTACCAAGTTAATCTTTCGAGTCTCTTGGATTTCAGTGTTGCCTTCATATTGAACACATATGGTTTCACACATTTATTTAGAAGTTTTAAGATGCATGATGCAATGGAAAAATTCATCAGGCAGAGCCATTGAGATAATGGTTTTTGCCCTTGCATCGATACCAACCTTCTTTTTGTCCTCATCACTCCATTGTCTGATTTCCTTAGCTATATAGCGTTCAGGAATAAATGGAGTGGTGGTAGTAGCTGGAACGACAACTATGATTTGGACAGGTTCATAGGGTCCATTTGCTACGTACTCAGGTATAGTAGGATCTGCACCTTCTAGAAATAACATCATTCAATTTTTCCAGAGAGAGAAATTGTCTCTGCTAAATCGAGGAGGTTTAGATAGTGAACCATTATCAAAATAATTTGTGTTTGTGTTTAGTGCCATATTAGAATAGCAAGAAAGAGAATAAAGCAAGATCTTGTTTATCAGATTAAACAGTCTGCTCTGATACCACTTGTTGGTCCCGGAGGTGCTTAACAAGTTTGTAGAAGGGGGGGGGGGGTTGAATACAAACACAGTATTTAAAGTTTAATAAATTGTTTATTGAATAATCAAACACAATTTACAAGTTTGTTGCGGAATAAGATTAAGACAGACTCAATCTAAACAAACTTAAAAAACACAAAGATGGTTGCACAAGAATATAGAGAATCCCCTTAGAGAGTATAGAAAACAAAGGTTTCTATTGGGGTTCAAGGATTGAGCACCCTCTCAGATGGAGAGGTGATCTTTCTATTTATACCCTATGCATTAAATGCATGGCAGGGTACTTTACACATGTCATTCAGTGATTGGCTTTGGTAGTCTGACTTTTGGGAGACATGCTTTCGGCCGTATCATGAACAGTGTAGTTGACAGAGTTGTTGTACGGTTTGTGGCAGAGATATGTCCGTTCTGACACATCGTACTGGTTGTGCAAGGTAAGACAAAAGGAAACTTGAGGCATAAGCTTTGTGATCGATTGATCGCTGAAGCTTTTCCTCATGTTCCTTCGCGTATAAGTAGAGTTGTCTTTGCTTCACTGATATCCGCATCAGGTCACTAGTAGACTTCTCTTTGTTCAGTGGCTTCGTCTTCGATTCAGCTATGAACATATGTTGACGCGAGACTTGTCTTCAGGGATTACGTTACTATTTACATTAGAACTATTAGCGATAACTGAACAGACTCAGTTTGATCACTGATAGTGAAACACTAATACATAGAAATGTTTATAAGAGATACTATCAGCGATAACTGAACAGACTCAGTCTGATCGCTGATAGTGAAACACTAATACATATTAAACGTAATTTTCACTAAGTATAAAAGAGGGTCGTTATCAAATCACTGAGAGAGCTTGGATCAACACTATATTTTGCGCCAGTTTCATCTGTTCTGCGCCAAAGTCATCAAAGTCATCAGTTTGAGTTTTTCTTCAGCAACAAAGTAATTCAGTTCTGCACCAGATTATCTGAGTTTTTCGTCAGATTATCTGAGTTTTTCGCCAAGTTCAAAATTTCGCCATCAGTTCTTCGCGAGAAGTATTTCTTTGCGCCACCTTCTCCTCACGCAAATCTCAAGTTTGCTCCATCTACTACTCGCGCAAAACAAGTTTGCGCCACCTACGACTTGCGCAAAACAAGTTTGCGCCAGTTATTGTTAGCACAAATCTCTAGTTTGCGCTAGTCTCTCTGCTTCCAGACTCGACATTTTTCAGAGTTTTACTGACATTATGGATACTTCAAACTTTTCTCTTCAAGCTGAAATCTACAAGAACGACATCATAATGTCGTTGGGAACGGATACTCGTCCTCCGGTTTTGATCAACGAGAATGAGTTTACACAATGACAAGATCGGTTCATTAACTTCAGCGAGCGTCAAGCAAACGAAGAAAACATGATGAAGTCACTTACTCAAGGACCTTTCGAAAAGCCCTTCAAAGAGATTCCCGCAACTGAAAATACACTAGCTTCTAGGACTTTGAAACCTACCGACAAATACACACCCGAAGAGCTTTTGCGATATAAAGCCGATCCTGAGCTAAATTCTAATATGATCCTAGCCTTGCCAAATCTTGTCTACAACCGGATTGACTATTACAAAAACAATCCAAAGCAAATGTGGATTAAGTTAGAGAAGATTATGCTTGGATCAGTTGTTGCAACTCTACTCCGGAAAATGCGCTACATGAACAACTTTGAGGAGTTCAAAGCCAAGGACAGTGAGTCTTTGAAGAGTGTTTTCGACAGGTTCTGGGTAGTGCTGAAAGATTTGCAAAAGATCAAAGTGACCAAGACTGAGTTAGAGACTAATCTGAAGTTCCTCAACGCTCTTCAACCAGAATGGAACAAATCATGCCACCGTTTGAGAAATGATGTTCGGGTCTCTACCATGCAAATTCAAGAGATTTATGAGATTTTGATGACATATGAGAGTATCGTCAAGGAGAAGAAAGCCAAGCTTGATAAGAAGAACAAGTCAAAGACAGTGGACCCAGTTGCACTCCTCGCGAGCCAATTGGTTGAAGAAGCATTGTCTGAGAATGCTTATGACGGGGCCACTGATGACGATGGTGAGGCACTAGAAAAAGCAATGATTCTTCTCTCCCAGCACTACCACAAAAAGTTCCAGCAGCGGTCGGGTTCCAAAAACCTTTGCTTCCCTTCGGGGTCTAAAAAGAACGAGCCTGCCAAAGTACCCGAGCCTAAGAAAGCTACTGCGTGCTTCAACTGTGGAAAGCCGGGTCACATCGCAAAGGAGTGTCGAGTAAAGGTGGTTCGGGATTCGGCGTATTACAGGAAGAAGATGGAACTATCTGAAAAGAGAGAGAATGGAATCGTTCTGCTAGCCGAAGACTAATATTGGCTAGATCACTCCGATAATGAAGCAGAAAATGAGGATACTGCTGCCATGTGCTTTATCGGAGATGATGACAGTGACAACGAGGATGAGGATACTTCTACTGACGAATCTGAGGTACCTTCCGAGTTTGATTACAAATTTATTTCATTTAAAATGAACGTCATTATAACTGATTTACATGACTTACGTTAAAAGTTTTTATCTGAAAAACATATTAATCAAGAAAAGTCTGTCTTGATTGAAAAATTGAAAATTTCTTTGAAAGATGAAAAATTCATTTTGACAGATACAAAAGAGAAATTTCAAAAGAAATTGGATGAATTAGAAAATTTAAACAAGACTTATCTTGATTCTTTGACTGAAATGACAAACATAAAAGATAGTTTTTCTGATAAAATAAATGTGTTACAAGAAAAATTATATTTGAGAGATCAAACTGAACAAACAATTTATATGAATAAACCGAGGAGTTATACTTCTATAAAAGAAAGATGGGGACTTGGTTTTGAAAATCCACATTGTTTAAACAATGTTAAAACAAAAACCCCCACTTTATATGATTTTGATTATCTAAATCTTGCAAGATATGCTCCTCAATTCAAAATTGAGTGGATGAATGAAAATCCAGAATTAGAAATCGAAAATGAGAAAAAAATGAACAACACGAGAATGGAGATTCCGTTTGTTTATACTCGTGAAAATACAAAATATTTTCCTGAAAAATCAAAGAAGTCCAAAAAATCTAAAAATGTTTTAAATGTCAAATCTTCCATTAAATCTTCATTACCAAATGATTATTTCGATATATATGTTATTAATGATAATAAGGAAAATATATCTCCGGTTTCTTATGATACTAAGAGATATATTCCCCATTTGTGTTAGAGGGCAAAATTGTTGATTTTAAAGATAAAATGGAAGACCAAAATCTTCAAAACGAATTTGAAAAAGATTTATTTCTTTTTATTATGAAATCAAGTTTTGAAGAAAATTTAATTTCTCAAAAACAAGATTTTGATGACAAAATTAATTCTGGACTTTCTACTGATTCTAAGGAAAATACGCAAGAAGTTCCATTCAGTGATAGTTTGCGCCAACGACTGGTAGAGCAAACTGATAGTTTGCGCCAACAGTTGGTAGCGCAAAGTACAGATTGCGCCACCAGTGGGTCGTGCAAATGTTGTTCAGACTTGTGTTTTTTTGAAAATTATAACTCCGAGGCTAGTTCAAAATCGATGAATAATCAGTTTGGTTTCTTAGATAAAATCTCTTTTTCAAATTCAAAGCTTAAATCGGAATTTCTTGATGACTCTTTTACGCTAAATGATGAGTATTATAAACCAAAGCGTAAAAGAAGAAGGTCAAGGAAGTCAAAGAAGCAAGCTAATGTCATTTCTGAAAATTCTAATTTTTTCGATTCTAATGTTCCAGATAGGACTTTGAGGAATTCTACAAGGCAGATATGGAGGATCAAGCAGAAATCAAACGAATCTGCAATTCAAGAGGATAAATGTGTAGATAATCTTTGTAGTAGTGATTCATTTGCTGTTTGTAATAAAATTTCAAAATACTCAATAAAGCAAATGATTCAAATTGCAAAAGATTTCTCATATTCTTCCTCTGGCTCTAGTTCAGATGATTATGCTTCATCTTCTTCTAATGATTATGTTTATATCTCTGATAATTTGTTTGTCAAATCTAACAACTTTTCTCGTTTTAGAAATGCAACTAACAAACCTGGATCCAAATTTAAGTGGATTCCAAAAGCTAAATCTGTTTTGCAGGCATCCAAAACTTAAAGAGAAATCAGAACTTCGACTTGTAAACATATCTGTTTAGGACTCGTTCTTCAAATGTTAACGACTTCTGAGTAAAGCAGCTCCGGACTCGCTCTTCACTGTGTTTAGCTTTTGAGAAACTGTGAGCGCATCTACTTCAAATTCCGCTGCACCTATCTCTGACAGTGATGCTGTTCTAGTTACATCAAGCCCTGAATAAGTGCACTTCAAACACATTGATATGAGACACTAATTCAATAAACATCATGTGGAAGAAGGTATTATTGAATTATTTTTTGTTCCAACTGAATATCAACTTGCCGATTTTTTTTTCAAAAGCCTTAGATGAAAATCGTTTTAATTTTCTGCTTTCAAAATTCGGCATGTTGAATTTTAAAAGTTTAAACCTACACAAATTTTATTCTATAAAGTAAAATTTTTACAATTTTTCTTTCTTTTGAATAAAAATGTGTGTCTAGGATAAATTTTCAGGTTGATTTGTTTATATCTAAGTTTTATATGTTCAACTTTCAAGTATTCAAAGATCGAAAGGTCAGCAAAACATGTTTGAAATTTTGAGAATGCTTTAAAGTTGTGTCATTCAGAATATTTATAGTTTACAATGCTTAGAAAACCTAAAAAGTCAGAATTATGGATCATAATGAAAATATGGGCTAAACACTTAGATGTAAAACTGAGTGATTGAGATGAATATTAAATATATAAAATTAAGAAATCATTAAGTTTAAAAGTTTGTACCTGTGACCTTTCTGGTTTGGGAAAATAAGTTCCGTGGGATGCTTGTCATCTGGTCCCCTAAGGTCAATTGGTCTGGGAGTGATCGAACCCAAATCCTTCTATAGAACCAGATCGAAAGTCATGTTCTACTGGTATGAATGAGTTTAAGATGTGTCGATGTAGCCTTTCTGATCTGGGAGAGTAAGTTCCAAGGGGTGCTTGACACCTAATCCCCTAAGGCCAAATGGTCTGGGAGCGGCTGACCCAAATCCTGCAATAGGATCAGATAGAAAGTTACATTTACGACATGTTTTTTACTTACAAAACCTTTTGGTTAAAAAGATGCCAAAGTGCACAAGCTTAAAATATGCCAAAGAGCACAATCATGTGAAGATGCCAATGTGCACATATTATAGAAAGATGCCAATGAGCACACATCTTATGATACTTGGTGATATTTCTGAGTTGCGATAAACCTATAAATTTGTGAAAGTCTTAATTCTTGTCAGATTAGTGTGAGTAAAGGCAAAGTTCTCTATTATATTTTTAGAATTACATTTACATGAAGCTAATCAAAGTTCGCATGCTAGCACACTGAATAGATTGATGAATGTTTTTGAAAGTGAATATGTAATAACTTGATATGCAATGAAACTTGTATCTGTATCCGAAAACATACATTTGATTTCAATTGATTGATTAATTTGTGATATTTTACTGAGTAGAATTTAATTTGTATAGTGTTTAAAATTTTATATATTTAGTTGTTTCAAAATACATATACAGTATATTTTTCTTGCTATGTTGATGCTTTTTTTCTTGTGTTCTCATATCTGTGTAAGTGGGTTTGTGCATATTTCAAGGGGGAGTGAATAAGGAGAAAATTCTGAAAGTACATCTGATGATATCTCATTTCGAGGGGGAATACATAAAGTAAATACAGTGAACAATGCATGTGTGTAGGTGGAGTAAAAAGAGCTCAACAGATTAATCATTTCAAGTCTCATGTCACATTTGCGCCTCCTATAGATTTCTTGCTAGCTACTTCGACTCAGTCTTGCAGATCTGAAGATGTCTCGTCTCCAGCATAGACATGACCAAGATGATCCAGATCATCAAGGTCATGAGGGGGAGAAGTTAAAGAGAGACAAAGAGTTAAAAGTCTATCTGCTCAAGATTCTATTTCTTCAGCTATACTAGTTCTTCTGCTGTTCCGGATCCGACCACCACAACTTATTCAAGTACATTTGAAATAGGTGCGTCATCTAGAGCACAAGCTGATGTTCCTATTTCTGAACCGAATGTTCAAGCTTATTACAAACAGGTCTAGTCTTGTCAAGGCAACAAAGACATCATATATTGAAAGATGCTGAGAAGAATTTTTTTTTAGTCAAGAAGCTTCGCTAAGACGCTTAGAAGGTCTGTTTTGAGTTCGAAGATGGGTGTATCAATCTACATTGAAGACCGGAGCGCCAATGATTACTAAGGGGGAGATTGTTAAGTCAGATTTTATAGTAATCATTGTATTTATAGTCTTGTGCTAATACTGTGTTCTAAGAGCTTTTCTATCTTGTATTGGCCAAGGGTATTTAAGTCCCTTGTGGCCTTTGTGTTTGTAAGACTTTAGTGCATTCCTTGAATACACATACTTTGGCGTATCATACCTTCTCTCTCTACTTTCTCTCTCTAAGTTTAGATCAATCCTGGATTAACAGTTTTTACTAGTGATTCTGTCCTTTTTGAGTTTAGCTTTGAATTTTAGGCCTGAACAGATTGCTAAACCTTCTCTATTTACATGATTAATTAACTCACCGTAAGTTAAATCTCTATAAGGAATTTGATTATTATATTTTTCTCTTAGATTATTTCTAATCTTTTCTGCGAATAAGTTTGGTAATCCTGCTGTTGGGTTTTAGTAGAATTTGTAACCGATAAAACGCAGCGAAAAATTAAAATAATTTTGGTTACAACTAATATAGAAAACTTTTCTAAATAAACCTTAAAACCCAATTGGATCCAATGATGCATTTAATTAAAATAAACCACGCCATAGGGGGTTTAGAATATGTACCTTTCAAGATCTGACGAGATTAAAACTGAAGCACCAAGAAACCAAAGTAGGTTTCCTTTATCGGTAGTCCACACACGAACACGTTTCCCGTTTCCACCGGGTGCTAGCCCAATAACCCTAAATCTATATTTGTTTTACAAAAAAGAAAAGGGTTTCTTTTCTGTATTTTTCCTGAAAGGCTATTCTAATTCGATTGTCCATTAAATGGTTTAGCCTAACCCCTTATTTATACCAGAAGAATTATAGTTAGACTATAATTCAATTAAGAATTAAATAAGGTTTAGTAATTATCTGTAATATTCAAATTCAAATTCAAATATATATATATATATATATATATAATTATCCTTTTAAACTTTAAAATACAATTATATAATTACAAATAATTCCCCGTAGTTAACATAATTACGTTTTCACCTTGTAATTATCATAATTACAGTTTAACACATATTTTCATAAAATCCGGGTTTCTACAAATGGAAACAAACGCATTCTTTGTGTGCGACCCTATAGGTTTACATACTCCTCAGCAGTATGTCTGTGTGACACGTGTTGTGGGCATATAATAACTTACATTCTCCCACTTGCACACGATACACAGTAACACAGACGATGGTAAGCGTCTAGCAACACGTCACCGCCCCCAAGGCTATGTAAATGTGCTTTTACCTTCGAGCAATTTGATTGATCTAATCAATCATATAGTAAAATCATTCATTATCCATTTGCTTCACGATATTTTGTTTTGAACTTAAGGCATAGATCTATCTCATCCTTTATTGTTCAAAGAATATGTTTCTCGATCCCAACATATTTAATTATACAAGTACCATTAGTCCAACTAATCCACTTGTTCATGCATGTAAATCAAACTATGTAATCGAGGGGCCCAGAAATATCTCTCTCATCTTGAGAGGAGCAAATCCCATATTGCATGTACACGACTAACTACACAATTCATGTTATACCTAATATAGGCCTTATGATTGCCTGGTTAAGGGTAACGTTAGACTATATCAAAGTATAACACTCCTTGTGCATTAGATCCCAATGCACATCTCAGGTCTGAGGATAAATAGTGTTGTACTATTTCAAGACTCACCTTATGACGCCGATCTATGAGGTGATCTTGACCGTGGGTCTTGTCCAACGCCTTGTGCTCCGACAAGCGCATGTGACTCTGGTTGCACCTTGTGCACTTCCAACTTGGACTATGACCAGACTTCACAATGATCTTGATTTATTACTAGTCCCCTAGTAATAAGTGATCAAGGACAGTTCTAAATAATATGATCATCATATTTATTTAAGGATACTTAAATATGCTAAAACGAACACAGAGATGTTTAATGTATATACTCATACCCAGTATGCCATATCAGATAAAAACATAACTGTTTTAATATTCCAGAAAGTTTAAAATTTACTAAAATTATTATTCAATATAAAAATCCTCAAGCCTATAACATGAACATCATGTTTATTTTGAGACATAGGCTTGACAAGTAGATTTATATGTAAGCTCTTACAGCTCATAGTACCTCCGTTTAATACATATATCCCTATTACAGTTTAAGTCATTACAGTCAGTTTGGAAACTAGCATATGTGTATCCTTAAACACACATATCTATTTCATGACCGTTGTACAGTAAGAACATATCTTTAGTTCTTCTCAGATACTTTAGAATATTATTTACTGCTACCCAGTGAGCATCACCTGGGTTTAACTGATACCTGCTCGTCATGCTTAGGGCATACGAGACATCTGGTCTATAATATGGCATACATAATTGAACCGATGGCCGAAGCATAGGGAACACTCTTCTTGCGGTTCATGTCCTTTTTAGATATAGGACTCTGAGTTTTGCTCAGATGTACACCATGTACCATTGGCAAGTTTCCTATTTTAGAACCCTCCATCTTGAAGCGTCTTAAGATCTTGTCAATATATGTTCTTTGGCTTAATCCGATTAAGCGTTTTGATCTATCACGATAGATCTTTATACCAAGGATATAGGCTGCTTCTCCTAGACCGTTCATCGCGAAAACACTTCCCTAACCAGGCTTTTAGACCTTTAAGGGTAGGGATGTCATTTCCGATTATTAATATATCATCGACATATAGGATCAGGAATACTACTATGCTCCCACTGACTTTCTTGTATACACAAGGTTCATCTTCGTTCTTTAAGAAACCAAATTCTTTAATCTTTTCATCAAAACGAAGATTCCAACTACGAGATGCTTGCTTCAGTCCATAAATGGACTTTTTGCAATTTACATACCTTTTCAAGAAAATTTGGATGTTTAAAACCTTCTGATTGTACCATGTACACGTCCTCGATTAAAGTTCCGTTAAGGAACGCGGTTTTAACATCCATTTTCCATATTTCATAGTCATGATATGCAACTATGGCAATAAGTATCTTGATGGATTTAATCATGGCTACTAGAGAAAAAGTTTCATCATAATCTACTCCATAAGTCTGAGTGAAACCTTTAGCTACCGGCCTAGACTTATAGGTATGTACAATCCCATCCATGTCAGTTTTCTTTTTGAATACCCACTTGCACCCTACGACTTTGCATCCAGTAGGTGCATCTACCAAGTTTCAAACTTGTTTATCTGACATGGATTGTATTTCAGCCTTCATGGCATCTTGCCATTTATCAGATTTTAAACCTGATATGGCTTCCTGGTAGGTTATGGGTTCATCATGAACTGTATCGTCATCGCCAATGAGATAACCATATCTCTCAGGCTCTTGAAGACTCCTACTCGATTTTCGGATTGTTTGTATCTCGTCATTACCTTAAACAATTTGTTGGGGCTCAACATCATGTTGATTGTCAGTATCAACCATTGTTTCATCTTGTGGTTCTTGAATTTCTTCAAGATCTACTGTATCCCCCGTTGTGGTTCTTGATAGAAAATCATTTTCTAGGAACTCACCGCGGCGCGCAACAAAAACTTTGTTCTCGCTGGGTTTGTAGAAGTAATATCCAACTGTCTCTTTTGGATATCCTACAAAGATGCATCTTTCAGACCTTGAATCAAACTTCCCAGAAGCTTCTTGCTTAACATAAGCTTCACAGCCCCATATTCTCATATATGACAGTTTTGGGATCTTCCCAGTCCATAGTTCGAAAGGGGTTTTATCGGTCTTTTTGGTTGGCGCATTATTTAATATTCGGGCAACTGTTTCTAAAGCATAACCCTAGAAACTTTTTGGCAGATTGGTACGACTCATCATAGAGCGAACCATGTCCAACACGGTTCTATTCCTTCTTTCGGACACACCGTTATGTTGCGGTGTTCCGGGAGGAGTTAATTGGGATACTATCCCGTTATCTCTTAGATGGTCAATTGGTTTAGATATTCATGACCTCGATCTAACCGAAGCATCTTTATCCTTTGCCAAGTATACTCACTACTTCATTCTAAAACTCTTTGAAAATTTCAAAGCCTTTATATTTGTTCTATTAAGCAAACATACCTATGTCTACTGAAGTCATCAGTAGGATGTAATGAAGTAGTGATGACCGTATCTTGTGACATAACTATAAGTCTCACATACATCAGTATGGTAAACCCCTAATAGTTCTTGTGGCCCTTAAAGGTTTACCCTTTGAAGGCTCTTTTGTCATCTTGACTAACAAGATACACATATATCATATGAATCATCATATGATTCCAACTCTCCATCCGCCTGGAGTTTGGCTATGTGTTTCTTGTTTAAATGTCACAAATAGATCAGTTTTAAGCCCTGATTAATTCGTTATAATGATTTATAATTACAACTATTAATTTCATAAAACATTTATTAAGATAAAACGAAAATTTATTTCTAAAACATAAATTCAGTTCGTTGTAATTGAGAAAATGAAACTAAATTCCTAGTAGCACTAGGTATATGATGACACTTGCTAAGTGTTAATGTAAGACCATCTGGAAAGTTCATATCATATGTCCATTTGAGCAACAGCTAGCTTAGCTTCATTTGGTCTGGTTTCATCTTCTCTTCACTTCTTATTTCTTGAAAAAGTAGTACTAATATGAGTATCATACTCAATATGTAACACTTAGTCAGAAGTGAATTAAATCAAATGGTAAACATACCTAAAGGCCCGACTCTGGTAGCCTTTTGTTTTTTGATTTCTGCCAATCGGGTTGGACAAGTTCTCATTTGGTGCCCATGGTGAAAACAATTATACCATACTGCAACCTCAGAATTTTCTCCTTTGCCCTTATATATGTTGGATCTTCCAACATATGTTTTACCCTTGGTTATCTCCCCTTTTTCTTGATTATCCCACTGTCAGGTTTGATCATCAAAGCCTGTTTTGGTTTGATTGAACCCAACTTGGATTTCATATCCTTCTCAGTAGTTTTAAGTAAGCTGTAAAGCTCTGTGAGAGTTTTATTCAAACCTTTCATATTATAGCCCTTAATGAACTGCTTATATGTTTTGGGTAGAGAATTGAGAACCATATCGATTTCCAACTCTTGACCCAGTGGGAAACCAAGATGGGTCAGTTGGTCAAAGTACCCTTTCATTTTCAAAATGTGGGTACTAACTGACGAACGCTCAGTTATTTTACAAGCACACAATGCTTTAATTGTATCAAATCTCTCTCGTTTTATTTGTAACCGAAACATAGAATTCAGTGAAGATATCATATCCCAAGCAATCATGTTTTGTTGATCCAAACTCTCTCAGTGATTTGATAACGACCCTCTTCTATACTTAGTGAAAATTACGTTTTAATATCTATTAGTGTTTCACCATCAGCGATCAGACTGAGTCTGTTCAGTTATCGCTGATGACCTTTCTTGTAAACATTTCATATGTATTAGTATTTCACTATCAGCGGTCAGACTAAGTCTGTTCAATTATCGCTGATACTCTCTGATGTAAACAGTTAACGTAATCCCTGAAGACAAGTCTCGCGTCAACAGATGTTCATAGCTGAATCGAAGACGAAGCCACTGAACAAAGACAAGTCTACTAGTGAACTGATGTGGATATCAGTGAAGCAAAGACGACTCTACTTATACGCGAAGGAACATGAGGAAAAGCTTCAACGATAGCTGAACTTCTTTGTATCTCTGAAGGAAGAGATATTCAGCGATCAAACGATCACATAGCTTAAGCCTCAAGTCTCCTTTTGTCTTACCTTGCACAACCAGTACGATGTGTCAGAACGGACATACCTCTGCCACAATTCGTACAACAACTCTATCAACTACACTGTTTATGATACGGCCGAAAGCATGTCTCCCAAAGTCAGACTCTCTCAGCCAATCAATGAAGGACACGTGTAAAGTGCCCTGCCATGCATTTAATGCATAGGGTATAAATAGAAAGATTACCTCTTCATCTGAAGAGAGTGCTCACCTCTAGCCTTCATCTTTCTATCTTATAGAAACCCTTGTTTTCTATACCTCTCCAATCCCCATTCTCTATATTCTTGTGCAACACTCTTAGTGTTTTCTTAAGTTTGTTTAGATTGAGTTCTACTTAATCTTTTTCCGCAACAGACTTGTAAATTGTGTTTGATTTATCAATAAACAATTTATTAAACTTTAAATTATGTGTTTGTATTCAACACCCCCTTCTACAAACTTGTTAAGCACCTCCGGGACCAACAAGTGGTATCAGAGCAGACTGTTTAATCTGATAAACAAGATCTTGCTTTATTCTCTTCCTTGCTATTCTAAAATGTCACTTAACACAAACACAAACTACTATGATAATGGTTCACTTTCTAAACCTCCCCAATTTAGCAGAGATAACTTCTCTCTCTGGAAAAATCGAATGATGCTATTTCTTGAAGGTGCAGATCCCACTATACCTGAGTACGTAGCAAACGGACCCTATGAACCTGTTCAAATCACAGCTGCCGTTCCAGCTACTGCCACCACTCCATTTATTCCTGAACGCTATATTGCTAAGGAAATCAGACAATGGAGTGATGAGGACAAAAAGAAGGTTGGTATCGATGCAAGGGCAAAGACCATTATCTTTATGGCTCTGCCTGATGAAGTTTTCCATTCCATCATGCATCTTAAAACTTCTAAAGAAATGTGGGAAACCATATGTGTTCAATATGAAGGCGCCAATGAAATCCAAGAGACTCGAAAGATTAACTTGGTAAGACAGTATGAAAGTTTCATCGCTGGTAATAATGAATCTCTCTCTGATGTTCATCAGTGGTTTAACTGCTTAATCATTGATCTAAGAACCGTTGGCAGGACCTATTCTAATTCTGAGGTCCTAACAAAATTCTTAGAATGTCTTTCTGAATGCTGGGACAGTTATTCAATATGTCTCAAGCTGACAAAAGACTTAAATTCTCTTTCTCTCAGCACCTTGTATGGAATATTGCTCAACTATGAGCAATCAAACCTTTTGAAGAAGAATCTTATAAAAGATTCTAAAGACTCCAAAAGCACTTCTGTTGCTTTAGTCTCTTCAGAGATAATTCCATCTCAGCGATCTACTCTTACTATCACTGAGTTAGATTCTGAATCTGAGGATATATCAGACACTGATCTTTCAGAGTTTGATGAATCCTTAGCACTCTTGACAAACTCTTTCAAGAGATTTGCAAGAAAGAGCAATTTCAAAAGAAATAAGCCTCTCTCTCTCACTGATAAGCCAAAATCAACCCCTGTTGATAAGGCTTCTGCTACTTGCTATAACTGTGAAAAGATTTCATTATATAATACCCGAACCCGACCGACATCAATCCGAAACCCGACCAACCCAAACCCGAAACAACCTAAAATCCGAAACTTAAAATTTGGGTTTTGATTTCCATATCCAAAATCCTATCGTGATAAATTAGTTTTATGTTTTTGATAATCTTTTGCACGATGTATTAGTGATGTAAATTAGTTTTATGTGATATAATCTATGATTTTTCATCAGGGGTAAATTCGTCATTTAACCAGTCTAGTCCTGTTCTCTCCAGTTCTGTCATGTCTTGCCAAATGCTGGACAACTATCCTGTTCTGTCCTGTTCCATCTTGTCCTGTCCTATCTTGTTTGCGTACCAAATACACCCTTAACAACCCAAATCATCTGATCTCTCCTAGATGCTTTCTTTCCAGATTTTGAAAAACAAGTAGCCTTTTTATCAACAAACTTGACATAGAATGAACTTGAAGATTGTTAGTCCATGAAATCAAGCAATCAAACAAGATATGACAATTTAGATCATGTTCTAGAGAGAGAGAGAGAGTAGAGAGAGAAAAATCACAAGTCGTATATCTCACAATGTCATATGTGTTACAATGTTACATGAACTCTCACAAAGCTAAACTCTCATATGCCTTGCTTCTACATATTCTACTTGTACTCTCAAGCTACATACCTATTTATATGATTGACTTCACAAGACTTGACTCTATTTGACTTTACAGACTTTGACCTTTCTAGACTTAAATCTTGGATACAACAATACACTAATAATCTCCCCCTTTGTATTCAAGATTTAAATTTTTTTTGACAATAGTCTTCAGCTCTTGATTCTTCAAAATTTAACTCTGACATCTTTAAACTTTGAAGCTCTAGCAATCTTCAATCTTTCAGCTTTTGAAGAATCTTGAAAAGTCTTTGACAAAGTCTTTGAGAAGTCATCAAGCCTTGAACTTGAAATTAAACTCTTTGAAACTTCTTTGAACTTTTTGATCTTGAGGAATCTTTCAAAACTTGTATCTTCATCTCTGTGATCTCTGATCAGTCTTCGAAAAACAAACTTTCTCGAATCATCTTTGAAACATTATCTTGATAAATACTTTCATCTGTCTTGAATTTGAGAATATTCATTTGACTAGAAATTCCAAATATGTCTCTCCCATTTTGTTAAACTTTCATTTGACATGACAATATTCATCTGACTTGAAACTTTCAGATTATGTTCTCCTTTTTCTTCAGAATATCTTTCAAACTTTACTTAATCTTTCAGATTTGACTTGAAAATCCTGAATATCTCCCCCTTTTTGATGAATTGTGAGAAACAAAATAATCAAAACCTTTTCAAGTCATCTCAGTCTTTGAAAATTTATCTCCCCCTTTTTGATAAACTGACATTCTCCGCCCTTTTAATTTGAGTATCCGTCAATTCATAAAATGTATATACCTGAATCTTTTCAAATTCAGATATAATAAATGTTGTAACGCTGAATCAACAAATGAAATAGTTAGAATGCCTGTAAGTAGCACGGTGCCACTTTGTACAACGGGTGTACATTGAAAAGGAGTTTTTGTGATGTTCACTCCACCAGGGCTTCCATTCAATCATCGAAAAACCACAAAGGAAATTTCTATTAATGTTATGACAAGAAAACATATTCCTTGTGTGTACGTGAAAGTGTAGAATGATTGAAGCTACTTTAAACTTTTACAGGCTCAAAATGTGTAAACTGTTGAGACAGCAACAAGTACTACACGGACTCAATGTGCATGAAAGAGGTGCGAAGGTGGGGTAAACTTCCTTCTTTTTCAATATCTAAATCTTCCGAGTGAAGACTAGATAACAGATGTGCTGCGTTCCCAAAGAAAATTGAAACATTTCTTTGTTAAGAAATAAACGAGTGGTTGGTGGGGTAATTGCAAGAGTTGGCATGGGCTTACTGCCTTTTTCAATGTTGGTCACCAAAGAATGTGAACCAATCAGTAGATATGGCTGTCCGACTCAGAAAGTGGTTGGTGTAGAGTTTTAATATTCTTTTAACTCTGTTCTCACACCCTCTTTCTTTTAAACAATTAAGCTTACTTCTAACCAAACTCTCTTTTACATTTTTCCGCTCCACACACTGAGAAAAACTCAATCGGATGAGTTATCTCCCCCACTCTTTGATTTAAAACCCCTCACCACTCAATCACTCTAGGATTACTTCCGAGGTAGGAAACACTGGTTAACGTGAATCCATGGAAGTCCTGTTTAAGTTCTTACACTGATCCCATGTAATTTTGTCCTAAAAAGATGTGTTTCTCAACAATTTAACTTGAACAATTAAGCACACATATAACATTGTCAAAATGTCTGCTTATCAAATATATGAATGAAATTTGAGCATTTGAACTTTGAAGATCTCTCAAAACTAGGAAATTGAATGAATGAAATGAAATCAAAAGAATTGTTTTGAGAATCTGACAATGTATCAATCAGATCAAATATCATAAGATATGAACGTGAAATGGTTAGGGTATCAAAGAAATTGATAGTTTGTTTATATGAACGAATATAAACAATTTAGAAATGAACGCTCAAAGATAGAAATGATGATTTATGCTCAACAACATTGAATTACAAACGAGGGTATTACCATCGAAAATTTGTTTCTTTATGAGACATGGTAATAACAAAATCAATATGAAGTACTAAACCGATGTGTGTGAATACTTGATAGTATATAGACAAGATAATACACAAGTATTGATCTTTGGAAACACACGGTCAGTTAAACATTGACGCTAAATTATGAAAAAACATTTAAAATCACACTTCTAAATTCATAAAATATTTTGAGAACCAGAAGTGGTTTGAACATTTCAGAAAACATTTTTCATGATTCAGAGTTGTTCTTCTTTCAAACAATCAGAGATCTAGATCAGAAGATACTTACATTTAAGCTCCCCCTCAATTGATGATAAAATGATTTATATTCTGATAAGCTCCCCCTGAATATTTGCATAATATCCTCATTTTAAACATTGAAGACCGAGTCCTAAACTGATGTGTTTAGAAATCATAGTCCTTTAACATTTAAGAATGGGTCTTGAACTGAAATATTCAAGAACCAAAATCTTTAAAGTCCGGGTTTTGAACTGCTTTGTTCAAAAGCCATATTTTTGAACATTGAGGAACGAGTCCTGATCTGTATATAATCAGAAGTCGTCATTCTTTGACTTTGAAGTCTGAGTTCTTAGCTAATTTACTCAGAAGTCGTTAATCTTTCTCCCCCTAAACCTGTGGTACCTGCAAAACAAAACAGATTTGACATGTTTTGGTACCCACTAGTATTTGGGTCCTGGTTGGTTAGATTTTGGAATCCACTTCTGATTAGATTTAAAACTTTTAAGTTTACTTTTTCGAGAAGTAATTCTGTAAGTTCCATACCAGTTATGAGCAGATTCTTTTTGAACAAAATCATTCTCTCCACAGTAAGAACATCATATTTTCTTTTGAGCAATTCTAATCAAATGATTAGCTGAATAAAACATATCAGGTTTACCAAAAGATTTACCTTTGTGTGCATTGTTCTTCTTGGCATTTGTTATGGATGCTGATGATTTGTCAATCTTCTTGTCATCCGGAGAACCTTTCACTCTCCAGACCGTCTGACCTTTCTTTGAATTATGCTTTTCTAGAGATTAACATAAAAGCTTGCGGGACTATCAACAAACTTGTCATAAAACAGATTAGATGGACGAATCTGATCTGATTTGACAATGTTTGATTTCACACTTGACCTTTTTGAAACATTTTTATGAATTGAACTTGAAGCAGTTTTGAAAGAACAAAATGATTCTGTTGAATTGTCATAAGGTGATTAATTTATCACATTAGTTGAAATCTTATCTGACAATTCAACATTTACAACTTCAAGTTGTTTTATCTTTTCAGTTAACAAGAGTCTTTCTTCAGAAAGTGTGTCAAATTTCTTTTTCAAATCAGTTCTTGCCATCTGTTCTTTTAAAATGTCTGAAGATAGAACAAATATCTTTGTTGAGAGCTTAGATATTTCACTTTCAAAGATTTGACGTTCTTGCTCAAATACATTTTCTAAGTTCTTGTTTTTTCTCAGAAGTTTCTTTGAAAATCCCAGCATTTTTCTTTTCAAACCTTTTATTTTCAGAATCAAAAGACTTTTTCTTCTCTTGAAAGATTTGTCTTTCTTTTTCAAGTAAGTCTTGTAATGTAGAAATCTGCTTAGGAAGTTCAAGATTTTTATTTTCAAGAACTTTTCTCTCTTTTACAAAAGTATCTCTTTCAGTAATTAAAATCTTTTCAAATTCTGATAATTGCTTTGAGAGTTTTAAACATCTTAGCTCTAAATCCTTTTTCTCTTGAAAAGCTTTCTTGGGAAAATCAGATAGCTTTTGACCGTAGATTATCTCCAGATCAACTTTGACATTATCTGCATTGAGATTTTTCATCAGATCAGCATTTTTGGCTTCCAATGCAGAAATTTGATCTTCAAAAGCTTTAAACTTGATGTGTAGATCAACTTATTCAACTTTCAGCTCCGATGAATTTTGTTCAGTTGTCTTCAGCTTGCTTTGAAGATTGGTTATCTTTCTTTCTTTCAATTTTATTTCTTTCTCTCTTGCCTCAATAATATTCTCTTTCATAGCATTATCTTTCTCTCTTGTCTTAATAATATCTTCTTTCATTTCAATTTCTTTCTCTCTTGCCTTAATGATACCTGCAAAATCAGATTTAATATGATCAATACATTTTGCACATTCAGAAGTTTTATCAGAATTAACAAATTTAGTTTTCAACTCCTGAATCTGATTTAGAAGAACTGAATTCTGAATCTTCAGTTTATCACGTTCAACTTCTATGACAGGTATTTCAGGCATGTACATGATGGCACAGTCTCTCCCTGATAAAATAGTAGACATCTTGAATGTTATGCTTGAAATGATCGTCCAAAATATTCAGATAAAAAATTTGACTTGAAAGAAAAACTTGAAAAACTTATAAAAAATTCTAAGTCACAAACTCCTAGAACAAAGAAACTCGCAGAATACTGTAGAAGGAGTTCGCGCAAACAGGCTTGTGCACGTAGAAGGTTCACGCAAAACACTACGTGCTCGTTTTAGGTTTGCGCAGATAGAGATGTATGTGTTTCTGGACTTTACTTCTCGCAATACCTTTGCGTGTTTTGGACTTAGAAATTTTTTGATCCTTTAGCTTCTCGAAATGCCTTTGTGTTAATACTGATTTTGTAGTAATAATTGTAATTATTTTCCTAGTCTATACTGTGCTTAGAGTGCTTATCTGTGATGTTAAGGCTAGGGGTATTTAAGTCCCCATAGGCCTTTGTTTTTGTAATCTTTGCTCTTACTTTGAATATATCAGATTACCTTTGGCGCTTCTACTTTCTCTCACTAGATTTAGACCGATCTTGGACTTTCAATTGGTATCAGAGCTAATCTGAATCTGAGAGGACTGAGAGAATTCGTGTTTTGATTTTGAATTTGTGATTTAAAGCAGAAAATTTGATCGATTTTCTTAATTTTTTTTCAAGAAAATCTCGTTTTTTGCTTTTTCATCAAATTTGGATTGTTTTGTGACTGAATTTGTTTGAAATTTGGTTTGTTGAATTCGTTTATAATAGAAGATCATTTGTTATTCACATCATTTTTCAAAATATTCAAGTTAAGAAGTTGAATTTTGAGAAATTTCATTTTTTCTGGAAACGAGTTTTTGACGTACTGTGTGATTTACGAAATCTTGATTTTGTGGTGTTTAATCATTTTTGTTGAGCAAAATGTGTTAGAAATCTGTTTTCGTTCAATCTAGTGTGAATTTGTTGCATTAATTTCTTGGATATAATCAAATTGTGCAAGTTTTTCTTGATTTTCAGAACTTTGCGCCATATCTGAACTTTGCGCTAGTTCATCTCAGGTTTGCGCGAAGTTCATCTGGTTTGCGCTAGATTCATCGAGTGCCATCTACGTCATCACGAGAAGTTCAGACTTTGCTCTGTGTTTATCACGCGAACTTTAGTTTGCGTCTCTTTCTGTTCACGAGAAGTGAACTTTGCGTCTCCAGTGCATCAAGCAAAGCTCAGTTTGCGTTTCATTCAGCTCACGCAAAGTTTCTTTGCATTATCAGCAGCTCACGAGAAGTATAGTTTGCGTCTCAAGTTTCTCAAGCAAAGATCAATTTGCGTCTCTCTTTGTTCGTGAAAAGTTGTTTACGCCTCGAGTTCATCACGCAAACCTCAGTTTGCGCGATCAACACCTCACGCAAAGACAAGTTTGCGTCATCTGCTTATCATGCAAAGCTCTTCTTGCGTTTCACTTGGCTCGCGCAAAGCTCTCTTTGTGCCACCAACTGCTCACGCAAACCTCAAGTTTGCGCCAATTTACATCTTCCAGACTTTGATTTTTTCAGATTGTATTTGTGTTCAAAATGTCTCTGCAAGCTCAAGTTTATAAGAATGACCTGATGATGTCATTGGGGTCTGACACACGTCCTCCTGTACTGATCAACGAGAATGAATTTGAACAGTGGCAGGACCGATTCATTAACTTCATATAAAGAGAACCGAATGGGGATAACATGATGAAATCTCTGACTGAGGGTCCTATGGAGAGGCCGATGAAAGTTATACCAGCTACTGCAACTACTCTGGCTTCAACTGTTGAGAAGTCTCTGAGGGAGTATGATGCTGATGAATTATTGAGATATCAAGCTGACAGTCAGGCAAAGTCTAATCTGATTCTTGCTCTACCAAATTCGATTTACAACATAATTGATTGCTTCAAACAGAATCCTATGCTTATGTGGACTCAATTGGAAAAGATCATGCTTGGTACAGCTGTGTCAACTCAACTGCGTCAAACCAGATACATGAATAATTTTGAGGAGTTCAAAGCTAAGGATGGGGAAAGTCTGAAGAGCATATTTGATAGATTTTGGGCTGTCATCAATGATCTGTATAAGATCAAAGTTACCAAGACTGAATTGGAGGCCAACCCGAAGTTTCTGAATGCACTCCAACCTGAATGGAGCAAATCATGTCATCGGATGAGAAATGATGTCAGGATTTCTACTATGCCCATTCAGAAATTGTATGAAATTCTGATGACTAATGAATCCATGGTGTTGGAAAAGAAGGCAAAGTTGGATAAGAAGAATAAGCCTAAGTTAGTGGATCTGATTGCTCTTCTGGCTAGCCAACTGGCTGAGCAAGCTTTATCTGAATCTGCTTTTGATGGTTCCACAGAAGATGATGGTGAAGCCTTGGAGAAAGCAATGATACTTCTCTCACAACACTATCAGAAAAAGTTTCAGCGTAGAACTGGATCTAACAATATCCGTTTCACTTCCGGCTCAAAGAAAGTTGAACCTGGTGCACCATCAAAGGCATACACTCCAAAATATGAACCAGTTAAGGTGACTGAACCGAAAAAGGAAGAGAAAAAGGTGATGAACTGCTTCAACTGTGGCAAACCGGGTCATATAGCAAAGGATTGTAGAGTGAAGGTTGTTAAGGACTCAACTTTCTACAGAAAAAATGGAACTGGCTGAGAAGAGAGAAAACGGAACTATTCTGATGGCTGAGGAGGAGTACTGGTTGGATCATTCAGATAACGAGACTGAAAATGTAGAGACTGCAGCCATGTGCTTCATAGGTGATGACAAGAGCGATGATGAAGAAGATGACACTTCCACTGATGATTCTGATGTAATTTCAGAGTTTCATGTTAACTTTGTTTCTTCTCAACTGAACGTTATTGTCAATGCTTTACATGATTTTCGTTCCAAGTTCATATCTGAAAAGCTTGAAAATCAAGAAAAGTCTGTTTTGATTGAAAAACTGAAGATTTCTCTGAAAGATGAAAAGATCATTTTAAATGACACAAAAGAGAAATTTCAAAAGAATTTGAATGACTTAGAATTATCAAATCAGACTTATCGTGATTCTTTGACTGAATTGACTGATTTGAACAAAAGTTTATCTGATAAAATAATTGTGTTAGAAGAAAAATTGTATAAGAGAAACCAAACTGAGCAGACTATATATATGAATAAGCCTAGGAGTGATGAGGCTATAAAAGAAAGGTGGGGTCTTGGTTTTGAAAATCCTCATTGTCTAAACAATGTTATTTCAAAAACCCCAACCTTATATAATTTTGATTATCTAACTCTTGCGAATTATGCTCCTCAATTTAAAATTGACTGGTTGAATGAAAAGCAAGTTTTAGAAATTGAAAATCAAAAGAGGATGCATAACAAGAAAATGGAAATGCCATTTGTTTATACGTCTAAAAATGCCAAGTATTTTCCTGAGAAAACGAAGAAGTCCAGAAATTCCAAAAATGTTTTAAATGTCAAGTCTTCCAATAAATCTTCATTTCCAACTGATTTTGTTGATATATATGCTAATAATACTAAGGATAATGTATCTCCAGTTTCCTATGATTCTAGGAAATACATTCCCCCAATAGTGTTGGAAGGTAAGATAGTTAATCTTTAAGATAAATTGGAAGAACAAAATCTTCAAACTGATTTTGAAAATAGTTTATTTCTTTTTATAATGAAATCTAGTTTGGAAGATAAAATTACTTCTGGATTTTCTATCGATTTCAAGGAAAATACTCGGAATGTCAAAAACAGTGAGCATTTGCGCCATCCATTGGTAGCGCAAACCGACAATTTGCGCCAGACGTTAGTCGCGCAAAGCTCAGTTTGCGCCACCAAGGGGTCGCACAAACCTATTCCAGACTTGGTTATTTCTGACAATTTTCACTCCGAAGCTAGTTCAAATATACTGAATGCTCAGATTGATTTCTTGGATAAAGTTTCTTCTTCTACTTCAATTGTTGATGATTCTTTAACGCTAAATGTTCAGTATTATAAATAAAAAACAAAGCGTAAAAGAAGAAGGTCAAAGAAGTCAAGGAAACATGATAGTGTCTTGTCTGAAAATTCTAATTCTTCTGATTCTTCTGTTTCAGATCGGACTGTGAAGAGATCACAAAAGCTGATATGGAGGATAAAGCAGAAATCTATAGAGTCTGAACTACTAGAAGATACTTGTGTAGTGAATCTTTGTGACAATGATACATTTTATTTGTGTAATAAAAATACAAAATATTCAATTCCGCAAATGATTCACATTGCAAAGCATGTCTCTTCTTCTTCTAGTTTTGATTCTGATGATTATGTTTATTCCTCTATTAATGATTGCATTCTTGATTGTTTACATAATAAATCTATGAAAAATAAATGACACAAATCTAACAAGAAGGGACCCATAAGCATATGGGTACCTAAATCTGTGTAGTTTATGTTTGTGCAACTACGTCATTTATGGTATCTAGATTCGGGGTGTTCCAAACACATGACGGGCAACAAATCTCTTCTCTCAAATTTTAAAGAAAAATGTTGCGGTCGTGTTAAGTTTGGAAACTGTGAGACTGCTCCAATTCTTGGTTATGGTGATCTTGTTCAAGGTAATATAACTGTCAAGAGAGTTAGCTACGTTGAAGGTCTAAGCCACAACTTATTCAGCATCGGATAGTTCTGTCATAAAGATCTTGAAGTTAGCTTCAAATCTAAAAGAGTTGCTGTGAAGAATGATAGTGGCCGAGATCTACTAATTGGAAAGAGAAGATCCAATCTGTATACTATTGATCTTTCCAAAGTCAACATCCCATCATACATCTGTCTACTTTCTAAAGCTTCAGTCCATGTAAGTTGGATTTGGCATCGTCGACTAGCTCATCTCAACTTTAAGTATATGGATCGCCTGGTCAAGAATGATTCAGTGAGAGGTCTTCCAGTACTTCGTTTTTAGAAAGACCACCTCTGTCAGGATTGTGAGAAAGAAAAGATGAAGAAAGCTCCTCACAAGCCAAAGCCTTAACCATGCACTTCAGACATACTTGATTTACTGCATGTTGATTTATGCGGACCGATGAAGACAAAGAGTATTGGTAAGAAAAGGTATGTATTGGTGGTTGTTAATGATTACTCAAGATATACATGAGTGAAGTTTCTCAAATCCAAAGATGAAACCCCAGACATTCTCATCAACCTCATCAAAACAATTCAGACCAACAAGCAAAAGAAAGTCAAGGTTGTCAGATCAGACAATGGTACTGAATTCAAGAACAGTACTCTTCAAGCTTTTTACAAGGATCAAGGAATTCAACAACAGTTTTCTGCTGCTAGAACACCGCAACAGAATGAGGTTGTTGAACGTCACAATAGAACGCTTGTTGAGGCTGCAAGATCTATGCTTTCTTATTCTGGTCTTCCTTTGTCTCATTGGGCTGAAGTTGTTTCAACTGCATGTCATACTCAGAACCGATCAATTCTACATCGCCGATTCAACAAAACACCATATGAGCTGATGAACGGTATCAAACCGAATGTCAAATATTTCAAGTCTTTTGGGTGTAAGTGTTACGTTCTGAATGACAGGGATAATCTGAACAAGTTTAGTCCGAAGGCAGATGAGGGTATTTTTCTGGGTTATTCTTCTAACTCTGCTGCTTACAGAGTCTTTCTGATCTCAACAAGAAAAGTAATAGAGAGTGTAAATGTAAAATTTGATGAAGCTGCCGATTTGGTTTCTGGTCAACCAGGCTCAGAACTTGTACTTACTGGGAATTCAGCTTCTAAACAAATCAATTCAGAACCTGTACTTTAACCGACAAATCAGGATCCTTCTTCTTCCTTACTTAATCTTTCTGATCTTGATTTTCTATTTGAGAATTTTTATGATGATCTTTCCAAATCTAATTTTGATAATGTTTCAAATGTTTTGAATCAGGATACTGCGAGCACATCTACATCTAATTCCGCTGCAACTATCTCTGACACTGATGCTGTTCCAGTTCCTCCTGTCATTCAAACAAGTATTTCTGCTTCTGATCAAGTACAATCAGAAAATGAGCAATCAGAACCGGAACATGTGAACACTGAACCTGTTCAAGAGGAATCAGTTCAGGAAGAAGAACAAACTGTTATTATTCAACCAACTCTTCCAGAATCTGATCCAGATGTTGTTGAGCTACCTCCTCCAGTTGAAACTATTTCTATCTCTTTAACTGACTTACAAACTCCTGAACCTCCCTCTCAACAATTAGAAGTGGTTCAAGATGTAATTGATCCTCTCCCTCATACCACAAAATGGACAAGATCTCATCCAATTCATCAAATTATTGGAGATCCTCAAGCTAGTGTGTCTACACGTTCCAGGACGGCTAATTTCAATGAATGTCTCTTCACTTGCTTCCTAAGCAAGATTGAACCAACAAAAGTCTCTGAAGCGTTGGAGGATCTGGATTGGATTATAGCTATGCAAGAGGAGCTCAATCAATTTGACGCGCTGAAAGTTTGGAGACTTGTACCACGGCCGAAAGGAAAGAGCATAATTGGAACAAAGTGGATATTCAAGAATAAGAAAGACAAAGATGGTATCGTTATTCGGAACAAAGCAATATTGGTAGCTAAGGGTTATTGACAAGAAGAAGGAATTGACTACGATGAAACATTCGCGCCAGTCGCTCGACTTGAAGCTATTCGTATGTTTCTTGCTTTTGCTGCTTATCGCAACTTTACTGTGTATCATATGGACGTGAAGACAGCCTTCCTCAACGGGAAATTGAAAGAAGAAGTTTATGTATCTCAACCAGAGGGGTTTGTTGACAAAGACCGTCCTGATCACGTATTTTTTCTCGATAAAGCGTTGTATGGCCTGAAACAAGCACCGCGCGCATGGTATGATGAGCTGTCATCCTTCTTGATCAAATCTGGCTTCACCAAAGGATCCATCGATACCACTCTTTTCATTTATAGATCAAACTTGGATATTTGCTTAGTTCAAATATATGTAGATGATATTATTTTTGGTGCGACTAACAAATCTTTATGTACTTGGTTTTCTGATCTAATGACTTCTAGGTTTCAGATGAGCATGATGGGAGAAATCAATTTCTTCCTCAGCTTACAAGTGAAGCAGCTTCCAGATGGAATCTTCATCAACCAGTCAAAGTATGTATTTGAAATCTTGAAGAAATTCAAGATGGACAAATCTACTTCAATCGGCACGCCGATGGTTCACGGTGCCAAAATCGGACTAGATCCAGATGGAAAAGCTGTTGACCAAAAGACATATCGAGGAATGATCGGATCGTTGATGTATCTAACTGCCAGTCGCCCGGACATAATGTTCTCTACATGCTTGTGTGCCAGATTCCAAGCCAAGCCTAAAGAATCTCATCTATTAGCAATCAAACGCATTTTTAGATACATTAAAGGAACTCCTTATTTAGGTTTATGGTATCCTAAAAGTTCTGACTATAAGTTGATTGCTTATTCTGATGCAGATTTTGGTGGTAATCAATTGGACCGGAAGAGTACTTCAGGCCACCTTCAATTTTTGGGTGACAGACTGATAAGCTGGGCGTCGAAAAAGCAAAACTGCGTGTCTATATCAACAGCCGAAGCTGAATACGTCACTGCAACTAGTTGTTGCGCTCAAGTTCTATAGATGAAGACACAACTTCAGGATTACGGGATGCTGTACAAAACAGTGCCAATATATTGTGACAGCAAATCCGCGATCACGATTTCAGTCAATCCGGTCCAGCACACGAAGACCAAACACATAGATATGCGGTACCATTTCATAACACATCATGTGGAAGAAGGTACTATTGAATTATATTTTGTACCAACTGAATATCAACTTGCTGATATCTTTACAAAAGCTTTAGATGAAAAACGTTTTAACTTTCTGCTTTCAAAACTTGGCATGTTGAATTTAAAAGTTTAAATCTTTATAAATTTTATTCTATAAAGTAAAATATTTCAGATTTTCTTTCTTTTGAACAAAATGTGTGTCTAGGATCTTTTACAAGTTCTTTGTTCATATTAAAGTTTTATATGTTCAACTTTCAATTCTTATAAAAGGTGAAAAGTCAGCAACATGTTTGTAGCTTTTGATACTGCTTTAAAGATATGTGAGTCGGAATATTTATAGTTTACTTTGCTTAGACTACCTAAATAGTCAGAATTATAGATTGGAATGAAAATATGGGCTAAGCGCTTAGATGTTGACCTGAGCGATTGAGATGAATATTAATTTCATAAAATACAGAAATCTCTGAGTTTAAAAGTTTGTACCTGTGGCCTTTCTGGTTTGAGAAAGTAAGTTCCGTGGGATGCTTGTCATCTGATCCCCTAAGGTCATTTGTTCTGGGAGTGATCGAACCCAAATCCTTCTATAGAACCAGATCGAAAGTCATGTTCTACTGGTATGAATGGGTTTAGGATATGTCGATGTAGCCTTTCTGATCTGGGAGAGTAAGTTCCAAGGGGTGCTTGACACCTAGTCCCCTAAGGCCAACTGGTCTGGGAACGGCTGACCCAAATCCTGCAATAGGGTCAGATAGAAAGTTACGTTTACGACATGTTCTTTACTTACCGAACTTTGTGATTAAAAGATGCCAAAGTGCACAATGCTTAAAAGATGTCAAAGAGCACACTCATGTGAACTGCTTAAAAGATGCCAATGAGCACACATCTCATGAAACTTGGTGAAATGTTTGAGTTGAGATAAACCTGTAAATTTGTGAAAATCTTAATTTTTGATGACTTAGTGTTAGTACATGCAACGTTCTCTATAATATTTTTTAGAATTGCATTTTTCTTGAAGCTAATCGAAGTTTACATGTGAGTACACTGAATAGATAAGATGGAAGTTTTTGAAACTGAACATGTTTTAATTTGATATGTAATGAAACTTGTTCTTGTATCCAACAACATATGCTTGATTTCAACTAATTGATAAATCTGTGAAATTTTACTGAGTAGACTTTAATTTGTTTAGTGTTTAAAATTTTATATGTTCAGTTGTTTCAAAATTTATATTCAGAATTATTTTTTTTACACTGATGTTTATATGGTTGTATATCCATATTTTTGTTAAATGGTATGTGCATATTTCGAGGGGGAGAGCCAATCTGAAAAGAATATCTGAATTATTCTGTTTTTGAGGGGGAGTGAATAAAGCTGGTAAAATACTTCACGTGCTGATCAGAATTTTATCAGGTATGTATTTTCTGAAATTTCTATACAAATGTTTTACTGATTTGTTAAATTCTGTGCATTTGTGTAGGGGGAGTAAAAAGAGTTTGACAGGTAAGTTTACTGTTTTTTTAAGAATGTTATTTTTTTAGTGTTATTTTTTTAGGTGTTCTTTATTTTTTTAAGTTGAGTTTAAATAGTATTGGGTATTTTCTTTTTTCCCTTTCTCGCTCCAATTCTCATTTTGAATCAAATCAACTGTTCATCTTCTTCCTCTCTCACTCTGCGCCGATCTTCATTTTTCTTTGTTTTCAACCTTGTTAATCTTTCGATCAGGTATGTGTTTTAGATTTTCTTATTGTCTTTGTTTTGTATTACATTGTTCTTAAGTGGATTTTGGTTTCATGGTTGCTTTGTTCTGTGCGTTTTTGTAACATTTTTTTTTCTGTTCAATCGTCGTGTTCTTCAGATCGAGTATTATTTGCCGAAATTTCTTTTGGGTTTGTTCTAGTTCGTTTTTTCGAACCTCAGGTAAGTGTTCTTTCTCTATAATTTGTTGATTTGTTATTTTGATTTTGTGTTTTGAGTTTTTCGTGACTGATTCATCTGGGATTTTCAAGTTTTTCAAATATTTTGGGTTGAAAAACTGGTTTTTATCAGTTTATCTTTGCTTGAAATTAGTTTATAATTGTTTCTATATATTTTTTTGAATCACCAATTTCAGTTTTTAAACCGATTTATTTGCATTTTTGAAATATTAAAGATGAACTCGCGAAAACATGTGTTCTAGGGTTTATTTGCGTCTTTTGAACATAACTTGTCAGCTTTGCGTATCTCATTGGTCACGCAAATTTAAGTTTGCGTTATCTGTTGGTCATGCAAACCTAAGTTTGCGTTACCTGTTGGTCACGCAAACCTAAGTTTGCGTTACCCGTTAGTCACGCAAACCTGATTTGCGTTATGTTCTTGACACGCAAACTTTGTTGTTGTGTGTTGTTCTGTTTGAAGTAGTTTGCGTAACAAGTAGGTCATGCAAAGTCTACTTTGCGTTACCTGTTGGTCACGCAAAGTTTTCTTTGCGTCACCTATGTGTCACGCAAACCTTTGTGGTTTCGTTTGTTAATGAAATTTTTCCAAGTATAGTTTTCTTCACAAGGTACTCACGCAAAGTCTACTTTGCGTTATGAACTGGTTACGCAAACCTCAGTTTGCGTTTCAATCTTGTCACGCAAACTTGTCTTTGCGTTTCTAGTTCATTGCGCAAACCTCCTTTGCGTTTCCTTCTTGTCACGCAAACCATACTTAGAAATTTTTTCATCTTTGTGATTTTCTTCCTTTGTCTTATTTTTCTTCGTTTCTGTTTTCCAGGTTATTCAATGGCTTCTCAAACCAACACTGATCCAGTAATTCAGGATGAGAATGTTATTCTCGATGATCCTTCTGATCGGGCTTCTCATGAGACGCCTATGCCGTCTGTTCCTTCTGTTGGAGCAAATCTGTCTGCTTCACGACGAACTCCGAATGATGTTTTTCCAACGATCATGTATATGCCGTACAAGCCGAACAACTACTACGTGGATTTTGATCGAATCAAGATTCATCCGGTGATACGCTCAATCCTTAAAGGTCATCCACTCGCCCCTGCTCTCTCTTACTGCGCAGATGTTCCTGAAGTTTATCTACAGCAGGCGTGGCATACCATTACTGTTAGATCTGATTTAATAGTAATCATTGTATTTATTTCTTTTATCTTTCAGTACTTTTAGTTCTTTTCTGTTTTGTAAATGCCTTGGGGTATTTAAGTCCCCTTGGCTTGTTTTCTTGGAAGAACTTTCACAGTTTTGAATATACAAGTTACTGTTACATTCAAGCGCACTTTTCTCTCTCTAGATTCTCTCTCTACAGATCTTGTGATCCTGGCTTATCAATTGGTATCAGAGCCAACTGAATCTTGAGAGAATTGAGAGATTGATTTCCTGAATCTAAATTTGTGATTGAAATCGAAAATTTGATCGATTTTCTTGAAATTTTCAAGAAAAATCTCGTTTTCTTGATTTCTCATCAAATTTGGAAGTGTTTCTGGTCGAATTTGGTTGATTTTGATTTCTTTAGATGCGTTTTTGATATTCGATCATACTTGATTCATATTCGTTTGCATAAAATTCAAGTTTAGATATTCGATTTTGCAAAATTGTGATTTTCTGAAAAAGCGAGTTTCGGTACTGTTACATTTTAAAATTTAGATTTTGTTGCTTTTAATCGAGTTCGATAATCAAAAGTTGTTAGAATGTTGTTTTCGAGCATTTGTTTGTGATTTTCGTGATTTAATTTCTTTGTTAGAATCGATTTTGCGTGATATATGTGTTTTTCTGAAGTTTGCGTGTTATTCATATAGTTTGCGGGTCATTCATATACTTTGCGCCTCATTCATCATTGTTTGGCGTGTTCTTCTATTTTTGATCTTGTGTTTCAGGTTTTCGGTTCTCATTACATACGTAAAGTTCTAGTTTGCGGTTCTAACTTCACACGCAAACCTCACTTTGCGTTTCCCACAGCACCCGCAAACCTCACTTTGCGTTTCCAACAAGACCCGCATAGTGCGCTTTACGTGTCTCTTTAGACCCGCATAGTAAGCTTTGCGTTTCACCTGAACCCGCAAAGCATCAAGTGCGTGTCTTACTGAACACGCATAGCTTATCTTGCATGTCTCTCTGAACACACATTGCATTAAGTGCTTTTCTTTCTACACCCGCAAATCACACTTTGCGTTTCCTTCTAGACCCGCAAAGCTCTTGTTTCCTGACTTAGTGTAACACCCTGAATTTTGGGATTGGGTGAGAAGTTGACCGTTACCCAAAGTTCAGGGGGGTTAAATGTAACTTGGGTTATATATATACAAAGTTAAATCTAGATATTTTGTAAAATATCAGATTTGAGTTCTTGAGATCTTTGAAGTCAGAGAGAAAGGAAGGCAGGAGAAGAAGCTTTGTTTTGGGTCGATCATTTCGGGCAAATCGAGGTACGAATCTAGCTTAATGCTTTGATCTGAATGCTTTTAGCCGTGTAGAATCTCGTTGTGTAGGTTTTGAACCGTTCCATTTTGAGATCTGAGTATTTTCTCATTTGGATCTGGGTTGAATCTGGGTTCTGCATCGCTGTTCTTGATGAACAAGGCGATGGTCAATCGACCGAAGGGTTGATTCGACCGGACTGGTGTTCGACCGAAGGTTTGATTCGACCGGACTGGTGTTCGACCGAAGGTTTGATTCGACCGGACTGGTGTTCGACCGAAGGTTTGATTCGACCGGACTGGTGTTCGACCGAAGGGTTGATTCGACCGAGGGGTTGTTCGACCGGATGGTCCCTCGACCGGTGTTGTCTGTTCGACCCGGGGTAGTGTTGGACCGGGGAGGTGTTCGACCCGGGGTGGTGTTCGACCGGTTGTTGCCTTTAACCGGATTAGGTTCTGTTAAGTTGTTAGCTTCTGTGTCTTTGAGTCCTATTCAAGTAACGAGAGGTTTATCTGTATTTCGACTTACCGATTCTTTCGTGTTATCATAGGTAGCGCTCGTTAAGAAAAAGGAAACAGAGGTGAGTTCCTACTATCATTTTAAACTGTATACATATCAAAAGTTACCTTTTTGATCTTATCTTATTTTAAAAGTAAAATGATGTTTTACCTGTACGTTATGCGAAAGAAATATTCAAAGGAACTTCTTTTAAATGCTTTTCATTCTTACCAGAAGTTGAACTGGGAATAGCATTTTGTTTATAAAAAGGTGTTTGTAACCATATGTTTATTTATGGTTGGTCACATACGTTGTTGTGACGAGTCCTTACCATTACTAGTGGATCCCTAGGTTTTGAGTAGACTGTATTGTTGGGATGTTACATTCCCCAGAATTGTAGCTAGGGATCACTTGTTCCTTGAGGGCAACTTGGTACGGTTATGTGAGGCCGGATACTAGCCATGGTTCATAGTGATCCTAGCGAAGGAGTATACCTTGGTTTTGCGCTTGGGGCTTGATCTCACATTGTAGCACGGACTTTGTGATTCGTATCCGCGGACTCCAATTGGTTTAGCTCGTAACTCGGATTTTTGGCCTAACTTTGTGATACGCCACAATCCTTGGTAAAATGTTTTGTTTTCGGTCCTTTTATGGCGTGTTTATAACGAAAAAGCCCGTTTGTGGCAAGGACCTAATGTGTAAATTTAATCGCTTTGGAAATACTATCTTGATGCAAATGTTTTATCTTTTGAGCTTCATAAACTGTATGTTCTCACCAGGCTTTAAGTCTGACACTTTTTCTCAAATGGTATGTGTATCAGGTTTCCATTAGCGGTGGGTTGCCGGGGTTTTTGGAGAGACGAGTTTTGAGTCTCGAGGTTTTTGGGATTGATTAGTATTATTGTTGGGCATTGTTAAGTCCCATTCTTTTGATGAAATCCTTGTATAGGATTGTATAGTCTGGAGGACTGATCCCATTTATGAAAAGTTATGGTTTTACATTCGTTATATTGTCAGATTTCCAGGTTTTAATTTACTCTGATTTTTGAGGTGTTACAAGTTGGTATCAGAGCTCTAGTTTAAGCGAACTAGGCATGAATGTAAGATGTCTAGACTTAGACTGCGTATACTAAGAATTGATCCGCGAGAATTGGGTAGAGCTCCTAAGTTGGGTTAGTCTTAGAGTCGACGGAAAGTACGTTTATCAGGCGTTGTAGTAGTGGTGACAAGAACCATTATGTGCTGTATGTTCATAATTTCACTTAGCTAATGTTATTATGAGGATATTGTACGCAAGAGTCCTTGAATTTCTATTAATATGACATTTGGTAATGTGGTAGTACGTTTTCCTTTCGTGTTTTTCTATCTTTTTTTATCTCTTCCACTGCTCCGAGTAGCAGTTCAGAATGGTAGGTACGCGTGGAAGACCGCGTGCTCGTGTTGATGGTCAGGAAGCGACAACCTCTACAGCGGGTCAGCCGGAAGGAGTTGAGGTTATCGTTCGACCACCCGTTCAGCAAGTACTAGGAGGGGGGCCAGAGGTCATTCCGAGAGTAAACCTGGCTTCGTCCCACCCAGTAATCGGGGATGCTAATCCCCAGTCAGAGTTGTTGGCCAGCGTGATGTTGGCAATGAGAGAAGAGATGGCGAAGCAGCAAGAGTTTCTGCTGAAAGCAATGGAGGACCGCGACGTAAACAATCGGAGAAGTGAGACGGTTGTGGAGAACGTCGTAGCAGGTTCTGGAGGTGATGGTATAAGGGTCGTGTCGGTAGAGCGGGGGATTTCTGGAGCTCAGGGGAACAGGAAGAGTTGTTCCTATAAGTCCTTTCTAGGTTGCGGACCGCCAGAATTCTTCGGTTCTGACGACCCGGTGGTGTGCGTTAAGTGGATCCGAGCGGTCGAGCATGCTTTTGGCTCTTCCGAATGTGGTGATGATCAGAGGGTGCGGTTTGGTACCCAACTGCTGAGGGACACTGCACTCATCTGGTGGAATATCATCCAATCCACTCTATCTCCTGAAGTGCTGGCTCAGTTGTTGTGGGCCGAGTTCAAGAAGAAGCTGCTAGAGGAGTTTTGCAACGAGAGGACCATGGACCGAATTGAGAAAGAATTCCGGTCTTTGGTGAAGGGAAGCCTGACGGTGAGGGAGTACACCCGTCAGTTTATGGAGAAACTTGGTCTGGTAGGGCATGCTGCCCCAACAGAGAAAGACAAGATGAAAGCTTATCTCAACGGCTTGCCAGCGGATATGCAATCAATGGTGGATAATTTCAAAGCTTCTAACCTCCGAGAGATGGTGGAAGAAGCTCAGTTCATGGAAGAGATGTTCGCGAAAAGCAAGTCTGAGAGTTCGGTGGTGGTGTCTGATAAAAGAAAGTGGGAGAGCAGTTCAGTACCTCCCAAGCGGACCAGACCTTTTGTTGGAAACCGCAATTTCGGCAGTTACCAGGAAGCAAGGTGGTGCCCGAGGTGTCGGAACAAGCATCACGGTAACTGCAGTAACAGTTCTCAAACTTGCTATAAGTGTGGGAAGCCTGGGCATACGGTCAGAGATTGCCCGGTCAGGGGACCCATCTGTTATGAGTGCAAGGCACCGGGGCACGTGAGGAAAGATTGCCCGAAGTTTGCGTCGGGTAGTGCGCCAACAAGGAAGGAGAACCCTCCGAAGGTTCAGGGCCGAGTTTTTCAGATGACGGCCGAAGAGGCTAGGGCATCCGCTGATGTGGTATCGGGTACTTTTCTTATAAACTCTGTACCTGCTCGTATTTTATTCGATACGGGTGCTAGTTTCTCTTTTGTATCTGAATTGTTCCGTCAGAAATTTGCTATGCCCACTACTAGTCTTGAGGAAGCATTAGTGGTAGAAATAGCAGATGGTAGGCAAGTTCTGATCCACGAAGTTCTGAAGCAGTGTGCTCTTAGCATCGAGGGAAGAGAATTCCCGATCGATCTGCTACCAATGTCAATCGGGGGTTTTGATGTTGTAATCGGCATGGATTGGTTGTCAAACAATCAGGCCGAGTTCGTGTGTTCCAAGAAGATGATTCGACTTCCCAACCCCTCTGGAGAGGTCGTGGTCATCTATGGTGAAAAGAGAAAGGGTGAAGTGGCAATAATCACAATGGCAAAAGCACGCAAGTGTCTAGTAAAAGGATGTTCGTCTTTCCTAGCCTATGTGATCGATGCCAAGTTAGAGAAGTCCAAGCTGGAAGATGTGAAGATCGTGCGTGAGTATCCAGATGTCTTTCCGGACGACTTGCCCGGGTTGCCGCCCGATCGTCAGGTAGAGTTTCGGATTGATCTTGTGCCAGGCGCTGCACCGATCGCTAAAGCACCTTACCGTTTAGCGCCGTCGGAGATGCAAGAGATGGTAGCACAACTCCAAGAGCTTTCTGAGAAGGGATTCATAAGACCGAGTTCGTCACCTTGGGGAGCTCCGGTCTTATTTATTAAGAAGAAGGATGGCACAATGAGAATGTGCATCGACTATCGTGAGTTGAACAAATCTACAGTGAAGAACAGGTATCCGCTTCCGAGAATAGACGACTTGTTCGATCAACTTCAAGGAGCGGGTTGTTTCTTCAAAGTCGACTTACGATCAGGCTATCACCAAGTGAAGGTGAGAGAAGAAGACGTTCCGAAGACGGCTTTCAGAACGCGTTACGGCCATTACGAGTTCCTTGTAATGCCTTTTGGCCTGACGAACGCACCAGCGGTGTTTATGGACTTGATGAATAGAGTGTGCCGACCATTCCTCGACAAGTCGGTCATTGTATTCATTGACGACATACTCGTGTACTCCAAGAGTGAGACAGAGCACGAGCAGCACTTGCGTGAAGTTCTGGAAGTGTTGAGAAAAGAGAGGTTGTACGCCAAGTTTTCCAAGTGCGACTTTTGGCTTAAAGAAGTACAATTTTTGGGGCACGTAGTCACTCGGGACGGAGTGAAAGTAGATCCCTCCAAGATTGAAGCAATGATGAATTGGGATCCTCCTAAGAGTCCGTCAGAGATTCGAAGTTTCTTGGGTCTGGCGGGATACTACAGGAGATTCATTCAAGACTTTTCGAAGATCGCTTCTTCCTTGACAGTTCTGACTCGGAAGAATGTGAAGTTTGAATGGGCAGAGGCCCAAGAGAAGGCATTCCGGATTCTTCAGAAGAAATTGTGTGAAGCTCCGATCTTATCTTTGCCTGAAGGGTCGGAAGATTTCGTGGTTTACAGCGACGCTTCAAAGATGGGATTGGGTTGTGTGTTGATGCAACGAGGCAAGGTAATCGCTTATGCCTCGAGGTAGCTCAAAATACACGAGCAGAATTATCCAACCCATGATCTGGAGTTAGCATCAGTGGTGTTCGCTTTGAAGCTTTGGTGACACTACCTCTACGGCACGAAGTGTACTCTTTACACGGATCACAAGAGCCTGAAGTATGTCTTTGGTCAGAAAGAGCTGAATATGAGGCAAAGGCGGTGGCTCGAGTTGTTGAAAGATTACGACTGTGAATTGCTTTACCATCCCGGTAAGGCAAACGTGGCGGCCGATGCGCTAAGTCGGAAGGACTATAGCGGGAGTATTCGGGCTACCCATTCAAGAATCGAGCTAGTGTCTAGTCTTGTTGAGAAGATCAAGACATCTCAGATGGAAGCATTGTTAGAAGAGAATCTCAAAGAGGAAGTCATGACAAAACAGCGTTTACTCTTAACGGAAGATAGCCGTGGGGTGAAACTGTTCAGCGGTCGTGTGTGGGTGCCCAAGGTTGGGGGAAACCATGAGCTGTTGCTAGAAGACGTACACAAGTCCAAGTATTTCATTCACCCGGGAAGTACGAAGATGTACAGGGACTTGAAGTTGCACTATTGGTGGCCGGTGATGAAGCTTGATGTGGCGCGTTACGTTGAGCGTTGTGTGACGTGTTTGCAAGTCAAAGCCGAACATCAGCGACCGTATGGGAGTCTTCAGTCCTTAGAGATTCCCGAGTGGAAGTGGGAGCATATCACCATGGACTTCGTGACGAAGTTGCCTAAAACTCTTCGGGGACACGATACCATCTGGGTGATAGTGGATAGATTGACGAAGAGCGCTCACTTTCTGCCTATGCGCGAGACTTTACCGATGGATAAGTTGGCGAAGCTTTATATCGATGAAGTGGTCTCGAGGCATGGAATACCTTTGTCGATCGTGTCGGATCGCGACAGTCGGTTCACTTCGAACTTCTGGGATGGGTTTCAGAAAGAGCTTGGTATGCGAGTTAAGTTGAGTACGGCTTACCATCCGCAGACTGACGGGCAGAGTGAACGAACAATCCAAACCTTGGAAGACATGTTGAGGTCTTGTGTCATCGATTTCGGGGGTAGTTGGGACTCTCACCTGCCTTTGGTGGAGTTCGCTTACAACAATAGCTACCACTCGAGTATTGGGATGGCACCTTTTGAAGCATTGTATGGGCGAAAGTGTCGGACTCCCGTGTGTTGGCTGGAAGCAGGAGAGAAACAGTTCGCCGGACCTGAAATCGTGCAAGAGACTGCCGATAAAGTCAAGTGCATTCGAGAGAGGATGAAAGCGGCTCAAGATCGTCAGAAGAGCTATGCCGATAAGAAGAGGCGACCGATGGAATTCCAGGTAGGAGACCGCGTTATGCTTAAGGTATCGCCATGGAAAGGCATTATACGGTTCGGAAAACGTGGGAAGCTGAGTCCTCGTTTCCTCGGACCTTTCAAAGTACTTAAGTGGGTAGGGTTGCAGGCCTACCAGTTGGAACTGCCACCGGAGTTGAGTAGAATACACAGCACGTTTCACGTCTGCTACCTCCGGAAATGTTTGGCGGTAGAAGAAAGCGTCATTCCCCTTTTAGAGCTAAGGGTAGACGAAGGTAACCGTTGTGTGGAAGAACCCGACGCCATCTTGGAGAGAAAGTCTAAGAAGTTGCGTCATAAAGAAGTCACTTTGGTCAAGGTGCAGTGGAAGCATCACCGAGGAGCAAATGTGACTTGGGAATCTGAAGAGGATATGAAGCGTAGATATCCTCATCTCTTTGTATAGTTGGATTTCGGGGACGAAATCATTCCCAAGTTGGGGAGGATTGTAACACCCTGAATTTTGGGATTGGGTGAGAAGTTGACCGTTACCCAAAGTTCAGGGGGGTTAAATGTAACTTGGGTTATATATATACAAAGTTAAATCTAGATATTTTGTAAAATATCAGATTTGAGTTCTTGAGATCTTTGAAGTCAGAGAGAAAGGAAGGCAGGAGAAGAAGCTTTGTTTTGGGTCGATCATTTCGGGCAAATCGAGGTACGAATCTAGCTTAATGCTTTGATCTGAATGCTTTTAGCCGTGTAGAATCTCGTTGTGTAGGTTTTGAACCGTTCCATTTTGAGATCTGAGTATTTTCTCATTTGAATCTGGGTTGAATCTGGGTTCTGCATCGCTGTTCTTGATGAACAAGGCGATGGTCAATCGACCGAAGGGTTGATTCGACCGGACTGGTGTTCGACCGAAGGTTTGATTCGACCGGACTGGTGTTCGACCGAAGGTTTGATTCGACCGGACTGGTGTTCGACCGAAGGTTTGATTCGACCGGACTGGTGTTCGACCGAAGGGTTGATTCGACCGGATGGTTGATTCGACCGAGGGGTTGTTCGACCGGATGGTCCCTCGACCGGTGTTGTCTGTTCGACCCGGGGTAGTGTTGGACCGGGGAGGTGTTCGACCCGGGGTGGTGTTCGACCGGTTGTTGCCTTTAACCGGATTAGGTTCTGTTAAGTTGTTAGCTTCTGTGTCTTTGAGTCCTATTCAAGTAACGAGAGGTTTATCTGTATTTCGACTTACCGATTCTTTCGGTGTTATCATAGGTAGCGCTCGTTAAGAAGAAGGAAACAGAGGTGAGTTCCTACTATCATTTTAAACTGTATACATATCAAAAGTTACCTTTTTGATCTTATCTTATTTTAAAAGTAAAATGATGTTTTACCTGTGCGTTATGCGAAAGAAATATTCAAAGGAACTTCTTTTAAATGCTTTTCATTCTTACCAGAAGTTGAACTGGGAATAGCATTTTGTTTATAAAAAGGTGTTTGTAACCATATGTTTATTTATGGTTGGTCACATACGTTGTTGTGACGAGTCCTTACCATTACTAGTGGATCCCTAGGTTTTGAGTAGACTGTATTGTTGGGATGTTACATTCCCCAGAATTGTAGCTAGGGATCACTTGTTCCTTGAGGGCAACTTGGTACGGTTATGTGAGGACGGATACTAGCCATGGTTCATAGTGATCCTAGCGAAGGAGTATACCTTGGTTTTGCGCTTGGGGCTTGATCTCACATTGTAGCACGGACTTTGTGATTCGTATCCGTGGACTCCAATTGGTTTAGCTCGTAACTCGGATTTTTGGCCTAACTTTGTGTTACGCCACAATCCTTGGTAAAATGTTTTGTTTTCGGTCCTTTTATGGCGTGTTTATAACGAAAAAGCCCGTTTGTGGCAAGGACCTAATGTGTAAATTTAATCGCTTTGGAAATACTATCTTGATGCAAATGTTTTATCTTTTGAGCTTCATAAACTGTATGTTCTCACCAGGCTTTAAGTCTGACACTTTTTCTCAAATGGTATGTGTATCAGGTTTCCATTAGCGGTGGGTTGCCGGGGTTTTTGGAGAGACGAGTTTTGAGTCTCGAGGTTTTTGGGATTGATTAGTATTATTGCTGGGCATTGTTAAGTCTCATTCTTTTGATGAAATCTTTGTATAGGATTGTATAGTCTGGAGGACTGATCCCATTTATGAAAAGTTATGGTTTTACATTCGTTATATTGTCAGATTTCCAGGTTTTAATTTACTCTGATTTTTGAGGTGTTACACTTAGTTTAAAAAAAAAAAATTTACTTAGTTTCTCCAACAAATCATGTTTGATTTCATCTGATTGATAAATCTGAGAAATTTTACTGAGTAGACTTTAATTTGTTTAGTGTTTAAAATTTTATATATTCAGTTGTTACAAAATTTATATTCCATAAGATCATCTTTCATATTGATGTCTTTATGTTTGTTATCTGTGTTTTTTTGTCATATGGTTTGTGCATTTTTCGAGGGGGAGTGTATATCTGAGTTCCATATCTGCTAATATTCAATTTTTGAGGGGGAGTGAATGTTGCTGATTAATTACTTCTTGTGATGATCAGAAATTCATCAGGTAAGTATTTCTGAAATTACTATGCAAATGCTAAACTAATTTGATAAATTTTGTGCATTTGTGTAGGGGGAGTGAATGAGGGCTTATCAGGTAATTTTCTCATAGTTATTTTTTTTAAGTGTTTTTTTGTTTTTAGAATATATAGAAGTAAGAGTGTGTATTTTATTTTCTTTATTCCTTTTGATCTTGTTTGAATATTCATCTTCCCTCCATTCTCTCTGTATTTTCTTCTTGCTTTCTCATCTGATTTATTTCAGATTGTGGCTTTGGAATTTTAGGTATGTTTTTGTATTTTTGTTATATGTTTGTAGTTTAATTAGTGTTCATTTACTTTGTTTTGATTTCATTTTTTTTGGTTTCTTACTGTGTATTTTTACTGATTTGTGATTTTTTCACTGTTCATCGATTTCTAAAAACCCAGATTCGTGTTGTTTTTGATCGATTTGCGTATTGGGGTTTGTTTAGAAAGTATAATCGACAATCAGGTATGTCTTATTTTGGTTTAATTTCGTTGTTTTGTGCTTAGATTTAGTGTTTTGTAGTTTTCGGGTTCGAACATCCGTGTTCTAGGGTTTTGTTCAAGTCTTTGAGACCCGTAAAGGTTACTATGCGTGTCCTGTTAGAACCGCAAAGTGTTCTTTGCGTGTCTTTCTAGACCCGTAAAGTATACTGTGCGTTTCTAACAAGAACCGCAAAGTGAGCTTTACTTGTCCCTTTAGACCCGCATAGTGAACTATGCGTTTCTTCCGTGACCCGCATTTCTTCTAGTTTGTTTGTTTAGCTTTGTGTAGTTTACGTCTCACTAAGAACACGCAAAGTCTATCTTGCGTCTTCTTAGTGACACGCAAACTCTTTGAGTGTTTCGTTTCAATGTATGCTTTGCGTTCCATTAAGGACACGCATTCCTTCCTATGCGTTTCCTTAAGGACACGCATTCCTTCCTATGCGTTCCCTTAAGGACCCGCATTTCTTCCTATGCGTTCCCTTCAGGACACGCATTTCGTCCTTTGCGTTCCCTTAAGGACCCGCAAACCATACTTGGAATTTTTTTTTGTTTTCTGTTGATAGTTTAAATTTGTTTTGTTTTTGTGTTTCAGGTTATCATGTCTTCTCAAACAAATACTGATCCAATGATTCAAGACGAGAATGTCGTTCTTGAGGATCCGGCTGGTCAGGCATCTCATGATACACCTATGCCGTCTGTTCCGTCTGTTGGGGCTGATCTTTCTATTTCCAGGCGAACTCCAAATGATGTGTTTCCTAACATCATGTACATGCCTTATAAGCATAACAACTACTTTGTTGATTTTGATCGCATCAAGATTCATCCTGTCATACGCACTATTCTTCGTGGACATCCGCTATCTCAAGCTCTTTGTTCAGTTGCTGATGTTCCGGAAGTATACGTTCAGCAAGTCTGGCACACCATAACTAAGAATGAACTGGCACGTCCTCATCGATTTGATCTCAAAATTGATCAATTTGATTCATATCTTTCTTACAAGCGGTTACGATTGATTCTTGAGCTTCCTGAACCTACTTCTAGATCTGGAAGGACAACATATGATCAGTTTCCATACGAAGAGGAAGTTTTTGAGGGCATCAAAAGATTAGGCTATGTTGGTCCACTGAACAAGGTTCTAGACTTTGACAAGTCTAACCTTCCTCCTGTCTGGTATTCTTTATTTGCTGTCATCAACAGGTGCTTAACTTCTAAACATACCGACACGGATAGTTCTAGTCTTCACTATCTTCGACTGTTCCATGCAGTAGTCTATGACCTGCATGTCGACTATACGATTATTTTCTGGACCGAGCTTTCTGAAGTAGTGCAAGACAAGTTAACCAACAAGCGACGAAAGTTCATTCCTTTTATCAGGTTTCTCAAGCTGATTATTAGAAGCATGTTTCGAAGCAATCCGGCCATTCCACGTAGATTATCTTGGCCGCAAGTTCAGGATTCCGAGATGCTTTATCTTCAGAAACAGAAGAAGTCATTCACTTTTTCTATGACCATTCCTTATGGTCTTATTGCCAATTATGCTGACATGACCAATGACAGTGTCATCGATTATTGTTTAGAAAATGAATTTGAAGAGGCTGAACAGGAAGAACCTTCTCATGGCACTCCAGCTGGTACTACTCATGAAGAGCAAGTTGAAGCAACTACTCAGGAAATAGTTACTGCGGTTGCAACTACTCTAGAGACAGATGTTGATCTTTCTGCAGCACCACAAGATGTTGCTACTCATCAAGATGTTGATCATGAAGAGCAAGTGGAATATGTCATTGCTGCTATTGAAACTGAAGCCACTACTGTTACTGCTGATGTTAGAAAAGATGCTAATCCTGATGAAACTGGAGTTGCTGATGATGATGAGACAAATGCTGATCTTTCTGATGATGGTGAAACTTCAACAAGTGATTCAGATGATGGTGATGATGATGATGATGCTGATCAACCCAACATGAAAGTGTCTGAATAGAAAATAAGAACACCGGAAGTGGTTGTTGTCTCAGAAGATGTTTCAGAAGATGAATCAGTGTCTATTGATCCCTCTGCTGCCCGTTTAAACGTTGATGAACTGGATATCTCATTTGTTCAAACCTCCACTCAAACACAGAGTCAAGCTCTTGCTTCTTTTACTGTTGATGTTACTGCTACCACTGTCTCTGCTGTTGAGCTTTCTATGGTTCCTGCACGTGTTTCTTCTGAGAAATTTACAACTCTGAATGAGGTAATTCGTCAGTTCTCAGAAAGGGTGGATGCTAAAAAAGAAGAAGATATTAACAAGCTGAAGTCGTTTTTCAAAGGGAAAATGCCAGAGATAGATACTTCGGTTCTTCCTCCTGAGATTCCTTTCCGCCGTCCTTCAGGGGTGATTCTTCGGGAACCTTCTTCTGCGGTGCCTTCATCTACATCACCGATTGTATCTCTTCCTTTTCCGTCAATATTCACTCAGTCTGCGGGTATTTCCATGTCTGCTCCGACTGATACTTCTTCCAGGGCTTCTATTCATGATACTCCGATTCCTGAGCTATCTGATCTTCTTTATGCGCGTCTTCTATCTATGTCTCCGCCACAACATCAAGATCAAGATTTAATCTCTCTGCTGAGGAACTTCCAGCCAACGCCGCCTCCAGTTTCTTCTTCTTCCGATTCTGATCGCATTAATGCTTTATCTCGTGAATTTCAGGAATTCAGATCGGAAGTTAGATCCAGTTTATCTGATCTTCGTTCTTTTATGTCACAAGCTTTCTCTGATCTATCTAACAAGATTGATCATCTAGAGCAATCATGCAGGACTGAGGCTGGCCCGTCTCTTAAACGCCGACATGACCAAGATGATCCCGATCATCAAGGCCATAAGGGGGAGATGGCAAAGAGACAAAGAACGGAAGGGTCTTCTGAAGCACGAGAAATTGTTCAAAAAGAAGTGGCTGGAGATAGAGAAAAGACTGTTGATACAATTCAAGATTGCAGTATCCAAGATTTAGTGAATGTCATGGTTGACAATGCTGATGTAACTGCTTTGCATAATGAATTTAATATGTCTGAAGCAAATATTAATAATATGCAAACTGTAGTGTATGTGGATCCAGATGTCTCAGGTAGAGCTTATGAAGTTTAAGAGTCGGAAGCAGCAAATGACATGAGATATTTCTTCGTGAATTTCATAGAGATAACTTCAGATGATGATGAAAAAGTTAGATTTGAGAAAGTTGCTCAAGTTAAAGAAGAAGATTGCAACAATATCATCATCTTATCTGATACAGAGGATGATATTGTTTTCATGGATGCATCAGATACAAAAGAGGCTGAATTGCTATATGGTGATCTTCCAAGTCAAGGTGAGATTCCAGAAGATGATCAACCTTCATCTACTCCTGTATCTAGTTCTGCTCCGACAACCAATATTCCGTCAAGTGCATTTGAAGTTGGTCAGTCATCTAAAGCTCAAGCAGATATTCTTTCCTCCGAACCGGTAATTTCTCCATCTCTTCTAGAAGAAGGAGAAGCTTTAACTAGGCAGCAAAGGCAGAGAAATCTACAGCAGAGATATATGGCTTCTAGACTCAGAACAACTTTTCTTGAAGATATCCAAAGCAACATCTTTGTTTCAAGAAGAAGGACAATCAATATATATGCCATACTTGGAGTAGAGAAAGAATCAGAAGCTTATCAGCATGAATACTTAGCGTTTATCAAGTGCCAGCGCAAAAGGAATAACACCGTTGCTTCTCCTCATCTAATAGTTCGAGTTCTCAGTGTCACATTTAATAAGTTTCTGAACATATGATATCCAGACCTTGAAGTGGAAAGAAGAGACTGCAAGCGGTACAACTTTTCAGAGGCTGATTTCATTGATCTTTCAATTGATGATGTTGAATTCTTATATGATCACTTCAGGAATCTTTATCACCGGACTCAGGATGTTTCTCAAACTCTTTTTGTTATTAAACGGATCATTCGACGACAGATCCGATTTTATCTAGTTTTTGACTTCCAGATGGCCATCGAAAGTTTTCAGCCTGTGGTTAATCTTGAAAGGCCCAACCGAAGTTTGCAGAATCTAGAGTCTTATCCGTTATTCACCATTATCGAAGATCCATACGGAGTAGTATATAAGAACAACTCAAGTGAAAAATGCTTTCTACGATTTGATGAGATTGAACATTACTCTGATGGAACTCTAAAGGTTATCAAACTTCAGTTGGAGCATCGTCTACAAGAAGCTAGAAGAAAGTTTTTGGAAACAAGAAGAGAGTCATATCTTTTTGAAAATGATGAAATTCGTCTGATCCGTAGAACTTTGGTCACTATTCAAGATAGACTGAATCTCCGTTCAACTCTGCGACGTTTGGAAGTGTTAGTTGGGCTGAACAGACTACGTCAACGAGAAGATCGTCGATGATCCTTCAAAGTCGCCTAGATGGTCAATGCTGTTTTTGAAGATTGTTAGATCTGATTTAAGGGGGAGATTGTTAGATCTGATTTAATAGTAATCATTGTATTTATTTCTTTTATCTTTCAGTACTTTTAGTTCTTTTCTGTTTTGTAAATGCCTTGGGGTATTTAAGTCCCCTTGGCTTGTTTACTTGGAAGAACTTTCACAGTTTTGAATATACAACTTACTGTTACATTCAAGCGCACTTTTCTTTCTCTAGATTCTCTCTCTACAGATCTTGTGATCTTGGCTTATCAATTACAAAGAATGAGCTAGCTCGACCTCACCGATTCGATTTACATATCGATCAATTTGATTCGTTCCTATCATACAAGCGTCTGTGGCTTATCTTAGAACTTCCAGAACCGAACTCTCGACCAGGGCACACTTCTTACGATCAGTTTCCCTCTGAAGAGAATGTTCTTGAAGGCATCAGAAATCTGGGATATCGGGGCACTCTGAATTGGGTCAATGACTTTGATAAGTCAAATCTTCCTCCAGTCTGGTACGCATTGTTCTCAGTTCTCAACAGGTGCCTAACTTCTAAGCATTCTGGCACTGACAATGCGAGTCTACACTATCTGAGGTTATTCCATGCAGTTGTCTATGACCTGCATGTCGACTATACCTACATATTCTGGACTGAATTATCAGAGAGAGTACAAGACAAGAGGACAAACAAGAAGAGGAAATTTATTCCATTTGTCAGATACATGAAGTTGATTGTACGTAGCATGCTAAGGAGTAATTCAACTATTCCTCGTCGAATGAATTGGCCTCAGATCCCGGATTATGAAATGACATATATTCAGAAACAAAAGAAATCGTTCAACTTTTCGATGACCATTCCATATGCTTTAATTGACAACTACGCTGATATGACCGATGATAGCGTCATTGAGTACTGCATGGAGAATGAATTCATGGAAGCTGCACAAGATGAGCCATCCCATGACACACAAGCTGCTGTTGTTCAAGAGGTTGAAGTTGAAGAAGCTGTTGCTAATAAAGAAATTGAAATTGAAACAGCTGTTGAGCAAGAAGCAGAAGTTTCTGCAGAACAAGAAGCAGTTGCAACTCAACAAGTAGATGATGTTCTTGCTGATCTTGATCCTAAATCTAGTGCTGCTGTTGCTATTAACATTGAGGATGATGATGATAATAATGAAGATATTGCTGATGAAGATAAAAATGGAGATGATGATGATTCTGATGGTGATGATGCTGATCAACCGAGTCTTCAGGTTTATGGAAGAAAGTTCAGGGAACCAGAAGTGGTTGTTCAAGAAGAGGTTGAGTCTGAAGAAGAGTCTGTTCTGATTAACGCTGTAGTTGCCAATATACATGTTGATGAACTTGACTTAGCATTTGTCAATGCTTCAACTTCTCATCAGGTTCAAGATACATCAGTTTCTCTTACTTCTAATGTCGACACTTCTTCAGTCGAGGTACGAGATACAACGGCTAAATTCTCTACTTTGAATGAGTTAATTCAAAAGATGAGTGAGCAGTTTGAAGAGCACAAGCAAGCGGAAATTCAGAAATTGTGTGCTTTCTTCAAGGGAAAAATGCCGGAAATTGATACATCCTCTATCCCTGAAGTGATTCCGTTCAGACGCCCATCTGGGGTTGTGATTAGAGAACCATCTTCTGCAGTTCAATCATCTGCTTCTGCTATTATGTCTATTCTTCTAATGTCGACACTTCTTCAGTCGAGGTACGAGATACAACGACAAAATTCTCTACTTTGAATGAGTTAATTCAAAAGATGAGTGAGCAGTTTGAAGAGCACAAGCAAGCGGAAATTCAGAAATTGCGTGCTTTCTTCAAGGGAAAAATGCCGGAAATTGATACATCCTCTATCCCTGAAGTGATTTCGTTCAGACGCCCATCTGGGGTTGTGATTAGAGAACCATCTTCTGCAGTTCAATCATCTGCTTCTGCTATTATGTCTATTCCTCTACCTCCGCCGTTTACGCAGTCTCCGGGTATTTCTACATCAGCTCCTACGGGTACATCCTCACAATCTTCTCTTCATGATCTTCCGATTTCTGAGTTAACCGATCTACTCTACGCGCGTTTATTGTCTATGTCACCACCACAACATCAATATCAAGATCTAATTTCTCTTCTAAGGAATTTTCAGCCTACGTCGCCACCAGTTCCTTCATCTGATTCTGACCGGATTACTGCTTTGTCTGAAGAATTAAAGTCTTTCCGATCAGAAGTTCAATCCAGCTTTGCTGATCTTAGGTCTTTTATGACTCAAGCTTTTACAGAACATTCTAACATGGTTGATCATCTTGAACAGAGCTGCAGAACTGAGGCTGGCCCGTCTCTTAAACGCCGACATGACCAGGATGATCCCGATCCTCAAGGTCATGAGGGGGAGATGAATAAGAGACAGCGGGTGGAGAGTTCGTCTGCTAGAGAGGATCAGACATAAGAAGATGCGACTGACAAATCAAAGAGTTCTAAAGTTGTTCAAGACTGCAATGTTGAAGACATTGTAAATGTGATGTTAAAGAATGTAGACATGTCTGAAATATCTAATGTCTTGAATATTTCTGAACAGGATATTCAGAATGATATGCAAAGAGTTGTTTACGAGGATCCAGACACTGCTGTAAGGCCTCATGAGATAGATGATTCAGAGATTGCTAATGATATGAGAAACTTCTTTGCAAACTTCATTGAGATAAACTCAGATGACGACGATGATGTCAGATTCGAGAAGCTTTGTAAGGTGAAAGAAGAGGAATGTGATGACATCATCATCTTATCCGACACTGAAGATGATTCTGTGTTTATGGATGCTAAGGATTAAGAGATTACAGATATGTTGTACAGAGATCTTCCTTCTCAAGAAGAGGTTCCTGAAGATTCTAATGTTCCTGAAGCTACTCCTGATATTTCTACTCCTATTGCTGCTACTGCTCCGACTACCTCTGCTCCTTCAGGTACATTTGAAGAAGGTCAGTCGTCTAGAGCACAAGCTGATTTTCCTCCTGTTGATCCTGTGATTTCACCAAGCATTCAAAAAGAAGGACCATCTTTGACCAGGCAGGAGAGACAAAGAAATCTTCATCAAAGATATATGGCTTCAAGGCAAATATCAGCTTTTCTAGAAGACATTCATAGAAATATTTTCGTTTATAGAAGAAGGCTGATCAATATTTATGCTATACTTGGTGTTGAAAAGGAGGCAGAGGCATATCAATATGAATACTTGATGCTCATCAAGTGCCAGCGCCGTAGAAACAATAGCGTTTCTTCTCCACATCTGATTGTCCGAGTTATCAGCGTCACAATAAACAAGCTTGTTAATATCTGGTATCCGGAATTCGTAGTGGAAAGAAGAGATTGCAACCGATATACCTTCTCAGAGGCATATTTTTCTGATCTTTCTATGGATGATATTGAGTTTCTATATGATCATTTCAGGAATCTTAATCATAGAACTCAGGATGTTTCTCAAGCACTTTTTGTCATCAAAAGATTCATTCGACGACAAATCAGATTCTTCAGAGTGTTTGATTTTCAGATGGCCGTTGAAAGCTTTCAGCCAGTTGTAAATCTTCTAAGGCCCAATCGAAGCTTGCCAGACTTAGATTCTTATCCTTTATTCACCATTATTCAAGATCCATATGGTGTTGTCTACAAGAATGGCTCAAGTGAAAAATGCTTTCTCAAATTTGAAGAAATTGCTCATTACTCAGATGGAACTTTGAAGGTGATCAAGCTTCAGTTGGAACAACGTCTGAAAGAAGCTCAAAGAAGATTTTTGGAAACAAGAAGTAAAGCTTTTCTGGTTGATAATGACGAGATTCGACTTCTCAAGAGGACACTGAATACAATTCATGAGAGATTGAACCTCCACTCAACTCTAAGACGACTGGAAGTTTTAGTTGGTTTGAATAGACTTCGTCAAAGAGAAGAGCGTCAATGATTCTCTAAAGTCGCTTAGTTGGTCAATGCTGTTTCAGAAGATTTTTTTTGAAGACCACTGCGCCAATGATTACTAAGGGGGAGATTGTTAATACTGATTTTGTAGTAATCATTGTAATTATTTTCCTAGTCTATACTGTTCTTAGAGTGCTTATCTGTGATGTTAAGGCTAGGGGTATTTAAGTCCCCTAAGGCCTTTGTTTTTGTAATCTTTGCTCTTACTTTGAATATATCAGATTACCTTTGGTGCTTCTACTTTCTCTCTCTACTTTCTCTCACTAGATTTAGACCGATCTTGGACTTTCACTTTGCGTGTTTTGGACTTAGAAAATTTTTGATCAAACAAAAACTCGCAAAACACAAAACTCGCAGAACACTGAAAACATTAATCAAAACTCGCATGCAGCTTTGTGCGTGTTTCCACTTCTCGCATATAATCCTTTGCGTGTTTCGGTCAAGAACTCGCATAAAACCTGAAATCACAAAACATCTTCTTCATGCGTGTTTTTCGATATGCGTGTTCTTCAGATGAATGTTTCGCGTTCTTTGAATCTCGCGTGTTCTTCAGTTATATTCACGGATTCGATCCAAAATCTTTAAAACCTGCAATTAAGACTTGAAAATCTACAGGTATGATCGAAATTTCAAACTAAACACTTTCCTAATACATGATTTTGATTAAAAACAACAAGAATTGAGTAAATCGATCAAACACAGTGTTCGAATATTTTCAAAACTGAAAACCCACAAAAATCCAAAATTGAATGCAATTCAGTGCGAATTTCTAGATGAAATTTAAATAAGAAATACTCTAATATGCAAATCGATCACTTATCAACCATTTTCTTGCATTAAAAACCTTTATCACAATTTTTTTGAATAAAACAGTGTTTTAAAAAAAACTTTTCGTGCGTGTTCTTCAAGAATTGAAAATCGATCAAATCTTTGTAATTCAATCCATCTGAATAATTTTGGTCTGCTCTGATACCAATTGTTAGTCCATGAAATCAAGCAATCAAACAAGATATGACAATTTAGATCACGTTCTAGAGAGAGAGTAGAGAGAGAAAGATCACAAGTCGTATATCTCACAATGTCATATGTGTTACAATGTTACATGAACTCTCACAAAGCTAAACTCTCATATGCCTTGCTTCTACATATTCTACTTGTACTCTCAGGCTACATACCTATTTATATGATTGAATTCACAAGACTTGACTCTATTTTACTTTACAGACTTTGACTTTTCTACACTTAAATCTTGGATACAACAATACACTAACAAAGATTTAATCTGATCTGTTTTCTATACATTTGGTTTGACATTTTTCTTCTTGAAAATAATTTTCTGAAATAAGATAGAAACAGATTGAAATGAACATATTGATTTAGGTGAGTCATCAACATAAGAAGATAAGTAAGTTGTATCGGCTGTTATTTTATCAGACAAATCAACATTTGCTATTTCCAGCTGTTTGATTTTATCAGACAATTTAGATTTTTCATTACACAGCTTATCAAACTTAGTTTGCAGATCAGACTTACTCCTTTGTTCTTTCAGAATATCTGAAGATAAAGTAGTTAGCTTGCTTGTTAATTTGGAAATTTCAGTTTCAAAAACTTTTCTTTCCATTTCAAAATCCTTTTCCAAGTCTTTATTTTTCTCTGAAATCTCTTTGAAAATCAAAACATTTCTTTTTTCAACATTTTTCTTCTCAATTTCAAAGATATCTCTTTCAGAGATTAAAATCTTTTCAAACTCTGAAACTTGCTTGGAAAGTTTTATACATCTGATCTCTATATATTTCTGTTCTTGCAAAGCCTTCTTATAAAGAACAGAAAACTTCTGATTGAAAGTTTTCTCCAGTTCAACTTTCTCTATCTTGTTCTTCTCTTCAAACTTCTTGATCTATTCAGCCCCCTTTGCCTGATAGGTAGATACCTGCTTTTCAGCTTTCTTCAGTCTGACTTTCAGATCAACATTCTCAGCTTTTAACTCATTCTCAGCTTTTAACTCTGTGTTCTGAAGTTTAATCTTTTTATTTTCAGCTTCTATTTCTGGTATCTCAGGCATGTATGCTACAACACAGTCTCTGTTTGTCAAAACAATATTTCCTTTCTCATCTGTGTAAGGCATTTTGAAATTGATTCTGAAAAGATGCTTGAAATGAACGTTAGTCAGATAATCATTAAAATCAACTTTAAAAAATACTCAGAAAAGATTCAAAAATATTCTAAGTGAACTTTTCGCACACAAAATGAATAACTTTTCGCATGAACACACAATTCACACACAAAAGGATGAGAATCCTTCACTTTTCGCACGCAATGTGATGCAAATTCTTGCTTTTCGCACACAAGGAGATGCAAATTTTGGACTTGTTGAAATGTCCAGATCCAAGCTTCTAATTCATACACAAGAATGTAGAAATCAATCTTTATATATCAAAACAATTGTTACATTGACTTCAATCACTCATATACCTATTTCTTAGTTCTTGCTTTCTCTCTCTAGATTCTATTCTCATATACGTACTTACTGAATGTAAACAAAGACATTTTCTATTTATATAGTCAACATGACCTCACTTACTTTTATCTAAAGTCAAAGTCAACCATTTTGACTTACAACTGTATTTACAAGAAACCAGTTACACTTTTACAACATTTACACTTTGACCCCTCTTTTAATCTTGAATACAATCTTGACTTAACAATCTCCCCCTTTGGATTTAAGATTAAAAAAAATTTGACAATAAGCTTCAGGTCATCTCATGGTTGTAAAATCTTCAATATAGAATGTTAGTCCAAGATCTCTAAATCCTAGAGAGAGAAAGTAGAGAGAGAGCAAGAGAAGCGCAAAGTATCAAGTGTATTAGAATGAATGCGTGAATCCTTACAAGACACAAGGACCAAAGGGACTTAAATACCCTGGTCAATACAACACAGTATGAGACATCTAAACACAGTATAAGACCAAGCCTATAAATACAATGATTATTATAAAATCATACTTAACAATCTCCCCCTTAGTAATCATTGGCACTGTGGTCTTCAAAATCCATCTTCTAAATCAGCATGGACGAACTAAGCGACTTTGCAAAGCTTTCTGACTTTTTAGAAAAAAAATTCTTCTCAGCATCTTTCAGTTTGAGTTATCTTTGCTGCCTTGACAAGACTGGATCAGATTGGAATAAACTTGAACGAACAGTCGATTCATCAGCTTGTGCTCTATACGACACACCTCTTTTAAATGACCTTGAATGAACAATGGTGGTCGGAGCAGGAACAACAAAAGATGTAGTATAACTGAGAAAATAGAATCTTGAGCACCAGAATCTTGATCAGCAGATAAACTTTTGAGCTCTTTGTCTCTTTAACATCTCCTGAACTTCTCCCCCTCATGACCTTGATGATCGGGATCAACTTGGTCATGCAAATGTTGAAGACGAGACAACTTAAGATCTGCAAAATCAGAATAAAGGAAAAATAGGGGAGGTTTGCGCGACACGCTGGTGGCGCAAAGTAAGGTTTGCGCTAGCCGAAGGTGGCGCAAAGTGAGGTTTGCGCGACCAACTGTTAGCGCAAATCTGACTTGAACTCAGAAAATTTTACCTTTTTAAGCTCTTTGACTCCCCCTACACAAATGCACTATATTTGACAATTCAAGTTAGCATTCATATAAAAAATCAGATACTCCCCCTCGAGAACAGATAAGATCATTTCAGAAGTTTCTCGTTTATTTACTCCCCCTTGAATAATGCACAAATCCATTAAAATATAAATGAGAACACAAGAAAATGAAACATCAATGTAGAAAGAAAAATATACTGAATATGTATTATGAAACGACTAAATATATAAAAATTTAAACAGAAACAAATAAAATTATGCTTAGTAAAATATCACAATAAAATCCATCAGATGAAATCAAATGTATGTGTTTGGATACAAATTTTTTTTTTATTGCATATCAAGTTAAGATATGTTCAGTTTCAAAAAATTTCATCAATCTATTCAGTGTTCTCGCATGTGAACTTCGATTAGCTTCAAGAAAATGCAATTCTAAAAATATAATAGAGAACTTTGCAAATAATCACACTAAGCCATCAAGAATTCAGTCTTTCACAAATTTATAGGTTTATTGCAACTAAAACATATCACCAAGTTTCATGAGATGTGTGCTCATTGGCATCTTTTTAGCATTGTGCTCTATGGCATCTTTACATGAGTGTGATCGTTGGCATCTTTTAAGCTTGTGCACTTTGACATCTTTTAATCAGAAAGTTTGGTAAGTAAAGAACATGTCGTGAACGTAACTTTCGATCTGACCCTATTGCAGGATTTGGGTCAGCCGCTCCTAGACCAGTTGGCCTTAGGGGACTAGGTGTCAAGCACCCCTTGGAACTTACTTTCCCAGATCAGAAAGGCTACATAGACATATCCTAAACCCATTCATACCAGTAGAATATGACTTTCGATCTGATTCTATTGAAGGATTTGGGTTCGATCACTCCCAGATCAAATGACCTTAGGGGACCAGATGACAAGCATCCCACAAAACTTACTTTCCGAAACCAGAAAGGTCACAGGTATAAACTGTTAAACTTAGAGATTTCTGTTTTATAAGAATTTAATAATCATCTCAATCACACATTTATATGTCTAAGTGCTTAGCCCATATTTTCATTACGATCCAAAATTCCAACTTTTTAGGTTTTCTAAGCATTGTAAACTATAAATATTCCGAATCACACAACTTTAAAGCAATATCAAAAGTTACAAACATGTTGCTGACTTTTCGACTTTTAAAAGACTTGAAAGTTGAACATATAAAACTTTAATATAAACAAAGCAACTTGAAAATTTATCCTAGACACACATTTTATTCAAAAGAAAGAAAAATTGTAAAACTTTTACTCTATAGAATAAAACTTGTGAAGGTTTAAACTTTTAAATTCAACATGCCGAGATTTGAAAATAGAAACATTTGATCGGCAAGTTTATATTCAGTTGAAACAAAATATAATTCAATAATATTATCTTTCACACAGTGTATATAGAATATGAGTCTCATTTGAAAAAAAAAATTGGGTTGATCAAATTCAGGAGTTGAATTGAAATGCTCAGATTCTTTTAAAAACATTTGAGAAAACTGGAACAACATCATTATCAGAGATATATGCAGTGGAATAGAGTAGATGCACTCACAGTTTCTCATTAGTCAGAATCTTAACTACATTGAAGAACGAGTTCTAAACTGACATGTTTAGAAGTCGAAGTCTATTGAAGTACGGGTTCTAAGCTGAAGTACTTAGAAGCCAAAATGTTGACAATGAAGTCCGGGTCTTGAGCTGATTTACTCAAGAGCCATATTTCTCTTACTTCCCCTTGACATGAGGTGCCTGCAACTTAGAATCAGTTTGAGATTTTGGTACCCACTTGTATTTGGGCCCATGTTTGTTAGTTTCAGTTCTTATGGGGAAATATTTATTAGATTTGATACGAGAAGCACGAGAAAGATTATCAGAATTATAAGCACAGTCATCAGATGAATACAAAGCATAATCATCTGAACTAGAATCAGAAGAAGAATATGAGACATTTTTGGAAATTTGAATCATTTGCTTTATTGAATGTTTTGAAATTTTCTTACAAACAACAAATGAATCACTTTTATAATATCTGTCTACATATCTATCTCCATCAGTCTGAGATTCATCAGATATCCGCTTCGCTCTCCAAATCTGCTTCGATGACTTGCTCAAAGTCCTATCTAAAATATTAGAATCAGAAGAATTAGAATTATCAGAAATGACTTTATCTTGTTTCTTTGACTTCTTTGACCTTTTTCTTTTACGCTTTGGTTTATAATACTGATCATTTAGCGTAAAAGATTCATCAAGAATTTCTGAATTAATATTTAAATCAGAAGAAATAATTTTACCTAAGCAACCAATCTGATCAGACAATAAATCTGAACATACCTCGGAGTCAGAATTATGTTGAGAAAAGATATCAAATTTAGAAACTTCCATTTTGTTTACTTGACAATCAGAGGAAAGGCTAGAAATAGAATCTTGTTTTTGAGAAAATAATTTTTCTTCAAGACTAGACGTCATGAAAGAAAGAATGATATCATATTCAATTTCTTTTAAAATTTTTAGATCTTCCATCTTATCTTCAAGATCAATGATTTTGCCTTCTAAAATTAAAGGAGGAGTATATTTCTTAGAATCATAAATGATTGGAGAAATATTTTCCTTATCAGAAATTTTAGCAAAAACATCAACAAAATCATCAAATATTGAAGATTTGACAAGAGATATATCATTTTAAGCTTTTCTGGCTTTCCTTGATTTATCAGGAAAATATTTTGCATTTTCATAAGTGTAAACAAAAGGAATTTCCTTTTTCTTATTATTCGTCCTTTTCTCATTTTCGATTTCTAACACTTGCTTCTCATTCATCCAATCAATTTTAAATTGAGGAGCATATTGAGCAAGAGTTAGATAATCGTATTTATATAAAGTTGGGGATTTTTCAATCGCATTGTTTAAACAATGTGGGTTTTTAAAACCAAGTCCCCAATTTTATTTTAAAGCTTCATCACTTCTTGGTTTATTCATAAAAATTGTTTGCTCAGATTGGTTTCTTCGATATAACTTTTCTTCTAATTTATTTATTTTATCCGAAAAACTGTCTTTTAAAATGGTCATAACAGTCAAAGATTCAAGATAAGTCTTATTTGAATTTTCCAAATCATCCAATTTCTTTTGAAAGATTTCTTTAGTATGAACCAAAATAGATTTTTCATCTTTCAAAGAAATTTTCAGTTTGTCAATCAAATCTGACTTTTCTGAATTAAAGTTCTTTTCAGATAATATCTTTAAGCGAAGATCATGTAAAGCAGTAATTATAACATTCATGTGAGAAGAAATAAAAGTGTAATCAAAATCAGAAATTACCTCGTCTTCATCAGTGTCAGAATCATCATCTCTAACAAAGCACATCTGAGCAATTTCGACATTTGCATCTTCATCATCAGAGTGATCCAGCCAAAACTTTTCTTCTGCAAGCAAAGAAGTTCCATTCTCTCTTTTCTCAGCAAGTTCCAGTTTCTTTCGATAATATGCTGAGTCCCTAACCTTCTTCACTCGACACTCCTTTGAAATATGACCCGACTTACCACAGTTGTAACATGAAGTAGGTTTCTTTGCCTCGGGCACTTGAGCATTCTTGAACCCAGAAGTGAAGAGAAGATTGTTTGAACCCGACCTAGGTTGAAACTTCTTCTGATAATGTTGTGAGAGAAGGATCGTAGCTTTCTGCAGTGCCTCGCCATCATCATCAGTGGCCCCATTGTAAGCGTTATCAGACAAAGCTTGTTCATCCAGTTGGCTCGTGAGGAGTGCAACCGGGTCCACTGACCTTTTATTTTTCTTTTCAAGCTTAGCCTTCTTCTCTAGTACAATGCTCTCATCAGTCATCAAGATCTCGTATAGTTCCTGAATCTGCATTGTGGAGATCTGAACATCGTTCCTCAGTTTGTGACAAGATTTGTTCCATTCAGGCTGAAGAGCATTGAGGAATTTCAGATTCGTCTCAAGCTCTGTCTTGATCACATTTATCTTTCGCAGATCATTCAGCACTGTACAGAATTTGTCGAAAACACTCTTTAGAGACTCACTTTCTTTGGCCTTGAACTCCTCAAAGTTGTTCATGAAGCGTGTATGTCTAAGTTGAGTCGCAACTGAAGATCTAAGCATGATCTTTTCTAACTGTTCCCACATCTGATTTGGATAATTTTTCTATTGATCAACACGGTTATAGACAGAGTTTGGCAAAGCTAGCATCAGATTAGCACTTAATTCTTGATCAGCTTTTATTCGTAAAACTTCGTCAGGTGTTGCGGGAATCTCTTTGTTAGGCTTTATGAAAGGTCCTCCAGCTAGAGACTTCATCATGTTTGCTCCATTAGTTTGACGTTCAATGAAGTTGAGGAATCGATCTTGCCACTGAGTGAATTCGTTTTCATCTATCAGTACTGGAGGACGAGTGTCTGTACCCAATGACATCATGAGGTCATTCTTATAGAATGGTGCTTGAAAGGCTAACTTGGCAGAATCCATGGCAGAAATCCAGAAAAATTCTAAGTGTTGACTGAGCTGGCGCAAACTTGAGGTTTGCATGAGAGGCAGGAAGCGCAAACAGAGATTCTCGCGATCAGAAGAAGACGCAAACTTGTGATTTGCGTGAGCTATGGATGAAGCAAACTGAACTTTGCGTGAGTCGAGTAAGACGCAAATGTTTCCTCGCGTGAGGAGTTGAAGACGCAAACCAACCTTTGCGTAAGAAGACAATGACGCAAACTTGTGATTTGCATGAGAAAAAGCTAACGTAAACTTGTGTTTGCGTGATACTGAGTTGGCGAGAACTATACTTCACGTGACGAACTGATGACGAAAACCTGACTTATCGTGAGAGTAGGGTGGCGAGAACTTGAAATTTTCGCGAATCACTGAAAATACAACCTTAGCTTTGCGTGAATCAAAGGTAGTGAGAACCTACTATCTGCAAACAAAGAATGGATTCGTGCAAAGTAAGATGAACTCGCGCAAACCACTATTAACTCGCGGAAACTTTAAATCTAGCGCAAACATAATAGAATTTCATAAAAACTTCAATTATTGATTACAAAACAGAAATTGATTGAAATTTCTTGCACATATACGATCGAAAACTATTTTCTGACAACTTTCAAGCAAAAACTTCGATCAAAAACCACAAAATCGAAATTTCGAAAACTAACAGTTCGTTAAACACGACTTTTCCAGAAATCGAAATATTTCAAAATTGACAAACAAGACTTGAATTTCTCGTAAATCGATGTGAATTAAAGATGTTTAGCAATCAAAACCGAATCCAACAAACCAATTTTCACAAAAATTCATTCAAAAACACGACCTAGTTTGATGAAAAATTCAAAAACGAGATTTTCTTGAAAATTTCAAGAAAATCAATCAAATTTTCGAATTAATTCACAAAATCAGATATGAAAAACAATTCTCTCAATCCTCTCAAGATCTAGATTGGCTCTGATACCAAATGTTAGTCCAAGATCTCTAAATCCTAGAGAGAGAAAGTAGAGAGAGAGAGCAAGAGAAGCGCAAAGTATCAAGTGTATTAGAATGAATGCGTGAATCCTTACAAGACACAAGGACCAAAGGGACTTAAATACCTTGGTCAATACAACACAGTATGAGACATCTAAACACAGTATAAGACCAAGCCTATAAATACAATGATTACTATAAAATCAGACTTAATATAGAGTCTTTAACAGCTTCAAATCTTGAATAATCTCTCTCTTTGAAAATCTTTTCAACACAAACTTGAAATCGTCAGAACTTTGATAATCTCTTCAAACTCTCCTCTTGATCACAAATATGTAACAATCTTTCAAATGATCTCTTCAGCTTGATAATCATCAGACTTTTCTTTGACTTGAAATACAAATTCTTTCCACTTTAAGACTTTCTCTTGACTTTGCTTTCTTTAGAAATTAAGCTTTGAATCATCTCACCTTTCAGATAAGATCAGTGTAATTCTGACTTTGAAACTCTTGAATTTTCTCCCCTTTTTTGATGAATGATGAGAAATCAAGAATCATCAAAACATTTCAACGTCAGATCTGGCTTTGATAATATCTCCCCCTAATATCAAGATAAACACAGTCTTCATGAGAAACAATCTCCCCCAAAGAGAATATGAACTCCGTTTGATCTAATATGAACAATCTACCGTCAATTCATAAAATGTATTCATCTGAATCTTTTCAAATTCAGAAAAATTAAGATTGGTAAGCCTGAATCAAAAGATGAATCGGTTATCAAGCCTGTCAGTAGCGTAGAGCCAATGTGTACAACGAATGTACATTGGAAAGGTTCTTTTGTGATGTTCACTCCCTCAGGGCTTCCATTCAATCATTGAAAAACCACAAAGGAATTTTCTATGAATGTTAAGACAAGAAAACATATTCCTTGTGTGCTCGTGCAAGTGTAGAAGGATTGAATCAATTAAAGCTTGAACAAGATCAAAATATGTAAACCATTGAGATAACAATAGAATTACATAGACTCAATGTGCATGAATAAGGTTCGAAGGTGGGGCGACTTTCCTTCTTTTTCAATATCAATATCTTCCAAATGAAGATATGATAGATTATGTGTTGCTTGCCCAAAAAAATTTGAAACATCTTTTTGTTAAGAAAAAGATGAGTAGCTGGTGAGGTTTTAATGCAAGAGTTGGCATAGGCTAGTGACTGTTTCTATGAAGGTCACGAAAGAATGTGAACCAACAAATTATATGGCTGCCCGACTCAGAAAAAGTTTGGTGCAAAGTTTGATATTCTTTTACTCTGATCTCTCACCCTCTTTCTTTTAAACATTTGAGCTTACTTCTAACCAAACTCTCTTTCACATTTTACCTCAACACACACCCACTCTCTATTCTTTTGACCCCTCTCCCCTCAATCACTCAAGGATAACTTCTTGGGTAGGAAACACAGGTTAACGTGAATCCATAGAAGTTCTTTGAAGCTCTTACACTGAATCCCATGTATTTTGTCCTAAAAGTAAGATGTTGCTCAATAGTTTATCTTGATAGATAAGCACAAGATATCACTTGTTAGAAAAGATATGCCCATCAAAGATAAGAATGAGATTTGAGCATTTGGAACTGTAAGTTATTATATGCCCACGACACGTATCACACAGAGATACTGCTGAGGAGTATGTAAACCCATAGGGTTGCACACAAAGAATGCGTTTGTTTTTATTTATAGAAACCCGGATTTTATGAAAATATGTGTTAACTGTAATTATGATAATTATAGGGTGAAAACGTCATTACAGATAATTATATATATATATATATATATATATATATGAATTTGAATTTGAATATTACAGATAATTACTAAACCTTATTTAATTACTAAACCTTATTTAATTCTTAATTGAATTTTAAAGTTTAAAAGGATAATTATATATATATATATATATATATATATATATATATGAATTTGAATTTGAATATTACAGATAATTACTAAACCTTATTTAATTCTTAATTGAATTATAGTCTAACTATAATTCTTCTGGTATAAATAAGGGGTTAGGCTAAACCATATGATTGACAATTGAATTAGAATAGCCTTTCAGGAAAAATACATAAAAGAAACTCTTTTATTTTATGTAAAACACATATAGATCTAGGGTTCTTGGGCTAGCACCCGGTGGAAACGGGAAACGTGTTCGTGTGTGGACTACCGATAGAGGAAACCTACTTTGGTTTCTTGGTGCTTCAGTTTTAATCCCGTCAGATCTTGAAAGGTACATATTCTAAACCCCCTATGGCGTGGTTTATTTTAATTAAATGCATCATTGGATCCGATTGAGTTTTAAGGTTTATTTAGAAAAGTTTTCTATATTAGTTGTAACCAAAATTTATTTAATTTTCCGCTGCGTTTTATCGGTTACAAATTTACTTGAAATCCCTTCAGTGGTATCAGAGACGCTTTGATTGCATTTAATTAAATAGGGAACAATGATTTATATGGCAAATTAATAATAAAATATATACATATATATGTATATATATATATATATTTCCAGAATATACCTATATATATATAAATAAGTAAAAGATGATTTAACAATTAAAAGTTTTTTTTTAAACCTAAAAACTATGGCCTCCATCTCTGTTCTCTTATGTATCGCCTCCCTCTTCACAAATAAGAACCAATCTTTGCCCACCCTACCGTCGATCGTCGGCCGCCCCTGTTGTCGCTTCTTGTTCTTCGATTGACGCACACAAAAGGGTTTTGTTAACCCTAATTATGTTTTCTGTCAAAAGTGTTACTTCTCGCTCGTTGGTGCACTGGTGTAGCATATCGTTGGTGGTCATATACGTAGTCGGTCGACCATGGCCATTGCCGTTGGTCTTCGTTGCTAGTTTTGTCCTCCTTGCGGCTATTGTCGCTCGCCGCCGGCCATAGGCTGCAGATGTTACCGCTGTTTGTTTTTGTCGTCAGGCTGCTGCCCTATATGGCCATCACCGACGACTATAGTTTCTTGGCTTACCGCCATCGTTGGACCACGACGAGATCGGTAGGGGATGGTCCTCAATCACGCTGATTGGTCAGTCGAAATGGCTACGTTAGCCGCCGACGGTAGTTGTGAAATCCTAGGAGTCACCGTTCTTGTGGGTTGTCTCGTCGACGGGTGAGTAGGGCAGGTGCCGCTGTTTTTGGACAGTTGGCATCACATTGCTGTGTGTCGTCTCCAAGCCACCGTCGAAGGCTGTTTGGAGTTGGATTTTCTAGTTGTCACTAATAGATGCTTTTTGATGCCACGACAGGGATGTCGTCCCACATTTTTGTTTTCTATTCACGACAAGTGAGAAATCCAAGGTTTCCACCCCTTGTGGCCATTGTTTTGTTTTTCGTCGCTACTACCGGTTTTGTTGCCGGTAGCCGCTGGTTGCTGGCCCACGGGCTGAGCAACCGGGTTTTCTGGTAACCTTGTGTTCAACAGACACCACGATCGATGGTTGAAGCCATACCATTGCCTTAGATGGTTGGTGGTGTTCAAACGTATTAAGTTTGCTAGCTCTATCAAAAGATGCGATTGGGTTAAATGGTGGTGCATCCAGGATTACGACCCAAAGTTGCCGCCACATTTGTCCCGTTATTCCGACCATTCTTGTTTTGTGACCGTTCGACACCCACCATATCTTGATGGTTGGGCATTTGTTGTTTATAATCGATCGTCAGGATAAGTGCCATGTTTTTGGAATGTTTCCCTAAAACAGTTTATTTTGACCTTAGGCCCAAAATGTGAATCTGGTCTTATTTTGGGCATAGATCGAAAAGGCTTTTATCCTTATTTTGAATCATGGTTTGTTAACCATGGGTTAGTGATCGGGTTCATTTAAACTTATTTTGCCATATAATAATTTGTTCCAATTAAATTGGTCATTTAATTATGTTAATTATAATTCGGCTAAATTTGTATTTATTTTATGTTTAGAATAAATAAGACAATATATGGTTTGCCCCAAAGACCCGTGGTTGATTTATTTTTCTGTTTTCGAAAATTAAAATGTATTAAGTGCAAGGGTTGTAATTTTAAATTTTCCTAGTGTTAATCATAAAAATCCCAATCAATCAAGCAATTACTCAATAATATGACAATTAAGATCAAGAACTAGAGTGAGAAAGTAGATCTTTAATAGCCATAAGTCTGAATCTTTACAATGTGTGCTTACAACTCTAGTTCGTTACCACAACTCTTACAAAGCAAACCTATTTATACCATCTAACAAACAAAGACTTAATGACTAAGGAAACTAAACATGCTTTGACTAACCTAAGACATTGACAATGTTGACTTTTACATCTTTGACTTTCCTATTAAATCTTGGATACAATATTTAGACTTAACAATCTCCCCCTTTGTATTCAAGATTTAATAAAAATTTGATACAGATCTTCAGCTCTTGATTCTTCAGCTTTTGTCTCTTTAGCTTTGAACTTTGAAGCTTTCACAGACTTTACTCTTTCAGCCTTTGAAGAATCTTGGAAAGTCTTTTTCACTTTGAAGCTTTGAAAGTCAACATGCCTTGAACACGAAACATAATTCTTGAAACTTCATTGAACTTGAAACTTCATCTTTGAAACAACTGTCTTCGAATAATGAAACAACTTTGAGAAAACTCTGATATTGAATCTTCATCTCTTTGATCTCTGAACTGTCTTTGGAAGAACAAACTTTAACAGATCATCTAGATTTATCTTTGAACAAACTTTCTTCAGAATCTTTTGTCTTTGAATAAGCGGAAGCAATTTTCACTTTGACAACTCTTCATAGCTTTGAAATTGATCTTTGTAAAATTCTCCCCCTTTTTGATGATTGAGAACATCATGATCATCAAAATTTCATCAATTTCAGCACAGACTTTGATCACCCCTTTGTATTCAAATAACAATCTCCCATTTGACAGTTGGCGCGCTTTGATCTGAGAGCCGTCAATTCATGAAAGACATATATCCGAATCTTTTCAAATTCAGACATAATGAACGTGGTAACCCTGATTCAACAAATGAAACAGTTAGAAATTCCTGTCAGTAACACAAAGTTACTGTGTACAACAAATGTACAATGTAAGGAGCTAGCTTGATGATGACTACCCAGAACTTCCATTCAATCATTGAAAAACACAAGGTTTATCTATTAATGTTCTGACAGAAAAACAGATTTTCTGTGTGCTCGTGCTTGTGTATGAAAGAATTGTAGCACAATGATTGTGTTTCATAAAGGCTCAAATTGTGTAAACTATTGAGACAGCAACAGATATTACACGAACTCAATGTGCATGAAAGAGGTGCAAAGGTGGGGCAACTCTCCTTCTTTTTCAATATCTAAATCTTCCAAGAGAAGATTAGATAGCATATATGTTGCGTCCCCAAAGAAAATGAAACATTTCTTTGTTAAGAAAGAAATGAGTGGTTGGTGGGGTAATAGCAAGAGTTGGCATGGGCTCACTGCCTTTTTCAATGATGGTCACCAAATAATGTGAACCAATCAGTAGATGTGGCTGCCCGGCTCAGAAAGAAGTTGGTGCAGAGTTCTGATATTCTTTTAACTCTGTTCTCACACCCTCTTTCTTTTTAACATTTAAAGCTCACTTCTAACCAAACTCTCTTTTCCATTTTTTCGCTCCACACAATGAGAATAACTCAACCGGATGAGTTATCTCCCCTACTCTTTGATTTATGACCCCTCACCCCTCAATCACTCAAGGATAACTTCCTGGGTAGGAAACACTGGTTGGCGTGAATCCATGGAAGTTCTGTTTAAGCTCACACACGAATCCCATGTAAGTCCTAAAAAGCATGGTTGCTCAACAGTTTAACTGAAACAGTTAAGCTAAAAAAGATAACAGTGTCAGAATGTATGCTAATTTAAAAATATGAATGAAATTTTACCATTTGAACGTTGAAGAATTCTCAAAACACAGATATTGAATGAATGAAATGAAATCAAGATAATTGTTTTGAGAATGTGACAATGTATCAATCAGATCAAATAAAATGGTTAGGGTATCAAAGAATTGGAAATTTGTTTATATGAACGAATATAAACAATATATCAATGAAAGCACAAATATGAAAAAAAATGAATGATGCTCAACAACTTTGAAAGCAAACGGGGGTATTACCATCGAAAAATTGGTTCGAATTTGAGACATGGTAATAACAATTTCAAATAAAATACTAAACCGGTGTGTGTGAATACTTGACAGTATATGGACAAGATAATACGCAAGTATTGATCTTTGAAAACACACGGTCAGTTAAACATTAAGCTCAAAATTTGAAAAACATTTAAAAGCACACTTCTAAATTCATAAAATCTTTTGAGAATAAGAAGTGGTTTGAACATTTAAAAAATTGTTTTTCATGTTCGAAAGTTGTTCATCAACAATCAGAGATTTAGGACAGAAGATATTTACCTTTTTAGCTCCCTCTCAAATCATGATAGAATGATTTAGGTCATGTAAGCTCCCCCTGGATATTAGCAGAATATCCTTCTCTGATCATTGAAAAACGGGTCCTGATATGTTATTTGATCAGAAGCCATTTTATTCACATCATTTATTCAAAAATAAAATGACAGAAAGCAGTAAAACATTTTTATAGTATGAGTTCTGATCTGAAATAATCAGAAGTCATCACCTTTACTCCCCCTTAAATTAGGCATCTGAAATATGTCAGTTAAAACAGGATAGAGATCAGACACTCCCTTTTGAATTGTAGACCATCATATCAGAAAAATCTATCAGTGAAAAAGTACAGGATAGAGATCAGATCAATTCTCTTGGGATATAGACCCTCATATCCATCAGATGCAAAAATACAGGAGTAAGGTCTTTTTGATCGCTGAGATCCGAGTCCTAAACTGTTGTGTTTAGAAGTCAAACTCCATTGAAGATCGGGTCCTAAGCTGTGTACTTAGAAGCCATAATTTGGACATTGAGGTGCGGGTCTTGAACTGCTGTGTTCAAAAGCCTTTGTTCTCTTACTCCCCCTTGACTTGAGGGGCCTGCGTTCTCTTTGAGAATTTTTATGATGATGTTCCCAAATCTATTTCTGATAATGTTTCAAATGCTTTGAATCAAGATACTGCGAGCGCATCTACACCCAATTCTGCTGCAACTATCTCTGACATTGATGTTGTTCCAGTCCCTCCTGTCACTCAAACCAGTATTTCTGCATCTGATCAAGTACAATGAGAAAATGAGCAATCAGAACCGGAACATGTGATCACTGAACCTATTCAAGAAGAATCTGTACAAGAGCAATATGTTCAAGAGGAATCAGTTCAGGAAGAAGAACAGACTGTTATTATTCATCCAACTCTTCCAGAATCTGATCCAGATGTTGTTGAGATACCTCCTCCTCCAGTTGAAACTGTTTATATCTCTTCAACTGACTTAGAAGCTCCTGAACCTCCCTCTCAACAATTCGAAGTGGTTCAAGATGTAATTGATCCTCTCCCTCATACCTCAAAATGGATAAGATCTCATCCAATTCATCAAATTATTGGAAATCCTCAAGCTAGTGAGTCTACACGTTCCAGGACGGCTACTTCCAATGAATGTCTCTTCACTTTCTTCCTAAGCAAGATTGAACCAACAAAAGTCTCTGAAGCATTGGAGGATCCGGATTGGATTATATCTATGCAAGAGGAGCTCAATCAATTTGACGCGCTGAAAGTTTTGAGACTTGTACCACGGCCGAAAGGAAAGAGCCTAATTGGAACAAAGTGGATATTCAAGAATAAGAAAGACAAAGATGGTATCGTTATTCGGAACAAAGCAAGATTGGTAGCTAAGGGTTATCGACAAGGAGAAGGAATTGACTACGACGAAACGTTCGCGCCGGTTGCCAGATTAGAAGCTATTCGGATGTTTCTTGCCTTCGCTGCTTATCGTAATTTCACTTTCTATCAGATGGATGTCAAGACAGCATTCCTCAATGGAAAACTGAAAGAAGAAGTCTATGTTTCTCAGCCAGAGGGATTTGTTGACAAAGATCGTCCTGATTATGTCTATTTTCTTGATAAAGCGTTGTATGGCCTGAAACAAGCACCGCACACATGGTATGATGAGTTGTCAGCCTTCTTGACCAAATCTGGCTTCACCAAAGGATCCATCGATACCACTCTTTTCATTTATAGATCAAACTTGGATATTTGCTTAGTTCAAATATATGTAGATGATATTATTTTTGGTGCGACTAACAAATCTTTATGTAATTGGTTTTCTGATCTAATGACTTCTAGGTTTCAAATGAGCATGATGGGAGAAATCAATTTCTTCCTCGGCTTACAAGTGAAGCAACTTCCAGATGGAATATTCATCAACCAGTCAAAGTATGTATTTGACATCTTGAAGAAATTCAAGATGGACAAATCTACTTCAATCGGTACGCCTATGGCACATGGAGCCAAAATCGGACTTAATCCAGATGGAAAAGTTGTGGATCAAAAGACATATAGAGGGATGATCGGATCGCTGATGTACCTAACTGTCAGTCGCCCGGACATAATATTCTCTACATGCTTATGTGACAGATTCCAAGCTAAACCGAAAGAATCTCATCTATTAGCAGTCAAGCGCATTTTTAGATATATTAAAGGAACTCCTTATTTAGGTTTATGGTATCCTAAAAGTTTTGACTATAAGTTGATTGCTTATTTAGATGCAGATTTTGGTGGTAATCAATTGGACAGGAAGAGTACTTCAGGTCATCTTCAATTTTTGTGTGACAGACTGATAAGTTGGGCGTCGAAAAAGCAAAACTGCGTGTCTATATCAACAGCCAAAGCTGAATACGTCGCTGCAGCTAGTAGCTGTGCTCAAGTGCTTTGGATGAAAACGCAACTTCGTGATTACGGGATGTTATACAAGACAGTGCCAATCTATTGTGACAACAAATCCGCGATTGCGATTTCAGTCAATCCGGTCCAGCATACCAAGACCAAGCACATAGATATGCGGTACCATTTCATAAAGCATCATGTTGAAGAAGGTACTATTGAATTATATTTTGTACCAACTGAATATCAACTTGCTGATATCTTTACAAAAGCTTTAGATGAAAAACGTTTTAACTTTTTTCTTTCAAAACTGGGCATGTTAAATTTAAAAGTTTAAATCTTTACAAATTTTATTCTATAAAGTAAAATTTTACAGATTTTCTTTCTTTTGAATAAAATGTGTGTCTAGGATCTTTTACAAGTTCTTTGTTTATATTAAAGTTTTATATGTTCAACTTTCAATTCTTACAAAAGTCGAAAAGTCAGCAACATGTTTGTAGCTTTTGATACTGCTTTAAAGATATATGAGTCGGAATTTTTATAGTTTACTTTGCTTAGACTACCTAAATAATCAGAATTATAGATCGGAATGAAAATATGGGCTAAGCACTTAGATGTTGACCTGAGTGATAGAGATGAATTATATTTTCATAAAATACAGAAATCTCTGAGTTTAAAATTTTGTACCTGTGGCCTTTCTGTTTGGGAAAGTAAGTTCCGTGGGATGCTTGTCATCTGGTCCCCTAAAGTCATTTGGTCTGGGAGTGATCGAACCCAAATCCTTCAATAGAACCAGATCGAAAGTCATGTTCTACTGGTATGAATGGGTTTAGGATATGTCGATGTAGCCTTTCTGATCTGGGAAAGTAAGTTCTAAGGGGTGCTTTACACCTAGTCCCTTAAGGCCAACTGGTCTGGGAGCGGCTGACCCAAATCCTGCAATAGGGTCAGATAGAAAGTTACGTTTATGGCATGTTCTTTACTTAATAAACATTTTGATTAAAAGATGCCAAAGTGCACGAGCTTAAAAGATGCCAAAGAGCACACTCATGTCAAGATGCCAATGAGAACATTGCTAAAAGATGCCAATGAGCACACATCTCATGATACTTGGTGATATTTCTGAGTTGCGATAAATCTGTAAATTTGTGAAAGTCTTAAGTTCTTGATGGCTTAGTGTGATTACATGCAAAGTTCTCTATTATATTTTTTTAGAATTGCATTTTCTTGAAGCTAATAAAAGTTCACATGCGAGCACACTGAATAGATTGATGAAAGTTTTTGAAACTGAATATGCAATGAAACTTGTCTTTGTATCCAACAACATATATTTGATTTTAACTGATTGATAAATCTGTGATATTTTAGTGATTAGAATTTTATTTGTTTAGTGTTTAATTTTTTTTTCTTGTTTAGTTGTTTCAAATTTCATATTCAGTATATTTTTTCTTTTTACTTTGTTGTTTTTTAATCCTTGTGTTCTCATATCTTTTTTCAGATGGGTTTGAGCATTATTCAATGGGGAGTGAAAAAGGAGAATTTTCTTAAATGATCATATCTGTTTTTGAGGGGGAGTATTTGATTTTCTTTATATGAATGCTAACTTGAATTGTCATATCTAGTGCATTTGTGTAGGGGGAGTCAAAGAGCTTCAAAAGGTAAAAAATTTTCTAAGTCAGCTTTGCGCAATCAGTTGGTCACGCAAACCTTGCTTTGCGCAACCTGCAATGCATGCAAACCTTGCTTTGCGCAACCTGCGTGTAACGCAAACCTCATTTTGCGCAACCAACGTGAAGCGCAAACCTCCCTTGTTTTCTCTGTTTCTTTGATTTTGCAGATCTTAAGTTGTCTCGTCTCCAACATTTGCATGACCAAGTTGATCAAGATCATCAAGGTCATGAGGGGGAGAAATCAGAGAAGTCAAGGAGATGTTAAAGAGACAAAGAGCTCAAAAGTTTATCTGTTGATCAAGATTCGCTCAAAGATTCTATTCTCTCAGCCATTTTAATTCTTTTGTTGTTCCTGCTCCAACCACCACAGTTCATTCAAGGTCTTTCAAAGGAGGTGTGTCGTCTAGAGCACAAGCTGATGAATCAACTGTTCGTTCAAATTTATTCCAATCTAGTCCAGACTTGTTAAAGGCAGCAAAGACAAATCAAATTGAAAGATGCTGAGAAGAAATTTTTTTTAAAAGTCAAAAAGCTTCATAAAGTCTCTTTTATGGTCCGTGCTATTTTAGAAGATGTTTTTTGAAGACCAAAGCACCAATGATTGCTAAGGGGGAGATTGTTAATTCTGATTTTATAGTAATCATTGTATTTATAGGGCTTGGTCAAATACTGTGTCTAATGTCATATTCTGTGTTGTATTGACCAAGGGTATTTAAGTCCCTTTGGTCTTGTTTCCTTGTAAGAACCTTCACGCTGATATTGAATTCTGTTACTTTGCGCATATTGTCTCTCTCTCTCTCTCTACTTTCTCTCTCTAGAGATTCAGTGTTCTTGGACTCACAATATGAACTTGAAATGGTTGGGGTATCAAAGAACTTGATAGTTTGTTTATATGAACGAATATAAACAATTTAAGAATGAACGCTCAGGTTGAAATGATGATTGATGGTCAACAACATTGAATTCAAACGAGTGTATTACCATCGAAAAATTGTTTCTTTATGAGACGTGGTAATAACAACATCAATATGAAGTACTGAACCGGTGTGTGTGAATACTTGATAGTATATAGACAAGATAATACACAAGTATTGATCTTGGGAAACACACGGTCAGTTAAACATTAAAGCTCAATAATGAAAAACATTTAAAATCACGCTTCTAAATTCATGAAAACTTTTGAGAATCAGAAGTGGTTTGAACATTTCATAAAATATTTTTCATGCTTGAAAGTTGTCCTTCTTTCAAATAATCATAGATCTAGATCAGAAGATACTTACAAACAACTTAGCTCCCCCTCAAATCATGATAAATTGATTTAGATTTAGTTAAGTTCGCCCTGGATATTTGCAGAATATTCTCATCCTTAAAAATGGAAGACCAAGTCCTAAATTGTTGTGTTTAGAAGTATAAGTCCTTTAACATTTATGATCGGGTTCTTAACTTAAGTATTCAGAAGCCTAATTTTTGAACATTAAAGTCCGAGTCCTGAGCTGATTTACTCAGAAGTCGAAATTCTTGACATTGAGGTGCGGGTCTTGAACTACTTTGTTCAAAAGCCAACATCTTTCTCCCCCTAAACATGTGGTACCTGCAAAACATATTTGACAGGTTTTGGTACCCACTTGTATTTGGGTCCTGGTAAGTTAGATTTAGGAATCCACTTCTCATTAGATTTAACACTTTTAATTACATTTTTCTGAGAAGTAATCCTGTAAGTTCTGTACCAGTGATGAGCAGATTCTCTCTAAACAAAATCATTCTCTCCATAGTAATAAAAATAGATTTTCTTTTGAGCAATCCTGATCAAAATGATTAGCAGAATAAAACACATCAGGTTTACCAAAAGATTTACCTTTAGATGCATTGTTATTCTTGGATTTGGATGTGGATGCTGATGTTTTGTCCTTCTTGTCATCAGGAGAACCTTTCACTCTCCAGACCATATTTCCTTTCTTAGAAAAGTTATTCTCAAGAGATTTAACATAAAAGGTTGTTGGGCTATCAACAGTTTTATCATAAAACAGATTAGATGGACGAATCTGATTTGATTTGACAATTTTATATTTGACACTATTCTTTCTGGAAACTTTTTCATGAATGGAACTTGAAGCAGTTTTAAAAAAACAAACTGATTCCGTTGAATTGTCATAAGGTGATTGATTAATCACATCCGCAGAAATCTTCTCTGACAATTCAACGTTTGCAACTTCCAAGTCCTTTATCTTTTTAGACAAAATGTTTCTTTCATCAGAAAGTGTCTCAAACATATTTTTCAAATCAGATATAGCCATTGGTTCTTTTAAAATGTCTGAAGATAGAACAAATATTTTGGATGTAAGCTTAGATATTTCATATTCAAAAATTAGACGTTCTTGTTCAAAATCTTTTTCCAAGTTCTTGTTTTTCTCATATATTTCTTTGAAAATCCCAACATTTTTCTTTTCAAGCTTTTTTTTTTCAGAATCAAAAGACTTTTTCTTCTCTTGAAAGATTTGTCTTTCTTTTTCAAGTTAGTCTTGTAATGTAGAAATCTGCTTGGGAAATTCAATTGTTTTATCTTTAAGAACTTTTCTTTCTTTTGCGAAAGTATCTCTTTCAGTTATAACAATCTTTTCAAAATCTGACACTTGCTTAGAGAGTTTTATGCATCTTAGCTCCAAATCCTTTTTCTCTTGAGAAACTTTCTTAGAAAAGTCAGAAGGCTTTTGAGTATAAACATTCTCCAAATCAGCTTTGACATTATCTGCATTAAGATTTTTCATCAGATCAACATTTTTGGCTTCCAATGCAGAAATTTGATCTTCAAAAGCTTTAAACATGATGTGTAGATCAACTAATTCAACTTTCAGCTCTGATGTTTTCTATTCAGTTGTCTATCAGTTGGCTTTGAAGTTTGGTTATCTCTCTCTCTTTCACTTTAATTTCTTTCTCTCTTGCCTTGATTATACCTGAAAAATCATATTTAGAATTGTTAATACATTTTGCACATTCAGAAGTTTTATCAGAATTTAACAATTAGCTCTAAACTCCTGAATTCTGATTCTTCAATTTTATCACGTTCAGCTTCAATGGCAGGTATTTCAGGCATGTACAGTATAGCAACGTCTCTCCCTGATAGTACATCTTTAGACATCTTGATAAATTTACTGTAAAATGATCGTTAACGAAAATCAAATTTTTTTTGATCACTATCAGAAATATGTTCCCTTCCGCAGACTTAGCACGGGGGTCCAAAATATTCAGATAAAATACTGAATAATATGCTTGCTTGAAGTGATCGTTCCAAAATATTCAGATAAAAAATTGACTTGAACAACACTTGAAAAGATCAGAAAAATTTCTAAGGCACAAACTCGCAAAACACAGAAACTCGCAAAACACTGTGGATACACTTCGCGCTAACAGGCTTGTGCACGTTTCTGGTTCGCGCAAAGCACTATGTGCGCATTTTATGTTGTCGCTAGAAGTGTGTGCGCGTTTTGAGCTTCTCGCAAGTCAATACGTACGTGTTCTATACTTAGAAATATTTTTGACAATTAAGAACTTGAAAAACATAAACTCGCTAAACACTAGAACTCGCAGAGAGGTTCATGCACGTTTCCACTTCTCGCATGTCACTATTTGCGCGTTTTAGTCACAAACTCGCACAATACATGAAACATCAAAATCCTTCTTGGTGCATGTTCTTCGTTGCTTTCAATGTGCGTGTTCTTCACTTTGAAGCTTGCGCGCTTTTCAAGTCTAGCGTGATCTTCAGTTGAGTTCACGGATTCGATCCAAAAACTTCAAAACCTGCAATTAAGACATGAAAATCTACAGGGTTGATCGAAAATTGATACTAAACATTCTCCTAACACAACTTTTATGCTAAAAATTACAAAATCACATAGAATCAATCAAGTACAGGGGTCGTCATTTTTCAATCCGAATAGTACAAAAATACAAAATTGAATGTGATTCGTTACAAATTTCTTGACACGATCTACACAAGAAAGTTCCTAAAACACAAATCGAATACTATGAAACCATTTTCTTTGATTAAAATCAATTTTTGAAGAATTTTTTGATTAAACAGTGAAATCTCATAAAATATGTGCGAGTTTTTCGAAATTCGAAAAAAAATTCCATCAAATCAAATTCAATCCAAACAATCTGAATTATTTTGTCTCGCTCTGGTACCAAATGTTAGGTCACAATATCAAGCAATGAAACAAGATTTGACATTTCAGATCATATTCTAGAGAGAGAGTAGAGACAGAAATATTCACAAGTCGTATATTTGACAATATCAAATGTTACAATGCTACAAGTCTTACAAGTCTCTCTTATAACATGACATTTTAAGCTAAGCATCTCTCAATACACGACATGCTTTATATATGGTCAAAGACCATATTTACTTAAAGTAAACTAGCTAACTTTGACTAAACTTGACTTTACAACACTTTGACTTTTCTACTTAAATCTTGGATACAATTATACACTAACACAAGGAGGATAAAGTGAAACAAATCGTTCAATCGATGGACGCTATGAGGATTCCAATCCCAAGGCCACCACCAAAAGAACAGAAATTTGATGAAAATATTCACACTTATCTCTACAACACAGAACCAGAGGCTGTATTCATTGCACCAAACATGCATCCTCTAATAAGAGAAGATGTCAAAAGAAGGTTCGAGGAAACAACTCAAGACATATGCAAGGTATGCTCTATAGAAGACATCAAATGCGTAATGAAAATCACTCTGCACTCCTTCACAAACAAAACCATAATGTATGCTAAAAATTTGGTTGAGAGAAAAGATGGACTGCAATATACCTTCACAGATGCAGATCTGAAGAACCTCTGCGCCTATGATCTTCCACAACTTCATGCATTTACAGAGCAACGATTGGAAAAGAGGAAGGAGTACATGATTGCAAATGGCAGGATCAAGGAGGTCATGAATGAACATGTCAGATATCATAGCAAAATGGACTTCGAGGTGGCCCTGCAACTCAGGGTTGAAAAGTTATCGATCACTAAACCAGATGACAAACATCCTAGAATCGATGAAATACCGTCAAACTCACTGATCACAGAGCCTGAATTCAGATTTATCCACAGAGACGATGATGGATGCAAGAAGATTTTCAAGCCCACTCAAAGTCACAAATACTCGAATAACACTCTGTTGAAGATCAAGTACACGATTCTCAGAAAAAAGGGGATCTGAGTCTGTGCAAGAAGGACCTGCATAGAAGATGATTGAGATGATTGATGCTTAGATAAAGTATAGGGAAATCATTTTATCGATGAAGAAGATCTTAGCTGAAAGCTTTACTAATCCTATAAATGATTTCCCTCAGTAATCCTTGTAATAGTTTAGACTTTCATTCAATATTCCTCAAAGCTTATGTACTTGCCTTCTGGCATTTCCTTTTTGAATGAAAATTAGTCTTCAAAGGTTGAGTTCCTTTTACCTCTTAGCTCTCTAACTTATCCATACACTCTACTTTCAAATTTTTTTCAATACTTAGGGGGAGATTGTTAGCTCCAAATCGATGTATAGACGTATTGAAAAATAGGCTAAGTATAGAAGATTCAGAAGATTTCTCTAAAACACCAAGTGCATCAGAGAAGTTTCTATGCTCAGAAGACTCTGTCGACCATCTACCGAAAAGACTCTTTCCAGTTGGCATTCCTTTTGTGGAATGTGACAACCGCCCATTAACCAGAATTTTAAGGTTAGCAATCTCTGATCTATTAGGATCTAATTATAAAGTTAAATTCTTTAGTATTTAACTCGATTGATTAGATTAGAATTTTACCCGAAAATTTTCGGAAGTCACGTAGAATACCCGGTTCGGACTGATAACTGACCATTATATCTCAGAAATGCCAGAAATTATGTTGGAAGTCTAAAATATATAAAATAATAGGATTCCATTATTTTCAAAATAAAATATATTTATTAATTTATAATTTTCATTTTTAGCATAATCTGAGAATTGAGGGTTGCGGTTCTTAAACTTATATGATTATTTAACCAAGTTTATGTCATGTTTATAAATCTAATTTAATTTAAAATATTTTGGTGAGTCATTAGGCCACATGGCTGAATTTCATGACACCTCTCTCTCTCTTTAATTTTAATTAAAAACCAAAAATTTATGAAACATCTTTCTCATTTCAAGATTTTGCAAGAGACCTCTCATCTCCCTCTCCTCTCTCCTTCACTTTCGGCCAAACACCACCACACACCACCACCACCAAATTTTCAGAAAAATTCCAAGGAGAAACCAAGTTTTAAAGCATCATTTTACTTCAAGGAATCAAGTTTGCATCTTCCATTAAGAAGGTAAACATTTTATATCCTCATTTTTCTTCAAGTTCTTATTCAAGATTTTGAATGTTTTCATATCATTGCATGTAGGAATGTATAATCTTAGTTTTGGAAGTGAAATGGGATGCAATTGGTAAATAATACATTTGCAATTGAACATTTGAATGATCTTCCAATAAAACTAGGGTTATTAAGTGAAATTTTTGAGATTTTGTCAAAAATGTCAATTTTATGATGAATGGTTCTTAGGACCACGAAATTTTGATACTATTGGATTGAAATTTATGTATTTACAACAATTTTGAGTATAAAGAAACTCTTAGGATGAGATTATTCAAATCTCATATGATTAAGAGCATCTAAAATGATGTAGTATCACTTATTTAGTGATTTTGTTGTCATACATGGGATTGGATGAGCACTTGTAGTTGCTATGAATCCATGATACATATTTGTCTCATTAGAATCATTGTATATTGGTTTAAGATGTGAAACCATGTCTTATTAATAAAAACCATGCCAAATGATCATCTTATTATGTTATACAAGATTCATTTTATCAACAGTTTGTTGTCACAGATTTTCATTCACTTTCAAGCTTCATAAATCCTTTCTTACTTCATAAAAATTTGGGCTTTTTGTTACCAAACTTTAATTTAAGGTATTAGAAATTCATAGAATCAAGAATCACTCAAAATTATGAAGTTTTGGTCATCCATTTGCATTTTAGAAGAAAGTAGTGCAATCTGTCCACAATTGACAGATTGGTACACTCAACATCTAAAGGCCATAACTCTTTCATAAATCATCCAAATTGAGTGAATATTTTTCCATATGAAATATTTTTGAGTTATATTTGCAACCATATATGGCTCATCGAGTATTTTTGAGTTTTGTTATCCCAAATGCATGCTACAAGAGAAGTGTGCAACTGATAGAAAAATCAGTGACCTACTGATTTGTGGGAATTCTTTGGGACATCAAAACATCTCCAAAATGCATGAAAAATTGACTTTATGTTCTTAACTCAGTATATTAATTCTCATAAAAATTTGGTTATCTTTTATATTTGGGAAGAGTTATTTTGAAGCTCATTTTGTGATTACAAACTCTGGACAACAAGTACTGAATCCAGAAAGTTGATCTTAAAACCTTAAAGGTTTATGTTTTGGTGATCATTGTTGATATTTTAATCCTAAATTTCTATTTTAGACAACAAAATAAACATAAAGGCATATATTGAGATGTAGGAATGGTTAAGTTAGATTATAGATGGATGTTGACATTTTGGCTTCTTTATGCAAATTACTCTATAGGGATAAAGGTTCCGGGCTAGAGAATTGCATTGTCTTATTTCTTAGCATCATCATCATCCGAGGTGAGTATTCACAGCCCCACTTTTACTGTTAAAATTGATTTTGGGGTGGAAAGCATGTTTAAATTGTGTATTTAAAGATTCATGAGATTGATTATAAAGTGTTGTGTAATAACAATTTATAAGGCTTTGTTATAAGCGTTTGGAATTATAGTTATATGACATGTATGTTGTTGGTATGTTGAGTATCAAAGAGTTAGTCCCCTTAAGCACTACTATTAACCCAAAAATTGGGCCTATAGTATTAGTGGATAGCGCTATTTGGTCTGACAAACCCACCTTATGCTGACGAGTAAGGGTGCACTATACTAGAGAATATGACTATCCATGTGGCATAGACCACCGTTGAGTTAGTTCATTGGGGCGTTGAAATTGGTTAGGGATGGTTTAGTAGTGGCTCAACGTAATTTTTATCATTGCATACCTCTTGTCATATAAACTAAATTATGATACTCATGAATCAAAGAATTGAAGTTTGGTTTATACGTATGTTTTACAAATGACAACTTGCATATAAAATGGTTTTGTGCATATTTAAAAACCTGTGAACTCACCAACTCTCGTAGTTGACCCTTTTTATTTGAACATGCTTTTCAGGGAACAAGAAGGTTACGGGAAATGATTAAGATTTTAGAATCATGTTACCGCGTGTTTTTAATACTTAATAAGTGATCTTGTAAACAAGCTTTTGGATGTATTGAGTTGTTTATTTTGAGAACTTGATGTAACTTTTGGTTGAAATGTATGGTGGTATTTTATCATTTCCTAGTGCTATGTTTATCGAACTGTCATATTCCGTGTTTCCGCTTTAGCGGGGTGTGACATGGAATGTCAGCCTTTGTCTTGTACTATTGTGTGCTCCTCGTTCTATAAAAGGGGAGCACCTCCTGTTTTGTAAATCACGCGAGCACATAATAATCTGAGAGCAACCTGTAATTTCTTTGAGCATATTAGCACACACAAGTGCGTGTTCTTGGTGTAAAAGCAAGTTTATTCATGCAGATTCTTCAACAATCATTCATTACTTGTTTTTTATTCTATTTGTTACTTGTTGGTGTGTTTACTACCATTCTATAACTATATTACTACATTGTAAACCACTTCCGCACTCTAAATAATTTGTTTTGTGTAGTTAATAGTGAATCTCGTTTAGAACACTGTATTTGGGATCAACAAAGGACGTTCTCCCTTTTTCAAGAACATTCTTCCTCTTTAAGTTTCTGACAAATAATTTTCCTTTGAAAATCAATCTCTCCCTTTGAATAAATCTGTCCAAAATCAATCTTTCTTTTCTTTGAACTGTCTTCAGATTTTACTGTAATCTCCTCCAAAATATGTGAATATGCTCAACAAGAACTTTAACAATCTCCCCAAGGTAATAAAAAACCTCGTCTAGACTTCATAAAAGAAATTATCTTCAGATTTAGCTCACTTTGCTTCAGCAATTCATCTTCAAAGAAAATTTCAGCAAATATTCATCAGACTTTCCGAATTCTTTTAACTTTTTTTTTCAAATCATGTATAATCTCCCCACTACAAATATGTAACTTCCTCAGATTCAAACATTTCTTGATCATCTCCCCAAAACAATTACAAACTTGTTCACCATACAACATTTCATGAAATTATTTCTCCCCCTTTTTGATGATGTAGAGCATAGAAATTGTTGGATCAAATAATTGTATTCAAGATTAAAGTTAAATTAGAGGGTCTAAACCGTATTTGTTTGATAGTTAAAGATAGAGGGTTTATTATGTAATAAGCTAATAGTTATTAGTTATCGGGCCTCAAGCCCACTTAGCATTTAGCAAAGCCCATTAGGCATTAGGCCTGGGTATTTAATGTTTTGTTTAATTAGGTTTTAGGTGAAATCCTCATATTCGTAATTATAATCCTATAGTGAGGTAGCCGTATTCTCTTCAAGGGTATCAAGAACACACAAGGTTTAACTGTTTATTCAAGGGATTGGTATGTTATTCTGATCTTTATATCTCTTGATATTATTGTGTTTGTGTGTTAATCATCAACTAGATTAAACTGGGATAACAAGTGGTATCAAAGCCAAAAAGAATCAAATTTTTTTTATTCATCGAAATTACTGTTCATCGAGTTTACTGTTCATCGGCTAGTGAAAATCGATTGCATGTTTTAAGGTGTTGTTATGCTTAAAGTTGATTTGAGTAGATAAGTTTTAAGCGATTGAACACTATCTGATTAGTTAATTGCATAATTAAGTATTGAGTGATTGAATTTATATGATTTTGTGTTTTCTGGGTTCAATATTTATCGGTCACTGTGTTTGCTTGAATTGATGCAGGAAAGTTGAAATTGATCTTTGTGTTTGCTTGAATTGTGATCGATATATATATCTAAGCACAAAGATATAATTTTTTTTTTGCTTTCAATTTCTGTGGTTTGGTTGATTTTTCTGGGCTGTTCATCGTTCTGGGCTGGAACTAAGAACGTCCCGGTCGACCGCATCTTATTGGTCAAAAAGAACCTATCACTCCACACTTTTTCCCGGTCAACCACTTAATATCGGTCCATACCTTTACCGGTCATAGCACCTCACCGGTCGAAGTTTTTACCGGTCATACCCTATACCGGTCCAGTACACATTATCGGTCATACCCTATATCGGTCCGTTTGAATACCAGTCGACAACTTTATCGGTCCACACGAGTTCCCGGTCGCCCGGTACACACACTCAGATCACTACCGGTCTAAGCACTTTTACCGGTCGAGCATAATACCGGTCTTTACATCTTACCGGTCGTGCAATTCCCCGGTCGAACAGTGTTTGCGCCATAAGCCTCTCGCGAAAACCAAACTTTGCACCACGGTCTTCTCACGCAAATCACACTTTGCGCGACCCGCGAGACACGCAAACCTCACTTTGCGCCAGTGCTTAGACACGCAAACCTCACTTTGCGCGACCCACACATCGCGCAAACCTCATTTTGCGCCAGTACCGGTTCACGCAAATCACTATTCACACAAGTACTATTCACTATTCACCTTACGCCTGATATTTTTTTTCAGTTTTTCAATGTTCGATTTTTCAGTATTATTTGAAGCTTTATACTGATTGAGAGGACTGCATTTAATTATTTTTGGAAATTTATTTTTCTGAAAAATTTTTAGTGTAGTTTTTATTTTGATTCTAACGATCTCATCTAGTTGGATGTAATGGTACAGAAAAGCTTGATTTCTAACCATACAGCTAAAGATGTCTGAAGGTTACAGCCTTGATTTTAACAACATGACTCTTTCTGAAGTAAAAGCAAAGGCTAAATGTCTTGTTGGACAGTTATCAATATCTGAACGCATGATTTCTGAGTATGACAAAGAGGAAAAAATGCTCAAATCCTAGATATCACCTCTTAAAGCTGAAAACAAGGCTTTACAGATTCAGAACTCATCTCTTCTTTCTCAGATCAATGTTTTAAAAGAAAATTCAAAAGATTCTGATTCTAAAATTGACTTTGCAGGAATAATTGAGTCTAAAGAAAAAGAGATCTTAGATCTTCAAGCAAAGTTGAAAAGATCTGAATCAAGCTCTACATGGTCTAAGAAGGAGTTAATGCAAAAAGAGCTTGATGAGCTTAGAAGAAGAGCAAACATTGCTATTCAGACATCTCAAGAGCTTAGAAAGACAAATTCTCAAGTCTTTGTGGAAAGAGATAAACTGAAAGATAAAGTTCTCAGTCTTGAGGTTGAGATTAATAAGCTGAAAGAAAAGGCAACCCAAAACATAGACAATACAATAGCTCAAGATGAAATGTTGAAGATTGAGAAAGAAAGAAAAGAATTTGCTAAGAAATTCTCTGATTTCTCCAGAAAAGCCTTTAAAGAGAAGAAATCATTAGAGCTTAGATGTGTTAAGCTTTCTCAACAAGTTTCAGACTTTGAGAAGGTTATCATTATTAAAAGAGAAAAGGCTGAGAATGAGAAGAAGAAAGTTGAGCTGAAGGATATAAATAAAGACTTTTCTGAAGAAAATAAAGTATTTGAAACTGAGATAGCTAAGCTGACAGGAAAGTTATCTAAGTTGTCAACAAACATTCTGAAGGAGAAGAATGCAAAATCTGAGTTGCATAAGAAGTTTGATCTGATTGAAAAGGAAAGAAACAATTTGTCTTCAAAGATAAAGGAACTTGAAGAGATCGTATTCAAGGTGAAGCTGACAGAGCACAAGACGCCAGAGTCAATAGCTCAATCACCAAGAGATGATCTAGCTGATTCAAACAATATATTAAAAACAACTTCAAGTTCACATTTTTCAAATGTTTTCTATAATCCTTTCTATGATTCAGATGATAGTCTTACATCTAAATCTACTGATCAGATTCGTCCTTCTAACCTTTTCTTTGATAAAAATGTTGATGGTTCAGGTAATTTAAAGAAGAACAAGTCTCAAAAGAAAAGCTTCTGGAGAAGGGATGATGAGAAATAAAGAGGAAACTGGATCTGGAGAGTTAAAGGATCATCGGAGGAAAAGAAGAAAGAAAAATCATTTGTGCATACATTAAATGCAAAATGGAACAATGCAACAAAAGGTAAAACTTTTGGCAAACCTGATCTGGTTTACACAATCAATCAATTGATCAGGTTAGCACAAAAGAAAATTAGTTGTTCCTACTGTGGCTCAAATGATTTTGTAAGAAAAGATTATGTGAATAACTGGTATGGTTCTTACTTCATATCTCCCACTAAAACTGCAACTAACCCATTAGGACCCAAATACCAGTGGGTACCAAAAGCTAAATCTGTGTTGCAGGCACCCAAGGTTTAAGGGGGAGAAAGAACGAAGGCTTCTAAGTAAATCAGCTTAGAACCCGTACCTCAACGGAGTATGGCTTCTAATCACTTCGGATTAGAACCCGCACTTCAGTGCTTTATTTTTTTTGCTTTCTGATAATTTATAAAAAAATAAATAAATCTTCAGTTGAGGGGGAGCTTAAATGTCAAAGAGCTTAATTGTCAAACTCTTTTAGTTTGAGGGGGAGAATTGCATCGTCAAACACAACTGTTTTGACTTCTCCGAAATTTTTTCATTCTTCATGTAACTTTGTGCTTATTTGTGCTTTCATGTACAATAGCCTGTTGAACAACACGTTCTTTTTAGGAAATTACATGGGATTCAGTGTGTGAGCTTAACAGAACTTCCATGGATTCACGATAACCAGTGTTTCCTACCCCGGAAGTATTCCTTGAGTGATTGAGGGGAGAGTGGTTAAAAGATTGAGTGTTGGTGTGTGAAGAGGTAAAATGAAAAAGAGAGATTGGTTAGAAGTGAGATTTAAAAGAAAGAGGGTGAGCGGACAGAGTAAAAGAATATTAGACTTTGCACCAAACTTCTTTCTGAGTCGGGCAGCCACACAATCTGATTGGTTCACATTCTTTGGTGACCATCATTGAAATAGGCACCTAGCCCATGCCATCTCTTGCATACAACCCCACCACCTACTCATTCTTTTCTCAAAAAGAGAATGTTTCACATTTTCTGGGGAAGCAGCACATACGCTATTGGTTCTTCATTTGGAAGATACTAATATTGAAAAAGAAGGAAAGTTGCCCCACCTTTAACCCTTTATCATGCACATTGAGTCTTTGTACAATTTGTTGTTGTCTCAACAAGTTTACATAATTTGAGCCTATATTGAAAAGCAATCATCTATGCTTAATTTTTTCATACACATGCACAAGCACACATAAATCTGTTTTCTGTCAGAACGTTCATAGATAACCATGTGTTATTTGATGATTGAATGGAAGACCTGGGGAGCCAACATCAAACCAGCTCCTTATATAATAACTTTGTGTTACTCAGTGACTTTGTGTTACTGACAGGCATTCCAAACTGAGTCATTTGTTGATTCAGGGTTACATCTATTAATTGTTTGAATTTGAAAAGATTCGAATGGTTACTATTTTCTATTTTAATCTGAAAAGATTGAAATAATCACTTTCTCCATTTGGAGAGACTGCTCTTATTTCCATACAGGGCTTGTTACATGAAGACTATGCTTACTTGATGATCATATTCAATGAGGGAGATTGTTTTGATATGTTTTGATGATGATGCTTCTCACCATTCATCAAAAAGGGGGAGAACATACAAAAAGGGAGAATAATCAAAGAAGGAGAATATAATCTGAAGACTGCTGAAAATTTTCAAAGATTTGAAGATTTGAAGACTATTTAAAGATATCAAGTTTTGAAGCTATCAACGTCATATCTGAAGTTTTTCAAGAAAAGAGAAGAAAAGTGAAGACTTGAAGATTATTGTCAAAAAAAAATTTAATCTTGAATCCAAAGGGGGAGATTGTTGAATCAAATAATTGTATTCAAGATTAAAGTTAAATTAGAGGGTCTAAACCGTATTTGTTTGATAGTTAAAGTTAGAGGGTTTATTATGTAATAAGCTAATAGTTATTAGTTATCGGGCCTCAAGCCCACTTAGCATTTAGCAAAGCCTATTAGGCATTAGGCATGGGTATCTAATGTTTTGTTTAATTAGGTTTTAGGTGAAATCCCATATTCATAATTATAATCCTATAGTAACGTAGCCGTATTCTCTGTATTCAAGGGTATCAAGAACACACAAGGTTTAACTGTTTATTCAAGGGATTGGTATGTTATTCTGATCTTTATATCTCTTGATATTATTGTGTTTGTGTGTTAATCATCAACAAGATTAAACTGGGATAACAGAAATCATCAAAACTTCTTCAAGAAATGTCATCATTTTCTGACCAAGATTCTTTCATATAAGCCTCTGATCATCCGTCAATTCATAATGTATTCATCTAAATATTTTCAAATTCAGACAAATAAGAATGTAACCCTGAATCAACATATCAATCAGTAAATATGCATGTAAGTAACACAAAGTCACTTAGTACAACAAATGTATTATACAAGGAGTTTTATTGATGTTCACTCCCCAGGTCTTCCATTCAATCATCGAATAACACAAGATTATTCTATGAACGTTCCGACAGAAAAACAAATTTTATGTGTGTACATGCTTGTGTATGAAAGAATTTAAACATGAATGTTTTATAATAGGCTCAAAATGTGTAAACCATTGAGACAACAACAGTAATACACGAACTCAATTGTGCATGATCGAAGTGCGAAGGTGGGGCAGAATTTTTTCTGTTTCAATATCTACATCATCCAAATGAAGACAAGATAGATTATGTGTTGCATCCCCAAGAAAAAATTGAAACATCTCTTTGTTAAGAAAGAAATGAGTAGTTGGTGGGGGTTTAAATCAAGAGTTGGTATGGGCTAGTTGCCTGTTTCAATGATGTTCACGAAAGAATTATGAAACAACAGTAATATGGTTGCTCGGCTCAGAAAAAGTTGGTGCAGAGTTTGATATTCTTTTACTCTGATCTCTCACCCTCTTTCTTTTTAACATTTAAGCTCACTTCTTACCAAACTCTCTTTTCATTTTATCTTGTTAGATCAAGTTTAATCAAGTTGTAATAGTCAGTCCCTTGTTATGTTTTGTTATGTATTTCGTTAATTAGGCTTGTGTAGGTGTCAATGTTGTTGACCCTATATATAGTCTCTTGTTTTTATCTTTTAGGTTAAGCTACAATATTCAATCATTGTGTAATCATTGTGTAGCCGTCATCTTTCCTCTCAATGAATCATATGACACTTTTCTATCATTCATCTTTTCTATGATTCATTCATGTTTGATACTCCGATAATGATTATGTGTAATTGATTTTGGAACAACAATTGGTATCAGAGCTACATCAGAAATCAGAATCAATTGATCTTTGCAGAAATCGATCCCAGTTTGCTATTTTCGAAAAAGTCACTGTTTCATTAGTGTTTTTGAGATTTAAAGGTTGTTTAAATGTAATCTTTGGCTCAATAGATGCGTATGATGATTATGAACATATTTCATATTAATCTAAAACAGGTTTACACACATTTGATTGGTCTATTTAATCTGTCTTTGAATTTTTAGACTCAGTCGTATGTAACCTGTCCAGATTCGAAAAGTCAGGTCTGTTAAGATTTTGAAAATACAATGATTCGGGTTTTTTCACGATCGATTATTGAGCATAGTATCAAATTTTGGGGTTGATTGAACAAGTTTAACAATGGATATGGTGAAAAATTGAAGTTAAAGCTCGAAGTTAGCAATATTCGCAAGTCTGTGTGAAGAACTCGCAGAACACAGTATAAAACTCGCAAAGTCTTCAAAACTCGCAGGATTAAGAAATCACAAGGACAAGATTCGCAGAATAGGCATCTGGGAAAGTTGAAGGTTTCGCAGAATACCTACTTAAGAATTCTCAAGGATTCTCAGAGTATAGCCTACGAAAGTTAACAGAATTCGCAAACCTCTACCTTGCGAATTTCACAACTTTCTCAACTTAAGCACTAGAGAAACCTGATCCAAACATCTTTGATCTGCGAAAGTTGTATCCTTATAGTATCCTTGCCTACTATTTGCGAATTCTTGCTCTATTTATCATATTTTTGCATACTTGTTGACTATCTTTGTTTAATATCTGATTTTCTGATTAAAGATCACCTCAAGCACATATTTTAGATACACAGGAAAGATGCCTTATACAGATGATAAGGGAAATACAGTGCTCACTCCAAGAGACTGTGCTCTATCCTACATGCCTGAGATACCCAAGATGGAAGTTGAACTTGAAACTCTCAGATGTCAAAACAAGAAACAGAGAGAAGACATGGATGTCTTAAATGTCAAATTGACAAAAGCTGAAGTTCAAGTGAAGCGGTATCAAGACAAAGGTCATGAATGGCTTAAGAAATGGATGACACAAAGAACAAAGAAATTGTTGAACTGGAAAAGACCTTCAACCAGAGACTGTCTGAGATGTTCAAGAAATCTGAGTCTGAGAAGAAACAATTGGAGATTAAAATCTCAAATCTTTTACAACAAGTGTCTGACTTTGAACAACACATCATATCTGAAAGGAAGTCCTTTGATGATGAGATAAAAGATCTTAAAAGCAAAAATATTAATTTGTTCAAAGAAATTTCAGATAAAAACCATACTTTGGAAAAAGATTTTGAAAAAGAGAGAAAGGTTTTTGAAAAAGAAATCTCTAAGCTTACAAGGAAATTGGCAAACTTGTCTACTGAGATCATGAAGGAGAAAAGGAGTAAATCTGGAATTCAAAGCAAGTTTGATAAACTCTGTAATGAGAAATCCAAGTTGTGTGATAAAATTCAACAACTTGAGATATAATACTGACTTGTCTCACAAGATGACCACTGATGCATCTAACTCATCTTCCTTTGATGATGATTCTGCTGAGTCAGTGTGTTCTTTTCAAACAGTATCAAGTATGTTTCAGAAATTGGTTTTTAGAAAACAAGATGTGAAATCCAAAGCTTCTGAATCAGAGCAGATTAAAACTCCAAGATTCTTTTATGTGAAATCAGTTAATAAGAATGCTAATAATTTTCAAAAATCTCCAACTCAGTCTCCAAAGAAAGATCAAATGGTCTGGGTTGTTAAAGGTTCTCCAGAGGCAGTAAAGCTTCACAGAGCTAATCAGAAGAAACAGAACAGATCTTCAAGAAGTAAGTCTTTTGCACCTGACTTTGTCAAATCTGCAACACATCTAATCAGGATAGCAAAAATAAAGTTATGTTTTTCTTACTGTTACACTGATGAGTTCATTCACAAAGCACAAGCTTATCACAGATCTTACCATCACAAGGCTTATCACAGGTATGAGAATTACTCTAAGAAATTCTCAAATACTGACCAACTTGGACCCAAGTGTATCTGGGTACCAAAATCTAAACCTGTGGTGCAGAAAGAAAAAGGAAAAGAGAAGATGGAAGATGTACCAGTCATGAAGGAATGAGGATATGAATGACTTCTGGTCGCTACAGATCAGGACTCTTGCTTAAATGTCAAAGCAATGACTTCTAAGTACAACAACTTAGAACTCATACATAAATGTCAAAACTTGGTGATCATCTGGAAAACAGGGAGTTTCTCTCACTCTAAATTTTGTCTCATAACAGTTGTTATTTTCAATGTCATATCTTTATGTTGATGAAATAGAAGGAAATTGAGCTTAAATGCTAAAATATTCATGCAGATATGAAGGGGGAGCATATTTGTACAAACCTTGTCAAGAGATCCATCACATGTCAAGGGGGAGCTGCATGAAGCAATTTCATTCAACAAGAACATAATCAAGATCAACTGGAGATCAGATCAAGGGGGAGAATCTGATGAGCTAAAGGAAGTACTATACTGCTACATCAAGGGGGAGCAAGGAAGTGTTGTAAGTGGGGTGTGAGTAAATCTTTTTAGAATTAAAATTGATAAAAATGCCATTTTTGGGAGGTTTCTTTAATTAGAAAATTTCCACTTTTGGTGCATTTTGTGAAAAGTTTCCCAAAATAGCAAGTTTCCTTATTCGGAATGTTTTTGAAAGGATGGAAACTTGGTTAAGTATAATATTCGTAACACACTAGCTTGAGAAAGCTTCAAGTTTCGCAGAGTACATTCTTGCGAAATCTGAAGAATTCGTGAGCTAGTTGTCTGCGAAAGTTGAGTATTCGCAGATATAGTGTCTACGAATTCTAGAGGATTCGCAATCCTTTTGCCTGCGAAAGCTATAGAATTCGTAGCTATGTTGCTTGCGAATTCTTTTGTTCAACCTCTTTGCTTGCGAAATCTGAGACCAAATCTCTCTTGGCTACGTGTCCTAACTCTCCTTGAGTATAAATAGGACACTTAGGCATTTTTTCACATATCTCAGACTAGTCTCGCGAAAGCTCTTAAACCTCTAAAACCCTCTTTGCTTTCGAACTCTCTCAAGAACTCTATTTGATTTCTTCTTCTTGCGTTCAACAGGATGATTGTTAAAATCCTTATAGAATAATTGATTGTTGTTTTATGTGTTTAATGCAGGGTACCTTGACTGGATTTCAACTAGGTTTTGATTGAATTTTGGACTTCATCGACCTCTGTTGATGATATTCAAAATTTCTTGAACTTAATGCTTAAATCTGAATGGTGTAATGAAATCATACCCATCGCAATACCATTCTAGAACCCTGAGAATGATTGATTGTTGGAAACATCCATATTAGATTCGATTTAAGAACAGGTGTCGATTGGTGTGTTCTACCGAACCCTTCGACTGTTCTTGAGTAGGATTTGAACTCTGGATACTAGCTTGTGTTTATACACAAAATTAAAGATTGAAATCAGTTTCTAAATGCTAAATCAATACTAATGATATAATTTTTAAACCATAAAATCGATTTTTGTGCATTTATCAATTTGGGTTCTTAGATGGTGTTCTTGGTGTTCTTTGAATGTTCAAGAATGGGTTTCGCATATTTTGAGATTTCAAGGGTTTTACGAACTTTTCAGTTCACGAATCCTTCATTGTGTTTGTTTTCAAAAATCCTAAGGACAGGATCTGCAAAATCCTTGTCTGCGAATCCTACCTGCTCTAGTCTGCGAATTCTCCATTTTTTTTTTGCCTAAAATCCTCCAAGTTAAGGATTCGCAGAAAGCTTGCCTGCGAATCCTGAACACCTGAGTGTAACAACTCGCAAGCCTTTAGCCTGCGAATCCTATACTTAGGAATTCTGAAATGTGGTTTTTCTCACTCTAAGTCTTTGGACTTTGTCCAAACTCTTCTGTTTCCTGTTGCAGATCAAATGGCCGACAGTGATTCATAGAATGTTCAGATGGATGAAAACTCCATTCATGAAGCTGAGCAAGAGCATTCAATCCCTTCACAGAGGACAACAGATATTCCACCTCCAAATGTCAATACTGACATGCTGCTCATACAGCCTCCAGAATACATGGCTCAAACTCCAAACAATCACAAGTTTGATTTTCAACTGAACATAGATCCTTTGGTGAATCATATCCTTCATAATCACCCTCTGAACAGAGCACTATCAGAAAGTGTTGAAGTGCCGGAAATCTACGTGCAACAAGCTTGGAAGACCATCCAGCTTTCACATATTACTGTTGGACAGATCAGGTGTCCAGTTCTTCAAGTCAGGATTGACTTCTTCTCTGCCAACATTGACCTTGAGCTATTCAGACGCTCACTTCAACTACCTGAAGCAAATTCCAGGGAAGGCATAACTGCTTTTGATGAACTACCTACTGAGGAAGTTGCACTTGTTGGTATTAGGGAAATGGGCTATGTTGGTGACCTTAACAGAGTCAGCCAATTCAAAAAGAACAATCTGCCACCCTTTTACTATGCACTGTTCTCAGTGATCAACCGATGCTTGACAGCAAAATCTTATGGAACTGACAACGCAAGTAGTCATATACTGAAGCTCTTTTACTCTATAGTGCATGACTTACACATAGACTATGCCATCGTCTTTTGGTCTGAGCTACTTGAGATGATTGTTGCCAAGAAGAACATTGTCAAAATCCTCACCTATCTTCCGTATCAGAGGCTTATGACACTTTTGGTTAGAAGTGTTCTAAGAGGAAACAAGAAGATTCCCAGGCGAAGTTCACATGAACTTGCTGAAGTGCATGAAATGAAATTTCTAGTGCGTCAAAAGAAGCAGTTCAACTACTCTATGCCAATTCCGGAAGGTTTACTCTGATATGTTGCTCCAGAGGCTGAGTGTTTAGTTGAGTATAGAGAATCTATGGCACAGCCAGAACGGGTTGTACCTACCCCAGGTTTAATCCCTAGGTGAGAGGTGTCTGTGAGGGTACCCGAAACTCAGGGAGTTAGGGTACGGGGAGAGAAGAGGAAAAATACAGAGAGGGGAACTGGAAGGGGTCGGAGACCTAGACTGGAGACATCAGGGTCACGGGTTCTTACCCCACCTCGTGTGACACCTGAAGTCTGTGAAGGTCCAGGATCTGAAAATACATCGGATCAACTTGAACGTCAAACTATGAAACTGCAACAAGAAGAACAACGTGCTTCAGAAGAAATTCACTTTGTTGCTAGCTCACCTGACCAAGTGACAGAAAATGTTAACTTGGGCAGTGACAGCTCTGACTCTGAAAGGACACACTCTGCAACAAGAGAAGATGATGATGGCAATGATACATCTGATGATGATGATGATGATGATGATGATGATCAACATCATGGCGGAGCTGAAATTGTTATGGAAGTTTATTCCCATGTTGCAGTCATTACAAGTGATATTGGTGTTATAAGGAGACATGAGGGAGATATAGTCGAAGATGTAAGTGAGTCTGTGAGAGAAAAGGCAAGAAAAGAAAATGAAGAGAGAGAGCGACCCATAACCCACTTCTGTGCATTTGTTGCCAGAAGATGTCGACATGAGCCGATCACTCATGCAATTGCACACCCAAGCTATCCACTTTATTTCCTCTCAACAGGATATAGTTTCAACTTTACACGGGGGTCAAGCACAACTTCTATCAATGTCTTACTCGGAGACATCTGATATTGAAAACAGATATCAGTTGCCCCAGATCTCAACTTCTTTCAGTACACATGTCCTAGAGCCTATTGTCAGAACACCTATTTTTGTTGATAGGACACTATTTGCAGTACTTGATCTCAGTCGTCTTCGTGACCCGAGCGGAACATCTAGAGTAGATCCGCAATCCGGCCTAGGAGGACCGGATGGAAATCCTGTCACAGCTAACACCATGCCAGCTGTGAACACAGGTCACACTGTAGATTCATCTGCAGTCGTGCAAACGGGTAATCTATGTGAACCCGGTGTTAGTTCCTCCGACTTTGTGTCAAAGGAATATTTCGACGGCGCCGTAAAGGCTGTTGAAAACAGGTGGTCGGAGAAGTATGACAAGATCGAAAAAGAACTGGGTGACATCAAACGATTATTAAAAGGGAAGCAAATTGTTGAACCTGAGCCAGAAAGGAGAGCACCAGTTACACCCACTCCATCAGCCACACAGAATACCTCAGATCTTTCCATTGATGAGCTTAAGTCTTTGTTACTTGCAAGACTTAGGGTACCATTGATCAATCACTGCTCTATCAAAGAAATTATCTGAAGTTCATTGAAAACGTTTCAAGAACGAAAGGATATGTTCAAAGACCAGGTATTCTGCAGATCAAGGAAGTCAGAATGAACAAGTACTTTGATGTGTGGTATCCTGAATTCGATGTTCAAAGGAGAAATCTAGAGATGTCAAAGTTCAGTGAAGCAGACTTTGAGAACTTGAATGTGGCAGATCTAGAGTTCATATATCATGACTTCAGGAGCCGAACGATCAGACCTAGAGTCGTAGTCTTTGCACTGGATGCTGTAAAGAAATATATGAAGCGTCATATCAACAACACGTATGTTCTTGATTTCCAGTTGGGGGCAGAGACAAATCAGAACAACATCAACCTAACTGCTCCTAACTTTAATGACTATCTGATGGAGGACATACCACTCTTCAAACCAGTTCTAACTCCTGAGCTCGGTGTTATGTACGTGAATACAAATACTCATAAGAAGCAGTACATGCGAGCCAGTGAGGTTGCTAATTTTTTTGATGGAACTTTGAAGATGGTTTTGAAAGAGCTTGAAGATAAACTCAAACATTCAGAGAAGGCGAGACGTGAAAAAGGTGAGTTCATACCCACAATGGATTCGTTTGTAATGGAGAAATAATTAATGTTATCAAAGAAAGAATCGAATTCAGAGAGTGCCTAAGGAGATTTGAAAGCTATCTAGGGATGAGGAGAACCTGTTTCAACCGGTGGAATCGCTGAAGATTACAACCTTGATTAAAAGGGGGAGATTGTTAGATCAAGTTTAATCAAGTTGTAATAGTTAGTCCCTTGTTATGTTTTGTTATGTATTTCGTTAATTAGGCTTGTATAGGTGTCAAGGTTGTTGACCCTATATATAGTCTCTTGTTTTTACCTTTTAGGTTAAGCTACAATATTCAATCATTGTGTAATCATTGTGTAGCCATCATCTTTCCTCTCAATGAATCATATGACACTTTTCTATCATTCATCTTTTCTATGATTCATTCATGTTTGATACTCTGATAATGATTATGTGTGCTTGATTCTGGAACAACATATCTCAGCCACATACCCACACTCAGATATTGACTCCTCGTCTCTCGATATCTCTAGAATAACTTCTTGGGAAGGAAACACTGGTTATCTTGAATCCATAGAAATACTATTTAGCTCACACAATTCCCATGTATATTATCCTATAAGCTAAATGTTGCTCAATTGGTTTAACTTTTCAATTAAAGGACAATATGAAATACATGTAAGATATATATATGCTCAGTAAGATAATCATAAAGATTTGAGCATTTAAATCATGGAAGATTTTCTCAAAAACAAGTATATTGAAAGAATGAAATGAAACAAAAGACTTGTTTCAGAATCTGAAATTGTATGACAAGATCAAATATGAATGATTTATCAATAAAAGCTAACGTCATGAAAAATTGGATGTTGTCAATAAGAACAAGTATAGACATTCTTGAAAGAAACGCTTTGAATGAATCAACACTCAACAAACTTTGAAATTCAAATGGGGTGTCTTACCATTGAAAATCATGTTCAATTTTGAGACATGGTAAGAACATAGTCAATAAAGTACTAAATCGGTGTGTGTGAATACTTGACAGTATATAGAAAATATAATACACAAGTATTAATCTTTGGAAACACACGGTTAGTTAAAGATGAAAGTACAAAATAACGAAAACATATTAAATCACACTTCTGTATTCATGAAATCTGTTTAAGAATCGAGAAGTGATTTGAACATTTAGAAACATGTTTTCCATGTTTGAAAGTTGTCTTTCTTTCAAACACAATGAGATTAAGAGTAGAATATTCCTTAAATTCAGCTTAAATCTCTTTAAGTCAGCTCCAAAGTCATGATTGATATGATCATGTAAGCTCCCCCTCAAATTATGCATTCAGTCAAAAAGTCGTCAAAGTACAAAGTCTTATTCACAAACTTTATTGAAAAAAAAAGACATGAAAGCAGTAAAACTTTTAAGAATGAGTTCTGATCAGATGTAATTAGAAGTCAATTACTCCCCTTGAAAATATGCATTTTCAATAGAGGACCGAATGATAACAACACTAGAAACCAGGAAGGGCAAGTCAATAGGGGAAATCAAGGAAATCAGGCAAGGGGATGGGCATTTGTCCTTAGAGCTGAAGAAACTCGTCGAGACCAAAATGTGGTAAAAGGTACGTTCCTCTTAAACAACTGTTATGCATCAGTATTGTTTGATACGGGAGCAGATATGAGTTTTGTTTCAATGGAATTTAGGCCACTGATTGATTTGGAGTCTAGGAGTTTGCGAAATGCCTATACTATTGAAATTGCTAATGATCATGAAATTGAGGCTAAGGACGTAATTTTAGATTGCACCTTAAGTTTAGCCGATAAGTCATTTATCATTGATCTTATTCTAATTGAATTGGGAAGTTTCGATGTAGTAGTAGGAATGGATTGGTTATCTAAGAATCAATCGAAGATTTGTTGTTTTGAAAAGGCTGTTAGACTACCTCTTCAGGACGGAGAAACCTTACTGATACAAGGAGATAGACCTGGAAAGAGCTTAAGGATAGTGTCGACTATGAAGATCCATAAGTATTTAAGGAAGAAATGTCTAGCATTCTTAGTGCGCATAATTGAGAAGAAGTCTGAGGATAAACGGATCCAAGACATTCCTATTGTTAGAGCACAGATTTATTGGATTCAAGATCATCAAATCTGAATATTGAAATCTGAGGTCAAAGCTGCAAAGTTAAACTTTCATTATTAGTCTAGGTCATTTGTAATAAATTGTCAAAGTTATTTTCCTTGTAATTTGTTATTTTGTCTTTTTCCCTAAATAGGTATATGTCTATTAGTGTGCTAGGGTTGATTGTGCAAGGTATGTGCCCAAAATAGAAAACATCAGCCGCCAATATTCTCTAGAGAGAGAGAGAGCTTAGAGAGAGAAAATACATTCAAGAGAGTTTTGTAATCTTTGTTTGAGAAATCAAATCAGGTTTGCTAATCTCTTGTTTGTGATTATTTGTTTAATGCGATAAGAAACTGAATTTGCAGGGACAATCAATTGGTATCAGAGCCTATATCCATATTGAAATCAAAGAAAATATTGGTCGAACACTGTTCTTCGAAAGTCAAATCTGATTTTTGAGTGTTTATGTGAAATAGGTTTGGAAATCAATTGGTTTAGGGTCGATTTGAGTATTAGATTGAGATTGTATTGTTTTATTTGAGTATTACACTGAAATCGATCCTTAATCTGTGTTTTTTGTCAAGTTTTAGTTCACGAGTCCACTACCACTGTTACATTGATCGATTCTTCATAGAGTGTTTGTTTTTGAAATTATTTGGTTGTAATCTGTTCTAGATGTGTTTGTGGTCGTTTTGTCAAAGTTTAGGATTGCAAATCGATGTCTAGATAGGTTTTTATTTGATTCAGGGTCAGGTTTCGAAGCTTAAGTGAAGAACTCGCAGATAAAGGGGAAGAACTCGCAAATTCTTCAAGAACTCGCAAGCTTCAGTTAGCGCAAAACTCCAGAATTCCCAAGCTTCATTTAGCGAAAAATCTCAGAACTCGATAGCTTCAGTTAGCGCAAACCCTCAGAAACTCGCAAGCTTTAGTTTAGCGCAAACCTCAGAAACTCGCAAGCTTCAGTTTAGCGCAAACCTCAGAAACTCGCAAGCTTCAGTCAGCGCAAACCTCAGAAACTCGCAAGCTTCAGTTCGTGCAAATCTCAGAACCCGCAAGCTTCAGTTAGCGCAAACCTTAGAATCTCGCAAGCTTCAGTTCGCGCAAATCTCAGAACGCGCAAGCTTTAGTTAGCGTGAATCTCAAATGCGCAAATCACTATGTTTGCGTGAAGTTTATTTCTGTGAATTGCGAGTTTTCATACTTAGAATATTTCTGAGATTTTTTGTGGGTTGACCAAAATTTGATTTTTTTGTAATACAGTTTGATTTTATCTGGACTAACGGTCATTTTCAAGTTTCTTATTGCATATTTTTCAAAACAGGATGACGTCTAGGGAAGCTCTTGCTATTGGAACTGATGTAAAGCCACCAGTACTCTTCAAGGGAGAGTACGAGCAATGGAAAGACCGATTCTTGGATTTCATCGATCGAAATGATTTGGGAGATTACATCAGAATATCTTTAAAGGAAGGAATCATGACAACTCCGACCAAGACACTCACTGTAGTTGGAGAGAATGGTGAAGAAGAACAAAGAGAGTACCCTTTACCGATTGATGAATACTCAGATGAGCAGAAAAAGAGACATAAGGGTGACAGACTGGCAAAATCATTCATTCTCCAAGGCATACCGAATGAGATTTATGTCAAAATTGATAGCTACAACGCTATTGGAAAGCAGATGTGGGATCAATTGGAGAAGATGATGCTCGGATCAAAGGTCGGCAACCAACTTAAAATATCCAACTGTGTTAAACCCAGATTATAGTTGATAAACAATCACAACACAATAAAGAACAAGAGATAAATAAATTAAACCAACATACCACATATATCCTGATTAATCAGATGAATGCGTGTGTCTGTTCTTGGTGTACAGAATACCTCTTGTGTAGAATACAGAGAATACGGCTACCTTCTATCACCAATATGGTTCACACCCTAAAACTAATAAAATAAAATCCTTTTATACTTAGGTCAACATGACCTAAACATTATTAAATATCAGCTAAAATACCCCCTAAGGTATTAAACACTATTACAAACTAGACCCCTTATTCAATTTAATCTTGAATACAATTACTGATCCAACAATCTACCCCTTTGGATTCAAGATTAAAAAAATTTGGCAGTTTGTCTTCGGGTCTTCACTTCTCTTGAAAATTGTATCTGATATGACGTTGACAGCTTCAAAGCTTGTAGCTTTACACAGTCTTCATCTTCCTGTTTCTTTAAACTGTATTTGATATGACGTTGACACCTTCAAAGCTTGTAGCTTTACACAGTCTTCATCTTCCTCTTTCTTTAAATGAAGTGTCCTTCTGACAATCAAATAAGCTCAGACACTTTGATATCTTTGAATTCTTCAGTAGTCTTCAGTTCAAAAATTCTTGTATCTTCTTTCTCTTTGTATTCTCCCCCTTTTTGATGAGTGGTGAGAATCATCATCATCAAAACATATCAAGCAAACTAGGAGTGTCCTCCCCTATATCAACAATTAAGCGCAGTCTTCATGTATAGATCCCTGTGTGGAAATAAGAGCAGTCTCCCCAAATGGAAAGAGTGATTATTTCAATTTTTGCAGATTCAAATAAGTAAAAAGTGGTAACCCTGAATCAAAAAATGACTCAGTTTGGAATGCCTGTCAGTAACACACAGTCATTGAGTAACACGAAGTTACTATGTAAGGAGCTGATGTTGGCTCCCCAGGACTTCCATTCAATCATCGAATAACACATAGTTATCTATGAACGTTCTGACAGAAAACAAATTTCTGTGTGCTCGTGCATGTGTATGAAAGAATTAAGCATTGATGATTGTTTTTCAATGTAGGCTTAAAGTATGTAAACTTGTTGAGACAGCAACAAATTATACAAAGACTCAATGTGCATGAGAAAAGGTCGAAGGTGGAGCAACTTTCCTTCTTTTTCATTATTAGTATCTTCCAAATGAAGAACCAAAAGCGTATGTCTTGCGTCCCCAAAAAATGTGAAACATTCTCTTTTTAAGAAAAGAATGAGTAGCTGGTGGGGTTGTATGCAAGAGATGCCATGGGCTAGGTGCCTTTTTCAATGTCATTCATGAAGAAATGTGAAACAACAGATAATGTAGCTGCCCGGCTCAGAAAGAATTTGGTGCAGAGTTTGATATTCTTTTACTCTGTTCTCTCACCCTCTTTCTTTTAATCTTTTAAATCTCACTTCTAACCAATCTCTCTTTTCATTTTACCTCTTCACACACCAACACTCAAATCTTTTTACCCCTCTCCCCTCAATCACTCAGGGAATACTTCCTGGGTAGGAAACACTGGTTATCGTGAATCCATGGAAGTTCAGTTAAGCTCACACATCAAATCCCAAGTATTTTCCTAAAAGAATGTGCTATTCAACAGCCTTGTGTACATGTAAACACAAAGGAATACAAATAAACATGAAGAATAAAATGTTGGAGAAGTCAAAAACATATGTGTGTTTGAAAATGCTATTCTCCCCCTCAAACTAAAAGAGTTTGTCAATTAAGCTCTTTGACAATTAAGCTCCCCCTCAACTTAATAATTTTTTTTTAAACAATAAATAGAAATAAATAGAAAACAAAGCACTGAAGTGCGGGTTCTAATCAGATGTGATTAGAAGCCATTGCCACTTGAACAAACCTGCACATAGAAGAAATCATGGTAATCATTGGTGAAAATAATTCATCGTTAGAAACAGTTGGAAAATAAAACACAAGAATAAGATTCAGAATACTCCCCCTCGAATCATGAGTAAGGTCTAAGAAGACATGTTCAACATACCAAGTTTGCTGATTAGAAACTGGAACCTCTTTTCATCCAACAGCTTGGTGAAAAGATCAGCTAACTGGAAGTCAGTTTGAACAAATTGCATTTCAATGTCACCTTTTTCTACATGATCTTTGATGAAGTGATAGTGTACATCTATATGATTGGTCTTCGAATGCTAAACCGGGTTAGCTGTTATAGCGATTGCGCTCTTGGAATCACAATAAATAGTAATGCGCTTGTAGTTGTACCCAAAGTCCCTTAACTGTGTCTTCATCCAGAGGACTTGTGAACAACAACTACATATTCAGCCTCAACAGTTGATGTTGAAACACAGTTTTGTTTCTTTGAGGTCCAACTTACATGTTTCTCATCTATAAATTGACATGATCCAGAGGTGCTTTTCCGGTCTAGCTTACATCTTGCATGGTCAGCATCTGTAAAGGTAGTTAGATCAAAACGAGAATCCTTTGGATACCAAAGGCCTAAATTAGGAGTGCCTTTGAGATATCTAAGGATTCGCTAAACAGCATTAAAGTGCGACTCTTTAGGATTAGACTGATATCTCGCACAAAAACATGTAGCAAACATTATATCTGGGAGATTGGCAGTCAGATAAAGTAAAGAACCAATCATGCTACGATACACCTTTTGATCAACAGGTTTACCAGAGGGATCTGCATCTAAGAGTGTACTAGTAGCCATTGGTGTTTTCATGACTGAACTATCTGACATATTGAACTTTCTTAACATGTCTTTTATGTATTTGGCTTGATTAATGAAAATGCCTTCGGGTAATTGCTTTACTTGTAAACCAAGAAAGAAATTTAACTCACCCATCATTGACATTTCAAAGTTTGTTTCCATGATTTTAGAAAAGTTCTTGCAAAATTTCTGATTTGTCGACCCAAATATTATGTCGTCAACATAAATCTGAATGAGAATCAAGTCCTCAGTCCTCACCTTGCCTTTTGAGAAATAGGGTGGTGTCAACCGTACCTTTCTTGAAGCCAGAAGCTAGGAGAAATTTAGTTAGAGTTTCATACCAGGCTCTTGGTGCTTGTTTAAGACCATACAGTGCTTTGTCTAGCACGTAGACATGATCAGGGTAATGAGGATCAATTAAACCTTCAGGTTGTGCCATGTAGACCTCCTCATGCAGAACGCCATTTAGGAAAGCTGACTTTACATCCATTTGATAGACTATAAAGTTTTTGTGCACTGCATATGCTAAGAAGATTCTGATGGCTTCGATCCTTGCAACAGGGCGAAGGTTTCGTCATAGTCAATGCCCTCCTGTTGACAATACCCTTTTGCAACCAATCGAGCTTTGTTTCTCACAACTACTCCTGCCTCGTCTTTCATGTTTCTGAATACCCACTTGGTTCCAATAACAGTTTTACCTTTAGGTAGTGGAATCAAGCGCCAAACCTTGTTCCGTTCGAATTGCAGAAGCTCGTCTTGCATAGCAGAAATCCAGAAGGGATCACGTAGAGCTTCTGATGCTTTCTTTGGTTCTAGGGAACTAAGGAAGCTTGAAAAAATTAAGAAATTAGCTGACACTGACCGTGTCGTGACACCAGATTGTACATCACCTATCACGTTATGCAAGGGATGATCCTTAGTCCAACGATGTGTGCTTGGTAAGGATTCAACTGTTTGTTGCGTATTTGATGCATTATATTCATCATGCACGTCAGGTAGATCCACATATGTGCTCGGGACATCTTGTACAGGTGTTTCTGATACTGAAGCTTCTGGAATGGCAGCTGAAGTACTCGTGACTTCATTTCCAGAAGGAGATGTAGAGACAGAATCAGCATTAGTAGAGTCAGAAACTAGTGGTTTAGTTGTACCTGATGGAGATGCAGTTTCAGTGACATCTTCGGACGGTCCAGACATGTCTACAGAAAAATTAGGGACCTCCGAGCTTGGTGTTGATGTTGATATGCCTTTGTCAAAGTCTGCACAAATATCATCGAAGGCATCAATAAACAACAAATCTAACTCAGATGAAGTAGAGTTAGAGTTAGAAGGATTAGAGTCTTTAGACGCTTGTTCTATTCTGGAGTGAATAGAAGATTTGTTCTTGAGTCCGAGTTCTGAACTGTTGTGTCCAGAAGTCCGAGTAGAATTCTCATCAAAAGATACATTCATGCTTTCAACAATCGTCTTGGTTCGAATAATGTAGATTCGATAAGCTTTGGATGCCAGGGAGTATCCAATGAGATATCCTTCATCCGCTTTCTTATCAAATTTTGATAGACCTTGACGCTCTCGTAGAATGTAGCACCTACAACCAAAAACACGAAGGAATTTGATATTAGGTTTACGATTGTTGATTAACTCATATGCTGTTTTATCAAAGCGTTTGACCACAATGGTACGATTCTGAGTGAAACAAGCTATCGCGACTGCCTTAACCAAAAGATACATGGGTAGATCGGAATATGCAAGCATAGTACGAGAAGCTTTAACAAGAGTGCGGTTCTTCCGTTCAACAATGACATTCTTCTGTGGAGTGTAGGTTGCGTAGAAGTTGTGTGAGATTCCCACAGAGATAAGATAACTCTGCAAAGTGTCATTCTTGAACTCCGTGTCGTTGTCGCTGTGAAGAGTTCGGACTGGAAATTGAAGACGTACTTGAATGAGCTTAATAAAAGCGATAATCAATTCTGGCGCATCTGACTTGTTGCGAAGAAACTCGAGCCATGTATACCTTGAATAGTCATCTATCATTACTAAGACGTATTTCTTGTCGTTGATAGACGTTGTTCGCATTGGGCCACAAAGGTCCATATGAATAAGTTCCAGTGCAGATGAGGTCGAGGATTTAGTTTTGGACTTAAATGAGCTTCGCTTCATTTTGCCCAACTCACATGCAGAACATAGTGAGTCTTTCTCAAACCTCATTTCTGGTAGACCTTTGACCAGACCTTGTCTCTGTAGCTTGGCTATTGATCTGAAATTCTAATGAGATAAGCGGCGATACCACGTCCATGATTATGCTTAAGTTGCTTTGGCTAATAGGCATATTGGACGTGTGGCAGACAGTGTCGGAAAATCTACATAATATAGATTTCCATGGCGTTCAGCTCTGAAGACTTCATAACCATCTAGATCCTCTAGATAGCAATGAGATGTTGTGAAGCGAACTTGATATTTCATGTCACAGAAGTGACTGGTGCTGAAAATTTTTTGATCAAGACCCTCAACATATAGCACCCTTTGTATCTTCACAACACCATTATCAAGCATTCCATATCCTTTGACCTTTCCTTCTACTTCTGAATTAGCAAACCTAACTGCTCCGGCAGGCTCCTCCACATAGTTATGCAAGAGGTTCTTGAATCCTGTCATGTGGCGTGAACATCCGGAATCTATCACCCACAATCGACATGCCTGCAAAAGAGACAATTAGTTTTGCTTTGGTACCCATATCAAGATGGGTCCTTTGCTGTTAGCTTCAATCAATTCAGGAATATCAGCAGGTTTAACTTTCACTCTCCATTCATATCGGGGTTTTGGAACCCATTTCCAAACCATTTTAACATTTAATTCCTGAAAATGCTTTTTAGAACTTGGATTGGTAACCTTAGCATGAAACACTTTGGGTTGTGTGGAAAAATTGGAATTAAGATTAAGTTTAGCTTTTCTTTTACTCTTTTTGGACTTAGGAGTGGAGTAGTATTTGAAAGAATTATCCCAACAGTGTTTGCAATATAGATTCTTTCGAGCAAAAGTCATAAATTTAGATTTATCGGAACAAATCTGACATTCATGTCCATCAAAAGAATTACTTTTCAAAACATCATTGTCTGTAGTACAACTGTTTATAACAGAAGTTTCACTAAAATTCAAACTATCATTTTTATTCTTCTTACTCCTCCCAACTCCATTTCCTTTCATATCTGAAACAGAAACAGGAATCTTGTTAGTCTCTTTCTTAGAAGGTGATTCTTTTCTAGAGTTACTTGAAGTCTCACCCTTCTCAAAAATACTAGGTGGATATTCAAGACAATCAGAGTAAATAATTGAAGGTTTTGCAGGAACATCAAATTCTGGATTGGTTCTTACCTTCTAGTTTGGATCATTAAACATCTGTTTATCATTTGAAACATTCTTAAACAAGGCAATTTTCAAATCATTGATCTCTGTGCAAAGTTCTTGATTATGTTTCAAAGATTTTTCAAGTTTAAATTTGAGATCAAAGTTTTCATCTTCAACCTCTTCAAGAGATTGTTGCAACGTATCAATTTGTTTCATCAATTCAGATGTATGATCACTCACAGAATTTGACTCTTTTGCAGTAGAAACAGAATCAGAGTCTGAAGCATTCATCATTTCAGAAAACATTTTTTCAGTCATGTTCTCAATAAACTCCATTTTGTCATTTTTTTCAAACAAGATCCATTCGTGATGACAGTTTCTTCTTCAACCTCTTCAACAAGTAAAGGTTTAGGAGCAATGGGATTTGAGACTGATGGTATATTTGATGGATCGACATCTAATTCATACTCATCATATTTGCATTCAGTCTCAGGTGTAACCGTGTCATTGCTGACTGATTATTTTGAAGATGTGGTAAACAGTGATTCAAACTCAGCAAATTCGATCTTTCGAGTCTCATAGCTTTTGTTCAAATCACTATATTTAAAACCAACTTATTTAAAAGAATTTTGAGAATCAGTGTCACAAGACTTGTTTTCTCCCATTTCTTCTTTACCTTTGATCTCTGTAAAAGGTTTAGAAGTACTTGCTTCAACAAAGGTTGCACGAATGTTAGGAATGGGTCTGATTGTGGAGCCAAGTTTATCAAAATTATACAAGTGCTCCGGTGCCTTTTTCAAAACATCGTTAATTGGCAAACCCAAACCTGGTTTAAGTTTATAAAACCTTTCATAATGGAGTTTATTGGTCAACAGATTTAATGTCTGCTCAGTCTGACCTCATTTCATGTTAATATCCTCCAATTACTTAATCTTGGTGTAGGCTTCATTTCCTTCTTGAAAACATACTTCGAATTTGATTTTGAGCTCACCTTTTTCAGCATTGAGATTTACAAGATCCTTTTCTAAACTAGATATTTTTCCTTTTAAAGATTTTTTTTTCAACTTTCAAACTTTGTTTCTCTTTTTCCTTTTCTTCCACAACAACTTTTAGCAAAGCGTTTTAATCACGAAAACTCAAGACAGTTTGATGTGTGGAGCTAAGTTTACCTTTCAACAAAGCAAATTCATCTTTCATATTGTGTATTTGGACCATCAGAGATTCAATAAGTTCAGAATTTACCTCAGAGTTGTCATCTTCGGAATGAGCCTCAGAAGCTTCATCATCACCATCAAGCTTGGCCATGTAAGAGACTTGGGTGAAGTGTGCCTGCTCCTCTTCATCAGAACTTTGGAACAGCCAGTTTTCTTCTTCAGCCATAAGCACCTTTCCCTCTTCAGCTTTCTTGTCAATGAGTGACTTCCTTGCATAGTATTCTGAGTTCTTGACTTTCTTGAACTTGCAATCTTTGGAGAAGTGTCCAAATTTGCCACAGTTGTAGCATCTGCCTGGTTCATCCTTTCTCTCTTCTTTCTTCTCCTCTCTCTTTTCTTCTTTCTTCTCTTCTCGTCTTTCCTCTCTCCTTCCATACCTTGGCTATTATCTCATTTCAGACTTCTCTTTCTTGTTCCCTTCGTACTTTGGCTTTGAGTAGTACTTTTTCTTGCCAAAGCTCTTCTTGAATTGACGAGTTATCATGGCCAAGTTCTCAGAGAACCTCTGTATATCATCATCAGAGTCAATCTCCAGTTCTTCATCACTTGAAGCATAATCGGACTCAGTAACCTCTGTAACAAAAGATTTAGACATTTTCTTCTTTGACCTTGCAGCAGATACAGGACCAGAACTTGAACTTTTTCCTTTGCCAGCTATGAGAGCCACAGAGTCCTTCAGATTCTTGGACTCATTGTTGATAGATGTCACCTCTTCTTCATGCTGAGAAAGAGTAGAGAAAATGTCAGTTACGTTCTCTTGAGCCATGTTCTTTAACATCTGAAGGTTGATGGCAAAGTTCTTCCATTCAGGATTCAAGTTCTTGATGAACTTATAGTTTATCTCTGAATCAGACTTAGAGATATTGTTCCTCCTCAGGTCATTCAGAATGATGTTGTATCTGTTGTAGGTATCAAGCAGTGTCTCTCCTTCCCTTGCATGAAATCCCTCATAAGCATTAGTGCACAGATTTTGCTTGCCCTGAATTGAAGCTTCACTTCCCTCAAATTGTCTTGCTAGTTCATCCCAGACTTCTTTAGCTAAATTTCGACTGTCTACCCGATTGTAGATGTCATTTGGGATGTCCATCGTCAGGTAAATGAGAGCTTCTTCATCTATCTTGTACAGATCTTTCTCCTTTTCTGTGAAGTACTCATACGGTTTAGGAACAAATCTGTCAGGGATTTCTGGAGAGGGTTCAGTTGTTGCTTGACCAGATACTCTGATCATTGGATTTACTGGACCAGAAGTGATTGAGTCCAAGTAATCTCTGCTTTTGTGATTTAGGAACTGAATCATTCTTTTCTTCCATTGATGATACTCATTAGCCAAGAGAACAGAAGGTTTGGACTGAGAGCCCATGGAGAGAAGTTGGTTCGACAACTTTAGTTGTATGGTTAGTAAGCAAACTTATCTGTACCAAGAGAATCGACTAATAAGATAGGTTTGCACGAAGAACTGATGGCACAAATAAAAGTTTGCGCGAAGAACTGATGACCGGTGTCCTGTGCGACCGGTGTCCTCGACTGGTGTCCCCGACCGGTGTTGTGATGCGAACGGTGTCCTCCTTAGACCGGTGTCCTGCGATCGGATCCTTCAACCGGTGTGGACCGAGGTCGACCGGTGTACTGTGACCGGTGTCTCCCCGACCGGTGTCTCTTCGACCGGTGTGCTGCTGCGACCGGTGTCGACCGGTGTAGTGTGTGGCGCAAAAGAAAACTTTGCGCCAAGCGAAGGTGGCGCAAAATGCAGTTTGTGCTAAGAGGGACTGGCGCAAAATACCACTATGAACTGGCGCAAAAGTGGAGTTCTTGAACAAACATGCTAGTTCATCACAGTTCGACCCTCTCATCGATTTTCAACCCAGAAACTCACTTAACAGATTAATTGTTAGTGTATAAATCATACAAATCATCCACAAACATGCTACGATCAAAACCCAATCAAAATCAATGCCTAAAAACAACTTTTATGCTTCAATTCGAATGAGACAGTAGTCAATAGTTTCATGAACCCAGTATTCAAAAAATCATCAAAAGTCAATTGATTGATGTTTTTAACAGTAAATAGGCAATCTAAGATTGTTCAATAACATGAAACGCACATAATCAAATCGATTTTATGCACAGAAACACAGTAAATCATGTAATCGATTTTCACACAGTAAAATTTTTGAAAACACTGTTTAATCCAAAAAGCTTGATTCTTTGGCTCTGATACCACTTGTTAAACCCAGATTATAGTTGATAAACAATCACAACACAATAAAGAACAAGAAATAAATAAATTAAATCAAAATACCATAGATCTCTTGATTAATCAAATGAATGTGTGTGTGCGTTCTTGGTGTACAGAATACCTCTTGTGTAGAATACAGAGAATACGGCTACCTTCTATCACCAATATTGTTCACACCCTAAAACTAATAAAATAAAATCCTTTTATACTTAGGTCAACATGACCTAAACATTATTAACTATTAGCTAAAATACCCCTAAGGTATTAAACACTATTACAAACTAGACCCCTTATTCAATTTAATCTTGAATACAATTACTGATCCAACAAACTGCCTCAATAATTATGAGGAATTTAAAGCCAAAGCTGGAGAATCTCTGGAAGCGACTTATGAAAGATTCGTGACTTTACTTAATGAACTGAGAAAAAACAAAGTAAAGAAGTCACAAATTGAGCTTAATATGAAGTTCCTCAGTATTCTTCAACCAGAATGGAAGAGGTTCACTAGACAGATGAAGCAGATGAAAGACCTGAATGAAATTCCACTCCATGAAGTATATGAAACCTTAAGGCAGAATGAGGAGGAGGTAGATGAGATCAAGGCTGAAAAGAAAAAGGCTGAGAAGACAGTTGTTGATCCGGTTGCACTCGTTGTGAAGAAGAAAAAGAAGAAGATGATAGTTTATGAATCAGAAGAGGATGAAAGAGAGATTAGTTCTGACTCTGACGACTGTGATAACCTGAAGCAAGTTATGCTTATGTTAACTAAGGCTTTTCAAAAGAAGTTCTACAAAAAGCCTAGCTCGAACAGTCAGAGGTATTCATCTGGTTCAAGTAACTACGATCACAGGGAGAAAGTTGAAGGAAAGAGGATAGAGGAAAGGAGACCAGAAGTGAAAAAGTGCAGAGCTGAAGAGACTAAACAGCCAGAACCTCCAAAGTGCTACAACTGCGGCAAATTCGGACACTTTGCTAAGGATTGCCGAAAACCCAAAGTCCGAAACTCCGATTACTACAAGAACAAGATGCTTCTAGCCAAGCAACAGGAGGCTGGAAAGGCATTAATGGCCGAGGATGAGTTCTGGCTCGACCATTCGGATCAAGAAGATGAGGAAGGAGAGAAGGACGAGACAGCACACTTGTGCTTAATGGGTAAGTTGCAGATGGAAGCTGAAGCTGATTCTGATGAAGAGGATAACGAAGAGGTATGTGATTTAACTAAATCAGATTTCTTGAGTCAAATGCATGCTATGATGACTAAACTCCAAGAATTAGAGTCTAAACTTAAGCGTGAAAGAGGTGTTATTAATGATAAAAATCAATCTATACAGAAACTTAGCAATGATATTGCTGAGAAAAATGTATTGATTGAAGCGTTGCATAAAAACATTGACACCAGCGTAAAAGAGAAGACTATAATTCATAAAGAGTTAGCTGAAACAACTTCCAAATATAGAATGTGTGAGTTTGAATCAAAAGAGCTTTCTTAAATGTATTCTTCGATTTCAAAAGAAAGAAATCTTTAATTGAAAAAGTGAATGTTTTGGAAGGAAAATTATATACTTTGGGTCAAACTGAACAAACCATTCATCTAAACAAACCTAAAGAGAATCCTGAGTGTTGGGGACTTGGTTAAAAGAACCCACACTACCTCAAAAAGGGTATTTCTGAAGTGCCTTCTCTTTACGATTTCGGATTTTTAAAACTGGCAGCTCAATACCCTGAACTCAAAGTTTTGTGGACTAGACTGTCTGAAGAGGATAAAGCCAAGGAATATGCTAAAAGAAAGAACACAACTAAAGTTCAACTTCCATTTCGTTATGAGAGGTTGAATAATAGTTATAGTTCTGATAAATCAAAATCTCTTTCAAATGACTATTTTGAGAGTTATTCTGTAAAAGAAATGGAAGCTAAGCCCATCGAAGGTAAGCTTTACGTTCCTCCTCTCATTTTGGAAAGAAAAATTTCTGAACTCGAGAATACTCTCGCAGAAGAAAATATTTTGATAGACTTAGAACAAATTGTATTTTCTACTGTGTTCAAATATATTGAGTTTTCTAAATCTTCCAAGGCTTTAAAATCTGATGATAGGTTTGGTTTTCTTGACAATGAGCTTGATTTCTTAAACTCTGAAGGTGTTTTGGATGATAGTGTTGCTCAATTTGATTTTAAGACCAAACTTCATGATCATTCGTCTTTTGTTGTTAATTCTTTTGGATTACCAAGTGTGTATGAAAAAGATGAAACATCAACGAAAGTTGATAAATCAGTTCCTGTGAATTCCAAAGTTGCCAAAAGTAAGAAGAAGAAATCTGGGCATTCACATAAACAGATCACCACTGGTAAGTCAAAGAAGAAGCATTTGTTTGATTCTCACCATTCTAACTCTAAAGTTTCAAATGTTTCAGATCTGAGAAAGAAAAAGCCTGGAGTTAAGTCGGAATGGATACCGAAACAGAAGATCGATGAGAAAGCTAAATCATTTTCTAGTTCTGATTGTAATAAGAAGACTACTAGTAAAAATGTTTTGATTGTGAATGTTGCTACTTCTAAACCAAAACTTGTTGATTCTCGCAAGAAATATTCTATACAACAATTATTCCAGTTATCTTCGTCTGCTAGAAAGTTTTCAAATTATGATAGATATGATTATGCTTCTCGAAAATATTCTGATGTTTGGTTTGAAAATTATCATGTTTACTCTTATCATTCTTATTCCTCATATAGTATTCAAAAGAAAAGCGGGCCCAAATTTAAATGGGTGCCAAAATCATGTGCTAACACTGTAGGTCCCATTTATAAGTGTGTACCTAAACCTCTTGTTTCCTGATTTCTCTTGTTCAGACCCGTCATATGTGGTACTTGGATAGCGGGTGTTCCAAGCATATGACCGGGCAGAAAAGTTTATTGTCTAACTATATAGAGAAATACTGCGGAACAGTTCGATTTGGTGACAATCAGTTTTCACCAATTCTTGTGTATGGTGATGTGGTACACGACAACGTAACGATTAAGAAGGTGAGTTACGTAGAAGGATTAGGACACAACCTTTTTAGTATTGGGCAGTTCTGTGACAAAGACTTAGAGGTGAATTTCAAGGCCAAGAGGTGTTCGGTACGCACTGAGGACGGGAAAGAACTCTTGGTCGGCACTCGCAAGTCAAACCTCTACACCATCAACTTGTCAAAGGTCCAGACTGACAATTAGGTGTGTCTACTCTCAAAAGCATCGATGCAACAAAGCTGGCTATGGCATCAACGACTTTCTCACCTAAACTTTCGCTACATCAATAAACTGGTCAGTGGAAAGCTAGTGAATGGACTTCCTGAGCTCAAGTACGTAAAAGAACACTTGTGTGCAGCGTGTGAAAAAGGGAAGATGAAGAGAGATCCACACAAGCCTGAACCGAGTACCAGCTCTTGTTGGATCCCAGATCTAATCTCGTAACAATGATATAAACAATAAGAGTAATGACAGCGGAAGCAATACAGTTTAATATCAAAGGAGATAAAGAAATATCACAGTTCATAAAGCAGATAAAGATAAACAAGATATTCTTGGAATAAAGTATTCAACTTATATTATCAGATATATAACTTCTCAAGAACACTTGAACAATAAGGTGATGGTCCTATTTATAGGACCATAAAGTAAGTAGTGTACTTGTATGACGAAAGGAAGCATGCTGAACAGTGACCTATTCTAGAAAGTAAATCTTATCACAAGGTGACGTGTCATCTGTTCTTCTGTTCACTCGTAGATAATTTTAGAGTGAACATCTTCAGAGAGAATGTCTTCAGAGCTCTGACGTTGTCTTCAGAGCCTCTGATGAAGCTATCTCTGATGTCTTCTCTGAAAGTTGCAATCTCTGATAAGTACTTCAGAGGCAGGTTTGTCCTCTGAAGTCTTCGTCCTCTGAAGTCTTCGTCCTCTGAAGTCTGTCTCTGGAAGTCCTCTGAAGTAGGACAGATATTTTAAACACTTTAAAGAATGAAGAATTGGAGCTAACAATCCCCCCTAAGTGTTGAAAATAAAAGATGCAAGAATAGCAGAGAACAGAACTTAAACTAGAAAGCATAGAGGAGAAAAACATCCTCTTAAATATTACTAACACAGATGTAAATACATTATAGAAAAAGTAATATTTAAGAACAAGGAATCATGCTAAAATTTGTCACTTGAACAGATTCCATGGAACTTCATGATCAGAGCTCTGAAGTTGATCATCGAGTCAATCTCTATGTCAAGTTTTGCCAGTAAATCTGCTCTGTGCCTTTCTTCTTTTACATGGATCATTTTCTTTATACCTCTCAAGGTTTCATCAGAGTACTTCGACACTTCCGAAGCTAGAAAGATCTTCTTTACTTGATTTACTCTGTAGACGAAACCTAGAGGTTCTGCAACGATTGATCCAGTCTTTTGTTCTTCAAGTTTGTCGAATGACTCCACAGGTTCAGTTACCTCCAGCTTTTCTTCCCCTAGGTTTAGAGCAATTTGAATGTCACGTTTTGCTCTGTGTTTGACATAGGCCTCCATTGCCCGTCTGATTTCAACCATGCCCATCCTTATTTCCCTTCTTCCATGATCATATCTAGCAGAGCAATAGGCATATAAATGTGGTAAATCATATGGATTTAGATTTACAAGATCATTATCATTGAACTCATAAATCTTCTGATCAGATCGAGTTACCACATAGTGCCTATAGATGATCTTGTTGTAAGCAAAGGTCTTTTCTGAGATTTTGTTGATCTTGGTGATTGGATCATCAAAGAGGACCTCTGCTCTTGGTCTGGTTTTATCTCTGACAAATCTTCGCTCATAGTCCGGCATGTCCTCTCTGATCCTTGGATTCAGAGGAATGACTAGAGTGTCTGCCATATTGAACTCACAGTAGATGTATCTGAATTGGTCTTCAATGGAAACTTCGGGATTTGATTCAAGGAATGTAGGAGGTTTATTGAATACTTTGGCTGGAAGACCGATGCTTGCCTTCTGAACAGGATTCTCTGAAGGAGCCTGTTCATCAGCAACCATGGTTTCTGGTTCCTTCGTCTGTGGAGGATTATCTGGTGTGGGTTCAGAGATGTAGCCTTCTATCTCTGGTGATTCCCTCAGCTCTGTTGCTGTTGAAGTATGATGTGGTTAAGCATTCTTGAATACATACTCTTCGACATCAATTACTTCAATTTCTTCTTCAGCAACTTCTTTTCCAGAATCTGATTTTTCTTCTTTTTCAGATTCTGGTTCTACTCTTTCAGCCTCTGATTCGTAAGCATCTCTCATCACATAAGTTGGTCTTTCTGGTGATGAGAATGCATCTTCTGATGTAGAGAAGTCTACTAGCTGCTCGTCTTCATCTTCTTCCAGAGCTCCAATAGTTTCTGGAGTTGCAGCTATTATTGGAACACTCAAAGTGGATGGTGCTAGAAAGATGACAGGTACTGGAGACTTTAGAGTGGCTTGGTTATCTTCAGCAGAGGTTGAGGTTGAACGTCTCTCTGTTCCTTTTTCCTTTCTTTGGTTTGATTCAGAGGGAGTGGACTCCTTTTGTGTTTCAATAGTTTTTGGTGTAGTCGTCTTCTCCCCCTTATGAAGATAAGATGACCTCGGAGGTTGGTCATCCAAGTCATCAGAATCTTCATACCTGGCTTTCTTCCGAGCTTCCACAGAGCATGCGACCTCTGGTTCCTTTCTCTTCAATATTCCCTCTGAAGATTTGACATTCTGCAGAAGGTCTTCAATCTTTTTGTGTTGCTGAGTGGTCTTGGAGACGAACTTGCTGGAGATAGTCATTACATTGCTGGTGATCTTCTTGGAGAAGTTGGTTAGGTCGGCCTTTGTAACAAATTCTGATGTAGTAGGAGCAGCAGTAGAGGAGGTAGGGATCTTTGCAAGTACCTCTGCCAAAGAACGCAAGACTTCCTCTTTGAATTGAGAAAAGTCTGCATGTGTTGGAGTGGGGGCAGAGGGAGTAGGAAGCGCCTTGAGGAGCTCTGTTGTGGAGTTCTGAATTTCTCTGGATAGAACCGAGTCATTTTTGATGACCAGGCTTTCCAGAGCATCCAGTTTAGCGTTCTGATAGTTAACAGTCGTGCGCAGCTCAGAGACCTCTAAAGTGAGCTTTGCAACTTCAGAGTTTGAGGCAGAGGCCTCTGAGTTCTTCTCCATTTGAAGTTTAATCTCCTTCAGAGATTCTCTGATTTCATCACCAAAGATTTTGAACTCCTCTTTGGTAACGTAATCAGAGGGGGTGACCTTAGGATCAACACATGATTCTAAGTTTCCCTCGAGTTCAGAGGGGCCTTCTTTCGGAGTTGGCTTGATATTGACTCCGGAAGGAATTCCCATTAATCCTTGGGGACCCTTTTTCACGGATTTCCCTATAATGGTTCCGATCGGTCTCTGATCATCAGAGTCAGAATCTGATGATGAGAAACGAATGTGGGTGGAAACCTTGCTGTCCAGGCTAAGGAGTCCATGTGCAAGAAGGTCGTGCCATTCTTTTTCTGACAGGCAATCCTTACGATCTAAGGGACGGTCCAACTTTTTATGAGCCACAAAGGCATCATGTGTGTGTGGAGGTGACATACTCTGGGATGAATGAGTATTTTTATCTTGGTCCAAGTCCTGTTGAGAGGACTTAGCCGCATCAGAGGTATCCCCTGTGGTGCGTGCTTCAGAGGCAGAAGTAGATGCCTCTGAGCGGTTAGGATGGGTAGGGTTCGAGGTGTGCACCTCTGTTTCAATGTCCATTGATGTTGGACCACCTTGGACAGTAAATATGTTTGCACGGGGATTTGGGCTTTGGAATCTCTCATGTGTGTCATCAAGGACATCTTTTTCTACCTCACCGCCCTCAGATTCTAGGTTTAGAAACTCACCCTCTGGAATTCTCTCTTCCTCACCTTCCTCTGCTCTGACAGAGTTATTCTCTTCGTCAGAGGGAGGGTTCTCATGTTCTCTCTTCCTCACTCTCTCAGAGCCACCCTCTGGTTGCGCTCTGTTAATGTTTTGAGCAGTATCAGAGATATCACTTTCCGATTCAGACTCAGGCTCAGAACCTAAGTGTGTTGGGGATCCCATCATCGGTTCTGATGATTGGGCAACACGACTAAGTAGGAGATGGGTAGGAGAGTCAGCAGGAATTACCTCAATCATGGTGTGTGGGAATCGCCGGTCATGTGGATAAGGAGGAACCTCTGTTGCTTTGAATGAGTTCATCATAAACAGAGGTGTCATTGGGCCCTCCTCAGTGATGGAGAATTTCTCCATTGCTCGTTGAATGACCACAGAGATGAATCTGGGAAACAGTACCGATATTGGTTGTTTTCCTTTGGCCAAGTCCTTGTTCTTTTTGTCCACCGCCGTCAGCATCTCACAGAAAAGAATGTGAGCCATATTTATGCTTCTGTTGAAGAAGAGAGCATACATTATGGCTATGATCGCTGGATGAGTCTGATCCTGACTTCCAATCTTGCAGGTAATTGTTCTGTTGAGAACACTAAACATAAAGTTCCATTTGGGAGGCAGGTACTGACGTCTGAATTGACTTAGGCGTGTTATTTCTTTGTTGTAGCCTAAGTGGTGGAGGAACTGAAGAAGGACTTCTTGACTTGGTAGTTTCTCAAAAGTTTCTATTTGAAGATCAGTTTTCGTGAGGAGGTTGAATCGACGAGTTAGGGTTTGTGGGGTGATTCTTATGTTCAGGCTTTGTTCTCCTAGGTCAATGTGCCCAACCAGTCCTTCCTTTTCATCGTCGTATTCACTTTAATACCACCATTGTTGGACAAAGCGAAGGGGAATATCTGAGGCATGTTTGGTTAGAACATCATTGAGTTCGCAGTTGGTGAAAAAGTCGAGGATTGGGCGAAACTGTTCATCGTATTTGGTTTGGGTGACGTTCAGAAAGTAGTTGTTACGTTTTACTGGAATATCGAACTGTGCCATATTCAAGCTTGGAACAAGTTTGCTCGAGTTATCTGAAGTTTGGGAATGATCCGCCATTGTTGCAGGTTGAGAAAGATGAAAGCTTAGAAAGAGAGATTTGGGATTTTGGATTTTGAGAGCGTAAAGGATAATGAAAAGTGAAACAGGGTTTTTATAGACAAAGGGTAGAGGGAGAGGTTATGGAAGCGGCGAATGAGAGTCCCTAATGTCAGAAAGGATGTTCCATCATCCCCTAATTAATAGGTGACACGTTTAGGTATGTAGGGGAGAGCCGCTTTGTGTCAGAAAACCGCCAGTTGGGTTTTTTTTTTTTTTTTTTTAAAAAAAAGAAACGAATGGTTATCCAAAAAGATTTATTATTAAAAGAATTTCTTGGAATATTCGTTTAATGAGAAAAGATCAGAAGCTTTGATATAAATATCAGAGACAAGATCAGAGGCTCTGATATAAATATCAGAGACAAGATCAAAGGCTCTAATATAAATATCAAAGAAGATCAGAGGCTCTGATATAAATATCAGAGACAAACTTTTCTTCCCCTTGAAAGCTGAAAGGGTCTTTGTCTCCCCCTTGACCAAAGAATGAAGTTTTTTATGTTCTCCCCCTTGACACATGCTTGGAGAAAACAAGTGATTTTTACCATTTGTGAAAAAGTCCAGAGACTCTGATGAATGGATCAGAGACTCTGATGTTTTCTTGTGTTTGTTGGGAACTGAAGAATTTACCAAGTATGGTTAATGCTGCCAGTACAAGATTACTACTGCCAGAGGACTTCAATAGTTAATACTGCTGAGTATTACTACTGCTAGTTAGTGCTAGTCAAAGTTAGTGCTGCTTGAACAAAGTTAGTACTGCTTAGCTAGTTAGTGCTGCTAGTGGTTAGTGCTGCTTAGTAGTTAATACTGCCAAGCCGATTAGTGTTGCTTATAAGATGAAGATTTGAATTAGAAGAATGACAGCTGGATATTCTGAAGATATTCATGGAAGATATACTGAAGATATTCTATTTATTGTAATTATCTTTTTGTTCAGTATATATATAGTTTTGACAGAATAGTTTTAAGATAGATTTAAAAATATATGTTTATGTTCTAGAGAGAATCAACCTCAAGGTATAGATCCTAATTCTAGAGAAGTAGAATTCGTCTTGAAAGAGTCTGTTCTTCAAGATTGAGGTTGAGTGTGTAATCTTGTGATTTGATCATTGAATACAAGTTTACAAGTTGTTAAGCATATACTATTTGTTTACTGTTATATTGAATATCAAAGTGTTATTCCGCAACTTCTTTGATATTGTTTCTAAGACTTTATTCTTGTTAAGAATTCGATCCTGACAAGTGGTATCAGAGCTAGTATTCTCAGAAACATTCATTCAACATCAATCATCATGGCTAAAGAATCAGAATCGACAAGCACTGCCATTCCCACTGAGGTAACATCTAATCTTTGCTCTAAATCCTGTATTGAAACTGTTCAAAGGTACAGGGATCACAATCAGGGTATGTGTGATGATCTTAAAAGATTAGAGAGAGATATAAAAGACTATGTAAGAATCGTTGAGAGCTTTGAGGAACAGATTAAAGTTTTCCAAGCCAATGAACTTCAACATTCTTATGATACAAATTACTGGAAGTGGGAGAAGAATGACTTAGAACTTCAGCTGAAAAAGTCTAAAGAGGAGAATGAAAAGATAAAGAGTGAGTTTGAGAAAGCCAAGCTAGATATTGAAAAAATTTCCAATGCTTCTAAAGCAATGGACTCCTTGCTCCAAACTCAAAACCATGACAAACTCAGAAGGGGAATAGGCTATAACACCACACCACCACCATACAACAACAACTACATTCCTCCTATATCAGACTTACTAGAGACCAAGGATAGGAAGGAATTGCCTGTTGGAGCCACTAAGGTAGATCCTTTAGACAAAGTGGTGGTTGAAACAGACTCTGAAGAAAAGAACTCTAGTGAAAAGAGTAAGGAGAACACTGGGAGTGGTGAGATTCCTCTAGAAAATCATATTATCACCAATGAGGGATGTGGAAAGACATGGGTCAAATCTAAGGACATAGAGAAGACTGAGGGAAAGTCTGAGAAGGTCCATTATAAGCAAACCACAGTTGTGAATCCTGTCCCTTGCAAACAGTGTGCTTGCAATAAATCTGAGTCCCAAAAACATGATAAACCAAGGGGAAATCAGAGAAATTGGAATAACCAGTGGGCACAAAAACAAGGGGTTGATCTGAGTAAAATCAATAGACCAAAACCTTGTTTTATCTGTGGAAAGCTTAATCATGTTGCCAAATACTGTTATTTCAATCTTATCAACCAAAGAGTTAATTTTCAAAGACAAACTCAAAACTCCTTTGGTTATAGGAATCAAAGAAGGAATCAAATGGCTGAGAAAAGAGCACCTAAAAAGTATCATGCTCAGAACAAGTTTGCTAATACAAAGAAAAATGCTCCAAATAAGACAAGGAGTAATTTAAAGACAAAGAAAGCAAACAACTTTGTTCAAGTTTGGGTTCCAATTGTAAAGAAACCTGTTAGTACTGCTATCCCAGATAGTATTGCTAACAAAAATAGTGTTGCTGCAACCAATACTACTGCTAACAAGGACAGTGCATTGTTAATACTGCCAGTGCATTTTTTACTGCAAGTGCATTTTTTACTGCAAGTGCATTGTTAATACTGCCAGTGCATTGTTAATACTGTCAGTGCATTGTTAATACTGCCAGTGCATTTTTTACTGCAAGTGCATTGTTAATACTGCCAGTGCATTGTTAATACTGCCAGTGTACAGTTAATACTGCTAGTTAGTTAATACTGCTAGTGGTTAATACTGCTAGTTAGTTAATACTGCTAGTGGTTAATACTGCTAGTTAGTTAATACTGCTTTCAGTTAATACTGCTTTCAGTTAATACTGCTTTCAGTTAATACTGCTTTCAGTTAATACTGCTCTAGGTTAATACTGCTTATGTCCCGAATACTATAAATACCCTTTCCCCGCCTAAAAAGTTCATAACGACTCTTTGCCTACTGTTCACTTGCGCTCTAACCCTGCTCTCTCAAGTTCAAAGTTTTCAGGCAAGACTTCAAGATCAATGGCATCAATGGCATTTATAGACGAGCACAATGAAATCACGATGCTACAAAAGCCCAAACAGGCCGCTGGTTTCCACCAGATTGTGGATTTCCTCAAGACAAGCCATATTGCCCATGCTCTCACTGTATCGCCATCCATCTATATCGAGCATCAAAGGCAATTCTGGGCAAATGCCACCATTGTTACTGAGAATGGTGTGCAAATGATCAAGACAAGGGTGTGTGACAAACCCTTGACAGTTACTGAAGAGGTAATTCGCATCAGTCTACGTCTAGACGATGCCTCTGGTATAACTTCTATCTCTAATGATGAACTGTTTTCTACTCTTACAAGAATGGGGTATGGAGGCCCATTGGGTGTGTTCAAGTTCTCAAAAGCAAAATTTTCACCTCAATGGCGTTTCTTTGTCCATATCCTTATGCACTGTATCTCTAAAAAGACTACTGGCTGGAGTGAGTTCAGTAGCACCATTGCTTATGCTTTGGTATGCTTAGCCAATGCCAGAAAGTATAATTTTTCCCAAATGATTTTTAATGATCTTGTCTCAAACCTGGGAAGTAAAAAGAGTTTTTATATGTACCCCAGGTTTGTACAAGAAGTAATAACCCATGAATTGACGGATATACCTCATTTTGATGGGGTATATGTACCAAAAATTCCCAAAGGTAAGGTCTTTTCAAACATGAAAAGATCCCCTCTGGACTCGAAAGGAGTTGACACCCCATTGTTCTCTACAATGATGGTGGTGTCCCACACTGAAGAAGGTATGGCAGCAGGGTCAAGGCCCCCATTAGACCAACCCACTGCTAGCCAATCCCAACCTTCCCACCCTAAATCAATTATCCAGTCTCTTCTTGATAAACCAACATCACCAATCACCCAAACATACAAAAGGAAACAGGTAAAGAAGGCTCCTTCCCTTCTTGTACCATCAACCCCTAAGCCTTTAAGCCCTCTAAGGGAGGATTCTACCTTAGAGAATATCTTCAGGGAAACCACAGGGGTGTCTCCCAACCCCAAGGAGGTGCTCTCTGAGGAGGAGGATGAGCATATGGGTGAGCAGGCTGCCACTACTTCTGCTAGCACAGAGAAGGACAGTGGTAACATAAATAAGACCTCCCCCATGGAAACTTTGAAAGAGAAATCATTCAAAGGTCCCAGGTGCCAAGAAACCAAGGGGGTGGATAGGGCTTCTGCTAGGCAGAAGACTTCCACTACTAAAAGATCCCATGATCCTTCAATAGAGGGTAACACTTCTGGAGAAGGTGAGGACAGATATAACTACTATGAATTGATGGAAACAATAGGCAACATCAACCAAGATGTTCTTAAACAAGGGAAAGAAATAGAAGAAATGAAGCTGGTAATTTTGTCCCAACAAGTGCAAATTACCAAACTCAAGAAGCTGGTGAAGAGGTTGGTACTTAAAAAGAAAAAGAAGCAGTTTGTGCTGAAGAAGAGGGCAAATGTTTAAGATACTTTCAACAAGGGGGAGAAGCCAGAGGGAGAAACAGAGAAAGAAAGCTCAGCTGTAAAGGAAGTTGAAGTTGAGGGGGAGACAGAACATGGAACAACAGCAGAAATTGTTAATGCTGCTACAACAGAAGAAACAGTTAATGCTGCTAAAATACAAGAAGCAGCAGAAACAGAAGCAGAAGAAACAGGGCTCTCTTTAGAGGAAATGGAGATAGCAGAAACTTTGGTTAAAGCCAAAAATGATACTCCTAAGGCTACTCAAAAGGCCAAGGGAGTAGTCATCAATGAAGAAGGGATCTCAAAGAAGGAAAAAGAGAAGGAAGTCTTGAAGAATATAAAGGGAAAAGGAAAGGAAAAGATGGTTGAAGAAGCTGAACTGCCTGCAAAGAAGAAGACTCAGATTGAAATAGATGAGGCAATAGCAAAGCAACTTCAAGATCAATTGGAAAAGGAGGAGCAGATTCAAACAGAAACAGATAGAGAACTGGCAAAGATCATGGCCAGAAAGTTGAATGCAGAATATCAGAAAAGCATAAAAGAAGCAGCTCAAGCCAAGAAACTTCAAGTCAAAAAGATGCCAATTCAAAAACAGAAAAGACAACCTTCCAAAACATTTTTGGCCAATCAGGAAAGAAGAAAGATGATAAATTTCCTGAAAGGTGCAATTGGTGTTAAGGGGGAGATGTTCACCAACATGGCATACACTCAGGTTGAAGAGTTGTACCAGAAAGAGAGGTCTAAGCTTCAACGGGATTCAGTTCAAAGGGAAGAGGTTGAGAGAAGAATGAAGGAAAGGCATGATCTGAATATTCATAAACCATTTCCTGAGGAGACCACACCTTCAAAAGATAAAGCTGAAGAAATGAAGGAAGAACATGAGGGTGTTGGTGTAGAAGCTAAATCTGGGAAGAGGGTGAAGACAATTGCTTCCAAAAAGCAGTCTAAAAGGCCTAGAATGGAAGAAACAGCAGAATATGCAGCAGAGCCTTCAGATGTACCTTTAGCAGAATCAGTACAAATTCCAAAACAGTTCAATAAGCAAACTGATGAGGGTATGGATCTCTACATGACAATAGTAGAACCTTTGAAGGTTGTTCCAATCTCTATACAAGCTCCAGAGATCATTTTCTGGGACATTCTAAGAGATAGTGGAAAGAATTTCTTCAGAATCAAGAGAGCTGATGGTTCATTTGAAGCATATTCAACATGGGGGAGAGTTATCAGAAGTTGTTCAAGAGCTGATATAAAAGAATTGTACAAAGTGGGGATGAAACTCTATGAGCCTGTGTTGAAAGGTACTGAAGAAAATCTTCTCAAGGTAACAATGGAATACTTGTGTATGATGTTTAATCCAGAAAGAGTGTCTTATAGGATTAAAGATCATAATCATGAGTTTATATTCAAGAAGATTGATAAATGGATACTATTTGAAAACTGTGGAGTATACATGATTACTATTGACAATTGTTATCATGAATACTACCTGGTGGACAAAATCTATGAGCATAGCAAGGAGAAGCTAGAAGGGATGCTTAAAGCTACACTGGTATGCACAAAGGATTCAGAGATGGCTAAAATTGTGGTAAGAAGAACTGTAAATCAAAGTCTGGGGCTAGATCCAAATTTGGGAAACTAAACCTGAGGTGTTGAAAGCATCTTGAAGATCAGATCTGAAGAACTTGACTTCTCTTCCTAAAAGTCAAGTTAGGGGGAGATTGTTGGGAACTGAAGAATTTACCAAGTATGGTTAATGCTGCCAGTACAAGATTACTACTGCCAGAGGACTTCAATAGTTAATACTGCTGAGTATTACTACTGCTAGTTAGTGCTAGTCAAAGTTAGTGTTGCTTGAACAAAGTTAGTACTGCTTAGCTAGTTAGTGTTGCTAGTGGTTAGTGCTGCTTAGTAGTTAATACTGCCAAGCCGATTATTGCTGCTTATAAGATGAAGATTTGAATTAGAAGAATGACAGCTGGATATTCTGAAGATATTCATGGAAGATATACTGAAGATATTCTATTTATTGTAATTATCTTTTTGTTCAGTATATATATAGTTTTGACAGAATAGTTTTAAGATAGATTTAAAAATATATGTTTATGTTCTAGAGAGAATCAACCTCAAGGTATAGATCCTAATTCTAGAGAAGTAGAACTCGTCTTGAAAGAGTCTGTTCTTCAAGATTGAGGTTGAGTGTGTAATCTTGTGATTTGATCATTGAATACAAGTTTACAAGTTGTTAAGCATATACTGTTTGTTTACTGTTATATTGAATATCAAAGTGTTATTCCGCAACTTTTTTGATATTGTTTCTGAGACTTTATTCTTGTTAAGAATTCGATCCTGACAGTGTTAAGCACATTGACATATGCTACTTGGTTCAGAGTCTCTGATAATTGATCAGAGACTCTGAGTTTACCATTTTTTTGTTAGGTAGACATATTCAACATTCCCAACTTGCTAATTAAAAAATTGAACCTTCGTTCATCTAAAGCTTTTGTGAAAATATCAGCAAGTTGTAGTTCAGTTGGTACAAAATACATCTCTATTGTTCCCTTTTCAACATGATCTTTCAGAAAGTGGTACCTTACATCGATGTGCTTGGTTTTGGAGTGTTGTACTGGATTGGCAGAGATGGCTATGGCACTTTTTGAATCACAGAGAATTGGAATTCTTTCAATTTGTTGGCCATAATCTCTAAGCTGAGTTTTCATCCATATTACTTGTGAGCAGCAACTAGCAGCAGCAACATATTCTGCCTCTGCAGTTGAAGTTGAAACACAGTTTTGCTTCTTGGATGACCAACTTACCAGCTTATTGCCCAATAACTGACAGCATCCTGAGGTACTTTTTCTGTCAAGCTTACATCCGGCATTATCTGCATCAGTGTAAGCTGTTAGATCAAAACTAGAAAGTTTTGGATACTAGAGGCCTAATGAGTGTGACCCTCTGAGGTATCTGAAAATTCTCTTGACAGCAGATAAATGAGATTCTTTTGGATTTGCTTGATATCTAGCACAAAGACATGTTGCAAACATTATGTCAGGCCTACTTGCAGTTAAGTATAATAGTGAACCTATCATGCCTCTGTAGGTTTTTATATCCACAGATTCTGCTGAAGGATCAGAGTCAAGTTTGACTCCGGTGGATAGAGGTGTTATCATTGAAGTTGAATCATTGAGTTTGTACTTTTGCAAAATTTCAGAGTCATACTTAGATTGACTTATGAATGTACCTTCTGAAGTTTGTTTTACTTGTAAGCCCAGAAAGAAAGTTAATTCTCCCATGAGGCTCATCTCAAATTCACTCTTCATCAACTCTGAGAACTTGTCACAATACTTTTGATTTGTAGAGCCAAATATAATGTCATCAACATAAATTTGTACTAAAAGCATCTCATTCTTGTACCTTTTGATGAATAAGGTAGTATCAATTGTGCCTTTTTCAAATCCATTTTGAGTTAGAAAGGTGGACAGAGTTTCATACCAAGCTCTTGGGGCTTGTTTAAGTCCATACAGAGCTTTATCCAAATAATAAACATGATTAGGATACTCTGTACTTTCAAATCCAGGTGGTTGCTGGACATAAACTTCTTCATTTAATTTACCATGAAGAAAGGCAGATTTAACATCCATTTGATAAACTTTGAATCCTTTGTGTGCAGAATAGGCTAAGAAGATTCTAATTGCTTCTAGCCTAGCTACAGGTGCAAAGGTTTCATCATAATCAATGCCTTCTTCCTGGCAATATCCTTTTGCAACCAACCTGGCTTTGTTTCTGATTATTATTCCATCCTCATCCTTTTTGTTTCTGAAAACCCATTTCGTTCCAATTGCAAATTTTCCTTTGGGAAGAGGAACTAGGGTCCAGACTTTGTTTCTTACAAACTCTTGAAGTTCATCCTGCATTTCAAAGATCCAATGAGGATCTTCAAGAGCTTCTTTTACCTTCTTTGGTTCAATAATGCTCAAAAACTTTACGTAGAAGCATTCATTGATGGTGGCAGATCTTGTTTTAACTCCTGCGGATGAGGATCCAATGATTTGATCAATTGGATGATCTTTTGTCCATCTGGTAATTGGGGCATAAATTTGGGGTGGAGTTTGAGCTTCAGAGTCTCTGACAGTTGGTGACACCTCTGTTGTATTGTTCAGAGGCTCTGTAGGTGATATCTCTGTTGTACTGTTCAGAGGCTCTGTTGGTGACACCTCTGTTGTACTGTTTAGAGGCTCTGTTGGTGACACCTCTGTTGTACTGTTCAGAGGCTCTAAGTTTTGTTCCAGAGATGAAGCAGATTCTTGTTCTTCACCATTTGCTTCTAGAGTTACTTCGGATACTTCTTGATCTTCTTCTGATTCACTTTGCTGATCTGTATTTGGTGAAATAGAAGGTGTTAATCCAGAGGGCCCTGAAAGGGTTGTACCTGTTTCTTGAGGTTCCTCTGAATTCACTCTCGGTCTATCTCTGAAGATAACTTCAGAGTTTTCATCATCAAAGAAATCTTCAAATATTCTGTTTAATTCAGATTCCCTTGATGATTCAAAGATAGGTGACGAGGAACTCTCTTGTTGTTCAGAGCTTTTATTGTCGTCAAAAGAGATATTGATGCTCTCTTGGATAGTCCTTGTTCTAAGATTGAACACTCTGAAAGCTTTTGAGGCTAATGAATATCCAATGAATTTGCCCTCATCAGCTTTCTTGTCAAACTTTCCAAGATATTCTCTATCTTTCAGAATGTAACACCTGCATCCAAAAACATGAAAATATTTAACATTAGGTTTCCTATTGTTAATGAGTTCATAGGATGTTTTCTGAAATCTTTTGACAATTGTAGCTCTATTCTGAGTAAAGCAGGCTGTTGCTACTGCTTCTGCCCAAAAATTTGTTGAAAGATCAGATCCAGCAAGCATTGTTCTTGCAGCTTCAACAAGTGTTCTGTTTTTCCTTTCAACTACTCCATTTTGTTGAGGAGTTCTTGCTGTAGAAAAGTTAGGTGTAATGCCTTCTTCTGATAGATAAGAATTGATTTTGGCATTTCTGAACTCTGTTCCATTATCACTTCTTAGTTTCTGAACTTTGCTGCTGAATAGAACCTGTAATCTTTTTAACAACCTTATTAATATGTCAGGTACATCAGATTTAGCTCTAATGAATTCTATCCATGTGTATCTGGAAAATTCATCAATCAGAACCAGAATATATTTATTACCTTCTAGACTCTGTATAGAGATAGGACCACAGAGGTCCAATTGAAGCATGTGCAGAGGTCTAGGACAATTGTTTTCACTTTTGGTTTTATGGGAAGATCTTTTCATTTTTCCCATCTCACAAGCAGAACAAAGATGATATTTGTTAAACTTTAGAGATGGTAATCCCTTAACCAAATTAAGTTTAACTAACTTATCAAGTGAGGAAAAGTTTAGATGTGAAAACTTTTTATGCCAGAGCCAGATTTCCTCACTATTCAGAGATACAAGACAAAGTTTCTCTGAATCAGTGTCTGTGATTTTGGTAAAGTTCATTCTGTAGAGGTTACCTTTTCTGTCTGCTCTTAGCATTTCTTGACCTGATTCTGAGTGAAGAAGTGAACAATATTTTCTTTGAAATTTCACATCAAAACCATGATCACAAAGTTGACTTATGCTTATCAGATTGTGTTTTAATCCATCCACATAAGCAACCTTTGATACTGAAACATTTCCTCTTGATAACTCACCATATCCTTTAATCTGTCCTTGCTTGTTGTCTCCAAAAGTAACTGCTCCTCCAGATTTTGCTTTAAATGAGGATAGCAGTTCTTTATCTCCAGTCATATGCCTTGAACATCCAGAATCTAGGTACCAGATTGGCATTGACTGTTTCTGCAAGACAGATTATTGTTTCTTAGGTACCCACCTCATTATGGGTCCTTTTGTGTTAGACTTTGGTGGATTTGGATGACTTTTTGGCATCTCATCTTTTGATGTCTTGCCTTTACGTGTCTTCTTTTGAGATTTTGTCTCTGAGATATTTTTCAGAGATTGATTCAAAAGGCAGTGTGATCCTTTAAAATGATTCTTCAGTTTCATCAAGAGATAAATGCAGTTACAATTAATAGAACAAGAAGAAGTAGGAGCAAAGGTTTTCTTTTTATTAAAAGCATTTGTTACATTTTGACTTCTTTTGAAACTAGCACTAGGAATATTACATTTATCCTTAACTACTTCTTTTCTTTTTGCTTGAAAGACAGTCTTCTTTTCAAGTTGCTTTTTTTTGTTCAAAAACATCTTCTTTTCTTTGCTGCTTACTGCACAGACAGGATCAATATGGTTAGTTTTTGTCCATTTGCCCTTTTGTTCAGGAGAGAATTTTATTGTTTTATAGGTGTAAGAGCCAGAAGTGTTTGTTTTATTCTTTGCCTTTTCTTGCAACTCTTTTTCAAGTTCCAGAGATGTTTTTGCTTGTAAACACATATTTGCAAAATCAGGACTTATTGGTATTCTGGTTTTGGTTTTCAATACTGAAATTGGAACATTCAAAATACCAGAGCCAACAGTTTCTATCTTTTTGTGAATTACATTCCCTGGTTTACAAAAAATCTGTTCATCAATCTCTAAATCAAATTCTGAATCAGAGTCAAGAAAGTCTCTCTTAGATTTAATAGAGATATCTACCTCTATTGGTTTTTTAATTTCTTTTGATCTAGAGACTTTGATGATCCGTTTCATGCTTTCTTTTCTTTTTAAGTCCTCCATGACATTTTCTTTCCATATCCTTTGAACATCATCTTCAAACGTGGTTCTGATGTTTTCATCTGACTTTGGTGAATACAGAGGAGCATTTGGATTAAGTGAACTCTTAGATCCATTTTCAGAAGTACTTGTATCAGAGGTACTTGGTTCAAATGTCTCTGATTCACTTGAGATGAAAGCATCAAATCTGAAAATTTCTTTGGGATCATAGCTCTGAGGTTTTGTAAAGAGTACTTCTGAAGTTTCTTCTTTTATCTGTAACACAGACTCTTGAATGTCTTTTACTTCAGAGTACGTAGTATTTTTGAAATTCAAAGCTCTTGTTTTTTATCCCTCTGATGTTTTCATTCTTTTGAAATTATTCAGAGATGGACTTTCAAAGCTTTGGACCTTTCCCATACAGAAAGTGGAAGAAAGTGAAGTTTTCTCCAATCCATTGAATGAATTCAACTCATTGAATCCTAGCCCTTGAGAGTCCATTTGAGATTTTATTTTGTCGAAGACACTTTGTGAATTAACATAGCTTTTGATTCGAAGATTTTTTCTATCTAGAGATTGATGTAAGATTTCTCTTTCCTTTTGAAAAAATTTGGTTATGGCAATAGAATTGAGCCTTTCATACTCATATTTCTTTACTTCTTCTTCTTTTCCTTTTAAAACTTTCTCTATTTCTCTTATTTCTTCTGAAAATGATTTTTCTTTTTGCTTGAAGGTTTCTTCAAGTTTAGTTTTTTCAAGAAAAATATCTTTCTTTTCTGATTCCAGAAGATTCTTTTCTCTTTTGTAAAAAATGAGCTCTTTTGTTACTTGCTCTCTTTTCTGTTTTTCTTCAACAAACTTTTGCTCCAAATCCTGAAGTTCATTAATTAGTTTAAATGCATCTATTTCAGGATCACTGTCAGAGGTGTAAAGAGAGTTTACCTTCTCAGAGTTGTCTTCAGATGTTTCATCAGTTTGATCTCCATCTGAAAAAGCCATACCACAGAGATTTGTTGGTTCTTCCTCGCCGTCGCTTGTCGAGTCTGATAGCCAGTCTTCCATTTCTGCTACAAGAACTCTTTCTTTTACATTGTATTTGTATTTGTTCTTGTAGTAATCTTGATCTTTGACAAGTTTTCCTCTGCAGTTTGCAGAGAAGTGGCCTGGTTTTCCACATCTGAAGCATCTTCCATCATTTTGATTTGTTGGAAGAGTGGCAGTACTTGTCCCTGGCTTCTGTTCTTGAGGTTTGAAGTATCTCTGTGGTTGTGGATACCTTGGTTGGAATGGTTGTTGTGGTCTTGTTTGTTGTGTTGCATCATCATGATTGAAGTTTGCACCCTTTTGATCACTATATGGAGTGAATCTGGGTTCTTGTTGAAATCTTCTTTCCGGATTTCTTCTTTCTTCATTCTCTCTCCTTCCTTCAAATACCTTCTTACCAAATTTCTTGTTAAATTGATGAGTGATTAATGTAAGAGATTTGGCGAAGGCATTGATATCTTCATCTGAGTCTGAATCTGTATGAGTTTCTTCTGCCATCAAGACCTTTTTGGATCTTTTTTTTGTTTCCAAACATTTTTGTGACTCTTCACAGTTGTTTTCTTTCGATATTTGTTTTGAAACAAGCGTAAGGGGTCCACCCAAAGAGGTTTTTGATTTTTGCTTCATAACTTCTTTTTCATGTGCAACAAGAGTACCATAAATGTCAGTTAATGACCATGACTCAAGATCTTGATTAGCCTGTATAGACATGGACAGTTGTGACCATTCTTCATTCAAGCTTTTCAAAAAAAGAACATTGTTTTCCTCTTTTGTTCTTATTACTCCAAACTTTCTGCATTTGTTTATTAGAATGTTGAATCTTGAGTAAGTTAGGTGTAATGTTTCTTCTGGTAGAGCATGAAAATCATGATATTCATTGATGCATAGATTTCTTCTATTTTTCTGGGTTTGTAGGCCACCTTCAAGTTAATTTAACAACTGATCCCATATCTCTTTTGCAGTTTTACAAGAATCAAGTTCTTGAAGTATATCATTGGGAATGGCCATTATGAGTAATCTAACAGCTTTTGAGTCATTATCCATCATATTATTTTCTTCATCAGTGAAGTTTGTGGTTTTCTTTTCATAATATGCAGGTATTTCGGCAGTATCTGCTGTTGCAGGAACTCTTGGCACCAACACCATTGGAATGTGAGGTCCAATGTTCACAGATCTAAAAAGATCCTTGTCCATACCTTCTAGGAAATTTACCATCCTTATCTTCCATTGGGGATATTCATCCCTTAAAAGTGTAGGAGGTTTTGTTAATGACCCAGCTGTATAAATGGCACTTATGCTTGAGTTTGCCATTTGTAAAAAAAATGAAGATTTGAAGAACTGATGCTTTTTGTAATGAACTGAGATTTACTATCAAATCTAGAGCATATGATGTTCTTTAATAAACTGGGTTTATATGAACATGCACAGATAATGAAAGTTTAGAATCAATGAGATGTAAATCTATCCGAGTATGCAGATATGATCTTTCTTTGTTTAGAAACAAAGGAAGCTCTGATACCAATTGTTGGATCCCAGATCTAATCTCGTAACAATGATATAAACAATAAGAGTAATGACAGCGGAAGCAATACAGTTTAATATCAAAGGAGATTCAAATATCACAGTTCATAAAGCAGATAAAGATAAACAAGATATTCTTGGAATAAAGTATTCAACTTATATTATCAGATATATAACTTCTCAAGCACACTTGAACAATAAGGTGATGGTCCTATTTATAGGACCATAAAGTAAGTAGTGTACTTGTATGACGAAAGGAAGCATGCTGAACAGTGACCTATTCTAGAAAGTAAATCTTATCACAAGGTGACGTGTCATCTGTTCTTCTGTTCACTCGTAGATAATTTTAGAGTGAACATCTTCAGAGAGAATGTCTTCAGAGCTCTGACGTTGTCTTCAGAGCCTCTGATGAAGCTATCTCTGATGTCTTCTCTGAAAGTTGCAATCTCTGATAAGTACTTCAGAGGCAGGTTTGTCCTCTGAAGTCTTCGTCCTCTGAAGTCTTCGTCCTCTGAAGTCTGTCTCTGGAAGTCCTCTGAAGTAGGACAGATATTTTAAACACTTTAAAGAATGAAGAATTGGAGCTAACAATCCCCCCTAAGTGTTGAAAATAAAAGATGCAAGAATAGCAGAGAACAGAACTTAAACTAGAAAGCATAGAGGAGAAAAACATCCTCTTAAATATTACTAACACAGATGTAAATACATTATAGAAAAAGTAATATTTAAGAACAAGGAAGCATGCTAAAATTTGTCACTTGAACAGATTCCATGGAACTTCATGATCAGAGCTCTGAAGTTGATCATCGAGTCAATCTCTATGTCAAGTTTTGCCAGTAAATCTGCTCTGTGCCTTTCTTCTTTTACATGGATCATTTTCTTTATACCTCTCAAGGTTTCATCAGAGTACTTCGACACTTCCGAAGCTAGAAAGATCTTCTTTACTTGATTTACTCTGTAGACGAAACCTAGAGGTTCTGCAACGATTGATCCAGTCTTTTGTTCTTCAAGTTTGTCGAATGACTCCACAGGTTCAGTTACCTCCAGCTTTTCTTCCCCTAGGTTTAGAGCAATTTGAATGTCTTCAGAGCTCTGACGTTGTCTTCAGAGCCTCTGATGAAGCTATCTCTGATGTCTTCTCTGAAAGTTGCAATCTCTGATAAGTACTTCAGAGGCAGGTTTTTCCTCTGAAGTCTTCGTCCTCTGAAGTCTTTGTCCTCTGAAGTCTGTCTCTGGAAGTCCTCTGAAGTAGGACAGATATTTTAAACACTTTAAAGAATGAAGAATTGGAATTAACAGCTCTCCTTTAGAGTTGTTGCATATGGATCTCTGTGGTCCTATGCGAATGCAAAGCTTAGGTGGAAAGAAATACGTGTTAGTTATTGTGGACGATTATTCGCGATACACGTGGGTCAAATTTCTACGGTCAAAAGATGAGACACCCGAAGTTCTCATTACATTTCTAAAGACGATCCAGGTGAATCTGCAGAAACCAGTCAAGCTTCTCCGAACTGACAACGGCACAGAGTTTAAGAATAAAACTATTGAAGAATATCTCGAATCGGTCGGGATATCACATCAATACTCTGCTGCACGTACACCTGAACAGAATGGAGTAGTCTAAAGGCGAAATCGTACGCTAGTCAAGGCCGCTCGTACTATGAGCAGAAGCTGTGTCGACTGTGTGTTACACTCAAAATCGGTCCATGATACACCGCAGATTTCAAAAGACTCCGTATGCGTTGATCAACAATCGAACACCAACCATTAAATATTTTCATGTTTTTGGTTGTAAGTGTTTTGTGCTAAATGACAGAGAGAGTCTGAATAAGTTCAGTCCTAAGGCGGAAGAGGGCATCTTTATCGGCTATTCTTCTACATCTGTTGCTTATCGAGTGTACTTGAAGAAGTCAAAGACTGTGGTAGAGAGCGTAAATGTTACATTTGATGAAGAGATGGCTTCTGAACACGTCAGTTCAGAACCCGTAATAACAGGAGTACTAGCTTCTAGGCAAATCATTCCAGAACCTGTGTCTCAAGCGAACAAATCAGATGGGGCATCAACTTCTACTAGTCATTTATCTGATTTAGATTTACTATTTGAACTATTCTATGATGAATTTCTTGGATCTAAAGTGACTAAATCTGTTGTGGTTGACAGGATAGAAGACTCAATGACTACTCATCCAACCATTTCAGATATCTCTACTGAATCCAACTCCCCGATTCAGGAAGAAGTTCAAGTTCAAATACCTACTCCAACAGTTGAAGTTGTGACCAACAATGAAGAGACAGAAGTAGTTGAATCAGTAGGGTGTACTGTAAGGACAGATCAACAGACTGATCACGCTGAACCCACTGAAACTTCTGCACCTACTACTTCAACTGAACCCCCCATTCCTACTGAACAACCTGAAGAAGATATCAGTGGATTCTTAGATGATAATCATGATCAATCTGCATCTAATCCACTCCCTCATGAACACAAGTGGACTAAAGAGCACCCGGTATCTCAAGTAATTGGAGATCTGTCAAAACCGGTGCAAACTAGGTCTGCAACATTAAATCAATGTATGCATGACTCCTTTCTGAGCAAGATTGAACCTACTTGCGTATCTGAGGCTCTTGCTGATTCAGATTGGGTGACTGCGATGAAAGAAGAGCTGAATCAATTCAAAGCACTTAAGGTATGGAGACTCGTACCCAAACCTGCAGGTAAAACCATCATTGGTACGAAATGGGTTTTCAAAAACAAGAAAGATGAAGATGGTACCGTTATCCGAAATAAAGCAAGACTTATCGCCAAGGGATATAGGCAAGAGGAAGGAATAGACTACGACGAGACTTATGCTCCAGTGGCGCGTATAGAAGCAATTCGCATGTTTCTTGCGTACGCTGCCCACAAGAACTTCACCGTCTATCAAATGGACGTGAAGACACCATTTCTAAATGGCATACTCAAGGAGGAAGTCTACGTCTCGCAACCAGAAGGATTTGTTAATCAAGAGAAACGGAATCATGTATACATTCTTGACAAAGCACTTTATGGTCTGAAACAAGCTCCTCGTGCCTGGTATGATGTCTTATCTCAGTTCTTGGTCAAGTCAGGTTTTACAAAAGGTACGGTCGATACCACTTTATTCATTAAAAAAGAAAAAGCCGATATCATTCTTATTCAAATATATGTGGATGATATTATTTTTGGCTCTACAAATCCTAAATATTGTAAGAATTTTTCAAACCTCATGGTGTCACGCTTTCAGATGAGTATGATGGGAGAGTTGACTTTATTTCTCGGATTACAAGTCAAACAATTTTCAACGGGGATTTTAATCAATCAATCTAAATACATTCTTGATATTCTTCGGAGATTCAAAATGGAAAACTGTAAACCGATTGGTACCCCGATGGCACCTGGTACTAAGATTGGCACTGATCCTTTGGGAAAAGTTGTTGATGCTAGGACCTATAGAGGGATGATAGGTTATTTGATGTGTCTTACTTCCAGTAGGCCGGATATAATGCTTTCTACATGCTTATGTGCTAGATACCAGGCCAATCCTAAAGAATCCCATATGTCTGCAGTCAAACGTATATTTAGGTATCTGAAGGGGGCTGCAGATCTTGGTCTGTGGTATCCTAAAGATACTAGCTTTGAACTAACAGCATATTCAGACGCAGATCATGCTGGTTGCATGCTAAACCGGAAGAGCACATCGGGTTATATACATTTCCTCGATGATAAACTCGTCAGTTGGGCATCGAAGAAGCAATTATGTGTCTCCACTTCAACGGTCGAAGCAGAATATGTAGCTGCTGCTAGTTGTTGTTCTCAAGTCTTGTGGATAAGAACGCAACTGCGAAATTATGGTTATCACTACAATAAAATTCCGATCTATTGTGACTCGAAAAGCGCTATCGCGATATCTGCTAATCCTGTTCAGCATTGCGAAAACCAAACACATTGATGTCAGGTATCATTTTGTAAAAGATAATGTCGAAAAAGGAACAATTGAACTTTACTTTGTAAAAACTGATTATCAGCTTGCAGATTTGTTTACCAAACCCTTAGACGAAAAGAGATTTAATTTTCTTGTCTCTAGGTTGGGTATGCTAAATCTTAAGACATAATCAGTGGTTACCTATTAAAGTTTTCTCATTGTAAATTTTTCATCATTTCTTTATCATTATTTCTGAAAGATATCTGCACTTTAATATTGTGTTCATGATCTCAGGGGGAGTGTGAGAAGTACTTCATAGATGATCAATGTTATTTTGAGGGGGAGCATATATAATTTCTGCATTTACTTATCTGTCACATTTTTGTAATGCATGATTTTAGGGGGAGTTCTTCAAGTCAAAGGAGTATGGCTATGACTTCTGATTATTTCTGATCAGAACTCGTACTTTAATTGTTTTACTGCTTTATGTCTTTTAATTTCTGTGAATAAAGTTACTTTGACTATGACCTTAAGACTTTTGCAGTTTGAAAGATGCTTACAAGATCATATCTTTATGACTTTAAGCTTGACTTCATGAGATGTAAGACTGTATGCAAAAGGTATATTTCTATATCTTCATCTCATATATGGTTGAAAGAAGGACAACTTTCAATCATAAGAAAACATGTTCTTAAATGTTCAAACCACTTCTCGATTCTTAAACAGATTTCATGAATTGGAAGTGTGATTTTAAATGTTTTCACGATCTATTTTGTGCTTCAATGATTAACAAACTGTGTGTTTCTAAAGATATATACTTGCGTATTATCTTGTCTATATACTTTCAAGTATTCACACACACCGGTTTAATCTTTTTGTTGAATAAGTTATCATCGTGTCTCAAATTGACCAAGTTTTCGATGGTGATACACCCCGCTTGTATTTCAAAAAAAATTGAGCGTCATTTCATTTCAAAACGTTATTTCAAGAATGTCTGTATTTTGGTTCGTATAGACACTTATCTGTTTTTGTTGACCATAAGCCTTGATTGCTATATCATTTCATTTCTGATCATTTCATACAATGTCAGATTTTCAAACAAGTCTCTTGCATTTATGTTCATTCATTCAATATACTTGTTTGAAAATACTTCAATGTTTCAAATGCTTAAATCTTCATGATTATTTTATGAGCATACAAACATCTGACTTGTATGAGCATACAAACATCTGACTTGTATCTGAGCAACACATGCTTTCTAGGAAAACATGGGATCTGTGTGCTAGGACTTAATTGAAACTTCTATGGATTCACGTTAACCAGTGTTTCCTACCCAAGAAGTTAATCCTTAGTAATTGAGTGTGAGGAGTCGAAAAGAAATGAGTGTGGGTTGTGTGATGAGGTAAAATGGAAAAGAGAGTTTGGTTAGATGTGAGCTTCATTATAAAAAGAAAGAGGGTGTGAGATCAGAGTAAAAGAATATCAAACTCTTCTGAGCCGGGCAGCCACATTACTAATGCTTCACAATTTTTCGTGAACATTATTGAAACAGGCAACTAGCCCTACCAACTCTTGATTATAACCCCACCAGCCACTCATTTTCTTTTTAACAAGAAAATGTTTCATTTTTCAAAGGGGAAGCAGCACATTTACTATCTGATTTTCATTTGGAAAATCTGGATATTGAAAAGAAGGAAGTCTGCCCCACCTTCGCACTTCAATCATGCACATTGATTATGTGTTTACCTACTGTTGTTTCAGTGGTTTACACAATGTTGAGCCGTTATAAGCAATCATCCGTGCTTAATTCTTTCTATCACTTGCACGAACACACAAGGAATTTGTTCTCTTGTCATAACGTTCATAGAAATTGCCTTTGTGGTGTTTCGATGATTGAATGGAAGCCTTGGGGGAGTGAACATTAAAAAGCTCCTTTCCTATGTGTATTCGTTACACACAGTAACTTTGTGTTACTGACAGGCATGTTAACTGATTCATTTGTTGATTCAGGTGTTACATTCTTATTTTATCTGGATTTGAAAAGATATAGATGAATACATTGTTCGAATTGGCAACGAATCATTGGCTCTTTATCCAAGATCAGAGGTCAAAAAGAATTAAATGACAATTCTTGAAGAAAACTTTTGATGAAATAGTTGCTCTTTTCATCAAAAAGGGGGAGAACCTAAAGTTTGAAGAAATGTTCGTTACAAGTTTTGTTTCAAGAGACATTTGAAGGGAGAATCGTTAACCATGAAATGGGGGAGAACACAAGTTTAGAGAAAGTTTTCTGAAGATATGCTGAATTGAGAGAAATTTTCTTTGAAGATACTTTGCTAAAGCATTCTGAGCTGAAACTGGAGATAACTTCTTTCCATCATCTGAAAGAGATTTTATTTTCTTCTTTTGGGGAGATTGTTATATTTTGAAGACAAAGAGGGAGATTGCATCTTCTGAGCTTAAAGAAAAGATTGATTTGCTAAATCCTTTTTAATAATGATCTTGATCCAAAGGGGGAGATTGTTAGAGCACAGATTTATTGGATTCAAGATCATCAAATCTGAATATTGAAATCTGAGGTCAAAGCTGCAAAGTCAAACTTTCATTATTAGTCTAGGTCATTTGTAATAAATAGTCAAAGTTATTTTCCTTGTAATTTGTTATTTTGTCTTTTTCTCTAAATAGGTATATGGCTATTAGTGTGCTAGGGTTGGTTGTGCAAGGTGTGTGCCCAAAATAGAAAACATCAGCCGCCAATATTCTCTAGAGAGAGAGAGAGAGCTTAGAGAGAAAAAATCCATTCAAGAGAGTTTTGTAATCTTTGTTTGAGAAATCAAATCAGGTTTGCTAATCTCTTGTTTGTGATTATTTGTTTAATGCGATAAGAAACTAAATTTGCAGGGACAATCACCTGTGGTGAAGGATCACCCAAAAGTATTTTCGGACGATTTTCCTAGACTACCCCCATCTAGACAAGTCGAATTCCGAATTGACCTCGTTCCTGGAGCGGCACCGGTAGCTAAAGCACCATACCGGTTAGTGTGTGTCCCTGAAATCAAGTTTCTAATTCACAAACAAATTAAACTGTTGGATCCCAATACAGACAAACAATTGAAGATACTCCATAGAAAAGTAGAGATAAGATAGAAATTAACAACAATGATAAACAATAACTTATCTCGTATGCTTGGATTGACAATATGGAGGGGAAAATGTAGAGAACACCACACTAAACATTTAGTCGACTCTCATGGAAAAACCTAGTCTGTGTGTGTAAATTATGTTCTCTCCAAAAACCTAATTCACCAAATGAGCCATGGACACCTATTAATAGGGCCCATTTACAATAAAAAGGCTCAAGCCCATACAACGTATTAAAAAGTCCAAAATACAATTCTTTATAAAACATTCAATTAAATTGGGGGTTAATTTAAGCTAACAATCTCCCCCCTAATGTTTTATAAAGAAAGCATCATCATATAGTCTCCCTGTTGCTTTCTTTAGAAGCTTTAGTGTGTCGTTCTTCGAGTCTTCAAAGCATCATAAGATCCCCCCTTAAATGTAGGCTCATATTCTTGAAAGATTTAGACGAATTACCCCAATTTGTCCAGCTTTCATGTATCAATTCACCGATGTTTTTGACCATCAAGAATTCTGATTGAGAGAAAACATAAAATATACACATTGAACTTCAGCCTCTTAGATTTCCAACGAGCTTTGATTCATCCATTTTGGATGAAAAATGAGTGAGTTGTGTAAGTTTTTCCACAGCTGTGCATAACGGTCGTCAAAACAGAAAATTTGACTCTTCAAACCCCGTTGAGTGAACGTTAAGCACTGAGCCTTAAACTTGAATAACGGAGGAGGGAGTGACAAACAATGTGTCACATATCTAGCTTGAAACCATGAAGAACCGACGATAGAACACCGTTCTTGAAAGCGGAAAGAGCACGAGTGAAATGTAATGCTTTTCGGTCCAGCACCATTATGCAGACTTTGACACTGATTTTGGCACATCAGCTCATGAAATTTGAGAAAAATCAAAACATCAAAGTCATACGTATGTGTTTTAGAGATTCAATTCAACTGAACTCATGTAAATCGGAGCTTCGAGTAAAAAGTTGTGTGTGTGTTTCTGAAACAGCGCAATGCTATCAGAAAATCTGGAAAATTCGGGCTTCGGGCACTTGGCTCATTTCAACCTCTGGACCATCGACCTCTGATGTTCGTGTTTAGGTCTACCTCTGGTCCCCCCCTTTCTGGTCACTACTCTTTTGAGGATTTGGTCCACAGAGGCTCTGTGAATAAGTTAAGAGCTTCTCTGAATTTTACTTCTGCACATGTACTTTGGACAGCCTACAGAGGCTCTGTGCATCAGCCTCTGATGTGAACTTTATGCCTCTGAGCATGAATAAGAGCATCTCTGCAATTAACTGTGCACATCTTTACTTCTGGAAAGCCTTACAGAGGCTCTGCACATAACAATGTGTTTTTGGACAGCAGCTCAACAGTAGCTTTCTGCAGCTTCTGCGCAAAACTATGCAGTGCAGCCTCTGTTTGATCACCTCTGGAACCACACGACCTTTAGTTTAAGTTCTGGATGTACACCTGCATCAATCTCTGGTCAAACAAAATTCAAACTCTGAAAAGTGTTAGAACAGTCTGTGATTAAAACTATGATTTGCACTTAATCTGCAAGTCGAACAGCAACAACTTTCAGCTATTCTTTCAAATGGACAGCAACTTTCTGTTTTGGTATGAACTATGGACGAAATCTGAACCTTTTGCTGCATAATTTGAACAAAAAACAGCAGCAAACTCATACAAGCTTCTTTAGATTGAAAAACATGTTGTCACAAAGCCAAATTAACAGCCCTATTGCGGATCTGCACAAATGAAATATGGATCAATACACACAACAGTAGCTTTCTGTCCAGCAGCAATCAGTCGAGTTCAACACTGTTTTTGACCTATAAGAAACTTTATTTCGGGAAAATTGAAAACATCAAAGTTGAACAACTGTGTCTTAGGTTTCCAACGCATCCAGAATCATGCAATTTGGAGCGATAATGAGAGAGATATGATCAAATTTCTACAGCTGTGCAAATCTGACAGCACTTCTGCGATTTTGAAACTGATTATGGGCTGAAATCATGACAGCAACAAACTCGTTTGAATCAACTTCTAGAGTAAGTCTTGGTTGAATTCTGGACTAATCAACATAATAAAATTCCATTTGCACAAATCTGGTAGAACACAAGGACAACTCTGTGCGATTAAACTCTGTGACAACATTCTCTGGAGTCTGTATCAACATTCTTCGAAATCAATTTGCCATAACTCTGTACAAATGAAAGTCTTCCAGAGGCTCTGCACAACATCCTTTTGTCTACGCTTCGAAAGGACAGTGTGAGAACATCTTTGAACAAAAACAAAGCTTTGATCTGCATTTAATATCTCCAAACTACATCTTCTGCTGTAGCTTCTGCAGATTCTCTTGTTGTCACCATCCTTTTTAGGACATGTCTGTACAACCTTGGAAACATCTCTGAACAATAATGTTAGAACTCTAGATGCACTATTAAACTGTTGTTGCACATTTTAAAATCTGAACAGTATCACATCCCCGACAGCTTGCTGTTTTGAACCACACAGCAACAAACATTGTTTGGACAGCAGCTTCTCTTCACACAACAGCTATATACCGATTTTAACACAGATTCTGACCAATCAGCACACTGATTCAGACCAAGTTCAAAACATGAAAAATGTTCATCTGTGTATTAGGAATCTAACGCTTCTTGACTCGTCAAATTTGGAGATTCGAGGAGGGAAATCTGAGCAAAATACGACAGGTGCGCAAAGCTGTCAAGAAATCATTTTAACACAAAAATGGCTAAGTGTAAACTCTGATTGACCTTGATCAGATCTCTAAACACACATGATCAAAATTATGATCACTCTTGAATCAACTCTGATCATCCTTAGATGAAACTCTGATAAAGCACGCGCATGTCTCTGAATAACCTTCGATAAAATTCTGGACATTCTTTGACAGCAAAAGATCAAATTATGTTGCACTTATCATATACATGATCAGCATCTACATCATCTGCTATTTTTGACCGTGAACAAAAAAAATCTGCTAAACAACTGCAGAATCTGGTATGTTGATAACAACAGTTTTCTGTTACTTCCTGTTACAACCCCTTATGAATTGACAGCAGCCATCTGTTTTAAGATAAACATTTTGTTTGACAGCAACTTGATCACAACTCTGACAACACATTTGTAATTCTGGAATATCCATATCTTTGTATCTCTAAATTCGAGCTCTGAACTTCTAAAAATAGTCTTCTGCTGCACTTTAACACATTAGTCACATGAACATATTAAATTATGTTGCAATTTGAATTAAATTCAGAATGAACATTGATCTTCTGGACATAGCAGCATTAATCTGTTCGAACTGAGCATGGGTGGATCTGAGATCTTGCTGTCTCAATCTCAAATTGATAGCCTTGTTGTAGATCTTATCGAATTCTTGTTGTTTCCCAATCATAAATCAAACACAGATTGAAATCTTGTGGAGAATCTTGTTAATTATCATCATTGATCACAACATAGTTGCATAACTTCAGTTCACTTCTATCCATATTCATATAACAGATACTTAACAAGCTTCCCAAAGATGAACTTCATCTGTAATTAGTTTTATTATCAAATTGACAGAAGCATTTGAACAAATCTTGTTGTTCATCATCAATACAAACTCCTTATTCTCCCTGTGAAATCCTCCATTCTAATCAAATACTTACCAATTAAATTTGATTATAAAGATTAAGATGATCTCCATAAGACTTATAGAACAAAGATTGCAAAGAGTCAAGTTTCTGATTGATCAATTTAGAAAGTTGAATTTAAGCAATCAAAGATCTAAAACTCGTTTCATATCTTACTTTAAACATATAACACAGCACCAAGTCTTTCATTTAATCGATTATGAGCAGCGGAATTTTGAACAAAATATGGATCAAAGAGAGTCCAATCTCGAATGATATTAAGGTCAGATCTAAGATCAACAACCTAACTATCGAGATGCTAAAATAGCAATGGACTAAAACACACACAAGGATGGGATCATAGATCAACCATCTACTTAGTGCTTATCAAATCAAACCAATAAAGTAGGAAGGATCAAAACACACACATGAAATAAATCTGATCATATTTGATCTAAATAGAATCAAATCTTCACATAGGCATTTCATCAAACATGTGGTGTGCAAAATTCAGATTTTGTGAGAAATCAATCAAATATTCTATCAAAGATCATCCAAATCTCATCTAAATGAAGAAATAGATTTCCAATAAGCACAAAACAGAAAATAAACCATAAATATGATATTTGTGTCAAGGTTCATGTGATTTAACCAATCAAAGCACCAAAACAACAAAATAATCATCCATCTTCAATTGTTGCCATTTATGACCGAACTGAAGAAAAGTTTCTTCACTTGGCTCTGATACCAATTGTTGTATCCCAATACAGACAAACAATTGAAGATACTCCATAGAAAAGTAGAGATAAGATAGAAATTAACAACAATGATAAACAATAACTTATCTCGTATGCTTGGATTGATAATATGGAGGGGAAATGTAGAGAACACCACACTAAACATTTAGTTGACTCTCATGGAAAAACCTAGTATGTGTGTGTAAATTGTGTTCTCTCCAAAAACCTAATTGACCAAATGAGCCATGGACACCTATTAATAGGGCTCATTTACAATAAAAAGGCTCAAGCCCATACAACTTATTAAAAAGTCCAAAATACAATTCTTTATAAAACATTCAATTAAATTGGGGGCTAATTTAAGCTAACATAAACAAACAAGATTATCACAACTACCTGTTTGATTCAAACTCAAATTCACATATTACAATCCAAGTTTTTCACTTTCTCTCACTAGACTTCTCTTTCTCTCTCTAATACTCTCTCAGAATGCGTATACAGCTTCTAGTCATCTATCTGTTAAAGAAAAACAACTCTATTTATACCTATCATCTAAAACAAGGAAAACAAAACAAATACAATTGACTTTGACTTTATTACAAAATGACTTTGACTTTCCATGAGAGTTGACTTTCCAGCTTTGACTTCTTATATCTTTGACCTATAGTCTTCATGATCTTGTATCCAACATATTTCTGCTCTAACAATCTCCCCCTTTGGATTCAAGATCATCTTTGAAAGATTTAGTAGTTCAGTCTTCTCTTCATGCTCAAAAAGTATAATCTCCTTCTTTGCAACAAATTTTTCTTCTTAAGACACAAACATTGCAATCTTCTCTTCCTATGACTGTATTCTTTCCAAGTCTGTCTCTTTGAATAAAAAATTAACAATCTCCCCAAATATGGTAGAAACAATCTTCAATAATCTCCCAAAATTATCACAAGACTCTTTCTGACTTCTCAATCTTTGAACTTTATATTCTTCAAATCTTTAACTTTGAAATTTCTGACGCTGACATTTCTTTAAATCATCACCCCCTTTTTGATGAATAGAGCATCTATAACATCAAAACATTTCTCCAAGAAATGTCTTGAACCATTCTGATCTGTCCAAGATCATTATGCACATTTCTGATGTGCAAAATTCAATTATGCACATTGAGTCTGTGTTTATCTACTGTTGTCTCAATGGTTTACACAATGTTGAGCCTTTATAAAAGCAATCATCATGCGCTTAATTATTTCTACACTTGAACACACAAGGAATTTGTTTTCTTGTCATAACATTCATAGAAATTTCCTTTGTGGTGTTTCGATGATTGGATGGAAGCCCTGGGGGAGTGAACATCAAAAAGCTCCTTTCCTATGTGTATCCGTTACACACAGTAACTTCGTGTTACTGACAGGCATATTAACTGATTCATTTGTTGATTCAGGTGTTACACAAATATTTTGTCTAGATTTGCAAAGATCTGGATGAATACATTGTTCGAATTGGCAAGGAATCAGAGGCTCTTGGACAGATCAGAATGGTTCAAGACATTTCTTGGAGAAAAGTTTTGATGTTATAGATGCTTTATTCATCAAAAAGGGGGAGATGATTTAAAGAAATGTCAGCGTCAGAAGTTTCAAAGTTAAAGATTTGAAGAAGATAAAGTTCAAAGATTGAGAAGTCAGAAAGAGTCTTGTGATAATTTTGGGAGATTATTGAAGATTGTTTCTACCATATTTGGGGAGATTGTTAATTTTTTTATTCAAAGAGACAGACTTGGGAAGAATACAGTCAGAGGAAGAGAAGATTGCAATGTTTGTGTCTTAGGAAGAAAAATTTGTTGCAAAGAAGGAGATTGTACTTTTTGATCTTGAAGAGAAGACTGAACTACTAAATCTTTCAAAGATGATCTTGAATCCAAAGGGGGAGATTGTTAGAGCAGAAATATGTTGGATACAAGATCATGAAGACTATAGGTCAAAGATATAAGAAGTCAAAGCTGGAAAGTCAACTCTCATGGAAAGTCAAAGTCATTTTGTAATAAAGTCAAAGTCAATTGTATTTGTTTTGTTTTCCTTGTTTTAGATGATAGGTATAAATAGAGTTGTTTTTCTTTAACAGATAGATGACTAGAAGCTGTATACGCATTCTGAGAGAGTATTAGAGAGAGAAAGAGAAGTCTAGTGAGAGAAAGTGAAAAACTTGGATTGTAATATGTGAATTTGAGTTTGAATCAAACAGGTAGTTCTGATAATCATGTTTGTTTAATTTGTTTGTGAATTAGAAACTTGATTTCAGGGACACACATTATCATCATGGAGAGAGACAAATTTGAGAAAGAGAAGAAGAAGATTGAGCAGAAGAATGATGGAGTCTTCAAATAAATATCTGATAAGAGAATATCTGTAGAAAAAGATTTTGAGGAAGAAAGAAATTTTTTTGAGACTGAGATAAATAAGCTTACCAAGAAACTATCTGACCTGTCAACTACTGTTCTAAAGGAGAAGAATGCAAAGTCTGAATTGCACAAGAAGTTTTGTTATTCCTAATATTATCAAGTTCTAATCATAAACAGAAATCTAGATCATAAATCGTAGCCACATGTCATTGATACAATTCAACAATTACAATCTCTTACTTTCTCTCACTACATGCTCTCTCTAGAATGATATACAATAATGCTCTTCTCTCATTAGCTCTCTCTACAATCTGATTACCACTAATTGACTTACATGCTTGACAAAGACTTACAAGAACCTATTTTTATCCACAACCAATTACAAAGGAAACAAACAAAATACAATTACAAAACAACATTGACTTTGACTTTATTAACAAAATGACTTTGACTTTCACTGAGAGTTGACTTTCCAGCTTTTGACTTCTTGTACTTTGACCTCTGGTCTTCATGATCTTGTATCCAACATATTTCTGCTATAACAATCTCCCCCTTTAGATACAAGATCACCACAAAAAGATTTAGCAAAACAATCTCCCCCTTTAGTTGCATTGAAGAACGTTAAATCTCCCCTTTAAACTCAGTCTAAGTACAATTTCCCCAAAGTCTATCTTCAAGAAATACCAACAATCTATCCCAAAGATGATAGAAACATTCTTTAATAATCTTCTCAAAATTGTCTCAAATCTCTTTCAGTCTTCAGAAAGAGATTATCTACAGGTTTATATCAGATTGCTTTAGCAAATAATCTTCAAATAAAATTTCAGCAAAATCAGCACATCTTCAGAAATCTTTAGTCGTTTCTTGAACAATCTTTCACCCTTTCAATCTTTGAACTGTAACTTCTTCAAGCCTTGAATTTTGAAATTTCTGACTTGGACATTTCTTTAAAATCATCTCCCCCTTTTTGATGAATAGAGCATCTATAACATCAAAACTCTCATCAATAAATGTCTTTGACCATTCTGATCTGTCCAAGAGCCTCTGATTCAATGAGAATCCAAACAATGTATTAATCCAGATCTTTTCAAATCTAGACAAAATAGGAATGTAACACCTGAATCAACAAATGAATCAGTTAATATGCCTGTCAGTAACACATAGTCACTGTGTGTAACGAATACACATTGTAAAGGAACTTTTTGATGTTCACTCCCCCAGGGCTTCCATCCAATCATCGAAACACCACAAAGAAAATTTCTATGAATGTTATGACAAGAAAACAAATTCCTTGTGTGTTCGTGCAAGTGTAGAAAGAATTAAGCACTTGATGATTGCTTATAAAGGCTCAAAATTATGTAAACCACTGAGACAACAGTAGATAAACACAGACTCAATGTGCATGATTGAAATGCGAAGGTGGGGCAGACTTCCTTCTTTTTCAATATCCAGATTTTCCAAAAGAAAATCAGATAGATTATATGTTGCGTCCCCAGAAAAATATGAAACATTTTCTTGTTAAGAAGAAAATGAGTGGCTGGTGGGGTTATATCAAGAGTTGGCATGGGCTAGTTGCCTGTTTCAATAACATTCACGAAGAAATGTGAAACATTAGCAATGTGGTTGCCCGGCTCAGAAAGTAGTTGGTGCAGAGTTTGATATTCTTTTACTCTGATCTCACACCCTCTTTCTTTTAATCATTAAGCTCACATCTAACCAAACTCTCATTTTCATTTTACCTCAACACAGAACCCACACTCATTTTTTTTCTACTCCTCACACTCAATCACTATGGAGTAACTTCTTGGGTAGGAGACACTGGTAATCGTGAATCCATAGAAGTTCATTTAAGTCCTAGCACAAAGAACCCATATTCCTATGAATCATATGTTGCTCAATATGGTTTAACTTGAATAGTTAAAATGCAAATACAAATGTTAGATGTTGATGTGCTCAGTATATAATCATGAAGATTTGAGCATTTTGAAACATTGAAGTATTTTCAAACAAGTATATTGAAAGAATAAACATGAAAGCAAGAGACTTGTTTGAAAATCTGACATTGTATGAAAAATGATCAGAAATGAATGATATAACAATCAAAGCTTATGGTCAAGAATAATGGATATTGTCTATATGAAACAAAATATAGACATTCTTGAAAGAACATTTCGAAATGAAATATCGTTCAAAAATTCATTGAAATACAAGCGGGGTGTCTTACCATCGAAAAATATGTTTCAAATTTGAGACATGGTAAGAACATATTGAACAAAAAGTCAAACCGGTGTGTGTGTGAATACTTGAAAGTATAAAGAAAAGCCAAAACGCAAGTATTTATCTTTGGAAACACACGGTTTGTAATCATGTAAGCATAATTAAATCTTGAAAACATTTTAAAAAATCACACTTCCAATTCATGAAATCTGTTTAAGAATCGGGAAGTGGTTTGAACATTTATGAACATATTTTCTATGATTGAAAGTTGTCCTTCTTTCAACCATATATGAGATTAAGATAAGAAATTTAACCTTTCTATGCAGTCTTAAATCTCATGAAGTCAGTTGAAGTCATAAACACATGATTGTGATAGCTTCTCTCATTCTGCACAAGTCTCAAAGTCATGTCAAAGCAACTTTATTCACAAATTTATTCAAAATTAAAAGACAAAAAGCAGTAAAACGATTATAGTACGAGTTCTGATTTGAAATAATCAGAAATCATCACCTTTACTCCCCCTGAAATTATGCATCTAAAATATGTCAGTGAAAAAGCACATGATAGAGATCTACAATTCTATTTTGAAATGTAGTTCATCATATTGATAATCCAAGAATTATTAAATCTCTAGAGAGAGAAAGTAGAGAGAGAGAAAGTTTAAGCACAAAGTATGAATCTAATTAGAATATGCGTGAGTCCTTACAAAGAACAAAGACCCAAGGGACTTAAATACCTCGGGCCTAAACAACACAGAAATACAATCTAGACATTGTTTAGGCAACACAGAATAAATACAATGGTTACTATAAAACTAGACCAAACAATCTCCCCCTTAGTAACCATTGGCGCTGTGGTCTTCAATATTCATCTTCTAAAACAGCACGGACCATCTAAGCGACTTAGCGAAGAAACTTCTTTGACTAAAAAATTTTTTCTTCTCAGCATCTTTCAGATTGATTTGTCTTTGCTGCCTTGACAAGACTGGACCTATTTGTAATTATCTTGAAAGAACAATCGGTTCATCAGCTTGTGCTCTAGACGATACACCTCTTTTAAAACTACTTGAATGAATTGTGGTGTTCGAAGCTGGAACAGCAAAAGAATTGATATAGCTGAGAGAATATAGAATCTTGAGCGAATCTTGATTAGCAGATAAATTTGTGCTCTTTGTCTCTTTATCATCTCCTTAACTTCTCCCCCTCATGACCTTGATGATCTGGATCAACTTGGTCATGCAAATGTTGGAGACGAGACAACTTAAGATCTACAAAATCAGAGTAAAGGAAAAATAGGAGAGGTTTGCGCTAACAGTTTGTGGCGCAATCTTAGGTTTGCGCTAGCTGAAGGATGCGCAAAGCTTGGTTTGCGCTAGAAACTGTTGGCGCAAATCTGAGTTTTGCTCTACCAACTGTTGGTGCAAATATGACTTGGAATTCAGAAAAATTTTACCTGATAAGCTCTTTGACTCCCCCTATACAAATGCGCTTAATATGACAATTCAAGTTAGCATTCATATAGAGAATCAGACACTCCCCCTTGAAAACAAATAAGATCTTTCAGAAAAAATCTCCTTATTCACTCCCCCTTGAATAATGCACAAACCCATTTAAAACATATATATGAGAACACAAGAATTAAAACATCAAAGTAGAAAGAAAAATATACTGAATATGTATTTTGAAACAACTAAGCATATAAAATTTTAAACACTAAACAAATTAAATTTTACTGAGTAAAATATCACAGATTTATCCATCAAATGAAATCAAATATATGTTGTTGGATACAGATACAAGTTTCATTGCATATCAAGTTAAAACATGTTCAGTTTCAAAAAAAAACTTTCATCAATCTATTCAGTGTGCTAGCATGCGAACTTCGATTAGCTTCAAGAAAATGCAATTCTAAAAATATAATAGAGAACTTTGCGTGTACTCACACGAAGCCATCAGAAATTAAGATTTTCACAAATTTATGGGTTTATCGCAATATCACCAAGTATCATGAGATGTGTGCTCATTGGCATCTTTTAGCATTGTGCACATTAGCATCTTCACATGAGTGTGCTCTTTGGCATCTTTTAAGCTTGTGCACTTTGGCATCTTTTAATCAAAAAGTTCGGTAAGTAAAGAACATGCCGTAAACGTAACTTTCTATCTGACCCTATTGCAGGATTTGGGTCAGCCGCTCCCAGACCAGTTGGTCTTAGGGGACTAGAGATTTCTGTATTTTATATATTTAATTTTCATCTCAATCACTCAGTTCTACATCTAAGTGTTTAGCCCATATTTTCATTACAATCCATAATTCAGACTTTTTAGGATTTCCAAGCATTGTAAACTATAAATATTCCGAATCACATATCTTTAAAGCAAAATACAAAAGTTTCAAACATGTTGCTGACTTTTCGACTTTTAAAAAGACTTGAAAGTTGAACATATAAAACTTTAACATTAACAAAGCAACTTGAAAATTTATCCTAGACACACATTTTATTCAAAAGAAAGAAAAACTGTAAAGCTTTTACTGTATAGAATAAAATTTGTAAAGATTTAAACTTTTAAATTAAAATGCCGAGTTTAAAAAAAAATTAAGACAAATGTAAGGAATTTGGCAAATTGATATTTAGTTAGAACAAAATAAAATTCAATAATATTATCTTCCACATAACGTATAATGAATTTGTGTCGCAAAAGAATAATTTGGGTTGTACAAATTCAAGAGTTAGTTGAACTTGCTCAGATTCATGAAAAACATTTGAGAAAACTGAAATAACATCATGATCAGAGATATATGCAGCGGAATAAAGCAGATGTACTCACAGTTTCTCATTAGTCAGAAGCTAAAAGCATTGAAGAATGAGTCCTAAACTGACATGTCTAGAAGTCTTAGTCTATTGAAGTACGGGTTCTGAGCTGATGTACTCAGAAGCCAAATTTCTCTTACTCCCCCTTGACATTAGGTGCCTGCAACTTAGAATCGACTTGAGATTTTGGAACCCACTTGTATTTGGGCCCATATTTGTTAGTTGCAGTTCGAATGGGGAAATATTTGTTAGATTTAACATTGAAAGCACAAGAAAGATCATGAGAATAATAAGCACAACCATCAGAAGAAGACAAAGCATTATCATCTGAACTAGAATCAGAGGAAGAATATGAGACATGTTTTGAAATTTGAATCATTTGCTTTATTGAGTATTTTGAAATTTTATTACAAGTAGCAAATGAATCACTTTTATAATTTTTGTCTACATATCTATCCTCTTCAGAAGCAGGTTCATAAGATGTCCGCTTGATCCTCCATATCTGCTTTGTAGACTTGTTCAAAGTCCTATCTGAAATATTCGAATCAGAAGAATTAGAATTATCAGAAATGACTGACTCTTGTTTCTTTTACTTCTTTGACCTTCTTCTTTTACGCTTAGGTTTATAATAATCATCATTGAGCGTAAAAGATTCATCAAGACTTTTCGATTTAATATTTAAATCAGAAGAAACAATTTCTTCTAAACAACCAAACTGATCAGACAATAAACTTGAACTTGCCTTGGAGTCAGAAAAACTTTGAGAAAAGATTTTAGAATTAGAAACTTCCTTTTTGTTTTCTTTAATAGAAGAAGAAATGCCAGAAATAGAAAATGAATCTTGTTTTTGAGAAAATAATTTTTCTTCAAAACTTGACGTAATGAAAGAAAGAATAACATCATATTCAATTTCTTTTTGAATACTTTGATCTTTCATTATATCTTCTAGGTCAATGATTTTGCCTTCTAAAACTAAAGGAGGAATATATCTCTTAGAATCATAAAAGATTGAAGAAATATTTTCCTTATCAGAGTTAGTAGCATATATATCAACAAAATCATCAGACACAGAAGACTTGACGGGAGATATATCATTTAAGACTTTTCTGCCTCTCTTTGATTTGTCAAGAAAATATATGGCATTTTCACTCGTATAAACAAAAGAAAATTCCTTGTGCGTGTTTTTCATTCTTTTCTCATTTTCGATTTCTAACACTTGCTTTTCATTCATCCAATCAATTTTAAATTGAGGAGCATATTTAGCAAGAGTTAGATAATCGTATTTATATAAAGTAGGGGATTTTTCGATCGCATTGTTTAAACAATGAGGATTTTCAAAACCAAGTCCCCATTTTTCTTTTAAAGCTTCATCACTCCTTGGTTTATTCATGAAAATTGTTTGTTCAGATTGATTCCTTCGATATAACTTTTCTTCTAACTCATTTATTTTATCAGAAAATTTATCTTTTAAATTGGTCATATCAGTCAAAGAATCAAGATAAGTCTTATTTGATTTTTCTAAATCATCTAATTTCTTTTGAAAGATTTCTTTTGTATAGTCCAAAATTGATTTTTCATCTTTCAAAGAAATTTGTAATTTATCAATCAAATTTGACTTTTCTGAATTTAAGTTATTTTCAAATAATAACTTCGAACGAAGATCATGTAAAGCAGTTATCATAATGTTCATCTGTGAAGAAATGAAAGTGTAATCAAACTCAGAAATTACCTCATCTTCATCAGCATCAGAATCATCATCATCTGTCTAATCATCTCCGATTAAGCACATTTGAGCTGTTTCCACATTGTCAGCTTCATCATCGGAGTGATCAAGCCAGTACTCCTCTTCTACGAGCAAAGCTGTTCCATTCTCTCTTTTCTCGGCAAGTTCCAGTTTCTTCCTATAATATGCAGAATCCCGAACTACCTTTTCTCGACACTCCTTTGCAATATGACCCGGCTTACCACAATTAAAGCATGCATCAACTTTCTTGGTGTTAGATCACATATCTATTGGATTCAAGATCATCCAATCTGAAGATCCAATCTGAAGCTAATGCCGGAAAGTCGACTCTCGATATAAAGTCTAATGTCGTTTGTAATAAAATGTCAAAGTAATTAATGTTTATTGTTTATTTGTATTTGATGTAATTAGATATTTAGCATAACTAAATATCTAATGTTTTATTAGTTATTAGTTAGATTGATAATATCTAAATATTAGATATTATTGTTAGTTTTTATTATAGTTTATTGCAAGTGGTTGTAAGGTTAGTGTGTCTAAGAAGCTTGAGATCATATCAGATCTCAACAACTCTATCAGATCTAAGATAATTGAAACACACAAAAACACACACAAAAGGTGTAAAACAGAGAACACATTTAGAGCTTGAAAAGATCAAACCTTGTAACCATTGTTATTAATCAATACAGGTTGGTAAATCGTTTATGTGTTGTTTGATATAAAACTTGATAAACATTGTGGACCGACAATTGGTATCAGAGCCTGATAATAGATCAAAATCAAGTTTTAAATCTATCGACTCTGTGTTCTTGTTTTCAAAATCATTTTCGAGATTTTGAGTGTTTTAGGTGTTAAAATCGATCAAGTTGTGATCGATATACATGCTAGATTGAGTTGTTGTTGTTTGATTTCAGTTTAAAGCTTAAATCGAGTTCCATTTTGGTGATTTTGTGTCTGAGTTCGAGTTTGAAAAAGTTATTGTGCCATCAATTTTATCTTCGAAAAAGTGATTTTTATCGAGATCAAGTGGTCACAAACTGTTCTAGAAGTGTTTTTAGTCATATTGGTAGAGTTTGGTACTGCTAATCGACGTAGAAACAGGTTTTAGTTGATTTTCGAAGTACAGGACGAACTCGCGCAAACACAGGGAAGAACTCATGCAAATTGAACTTTGTGTGACACACTTTGCGCAACACACTGAACACGCAAAGTCTACTTTGTGCCACCCACGTAAAACGCAAAGCCCACTTTGCCCCACTCAAAGCTCACGCAAAGCTCTACTTCACGAAACGCAAACCTCGAATCAGTTCACTCAAACCAACAGCTCAAGCAAACCTCGGTTTGCACAACCCTCTCATCATGAGAACCCTCAAGTTTCGCGACCAACGTCTCACGCGAACATCAGTTTTCGCGACACTCTATTCACGCAAACCTCAACTCTCGCTACCAATACATCACGCAAACCTCAGTTCGCGTGATCAACTCCTCACGAAAAGCACAATTTCACTTTGCGCCAACTCCTTGAAACGCAAAGCTCTTCTTCGCGCTACGTACAACTCACGCAAACTTCAATTCGCGCGATCAACTTGAAACGCAAAGCTTCAGTTTACGCGACCCACTCTTCACGCAAACCTCATTTGCGCCACCTTCTAAAAACGCAAAGTTTTCCAGACTTCGATCTTTTTATTCAGAATGACATCTAGAAAAGCCCTTGCAATCGGAACTGACACCAAGCCACCAGTTCTCTTTAAAGGAGAATACGCACAGTGGAAAGATCGATTACTGAACTTTGTTGACAGACATGAGTTGGGTGATTTCATCAGGCAATCGATAGAAGAAGGGGTTATGAAACCAGTTATGACGACTCGTATGGTTGGAACTGTGCCAACATAGATTGAACTTAAGTATCATGAGCTCGAAGATGATAACTTAAAGAGAGCAAAAGGTGATAAATTAGCAAAGTCATACATTCTACAAGGAATTCCAAACGAAATCTATGTAAAGATTGACAGCTATAAAGCCTCGGGCAAAGAGATGTGGGATCAGCTAGAGAAGATGATGTTGGGTTCAAAGGTTGTGAATCAGCTCAAACTTTCCAGCTACCTAAACAATTATGAAGAATTTAAAGGCAGAAGTGGAGAGTCTCTAGAAGGAACTTATGACAGATTTGTGACCTTGCTAAACGAACTAAGCAAGAACAAGGTCACCAAATCTCAAATCGAGCTGAACGTCAAATTCCTAAGTATTCTACAGCCGGAATGGAAGAGATTTGCCAGACAGATGAAGCAGATCAAGGATCTGAATGAGATTCCACTTCATGAGGTGTATGAAACCCTCAAACAAAATGAAGAAGAGGTGGATGAAATTCTAGATGAAAAGAGGCAGAAAGTAAAGACAGTTGAAGACACAGTTGCTCTTGTTGTCAAGAAGAAGAAGAACAAGACGATTGTGTATGAATCAGAAGAAAATGAAGCTTATGCAAACTCTGACACGGATGAAAATGAACAACTGAAGCAGGCTATGCTCTTGCTGACAAATGCTTTTCAGAAGAAGTTCTACACGAAGCCAAGTTCAAACAATCAGAGGTATTCTTTTGGTCCTAACAACTATGTCCACAAGGAAAGGGTTGAAGGAAATAGATATGAAGGAAAGAAGTTTGAAGGGAAGAGAATAGAGAAGAAGAAACCGGAAGAGAGAAGGTATCATGCTGAAGGAAAGAGAATAGAGGAGAAGAAGCCGGAAGAGAGAAGATTTCAAGCTGAAGGATCCAGTCAGTCAGAACCACCAACGTGCTACAACTGTGGCAAAACAGGTCACTTTGCCAGAGACTGTCGCAGACCCAAAGTCAGAAACTCCGATTACTACAAGAACAAGATGCTTCTTGCAAAGCAACAGGAGGCGGGTAAGGCACTGATGACAGAGGATGAGTACTGGCTTGATCATTCAGACGAGGAAGAAGAGGATGAAGAAAGAGATGAAGCAGTCAACATGTGCTTGATGGGAAAGCAGGAATCAGACGCTGAAGCAGATTCAGAAGAGGATGAGACAGATGAGGTATGTGATTTATCTTATTCAGATTTCATAAATAAAATGCATACCATGAATTTAAAACAACAAGAGTTAGAGTCAAAAATTAAGCGAGAAAATGGTGTTATTTCTGACAAAAAACAATCGATACAGAAACTTAGCGACGAAATTGCTGAGAACAAAGTATTGGTTGAGGTTTTACATAGAAATAATGACACCAGCGCAAAGGAAAAGACAATAATTCTTAAAGAGAATTCTGAACTCAAGTCTAAACTGAGAAAAAGTGAGCTTGATTTATATGAGCTTACGAAAATGCATTCTTCATGTACTGAAGAAAACAAAACTTTAATTGCAAAATTAAAAAGTTTGGAAGAGAAGTTATACAAATTGGGTCAAACTGAACAAACTATTCATCTGAATAAACCCAAAGAGGAAATAGAAAAATGGGGAATCGGTTATAAGAATCCTCACTGTCTTCAAAAAGGAATATATGAAGTGCCTGCACTTTATGATCTTCTTTCTTTGAAATTAGCTCGAAGAATCCCTGAGCTTAAAGTTTTCTGGACTAGACTGTCTGAAAAGGATGAAGCCAACGAAACTGAAAAACGTTTGAAATCATCTAAAGTTCACCTTCCATTTTATTATGCGAAAGTGAATAATAGTTATAATGATAATCCAATATATCACAAGAAATCTCTTTCAAATGATTTCTTTCAGAGTTATTCTGAAAAAGAGATGGAGGCGAAGCCTATTAAAGGTAAAATTTATGTCCCTCCTCTTGTTTTGGAAAGTCAAATTTCTGAACTCAAGAACTCTTTAACAGATGAAAGACTTTTGATTGAGATTCAACAAAAAGTTTTTTCAACCGTGCTGAAAAATGTTATTATTTCAAAGGCTTCAAACTCTGAGGATATGTTTGGTCTAGCAAATAAAGGGTTTGATTTTCTGAACTCTGACGGTGGTTTAGATGATTGTTTTAATCAATTTTACTTTAATGCAAAACTTCCTAACCATTCATCCTTTGTTAAGAAATCTTTTGGAAAAACCAGTATGCCTGTTAACAGTGCAAAATCAACGAAAGTTGATAACTCGGTCTCTGTGAAAGCAAAGAGTGCTAAAGGTAAGATTATATCTAAGCATTCACATAAACCGAACACTACTGGTCATCCGAAGAAGACGCATTCGTTTGTTGCTCAACAGTCTAACTCACGAGTTTCACATGTTTCAGATCTGAGCAAGCAAAGGCCAGAAGTTAAATCTCAGTGGCAACCGAAACAGAAGCTTGACAAGACCGTTAAATCGTTTTGTAGTGTTAATTGTAGTAAGACTTCGCCTAGTAAAGATGTCTTAATTGCTGATGTTGCTATTTTGAACTCAAAACTTGTTGCTTCTCGTAAACAATATACAATGAAGCAATTATTTCAGTTATCTTTATCTGCTAGAAAGTCTTCTATTTATGATAAACATTTTTCTACTTCTTGTCAAGATTCTGAAGATTGGTTTGGCAATTATCATGTGCATTTATCTAATTATAATGCTTCAAATGACTTTCAAATAAAAAGAGGACCCAATTTCAAATGGGTACCAAAATCTTGTGCTAACACAGTAAGACCCAATTTCCAGTGGGTACCTAAGGCTAAATCTGTGTTGCAGGCACCCAAAGTTTAAAAGGGAGCACAAAACATAGGTTCTTGAATACAACAGTTCAAGACCCGCACTTCAAAGATAAAACAATGGTTTCTGAACACGTCTGTTCAGAACCCGTGCTTAAGAAGAGGATATGGCTTTTGCACAAATCAGTTCAAGACCCGCTCTTCAATGCTCAAAAGTCTTAAATTCCATCTTTGTTTTAAGACTATCTAAATCAATTGTTTCATTATTTCTCTTGTGCAGATCCGTCATATGTGGTACTTGGATAGCGGATGTTCCAAGCATATGACTGGACAAAAAGATATGTTGTCCAGTTTTAAAGAGAAGTATTGCGGAACAGTTAGATTCGGCAAGGACCAGTTTTCACCAATAATGGGATATGGTGATGTACAACATGACAATGTCACGATCAAGAAGGTGAGCTATGTTAAAGGGTTACGACACAATCTGTTCAGTATTGGCCAGTTCTGTGACAAAAGCTTAGAGGTCAATTTCAAAGCCAAGACGTGTTCAGTTCGCACTGAAAAAGGCGAGGAACTCTTGGTTGGCACAAGAAAGTCAGACCTCTACACAATTAACTTGTCAAAAGTCCAGACTAACAAGCAGGTTTGTCTACTGACGAAATCCTCAATGCAACAAAGTTGGATATGGCATCGAAGGCTCTCTCACCTCAACTTCAGGTACATCAACAATCTGGTCAGTGGAAAGCTCGTCAAAGGACTTCCAGAGCTCAAATATGAAAGAGAACATCTTTGTGCAGCATGTGAAAAGGGAAAGATAAAGAGGGCTCCACATAAACCAAAGCCTGAACCAAGTACAAGCGCTCCGTTAGAGTTATTGCATATGGACTTATGCGGTTCGATGCGAACTCAGAGTCTAGGCGGAAAGAAGTACATACTCGTTATCGTGGACGATTACTCGTGATACACATGGGTCAAGTTTCTATGTTCAAAGTATGAGACACCTGATGTTCTCATCACATTCCTGAAAACGACCCAGGTAAATCTGCAGAAACCGGTCAAGCTTCTAAGAACAGACAACGGCACAGAGTTCAAGAACAAGAAGGTTGAAGAATATCTCGAATCTGTCGGGATTTCACATCAATACTCTGCTGCTCGAACGCCTCAACAAAATGGAGTGGTCGAAAGAAGAAATCGTACGCTAGTCGAGGCTGCTCGTACTATGCTAAGTCAATCAGACTTACCTCTATTTTTGTGGGCATAAGCTGTATCGACTGCGTGTTATACACAGAATCGTTCCATGATACATCGCAGATTCAAGAAGACTCCTTATGCGTTAATCAACAACCGAACACCGACAATCAAATATTTCCATATATTTAGGTGTAAGTGTTTTGTGCTAAACGATAGGGAGAGTCTCAACAAGTTCAGTGCCAAGGCGGACGAAGGCATCTTCATTGGTTATTCCTCGACATCAATTGCATTCCGTGTTTATCTGAAGAAGTCAAAGACGATGATTGAAAGCATCAACGTCACATTTGATGAAGAGATGGCTTCCGAACAACACAGTTCAGAACCCGTTATAACCGGCGTACTAGCTTCTGGGAAAATCAGTCCAGAACATGCGTCTCAACAGCATAAATCAGATGAAGCATCAACGTCAACTAATCATTTATCTGATTTAGACTTATTATTTGAATTGTTTTATGATGAATTTCTTGGATCTAATATCAAGAAATCTGTTGTGGTTAACAGGATGGAAGACTTAACGACTACTCATCCAACCAGTTTAGAAGTTCCTATTGAATCCAACGCCCCGATTCAACAAGAAATTCCAATTCAAATGCCAACTCAAACAGTTGAAGAAGTGCCATGTGATGAAGAGACAGAAGTAGCTGAAACAGTAGGATGTTCTATTCAGATCAATCTACAGCCAGAACAAGCTGTAACTGCTGAGCCTTCTGAACCTACCACTTCAACTGCAATCATTATTCCTCCTGAACAAGCTGAAGAAGGTACAAGTGGATTTATAGATGATACAATTGACATACATTCATATAATCCACTACCTCATGAACATAAATGGACTAAAGAGCACCCGATAAGCCAGATCATTGGCGATCCATCAAAACCGGTGCAAACTAGGTCAGCATCAATAAACATGTGCATGCATGACTCCTTTCTGAGCAAGTTCGATCCAACTCGCGTATCAGAGGCACTTGATGATCCAGAATGGGTGATCTCAATGCAAGAAGAGTTGAATCAATTCAATGCACTTCAAGTCTGGAGACTCGTACCAAAACCTCAAGGTAAAACAATTATAGGTACGAAGTGGGTTTTCAAGATAAAGAAAGACGAAGATGGTACCATTATCCGAAACAAGGCAAGACTAGTGGCCAAAGGATACAGACAAGAGGAAGGAATCGACTACGACGAGACATATGCTCCTGTGGCGCGATTAGAGGCAATTAGAATGTTTCTAGCCTATGCAGCCCACAAGAACTTCATGGTCTTTCAAATGGACGTGAAGACTGCCTTTCTGAATGGCATTCTGAAGGAGGAAGTCTACGTCTCTCAGCCAGAGGGTTTTGTCAATAAAGAGAAGCCGAATCACGTCTACATTCTCGACAAAGCACTCTACGGTCTGAAATAAGCTCCTCAAGCCTGTTATGATTTCCTTTCCAAATTTCTAGTCAAGTATGGTTTTTCAAAAGGAACGGTGGATACCACTTTGTTTATCAAAAAGGAAAAATCCGATATCATTTTAATTCAAATCTATGTAGATGATATTATTTTTGGCTCTACAAATCCTAAGTATTGTAAAAAAAAATTCAAACCTTATGGTGTCTAGATTTCAGATGAATATGATGGGAGAGATGAATTTCTTTCTTGGATTACAAGTCAAACAATTTTCATCGGGTATTTTTATCAATCAATCAAAATACATTATGGATATTCTTCGGAAGTTCAAAATGGAAAATTCAAAACCGATTGGTACCCCAATGGCACCAGATACTAAGATTGGCACCGATCCTTCGGGTAAGGCTGTTGTTGTTAGGACTTACAGAGGAATGATAGGTTCTTTAATGTATCTTACTTCTAGTAGGCCAGATATAATGTTTTCAACATGCTTATGTGCACGATATCAGGCCAATCCTAAAAAATCCATATGTCTGCAATAAAGCGCATATTTAGGTATCTGAAGGGGACTGCGGATCTTGGTCTGTGGTATCCTAAAGATACAAGTTTTGAACTAACAGCGTATACAGATGCAGATCATGCAGGTTGTATGTTAGACAGGAAGAGCACGTCAGTACATGTACAGTTCCTCAGTGATAAGCTCGTAAGTTGGGCATCGAAGAAGCAACTTTGTGTTTCAACTTCCACGACCGAAGCAGAATATGTAGTTGCTGCTAGCTATTGTTCTCAGGTCTTAAGGATGAGAACTCAATTGTGTGACTACGGTTTCCACTTCAACAAAATCCCGATATACTGTGACTCCAAGAGCGCCATCGCAATAACAGCGAATCCTGTTCAGCATACCAAGACCAAACACATAGACGTCAGGTATCATTTTATTAAAGATCATGTTGAAAAAGGAACAATTGAACTTTTCTTTGTAAAAACTGATTATCAGCTTGCCGATTTGTTTACCAAACCTTTAGACGAAAAGAGGTTTACCTTTCTTGTCTCTAAGCTTGGTATGCTAAATCTTAAGATCTAATCAGTAGTTACCTATCAAAGTTTTCTAATTGTATACTTTTTCATCATTTCTTCATTCTTAATTCTGATTGATATCTGCACTTCAAATGTTCTGTTCATGATCCAAGGGGGAGTATGAGAAGAAATTTACAAGTGGTCAATCTTATTTTGAGGGGGAGCTCATAAGATTTCTGCATTTACCTTTTATGTCAAATTTTTGTAATGCAAGATTTTAGGGGGAGCTCTTCAAGTCAAAGGAGTTTGGATATGACTTCTGATTATTTCTGATCAGAACTCGTACTTTAACAGTTTTACTGCTTTTTTGTCTTTTCAATTTAAGTGAATAAATTTTACTTTGACTTGACATAAGACTTTTGCAGAATTTTTGAGAGATGCTTACAAGTTCATATGTTTATGACTTTAAGCTTAGCTTCATGAGATGGAAGATCGTACGTAAAGGTATAATTCTATATCTTCATCTCATATATGGTTGAAAATAAGACAACTTTCAATCATAGAAAACATTGTTCTAAATGTTCAAACCACTTCCCGATTCTTAAACCGAATTCATGATTTGGAAGTGTGACTTTAAATGTTTTCAAAGATCATATTTGTGCTTTAACTGAAATAGTTAAACCAATCTGAGCATCATAAGCATCATAGGAAAACAAAGAATCATTGTGCTAGCAATTAACACAACTTCTATGAAATCACCTTAACCAGTGATTTCTACCCAATAAGTTAATCCATAGTGATTGTGTGTGAGAAGTCAAAAGAAATGAGTGTGTCAAACAAGCAAAGAAAGTTTGATTAGAGTGAGCAAAATGTTTAAAAGAAAGAGCGTGTGAGAACAGAGTTAAAAGAATATCACAACTCTGCACCAACTTTTTCTGAGCTAGGCAGCCACATTTCTAGTGTTTCACAATTCTTTGGTGATCATTATTGAAACAGGCAACTAGCCCATGCCAACTCTTGATCAAACCTCACCACCTACTCATTTTCTTTTCAAATAGAAAGTGTTTCACATTTTCAAAGGGGAAGCAGCATATTTGCTATCTGATTTTCATTTGGAAAATTTGGATATTGAAAAGAAGGAAGTCTGCCCCACCTTCGCACTTCAATCATGCACATTGAGTCTGTGTTTAACTTACCGTTGTCTCAGTGGTTTACACAAATTTTAAGCCTAATAAGCAATCATCAAGTGCTTACTTCTTTCAACACTAGCACGAACACACAAGGAATTAGTTTCTTTGTCATAACATTTATAGAAATTACCTTTGTGGTGTTTCGATGATTAAATGGAAGCCCTGGGGGAGTCAACATCAAACAGCTCCTTTCCAATGTGTATTCGTTACACACAGTGACTTAGTGTTACTGACAGGCATGTTAACTGATTCATTAGTTGATTCAGGTGTTACACGACTATTTTGTCTGGATTTGCAAAGATCTGGATGAATATCTTTTGAATTGACGGATCAGAGGCTCCAAGTGACATTTCTTACTCAAAGTTTTGATGAAGTCGTTGCACTTTTCATCAAAAAGGGGGGAGAATCTAAAGCTTGAAGAAGTGTCCAGTCCATTACATTACAAGACATTGGAGAAGAGAAAAGCTAACAAAGAAATGCGGGATCAAAGTATTCTGAAGACATGCTGATTTCAGATAAATTTTCTTTGAAGAAACTTTGCTAAAGCATTATGAGTTAGAGAAAGAGATTGCATCTTCTGAGCTGAAAAAGAAGACTGAATTGCTAAAATATTTTTAGTTATGATCTTGATCCAAAGGGGGAGATTGTTAGATCACATATCTATTGGATTCAAGATCATCCAATCTGAAGATCCAATCTGAAGCTAATGCCGGAAAGTCGACTCTCGATATAAAGTCTAATGTCGTTTGTAATAAAATGTCAAAGTAATTAATGTTTATTGTTTATTTGTATTTGATGTAATTAGATATTTAGCATAACTAAAAATCTAATGTTTTATTAGTTATTAGTTAGATTGATAATATCTAAATATTAGATATTATTGTTAGTTTTTATTATAGTTTATTGCAAGTGGTTGTAAGGTTAGTGTGTCTAAGAAGCTTGAGATCATATCAGATCTCAACAACTCTATCAGATCTAAGATAATTGAAACACACAAAAACACACACAAATGGTGTAAAACAGAGAACACATCTAGAGCTTGAAAAGATCAAACCTTGTAACCATTGTTATTAATCAATACAGGTTGGTAAATCATTTATGTGTTGTTTGATATAAAACTTGATAAACATTGTGGACCGACACTTGGCCTCGGTCACTTTGACATTCTTAGATCTAGAAGTGAAACGAAGGTTGTTGGAACCTGAACGATGTTGGAACTTTTTCTGATAGTGCTGAGAGAGAAGGATCATAGGTTTCTCGAGCGCCTCGCCATCATCATCAGTCGATCCATCATATGCATTTTCTGATAAAGCTTGTTCTGCCAGCTGATTTGCTAAAAGAGCAGTTGGGTCCACAGTTTTCTTGTTCTTCTTGTCCAGTTTTGATTTCTTCTCAAGTACTATGCTCTCATCAGTCATCAAGATCTCGTACATCTCTTGGATTTGCATTGAAGAAACCCGAACATCATTTCTCAACTTGTGACAAGACTTGTTCCATTCTGGCTGAAGAGCGTTGAGGAATTTCAAATTTGTCTCCAGCTCTGTCTTGTTCACATTTATCTTGTGTAGATCATTCAGTATTGTGCAAAATCTGTCGAAAATACTCTTTAGAGACTCAGATTCTTTGGCTTTAAACTCCTCAAAATTGTTCATATAACGTGTATGTCGGAGTTGAGTTGCGACCGATGAACCAAGCATAATCTTTTCCAATTGTGACCACAATAGATTTGGATAATCCTTGCAATGATCAACCCGGTTGTAGACAGAGTTTGGTAAATCTAGCATCAAGTTAGCTTTTAGTTCTCGATCAGCTTTCATATGCGAAGCCTCTTCAGTTGTTACGGGAGTCTCTTTGTTAGACTTTACGAAAGGTCCTTCAGAGAGAGACTTCATCATGTTATCTCCATTAACTTGACGCTCGATGAAGTTCAGGAACCGATCTTGCCATTGAGTGAATTCGTTTTCATCAACAAGAACCGAAGGACGAGTTTCTGTGCACAATGACATCATAATATCACTCTTATAGAACTGAGCTTGAAAGGCAAACTTTGCAGAATCCATATCAAAATTGTCAGAAAAATGCTAAGTCTTGAAGCAGATAAGAGCTAGCGCAAACTGAAAGTTTGCGTGAGAAGTAGATGGCGCAATTGAAGATTCGCGTGAGCAGTAAGTCGCGCAAAAAGGAGTGTTAAGTCTGATTTTATAGTAATCATTGTATTTATAGGCTTGGTCTTATACTGTGCTTAGATAGTTTTATCTGTTGTATTAGCCAAGGGTCCTTAGGTCCCTTTAGTCTTTGTGTCTTGTAAGGAACTCACGCACACTTTCATAATTCAAGAACTTTGCGCTTAACTCTCTCTCTCTCTCTACTTTCTCTCTCTAAGATTTAGAGATTCCTGGATTATCAATTGGTATCAGAGCCAATCTAAATCTGAGAGGATTGAGAGAAACTGATTTCGGATTCTGAATTTGTAGTTTAATCTGAAAATTTGATCGATTTTCTTGAATTTTTCAAGAAAATCTCGTTTTTGGATTTTTCATTAAATTCGATCTACTTTGTGAACGAATTTCTTTGTCAATTGGTTTGTTGGATCCGTTTTTGATTGGAAAACACTTTTGATTCACATCGATTTGCAAGAAAATCAAGTTTTAATTGTCAATTTTGAGATTTTTGAATTTTATGGAAAACATATTTCACGTTCTGTTGACATCTTGATTTTTCGATTTTATGGTTTTTAATCGAAATTATTTGTTACAAAGTGTTAAAAAGGTGTTTTTCGAACATTTTTTGTGCAAGAAATTTTCATCAAATTCTGTTTCGAAATCGATTTCTGGAAGAATTCTGAGTTTTGCGCCAGATCTGTGCTTTGCGCGAGTTCATCCCGTTTTTGTGCGAGTTCATCCTGATTTGCGCGAGTTCATATTGTTGAGTTCAGGGTTCATCAAGTAAAGTCAGGTTCTCGCTACCTTTGTATCACACAAAGCTAAGTTTGCGCCAACTCAGTGTCACGCAAAGAGCGGTTTTCGTCATCTTCTCTTCGCGAAAAGTCAAGTTCTCATCATCATTGTATCACGCAAGAGAGGTTCTCATCATTCTAGCTTCACGCAAAGTCTAATTTGCGTCATCAGTACATCACACAAATCTAAATTTGTGTTAGCTCCATATCGCGCAAGTTCAACTTTGCGCCATCTCTTACTCACGCAAAGTCAGTTTATCTTCTGCTCAAGTAAAAGTGAAAGTTCTCGTCTTCAGTTCATCACGCAAACTCATGTTTGCGCCATTGTCTTCTCACGCAAATCATAGTTTGCGCCATATACAGCTCACGCAAAGTTTGGTTTGCGTCTTCAACGCCTCATGCAAAGTTTGTTTGCGCCATCAACTGTTCACGCAAACCTTAGTTTGCGCTACATTCTCTCACGCAAACCTCTAGTTTGCGCCAGTTCTGTCAGACTTAGAATTTTTCTAGTTTTTTCTGACGATATGGATTTTGCGTGACTCGTTGATGGCGCAAACCAGGAATTACGTGAAGCACTGATGGCGCAAACTTAAGTTTGCATGAAGAACTGAAGACGCAAAAATGACTTTGCGTGAAGCAAACTTTGCATGACAAGTATAAGGCGCGAACCACTATTTGCGTGATATGATCTTGGCGCAAACTGGGTTTGCGTGAGCAGAAGGTCGCGCAAACTTAGATTTGCGTGATAAGCAGATGGCGTAAACTTGGTTTGCGTGATCAGTTGGAGACGCAAACTAAGATTTGCGTGAGGCACTGATGACGCAAAATTTTCTTTTACGTGAGACGAAGAAGACGCAAATTTCTACAAACAAAGAATGAACTAGTGCAAAGCTCGATGAACTCGTGCAAATATGATGAACTGGCGCAAACTGAATGATGAACTCGCACAAATGTTAGATCTGGTGCAAACCGCTGAAAAACAAGAAAAATCACCAAATTCGATTACGGATTAGAAATTAAAGACAATTTCATCCACAGATATGTTTGAAAAACAGTTTCTAATACATTTGTAACAAACAACTTCGATCAAAAACCACAATTTCAAGAATTCGAAAATCAAACAGTACGCAAAAACGGTTTTCCAAGAACTCGAAAATCTTCAAAATTGAACATCAAAAACAAGTTTTCATGCAAATTGATGAGAATCAAAAGTGTTTTACAATCAAAATCGAATCCAACAAACCAATTTTCAAGAAAAAAATTTCAAAAAACAGATCAAATTTGATGAAAAATCCAAAAAACAAGATTTTCTTGAAAAATTCAAGAAAATCGATCAAATTTTCAGATTAATTCACAAATTCAAATATCAAAACAAGAATCTATCATTTCTCTCAGATTTAGATTGGCTCTGATACCAATTGATAATCCAAGAATCACTAAATCTCTAGAGAGAGAAAGTAGAGAGAGAAAGTAGAGAGAGAAAGTTTAAGCACAAAGTATGAATCTAATTAGAATATGCGTGAGTCCTTAAAAAGAACAAAGACCCAAGGGACTTAAATACCCCGGGCCTAAACAACACAGAAATACAATCTAGACACTGTTTAGGCAACATAGAATAAATACAATGGTTACTATAAAACTAGACCTAACACGTATCTATAAAATGCAAAAATATTTCAGAAAAGTATGTACTCCCCCTTGATGGTTGATTTTTCCCATTCGAGTATTGGAGTACAATCTCTTATCAGCACAGGAGTAAGGTCTTTTGATCACTGAAGTACGAGTCCTCAACTGTTGTGTTTAGAAGTCAAACTTCGTTAAAGTACGGGTTCTAAGTTGATTTACTTAGAAGCCTTGGTTCTCTTACTCCCCCTTGACAGTAGATGCCTGCAACACATAATCAGTTTTCGGCTTTGGTACCCACTGGTATTTGGGTCCATGAATGTTAGTTCCAGTTCGAATGGGAGAACCTGAGTAAGAACCATACCAAAAATGATCACTCGACTTATGAACAAAACCATATGTATGACAATAAGAACAATAGATTTTCTTAGATAACTTGATCATCTGATTTCTCGAATAAGAAAAATCAGGTTTACCTTTCAGCACTTTGTTCTTCTTTGCACTTGATGCATGTACAAATGATTTGTTTTCTTTCTTCTTTCCTTTCTTTTCTTCCTTCTTATCATACTTCTTTTCTTCATCTACTGGTTTTACCTTCCAAACCAACTTTTCTTCTTCATATCCCCTTCTTCTCCTTCTTCTTTGTGTACCTGAACCATCTACATTTCTATCAAAGAAAATGTTAGTTGTACGAATCTGATCAAATGAATTGACTAACCTTTTTGTAGAAACAGGTTTCTTTTGTGAGCTTGCAGCTGTTTTGAATGAACATTCAGAATCAGTTGAATCATCTTGAGGTGTGTGGATTTGTGACTCTGGAATCGTTTGCTCGGTCACCACAACCTTTGAAATAATGTCTTCAAGCTCTTTTATCTTTGAAGATAAACTTTCTCTTTCTCGGACATGCAGGTCAATCTCTTTCTTGAATTCAGACTTCGTATTTTGATCTTTCTGTGCACTTTCAGATAGTTCAGATAGCTTGTCAGTAAGCTTCTTAATCTCCGCCTCAAAATTATTCCTTTCTTCCTCAAAACCATTTTCAGCATTCTTTCTTCCATCAGATATTTCTTTGTAAAACCCAACATTCTTTTGTTCTATGGTCTTTCTCTCTTTGGAAAATTTTTCTCTTTCCAAAATGATGACTTTCTCAAAATCTGAAATCTGTTGAGAAAGCTTTATACATTTCATCTCAAATGTCTTCTTCTCGTCAGCACATTTTCTTGAAAAGTCTGAGAATTTATTTGCAAATTCTTTCTTGTCACTCTCAAAAACATCTTTATCTTTGACCATTGTTTGTTCCAAATCAGATATTTTCTTTCGAAGCTCAGCATTAGCATCCTCTAGACTCTTAATATTCTCCTCATAACTTTCAACAGATGCTTTCCGGATTTGGATAATCTGATTTTCCAAGTCAAAGATTTTTCTTGTCAGCTCTGTGTTCTCAGCTTCCAAACTCAGTATTTTCTCATCATTCAGCCCAGAAGTCTGTTGCAAAAGATCTTCATTTAACATCTTTAATGTACTGACTTCTTCTCTCAGTATCTTCCTTTCATCATTATATCTCTTTGACCGCTTTGAATAATAGTCAAATGATGAAGCAAGATTTTTGTTTTCTAATTCTAGCTTGTGAATCTTTTGTTCATCATCATCAGAAAAATATCCCATCTTGAATTATCTGTTACAAAAAAAAAACTTGAAATGATCGTTAGAAATTCAGAAATTTTGATCACAATAAGAACTTTGTTCCCCCTCCACAGACTTAGCACGGGGGTCCCGCTAAGTCGAATGATGCGAGTTCTGAGATTCGCGCAAGAAGGGTCGAATGATGCGAGTTCTGAGATTCGTGCAAGAAGGGTCGTGCGAGTTTCTGGTTGGCGCACACTGAATCTTGCGCGTTTCACACTTCGCGCACAATGTAGCTTACGAGTTCTTGACTCTTTGCGCGTTCGAGACTTAGTCAAAAAATTGAAATTCCACTTCGCGCTAAATGGAAACTCGCAAACAAATGCTTTCTCGCAGACTCCTGCTTCGCGCACACCAAATAGAGATGAACAGTACAAACTCGCAAATAAGGTCGTGCGAGTTTCTACTACACGCATGAAACAGCTTGCGAGTTCTTCATTTCTTACGAGTTTACGCTTCGTGCGAGCATCTTTCCTTAGCGAGTTCTTCACTAGCAAGTTCCTCAGATCTAGCGAGTTCTTGACATCTTCGTCCAAAAATTCGAATTTTCTCACTGAAATCTATCGAAAACTTCACCAATTGACTTGTAAATTTGCAGATAGCTTCTAAATCATGTTTCGAACAGACTACAACATACGAATTTCAGATTACAACAACACAATTTCAAAATTCGATCTGATTACAGTGTATTTATAAACTTGAACTCAAAAATTGATTAAATCCAAAATTCAGATCGATTCGATGTAAATTGAACAAAACAATGTACACAAGACTTTTTCTATACAACAAATCGATTACAAATCAATCAACTTTAAGTCCAAAACACCATTGTAGCGCAAAAATTGAATCCAAACAGTAACTTGCAAGTTCATCCAAAAGTCGATCAAAAATCTTCAATTCAATCCATTTCTGAATTTCTTCTGCTTTGATACCAATTTTTATTCCCAATATTATCAAGTTCTAATCATAAACAGAAATCTAGATCATAAATCATAGCCACGTGTCATTGATACAATTCAACAATTACAATCTCTTACTTTCTCTCACTACATTCTCTCTCTAGAATGATATACAATAATGCTCTTCTCTCATTAGCTCTCTCTACAATCTAATTACCACTAATTGACTTACATGCTTGACAAAGACTTACAAGAACCTATTTATACCCACAACTAATTAAAAAGGAAACAAACAAAATACAATTACAAGACAACATTGACTTTGACTTTATTAACAAAATGACTTTGACTTTCACTGAGAGTTGACTTTCCAGCTTTTGACTTCTTGTACTTTGACCTCTGGTCTTCATGATCTTGTATCTAACATATTTCTGCTCTAATAAGTTTGATCAACTTTCAAAGGAAAGAAACGGTTTATCTTCAAAGATAAAAGAACTTGAAGAGATTATGTTTAAGGTGAAGTTGACTGAACAAAAGACGCCAGAATCAATTGTTCAATCACCGAGAAAGGATCTAGCTGGTTTAGAAGGCTCATTCAAAACAGCTTCAAGTTCACATTTTGTGAATGTTTCTAATAATTCTTTATTTGATTCAGATGATAATCATACTTCTAAACATAAAGATCATATTCGTCCTTCTAACCTTTTCTATGATAAACTTGTTGATGGTTCAGGTAAACACAAAAGGACAAATGACAAAGAAAAGTAGATTTGGAGAGTGAAAGGATCCTCGGATGAGAAGAAGGAACAAAAATCATTTGTGCATCCAATGTTAAAAGAAACAATGCTCCTTAAAGTAAAACTTTTGGCAAACTTGATCTTGTTTATACTGTTAATCAATTGATCAGGTTAGCACAGAAGAAAATTAATTGTTCTTACTGTGGTACAAATGATTTTGTTAGCAAAAATTATGTGAATTACTTGTAAGGTTCTTACTACATCTCTACTAATAGAATTACAACTAACAAACCAAGAGCCAAATACCAGTGGGTACCAAAAGCTAAATATATGTTGCAGGCACCTAAAGACTAAGGGGAGAAAGAGGTATGGCTTCTAAACACTATAGTTTAGAACCCGTATCTAAAAGATCAAAGTAGACTTCTGAATACAACAGTTCATAACTCGTACTTCAACGAATATTGGTTTCTTATTACACCAGATCAGAACCTGGTCTTCAATGTTTAACAACAATGGTTTTTGAACAAAGCATTTCAAGACCCGGTCTTCAATGATAAAGATGGAGGAGATTAAAAGATAAATTCATTATTACTTTTAGGGGGAGTTACTATTCTCACCGGAGAATTTGTGACTATGGCTTCTGAATACTTCTGTTCAGAACCCGATCTTAAGTGTTTTTCTTCTTAAGGATGCTAATCAGATAACATCTTTCTAAGGAGTTTTTACTGTTGGTTTGAGGGAGAGTTTATGAAATCTTAATTGTTATATTTTTAAGGGGAGAACAGAAAAGAAAATTACACTTTCACTTTCATATTTTTCTAATGAGTTGACTTTTTACAGATATTGAGGGGGAGTATCTGAAGTTTTTTCAAGGATGCTTAACAGATAATATTCATTTTAGGGGGAGTTGAGTTTTCTATAATACAGGTATATCTTTCTAAATCTCAAACTCTACCATGCTTTGAAAGAAGAACGACTTTCAGGTATGAAAAATGTTTTCTTAAACGTTCAAACCACTTCGTGTTCTCAAAAAGATTTTACGAATTTCGAAGTGAGATTTTAAATACTTTTCATATAAGTACTTTCATGATTATCTGACCGTGTGTTTCTCAAAGATAAATACTTGTGTATTATCTTGTCTATATATTGTCAAGTATTCTTACACACATCGGGTCAGTACATTCTTATTGACTTTGTTATTACCATGTCTCAAAAGATAAATCTTTCGATAGTAATATTCCCGTTTGAATTCTAAATTGTTTGAAATTAGACGTCATTTCTTCATTAAACGTGCTTTCATTGTTAAATTGTTTATATCTTGTTCATATAAACAAATATTCATTCTTTGAAATGCCAATACATTTTTTCATTATATTTGATCTAATAGAATCATTGTCAGATTCTCAAAACACTTCACTTTAATTTGTTTCATTCAATTTCATTGTTTTGAGAAATCTTAAATGTTCAAAATGCTCAAATTTCATTTTTATCTTTACTGAGCATACATTTTCTGATAATGATATATTGTGCTTAAATGTCAAGATAACTGTTGAGCAACACATTTTTTTAAGACAAAATACATGGGATTCGGTGTGAGTGCTTAAAAGACTTCCATGGATTCACTTTAACCAGTGTTTCCTACCCCGAAAGTTATCCTAAGAGTGATTGAGGGGAGAGGGGTCAAAAAAATAGAGAGTGGGTGTGTGCTAAGGTACAATGTAAATGAGAGATTGGTTAGACGTGAGCTCAAATGTTTAAAAGAAAGACAGTGAGAGATCAGAGTAAAAGAATTATAAACTCTGCACCAAACTTTTTCTGAGTCGAGCAGCCACATTATCTGTTGTTTCACAATTCATCGTAAACTCCATTGAAAAAGGCAACTAGCTCATGCCAACTCTTGCATATAACCCCACCAGCTACTCATTCTTTTCTCAACAAAAGAATGTTTCATATTTTATGTGGAAGCAGCACATACTCTATCAGATCTTCATTCAGAAGATGATGATATTGAAAAAGAAGGAAAGTTGCCCCACCTTCGACCATTTCTCATGCACATTGAGTATATTTTAATATTTGTTGTTGTCTCAACGGTTTACATATTTTGAGCTTGTTTAAGCTTTAAATGCTTCAATCATTGCTACACATGCACGAGCACACAAGGAATATGTTTCTTTGTTTCAACATTCATAGAAAATTCCTTTGTGGTTTTTCAATGATTGAATGGAAGCCCTGGGGGAGTAAACATCAAAAAGCTCCTTTCCAATGTGTATTCGTTACACATAGTGGCTCCGTGCTACTGACAGACAGATTAATTGTTTCATCTATTGATTCAGGGTTACAAATCATAATTTGTCTGAATTTGAAAAGATTCGGATGAATATATTTCATGAATTGACGGCAAAATATCATATCACACAGAGATTCTATTCTCGTTGGGGGAGATTATCTATATTTTTCCAAAGGGGGAGAATATATTTGTTTCTCATGAAGACTGTGCTTACCATGATACTTGGGGGAGATATTTTAAAGACAGAGCTGATGTTGAAATGTTTTGATGATTCTGATTCTCATAATTCATCAAAAAGAGAAACTTGTCTTGAAGCTCGATCATCATGGCTTCCATTTTTTTTTTACAAAATCAGATTCAGAAAAGTTTAGTACCTCATCAGATGTTTCTTCGTCAATTTCATCATACTTGACCTCTTTTCCCATCAGACACATGTGTGTTGTTTCTTCTTTTTCTTCCTTATCGGAGTGGTCAAGCCAAAACTCGTCTTCCGCCATTAGAGCCTTACCAGCTTCCTTCTGCTTAGCCAAAAGCATCTTGTGCTTATAATAGTCAGAGTTTCTAACTGTAGGCTTCCGACAGTCTTTGGCGAAATGACCCACTTTGCCGCAATTGTAGCACTTGATCAAATCATCAGTCTTCTTTTCACTGCCATAATCATTAACATACTTCTTCTTCTCTTCTGTCTTTCTCTCCACAAACTTCTTCTCCTCAAATCTTCTTCCTTCCACTCTTTCTCTATGCTCATGATTTTTTGACCCTGACGAGTACCTTTGACTATTTAAACCCGGTTTCTTGTAGAATTTCTTTTGAAAGGCCCGGGTCAGCAGTAACATTGCTTGCTTCAGGTTTTCCCCGTCATCAGAGTCAGAAACAGCATCATCGGAGTCATAAGTACTTGGAATCACCACTTTCTTTTTCTTCTTATTTTCCTTCTCTTTCTCTTTCCTATTCTCAGCCACAACCAAAGCTATGTGATCAGCTACTTTCTCAGCCTTTTTCTTCTCTCCTCTTTTTTATTCTACCCCCTCCTTATTCTGTCTCAGTGTTTCATATACCTTGTGCAAAGGAATATCACTAAGGTCTTTCATCTGTTTCATTCTTCTCGTATGCTTTTTCCATTCTGTTTGAAGAATGCTGAGGAATTTGACGTTGTTCTCTATTTGCTTCTTCTTGACTTTGTTCTTTGCTAGCTCATTAAGCAGTAGAACAAATCGCTCGTAAGTTTCCTTAAGACTTTCATTCTCCTTAGCCTTGAATTCCTCGTAGTTGTTTATGCAATTAGCAACCTTCATTTGGTTTCCAACCTTTGATCCCATCATCATCTTTTGAAGTTGATCCCACATTTTCTTCGCATTTGCCTTGTAGCTGTCGATTTTGATGTAGATCTCATTGGGTATGCTTTGTAAGAGCAGAGATCTAGCTTGCTTATCGGCTTTGTATTTGTTCTTTTGTTCTTCAATATATTGGGAAAAGTCTTTATGGAACAGTCTTTGTCTTTTGAGCTCTGTCTACATTTCCATCTTCTCTATCGGAAGACTCGCCATCCGGTATTTCCATAGTGAGGGGTACCATAGGACCTTCCATGATTGACAGCAGAATATTTTCCCCGTTGGCATGTCTGTCAATAAAATCGAGAAACCGGTCTTTCCACTGTTCATATTCCCCTTTGAACAGTACCGGAGGCTTCACGTCTGTACCGATTGAAAGTGCGTCTTTGGAAGTCATCCTGTTTTTCAAAAATGTACAATAAGAACTTGAAAATGATCGTTAGTCCAAGTGAATCAGAAATACAGAAAATCTTCAGAAATTTTCAGAAATTAAATTTCTAAAAATTTCCTAAGTATGGAAAATGCACCACACAATGAAACACAAAGAATTCGCACACAGAATTCGCACGCACACTATCCTTAGAATTCGCACACAAGCAACCTTTCAGAATTCGCACACAAGAATAATTCAGAATTCACACGCACAGAATTCGTACACAGTTATATGCGAGTTCTTGGAATTCGCATACAACACTTGTGCGAAATCTTGACTTGGAAAATTTGAAAAATTTAGCTTTTCGCATGAACTTTTTGCATAACTAACACATACGAATCCTATACTTAGAAAATTTTGAAACTCTTTATGCGAAACCTGAGGAATTCGTACAACACTCTTAGGTGAATTCTGAGGAATTCGTATGAAGTTAGATGCGAATTCTTAAGAATTCGTATCCTTCCTTATATGAGTTCTACACTTTTCGCATAGAAGCCTTATGCGAATTCTTGCCTTGGAAGATTTTTCACAAAAACTTTTCGTATAAAAGGCTTATGCGAATTCTAACTATTCACATACAAGACTATACGAATTCTGAGGAATTATTAACACACACACATGTGAATTCTACGCATTTCACACAACACACATGTGTGAATTCTATACTTATGAAATTTTTTCAAGCAAAACAATTATGCGAAATCTATAGATCTGCGAGTTCTTGGGGCGAGTTCTTGATGCGAGTTCTTGGGGTTTATACGAGTTCTTGAGATCTCGTCTAAAAACCACTCTGATCGACTGAAAAACCCATCAATCCTTCGATTTTCGATCTGTAACTTTGACAATTCGATCACCAACACGTCTAGAATCGATTACAATCACTGAATTTCAACAAGATTCACTTAAATGAACAAATTGATCCTATTACAGTGCTTTTGAACTCGTGACTTTAAAAACACGTAAAATCTATCAAATTGATCAAAATTACAGTGCGACACTCCAACAAACCAATACAAGATTTTCTAAAACTTAATACGAACTCAATAGACTCAACTACAACCACAATTTTACACAAAAACTCAACACTCGATCAAGACTCGATACACATTGCGAAACTCCATTTCTCGTATGATTTCAACTTGAATTCTGCTCTGATACCAATTATTAGTCCCTGGATTCAAGTTCTAATTTCAATTCAATTAACAAGATTACAAAACAGAAATCAAACTATCAACCTGTTTTCAATTCGATTAATGGAATTCTTATACAGAAGTTCTTTTGACACTTTCTCTCTTTAGAATTTTATGTCTATGTAAAATGTCAACTTACAACGATCAACTTCCAACTTCTAACTACATGTTTGTTACACAACTAAAGCTAGCCATATACCTATTTAAAACACACGCGCACTAAACACTTAAAAACAAAATTACATTTGACTTTGACTTTGACTATTATTTCAAAGAGACTTTAATTTGCTTTGAGAGTTGACTTTGGCTTTGACTTGACTTCACTTTCAGCTTTCTATCTTCATGATCTTGTATCCAACAAATATATGCTCTAACAAAGAGAGGTTCAGTTTCACTATAATGTCAAAACATCCAAGCATTCAGTTCATCATTATCAGCGATAGGTTTAGAGTTCGCTGATCTAGATTTGTCAAAGGTGACGTGAATTGTTTCTTCTACAGTTTGTCTTATCTTGTTGTAGACTCTGTAGGCTTTAGAAACTGAGGAATATCCAAGAAAGATTCCATCATCAACTTTTGGGTCAAACTTTCCATGTGTATCTTTGTTGTTTAAGATGAAACATTGACAACCAAAGATATGAAGAAAACTAATAGGAGGTTTTCTTCCATGGAAGAGTTCATAAGCGGTCTTGTTGAATCGTTTTACTATCAGTGACCTGTTTTGAGTAAAACAAGTCGTATTGACAGCTTCTGCCCAAAACTGAGTTGGAAGATGAGAATTGTTAAGCATTGATCTGGCGACTTCAATAATCGTTCTATTTCTTCTTTCAGCGACTCCGTTTTGCTGAGGGATTCTTATAGAGGAGAAATTGTGCAAAATTCCCTTACTTTCAAAAAAGTTGTTCAAGGAACTATTCTTGAATTCAGTTCCATGGTCACTTCTTGTTGAGCAAACAATTAAGTTGTTCATCACTTCCATATTTCTAACAAACGATATAAGTTCTTCTGGAGTATCACTCTTAGAGCGAAGGAAGATTATCCAGGTGTAGCGAGAGTATTCATCTACTATGACAAGAGTATATTTCTTTCCAGCTATGGATTGAATATTGACAGGGCCAAACAAATCCATATGCAAGAGTTGAAGAGGACTTGTCACTGATGAAACTTGTTTAGATTTGAAACTAGCTTTATGAATGCATATGAATGTTGAGGAAGACCGGAGACTAGTTCTTTTGAGGAGAGAGTATTCAGTTTTTTGAAGTTGATATGAGAGAGCCTTTTGTGCCACAGCCAGTTGACATCAAAAGAGGCTTTGGACAGAAAACAAACGTTTTTAGTGGATGTAGAGTCCATGTCTATTACATAAACATTTTCCATACGATAACCACTGAGAGCAAGCTTTCCTTTTTCGTCCACAACTGAAGATGTTTTCTTACAAAAACGTACCTCAAAGTCTTTGTCACATAGCTGACTGATGCTGAGAAGATTGTGCTTCAGTCCATCTACATAAGCGATTCTTCGGAAGGTAGTTTTCCCATTACTGAGTACACCAACCCCTCTGGTATAACCTTTTTCCATTTCCACTAAAAGTCACTGAGGGACCTTTATCTTCCTTGTATTCAGTGAGCAAGTCTTTTCTGCCAGTCATGTGTCGAGAGCATCCACTCTCTAGATACCAGATACCCTTCGATCCCTGCAAACATAAGGAAGATTAAGTTTTGATTGGTACCCACTTTTTAATGGGTCTAGGAGGGTTAGTGGAGATGGAAGGTTCAACAATCTTCACGGCATCTGAAGATTCAGCGTCAGTGGTAATTTTCACTTTGGTTAATTGTTTAACCTTAGTGGCATTTTTCACCTGGGTAGATTTCTCATCTTTGGTGACCTTCTCAGCCTTGGAGGCATTCATCTTCACTTTAGTTGTCTTTTCAGCTCTTGTGGCATTAGGACATTTACTGGCAATATGGTCAGTAAGTCCACAGTGATAGCACTTTCTATAGATAACAGTAGCTTTAAGACCAGAAGCAATTGTATTAGAAAACTTAAGGTTGGCAGGGCCAGCTCCAAGAATGCCCTTAGCATTAGATCTCGGAGGAACTTTCAGTTCTTCTGATTTCTTAGGCTTGATATCAATTTTCAGCTTTGGAGTGGATCTTGTTAGAACATAAATATGTTCTATTTATAAGAAGTTTAGTAAAGTAATCCATGTAATTGTATTGGGCCTTGTATTGGGTTTGGGCTTAATGTGTAACAAGGTATGTTGGGGGTATAAATAGAATCTGATAGTTAGTTTAGTTTGTAACTTTCATTTTAGCAATGTAGATCATACGAATTCTCGTGTACTTTGTAGTTTAGTTTTCTGTGATCAATAAAACAACTACAAATTCATCCCAATTCCTTGTTAATCTTTATCATTCAATCAATCTTTGATCTCATTGGACCTCACAAGTGGTATCAGAGCCTAACGAAGACATCAATCTTTGCACGATCGAGATCAAATTGGTTGATAGAACAGTCACATTGAGAATTCTAGAATTTGATGTAAATTTGGATGTTCTTTGATGTCTAATTGATTATGTGGTTATAGTCGAACATTATGTAATCAATTAATATGTATAATTTCATCAATTCTAGTCGAATTGGTCGATTTTTGAGATATTTTGTTCGAAAAATGTATATTACTGTGGTTGAGATCGATTGGTGCTTTAGAGACGGTTTTGGACTGGATCATCAACTACAATTATGCTCCAAAGTTGTTTTCGAACCTGTTTTCAAAAGATCATCTCAAAATTCGAAATATAGAAGGCTAATTTGAAGACTTCAGTGGAAAACATTCGAGATCCATAGAATTCGCATGATCAGTTGAAGAACTCGCATGGTTGGAAAGAATTCGCATAAGTGAAGATTTTAGAAGAATTCGCATACTAGAATTCGCATGTTGAAAGTTTGAAGAATTCGCATGCTTGAATTCGCATGATTCCTTGATGATGATATTTTTGAAGTACAGAATTCGCACAAGAGTCATATGCGAAATGTTTAAGAATTCGTATGTTGAAATTCTTTGAAGATGAAATTTTGTTAAGTGTGGAATTTGTACAAATGATTTATGCGAGAAGTAAAGATTTCGTATGTGTGAGTGATGCGAACTGTGAGGAATTCGCAAGTATGAGTGATGTGAGATGCGAGGAATTCGCACATAGGCTCGTGCGAAAAGTAAGAATTCGCACGCAGGCCTATGCGAATTGTGGTGTTCGGATAATGCCATCATGCGAATTGTGCTTCAGTGAATAGTGATTTGCGAATCGTTAGTGTTATATGAAAAGTTTGTGACTTTTTGAGAAAATTGATTGTTCTGAACCCAGTTTGATACAAGTTTGCCCTATTCCCGAGCTTTTTACGCGTAATTCATATGTGACATCACTCTTATCATATGTTGGTCACATATCTTTAGCAACTGATCTAATCTTTCACGAATGCTCATGCTTTTCAAGATTTTCAGATTCTGGATTTGAGGATTTAGTCTCTGATTGGATTGACTTAGCTGCCTGAGTATCTGCAATCATCAGTCTGGAGTGCTTCTTCTGTTATTAGACCATTGAGAGCACTTTATCATTTTTCTGACCTGATCAATCAGTAGTGTGAGTTACTGCAATCATTGTTCTGATGCTTGAGTTGTGATTCAGAATCCTGAGTGCTTATAATCATCCAGCTGATTCGTGAAAAAAGGAGTTTTGGGTTTGATTGTTCAGTATTCTGGAAAGCAGTCAAAAAATGAGCATCTTTCATCAATTGTTAAACATTTATCAGTCTTCTAACCCTTGCCTTGTAGTGTTTGCTACTGTTGCTACCTCCTGTAAGCTTATCAGATTAAGTTCTTAAGTTGAACTCTTAATTTAACTTGTGGTTCAAAGACAGATCAGGTGTTATACACTGAAGATGTACTTGGTTGTCATTCCAAAATTCAACACATATCATTTTTGTGGGCATACGGAATGTGTTGGGTTTACAATAGTCAAAAGTTGTCTTTATGTGCACTCAGTCGAGGTTATGGTCTACATCAAATCTATTAGTATAGTTGAAACTTCAAGGATAAGAGCTACTTTCAAGGGGGAGCTAGAGGAGCTTTGAAGTTTATGCAACAATAAGTTTTATAAAGAAATCAAGGGGGAGAGGAGGCTGGAGCTTAAAAGATAATGATTACTTTACAAAACTTAGGGGGAGAATGTTAAAACATAAACATGTTCTATTATATGAAGTTCAGTAAAGTAATCCATGTAATTGTATTGGGCCTTGTATTAGGTTTGGGCTTAATGTGTAACAAGGGATGTTGGGGGTATAAATAGAATCTGATAGTTAGTTTAGTTTGTAACTTTCATTTTAGCAATGTAGATCATACGAATTCTCGTGTACTCTGTAGTTTAGTTTTCTGTGATCAATAAAACAACTACAGATTCATCCCAATTCCTTGTTAATCTTTATCATTCAATCAATCATTGATCTCATTGGACCTCACAGATCTCTGAATGATGTCAGTGATTTTTGATCCAGAGCTGGAGGATTGATTTACTGAAGGTTTGGATGAGACCTTCAGCTTTGCTATCTTTGTAGCCTTCTGAGAATGATGGTAAATTGATTTCCCTTTATTAGCGAGCTTAGATCTCTTAGATAAGTCTTCATGGATAGGATTAGAGGATGAAGAACACTGAGTGGAAGAAGTGTCAGGGATAGAGGAGACGAACATCCCTAACTTAAGCATGGAACAGTCTCTGCTAGGTTCATCCTTTTCATATCGATAATCGAGACCGGTTTTGTCATGAGCAGGAATTTGACCACTTAAGATTTCAGTGATCTTGGTTGAAGATTTACACCATCCCTCAACAGTTGCCTTTTCAGCTTTTAGAGCAGCTATGGCTTGTTCGCTTTCAATGATGATAATTTCATTGACCATGACTTAATATTTTAAAATTTCCTCTAAAAGAGTTAGTTCATTGATCCTTAAATGGAATTTTTCTAGTTGTTCAGTTAAAACAATATTTTTGTTTTCAGCTAAAGTTTTGCTATTCAGTGCATTGTACAAGTCTATTGTCAGTACATCAACCGCGCGACTTCTCTCAGCCTCATAAAGAGAATGATTGGTAGAGATTGATACCTGAGAGGAGATGTAACTCATAGAAGTTCCAGTTGGTTCTTCCACTTCTTCTTTAATCTCATCCATAAGACAGAGATTAGCGACTTATTCATCATCAGAACTTGATTCTTCTGATTCAGCCAAATCATGCTCTTCAGCAATAAGACCTTTACTTTTTCGCTTAAAGCCTTTCAGCTTTTGATATTTTTCTTTCAGCTTGAGGTATTTGTTATAACTGGTTTTCCTGGATATGGAAGGTTTGAAGATTTTCTTTGACCTGCATTCGCTGGCAAAATGCCCAACTTTCTCACAGTTATAGAAAGTAGTAGTAGCCTTATCAACATGTGTTGATTTTGGCTTGTCAGATAGGGAGAGAGGCTTATTTCTTCTGAAATTGCTCTTTCTTTCAAATCTTTTGAAATAGTTTGTCAAGAGTGTTAAGGATTCATCAAACTCTGAAAGGTCAGTGTCTGATAATTCCTCAGAGTCGATATCTAACTCAGTGATGGTGAGAGTAGATCGCTGAGATGAAATGATCTCTGAAGAGACTAAAGTAACATGAGTGCTTTTGGAGTCTTTAGAAACTTTCACAAGATTTATCTTCGGGAGATTTGATAGCTCAAAGTTGAGAAATATTCCATACAAAGTGTTAAGAGAAAGATGATTTAAGTCTTTGGTCAGCTTGAGACATATTGAATAGTTGTCCCAGCTTTCAGGAAGACATTCCATGAATTTAGTTAGGACCTCAAAATTAGAATTGGTCATACCAACAGTCCTTATATCAATGATTAAACAGTTAAGTCTTTGGTGAACATCAGATAGAGACTCATTCTTACCACAGATAAAACTTTCATATTGTCTTACCAAATTGATCTTTCTGGTTTTTTGGATTTCAGTGGTACCTTCATATTGAACACATATAGTGTCCCACATTTCTTTAACAGTTTTCAGATGCATGATGGAATGGAAGGCTTTATCAGGTAAGGCCATAGAAATAATGGTTTTTGCCTTAGCATCTAATCCTACTTTCTTTTTGTCTCATCACTCCATTGTCTAATTTTCTTAGGAGCATATATTTCAGGAATGTCAGGGGTGGTTACTGTTGGTCCCGGAGGTGCTTAACAATTTTGTAGAAGGGGGGTTGAATACAAACACAGAAATTTAAAGTTTAATAAATTGTTTATTGATAAATCAAACACAATTTACAAGTTTGTTGCGAAATAGATTAAGACAGACTCAATCTAAACAAACTTAAGAAACACTAAGATGGTTGCACAAGAATTTCAGAGAATAGGGGATTATAGAAAACAAAGGTTTTCTATTTGGAGTTCAAGGGTTGAGCACACCCTCAGATGGAGGGGTGAACTTCCTATTTATACCCTATGCATTAAATGCAGGGCAGGGCACTTTACACGTGGCATTCACTGATTGGCTTTGTAAGTCAGACTTTGGGAGACATGCTTTCGGCTGGATCATGAACAGTGTAGTTGACAGAGTTGTTGTACTAATTATGACAGAGGCATGTCTTGTCTGACACATCGTACTGAGTTGTGCAAGGTAAGACAAATGGAAACTTGAGGTATAAGCTTTGTGATCATTCAATCGTTGAATATCTCTTTCTTCAGAGATATCAAGAGTTCAGCGATCGCTGAAGCTTTCCTTATGTTCCTGCGCGTATAAGTAGAGTTGTCTTTGCTTTACTGATATCCGCATCAGGTCATTAGTAGACTTCTCTTTGTTTAGCAGCTTCGTCTTCGATTCAGCTATGAACATCAGTTGACGCGAGACTTGTCTTCAGGGATTACGTTACTGTTTACATCAGAACTATCAGCGATAACTGAACAGACTCAGTTTGATCACTGATAATGAAAGACTAATACATATTAAATGTTTATAAGGACTATCAGCGATAACTGAACAGACTCAGTCTGATCGCTGATGGTGAAACACTAATACATATTAAACGTAATTTTCACTAAGTACAGAAAAGGGTCGTTATCAAACGTAATTGGGAAGCTCAGAATCAGCGATGGCGAACTTGACGTTCTTAGAGGCGACAAGTGCAGATTGAGACATTCTGAATATGAATAGATAAAAGAATAGAAGAAAAGTTTTAGTCTAAAAATAAAGAAGGTTTTCCCAGTTTCTATTTTAGGAAAGAAACATAGAAAAATCAACATATTTGAAGATTAAAAAGTGTTCTTAATATAAGATATAAGAACAAGAAGAAAAAGAAAAAGAAAAAGAAAAACCAAAGATTTTGAATGAAGATAATCAAAAGAAAATGGTTGTGAATGAATAAAATCAAAAAGAAAGATGATTTTATGAAAAAGAATCTTATAAACCCATAATGGAAGTCCATAAATGGAGTATTATGTAAAAAGATTTAGAAGTAGAATAAGAAGATCAAGAATAACCTGTTGATCTTGAAGGAGATGATGCAAATGCTTGAGAATGCTAGAATTCTTTTGAGAGAGTTTTCTTGCCTTGAAAGTATTTCCAGAAAGCGTAAAATGATAAGAATGGAAAAACATTCTTTTTATACGTATGAGAGAATGAGAGAGAGTGTGAGAGGCGGGAAAACAAATGTTCATCATGACATGGACACGTCCCACGAAGTTGATTGGATGGAAGGGCAACGGACGAACGTGTCAGAAAAAGGCATGTCGTGGATTGTCGGTTCAAATGACGTCATAGAAGAGAGAGACTATTCATTTGCCCGTTGTGAAATTATCGCTGAAGAAAAGTCAGTGAAAGATTTTTCTTTTTGAAAGTATCCCTGATGGTAAAGATAGGGATGAATTTTCTTTTAAGAAGGATCACTGACTAGAAATATCAGTGATAAATTTATTTTTCAAAAAAGCTTTTAATCATTTGAAGAAAGATCAGTGATTAAAGTTTATATTTTGAAAACATCTTAACTGAATGAAGATTCAGTTGTAGGGATGGAGAGAACATACCTGAGAGTCAGAATGTTTATCAGAGTGATAGAAGGGGAACTTATGATTACTGACACAATGCATGAACGCTGAAGAATTATTCTTCAAGACTTAGCATTCCAAGCTCACTGATGAGAAAGTTGAACCTTGTCTCATCAAGAGGTTTGGTGAATAAATCAGCAAGCTGATAGTCAGTAGGGATGAAATGAAGTTCAATATCACCGTTCATCACATGATCTCTGATAAAATGATATATGATCTCTATGTGTTTCGTCTTTGAATGTAGCACTGGATTATTTGCTATAGCGATAGCACTAGTGTTGTCGCAATAGATTGGAATCTTTGATAGCTGAAGATCATAGTCTAATAGTTGATTTCTCATCCATAAGATCTGAAAGCAACAGCTTCCAGCGGCTACGTATTCAGCTTCAGCTGTGGAAGTGGACACTGAATTTTGCTTTTTGCTTGTCCAGCTTACCAGTTTTCCTCCTAGGAGTTGACATCCACCAGTGGTGCTCTTTCTGTCAAGTTTACAACCTGCAAAATCACTATCAGAATAACCAATTAGATTGAACCTTGAGTCTTTGGGATACCAAAGACCGAGGTTAGGAGTTCCTTTCAGATATCTGAAAATTCGCTTAACAGCGATCAGATGGGATTCCTTAGGTTCAGATTGATAGCGTGCATATAAACAAGTATAATACATGATGTCAGGTCGGCTCGCTGTAAGATACAACAGGGAGCCTATCATTCCTCTATAGGCAGTGACATTAACAGGTTTTCCAGATGGATCTTTGTTAAGTGTCAGGGGAGGTGCCATGGGAGTTTTCATCGCTGAAGTTTGTGTAAGATCAAACTTCTTCAGCATGTCTTTAACATACTTACCTTGGTTGATAAAAGTACCTTTGTCAGATTGTTTAATCTGAAGACCAAGAAAATATGTCAGCTCACCCATCATACTCATTTTGTATTCTTTCTTCATTCTTTCAGCGAAGCGAGTACACAGAGATGGGTTAGTAGAACCAAATATGATGTCATCGACATATATTTGTACAAGAATAATATGACCTTTTATCTTTCTGAAAAACAGTGTATTATCAATTTTGCCACGTTCAAATTTTTCAGAGATAAGAAAAGATGAAAGAGTGTCATACCAAGCACGAGGGGCTTGTTTTAGACCATAGAGAGCCTTATCCAATTTATAAACATAATTTGGATACTTAGGGTCATAGAACTCTGGTGGTTGTTCTACATAGACTTCTTCATTCAGATTTCCATTTAGAAACGCTGATTTTACATCCATTTGTTAAACGATGAAGTCTTTATAGACTGCATAAGCTAAGAATAGTCAAATTGCTTCGAGCCTAGCCACAGGGGCAAAGGTTTCATCATAGTCTATGCCTTCCTCTTGTCTGTATCCCTGAGCAACAAGTCGAGCTTTGTTGCGGGTTACAGTTCCATGTTCATCTAACTTGTTTCTAAACACCCATTTGGTGCCTATAACAGTTTTATCAGATGGTCTAGGAACGAGATTCCAAACTTTGTTACGAGTAAACTCAGTCAGCTCTTCTTGCATAGCGCTGACCCAGTTTGGATCTCTGAGGGCATCATCAGTCTTCTTTGGTTCTATGAAAGAAAGAAAGTTAACAAAGAGATAGATATTACCTGAGCTTCGTCGTGTCTAGATACCTGCATCTGGATCACCAAGAATTTGATCTATTGGGTGGTCTCTGGTCCATCGTTGAGCAGGAGCATGATCGCTTAACTCAGATGTTGGATCAACAATTGGGATGTTTACTGATGAGGACGTTTGAGGTTCATCAGCAATTAACTGTTGAGTAGTGGATAGACTATTGTTATCAGAGAGGTTTTCAGACGAAGGTAGATCTGATGGTAGCAGTGTGTTTAGAGGTTCAGCTGAAACCCATGAGTTAAATTCAGCGTTAGGATGTATGATGTTTGGATCGTCATCAGCAGTAGGTGGATCTGTGTGCTGATGGTTTGAAAAGAAAGGTTTTGTTTCTCTGTAATGAGAAAACATCCAAGCATTTAACTCTTCATTGTCAGCGATTGGTTTGGAGTTCGCTGAGCGAGTTTCATCAAAAGTGACATGAATTGTTTCTTCCACAGATTGTCTTCGCTTGTTGAAAACTCTGTAGGCTTTGGAGATGGAGGAATATCCTAGAAATATTCCATCATCAGCTTTTGGGTCGAATTTTCTAAGTTGATCTTTGTTGTTTAAGATAAAGCACTGACAACCAAAGATATGAAGAAAGCTGATAGAGGGCTTTCTTCCATGAAAAAGTTCATAAGTTGTCTTTCCAAGTCGCTTTACTATCAGTGATCTGTTTTGAGTAAAACAGGCAGTATTTACAGCTTCAACCCAAAATTGAGTAGGGAGGTGAGAATCGCTGAGCATTGATCTAGCAGCTTCAATGATCATTTTGTTTCTTCTTTTAGCGACTCCGTTTTGCTGAGGTGTTCTTACTAAGGAGAAATTATGAGAAATTCCCTTGTTCTCAAATAAATTGTTCAGAGAGTTGTTTTTTAATTCAGTTCCATGATCACTTCTTATTGAACGAACAGTAAGATTATTCAACACTTCCATCTTTTTAACAAAAGATTTTAGTTCTTCTGGAGTATCACTCTTGCAGCGAAGAAAGATAACCCATGTATAGCGAGAGAATTCATCCACAATGATAAGTGTATATTTCTTTCCAGCTATTGATTGGATATTGACAGGGCCAAACAGATCCATATGCAAGAGCTGAAGAGGACTTGTCACTGAGGAGACTTGTTTATATTTGAAACTAGCTTTTGTTTGTTTTCCTTTTTCACATGCTGAGCAGAGAGATTCTTTAGCATATGAGTGCTGAGGAAGACCAGAAACCAGTTCCTTAGATGAGAGAGAATTCAGGGTTTTGAAGTTTAGATGAGAGATCCTTTTGTGCCATAGCCAGTTGACATCAGAAGAGGCTTTAGAGAGAAAACATAAGTTTTCAGTGGTAGTAGAGTCCATATCTATTACATAGACATTTTCTCTACGATAACCACTGAGAGAAAGTTTTCCTTTTTCATTCACCACAGAACATGCTTTCTTAGAAAAGTGAACTTCGTAGTCTTTGTCACATAGCTGACTGATGCTTAGAAGATTGTGTTTCAGTCCATCTAGATAAGCGACTCTTCGAAAGGTAGTTGTTCCATTGATGAAGACACCAAACCCTCGGGTATATCCTTTTCCATTTCCACCAAAGGTCACAGAGGGACCTTTCTCTTCCTTGTATTAAGTGAACAGGTCTTTTTGTCCAGTCATATGACGAGAATATCCACTATCGAGATACCAGATGCCCTTTGATCCCTGCACACATAAGGAAGATTAAGCGTTGTTTGGTACCCACTTTTCAATGGGTCCTTTTGGGTTAGTGGAGATGGAAGGTTCAGTAATCTTCACAGCAGATGAAGATTCAGCTTCAGTGGTAATCTTCACTTTGGTTAATTTCTTAACCTTAGTGGTATTCTTCACCTTGGTCGATTTTTCATCTTTAGTGACCTTTTCAGCCTTGGAGGCATTCATTTTCACTTTAGCTGTTTTATCAGCTTTAGTGGCAGTTGGACATTTGCTTGCAATATGGTCAGTAAAACCACAGTGATAACATTTTCTATATTTGAAAATGGTTTTAGGACCAGAAGTAGAAGGTTTTGCAAGCTTAAGATGAGCAGGGTCAGGTCCAAAAATGCTTTTCTCAAGAGATCTAGGAGGAATTTTCATTTCTTCAGATCTCCTGGGTTTAAGGTCAATCTTTAGCTTTGGAGGACAGAGATCGAAGATTTCTATCACAGAGCTAGAGGATTGATTCACTGAAGGTTTAGAAGGAACTTTCAGCTTTGCTTTCTTGGTAGCCTTCTGAGGTCGAAGAATGGATTTTCCTTTATCCGCAGACTTAGAGTCTTTGGATTTTTCCTCAGGGATAGAGTTTGAAGAAGGATAAAATTGATCATAAGAAGTGTCAGAGATAGGAGAGACAAACGTTCCAAACTTAAGCATGGAACTTTCTTCTTTAGGCTCATCCTGTGGTGTCCAAAAGCCAAGACCAGTTTTATCACTTTCAGGAGTTTGAGCATTTATTATCTCATAGATCTTTGTTGATGATTTGCACCATTTCTCAACATGAGCCTTTTCTGCTTTTAGAGCAGCGATGGCTTGTTCGCGTTCAATGCTGATGATTTCATTTATAATGACTTGATCTTTCAACTTCTCTTCTAAAAGAGTTAGTTCTCTGATCTTTTCATGACATTTCTCTAGCTCTTGAGTTAAATGAACATTTTTATTTTCAGCTTGAGTTTTGTTGTTTAGAGCATTATAAAGATCAATCGTCAGCACATCAACAGCGCGACTTCTCTCAACTTCAGGCAGAGAGGGATTAGTATAGATAGATACCTGAGATGATATGTAGCTCATAGAAGGTTCAGATGGTTCTTCCACTTCTTCTTTAATCTCAGCCATGAGGCAGAGGTTAGCGACTTCTTCTTCATCAGAACTTGATTCTTCTGATTCAGCCCAGTCATGTTCTTCAGCGATGAGACCTTTACCTTTTTGCTTGTAGCTTTTCAGCTTTTGATATTTGTTCTTCAGCTTTAGGTATTTGTCATCACTGGATCTTCTTGAGGTAGAAGGATTGAAGACCTTTTTAGACCTGCACTCACTAGCAAAGTGTCCAATCTTTTCACAGTTATAGCAAGTGGCAGTAGCCTTATCAACAGGAGTTGATTTTGGCTTTTCAGTAAGAGAGAGAGGCTTATTTCTTCGGAAATTGCTCTTTCTTGCAAATCTCTTAAAAGAGTTTGTCAAGAGTGCTAAGGACTCATCGAACTCTGAAAGATCAGGGTCTGATAGATCCTCAGATTCAGAATCTAACTCAGTGATGGTTAGAGTAGATCGCTGAGATGGAATTATCTCTGAAGAGACTAAAGCAACTGGAGTGCTTTTGGAGTCTTTAGAATCTTTTACAAGATTCTTCTTTAAGAGATTCGATTGCTCATAGTTGAGAAATATTCCATACAGAGTGCTGAGAGAAAGAGAATTGAAGTCTTTTATCAGCTTTAGACATATTGAATAACTGTCCCAACTTTCAGGAAGACATTCTAAGAATTTTGTTAGGACCTCAGAATTAGAATAGGTCCTACCAACTGTTCTTAGATCAATGATTAAGCAGTTAAACCGCTGATGAACGTCAGAGAGAGATTCATTCTTACCAGCGATGAAACTTTCATACTGTCTTACCAAGTTAATCTTTCGAGTCTCTTGGATTTCAATGGTGCCCTCATATTGAACACATATGGTTTCCCACATTTCTTTAGAAGTTTTCAGATGCATGATGGAATGGAAAACTTCATCAGGCAGAGCCATTGAGATAATGGTCTTTGCTCTTGCATCTATACCTACTTTCTTTTTGTCTTCATCACTCCACTGTCTTATTTCCTTAACGACATCGTTAAGGGACAGCTTCAGTGGTGGCAGTAGCGGGAACTGCAGCTATAATTCTGACAGGTTCATAGGGTCCATTTTCTATATACACAGGTATAGTAGGATCAACACCTTCAAGAAATAGCATCATTCGATTTTTCCATAGAGAAAAGTTATCTCTGCTAAATCGAGGAGGTTTAGAGAGTGAACCATTATCATAGTAGTTAGTGTTTGTGTTAAATGCCATTTGAGAATAGCAAAGAAGAGAATAAAGCAAGATCTTGTTTATCAGATTAAACAACCTGCTCTGATACCACTTGTTGGTCCCGGAGGTGCTTAACAAGTTTGTAGAAGGGGAGGTTGAATACAAACACAGAAATTTAAAGTTTAATAAATTGTTTATTGATAAATCAAACACAATTTACAAGTTTGTTGCGGAATAGATTAAGACAGACTCAATCTAAACAAACTTAAGAAACACTAAGATGGTTGCACAAGAATTTCAGAGAATGGGGGATTATAGAAAACAAAGGTTTTATATTTGGAGTTCAAGGGTTGAGCACACCCTCAGATGGAGGGGTGAACTTCCTATTTATACCCTATGCATTAAATGCATGGCAGGGCACTTTACACGTGGCATTCACTGATTGGCTTTGTAAGTCTGACTTTGGGAGACATGCTTTCGGCCGGATCATGAACAGTGTAGTTGACAGAGTTGTTGTACGAATTATGGCAGAGGCATGTCCTGTCTGACACATCGTACTGAGTTGTGCAAGGTAAGACAAATAGAAACTTGAGGTATAAGCTTTGTGATCATTCAATCGCTGAATATCTCTTTCTTCAGAGATATCAAGAGTTCAGCGATCGCTGAAGCTTTCCTTATGTTCCTTCGCGTATAAGTAGAGTTGTCTTTGCTTTACTGATATCCGCATCAGGTCATTAGTAGACTTCTCTTTGTTCAGCAGCTTCGTCTTCGATTCAGCTATGAACATCAGTTGACGTGAGACTTGTCTTCAGGGATTACGTTACTGTTTACATCAGAACTATCAGCGATAACTGAACAGACTCAGTTTGATCACTGATAGTGAAACGCTAATACATATTAAATGTTTATAAGGACTATCAGCAATAACGGAACAGACTCAGTCTGATCGCTGATGGTGAAACACTAATACATATTAAACGTAATTTTCACTAAGTACAGAAAAAGGTTGTTATCAAATCACTGAGAGAGTTTGGATCAACAGTTACGGTGGCAGGAACTGCGGCTATGATCATAAAAGGTTCATATGGACCATTTGCCACATATTCAGGTAGAGTAGGATCTACACCTTCTAGAAATAACATCATTCGATTTTTCCAGAGAGCAAAGTTGTCTCTGCTAAATCGAGGAGGTTTTGAGAGTGAATCATTATCATAATAGTTAGAGTTTGTGTTGAGTGCCATTTTGAGAATAGCAAGGAAGAGAATAAAGCAAGATCTTGTTTATGAGATTAAACAATCTGCTCTGATACCATTTGTTGGTCCCAAAGGTGCAACAAGTGTGTAGAAGGGGGGTTGAATACAAACACAAAAAAAATTGGTTTAATAAATTGTTTATTGATAAATCAAATTGTTAGAGCATAAATCTGTTGGATACAAGATCAAGAAGACCAAAAGTCAAAGTTCAAGAAGTCAAAGCTAAGAAAGTCAAATCTCATCAAAGTCAAAGTCTTTTGTAATAAAAGTCAAAGTATTGTATTTGTTTGTTTCCTTGTTGTAATTAGTTGTAGGTATAAATAGTTTTCTTTTCTTTGTAATTAAAAGAGAACTTAATTGGAGCATTATTCAGTTGTATTTTAGAGAGAGAAATATCAGAGAGAAAGAGAGTTCGTTAGAGAGAGATTGTAGAGAGAGAAAGTGTAATCTTGAGATTGAAAGTGAAATCAAACAGGTAATTGATTCGTATTTGTATCTTGTTTGATTAATCTTGTTTAGAAACTAGATTCAGGGACATACAATTGGTATCAGAGCAGATCCAAATCGAAAAATAAAGAAATACAAATGTGTTCGTACTGTGTTCTTCAAGTCCAGATTGATTTTTGAATTTTAGTGAGTTTTTGGAGTTGTAATCGATTAAGTGTTGTTAGGAAAGTGAATTCGATCGAGTTTGTATAGAAAGATTTGTCAATTGCACTGTAATCAATTCGAATTTTTCGAATTTTGTGTGGTTTTCGTGTTCACGAGTTCTTGACACTGTATCTGATTCAAATTTATAATTTTTGTGTATTTGATTGAAAATTAGTGATAGTTTTGTGTTCGAGTTGTATAGAAGATCAAATTGTTGAAGTTTCTAGTTAGATTTCTAGGCTTAAATGAGTTGTTGGTGCGATTTAGTTCGATTTTAGAGGTTTGCGGGTTGTTCTTCAGGTTTGCGTTTGATTCATTGAGGTTTGCGGGTCATTCATCAATATATGTACAAGTTCTTCAGAGGTTTGATTCAGAGGTCATTCAAAGTCTGCGGGTGTCTTCAAAGTGAGATTTGCGTTTCTTTTAAGAAACGAGAAGCTATGGTTTGCGTTTCTTCTAGAATCGAGAAGCTAAGTTTTGCGGGCTTAATGACAAACGCGAAGTAGAAGGATTTTTCAGAAGACAAAATCGTGGTTTGCGTTTGAAACTAGACACGCAAAGCTTATCTTGCGGGTGTAACTAGACACGCAAAGCTTATCTTGCGGGTGTAACTTGACACGCAAAGTGTGTCTTGCGTTTGCAATTTGAAACGCAAAGTTGACAAAAGCAAAGGATTTCTAGAAACGCAAAGTTGATCAGAGATGTTGTGGTTTACGCTTCTCGCTTGAACCGCAAAGTATAGTTTGCGCTTCTAACTTGAACCGCAAAGCAAGTTTTGCGTTTGCCTTTGGAAACGCAAAGTAAAGGTTTCTTGACACGTAAAGTCTGAATACGTGATTGTTGCTCGACACGCAAAGTAAAGTCTGAGAAACGCAAAGTAAAGCAAAGTGAGGTTTGCGGTCTATGTGAGAAACGCAAAGTGTGATTTGCGTTCCCAGTGAGACACGCAAAGTGGAAGTTTGCGTTTCCTATATGAAGCGCAAAGTGTGAAAAGACTTGGAATATTTTTTTTGTTTTTCATATTTTGATTTTTAGTGAATATTTTTGTATTTCTTATTTCATTTGGACTAACCATCAGTTCTAGTTTCTTATTGATATATTTTTCAAACAGGTTTTTCAAGATGACTTCAAAGGATTCACTTTCGATTGGTACTGATGTAAAGCCTCCTGTATTGTTTAAAGGAGAGTATGAACAATGGAAGGACAGATTCTTGGATTTCATAGACAGACATGCAAATGGAGAGAATATTCTGGAATCTATTACAAATGGTCCTATGAAACCAATCACAGTTAATGTACCTGATGATGATGATGATTCTTCTGATAGTGGACATGCTGATGTGGAAAAAGCAGAAAAGACAAAACAAGTTAAAGTTGATTTATCTCAGTATTCTGAAGAACAGAAGAGTCGATATAAAGCTGACAAGCAAGCGAGATCTCTTTTACTCCAAAGCATTTCCAATGACATATACATCAAGATTGATAGCTACAAGCATGATGCTAAACAGATGTGGAATCAATTGGAAAAGATGATGATGGGATCAAAGATAGGAAATCAGATAAAGGTGGCAAACTGCATTAATAGCTATGAGGAATTCAAAGCTAAAGAGAATGAGAGTCTAGAAGACACATATGAAAGATTTACTTTGCTTCTGAATGAGCTGACGAAGAACAAAGTCAAAAAGAAGCAGCTGGAAAACAATGTCAAATTCCTGAGTATCCTACGTCCTGAATGGAAGAAACATACACGTAGGATGAAGCAGATGAAAGACTTAAGTGAAATACCTCTTCATGAAGTTTATGAGACATTACGTCAGAATGAGGAAGAGGTAGAGGAGAAAAGAGCTGAAAAGAAAAAGGCTGAGAAGGTTTCTGATCCGATTGCTTTGGTTGTTGGTGAGAAGAAGAAAGAAAAGATAGAGAAGAAGAAGAAAAAGAAGGTTGTGACAAGTTCTGAGTCAGATTCTGAAACAGATGGTGATGATGGAGAAAATCTAAAACAAGCCATGTTGTTGATGACCCGTGCGTTTCAAAAGAAATTTTATAAGAAGTCGGGATCAAATTCACAACGCTATTCTTCTTCAAGTTCAAAGAATCACGAGCACCGAGAGAAAGTGGAAGGAAATAGGTATGAAGAAAATAGATATGTTGAAAAGAAGCCTGATGAAAGAAAGAAGTTCGTGAATGACTACACTGTTACTGAGAAAAAAGCAAGTGATCTTGTTAAATGCTACAACTGTGGCAAACTTGGTCATTTTGCAAAAGACTGTAGAAAGCCGAAAGTTCGTAATTCTCAATACTATCAGAACAAACTGCTCTTGGCCAAACAGCAAGAAGCAGGAATAGCTCTAATGGCCGAGAACGAATTTTGGCTTGATCATTCCGAAGATGAAGATGAAAAGAAAGAAGAAACAACTCATCTATGTCTCATGGGCAAAGAAGTAAAGAATGACGAGAGTGACGATGAGACATCTGATGAGGTATTAAACTTAACTCCAAAAGATTTCATTACCAAATTGGAAACCATGGTGGTTGAGCTTCAACAATTACAAAATAAATTGAAAAAGGAAAAAGAAAGAGTTGCTAAAAAGAACAAGAAGATCTTTGAGCTTAATACGTTTGTTATTTCAAACAAAGATCTCATTGATTCTTTACGCAAGTCTGATTTTAATTCTAAATCTCAAGTAGATGATTTTGAAAAGAAGATTTCTGAGTTTGAAGATAAAATTTCTAAATATGAGTTTGAGAAGAAAGAATCTGCACTAACTGTTTATAAACTGCAGGTTGAAAACAAGAATTTGAATAAGAAGGTAAATGGTCTGGAAGCAAAACTTTATGCGAGAGGCCAAACAGATCAAACCATTTTTCTCAATGCACCAAATGAAGAAGCTGATGTTAAAGAGAAATGGGGACTTGGTTATGAAAACCCCTATTATCTTAAGAAAGCCATTAGAAAACAACCAGCACTTTATAACTATGATTTTCTTGCTTATGCTGGTAAACATACTCATTTGAAACCCAAATTTATTACCAAGTTTCCAGAAGAAGTTGAGGCCAAAGAAACTGAAAATAGAAAGAATAAAAAGAAAATGCAACTACCGTTTAACTATGTAAAGTTAAATGATAGTTATCTTTCCGAAACACCAAAAGTTCTTTCAACTGACTATTTTGTTAGTTATTCTACTTCTGAGATGAAGGAAAAACCTGCAATTGCAAAGGTTTATGTTCCTACATCTATTCTTGAAAGCAAAGTAGTAGAGCTTGAAAATGTTTTATCTGATGAAAAACTTTTGAGTGATATTCAACAAAGTGTATTTTCTACAGTTTTAAAGAACACGATTTTTCAAAATACATACACAAAGTGTTCTAAAGTTTCTAAGGCACCTCATACTTCGAATGATAATTCTGATGATTTATTTGAGTCTGCAAATGATTTTCTAAATTCTGATGATGGGTGCATGGAAGAATTTGATATGTTTGACGTCAATTTTACACTTCCTGATCATTCTACTTGTTTTAAAAATAAAAGAGTGTTACCAAGTGGTGTTAATATTGTTGAATCATCAACTAAGGTTGGTGAATCAGTTTCTGTAACTGCTGATTACTATGCTCAAGGTAAGAAACATAAGAAACAGCGATTACAGAAACAGAAATACACTGGTAAACGAAAGATTATTCAGTCTCAAAAATCTGCTTTTCCTAATAAATCTATATCTTATGTTTCAGATTTAAGGAAGAAACAGTTGAAAGCTCGATCCGAATGGAGACCAAAACGGAAGGAGGATGAGATAGTCGGATCAGTTTCTGATAATTCTTTTACTAGCCAAGTTAGTAGTAATAATGATGTAATTGATCAATTTGCTTCAAGTAAACAAAATCTTGTAACTTCTTACAAGAAATATTCAATAAAGCAATTGATTCAATTATCTTCTATTCCTACTACATTTTATTCTAATTATCGGCGAACTGATTTTGCTTATTCTTATAATTCTTCTAGTTGGTATGGATCTTATCATGTTAACTCTTCGAGATCAAATGTTTTTCAAAGTTTTCACAGAAACAGAGGGTCCATTTTCAAGTGGATACCAAAATCTTGTGTTAAACTGTTAGGACCCGTTTTTAAATGGGTACCTAAATCTATTGTCTCCTGATTTCTCTTGCAGACCCGGCATATGTGGTACTTGGATAGTGGATGTTCCAAGCATATGACTGGGCAAAAAGCTTTATTGTCTAATTATACAGAGAAATTCAGTGGAAATGTCAGATTTGGAAACGATCAGCTTTCACCTATCTTAGGATACGGTGACATTATTCAAGACAACATAACGATAAGTAAGGTGAGTTATGTCGAAGGCTTGGGGCACAACTTATTCAGCATTGGTCAATTCTGCGATAAAGGGTTAGAGGTCAACTTCAAGTCTAAGAGTTGCTCAGTTCGTACTGAAGACGGCACAGAACTCTTAGGTGGACATCGAAAGACAAACCTCTATACCATCAATCTTTCCAAAGTACAAATTGACAATCAAGTATGCTTGATGACAAAAGCTTCAACGCAACAAAGTTGGCTCTGGCACAGATGTTTATCTCATTTGAACTTTCGTTATATCAACAAGTTGGTTCGTGGGAAATTGGTCAAAGGACTTCCTGAGCTGAAATATGAACGAGAACACTTATGCGCAGCATGTGAAAAAGGTAAGATGAAGAGAGCCGCTCATAAACCGAAGCCTGAACCAAGCACTAGTACTCCGTTAGAATTGTTACATATGGATTTGTGTGGTCCAATGAGAACTCAGAGTTTGGGTGGAAAGAAATACGTGTTGGTTATTGTGGACGATTATTCAAGGTACACGTGGGTCAAATTTCTTCGATCAAAAGATGAGACGCCCGAAGTTCTCATTACTTTCTTAAAGACGACCCAGGTGAAAATGCAGCGACAAGTCAAGTTTCTTCGAACTGATAACGGCACAGAATTCAAGAACAAGATTGTTGATGAATATCTCGAATCAGTTGGGATTTCACATCAGTATTCTGCTGCTAGAACGCCTGAACAAAATGGAGTAGTCGAAAGGCGAAATCGGACGCTAGTCGAGGCCGCTCGGACTATGCTTAGCCAATTGGACTTACCTCTATTCTTATGAGCAGAAGCTGTGTCGACTGCATGCCATACTCAAAATCGATCCATGATTCACCGTCGTTTTCAAAAGACTCCATATGAGCTGATCAACAACAGAACACCGACTATCAAATATTTTCACGTATTTGGGTGTAAATGTTTTGTGCTTAATGACAGAGAGAGTCTGAATAAATTCAGTGCTAAGGCGGACGAAGGCATCTTTATTGGTTATTCTTCAACATCTGCAGCATATCGTGTTTATCTGAAGAAGTCAAAATCAGTTGTTGAGAGCGTTAATGTCACATTTAATGAAGATATGGCTTCTGATCAAATCAGTTCAGAACCCGTCATCACAGGAGTATTAGCTTCTGGGCAGATCAGTCCATAACCTGTTTCTACAGCGAAAAATTCGGATAACGCTTCTACATCTACTTCACATTTAACTGATTTAGATTTGTTATTTGAATTCTTTTATGATGAGTTTCTAGGTTCTAATGTACCTAAATCTGTTGTGACTGACAGGTCTGAAGACACAACTTGCAATCATCCAGTCACTTCAGATGTCATAACTGAACAAGCATCCCTTGTTCATTCAGAAACTCACATTCCTACTGTTACTCCTACAGTTGAAGATGCACAAGCAAATGCTGAGCCAGAAGTAACTATTTCAGTTGGATGTGATATAATGTCTAATCAACAGTCTGATTCTGTTGTTCCAACTGATGCTTCTGCACCTGAAACTTCAACTGCAAACCCCCCTCCTGTTATTCAAACTGAAGATTCTGACAGTGGATTTCTAGATGATGATCAAATTCAATCAGTATCTATTCCACTTCCTCATGAGCATCGCTGGACCAAAGACCATCCATTACATCAAGTAATTGGAGATCTTGACAAGCCTATCCAAATGAGGTCAGCGACTATTAACCAATGTATGCATGACTCATTCCTCAGTAAGATTGAGCCAACACGAGTATCTGAGGCTCTTGCTGATTCGGACTGGGTATCTGCAATGCAAGAAGAGATCAATCAGTTTGAAGCCCTAAAGGTTTGGAGATTAGTTCCTAAGCCAGAAGGAAAGACTGTGATAAGAACTAAATGGGTATTCAAGAACAAAAAGGATGAAGATGGTGTCGTAATAAGAAACAAAGCTAGACTTGTTGCCAAAGGTTACCGGCAAGAGGAAGGAATTGATTACGATGAGACGTATGCTCCGGTAGCGCGTATAGAGGCAATCAGAATGTTTCTAGCCTACATTTCTTGGAGACAAGCTCGTTAGCTGGGCATCAAAGAAACAATTATGCGTTTCCACATCGACTGCTGAAGCAGAGTATGTAGTTGCTGCCAGTTGCTGCTCTCAAGTCTTGTGGATGCGAACACAGCTACGAGACTATGGATTCAAATTTGATAAAATTCCAATCTATTGTGACTCGAAGAGTGCGATTGCAATATCTGCTAATCCTGTCCAGCATATGAAAACCAAACATATTGATGTCAGGTATCATTTTATAAAAGATAATGTAGAAAAAGGAACAATTGAACTTTATTTTGTAAAAACAGATTATCAACTTGCAGATTTATTTACCAAACCCTTAGATGAAAAGAGATTTAATTTTCTTGTCTCTAAGCTTGGTATGTTAAATCTTAAGACATAATCAGTTGTTACCTAATAAAGTTACGTATTGTTATTGTTCATCATTTTCTTTATCTTTATGTCTGAAGGATATCTGCACTTTAATTGTTTACTCATGATCTCAGGGGGAGTAAGAGAAGATTTTAGATGATCTACATTCATTTGAGGGGGAGCAAAACTAATTTCTGCATTTTACTTAACTGACAAAATTTTTGTAATGCATGATTTTAGGCGGAGCTTATCAAAAGGAGTAAGACTATGATTTCTGATTGCTTAAGATCAGAACTCGTTCTTTAATCGTTTTACTGCTTTATGTCTTTTATTTTCAAATAAATTTTGTGAATAAATTTTGACTAGACTTTGAGACTTATGCAGGATGAGAGAAGCTGACACGATCATATCTAAATGACTACAGCTTGACTTTCTAAGATTTAAGATTGAGCAAAAAGGTAAATTTCTTATCTTAATCTCAAATGTATTCGATAGAAGGACAACTTTCAGATATAGAAAACATGTTCTTAAATGTTCAAACCACTTCTCGAATTTTAAACAGATTTTATAATTTGGAAGTGTGATTTTAAATGTTTTCATTTTATTTTTGTGCTTCATTGATAAACAAACCGTGTGTTTCCAAAGATAAATACTTGCGTATTGTCTTTTCTATATACTTTCAAGTATTCACACACACCGGTTTGAATTTTTGTTCAAAAATGATCTTACCATGTCTCATATTGTAACCAATTTTTTTTCGATGGTAAGACACCCCGCTTGTACTTCAAAGAATTTTGAGCGTCATTTCATTTCAAAACGTCATTTCAAGAATGTCTATATCTTGGTTCATATAGACAATATCCATTATTCTTGACCTTAAGCTTTGATTGATATATCATTTCATTTCAGATCATTTTCATACAATGTCAGATTTTCAAACAAGTCTTTTGCATTCATATTCATTCATTCAATATACTTGTTTGAAAATACTTCAATGTTTTTAAAATGCTCATATCTTCATGATTATATTATGAGCATACATTTATCTGACATTTGTACATGAGCTTTAACTGATGAAGTTAAACCATTTTGAGCAACACATGCTTTATAGGAAAAATATGGGTTCTTTGTGCTAGGAATTAACTGAACTTCTATGGAATCACGTTAACCAGTGATTTCTACCCAAGAAGTTAATCCAAGAGATTGAGTGTGAGGAGTCTAAAAGAAATGAGTGTGGGTGTGATGAGGTAAAATGTAAAAGAGAGTTTGGTTAGAAGTGAGCTTAAATGATTAAAAAGAAAGAGGGTGAGAGATCAGAGTAAAAGAATATCAAACTCTGCACCAACTACTTTCTGAGCCAACCAACCACATTACTAGCGTTTCACAACTCTTTGGTGAACGTTATTGAAACAGGCAACTAGCCCATGCCAACTCTTGCTAAAACCCCACCATCTACTCATTTTCTTCTCAAAAAGAAAATGTTTCATATTTTCTGGGGACGCAGTACATAATCTATCTGATTTTCATTTGGAAAATCTAGATATTGAAAAAGAAGAAAGTCTGCCCCACCTTCGCACTTCAATCATGTACGTTGAGTCTGTGTTTATCTATTGTTGTCTCAGTGGTTTACACAACTTTGAGCCTTATTGAAAAGCAATTATTTGTGCTTAATTCTTTCTACACATGCACGAGCATACAAAGAATTTGTTTCTTTGTCATAACATTCATAGAAATTTTCTTTGTGGTGTTTCGATGATTGGATGGAAGCCCTGGGGGAGTGAACATCAAAAAGCTCCTTTATATTGTGTATTCATTACACACAGTGACTTCGTGTTACTGACAGACATTTTAACTGATTCATTTGTTGATTCAGGTGTTACCTTTCTTATTTTGTCTGGATTTGAAAAGATCTAGATGAATATCTTGGTTACGAATCGTTGACTCAGTGGCTCTTGAAAGATTAGTGGTCAGAACGGAAAAAGACATTTCTTGGTGAAAGTTTTGATGATACCAATGCTCGTTTCATCAAAAAGGGGGAGATGATTTAAAGAAATGTCAGAATCAGAAATTTCAGAGTTAAAGAATTAAAGAAGATAAAGTTCAAAGTTTGAGAGTTTGAAAGATTATTCAAGAAAAGTCAAAGATATTTGAAGATGTGCTGATTTTGCTGAAATTTTCTTTGGAGATTATTTGTTGAAGCAATTTGAGCTGAATCTGAAGATAATTTCTTTCCAAAGTTTGAAAGTATTTTGTGAAAGTTTTGGGGATATTGTTCATTGTTTGAAGACAGTTTTGGAAAGAATGCTGATAAAGAAAAAGGGGAGATTGTACTGACAGAGCTTAAAGTGAAGACTGAATTGCTAGATCTTTCAACAGTGATCTTGAATCCAAAGGGGGAGATTGTTAGAGCATAAATCTGTTGGATACAAGATCAAGAAGACCAAAAGACAAAGTTCAAGAAGTCAAAGCTGAGAAAGTCAAATCTCATTAAAGTCAAAGTCTTTTGTAATAAAAGTCAAAGTATTGTATTTGTTTGTTTCCTTGTTGTAATTAGTTGTAGGTATAAATAGTTTTCTTTTCTTTGTAATTAAAAGAGAACTTAATTGGAGCATTATTCAGTTGTATTTTAGAGAGAGAAATATCAGAGAGAAAGAGAGTTCGTTAGAGAGAGATTGTAGAGAGAGAAAGTGTAATCTTGAGATTGAAAGTGAAATCAAACAGGTAATTGATTCGTATTTGTATCTTGTTTGATTAATCTTGTTTAGAAACTAGATTCAGGGACATACACAAATCACAATTTACAGCTTGTTGCGGAATAAGATTAAGTAAAACCTAATCTAAACAAACTTAAGAAACACACAGATTTTTTGCACAAGAACTAGAGAATAAAGGTTGAAGAGATATAGAAAACAAGGGTTTCTATATTATGGTTCACGAAGAAAAGGATAGAAGGCCACACTCAGAGAGTCTCAACCTTTCTATTTATACCTTATGCATTAAATGCATGGCAGGGTACTTTACACGTGTCACCCTTTGGTTGGTTGCATGCCTTTGACTTTTGTTGACATGCTTTTGGCCAAATGGTGAACAGTGTAGTCTTCAGAGTTGTTGTACGATTTGTCGCAGAGGTATGTCTCTTCTGACATTTGTACTATGTGTGCAAGGATAATACAAAAGAAACTTAGAGCATAAGCTATGTGATCTTCAGTCGTTGAATATCTTTCCTTCATTGAGATAAAAGGAAGTTCAGTGATCGCTGAAAATTTTCTTCAGGTTTCTTCACGTGTTGCTGACTTATCTTGGTTTCACTGATATCTGCATCAGATCATAAGTAGATATGTCATTTTTTCAACAACTTTGTCTTCGATTCAACAGTGAACATCTTTGTCTCAAAACTTGTCTTCAGGGATTACGTCTAACTGATAACAGATAGATCATTAGTGATACTGAACATACTCAGTACTTATTTGCCGATGGTGAAACACTAATACATACAAATGCTAAACGTAATTTTCACTAAGTATTTCAAAGGGTCGCCATCAAATCACTGAGAGAGTTTGGATCAACATGTTCTTCTAAGTATTTGGGTAGATACAGACATAATCTATCTCTAAGGATGTTTGGTAACTTCTTCGTCTTCTTTTCTTTCCTTGTTGCTTCTGATGACACCTTCATCCTTTCGTTCTTATAATTCTGCATTTCATGCACCATGTTTCTCAATGGTTTTAAAACATTCAAAAAGTTGGATATGCATATCCAAGAATCAACCTTAATCCATAACCAAACATCAAAAAAAGTTGAACAAAAACCCCTAACTTTTACAAATTATACATCTAATTAAATGTCATGAGAAAATTGAGAATGACGAATGGAAGTTGCTTACACAAGACTGTTTGTGATGAGTTCACAACATCTTCTAATGGGCAAAAATAACTGCAAATTAGGAAGAATTACAACTTAATAATCATCGATTTTGAAATATGCATCGAATTTATGGACATTTATGCAACGATTAACTGAATCTGATTCATACCCAACTCAATTCACGACAACACTAAATAATTCTTCGAAATAAATTCTGCTAATGGATTGAATTTATTTGTTACTTTTTACTTTAATCTTTACAAAAAGAGACCCATAACCAGACTGAATCAAATCGAATGAATCTGATTAGAAAAAATGGATCTCTAATGCGAGAATCATGATGAATACGAAGAACATTACCTTAGCAAGAACGAAAGGATCTCTTAACTTGTTATCTTCTTCTTCGCTCCAACCCCTTTTTTCATGTCATTTTTGTCGATGCAAGGTGGCCTCTAAGGGTGCTCACGGGTTGGGTTGGTCGGGTTGAAGGCACTTGAACAACACAACCCAATGTTTGCGGAATCAAAAGTGTAACCCAACCCAAACCGTGTGGGTTGGGTTGGGTTGGTCGGGTTAGTCAGGTTTAAACTTTATTACACCATTTTATTATATAACTGATTTCGTTTAAAAAAACTAAAATCAAAATGGAAATATAAAAATAAGACTAATAAGAGAAGAGAAGAGTAAAAGAAGAGCATCCATTGCCTCTAGATTCTATCGGTGTTGAAGATTTTTGAAGACTTGAAGGTTAGATTTATACGATTTTAATCGGCGTGGTCTCGTAGACAGATCCAAACTACGACTAAGATAGGAAGACTTGAGATTTGGTAGAAAGAAGAGCCGCTAAAAGTCTAAAACCATAAATAAATAAAAAACATATAAGTTTTGGTCGGGTTGACGGGTTGGTCGGGTTACTTTAGGCCCAACCTGTTTCCAACCCAATAGATGCGGTTTGGGCAAAATTTGTATCGATTATGTATCGGGTTACCTCGGTTTGAATTTTTTACGTTTTTTCGGGTTGGGTTGGACGGGTTGGTCAGAAATTTGAGCACCCCTAGTGCCCTCACCATTTCATATTTCTCTTTTGACACTGTTTCTCTCTCTCTTGGGCTGCCATCACCATGTGCAGATTCAAGATTTCTGATGTGAAGAATGCCAATTCGCAGAAGCAATTTTATAGTTGCAATATGGGGGAGTTGGAACCCCCCTAAATGCCAAATTGAATTTTATCAGTAACCTCAATATTTGCAAACATTTGTATGACATGCTAAACACATACCTTGTTCTTTGCATCAATATTTCTTCACACCAGGCACCAACCTGTTTTTTTTTAATGAAACTCATTATATTCTGGGAGGAGGAGCATTGTCGATAGCTTTCTTCACTGAAAATAGATGTTCTTTCCCTTTCAACTGAAAATTATTCCTCAATTAGCAGGACACAAGATAATGAACTACAAAAAGTTGTATTGTAAAGTTAAAGCAAACCTGCTCAACTTCTACATCCTTGTTCCATACAATTTCCTCAATATTGGTTGTCAGAATACACGGAATCAGGAAATTAAAGATTCAGGAAAATACTTGACTTTGGTTGTAGCTTCATGACAGATTCAGGATAAGGTTTAATTTTGGTTATCAGGACTTGTAGCTTCATGGCAGAGATCCGTAGTCTTTGTTTTGTCCCTTGCCTTTTTCTTAAACACGATCGAAAAGGATAATACGAGAAACAACCATTTGGAAGCAACATTGACGATAAGCAGGACTTTCCCTTCATATATGCTGAGATCCACATCTTTTCCTCTGGAATCCTGCACTTTGAAATCGAATGAATGTGGATTGACGAAATTCAAAAATCTAATCGTTTGATGTTTGATGGTAATGGAGAAAAAAAGGGGTAAATAAATACCTTGACTATGAAATCATGAACCGATGATTTGTCATGGATAGATGAAGATGCACCTTTCTTTGAATTTTAAATGTATTTTGAAGAAGAAATGGATGATCGATCATTTCGGAGGATGAGAAGCCACCGATTTCATAGATTTCTTTTTTATTGAAGAACAACACCAACAAACTTAGACCTTTTAATTCGATTTATCAAACATATAGGTTGAAGTTTAACAATGAACACTTACTACCTTTCGCGTTCTCCATCATGTAATCGATTGGAATCCTTAGCCATGAGGTCTATAAGCGGCAACCTTTGAGGTCTATCAGCGGCAACCTTTTCTCCATATGGATCTTGTTGTAAGGAGACAATGTACTTGTTAGGTCCAATGATCACAGTTAATTTGATGTAAGAAAGATAACAAGAGAATTGGGAGGGAATTTATTTGTATTATTTACTAATCTAGAGAGAGCAGAATGATTCTCTCTCTAGAACACATAGTACACTTACATGACTACATTTTAGAATGAAAGTTAACTAAACAAACTACAAACAAATCCCTATATATACCCTCACACCCTTGTATACAAATAAGCCCAAACCTAATTACAAGGCCCAAATGCAAATACAAACATGATTTCTTTACAAAACTTCTAAATAGAACATTTTATGTTCTAACATTCTCCCCCTAAGTTTTGTAAAGGAATCATCCTCTTCAAGCTTCAGCTCTTCTCCCCCTTGATTTATTTAGAAAACTTATCATTGCTTAAACTTCAAAACAGCTCCGGCTCCCCCTTGAAAATAGCTCTTGTCCTTGAAGTTTCAACTTTAATACCAGATCTTATGTAGACAATAACCTCGACTCAGTGCACACAAAGACAACTTTTAACTCTTGTAAATCCAACACATTCGTTATGCCCACAAGAAATAAATGTGTAAATTATAACGTGACAACCAAAATGCATCTTCAGTTTATAACACCAAATTTGTCTTTGACCGAGAGTTGAATAGGAATTCATCTTAAGAACTTAATCTGATCAGCTTGCATGAGGAAACATCTTGTAGCAAACACTACAATGCAAGGGTTAGAAGAAAGACTCTGATATTTGTTCCACAACTGATGAAAGATGCTCATTTTCTAACTTCTTTTTAGAACACTGAATGAACGAACTCAGAACTCCTTTCTTCACGAATCAACTGGATGATTATAAGCACTCAAAATTCTGAATCACAACCAAAGAATCAGAACAATGATTGCAGTCACTCACACTTCTAATTGATCATGTCAGAAGAATGATCAAGAGAACTCAAAGGTCTAACATTGTAGAGAAGTACTTCAGACTGATGATTGCAGATGCTTAGGCTGCTAACCCAATCCAATCAGAGACTAAATCCAAACATCTAGTATCTGAAAATCTTGACTGGCATGAGCACTCGTGAAAATTTAGATCAGTTGCTAAAAATATGTGACCAACAGAAGATAAGAATGATGTCACATATGCATTACATGGAAAATCTTGGGAACAGATCAAACTTGTAGCAAAATGGGTTCAAAACAGTCACTTTTCACATAACATCAAAAACTTTTCGCATAACACACAATTCGCAGATCATAAATCTTTTAAGGGCACAATTCTCATGAGGCTTTAGCCGAAATTCCAACAATTCGCATAGGCTTGCGTGCGAATTCTTACATTTCGCATACGCCTATGTGCGAATTCCTCGCAATTCGCATATAACTATAAGCGAATTCTTCGCATTTCGCATACAACACCATGCGAATTCTGAACTTCTCGCATATCTCTTTCAAGCGAATTCTATACTTAGACAAAAATTTATCCTGGAAGCCACTTCTCGCATATAACATCATGCGAATTCTTGACATTTCGCATCAAGTGACTTGCGAATTCTTCACAATTCACACACAACATAGGCACATTAGCATGCAAATTCTTCACTTTTCGCATAAGGCTACTTGCGAATTCCTGACTTAGAAAAATTGTTGTGTCCAAGGATGTTTCATCATGCGAATTCCTCAATGATTTATCATACGAATTCTTCATGCGAGTTCTTCAAAAATCATGCGAATTCTGTAGATCTACGATAGTTTTCGATTTTAAAAATCAAAAATCTTCAAATTCTCCTTCAATTCTTCGAATTTGAGTCTGAAAATTTGTATGCATGCTCGAAATCAACATTAGAGCACTTTTGTAGTTGATGATCTTGTCTGGAAAGCACTCTAAAATGAAATTTGATCTCAACACAGTGATATAACATTTTTCGAACCAAAATTCTCAAATTCGACCAATTAATCCAAATTGATTGAAATTAAACAATGTAATTAATTCACTGTAGATCGACTATGTCCTCTGAATCAATTTTGCTTCAAAGCTCGACCAATTAAGCACCAAATCACATAAATCAAAGATTCTCATAATTGTTCATGCGAACGTCACTGTTCCATAAAAAAACTATGATCTTGATCGTTTTCGATGAAAATTTCTTTGATTAGGCTCTGATACCACTTGTTAGGTTCAATTATCACAGTTAATTTGATGTAAGAAAGATAACAAGAGGATTGGGAGGGAATTTATTTGTATTATTTACTAATCTAGAGAGAGCAGAATGTTTGTCTCTCTAGAACACATAGTACACTTATACGACTACATTTTAGAATGAAAGTTAACTAAACAAACTACAAACAAATCCCTATATATACCCTCACACCCTTGTATACAAATAAGCCCAAACCCAATTACAAGCCCCAAATACAAATACAAACATGATTTCTTTACAAAACTTCTAAATAGAACATTTTATGTTCTAACAAACCTCAATCCTTGTCAGGAGATATGTAGTTACAGAAAGGATGAAGGAATAGATAACTTAGGCCGCGAAATGGTGAGAGGGCGAGAAGTTAGCCAGAGTCGTGGAATTGATAGAAGGGATAGGGTGTGCAAAACCCGACCGCACCCGAAAACCCCGAAAAACCGACCCCAAAAAAACCTGAACAATCCGACCCTAACCACCCGATCATACTTGAAGTCCGAAGTCCGAATTTAATGTAACACCCCGGATTTTCGTTATGTAATCGTGGTATTCTTGTTTGTATTTCGTTGTCGTTAGCACCGCGTTTGGTTTGAAGTTTGAGTTTGAATTTTGGTGGTTTTGGGCAAACCAGAGTGAGCTACGCGAGTTGCACCGCAACTTGAGGTCGCGACACAACCCGCGGAACCCTCTGTTTGTTTTGGGTTTTAAGGAAGCGGGCGAGTTACGCCGCGACTAGAGGTCGCGACATAACCCGCGAAACACCCTAGCCGACTTAAGGGTTGTTTTCAGCCTAAATATCTTGAAAGTCAAATATCTCAAATCTCTCTCTCTCTCTCTCTTTCTTCAACCATTTCTTGTTTGGTTAGCTTCAATCTTCCATATCTTGCTAGTATTAAGTGCTTCAAGCAAGGGTTCGGTATAGAAAGCTTCATCTTCTCAAGGGGGTCGATATCTGGTTTTTCGGGTTTTCATCTAAAACCTATTTGGTGAGTTCCTACTACCTTTTTCTAAACTTTATACATATCAAAAGTTACATTTTGAACTCCTATATATCTCCATGGTTTTGGATCTAAGTTTACTACATTTTTGACATAACTTGAGTTTTGGGAGATTTTAGGGTTCCCGATCGTTTTCAACTAAAATGATGGGTTCCATCTTATTTGAAGTAAAATGATGTTTTACTTGCACATTTATGTGGGTTACTTGAGAGAATGTTTAAAATTCATTTTTATGATTTTCATTCTTACCAACAGTTAAACTTGAAGGAAAACATTTTGTTTATAAAATGTTTTTAAACCATATGACTATCTATGGTTGGTCATATATGTTATTGTGACAAGTCTGTACCATTACTAATGGATCCCTAGGTTTTAAGTCGGCTTTTATTATTGGGATGTCTATTCCCCTTTTTGTAGCTATGGATGCATTTGACCCTCGGGGGCCTTTGGTACGATCATGTGAGATCGGTTACTAGCCATGGGTTATAATGTAGTCCCAATAAACGAGTATGACTTGGTTTCCTCGGGGTCCCTCCCTCACATCTTAGTACGGACTTTGTTGTTCGTGGCCATGGATTCCAAGTATTTAGCTCACAACTCGGATTGTGGCCTACTTTTGTGTTCCGCCGCAATCCTTGGTAAATCGGGTATCCCCCGTCATCGCAAGATGAATTTTCGGACCGATCAGTCCTTATGTGGAAAGATTTGTTTTGTAAAGCGAAACTTATTGAAAAGATTTCTTTTTGATATAATTGTTTATATCTCTTGAAATTATAAACTGTATGTTCTCACTAGGCTTTAAGTCTAACACTTTTTCTCAAATGATGTGTATAACAGGTTCCCATTAGCGGTAGGTTGCCAAGGGTTTGAGTGACGAGCTTGGTCTCGGGGGCTTTTGAGATGACTAGTATTTGATGTTGGGCAAATGTTTAAGTCCCATTCTTTTGGTGATGTTGGATTAGCAACCGATGTAATCTAGATAGTTTATGTTTAGATTAGTTTGTTGTTGAATTCCATATCCGTATGCAGGTTTTTGTAAAGGATTAGTACATTTCCCCTTTTTGGGAGGTTTATAACAAATTCAGATGTCTTCTTGCCCAGTTTCCGTTTTTCAAATTTGCAATGAATTTTAGGGCGTTACATTTAAGGACAGATATATCGGTTCGGGTAGGGTCTTAATATATGTCATCCGACACCCGATCCAACTCGAAACCCGAAAACTATTTACTAAATATAAATACTATTTTTTATTATTTTTCCTAAAACCTAATCGTATCTACTTTTGTCGCCTCTCGATCTCTCAATTCTCACTGTTGGTTCCTCAATCCTCATGCCTGCTTTAATCTTTAATGTTCAAGGTTTCAAGCATGAAGCATGCTCTACGAAAGTTTTGTTTGAGACTTTGAGTCGTTATAATTTTATAAACATATAATTATTAATAGTAAGATATGTTAGTTAGACTTTTTCCCAAATTTTGTTAATTTAAAAAACTGTAAAGTTTAGATGTTTGAACGTTCAGTTTCTCTTTCTTTTTTTGCTGCACAGTTACATAAGACGTGAGTTCTAAAATTTTGAAGGAAAAGTAAAAAATAAAATATTGGATTTACCCGAAACCCGATCTGATCCAATCCGAAACCCGACTAGGCCCGACATTGAAAACCCAATTTCCCTAATTGCAATATCGGGGCCTAAATAGCCTACCCGAAACCTGATCGGGTTTTTCATTTTCCCACCCGACCCGACCCATGCTTACCATAATGAATTTATAAACGGTCTAGATAAAATCTCGTATTAATTTAACGACTCAGATCAAATCAAAAAACAGTTGACTCAAAAACTGAAAAACAAGACGTTAAAAAAGTAATTAAAAAAATGTAATGGAGTTGGGCAAATCAGCCAACACACGATGGGGATGAACCAGTGGTGTTTCGCTGGTGGTCAGTTGGTCCCGGTGCCCAACAACTTGTACATTTTTTCTCTTGTACGCTATAACAACTTGTACATTTTTCGTCATGAGTTTTACATTCTTCGCTGGCCGACCTCAATTATATCACCATTTTCATAAAAATCTTGCAGAGACAGATCGAAATTGGCGCCCCTTTTCTCCTCCACTGTTCTCTCTCTCGCATCTCTCTAGATTTCAAATCTTGTTTGGTACAGGTATTTCGCCATGTCTTTACGTAGAAGAACTTTGCTCAAAGTCATCGTTCTTGGCGACAGTGGGTATGTATGTTGATGTTTGATTTAGGGTTCGATTTGAAGCTCGATTTTGTTTTCTTGATATGACTTTGATTTTTTATGTGATGTGCTTTCAGGGTTGGTAAGACGTCATTGATGAATCAGTATCCTAGTAACTTTTGTGTATTATCTTTACTCTATCGTGTGATTTCTGTTACTTTTTCAGTTGTTTATACAGTTGGGTATCTGAATCTGCTTATGTAGTTGAAGTTTTGAATCTCTATGTGTATGTTTTTTTTTTGAAGGAATTGGTGCCGAGTTACTTTTCCTTTCTTATTTTATTTCCAAATTATTGCTTTATTTGTTGAACGGAATATCTTGCTTTACTAAAATGTAGTTTTAGAAGGTAGGGCTTAAAGAGGTGGGGAAGTTCTCACTCCCATGAAAGTTGGATTTTTTTTTATGGTGACGTGTTATGCTAAAATTGCAGTGATGCCTCTTTTTTGGACAACTTTACAGGTTACAGATACTTATTTGTTCATCGTATTTTTACAACTTCTTAATGCCATTGATTTTGGTTGAGAAGATTGTCATAGTTGTCACTAATAGAGGATGTTTTAGACATTGGTTAACACTCATAACAAGTTTTTGCATCATGTATTTTGTCAAATCAACTCAAGTTTTATCAAATGGTGGGAGTACATTCTTTCTGTTGTCTGTCAGCTTTAAATGTGGATTACCAAGCATCAACTAGGGGTGCCAAAGATCTCTTGGATGCCAAGTTCGTTAGTATAGAATGGTACCAAAGAACCAATTAAAATATTGTATTAGTTAGTAGTTGCACCCTCCAAACCAAGTTATGTTACTTTTTGATAGAAGGGTCTACTTTCTCTGCAACTACACTGAGCTTTAAACTTCATAACAAATAGCGCAATTAGAAAAATGACTATATTCAATTTGTAACAAATCTGTTTAAAGTTTAAATTTGAAAACCAAGGACGTGCATTTGTCCTTTTATGTGGAATGACAGTGCTTTTAAGTATTAACCTACAGGGATGACAGTGCTGAACCTGTTGCTCTCCTACAACCCAAGGATACAGTTTGCCCAAGTCTTCTCCAAGTTTGTCCATGTTCTTGGACTCCATAACCTATTGGGTGGAACTGCAAATACTTGGCAATCTGTTTATTTTCTTTCTTCTTCTTCCTTCAGTTATATGATTATCCTTGATGACCAGGCATTGGAAATTGCTGGATAATAATGTTGTACACGTACATGTATTGGTTATTGTTATTTTTTTAACTGCTTTTAAGATATGTACATAAGAAATTCAGTCAGCAATATAAAGCTACAATTGGAGCTGATTTTGTCACCAAAGAACTGCAGATAGATGACAGGCTTGTCACTTTACAAGTGAGTTTTGGTTCCTGTGCAACTTATTAATATTTATCCTCTTATGTGATTCTAGTTGATCATTATAGGCATGATTTTGTTGACGGATCATGAAATTTCATTTGCAAGATATGGGACACTGCTGGACAGGAGAGGTTTCAAAGTCTTGGTGTTGCATTTTATCGTGGAGCAGATTGCTGTGTTCTTGTGTATGATGTAAATGTGATGCGATCTTTTGACACGCTCGACACCTGGCATGAGGAATTTCTCAAGCAGGTATGTATGTGATTTTGTATTACTATTAGTATCGGTTTTTTTCATGAACCTTTCTTAGGTGATAACTGTTTACCTGAACTGTGAGTTTGTATATTGCATTCAACACTATCCTGCTATTCTTCAATGTCCTTTGTGGGCTATGCTGTTTTGGTGCCGAGTCATCAAGTGTACTACGAAGTCTACAATATGAACCTGTTATACTTGATGTTTGAAGTCCTATATGTCAAGAAAGCCACGTTGCAATTGGTCAATTTTTCTTGGTAACTATTGTCTCCGACCATTGGCCAATTGGGTCCATTGGGTTTGAATTACAATTCGTCTATGGCAACCCATTAAGCATGAAACTACTAGACAACATCAACATGTTAAGTTTGAAAGGCAATCCATTAAATTGGGATTTGACAACATATGATCTTTTGGAATTCGGTAGTGTTACTCTTCAAAGAAATTTGTGCTCAATAAACAAAAAGATATCTACAATGAGCTTTGACTGGTTGGTAGTGATTATTGGGAGTGTTTAGATGTTTCAGTCTATGTCTTATTTACCACTTAATGGGTGCATAAACTAAGAACTCTAGATGGTAAATTTTCAGTTTTTCTACAAAACTTAAATTATACTTTATAGTGGACAATGTGTGTTTCTGAAACCATAATACTGGCTTATGCGTGCCAAATGTTTATTAAGCACCTTACTTGTAGGAATATATATATATATATATATATATATAGGGGATTAATCAAATGAGAACTCGGTAATTTGTGGGAACTGTGAGATCCAATGTAAGCCACCTGCCACTCATTTAAGATAATTAATGCTATTTACAAAAATAAAATAAAGGGTAAATTAGTAATATTGATTTTATTTTGACAACTCATAAAAAACATTTAATTAATTTTTTTAAACACATTTAATTATAATATTTATTCCATTGTTATAGGAAATCTATCCCCATTACGTGTTTCACCTTCTTTCCACTTCCCCCAAACCCTAATGAATCCTCATTAATTAGTTGCCACCTACATCGAGAACATTAACTTGCATCACCACCCAATACTACAGTTCCAGGTAACACCATCAACGCATGTTCCGGATCCGATGACCTCCCCCACCATCCTCGATGTAGCACCATCAACGCCGGTTTCAAGCCCAACATCCTTTCCCTACCCCCTTTCACCGGCAACCCTCTTGTCACGTATTCTTTTGTCCGATTCAAAATCTATATATTTATTCGTTGCAAACGAAGCCCCTTCCACCGTCCATCTCTTCTCAAACGGAGCCCTTTGCCACTGGTGGAGTTTCCAGGCCAGATATTGAATCGGTAGCGAGGGATGGAGGCTTGCATCATATTCTATTATGCGTCTTCTTGTATTATGTATTTTAGGTTTGATTTAGGGCTAAATTTTGATTTAGAGTTTAGATTTGATTTGGGTTTTGGATTTTAGGATTTAATTTAGGGGTTTGTGATAGGTTCCAATCAAAGCTTAAAGAAAAGATAGTGTTATGCGTGGGGCGAGAACCAAGGTTCTAAATGGCGTGAGGCGTGGCATGGCGGCGAGGTCAAGCCTCAAGCCTTACGAGTTATGGCGAGGCCATGGCGTTTTCCAAGGCGTGGCTTAAGGCGGTAAATCTGTATATAATTTATATATATGTGTATGTGTGTTTTTATCGGTGTCTTGAACAATAATGAACGAGTTATTAACAATTTAAATTCATATAAAACGATAAACAAAAACTTTCTAAGCTATAAACGATCCTAATGGGTAAATTCCAATCGAATTTCGAAGTACACAAATTCGAAGTTGTAACGCCATAACGCGCCATGGCGGGCCATGGCATGCCATGGCGCGCCATAACAAGCTCGACGCCTTATCTCAATGCCAAGGCGTAACGCCATAACGCGCGATGGCGGGCCATGGCGCGCCATAACGAGCTCGACGCCTTATCTCGACGCCAAGGGGTAAAATGTGGCGGCAATGCCACGCCTCGACGCCATGGCGCGTTTTTTAGAACCTTGGCGAGAACTAAACCACAAGTTTTTTAATTCAATAATCTCCTCGTCTATTACATTTGCAGCGATATATATATATATATATATATATATATATATATAAGAAGCAAAAACAACGGTTCCTAAAAAGTAGACCACATCCCCTATAGGCACCAGAGATGGTGGTAGAAAAATAGCCATGACTTTTATATTTGACTAAGTCCTAAATCTATACGGACACGATTACTTGGCTTATCATTACCCCCTTTTGTGGAAGAACTTTGTCCTCAAGGTTCCTCAGCTTTTTCCTCATTGTAGTCATCTGGGTCGGTAACCCCACAAGTCTCGACCATTTCAAATAGCATGAGTTGTGATCCTTTGACATTTATGACCAGGAGTGAACTTGTCATTGCAATTGAAACAAAGGCCAAAAGCTCGTCGTTGCATCTCATCCCACGTGAGCCTCTTTATGGGGCAACCGATTTGGGTTTCGGCGGTGACGGAGCAGTGAGAGTTGAACAGGTAGATTGTCTTGTGTCTTGCTGTTGACACACAAGTTGTTCATCTTTTATTCGTGCAAGGTTGATAGCTTCCTTCAACGATTTAGGTTTAAACATTCGAATGCCATAAGCTATTTCCGACTTCAGGCCTCCCATGAATGTCCTTACTAATGCCTTTGACGTCCATCCTTGAACCCGATTGCCCAACTTCTCAAATTCCTTTTGGTATTCCGGTAGGGAGCCAATTTGTTTTACTCGCGATAAAGCTTCATCAAAGTCTTCGCATTAGGTAGGAGCAAACCTTACCGACAACTCGTCTTGAAAAACTTCCCATGTAACTCCTTTACCATCTTCTCCGAAAGGCACGCCACAACCATTGCCACCATTGATTAGCCTCCCCTTCAAGATGGAAAGAGGCTGATAGCAATAATACACACGTGTAAAATGTGGCACAATAATGGCGCAAGTATACACCAAATATTGCGTTCGCTTTTCAAGTAATATAATGGTAAGGACCAAAATATCGTATCCACGAAGATTGGACTACTAAGATTTAGAGATTTCTACGAACTTCCGGTGCAAAGTTTAGAGTTTTATAAAATTGATTGATTTATAGTGAAATATTAAAGATTTAATTTAACAAGATAATAAAAAGTGAGTATGGGTGTAAGTTTTCCCCGAGAGTATTTTAATAAATTAAATGGTTTTCAAAACCGGTCACAATGTGACCCTACACGATTTCCTCCTCTCGAAGCTACGTTGTATAGGTTGCGATTACGGTTTTATTATAAAGTATCTGCAAGTGCTAACTTTCGATTTACTAATCTCACTAAGTAGATCTCGAAGATCTTAGCCCCGCTAGTGTGGAGAGATGCACATATCTCTATGACACACCAACTCGACCGACATCTGGACCTTAGTTCGATTATGCAAAAATCCATATCTCTATGCGATTATTGAAGATTTTCTTAAACCTCCTTGTATCACCTAAGCCGTATTCGGATCCACCCCTCTTGAGGTTGAAGATCTAATATTAACACACACAAGTGATCGGCTTGTCCGCGTTGAGATGAAGCTTCAACTTGGATGACCAAACCGAGAAGTTAGCCACATGCGGTAACACCAAGTGTTACATTTTAACCTCTCGGGTTTGGCTTACACTCGCATCCAAAGGGGGGTTTAGCTACTCATCATAATTAAAGACATAATGAAAGAAAAGAAAGACGTAAACTGAAATTGCATTAAACGTAAACGTACCACCGTGGGCACAAGTTCACCACAGTGGTGGACAGAAAGTAAACTTGCAAGAACTAAAATTACAAGAAGCTAAAATGAAATGCAAAGACTAAATGCTCTACTAAGATGAATATTCAGATTGTTGGATGATCCCATATGCCAAGCCAAGCTCCCTTTATATAGTGGAAGAGGAGAGAAGATTTGAAAGAGACTTGAGAGGATGAAAGGGACCTCTCATTCCATGGCTTTTTCCATACTTTTGTCTTCTTATGCTTTGTCTTCTTTGCCTCTCCTTTTGTGAAAACTTCAGAGTTGACTCCAGCTGCATGCTTTAAATTTCACCATTTTGGGCACAAAAATCTGCAGAAAATATTTATGGGTGCAGTTGCCCACCACAGTGGTGACACTGTGGCCACAATGGTATACCAAAATCAAGATTTTTGATCATTTAAGCTATTTCATATATTTGGAACAATTTAGACCAAAAGGATTAAAAAGGCTCAAATGGGTACGGAAAAGGGTGAAATGGGTTTTTAAAAATAGACAAATAACTCTAAAATTTGAGGGATATCAAAGTCCAACCACACTTTCTGTGGCTCCGACGTCTTTTGGAACTCAAAAATTGCTCCACCTTTGCCAACCATTCTGTAGAATCGTCTCCAGAAAAGCAAGGGAACTCCAAATTAGACATTTTCGATGAGAACAATGGCCTTCCTCCGTCAGTATCTTCTAGGTTAGTGTCTTTGTTATAGCGGGAACGATTGTTATCATTCTTGTTCGCGTTTTTTTTTTGAGAGAGCACAACATCGGCTAGCCTTGGATGGTTTCATCCATCTGGTGAAGTTTGTCGGCCACACCCAACTCCAAATAGTCTTGAACTCCTCCTTGACCCGCCTCCAAAATTTTCAATTCTCTCCTTGTTGGTTGTCGTGAAAGACAAGGTCTGATACCAATGATAGGTCCCAATCAAAGCTTAAAGAAAAGATAGTGTTCTGCTTGGGACGAGAATTAAACCACAGGTTTTTTAATTCAATAATCTTCTAGTTTTACCTTTAATTTATTAATTTTCTAATTTTACCTTTAATTTATGGTTGAGATTGGATCCCACAGATCTCACAAGATACTGAGTTCTTCCTTAAATGGCCCCCTATATATATATTTCAATATGTACCTTCTTTTGCAGTTCATTTCATCAAAGCTAATCAAACTTCATGTGTAACTGATTCCGTTCTTGAGAACTCTCTTGCTTGTGTTGCAAAGCAACAATTTTTGACCATTGGATTATGGAAGACTGAATTCTACAACTTTTATGTTAATTTAAACTAAAGGAAAAGCATCATGTTCATACTAGAGGATTGGTGTCATAGGTCAGTAAGGAGGCTAATATCACTGTTTACTTAATTAGAATGGGAAATGACAAGTGAAAGTCAAGCCTACCATCAGCTCCATTCTATCTTATAAGATAGAGAGAATGACAAAGAAATTCAATGAGCTTCACCTTCCAACCCATTACCCTATGAAACAAGAAACTTGGATATTCCTCATTAATTTTGCTAATTCGGTATTGTTGACATGGAACACAGAAATGACAAAGAAATTCATTGAACTTCCACTTTGCCCCATTAAACCCTCAAACGGCTTTCTAGCTCAGTGCTTACCACCTAAAAGCACTGAACAATGCTTTATCATGTAACTTTCTTGGTGAAGAGAGAGACAGGGATCCCGTTAATGGATGTCAAAGACTAGTGGGTTTTCCTTGAATGACTTTAATGAGAGTGAAGCTACTTTTTGGGGTTAGAGATGTGAAATATGTTGCAAATGCGCTTGATCAACTCTGATGGAAGGTAAGAGAGGCTTGTGCTGAAAACATTCAATCAATGCTAATTCTTTGTAGTGTTTTCAGGCAAATCCACCAGACCCCAGTACTTTTCCTTTCATATTGCTTGGCAACAAAATTGATATAGATGGTGGAAATAGCCGAGTGGTAAGGTTTTACTGTATTAATTCTATTTTCATCTTTTGATGCTTCTTGCAATTTACTGAAAGTATCTGAATTTAGGTTTCTGAGAAGAAGGCAAGGGAATGGTGTGCTGCAAAAGGGAATATACCTTACTTTGAGACATCTGCAAAGGAAGACCATAATGTGGATGCTGCATTCTTGTCTATCGCCAGAACTGCGATGGCAAACGAGCATGAGCAGGATATGTAAGTGCAATACATATTTACAGTTACTGCCTGTTTCTATTGTCTATGTTATCAGATTTGGTGATGCATATGTTATTACATTTAACACTATCACATTGGTCAAGACAAGTCTGGTTGATTCTTCAGTCGTGTAGGTTGGGAACAGTGGGCTTTATGGTTTATGAAGTGCTTTGGGTTTTTTTTTTCCTTTTAATTACAAGTGTTAGAGCTAGAAGCTATGATCTACAGTATAGCAGAACTATGAAAAAGAATGTGATAGAAAGTTACAACTTACAACTTAGAATGGCAGCCTTTGAATATCAACCTTGTAAAATTGGGAGCCATACTAAATTCTTGAAACCGTAGCATACATTAATTGGAAAAAAATTGTAAAAGGGAACGGGTTGTGAAGATGTTTCTACCAAACTGTGCCAAGTGCACAAATTTTGGTGTCATGTTCTGTGCCAATGCATATCATTATGTTGTAAGTCGATATAATATATATATATATATATATATATATATAGGGTTGGATTCCGATGAGAAGTTGAGTTAACGGTGAGAAGCGTGAGAAGTGGTTATCGACCGTTGGATGAGAAATGGACGCACATAGGATGAGATGCACCAGATCAATTCCCTTCTAAGCCGCAATTCATGGGAGGGCTTGATATTAAAAGAGATCAACGGTTCCAATCCACTTCTCACGCTTCTCACCGTTAGCTCAACTTCTCACACGATCCTTCGCCTATATATATTTATATATATATGTATATATATGCATGGGGTCCGTTTCATTTACAAACCATCTAATTTTAACAAACTATACAAACCATTATATTAGGAAACAATAGAGATATTTATGAACAATTATCATGATTCATTAATTATGATTGAGATATATATGGAAGATGATAAGTTTCATTCATTATGATCATAACTTTAGATTAGGAAACAAAATAAAATCAGATATTTATTAGACTACATGAACGCCTAAGATTGGTTTGTATAGTTTGTTAGAATTGGATGGTTTGTAAATGAAACGTCCCCTGCATGGATATATATATATATATATATATATTTGTATTCTTTTTCTGTCAGTTAACAATTTGTAGACCCATTTTGTTTGCAAAACACAATTTTTTATTTGGTGGCGGTCTGTTGGTATTGAGCTTGGAATGATGTGGGTTGTGACATGCCTGTTTGATGAATAACATAGTCTTAAGCACAAACGTTACCTGGTTAAATAAATTGACAGAACATGTTTTATCTGTGCTTCTTATGTGATTGACATGGAGTTATGTGATTTTGAGGCAAAGTTTCTAATGATTTTGTTCATTGAAGTTTATTGTTGAAAATGGTTTGTAAACCATGTAAAATCTAAGGTGAAGAACTGATCTTCTTCTAACCAACTTATCCTTTACAAGATGACTTCTAGGTTGAAAGGTTTTAGTAAAGGCACATATAACCATTGTCATCATTGGCACTGACGTACTTGCTGTGTGCGGTAATTATTTACTTATAAAATGTCACTAAGCATCTGCTATTGCGATTTATAATGTCTTCAAATGGCAAATGAATACCTAACCATATGGAAGCAACAGAAAAAAGTATAGTGTGGAGCCTTCAAATGGGTCCTGCACCTCCATCACCATCTCCAATTTTGCATATAAGCTGCATGTTTTTCTTCAAGCTGTATTATTCCCATGACATGTATAATGTTCTAAGCTTTTACTCAATCCTGACCATCTGCCAAAATTATTTCACTGCCCACTGTTATATATCCAACAATATTATGTCTTTTAACTTCAAAGTAATATTTATAGGGGTTTCTGTTATACCCTCGGTAGTTCCGGAGGTCAACTGGTCAAAGTTGGTAAGCGGGATAGGAGAGTCGGTTACTTGCTTAAGTAGTATAAATAAAGTGGGTGAGAGGGGGAAAGGCATCGATTAGTTTTTTGTGTTTGTTTTGGGCATTGGGCCTGTGGGAGAGAACTTGGCCTCCCGAAAGCCAAGAAACCTATCCGTAATCATCCGTTTTCTTCTGTACAACTTCTTTGGTAACAATCGATTTACTGTGAATGCTTTGACTTCACTGTTAATTTCCGGTGTATATCAGTTTCATGTCTTAGAAAGCAATCAACATTCGTTTTGTTACTCTTCCCCAAGAGAGCTGCAAAAACTTTTCCTTTTTGTGATGTCCCACGAATTGCAAATTTTCATTTTGGGGAAACGTTCAGGTTAAACTATTCATAGGTACAACCAGCTGTGTTCATTTTGGTCGATAGTATTTGTTGGTATATAGTCTTTTGGACATTAGCTATAGTAGTAAAACCCCGTAACTAATTTATAAGCCAAAGATACTATCATGATCAATCAAACAAGTATGGATTCGGCTCCAACTAAAACATCCCAAGGAAAATAAGAAATCTCATAGTTATAGCGAAACCACTTATTACAAATATTAAATCATAAAGGCAATATCAACGTTAAGTGTTTCAAGTGTTTAAAAGATTATTCTCATTTAGAGATCAAATCGGCAGCTTCCCCTTACCTTTACTCGTATCCCTTGCCAAGGAATGCCCTGAAAACATTTGTTTAGAAAATACGGGTTAGTGAGTTCCTTGAAATAAATATGCATCACAATGAGCGAATTATCACATAATATCACAATTTTATGCACTTAAGCAGTCAATGCTCCCCAGATTAGCTAGCCACAACAGTCGCATACATTAATTCCAAAAGCGGACAACCATCCCGACATGATCGTAATCATTGCCGGTGATGTATCTCCGTGAAACGAATTCATGAAATGACATTCCTTTCCATGTGTACCATCAGTCTCACTGACATTCAACACTCCTGCTATGTAAGCTAATCCCCAATGAACCCCATATGCATTCCACATAAGAAAATAATGAAAGTTCAACAAATCGAAGTACTCAAGTTTAAGATCGTGTGAAATCAAAAAAACATATTGAAATTATAAGGATTTCATTTTCAAAACAAGTGTTAGGAAACTCACCTGAGCTCCCCTCTTAGGCTATAACGAACTCAAGACGGTGAATAGATTAAGTAACCTGGACAAGTTAATAATATGGAAATATAAGCATCAAATGTTGACCTTCGAGATCCCAAAATTAAGTCGTTAAAATAGGTCTAATCGACTCTCCAAACAGAACTTTAGAGGCTTTCAGAACAGTTGTAAACGACCCTCTAAACAGGTCCTAAATGCTTTCCTAAACAACTCTAAACAGCCCCCCTAGGTTTCCTACACAGCCTCTAAACATGGCCCAATCAGTCTGGAAACGACATCCAAACAGCCCCTAGCAACTGCCACTCTATAACAGCATTATCGGGACTGCTGTTTCTGATTCTGCACCCAATTAACAGCCTTTTAGCCGCTGTTTCTGGGGCTGCACTATTGCTGAACTTGGTTCTGCACCATACGGCTGCTAAATCACTCCAAAACTGGACCGAGACTGCCCTTCCCAATGATAAAATTGGCTGCTTTTGATGATGTGAAATTGGGTCTCACGGCCAACTACTTTCCAGCATTTGACACCACTCACAATACCCACCAAGCCACAATAGCCATTAGCCCCCAAGGAATTCTAGGTACACGATAAGGAATTATCAAAACATTTCCCCACTACCAAATCTACTTTCCTACCAAGTTGCCATCCACAAAACCATCCTTAATAGAGTTCTCGAACCCACTCAGATAGTCAGATGGCAACTCATGGTTCGGCCAACAGATGGCAACAACCATTTAATGGGTACGATTCATGAGATGAGGGATGAACCAACCATTAATCCATAAATAAGCCACTGATTTAAAAACAAATCCCAAATTACTTACCTATTTACTTAGCCGCAGGTTTCACCACCAGGAAGAGGAAACAGTGATCGATCTCTTAGGGGTTCTCCCAAACTATTCCAAAACAAATCCAATACTAGATCAAACTTTTCCCTTGTACAATAACCTTAAGAACATAATGCACAAGATTAACATACCTTACTCATTCGACGATCGATCGACATACGACTCTCCAAATCGATTTCTTCATACAGCTTCAAACTCCCCAAAACACCTACTACCCCTTTCTACTAGACTTATCTGGAAAGAAAGAAGGAAATAAGCCTACCCCTAAACCCTTATTCCTAATTAACACAACCAATCCCTTAAGAAAGTTAGTGGCTACTTCATATAATATAAAAGGACGATGGAATGAGCACCAACAATATTCTATAAATCTGTTACAACTTTCGACCGTTCTCCATATCAGTCCTTTTAACTTTTAAAGTCTCAAAACTTATCCCCAAATTTATAACATTCTCCGATACATGACTAAGAACAACTAGGGGTATTACAATAGTCATGTACATCTGTTAATTTGCATGTGATTGCAATTCTTGTGGGAAGAGAGTATGTTTGTGTGTGTTACTATGTTTGTTTTATGACGAAAGTTTGGCCATGAATGTTTGTTATATTGTCGTTTCAATTATTTTCATATGAACCTGGATCCCATATATTTTAGGCGAAAAAATTAGGGGCATTCTTTCTAACATCCTAACTGTTGATCAGGTATTAATGTTGTAGATTTGCCTGATCATCGAACTTGCATTAGTTAAGTCATTTTTTGTTTGGTCATAAGTTGGTTATGACAATAACCACATGAAATAATGACTTCAATTATAACCCATCTTAAAACATCCAAGAGTGCCTTTAATTGCTAGGATTAAACTATCCTTAGGGGACGTTTGGTTTGATGGAATGGTTTAGAGGGATTTGGATTTCGTGGAAGGATTTGGAATTGGAGGGATTTGGATTTCGTGAAAGGATTTGGAATTGGAGGGATTGGGATTTGTATTTGAAAGGATTTGGAATGTTTGGTTTTTAGGATTTGAAATGGAATTGAATTCCATTTTTTATAAATAATTGTAAAAACAAATTACAAATAATTTTAAAAGTAATTAAATTACCTTATTGTTAATTGATTATCGGAAAACATACGTTTGTAACATATTTTAAAACATTATTATATGCAAATGCTTTGAAATCCCTTGAAATCCCAACCACCTCCACAGGATTTCAAAATCCCATGTTTGTGGGATTTCAAAGAAATCTCCGAGCAATCCTGCAAACCAAACACAGGATTGGAATGGATTTGAATTCCAAATCCCCCCAAATCCTTTCCATTCCTGCAAACCAAACAAACCAAACAGGACCTTTGAATTTACTCCCAACTCTAGAAGATCCAGTAAAATAGAAAAATAAGAAGAGAATTGGAAATTAGGGGTGGTAAGAAGAAAATACTTGGAGGAACATATGAAAACGAGTATGATGACATCTATCTATTTAAACGCGAATGTCTTGTTATCTGGTTGATAGAGATGATAGGAGGAAAGCATGTGGCTCATATGCTTTTGGTATGACCTGGGGCATTTGCATATGGTGAGTTTATTTAACTTCATCGTCTACAGTTTGGGGTAAGTTTATGTATAAATGTGAATTAGGATTATTACAATTCCTCTCTATGGCCATTTTGTTGTCAAAGACAACTACATTCTGTAGATATCGGTTTTGAAAAGTGATGATACAAAACCATTTCTCAGCTTGCTATGCTGCTACATGTATTTGGCATTGCCCATAAATTTGAAAAAATTACTAGCATTTGCTTTCACAGGTGAAACTATAAAAATAAACTCGTAGGAGTTCCCATATGCTTACTATTCTACTATCAATGCTATTTTAACCTCGACACCGTTACAGTGTAAACTTTTGAAATCAAAAGTTAGATTTAGATCCTGTATCACTTTGAAACTTGGAATCTAATTAACAAAAATGTAGTACTAGTTTGGTAAGATGCATAACAACCTCCAAAATTTACCATAACTTTTACTTTAATTGAATAATGATGTGATAAATTCACTTTCTTTTTGTGATGACAGCTCTCTTAAAAAAAACAAAACTGATGAATACGATGCTAACTTTGAATATTGTTATATATTCACTCAAAATAACTACTTTAACCTATTATGATTAAATTTTTTTACTTGAGCTATAATTTTAATTATTAATTTAAAGTTTTTGATGCCACCCTCTATAATGTAGATATGTCTCTGGGTTGAGGTTTTAACTCAAATATCACCTAGGGGGTGCTTGGTTCGCTAGAATGGAATGGAATTGGAGTGGTGAAATCCTGTGACTAAATTCCATTTCATCATTTTGTTTACTTTAAGGGGTGAAATGGAATGTATCAAATAGATTTGAAATCCATAAATCAAGGGATCCTTCATTCCTTCCATGTACCCAAGGATGTGGATATCAATTCCATTGAGAATAAAAAGATTATTTTACCCTTACCACCACCACCAACTCCACCCAACACCACCACCATCTCAGTCCACCACCACCACTGTCGACCACCCACCACCACCTGCCGCTGAACCACCACCATCATGCCAATACACCATAAAATGGTATTTTAGTGTGTTATAATTTTTTCATCCCAATTCCGAAGCTACATTCTGTGAACCAAACAAACAAATTTTAATTCATTTGACAATTTCATTCTGATTCCTGCCAATCAAACGCGTGGTCAAATTCTTTCATATTCCAATTCCCTTGACATATTTCATTTTATCCAAAAAAATCTGCGAACCAAACGCCCCCTAGGGTTTTGATGATCGTGAGTTACCATTCTTGCATGATGAGAATCCTAGGAATTTAGATCGGGAGATTATAACATCTTGATGTAGATCTTCAATTCGTGTAGCCCATGATAGTGGGCTAACTATAATTTCTGGTCATGATGTTTGATTTAGAAGCAATTTTGCCAGATTTGTGTTTGGGACATTACAGGTAGTGCGCTTGAAAAAATGAAAAAATAAAAAAATTGGCTGGTGGTGCTATGGATGCAGAACCAGCTTATTCTCTATTATCTTTTGTTTTGCAAACCAAGGATCTACAAACAGCCTCTCTACTACTTGGGGTAGAGGATAGGTCTGCTTACATCCTATCCTCCCTAGACCCTACCTCTGTGTGGGATGTACCAGGTTTATTTTGTTTTGTTTGCTATGGCTGCAAAATCAGAATTAGATGAGGTATAATATTATGATAAGTAACTTAAATCTTTTCGGATGTGGAACAGATATTTCCAGGGTGTCCCTGAGGCTGTACAAGAAACGGAGCAACGAGGTGGGTGTGCATGTTAATCATACGAAAGGATTCATCTCATACTCGTTTATTGGTGTTGTCACCCTTGGCATTTTATACGTAAGGTGGCTCTCACAATTGGTAGGACAATTATTGTGTTTTTTCTGTCGTTGTTAAGAGATGGCGGATTCTCCTTGTCGGAAAGTGTATGGTTTTCGTGTATCAAATTTAAGCCGAGTGATGATCTTGAATTTTTGGGATGTTTTCTTCAACTGTAAACTACTGTTGCTTTATAGCATTTTGGGTTGGTTTGGAAATTGAAGAGGTCAATGATTTATTCAGCCAGTAAGTGGTGTAGGGTTTTTTTTATTTTTAAATGTGTTACTCTTATATTTCAAAGCTCTGATCTAACTTAAAAGGGATTCAGATAGTAGCAGTGGATTTTAAATGTTATTGATATGATACAAGGTGAAATATAATTGTAATTGTACACTGAATTTCTTAAAAAAGAAGAAGGGAAAAATGGTATTTTAAAAGGCCATTGGTGATCTATCGGTGATAACCACCGATGGATCACCGACAACTGATAGATCACCGACAACCTTAAGTTTCTGTGTTTTCATGTTTTTTATATACGTATGAGTTTAAATATGATTGTTTTTGTGTGATTTTCAATATTTATGCATATATATAGGTAGGTGCATACATACATTATGATTGTTTTTGTATGATTTTCTATATTTATGCGTATATATATATATATATATATATATATATAGGTACATACGTTTGTATGTGCAGGCGTACAAGATATCATATATCGTTTATTTTTGTACTATATACGATAGATCTATCTATCTATATATATATATTGTATTAATTATATATACGATATGACATATCACGTTAATGCATTTATGTATATGTCTATGCATGTGTGTATGTATAAATGTGTATATCTATATATATGTATAGAGGTGAGTTCATACGAGAACATCTTTTTAATAAAACACGAGAACAACCGAGTACATACAAAATCATATATGATTCACGTACAAAATCATATATGATTCACGCGACTTTGGCTTCGACCTCCCGCGTTCGTTTTTTTTCCGGGCTAATGTAAAAAATACATATGATTTTGTACACGATTTGCTGTTTTCTTAAATAGTTAGCGTTCTCGTTTGAACCTTCTTCTATATGTACATGTGTGTATATATGGGTGTACTGTTGGATCCCAGATTCTTTCTTGATGATTTAAACAAACAAATATATGAGATTATAGCGGAAGCAAAGATTGTTTAAATCATGCACTTGATCCGTACTCAAAGTAAAGAAGATATATCCAACATATAAATAAAGAACGAGTCTAATATTTACTGGATAATAATGTAGATTATCAAGAACACCATGGAAGTCGTTAATCTTACAATATCTTCTTGTACAATTCACCGTATAAAAGATTAATTTTTTATACAAGCAGGTAAGAAAAACACATTTTTACACAATGAAGCGCACATCCTATTTATAGAACTAAAAAGGTGAACAATGTACTATCCTGACAAAAAAGACATGTGTGAACAGTGTTCTACCTAAAAGGTGAATCTTATCTTTTGATGACGTGTCTTCTGAACTTGTATTAAGACTTGTACGAATTCTCAGCAATAACTTCAGAGAGAATGTCTTCAGAGCTCTGATGTAGTTCCTCTGATGAAGCTATCTCTGATGTCTTCTACGCTGATGAGTCTATCTCTGAACTGACTTCAGAGGTGGATGGTAGCGGAAAACCGTATAGGCCATAGTAACGGCGCAAGTATACACCGAAACTATGATCGCTACAAGTAATAAAGTGGTAAATATACCGAGATCGTATCCACGGGGATTGGACTTCAAAGTTTCGAGTCCTATGTCGATAATACACCGATTTCAGTGAGAGAAGAAGAAAATATTTTTTGAGCGAGTTTGGGGTTTTTAACAACAAAAACTAAACAAATAAGAAATGAAAATGAGTATAGGTGTAAGTTTTCCTTGAGATTTTCGTAGCAACAAAATGGTTAGTTACTTTGTAGCACGAAGTGTCTATAAAAAGCCCGATCTCTCGAAAGTGGATTTTTAAAGACCGGTCCTACAAAATGCCCATAAAGTATCCATTGTTACCAACTCTTAATCTTGCCGATTTAACTACGTTGAAATAAATCAAGTTCTACCGGTACGGAGATTTACACCCAAATCTCTTTGTGATATAAATCTCCTCCGACGTTTGAACCGTAATAAATCATGCAAAACCCGTATCTCTACGTGGTTATCAAAGACTCTCTCAAATCCTTGTGCATCCCTTAAGCCGTATTTCGAATCCACCCCTCTCGAGGTCAAGATCTAATATTAACACTTCAAAGTGATCGACATATCCGCGTTGAGTTTAAGTCCCGACTCAAGTGACCAAGCTTAAGAGCTAGTAATGATGGCAACACCCAAGTGTTACCTACTAGTCTCAAGTCGGCTCATACCCTTACCCAAAAGATGGTTAGCTCATAATAAAAATAAAAGACATAATTTAAAAAAAGAAATACTTGTTAACTACTTGCATTAAATAAAGATAAACTACAAGCGTAACTAGAAAGTAAAGTTCGGAATTTAAATGCATCAAAGTAAGTACGGAAAGTAAATACGAGAAATAAAAGACGGAAAATAAAAGACGAAAATTAAGTGCGAAAATTAAATTCTACACTAATAATTCATCTCCTCAACCATGAAAGTAAATGTTTGAAGATGAAGAACATATTGTTCTTGCTTTCTTGATGATGGAAGATGAGATGAGGGGTACCTTCAATGCTCTTCCAAAGCCTTGTATTTATACTTGAAATCTTGAAAATCCAATGGTGAGGATTGCCCCAAAAATTGTGTGGACACCATTAACTTAATTTCCAGCCACATGATCCAGCAATTTACAGCTAGCAAAAGCTGGACAACAGCTGTACCCAATGGTCCCACGGGTGCCCACAGTGGGCAGACTGTGCCCACTGCGGAACAATGACGTTTTTAACCCAAAAATGATGCGTTTAACCATAAAAACATTCTCAACAACTCCAAATAAAAATAAAATAATAAAAGGAAGAAATACAAACAAATAAAAAGGAAACACAACTAAAATGAAAGAAAAAATCACACAAATGACATGTAAATAACGCTCAAAATGAGAGTTATCACACCCCAAACTTAACTTGTTACTTGTCCCCAAGTAACTAAAAGAACAAAAAGTAAAAACAAATGAAGATACAAAATACACAACAAGACTAAGTATCACACATAGGATTTTCAACTTTTTTTTTCTTTTTCTTTTTTTTATCTTTTTTTTTTATTTTTGCATCTTAAATCCCTTTGATTAAAAATATCCATAGTTTTTCTTAATCTTTCTACTATGTTCTTTTTATTGCAATTTGATTTCCATAAACTAAGATATAATTCACCCATCTTATGATAATTGACTTCGCAAACTTAGATCCATAGGACTTGAAAGGGTTGGTGTTTAAGGCTTCTCACTTTCCTTACATTTTTCATCTTCCCCCAAACTTGTCTTTTTGGGTTACACAAGATTTTTTTTATTATATATTTGATGTGTTTTACCCAACTTTTTCACCTCAACGTGTCAAACTCTGCTATTTATATATATATATTTTCTTTTATCCTTCCAATTTTTCGAAGGATTCAACTATTTTTTTTTCAACACTTGAGTTTTCTCTTCCAAACTTAAAATATTCAATGTTCTCATTTGTGGAGAGAATGGTAAGACTCAAAGGCTCGGGTAAGGCAACAAAGGAAAAGTGTATCGGCCAAGTGTTTAAAAAAAGGCCTATGTCATTTCTAGAGTTTCAAAGTTTAATCAATATGGATACCGGGGAATTGGTTGCTTAGTTCTAGAAATCTGCTAGTAGTGGATAAATTATTCAAACTATGAAACACAAAAAAATCTAAGGATATAAGATGCATGAGACTTCTCTGTTTTTTTTTTTATCCCAAATATTCTTGATACTAGTCGAAAAAGAATAGAATCAAACCACACACAAAAATGTAAAATAAAAGATACAAAATTTGGAGTTGAGAGAAGAAGACCAGTTTGCATCAAGGTTATGTAGGATGCGATTCACCACCCCACGAGTGCATCTTCGAAAAGTGGAGTGGTTTCAAGATAATAGGCACTTCCATCATACCAAAGTTTCGTCTACCACCACCACCCAAAGAACATGATCTAGGAAAAATTCCCGAGCTCTTGATCACACAAATCCTGCCAACAGTTCACAACATGATCCCTGTTGGCGTATTGTGGTCACAAAAAGAAGGCTGCACAACATGAGAAAAAACCGTTATATTAGGAATTTTCGCATCTTGAAGCACCTCTTCACTATTGGGAAGTAAAGAAGGCTTGCTCATGTGCTTGAATTTTGCCTCAAAAATTTCCAACTCTTTCTCAACATCACTCTCATCCTTACCAACACATTTTGATTTTTCATTATCACTTGGTAAGGGACCTCTACTTTGATTTTTCAACTCGTCGACTAGTTGTCCCATCTTAGTATTCAAGGCTTCAAAAGAGGATGTGAAATTTCCCAAAAATGTTGTAAAATTTTCCGTTATGCTTGGAGAAAAAGTTTCAAAAGAGTGAGATGGTTCGGGTTGTTCAAAAACATTATCGGGTGGGTAGTTGGAAACAAAGGACGTGAATCCATGGTAAGGATCACTCCCTTGAAAATCACAAGAATAATCAAAATTCCCCTCCCATGTTTGGTCAAATCTATTTATAAATGTGTCATTCCAATCATGACAGGGAGGTGAAAATGAAGTGTAGGTACCATCATCTTGAATATTTTCCAAAAAGTTAGGATGCGGTTCCCATGAATAATCGAAAGTATTAAAATACGGGGCATCCCAATTAAAACCATCCATTATAGGGAAATAAAAATCAATGAAAAACTCAACTTATAACTCAAGAAACTTTGGAAATACGCCAATCCCCGGCAACGGCGTCAAAAACTTGGTAGCGGAAAACCGTATAGGCCACAGTAACAGCGCAAGTATACACCGAAACTATGATCGCTACAAGTAATAAAGTGGTAAATATACCGAGATCATATCCACAGGGATTGGACATCAAAGTTTCGAGTCCTAAGTCGAGAATACACCGATTTCAGTGAGAGAAGAAGAAAATATTTTTTGAGCGAGTTTGGGGTTTTTAATAACAAAAACTAAACAAATAAGAAATGAAAATGGGTATAGGTGTAAGTTTTCCTTGAGATTTTCGTAGCAACAAAATGGTTAGTTACTTTGTAGCACGAAGTGTCTATAAAAAGCCCGATCTCTCGAAAGTGGATTTTTAAAGACCGGTCCTACAAAATGCCCATAAAGTATCCATCGTTACCAACTCTTAATTTTGCCGATTTAACTACGTTGAAATAAATCAAGTTCTACCGGTACGGAGATTTACATCCAAATCTCTTTGTGATATAAATCTCCTCCGGCGTTTGAACCGTAATAAATCATGCAAAACCCGTATCTCTACGTGGTTATCAAAGACTCTCTCAAATCCTTGTGCATCCCTTAAGCTGTATTTCGAATCCGCCCCTCTCGAGGTCAAGATCTAATATTAACACTTCAAAGTGATTGACATATCCGCGTTGAGTTTAAGTCCCGACTCAAGTGACCAAACTTAAGAGCTAGTAATGATAGCAACACCCAAGTGTTACCTACTAGTCTCAAGTCGGCTCATACCCTTACCCAAAAGATGGTTAGCTCATAATAAAAATAAAAGACATAATTTAAAAAAAGAAATACTTGTTAACTACTTGCATTAAATAAAGATAAACTACAAGCGTAACTAGAAAGTAAAGTTCGGAATTTAAATGCATTAAAGTAAGTACGGAAAGTAAATACGAGAAATAAAAGACGGAAAATAAAAGACGAAAATTAAGTGCGAAAATTAAATTCTACACTAATAATTCATCTCCTCAACCATGAAAGTAAATGCTTGAAGATGAAGAACATATTGTTCTTGCTTTCTTGATGATGGAAGATGAGATGAGGGGTGCCTTCAATGCTCTTCCAAAGCCTTGTATTTATACTTGAAATCTTGAAAATCCAACGGTAAGGATTGCCCCAAAAATTGTGTGGACACCATTAACTTAATTTCCAGCCACATGATCTAGTAATTTACAGTTAGCAAAAGCTGGACAACAGCTGTACCCAATGGTCCCACGGATGCCCACAGTGGGCAGACTGTGCCCACTGCGGAACAATGACGTTTTTAACCCAAAAATGATACGTTTAACCATAAAAACATTCTCAACAACTCCAAATAAAAATAAAATAATAAAAGGAAGAAATACAAACAAATAAAAAGGAAACACAACTAAAATGAAAGAAAAACTCACACAAATGAACTTGTATTAAGACTTGTAGGAATTCTCAGCAATAACTTCAGAGAGAATGTCTTGAGAGGTCTGATGTAGTGCCTTTGATGAAGCTATCTCTGATGTCTTCTACGCTGATGAGTCTATCTCTGAACTGACTTCAGAGGTGTACTTGTTGTTCTTGATAGCTGTATCTGGAGTTGTCTCTAGAAGTGTTCAGAGGAAGACTTAAAATATTTTCAATACTTTTACATTCTGAAATGGGACTAACAATCTCCCCCTAAGTATTTAAAATAAAAAATGAACAGTTCTAGACTAGCTTACTTAAGACACAGAGGATAAAGTCATCCTTTTAAAACAAAATTCACTAATATGAAAGGAGATCACAGTGCAGAATTTAGAAAAGATAAACTAATCTAGGGATATTCTCCTTTACAAATTTTGTGAAATTTTATAATGAGATCTCTATATTCAAACATTGAGTTGATCTCCATTATGAGTTTGTGTGCTAGTTCTGCTGGGCACTTGGGTTGTCCTCTTGCTTCATGCATCTTCTCCCTGAAGTATCTGAGAGTTTGAGAAGAATATTTGAAGGTGTTGGAGGCTCTGATCTCTTCTTCTTTTCTTCGTTTCTATACACAAACCTAAGTGGCTCGACCAGCGCAGTCACGCTTTGAAGGTTCTCCAAGCCTTCCAGTTCTTCATTTGGTGCAGTGTTGGGAATTACAGAATTGCACAAGTATGGTTAATGTTGCTGGCACAACATGGTTACTACTTCTGAAGTTACTACTGCTGAGACAGATTAATGCTTCTAACCAAGATTAATACTGCTTGATGAAGTTACTACTGCTAAGCAAAGTTAGTACTGCTAGTAGTTAGTACTGCTGAACTTAATACTGCTCAGAGTATTAATGCTGCTGTGTATTATTACTGCTCATGAAGATAGTGCTGCTTATGAGATGAAGACTTCGGATGGTAATGAAGACAGCTGTATTGATTGAAGATATTCATGGAAAGCTTGGAGATTACTATGAAAGATTATACTGAAGATCTTTTATATTTTGTAATTATCTTTTATCTTTAGTATATGTATAGACTTATTGAGAATAGTTTAGAATATTGTTTAACTTTATATTCTAAACTATTCTCAATAAGTCTATACATATACTAAAGATAAAAGATAATTACAAAATATAAAAGATCTTTAGTATAATCTTTCATAGTAATCTTCAAGCTTTCCATGAATATCTTCAATCAATACAGCTGTCTTCATTACCATCCGAAGTCTTCATCTCATAAGCAGCACTATCTTCATGAGCAGTATTAATACACAACAGCATTAATACTCTGAGCAATATTAAGTTCAACAGTACTAACTACTAGCAGTACTAACTTTGCTTAGCAGTAGTAACTTCATCAAGCAGTATTAATCTTGGTTAGCAGCATTAATCTGTCTCAACAGTAGTAACTTCAGAAGTAGTAACCATGTTGTGCCAGCAACATTAACCATACTTGTGCAATTCTGTAATTCCTAACAATCTCCCCCTAACTTGACTTTTAGGAACAGAAGTCAAGTTCTTCAGATGCTCCCAAAACTCCATTATTCATATCCCTGGCAAAGTGTCCCTTCATATGGCATTTATAGCATTCTACCTTTGACTTGTCAAAGCCTGCTCCATCTTCTCTTCTTTGGGAGAAGTTATTCCTCCCAGTCCTCTTGATGAACTTCTTTACCCTCATGGAAAGCATGGCCATCTGCCATTTAATATCCATCTCTTCAAGATCATCAGGATGAAGTTGTTCCAAGTCATCATTGATTAAAGAAGAGTTTCCATGGCTGGACAGAAAGGCTTCAAAAACAGATTCAGTGCCTTTTTCTTGATTTACTCCATTAGCAGCATTAACTGATTCAGGGTTAGCAGTAGAATCAATTGATGCTGATAGGAGTGCAGCATTATGAACATATCCAGAAGGTTTCTTCTTTGCCTCTACCTCAGATTCAAATACTCTAAGGTCATTGTACAGATCATCAAGTTCTTTCTCTTCCAATTGTTCATTCTGTCTAAATGAAACAGTATACATGGTCCATTCATCTCCTAGGGACCTTAAGAACTTTCTGTTTACATCATCTTGATCAATCTGTACTCCCACAGTAGCTAGTTCACCAATCAGCTTATTAAATCTGTCAAAAGTTTGAGTCATGGACTCATTCTTAGTTGACATAAAGTTTTCATACTGTTGCTTCAATATTGCCTTCTGATTTCTCTTGGTACTTTTGGTACCAGAGAATCTCTTTTCTAGAGCATTCCAAAGCATCTGTGCATCAGTGCAATTGCAGAATTGGTGTTGATACTCATTGGGAATAGCCAAGAGCAGTGTACTCAAGGCTTTCATCTCTGTCTGCCTTATCTTTCTTTCTGCATCCGTCTTTGGTGGGGTTCTTTTTCCATCTGCACCAATCTTTCCTGCATCAGATGGGCCATTCTCAATGATGTCCCACATAGAGTAATCTGTGAGGAGAATGTATTGCTTAATCCTAATCTTCCACATATCAAACTCATTAGATCTGAGCATTGGAACCTTTGAGACAAGAGTGCTGTTTGATTCAACTGTGTTTTCCATGATGAATGAAGGTTTCTGAGAATACTTGCTCTGATACCACTTGTCAGGATCTCAATTCTTAACAAGAATAAACACTCAGAAACAATATTAAAGGAGTTTGCGGAATAACACTTTAATATTCAAAGATCAATGAAACAGTGAATCAGAAATCACAAATTGTAAACTTTATTGAATGATTTAAAGCTACAAGATTTCACACACAACCTCAATATTGATGAACAGGCTCACCAATACGAATTCTACTTCTCTAGAACTAGGGTTCTAAACCTTGAGGTTAAATCTCTCTATGAAAGCAAAAAACTCAGAATATTTTCTAACTTTATATTCTAAACTATTCTCAATAAGTCTATACATATACTAAAGATAAAAGATAATTACAAAATATAAAAGATCTTTAGTATAATCTTCCATAGTAATCTCCAAGCTTTCCATGAATATCTTCAATCAATACAGCTGTCTTCATTACCATCCGAAGTCTTCATCTCATTAGCAGCACTATCTTCATGAGCAATATTAATACACAACAGCATTAATACTCTGAGCAGTATTAAGTTCAACAGTACTAACTACTAGCAGTACTAACTTTGCTTAGCAGTAGTAACTTCATCAAACAATATTAATCTTGGTTAGCAGCATTAATCTGTCTCAGCAGTAGTAACTTCAGAAGTAGTAACCATGTTGTGCCAGCAGCATTAACCATACTTGTGCAATTCTGTAATTCCCAACATGCAGTTACAGAGATCTGATCAACTCCCAACTCTATTGCTATCTGAAAATCAGCCTTTGATCTTACCTCTACATGCTTTTCCATCGCCCTTTTTACTTCATCCAACACCACATTAAACTTTCTTTCTCTGTCTGCTTGATTGTAGAAGTGCCTGTGTAGGTGATTCAGATCATATGGGTTCAGGTTCACTAAGTCGTTGTCATTGAATACATAACTTTCAACGGTGTATTCTAGGTAGTGAACCAGATTGTAGCAGTACTGTCTGAACTTCACGTCTAACACCTTTCTGATTCCTTCTTCAGTGTATACCTTGCTTTTGTCTTGAGTTCTATCTCTGATGAACCTTTGACTGACCAGATCAAGAGTAGGTGCATTAAGACTTGGGTTTAGAGGTCTGGTCAAACACTCTACGCTGTCCCTGTCAGAGTACAAGTATCTGAAGATGTATTCATTCATAACATGTTCTTTAGGTCTTGGAGGGTCAACTTGTGGGGGTCTTATCAGATTATCCATTTGCTGAGTTAACTCCTTAACTCTGTCTTCATTCGACTCTGATGGACTGTGTAACACCCCAAAAATAGGGATAACAAAAACTTTCCAAAAGGGGAAAAGTGGTATATAAAATTGCCATGGCAAGAGCCTCCCAAAAATGGGGAAATATTCAAACCTGTTTAATTACAGTTGTAATTTAACGGACAATAAATAACAACCAACTAATCTAATTTCTATAACTAGAAAAGAGATTACAAAAAGGGTGTCATCTATAAACCTAAACGTCTTCTCCAAAATCTATGTCCAAGTGCAAATTCCCCAAGCTCTCACCCAAAGCAACTATGCCTGCTTAGAACCGAAACCGCTAGAACCTGAGATATACATAGACACCAAACAAGTGTTAGGACAAAAAGCCTAGTGAGTTGAACAAGAAATAGCATATAAGACCAATTACAATTCTTATCAACAGTTAACCAATGTTCAATAAATGTGGACTCAATAGGGGAGACCCATAGCACCAATCAAGTTCCACCCAAAGAGTCGATATACCTTGATGCCTACTAACAAGTGACATCCGAAAGGCCCGACACATCCGAGGACTACAACCATGGCATTACCCCGAATGGCAGAGGTCTAGGCACATACCATCACTGTGGCGCCCAAGACTACATCCTCCTAGTGTCTACTGACTTGGTTCGTCCAACATAATTTATAGGAGGTCTCAAGGCACAAATAACCAAGAATATTTCAATACCAACCATGGGTACAATATTACCATCCAAATCCATATAAAGCCCGATATAAGACTAGCATGACCCAACTATTCATCATATAAAAGTATTACCACCAAATGGTTTTCCAAGTAAGGAAATATCCAAATAAAAAATCATGTATTTCATCCATTCATGGCAAGACATATATATAGACATGTATACATAAATGAAACTCCAAATACTTGAACAATAAAAATGAGCATTTCAAGATAAGAATCAAGATGGTAACAAGTAATAGATTTTGATGTGTATCTAGTTTTAACAAAGTTTAGTAAACTCACAATCTAGGTTTTTGATTAAAACCTGGAAAATAGAAAAACCTAGATGAAGAGGTTGAGACTTGAAGATGAGAAGTTGAACTTGAAGAACCCTATTAAATGCTTCCTTGAGAATAGTTATGGCAAGAATCAATGATCCAACTACCAAATAGGGTTTGTATTTAAGAGGGTTAGGGTTTTATGAGGAAGAAATCAGTTTGGGAGTTCCAAGAATCACTAAAAGAAAAGGGAAAAATGAGGAAGTGAGGTTAAAATCGGGCAAGGAACTCATTTAAGTCCCAGACCCCGTCGGCGACAGTGCCCGACGACAATGACATGGGCATTGTCCGGGCACTGTCGCGTGTCACAATCGCGCGAAGTCTCCCGACCGCGGTATACTCCCCGCTAGAGTGACTTAGCTATAGTGACCATGTCACAATCACGTGTCACAATCGCGCCCCACATACTACTCGCGGTACAACCATCGCGAGAGTGACCTGCGATAGTGACCATCGCGCTACACGCCAAAAGTCCCGAAAGTTGACCAAATTCGATAATGAGCGCGAGGTTTAGGCACTTAAACTAATTATATAACTCATATAGAATTATAACAATATAACAATGATCATGCGCATATAAAGGGCTCATATTCTCAAATAATCAAAATTAATGAAGTAAGGGAAACAATTACTTACCTTATAAATTTTCGGGTGTTACAATCCTCCCCACCTAATTGGGATTTCGTCCCCGAAATCTCATCCTAAATTAAACAATTGAGGATAGCGCTTCTTCATATCATCTTCAGACTCCCAAGTAATGTTAGCACCCCGATGGTGCTTCCATTGAACTTTAACCATGATTAACTCTTTGTGTCGCAACTTTTTCACTTTCGATTCCAATATCGCCTTCGGTTCTTCTACACAACGGTTCCCATTATCCACCCGGATTTCCGACAAGGGAATCACACTTTCCTCCTCAGCTAGGCACTTCTAAAAGTAACACACGTGGAAAGTAGGATGTATCCCATCCATCTCCGGTGGCAAGTCCAACCTGTAGGCCTGTAATCCAATTCTTTCTAGAATGACGAAGGGTCCAAGGAAACGAGGGCTAAGCTTCCCGCGCTTCCCAAAACGGATAATTCCCTTCCATGGAGATACTTTTAACATGACACGATCACCCACTTGAAACTCGACCGGTCTCCTCTTCTTGTCCACATAGCTTTTCTGTCGGTCTTGTGCCGCCTTTAGTCTCTCACGAATTTCTTTCACCTTGTCTGCCGTTTCTTGAACTATTTCCGGTCCGGCGAACTGCTTCTCGCCCGCTTCAAGCCAACAGACTGGGGTCCTACACTTTCGTCCGTACAACGCCTCGAATGGTGCCATTCCAATGCTTGAATGGTAACTGTTGTTGTAAGCGAACTCCACCAAAGGTAAGTGCGAGTCCCAACTGCCTCCGAAATCAATGACACATGACCTCAACATGTCCTCTAGCGTCTGAACCGTCCTCTCGCTTTGACCATCCGTTTGAGGGTGGTATGTCATGCTCAGATTTAATCTGGTGCCCAATTCTTTCTGTAAGCTAGCCCAAAAGTTCGATGTGAATCGACTATCCCGATCTGATACGATAGATTGCGGAACTCCGTGCCTCGACACCACCTCATCAATATAAATCTTGGCCAATTTCTCCATTGGCAAAGTCTCCCGCATTGCAAGGAAATGCACACTCTTGGTTAGCCGGTCAACAATTACCCAAATGGTGTCGTGGCCGCGCAAGGTTTTCGGTAGTTTCGTCACAAAATCCATGGTGATGTTGTCCCATTTCCACTCGGGAATGGACAACGGTTGCAAACTCCCGTACGGTCTTTGATGTTCCGCCTTGACTTGGAGGCATGTGACACATCTCTCCACATAACTAGCCACATCTAGCTTCATCACCGGTCACCAATAGTTCAATTTCAAGTCCCTATACATCTTGGTGCTAATGGGATGTATAGAATACTTCGATTTGTGCGCTTCTTCAAGAAGTAGGTCACGGTTTCCCCCAACCTTCGACACCCAAACTCGCCCTTGAAATAGCTTAAGTCCACGACCATCTTCCGTTAAGAGTTCCCTTTGCTTCACCATGACTTCGGATTTGAGGTTTTCTTCCTTAAGTGTCTCCACTTGACACGACTTGATGTTTTCCAACAAACTTGACACCACGTCGATCCTGGAGAGGGATAATTTGACACCACCATCATAGCTCCTTCGGCTCAACGCATCCGCCACCACGTTGGCCTTACCGGGATGGTAGAGTAATTCGCAATCATAGTCCTTTAGAAGCTCAAGCCACCTTGTTTGCCGCATGTTGAGTTCTTTTTGATCGAAGATGTACTTAAGACTCTTGTGGTCTGTGAATAGAGTACATTTCGTCCCATATAAGTAGTGCCGCCATAACTTCAAGGAATAGAGTACATCTCCGTCGGACTCGTTGGCGGCTCCCAACTCATCATCGCCTCGATCTTTGCCGGGTCTACCTTCACTTCGTTTTTAGACACCACATGCCCCAAGAAATGCACTTCTTGGAGCCAGGATTCACACTTTGAGAACTTTGCAAACAACTTTTCCCTTCTTAGGACCTCAAACACTTCCCGTAAATGTTTCCCATGCTCGGACTCGTCCTTTGAATAAATTAGAATATCGTCGATGAAGACGATTACGGATTTGTCCAAGAATGGGCGACACACGCGGTTCATCAAGTCCATGAATACGGCCGGAGCGTTGGTTAAACCGAAAGGCATCACCAAAAACTCGTAGTGATCGTATCGCTTTCAGAAAGCCGTCTTCGGAATGTCTTCCTTCTTCACTCTTACTTGATGGTATATGGACCGAAGATCAATCTTTGAGAAGCATCCCGCGCCTTGGAGTTGGTCAAAAAGATCGTCAATGCGAGGTAGAGGATACTTGTTCTTTACCGTGACTTTGTTCAACTCTCGGTAGTCGATGCACATCCGCATGGATCCATCATTCTTCTTCACGAACAATACCGGTGCTCCCAAGGTGACGAACTCGGTCGGATGAAACCTTTCTCCAACAACTCTTGAAGTTGCGTCATCATCTCTTTCATTTCCGTTGGGGCCAATCGATAGGGAGCACGGGCTATCGGAGCCGCTCCCGGAGTGAGGTAAATTTGGAACTCCACTTGTCATTCCGGCGGTAACCCGGGTAAGTCTTTCGGAAAGACGTCCGGATAGTCTTGCACGACCTTCACATCTTCCACCGACTTCTTCTCTTTCTTCGCGTCCACCACATAAGCCAGATATGAAGGGTAACCCTTCGCTAGAAACCTGCGAGCCTTGAGAGAGGAGATGATAAGGTTGTTACCCTTCCTTTTCTCTCCGTAGATGGTAACCACTCCGCCTCCCAACAACGGTACTTGGATCATCTTCTTAGAGCAAAAGATGTCGGCCTTATGCCTTGACAACCAATCCATGCCTATGACCACGTCGAAACCCCCTATAGTCATAGGTAGCAAATCTATTCCAAATGGATTCCCATTGATCTCTATAGAACAATCATGAAAACAGTCCCGGATGATCACTTGATCTCCATTCGCTATTTCTACTACTAAAGCATTAGGAATGACGCTACTAGGAGTGACGAACTGTTTACAGAACATATCCGACACAAAGGAACACGTAGCACCAGAATCAAACAATATACGAGCGGGCAAGGAGTTTACTAGGAACGTACCCAAAACAACATCGGCGGTCTCCTTTGCCTCCTCGGTAGTCATCCGGAAAGCTCGGCTTGGCACCCTCGGCGATTGATCGACTCGTGCCGTTGATCCAAAGGAATTCCCATGGTTGACACCCACTAGCTTCGGGCAATCTTTCCTCATATGGACCGGTTCTCGACACTCGAAACACACTGGTCCTCGGATAGGATATTCTCGAGTCGTATGCTCCTTATTGCCACACTTGGCACAACCTACTGGACCCGAGTAGGTTCTTGGTTTGCGTAAGCCTGAGTGCTTGGTCTTGCACTTGTGGCACCACCGATCTTCCTTCCGATTTCCATCAACTCTACCATTCACAAACGACTTAGACTGTCGAACGGGCCCAGATGGCCCTTCCCATTTCCGTTTCTCCCCAACCTGCCTTCTTTCTTCTTTTTCCGCCACCATGTCGTCCTCTATGAGCAAGGACTCTTCGATGACCTCTTGCAATGTCGATCCCCTAGCATTTCTCACCGCCGTCCTCATTTCGGCTGGTAATCCTTGTTGGTAAGCTTTAATCTTCGACTTTTCATCGGGGACCATATGTCCCACCAAATTCAATTTTTCTAGGAATCGCTTGGAGTAGTCGGTAACAGACAAGGTACCCTTCTTCAAATCTCTGAATTCCCGTTCCAGTTTGTCTAGCGACCTTTCGCTGCAATACTTGTCCATAATATTTTCCTTGAAAACTGGCCAAGTTAACTTGGCTAAAACTTCAGGAGTGAGGGGGGATCGAGTGAGATTCCACCAGATCAATGCCTCTCCCCTAAGCAGTTGAGAAGCGAACTTGACCTGTTGCGAGATGTCACAATCACTAGACTCGAAGGCCATTTCCACCTCTTTGATCCAATACATGCAAGCAACTGGGTTGTCAGAACCAGCAAACTCCTTCGGGTTGCACCCCAGAAAAGCTTTGTAGGTGCATCCCTTGGCCTTTCCCTTGCTCCTGTTCTCCACCTGGTCTTCAGTCAACACAACGACCGCTCCACCACCCGAACCCATTACGATGTTTTCCGCCATCGTCTCAGGTTGTCGATGACTGGCATCTCGATCTTCCAGAAGATTCATGAAGAACTCTTGCAGTTGGGCCATGGCCGAGTTCATGGCCAGCATCATACTGTCTCTGATTCTGGTCTCCATTGTTACCTCTTCCATGATAGCATTGTTAGCCGCAATGTTCGTACGCGGGATATGCTCGGGTCCTCCTCCCAAGATAGTGGGTATGGGAGGTCCCCTAGAGGTTTCGACCAAAGGAGGTTGGTCAACTGTAGATTCCACTTCCATGTGGCCCTCTGGCGTATTCGGTAATCTGCTCTGAGTGTTTACCATTGATATCTGCCATATATGCACGAGAAAAGGGATTGAGAATAGACTAAGTGAGTTGAACTCGTTGTACGTACTAATACCTTCATCAATTATCATAATAATAACAAATCAAGTACACTTACGTAACAACACATTCATAATAGAAGTAGCTAAGTGAAATTATGAACGAATCATACACAAGAATTCTTGTTACGATAATTACAACTCTTAATTTGTGTAATTCCGTAAGTCCTAACGCTCTCCCTACCTAGGATTTCTACCCCGAGTGGACAGTGAGGCTATAAAGTCTAAAGCTTAAGTCTAGATATGCTAAAATAATACCTAATTCACTTAAACTAAAGCTCTGATACCAACTTGTAACACCCTAAAAATAGGGATAACAAAAACTTTCCAAAAGGGGAAAAGTGGTATATAAAATTGCCATGGCAAGAGCCTCCCAAAAATGGGGAAATATTCAAACCTGTTTAATTACAGTTGTAATTTAATGGACAATAAATAACAACCAACTAATCTAATTTCTATAACTAGAAAAGAGATTACAAAAAGGGTGTCATCTATAAACCCAAACGTCTTCTCCAAAATCTATGTCCAAGTGCAAATTCCCCAAGCTCTCACCCAAAGCAACTATGCCTGCTTAGAACCGGAACCGCTAGAACCTGAGATACACATCGACACCAAACAAGTGTTAGGACAAAAAGCCTAGTGAGTTGAACAAGAAATAGCATATAAGATCAATTACAATTCTTATCAGCAGTTAACCAATGTTCAATAAATGTGGAGTCAATAGGGGAGACCCATAGCATCAATCAAGTTCCACCCAAAGAGTCGATATACCTTGATGCCTACTAACAAGTGACATCCGAAAGGCCCGGCACATCCGAGGACTACAACCATGGCATTACCCCGAATGACGGAGGTCTAGGCACATACCATCACTGTGGCGCCCAAGACTACATCCTCCTAGTGTCTACTGACTTGGTTCGTCCAACATAATTTATAGGAGGTCTCAAGGCACAAATAACCAAGAATATTTCAATACCAACCATGGGTACAATATTACCATCCAAATCCATATAAAGCCCGATATAAGACTAGCATGACCCAACTATTCATCATATAAAAGTATTACCACCAAGTGGTTTTCCAAGTAAGGAAATATCCAAATAACAAATCATGTATTTCATCCATTCATGGCAAGACATATATATAGACATGTATACATAAATGAAACTCCAAATACTTGAACAATAAAAATGAGCATTTCAAGATAAGAATCAAGATGGTAACAAGTAATAGATTTTGATGTGTATCTAGTTTTAACAAAGTTTAGTAAACTCACAATCTAGGTTTTTGATTAAAACCTAGAAAATAGAAAAACCTAGATGAAGAGGTTGAGACTTGAAGATGAGAAGTTGAACTTGAAGAACCCTATTAAATGCTTCCTTGAGAATAGTTATGGCAAGAATCAATGATCCAACTACCAAATAGGGTTTGTATTTAAGAGGGTTAGGGTTTTATGAGGAAGAAATCAGTTTGGGAGTTCCAAGAATCACCAAAAGAAAAGGGAGAAATGAGGAAGTGAGGTTAAAATCGGGCAAGGAACTCATTTAAGTCCCAGACCCCGTCGACGACAGTGCCCGGTGACAATGACATGGGCACTATCGCGTGTCGCAATCGCGCGAAGTCTCCCGGCCGTGGTACACTCCCCGCGAAAGTGACTCAGCGATAGTGACCATGTCACAATCGCGTGTCACAATCATGCCCCACACACTACTCGCGGTACAACGCCCGCGAGAGTGACCTGCGATAGTGACCATGTCACAATCGGGTGTCACAATCGCGCCACACGCTAAAAGTTCCGAAAGTTGACCAAATTCGATAACGAGCGCGAGGTTTAGGCACTTAAACTAATTATATAACTCATATAGCGTTATAACAATATAACAATGATCATGCGCATATAAAGGGCTCATATTCTCAAATAATCACAATTAATGAAGTAAAGGAAACAATTACTTACCTTATAAATTTCCGGGTGTTACAGACTGTTAGAGCATAAATATGTTGGATACAAGATCATAGAAGATTGAAGTTTAAAGTCATGCCAAGTCAAAGCTCAAAAGTCAACTCTCAAGTAAAGTCAAAGTCAAGTGTAATAAAGTCAAAGTCAAAGGTCTTTGTATTAGTTTTGGAAGCGTATTTTTTTGTTTTGCTTTAATAGATAGATGGTTAGAAGTGGTATAAGTACTTGTAACATTCAGAGTCAAGATTGTATTCACAGAGTTAGAGAGAGAAAGTTGTGGTTAGAGAGAGAAAGTGATTCAAATCGGTTTGTAATTGAATCTTGTGATTAATCAAAACATGTAGTTTGTTTAATCTTTTTTGTGATTGATTTTGATAATGAGAACTTGATATATCTGGGATTAATAATTGGTATCAGAGCAGATCCAGATCGAAATCAAGAAAATCAGAGTTCGGTACTATTCCATTGAGTCTAGAATCGAATTTCTTGTTTTTGTGTGTAATTTGAGTTGTAATCATTTGGTTATTGTTCAAATTGTGTTTTAGATTGAGTTTGTATAAGCTTTGTATTGTTTTGCACTGTAATTGAGATTGAATTTGGAAGTTGTACGAGTTTTTACATACACGAGTTCTACGCATTGTAATTGGATCACTTTGTTTGTTTGAGTGAATTTTGTTGAATTTCATTGCTAGATTTTGATTCTAGAAGTATAGGAGGTTGAATTGTCAAAGTTTTGGATCGAAATTCGAAATATAGATGAGTTTTTGATCAAATCAGAGTGGTTTTTCTTTGAAGATCTGAAGAACTCGCAAGATTACACGAAGAACTCGCAGATTCTTTAAGAACTCACAAGAAAAGCTCTAGTTTTCGCAGATCTCTATTTTTTGTAGAGTTCTTGTGTTTAAATTCTAAGTGTTAAATTCGCAGGTGTTAGTATTACGAATTTTCCAGAACTCGCAAGTAGTTGAGTTACGAATCCTTAAGTATTCGTATTGGTCTATCTGCAGGTTTCCAAGAATTCGCAGAAGGCTAGTTTACCAAGAATTCGTAGATATTTTTTTTTTACGAAATGATTTTGATAAAATTTTGACAAGGACAGAATTCGCAGTCTTGTACTTAAGTTTCGCAGTATTGTTACTTGCAAAAAGAGCAGATTTCGTACATAGTGTGATACGAATTCCTCATGATTCGTGTTAGATTAGTATTGTATTCAAGATTAAATAAGGGTCTGTATTGTCATTGTGTAATAGTTTGAGGGATCATGTTGTAAAGTCAACAAATGTTGACTTAGTATAAATAGGTTTCCTTTATGTTAGATTCTGTAGACAAGTTACGCACACATAGATACGAATTCAGAGATTGTGGTAAGAACTTGTACACACAGTGAACACATGAGATCTGTGACTAGAAGTTAGATCTGTGATTAAGTGTAATTCAAGTATTTGATCTAATAAAGATTGTGTTCAATATGATTGTGTGAATATATGCTAGTAAATCTGGGTCACAATTGGTATCAGAGCACATATCAGAAAATTCAGAAAGATACGAATGTCCAAGAAGAAAGTCACTGTTGCATTGAAATCAAGTTTTTGATTTTATGGTGTTTTTGATGTGAAATTAGTATCACTGTGATTGCACATAGTAGAGGAACAATTCTTGTGTTGGTTGATTAATCAATTGATCAACAGATTTCAAGAATTTGATCGATTTATACATTTCCAGAAAGTTGTTTTTCGCGAACTGCCATGGATCGATTTCCACATCTGTGATTGTTCTTGATGAAATTCACTCTGTAGGGTTGTTCACGATGATATAGAGATCATTTGTACAAAGTTTCAGAACCTAATTTCAAGGTTTGAGTGGAAATTGGTGGATTTTTGTGAAAATATTGTCGAGATTCAAAGAATTCGCAAAGATGATGAAGAACTCGCAAGAAGAATTCGCAGAGTCAAGGAATTCGCAGATGAGATTATCTTGTTAATTCTAAGGACAGAATTCGCAGAGTTCCAAGAATTCACACAAGAGTTATTTTTGAGAAGTAAAGAATTCGCAGAGGGTATCATACGAAAAGCCAAGAATTCGCAGAAGACACATGTACGAATTGTGCAGAATTCGCATCTGAGTGATCTACGAAAAGTTCAGAATTCGCATTACAGTGATATGCCAAAAGCTTTGAATTCGTATCCTTTTGCTTACGAATTGTATTCCTTATACGAGTTCTTGATTGTGCGTGTATTGCGAATTGCTCATACGAATTGTTGCTTGCGAATTGTGTTGTGAGTGACTTGCGAATTCTCACATACGAATTCTTGTATACGAATTCTGTGAATAGTATACGATTTCTGTACTTGTGAATATTTTTGAGTAATTTTTACTGTAAATTTTTCTGTTAAGTCTGCGTAGGGGTACATATTTCTTAGTGTGATTAAAGTTTCTGATTTTTTTTAGTATTTTTTTTTCCAGATATCATCATGCCTTACATAGATGAAAAAGGAAATCTGGTGCTAACCAACAGAGATTGTGCTTTAGCGTACATGCTAGAGATTCCAACACTGGAAGCTGAAAACAAGAATCTGAAGATTCAGAATTCATCTCTTATTGAACAGATTAATAAATTGAAAGATGATAAATCTTTAAAGAAAGATTTTGTTTGCTCTAAATGTATCTCTAACTCTAAAATTGATTTTGCAGGAATCATTGAGTCAAAAGAGAAGGAGATTTCAAATCTGCAAGCAAAACTGAAAAGACCTGAAAGTCTTAATTCAAGCTCTGCATGGTCTAATAAGGAAATAATGCAAAGAGAGCTAGATGAATTGAGAAGAAGAGCAAACATCTCAAGTGAAACTTGTGAAGGGCTGAGAAAGACAAATTCTAAAATTTTTGCTGAAAGAGATAAGCTGAAAGATAAAGTCTTCAGTCTTGAGGTTGAGATAAATATGATGAAGGAAAAAGCAACCCATGACAAAGACAACATAAAAGCCCAAGATGAGTTGAAGAAGATTGAGAAGAAGAGAAAAGAAATTGAAAGAGATAATACTGAGTTTCAAAAGAAGATTAATGAATTGAAAGAAAAGATCTCTCAAGATGAAAAGAAGAGTGAGAAAGAAAGAAAAGAGTTTGTAAAGAAGTTTTATGAATTCTCTAGAATAGCATTTGAAGCTGAGATAAAGGAGTTGAATGGAAAGCTATCTGAGCTGTCAACAAACATTCAGAAGGAGAAGAATGCAAAATCTGAGTTGCATAAGAAGTTTGACATACTGTCAAAGGAAAGAAACTGTCTATCTACAAAGATCACAGAACTTGAGGAGATCATGTTCAAGGTGAAGCTGACTGAGAACAAGACGCTTGAATCAATAGCTCAATCACCGAGAGATGATCTAGCTGCATCCGAATGTTCATTCAAATCAGCAGCAAGTTCAATTTTCACACATGTTTCTATTAATCCTTTATTTGATTCAACTGACAGTCATACTTCTAAATCAAATGATCAGATTTATCCTTCTAACCTTTTCTATGATAAAAATGTTGATGGTTCAGGTAACATCAAGAAGAATGAGTCTCAGAAGAAAAGGTTCTGGAGAAGGAAAGATGAGAAAGATAAAGAAAATTGGATTTGGATAGTGAAAGGTTCCTCGGAGGAGAAGAAGGAACATAAATCATTTGTGCATGAATTCAATGCTCAAAGGAACAATACTCCTAAAGGTAAAACTTTTGGCAAACCTGATCTGGTTTACACTATCAATCAATTGATCAGGTTAGCTCAAAAGAAGATTAGTTGTTCCTATTGTGGCTCAAATGATTTTGTAAACAAAAATTATGAAAATAGTTGGTATGGTTCTTACTACATTTCCTCTAAAAGAACTACAACTAACTAATCTGGATCCAAATACCAGTGGATACCAAAAGCTAAACCTGTGTTGCAGGCACCCAAGGTTTAAGGGGAGAAAGAACAATGGCTCTTGAATAATACAGTTCAAGTCCCGTTCCTCAATGTTTCAGAATTTTGGTTTCTGGCTATATCAGATCAGAACCCGGTCTTCATTGATAAAATTGCATATTACTATTCTCACTGGAGAATATGTAATCATGACTTCTGAATAAATCAGTTCAGAACCCGTGCTTAAAGAACTATGACTCTTGGATAAAACAGTTCAAGACCCGTTACTCAATGTTTCAGAACTTTGGTTTCTGGTTACATCAGATCAGGACCCGATCTTCATTGGTAAGAATGAGTATTACTATTCTCACCGGAGAATATGTAATCATGGCTTCTGAATACTTAGTTTAGAACCCGTACTCAAATATTTTTCTTCTGATGGATGCTTAAATGATAACATCTTTTCTAGAAATTTTTGATTTGAGGGGGAGTTAACTGTTATATCTTTTAGGGGGAGGAGATATTAGCTAAATGTACTTTCATTGTTATATTTTTTTTAATAACTTGAATTTTTACAGATATCAAGATGGAGGATATCTGAGTTTTTGTCAAGGATACTTCACTGAAAATATTCATTTCAGGGGAAGTAAGGATTTTGATTTACAGGTATATATTTCTAATCCTTACACTTTATCACTTGTTGAAAGATGAACAACTTTCACTTGTGCAAAATGGTTTCTTAAAATATTCAAACCACTTCACATCCTTAAATTGTTTTCATGAATTGAGAAGTGGGCTTTTAAATGATTTTCATTGGATACTTAAATGCTTATCTGACCGCGTGTTTCCAAAAGATATATACTTTTGTATTATCTTTTCGATATACTTTGTCAAGTATTCCTACACACACTGGTTCAGAACATTCTATTTGACTTTGTTATTACCATGTATCAAAAGTTAAATCTTTCTATGGTAATACTCCCGGTTGTATTCAATGTTGTTTGAATCAAACGTCATTTCATCATTATATGTGCTTTCATTGATAACATGTTTATATTTCGTTCATATAAACATCTTGCGTCTTTGATTTCCCAAATTTTATTCTTCATGAATTTTAATCTGATTTTAATCATTGTCAGATTCCCAAAGCATTTCTATTCTTTCATGATTATTCATTCATACAAAAAGTTTTGAGAAATCTTGAATGTTTAAAATGCTCACATTTCATTCTAATTCTTAATGAGCATACATATACTGACAAATGATTTCTTGTGCTTTAATGTCAAGAAAATCATTGAGGCAATACATGCTTTTAGGATAAATACATGGGATTCAATGTGTGAGCTTAACAGAACTTCCATGGATTCACGATAACTAGTGTTTCCTACCCAGGAAGTATTCCCTGAGTGATTGAGGGGAGAGGGGTCAAAAGAATGGAGTGTTGGTGTGTGAAGAGGTAAAATGGAAATGAGAGATTGGTTAGAAGTGAGCTTAAAAGATTAAAAGAAAGAGGGTGAGAGAACAGAGTAAAAGAATATCAGACTCTGCACCAAAATCTTTCTGAGCAGGGCAACCACATCTACTGATTGGTTCACATTCTTTGGTGACCATCATTGAAAAAGGCAGTGAGCCCATGCCATCTCTTGGAAATACCCCACCAACTACTCATTCTTTTCTCAAAAAGAGAATGTTTCATATTTTCTGGGGAAGCAACACATAATCTATTGGTTCTTCATTTAGAAGATACTGATATTGAAAAGAAGGAACGTTGCCCCACCTTCGACCCTTTTTCATGCACATTTGAGTCTATGTATAACCATTGTTGTCTCATTGGTTTGCATAATTTTGAGCCTCAACAACAATCATTGCGCTAATTCTTTCATAACACAAGCACGAGCACACAGAAAATCTGTTTTTCTGTCAGAACATTCATACAAAATACCTTGTGTTTTTTAATGATTGAATGGAAGTCCTGTGGAGTGAACATCATTTCAAGCTCTTTAAATTGTACATTCATTGTACACAGTGGCTTTGTGCTACTGACAGGCATTCCTAACTGTTTCATATGTTGATTAAGGGTTACCACTCATAATTTGGTTGAATTTGAAAAGATTCAGATGAATACTTTCATGAATTGACGGCTCATTCATATCAGATGAACGATTCTCTCATATCATTCATTGGGGGAGATTGATAATTTTCCTATCTGGGGGAGATTGATCATTTATTGTCAAAGGGAGAGATTGTTCAAATTTCACCATAATGGGGAGTTCATGAAGACTGTGCTTATTTGATTATTTGGGGGAGATCATTCAAAGACCGAGCTGACCTTGAACAAGTTTTAATGATTTTGATTCTCATAAATCATTAAAAAGGGGGAGATAAATCAGAGTTCAAGTTCGGATGATTAAAGTTTGTATCAAGAAAGGGGGAAAGATGATTTTCATAGTAAGATTTCAGAAGATGTAATGAAAGGTGAAGACAAAAGTTTGAAAGTTTTGAAGTTAGTCAAAGTTTGAAGATTTGAATGATTAAGAAGATTTTAGCAAAGTTTGTTGTGCTAAAGAAAATGGTATTGTTGTAAACAAAGGGGGAGAATGAAGATTGTGCTAAAGCTGTCAAAGGTTTCTGTTAAGCCCAAATTATAGTTGATAAATTAACACAACACAATAAAGATCAAGAGATAAATAAATCAGATTAACATACCAACGATCTCTTGATTAATCAGATGAAAAGCGTGTGTGTGTTCTTGGTACCTTGTGTGTACAATACAGAGTATACGGCTACCTCTGTTTTTCTTTATGTAATTACACTTAACCTAAAACTAATAAAATAAAACTATTTATACCTAGGTCAATATGACCTCATTAATATTAACTATTTTCTAAAATAGCCCCTAAGGTATTAAACACTATTACAAACTAGACCATTTATTAACTTTAATCTTGAATACAATTATTGATCCAACAATCTCCCCCTTTGGATTCAAGATTAAATTTTTTTTGGCAATTGTCTTCGGGTCTTCACTTTTCTTGAAAACTGTATCTGATATGACGTTGACAGCTTCAAAACTTGTGTCTTTACACAATCTTCAGCTTCCTCTTTCTTTAAATAAGGTATCCTTCTGACGATCATCTTCAGTCAGAATTTTAATAGATCAAATTAGCTCAGACACTTTGATATCTTTGAATTCTTCAGCAGTCTTCAGTAAAAATCTTGAAAATTCCTGTATCTTCTTTCTCTTTGAATTCTTCAGCAGTCTTCAGTAAAAATCTTGAAAATTCTTGTATCTTCTTTCTCTTTGAATTCTCCCCCTTTTTGATGAGTGGTGAGAATCATCATCATCAAAACATAGCAAAATAAAGTAGGAATTTTCTTCCCCAGATCAACAATTAAGCACAGTCTTCATGAATATATCCCTGTGTGGAAATAAGAGCAGTCTCCCCAAATGGAAAGAGTGATTATTTCAATCTTTGCAGATTCAAATAAATAAAGAGTGGTAACCCTGAATCAACAAATGACTCAGTTTGGAATGCCTGTCAGTAACATACAGTCACTGAGCAACACAAAGTTACTATATAAGGAGCTGGTTTTGAAGTTGGCTCCCCAGGACTTCCATTCAATCATCGAATAACACATGGTTATCTATGAACGTTCTGACAGAAAACAAATTTCTGTGTGCTCGTGCATGTGTATGAAAGAATTAAGCACCGATGATTGCTTTTCAATGTAGGCTCAAAGTATGTAAACTTGTTGAGACAACAACAAATTATACAAAGACTCAATGTGCATGAGAAAAGGTCGAAGGTGGGGCAACTTTCCTTCTTTTTCAATATTAGTGTCTTCCAAATGAAGAACCAATAGCATATATGCTGCGTCCCCAGAAAATGTGAAACATTCTCTTTTTGAGAAAAGAATGAGTAGCTGATGGGGTTGTATGCAAGAGATGGCATGGGCTAGGTGCCTTTTTCAATGATTTTCACGAAGAAAATGTGAAACAACAGATAATGTGGTTGCCCGGCTTAGAAAGAATTTTGTGCAGAGTTTGATATTCTTTTACTCTGTTCTCTCACCCTCTTTCTTTTAATATTTTAAATCTCACTTCTAACCAATCTCTCTTTTCCATTTTAGCTCTTCACACACCAACACTCAAATATTTTGACCCCTCTCCCCTCAATCACTCAGGGAATACTTCCTGGGTAGGAAACACTGGTTATCATGAATCCATGGAAGTTCAGTTAAGCTCACACATTGAATCCTATGTATTTTCCTAAAAGAACGTGTTGTTCAACAACCTTGTGTACATGAAAGCACATAGGAATATAGTTATACATGAAGAATAAAAATTTGGAGAAATCAAAAACATAAGTGTGTTTGACAATGCTATTCTCCCCCTCAAACTAAAAGAGTTTGTCAATTAAGCTCCCCCTCAACTTAATAAGAGTTTTTTTTTATGAGCAGCTTCAACAAGAGTGCGGTTCTTCCGTTCAACAATGCTATTTTACTGTGGAGTGTAGGCTGTGGAGAAGTTATGTGAGATGTCCACAGAGATAAGATAACTCTGCAAGGTGTCATTCTTGAACTCCGTGCCGTTGTCACTGTGAAGAGTTCGGACTGGCAATTGAAGACGTACTTGAATGCGCTTAATAAAAGCGATAATCAATTCTGGCGCATCTGACTTGTTGCGAAGAAACTCGAGCCATGTATACCTTGAATAGTCATCTATCATTACTAAGACGCATTTCTTGCCATTGATAGACGCTGTTCGCATTGGGCCACAAAGGTCCATATGAATAAGTTCCAGTGTAGATGAGGTCGATGATTCAGTTTTGGACTTGAATGAGCTTCGCTTCATCTTGCCCAACTCACATGCAAAACATAGCGAGTCTTTCTCGAACCTCATTTCTGGTAGACCTTTGACCAGACCTTGTCTCTGTAGCTTAGCTATTGATCTGAAATTCTGATGAGACAAGCGGCGATGCCACGTCCACGATTGTGCTTTAGTTTCTTTAGCTAATAGGCATACTGGACGTGTGGCAAACAGTGTTGGAAAATCTACATAATATAGATTTCCATGGCGTTCAGCTTTGAAGACTTCGTAACCATCTGGATCTTCAAGATAGCAATGAGTTGTTGTGAAGCGAACTTGATATTTCATGTCACAGAAGTGACTGTGCTAAACAAATTATGATCAAGTCCTTCAACATATAACACCCTTTGTATCTTCACAACGCCATTATCAAGCATTCCATATCCTCTGACGTGTCCTTCTACCTCTGAATTTGCAAACCTAACTGCTCCGGCAGGCTCCTCCACATAGTTATGCAAGAGGTTCTTGAATCCTGTCATGTGGCGTGAACATCCGGAATCTATCACCCACAATCGACAGGCCTGCAAAAGAGACAATTAGTTTTGCTTTGGTACCCATATCAAGATGGGTCCTTTGCTGTTAGCTTCAATCAATTCAGGAATATCAGCAGGTTTAACTTTCACTCTCCATTCATATCGGGGTTTTGGAACCCATTTCCAAACCATTTTTACATTTAATTACTGAAAATGCTTTTTAGATCTTGGATTGGTAACCTTAGCACGAAACACTTTGGGTTGTGTGGAAGAATTAGAATTAAGGTTCAGTTTAGCTTTTCTTTTACTCTTTTTGGACTTAGGAGGGGAGTAGTATTTGAATGAATTATCCCAGCAGTGTTTGCAATATAGGTTCTTTCGAGCAAAAGTCATAAATTTAGATTTATCGGAACAAATCTGACATTCATGTCCATCAAAAGAATTTCTATTCAAAACATCACTGTCTGTAGTACAACTGTTTGTAATAGAAGCTTTACTAAAATTCAAACTATCATTTTTATTCAAACTATCATCTTTATTCTTCTTACTCCTCCCAACTCCATATCCTTTTATATCTGAAACAGAAACAGGAATCTTGTTAGTCTCTATCTTAGAAGGCGAGTCTTTTCTAGAGTTACTTGAAGTCTCACCCTTCTCAAAAATACTAGGTGGATATTCAGGACAATCAGAGTAAATAACCGAAGGTTTTGCAGGAGCATCAAATTCTGGATTAGTTCTTACTTTCCAGCTTGGATCATTGAACATTTGTTTATCATTTGAAACATTCTTAAACAAAGTGAATTTCAAATCATTGATCTCTGTGCAAAGCTCTTGATTTTCTTTCAAAGATTTTTCAAGTTTAAATTTGAGATCAAAGTTTTCATCTTCAACCTCATCAAGAGACTGTTGCAACATATCAATTTGCTTCATCAATTCAGATGTATGATCACTCACAGAATTTGACTCATTTAAAATAGAAATTGGATCAGAGTCTGAAGCATTCATCATTTCAGAAAACCTTTCTTCAGTCATGTTCTCAATAAACTCCATTTTATCATTTTTCAAACAAGATCCATTCGTGATGACAGTTTCTTCTTCAACCTCTTCAACAAGTAAAGGTTTAGAAGCAATGGGATTTGAGACTGATGGTATATTTGATGGATCGACATCCGATTCATACTCATCATATTTGCATTCAGTCTCAGGTGGAACCGTGTCATTGCTGACTGATTCTTTTGAAGATGTGGTAAACAGTGATTCAAACTCAACAAATTCGATCTTTCGAGTCTCATAGCTTTTGTTCAAGTCACTATATTTAAAACCAACTGATTTAAAAGAATTTTGAGAATCAGTGTCACAAGACTTGCTTTCTCCCATTTCTTCTTTATCTTTGGTCTCTGTAAAAGGTTTAGAAGTACTTGCTTCAACAAAGGTTGCACGAATGTTAGGAATGGGTCTGATTGTGGATCCAAGTTTATCAAAATTATACAAGTGCTCCGGTGCCTTTTTCAAAACATCGTTAATTGGCAAACCCAAACCTGGTTTAAGTTTATAGAACCTTTCATCTTGGAGTTTATTGGTTAACAGATTCAATGTCTGTTCAGTCTGACCTCGTTTCATGTTAATATCCTCCAATTGCTTGATTTTGGTGTAAGCTTCATTTCTTTCTTGAAAACAAACTTCAAATTTGATTTTAAACTCACCCTTTTCAGCATTGAGATTTACAAGATCCTTTTCTAAACCAGATATTTTTCTCTTTAAAGATTCCTTTTCATCTTTTAAACCATCCTTTTCTTTTTCTTTTTCTTCCACAACAACTTTTAGCAAAGCGTTTTCATCACGAAAACTCAAAACTGATTGATGTGCGGAGCTAAGTTTACCTTTCAATAAAGCAAATTCATCTTTCATATTGTGTATTTGGGCCATCAGAGATTCAATAAGTTCAGAATTATCACTTACCTCAGAGTTTGCATCTTCGGAGTGTGCCTCAGAAGCTTCATCGCCACCATCCAGTTTTGCCATATAGGATACTTGGGTGAAGTGCGCCTGCTCCTCGTCATCAGAACTTTGGAACAACCAGTTTTCTTCTTCAGCCATAAGCACTTTTCCCTCTTCAGCTTTCTTGGCAATGAGTGACTTCCTTGCATAGTATTCTGAGTTCTTTACTTTCTTGAACTTGCAATCTCTAGAGAAGTGCCCAAATTTGCCACAGTTGTAGCATATGCCCGGTTCATCCTTTCTTTCTTCTTTCTTCTCCTCTCTCTTTTCTTCTCTTCTATCTTCCTTCCTGTCATCTTTCCTCTCTTCTCGTCTTTCCTCTCTCCTTCCATACCTTGGCTTGTATCTTGCTTCAAACCTCTCTTTCTTGTACCCTTCGTACTTTGGCTTTGAGTAGTACTTTTTCTTGCCAAAAGTCTTCTTGAATTGACGAGTTATCATGGCCAAGTTCTCAGAGAACCTTTGTATATCATCATCAGAGTCAATCTCCAGTTCTTTATCACTTGAAGCAGAATCGGACTCAGTAACCTCCGTAACAAGAGCTTTAGACACCTTTTTCTTTGACCTTGCAGCAGATACAGGAACTGAACTTGAACTCTTTCCTTTGCCAACTATGAGAGCCACGAAATCCTTCAGATTATTGGACTCATTATTGATAGTTCTTACCTCATCCTCATGCTGAGAAAGAGTAGAGAAGATATCAGTGACGTTTTCTTGAGCCATGTTCTTTGACATCTGGAGATTGATGGCAAAGTTCTTCCATTCAGGATTCAAGTTCTTGATGAACTTATAATTTATCTTGGAAGCAGATTTAGAGATATTGTTCCTCCACAGGTCATTTAGAATGATATTGTATCTGTTGTAGGTATCTAGCAGCGTCTCTCCTTCCTTTGCGTGAAACCCCTCATAGGCATTTATGCATAGATTCTGCTTGGCTTGGATGGAGGCTTCACTTCCTTCAAACTGTCTTGATAATTCATCCCAAACTTCTTTAGCAGAGCTCCGACTGTCTACACGATTGTAGATGTCATTTGGAATTGCCATTGTCAGATAAATGAGAGCCTCTTCATCTATCTTGTACAGATCTTTCTCCTTTTCAGTGAAGTACTGATACGGTTTAGGAACATATCTGTCAGGGATTTTTGGAGAGGTTTCGGTTGCTGCTTGACCAGGTACTCTGATCATTGGATTTACTGGACCAGAAGTGATTGATTCCATGTAATCTCTGCTTTTGTGATTTAGGAACTGAATCATTCTCTTCTTCCATTGCTGATACTCATTAGCCATGAGGACAGGAGGTTTGGACTGAGAGCCCATTGAGAGAAGTTGGTTTGACATCTTTAGCAGTATTGTTAGAGCATAAATCTGTTGGATACAAGATCAAGAATACTGAAGGTCAAAGTTCAAGAAGTCAAAGCTGAGAAAGTCAACTCTCATCAAAGTCAAAGTCATTTGTAATAAAGTCCAAGTCAATGTATTTGTATTTGTATTTTTAGTTTCCTTGTTTTTAGATATGGGTATAAATACTTTCCATTTCTGTTTAGTTTTGTAGTAATAAGTTGTACGAAGAAGTCATTGAGAGAGAGAAAGTTCGTTTGAGAGAGATCTGTAGAGAGAGAGAGAGTTCTAGAGAGAGAAAGTTTGTAATCTTGAATTTGAAAGTGAAATCAAACAAGTAATTGATTCTTGTTTGTGTTTTGTTTGATTAATCATGTTTAAGAACTAGAATCTGGGGATAACAATTGGTATCAGAGCAGATTCCAAATCGAAATCAAGAAAAATACGAAAGTTCGACACTGTGTTCTTGAGCGAGAATTGAATTTCGAGTTTTTGTGCGAATTTCGAGTTGTTTTTGGTTAGGTTTTGTTAGAAAAGTATATTCGATCGAGTCTGTATAGATAATTTCATGAATTGCACTGTAATCGATCTTTGATTTTGATTTTTGTTGAGTTTGGAGTTCACGAGTCAAGAACACTGTATTCATATCGATTTGTACATTTTTGTGTTTTTGATCGAAATTAGTTGTTAGAATTGTGTTCTAGTTGTTTAGACGAGCAAATTGTCAAATTTTCGTACTGTAATTCGAGGTCTAGATGTGTTTTTGATACAGATCTGTTAGATTTTTGAAGTTTGCGCAAGTTTGTCGAGGTTTGCGCAAGATTCATCGAGATTTCATCAAGTGATCTTTCTGAGGTTTACGTTTTCAACAGAAAATCGCAAGTAAAGGTTTGCGTATATGAAGTGAAATGAAAAGCTGGTGTGATACACGAAGTGTGATTTGCGTACACTTCTTGATACGCAAAGTAAGGTTTGCGTAAGCTACACAACACGCAAAGAAAGGTTTGCGTACGCTTCTTGATACACAAAGAAAGGTTTGCGTACGCTTCTCGATACGCAAAGACAGATCTGCGTAATCTTCTCAACAAGCAAAGCTACTTGTCACAAGAATTGATTTGCGTAACATACTCGAAACGCAAAGGGAGGTTTGCGTAAGCTGTTCGATACGCAAAGCGTGGTTTGCGCAACACATTAGATACACAAAGTGTGGTTTGCGCATCACACTTGGCACGCAAAGTGTCACCGTACTTAGAGTATTTTTGTGATTGTTTTGCATTTCGATCTTTAGTGAATATTTTTGTTTTTCATTTGTCTGTATTTTTCTTATTGTTTCATTTGGACTAACGATCAGTTCTAGTTTCTTATTGCAAATATTTCTCAAACAGGTTTTATCAAGATGACTTCTAAAGATGCACTTTCCATTGGCACTGATGTCAAGCCTCCTGTTCTGTTCAAAGGAGAGTACGAACAGTGGAAAGACAAATTTCTGGATTTTGTGGACCGACACACAAATGGAGAAAATATTCTTCTATCCATCATGGAAGGTCCTATGGTACCAGTCACAGTTCAAATCCCTGATGATGACTCATCTGATAGTGAAGATGGTACTGAGGAAAGAGAACGGAAGATGAAAACAGTTCTAGTAGAGTATAGTCAATATTCAGAGGAACAGAAAAGCCGATATAAAGCAGACAAGCAAGCAAGATCACTTCTTCTTCAAAGTATCCCAAATGACATCTACGTCAAGATAGACAACTACAAGGGAAATGCTAAGAAGATGTGGGATCAGTTGCAGAAAATGATGATGGGATCCAAGGTAGGGAATCAGATGAAAGTGGCAAACTGCATCAACAGTTATGAGGAATTCAAAGCCAAAGAGAATGAGAGCTTAGAAGATACTTATGAACGGTTTGTCTTGCTTCTGAATGAGTTGTCCAAGAATAAGGTGAAAAAGAAGCAACTTGAAAACAATGTCAAATTCCTGAGCATCCTACAACCAGAGTGGAAGAAACATACACGTAGGATGAAGCAAATGAAGGATCTAAATGACATTCCATTACATGAGGTATATGAGACTCTGAGGCAAAATGAGGAGGAAGTGGAAGAGAGAAGAGCTGAGAAAAAGAAGGCAGAGACAGTTCCTGAACCTATTGCATTGGTAGCTGGAGAAAAGAAGAAAGGAAAGAAAGAGAAGAAGAAAAAGAAGAAAGTGATTACAAGTTCTGAATCTGAATCTGAATCAGATAGTGATGATGGAGAAAGTCTCAAACAGGCTATGAATTTACTGACCCGAGCTTTCCAAAAGAAATTCTACAAGAAGCCGGGATCAAATTCTCAAAGATATTCTTCATCCAGTTCCAAGAATCATGAGCACCGAGAAAGAGTGGAAGGAAAGCGTTATGAAGAGAACCGGTATATGGAAAGGAAGCCGGAAGAAAAGAAGTAGTTTGTGAATGATTACACTGTTGCAGTAAAGCCAACAAATGATCCAATCAAATGCTACAACTGTGGCAAGATTGGACATTTTGCTAATGATTGTAGAAAGACGAAGGTTCGAAACTCTCAGTATTATCAGAACAAACTGCTATTAGCCAAACAGCAAGAAGCAGGCATAACTTTAATGGCTGAGGACGAATTTTGGTTGGATCATTCTGATCAAGAGGATGACGAAGAGAAAGAAGAAGCTGCTCATATCTGCTTAATGGGCAAGGAGGTGAAATATGACGAGTCAGATGATGAAGCTGCTGATGAGGTATTAAACTTAACTGAAAAAGATTTTATAACCAAAATGGAAGCTATGATGGTTGAGCTTAATGATCTTCAAGTAAAACTGAAGAAAGAAAAGGACAGAGTTGCTAAAAGAAACAACAAGATCTTTGAGCTTAATAAGTCTGTTATTGGGAACAAAGATCTAATTGATTCTTTACGCAAGTCTGCTTCTGATTCTAAACTTCAAGTAGATTGTTTTGAAAAGAAGATTTCTGATTTTGAAATTAAAATTTCTAAGTATGAGTTTGAGAAGAAAGAATCTGCACTAACTGTTCATAAACTGCAGGTTGAGAAAAGGCTGATGTTAAGGAAAAATGGGGACTTGGTTTTCAAAACCCCCATTACTTAAAGAAAGCCATCAGAAAACAACCAACACTTTATAATTTTGATTTTCTTGCTTGTGCTGGTAAACATATTCATTTAAAACCCAAATTTGTTACCAAATTATCAGAAGAAGATGAGGCCAAAGAAACTGAAAATAGAAAGAATGTAAATAAAATGCAACTACCATTTAACTACGCAAAGTTAAATGATAGTTATCTTTCAGAAACACCAAAAGTTCTTTCAAACGATTATTTTGCTAGTTATTCTGTTTCTGAGATGAAGGCAAAACCTGCAATTGCAAAGGTTTATGTTCCTCCACTCATTCTTGAAAGCAAAATAATTGAGCTTGAAAATGTTTTATCTGATGAAAAACTTTTGGTAGATATTGAACAAAGTGTGTTTTCTACAGTTTTAAAGAACATTGTTTTTCAATCTAAATCTACAAAGTGTTCTACAGTTTCAAAGGCACATCAAACTTCGTCTGCTAATTATGATGACTTATTTGAGTCTACAAATGATTTTCTTAATTCTGATGATGGGTGCATAGAATAAATTGGTGTGTTTGACTTCACTGCTCCTCATCCTGATCATTCTACTTGTCTTATGAATGAAAAAGTGTTACCAAGTGGTTTTATATTTGGTAAATCATCAGCTAAGGTTGGTGAATCAGTTTATGTAACTATGCTCAAGGTAAGAAACATAAGAAACAACGATTACAGAAACAGAAATACACTGGTACACAAAAGAAAACTCAATCTCAGAAATCTGATTTTCCTAATAAATCTAAATCTTTTGTTTTAGATTTAAGCAAGAAAAGGTCGAAAGCTCAAACCGAATGGCGACCAAAAAGGAAGGATGATGAGATAGCTGAATCAGTTTCTGATAACTCTTGTAATAGATCAGTTAGTAGTGATAATGATGTAGCTGATCAACTTGCTTGTCATAAACAAAACCTTGTAACTTCTTACAAGCGGTATTCAATAAAGCAATTGATTCAATTATCTCCTATTACTACTAAATCTTATAATTATCGGATAAATGATTTTGCTTATTATCATAATTCTACTGATTGGTTTGGATCTTATCATGTGTATTCTTTAAGATCAAATGTTTTTAAAAGTTTTCAAATAAAAGGAGGGTCCATATTTAAATGGATACCAAAATCTTGTGCTAATCTGTTAGGACCTGTTTTTAAATGGGTACCTAAATCTATTGTTTCCTGATTTCTCTTGCAGACCCGACATATATGGTACTTAGACAGTGGATGTTCCAAGCATATGACCGGGCAAAAAGCTTTATTGTCTAATTATACAGAGAAATTCAGTGGAAATGTCAGATTTGGAAACGATCAGCTTTCACCAATCTTAGGATATGGTGACATCATTCAAGACAACATAACGATTAAGAAGGTGAGTTATGTCTAAGGTCTAGGGCACAACTTGTTTAGCATCGGTAAATTCTACGACAAAGGGTTAGAGGTAAACTTCAAAGCTAAGAGATGTTCGGTTCGTTCTGAAGACGACACAAAACTCTTAGCAGGCAAGCGAAAGACAAATCTCTACACCATCAATCTTTCAAAGGTTCAGAATGACAGTCATGTTTGCTTATTATCAAAAGCTTCGATGCAACAAAGTTGGCTTTAGCACCGACGACTATCATATCTGAATTTTCGTTATATCAACAAGCTGGTTAGTGGCAAATTGGTAAAAGGACTTCCTGAGCTGAAATATGAGAAAGAACATTTATGTGCTGCATGTGAGAAGGGTAAGATGAAGAGAGACACACATAAACCGAAGCCTGAACCAACCACCAGTTCTCCACTAGAGTTACTGCATATGGATTTGTGTGGTCCGATGAGAACACAAAGCTTGGGTGGAAAGAAATTCGTGTTGGTTATTGTGGACGATTACTCAAGATACACATGGGTCAAATTTCTTCGATCAAAAGATGAGACACCCGAAGTTCTCATTACTTTCTTAAAGACGGCCCAGGTGAAAATGCAACGACAAGTCAAGTTTCTTCGAACGGACAACGGCACAGAGTTCAAAAACAAGATTGTTGAAGAATATCTCGAATCGGTCGGGATATCACATCAGTACTCTGCTTCTCGTACGCCTGAACAAAATGGAGTAGTCGAAATGCGAAATAGGACGCTAGATGAGGCCGCTCGTACTATGCTCAGCCAATCCGATCTACCTCTATTTTTGTGGGCAGAAGCTATGTTAACTGCATGTCATACTCAAAATCGGTCCATAATACACCGCCGTTTTCAAAAGACTCCATATGAGCTGATCAACAACAGAACACCAACAATCAAGTATTTTCACATATTTGGGTGTAAATGTTTTGTGCTTAATGATAGAGAGAGTCTGAATAAATTCAGTGCTAAGGCGGACGAGGGTATTTTCATTGGTTATTTTTCAACATCGGCAACATATCGTGTTTATCTGAAGAAGTCCAAGACAGTTGTCGAGAGCGTTAATGTAACATTTGATGAAGACATGGCTTCTGAACAACTCAGTTTAGAACCCGTTATCACTGGAGTATTAGCTTCTGGACAGATCAGTCCAGAACCTGTTTCTACAGCGAATAATTTGGATAACGCTTCTACTTCAGTTTCTCATTTATCTGATTTAGTTTTGTTATTTGAATTCTTTTATGATGAGTTTCTAGGATCTAATGTACCTAAATCTGCTGTGACTGACAGGTCTGAAGACACAAGTTGCAATCATCCAGTCACTTCAGAAGTCATAACTGAACAAGAATCCCCCGTTCAGTCAGAAACTCACATTCCAACATCTACTCCTACAGTTGAAGATGTACAAGTAACTGCTGAGCCAGAAGTAACTGTTTCAGTTGGGTGTGATATATTGTCTACTAAACAGCCAGAGTCTGCTGTTCCAACTGATACTTCTGCACCTGAAACTTCAACTGCGAACCCCCTCCTATTATTCAAACTGAAGAGTCTAATAGTGGATTTCTAGATGATGATCATGTTCAACCAATATCTACTTCACTACCTCATGAGCATCGCTGGACCAAAGAGCATCCATTACATCAAGTAATTGGAGATCTCAACAAGCCTGTACAAACTAGGTCAGCGACTCTTAATCAATGTATGCATGACTCATTCCTCAGCAAGATAGAGCCCACGCGAGTGTCAGAGGCTTTAGCTGATTCAGATTGGGTATCTGCCATGCAAGAAGAATTAAATCAGTTTGAAGCTCTGAAGGTTTGGAGATTAGTTCCAAAACCGGAAGGTAAATCCGTGATTGGCAGTAAATGGGTATTCAAGAATAAAAAGGATAAAGATGGTATCGTCATAAGAAACAAAGCTAGACTTGTTGCCAAAGGTTACCGGCAAGAGGAAGGCATAGACTACGATGAGACGTATGCTCCAGTAGCACGTATAGAAGCAATCCGCATGTTTCTAGCATACGCAGCTCATAAGAATTTCACAGTCTTTCAGATGGATGTGAAAACAACTTTTCTGAACGGCATTCTTAAGGAGGAAGTATATGTGTCTCAACCAGAAGGGTTCGTCAATCCAGATAAGCCAGATCATGTCTACATCTTGGACAAAGCCCTGTATGGTTTAAAACAAGTCCCTCGAGCATGGTATGACGTTTTATATAAATTCTTGGTCAAGTCAAGTTTTTCTAAAGGTAAGGTTGATACCACTTTATTCATCAAAAAGGAAAAAGATGATATTATTCTTATTCAAATATATGTTGATGATATAATATTTGGTTCTACTAATCCTAAATTCTGCAAAAACTTTTCTAACCTTATGGTGTCATGTTTTCAAATTAGTATGATGGGAGAGATGAATTTCTTTCTCGGATTACAAGTTAAACAATTTTCAACAGGGATTTTCATTAACCAATCTAAGTACATTTTGGATATTCTTCGGAAGTTCAATATGGAAAATTGTAAACCTATTGGAACCCCGATGGCACCAGGTACTAAAATTAGCACTGATCCTTCGGGTAAAAGTGTTGATGTTAGGACTTATAGAGGTATGATAGGATCGTTAATGTATCTTACATCTAGTAGACCAGATATTATGTTTTCAACATGTTTATGTTCAAGATATCAGGCTGCTCCCAAAGAATCCCATTTGGCTGCTGTCAAAAGGATTTTTAGATATCTGAAGGGGACTGCAGACCTTGGTCTGTGGTATCTTAAGGATACTGGGTTTCAACTGACTGCTTATTCAGATGCAGATCATGCAGGTTGCATGTTGGACAGAAAGAGTACTTCAGGTCACATTCAATTCCTTGGAGACAAGCTCGTTAGCTGGGCATCAAAGAAACAGTTATGCGTTTCCACATCGACTGCTGAAGCAGAGTACGTAGCTGCTGCCAGTTGCTGCTCTGAAGTCCTGTGGATGCGAACACAGCTACGAGACTATGGATTCAAGTTTGATAAAATTCCAATATATTGTGACTCGAAGAGTGCAATCGCGATATCTGCTAATCCTGTTCAACATACGAAAACCAAACACATTGATGTCAGGTATCATTTTATAAAAGATAATGTCGAAAAAGGAACAATTGAACTTTATTTTGTAAAAACAGATTATCAGCTTGCAGATTTATTTACCAAACCATTAGATGAAAAGAGATTTAATTTTCTTGTCTCTAAGCTTGGTATGTTAAATCTTAAGACATAATCAGTTGTTACCTAATAAAGTTAAGTATTTTTATTTTTCATCATTTTCTTTATCTTTTTGTCTAAAGGATATCTGCACTTTAATTGTTTGCTCATGATCTCAGGGGGAGTAAGAGAAGATTTTAGATGATCTACATTCATTTGAGGGGGAGCATAACTAATTTCTGCATTTTACTTACATGACAAAATTTTTGTAATGCATGATTTTAGGGGGAGCTTATATGTCATATCTGGGGATTGTTAGAGCATAAATCTGTTGGATACAAGATCAAGAATACTGAAGGTCAAAGTTCAAGAAGTCAAAGCTGAGAAAGTCAACTCTCATCAAAGTCAAAGTCATTTGTAATAAAGTCCAATTCAATGTATTTGTATTTGTATTTTTAGTTTCCTTGTTTTTAGATATGGGTATAAATACTTTCCATTTCTGTTTAGTTTTGTAATAATAAGTTGTACGAAGAAGTCATTGAGAGAGAGAAAGTTCGTTTGAGAGAGATCTATAGAGAGAGAGAGAGTTCTAGAGAGAGAGAGTTTGTAATCTTGAATTTGAAAGTGAAATCAAACAGGTAATTGATTCTTGTTTGTGTTTTGTTTGATTAATCTTGTTTAAGAACTAGAATCTGGGGATAACAAGTATGGTTAGAAAGCAAACTTATCTGTACCAAGAGAATCAACTAATAAGATCTTTAGAATCAAGAATTGGATAAAAACTACACTAAAAAATGTTCAGAATTTTTTTTCCAAAAATAATCAAATGCAGAATTTGCAAACAGTATAAAACACAAAACACCTATAGATAAAATTAAATAAATAATACTGAAAAATTGAAAATAATAAAACCTGGCGCAAAAGAAGATTTGCGCTAAAAGAGTCTGGCGCAAAAGGACTTGCGCGTTCTGAAATTTGCGCGAACAGTGGGTGGCGCGAGTAATGGGTCGCGCGAAATGGATTTTGCGCGAATAGCAGGTGGCGCAAAAGTGAGGTTTGCGCGAAGAACTTATGGCGCAAATTAGAGATGTCGCGACCGATGTCTGACCTTCGACCGGTGTCTGACCTTCAACTGTGGAAAGCCGGGTCATCTAGCTGAAGAAGAATTTTGGCTAGATCACTCCGACCGGACCAATGTATCGACCGGGGTGGACCGGGGCCCTCTGACCGGGGTGTTGCTGCAACCGGTGTCGATCGATGTAGTGGGTGGCGCAAAAGAAAACTTTGCGCCAAGCGAAGGTGGCGCAAAATGCTGTTTGCGCTAAGAGTGACTGGCGCAAAAGTCCACTATGAACTGGCGCAAACTGGGAAGTTCTTGAACAAACGCGCTAGTTCATCACAGTTCGACCCTCTGATCGATTTTTAACCCAGAAAACATTCCAAACAATTGATACACAATGAAAAAAAAACATACCATCTTCATAAACATATATCGATCAATATCCAATCAAAATCAATACCTAAAAACAACTTTTGATCACTCAATTTGAATGAAGCAGTACTCGACAGTTTTATTAACCCAGTATCCAAAAATCATAAAAAGCCAATCGATTGATGATTTTAAGTGCAATTAAACCATCAGATGATATTCAATAACATAAAACGCATGTAATCAATTCGATTTTAAGCATAAAAACACATTAAATCACGAAATTGATTTTCACACAGTAAGATATCAATAAAACCTGTTTTAATCCAAAAAGCTTGATTCTTTGGCTCTGATACCACTTGTTAAGCCCAGATTATAGTTGATAAATTAACACAACACAATAAAGATCAAGAGATAAATAAATCAGATTAACATACCAACAATCTCTTGATTAATCAGATGAAAAGCGTGTGTGTGTTCTTGGTACCTTGTGCGTACAATACAGAGTATACGACTACCTCTGTTTTTCTTTATGTGATTACACTTAACCTAAAACTAATAAAATAAAAATATTTATACCTAGGTCAACATGACCTCATTAATATTAACTATTTGCTAAAATATCCCCTAAGGTATTAAACACTATTACAAACTAGACCCTTTATTAACTTTAATTTTGAATACAATTATTGATCCAACAGTTTCAAAAGTTTAAAGTTTCAGAGTTTAAGACAGAAAGATATATTTTGAAGTGACAGTAAAGTCATGAAAAGCAGAAAAAGGGGGAGATCATTTGATCAAAGTGTCAAAGCTTTCAAGTTGTCAAAGCTGAAAAAGATTCAAAGCTGAAGATATATGTGAAGATAAGAAGACCCGAAGATTATCGTCAATTTTTTTTTAATCTTGAATCCAAAGGGGGAGATTGTTAGATTAGTATTGTATTCAAGATTAAATAAGGGTCTGTATTGTCATTGTGTAATAGTTTGAGGGATCATGTTGTAAAGTCAACAAGTGTTGACTTAGTTTAAATAGGTTTCCTTTATGTTAGATTCTGTAGAAAAGTTACGCACACATAGATACGAATTCAGAGATTGTGGTAAGAACTTGTACACACAGTGAACACGTGGGATCTGTGACTAGAAGTTAGATCTGTGATTAAGTGTAATTCAAGTATTTGATCTAATAAAGATTGTGTTCAATATGATTGTGTGAATATATGCTAGTAAATCTGGGTCACAATTCGTAGGTACATGTGTTGCGAATTCTGGTCTACGAATTCTGAAACCTTTGTTGTTTGCAAATTCCAAAATCTTTGTAGTCTATGAATTTTGAACTTGTAATTGTTCTTGAATTCTGTGTGACTTGCGAATTCTTGGTCTTTTGCTTACGAATTATGATTTGAAAGTACTTGCGAATTTCTGTGGTTTGCGAATTCTATATACTTCATAGTATATCTTGCGAATTTCATACTTAGAGAATTTTGGAAATTTCATTTCTAATTTTCTGTCTAAGTTTTTCTCATTTACTTGATTACTTTTGGACTAACGATCAGTTTCAAGTTCTTATTGAAGATTATTTCAAACAGGATGACTTCAAGGGACGCTCTTTCCATCGGTACGGATGTAAAGCCCCCTGTTCTGTTTAAAGGGGATTACGAACAGTTGAAGGACCGTATTCGTGATTTTGTTGACCGGTATACAAATTGAGAGAATATTTGGTTATCAATCACAGAGGGTCAAATGAAAATGCCTACTGACGAGATTCCTGATGAGGATAATGAATCAGATGGTGATGGAGTTCAGAAGACAAAAACTGTTGATAAAGATGTTTCTCAGCTTACTGAACAGCAAAAGAATCGGCTCAAAGCTGACAAACAAGCCAGATCTCTACTTTTGCAAAACATAACCAATGAGATCTACATCAAAATAGACAGTTACAACCGAACTGCCAAATCACCGTGGGATCAGCTATAGAAGATGATGATGGGCTCCAAGGTGGGAAACCAGATGAAAGTTGCAAACTGTATAAACAATTATGAAGAATTTAAAGCTAAGGAAAATGAGAGTCAGGAGGAAACTTATGAGAGATTCGTGCTTATTTTGAACGAACTGTCAAAGAACAAAGTAAAAAAGAAGCAGATAGAGAACAATGTCAAGTTCCTCAGTGTTCTGCAGCCTGAATTGAAGAAGCATACCAGGAGGATGAAGCAGATGAAGGACTTGAGTGATTCCCCTTCATGAAGTGTATGAGACTTTGCGACAGAATGAGGAAGAGGTCGAAGTGAAAAGAGCTGAGAAAAAGAAAACTGAGAAACTGTCAGATCCTATTGCCTTAGTAGCAGGAAAGAAGGAAAAAGAGAAGAAAGAGAAGAAAAAGAAGAAAGTAGTGATTCCTAGTTCTGATTCTGAGTCTGAATCTGACAGTGATGATGGTGAAATTTCAAGCAGGCTATGTTGCTACTGACCCGAGCTTTTCAGAAAAAGTTCTACAAGAAATCGGGGTCAAATTCTCAGAGATATTCTTCTTCTGGATCTAAGAATTATGAACATAAGGAAAGAGTTGAAGGTAGGAGATTCGAGGAAAAAAGATTTGGAGATAGAAAGCACGAAGAGAAGAAAAGATATGTGAATGAATATGGTAGTGCTGAGAAAAGAAATGAATAGCTGATAAAGTGCTACAATTGCGGGAAGGTTGGCCATTTTGAAATGGACTGTCGAAAGCCAATTGTCAGAAATGTTGAATATTATAAGCAAAAGATGTTGCTTGCTACACAAAAGGAAGCGGGGAAAGCCCTTATGGCGGAAGACGAGTTATGGCTAGACCATTCTTATGAAGAGGAGAAAAAAGAGACAACACACATGTGCTTGATGGGAAGAGAGGTGAAAGATGATGATTCTGAAGACGAGACATCTCATGAGGTAATGAACTTATCTAAATCTGATTTTATGACCAAAATGGAAACCATGATGGTCGAACTTCAAGATCTTCAAAATAAGATGAAAAAGGAAAAGAGTAGAGTTGTAAAGAAAAATCAAAAGATCTTTGATCTTAACAAAGCAATTATTAGAAACAAAGATCTGATTGATTATCTACGTAAATCTGTTTCTAATTTTAAACAAGAAAAAGATTGTTTTGAAAGTAAGATTTCTGATTTTGAATCTAAAATTTCTAAATCTGTTTCAGAAAAGCAAGAAAGTGTTCTAAAAGCTTACAAGTTGCAGGTAGAGAACAAGAACTTAGAGAAAAAGGTAAATGGTTTGGAAGGAAAATTATATGCACGAGGCCAAACAGATCAAACCATTTTTCTAAACACCCTAAATGAAGAGGTTGATGTTAGAGAGAAGTGGGGTCTCGGTTACGAAAACCCACACTATCTGAAGAAAGCAATCAGAAAATAGCCTGCGTTATATAACTTTGATTTTCTATGTGCGGCTGCTAAATATCCTCATTTGAAACCCAAATTCGTTACCAAATCACCTGATGAGGTTGAGGCTAAAGAAGATGAGAAAAGAAAGAATTTAAAGAAAATGCAACTACCATTCTGCTATCAAAAGCTGAATGATAGTTATCATTCTGAAAAACCAAAGGTTATTTCAAATGATTTTTTTTGCTAGCTATTCTATTACTGAGATGGAGGCAAAACCAGTTAAAGATAAGATTTATGTTCCTCCAATCATTCTAGAAAGCAAAATAATTGAGCTTGAAAATTTTTTAACTGATGAAAGAATCTTGGTTGATATTGAATAAAATGTGTTTTATCTTGTTTGAAAAGTGTTCAATGTTTAAAATGCTCAAATCTTCAAGATTACATCTCTGAGCATACATATATCTGACTTGTATTTCATATTTTGTGCTTTAACTGATAAAGTTAAATCATTATGAGCAACATGTTCTTATAGGAAAATATGGGTTCATTGTGTAGGACTTAAATGCAACTTTCTATGGATTCATGTTAACCAGTGTTTCCTACCCAAGAAGTTAATCCTTAGTGATCGAGTGCGAGAAGTCAAAAAGAAATGCGTGTGGGTTGAGGGATGAGGTAAAATGTAAATGAGAGTTTGGTTAGATGTGAGTTCAATGAGTAAAAGAAAGAGGGTGTGAGATCAGAGTAAAAGAATATCAAACTCTACACAAACTACTTTCTGAGCCGGGCAACCACATTACTAATGTTTCACAATTCTTCGTGAACATTATTGAAACAGGCAATTAGCCCATGCCAACTCTTGCTAAAACCCCACCATCCACTCATTTTCTTCTTAAAAAGAAAGTGTTTCATATATTTTAAAGGGGGCACAACACATAATCTATCTGGTTTTCATTTGGAAAATCTAGATATTGAAAAAAAATGAAGTCTGCCCCACCTTCGCACTTCAATCATGCACAATAGAGTATGTGTTATACTGTTGTTGTCTCAATGGTTTACACAATTTTGAGCCTTATATAAAAAGCAATTATCATGTGCTTAATTATTTCAACACTTGCACGAACACACAAGGAATTTGTTTTCTTGTCATAACGTTCATAGAAATTACTTTGTGGTGTTTTGATGATTGAATGGAAGCCCTGGGGGAGTGAATATCACAAAAGCTCCTTTCCAATGTGTATTAGTTACACAAAGTGACTTCGTGTGACAGGCATCTTAACTGATTCATTTGTTGATTCAGGTTTTACACTCTTATTTTGTCTGAATTTGAAAAGATTCGGATGAATATTTCGTTGGATTGGCAAATAGTCAGAGGCTCAGTATCAAAGATCAATGGTCTAGTACAGATTATCAAAGACATTTCTTGCAAAGTTTTGATGATTTCATGCTTCTTTCATCAAAAAGGGGGAGAAGTCAAGTTCAAGAAATGTATGTAAAGAAAAGTTTGTATCAAGTTATGGGAGAAAAGTTCATAGTATTGCAAAGATTGAAAGATTGAAAGAGAAAAGTTCAAAGATTTCTGAAGATGAGCTGAATTTACAGAAATTTTCTTTGAAGATATTTTGCTAAAGCATTCTGAGTGATTTTTGAAGATAATTTCTTTCCAAGTATTTGAAAGATGTTTCTACCGTTCTTGGGGGGAGATTGTTATTTGTTTGAAGACAGAATTTGGGAAGATTACAGATTGTTAAAGATCAAAGAAAGAAGAGATTGTTTCAGACATAAATAGAAGACTGATTTTCAATGCTAAAGTTTTACAAAGGAGGAGATTACATTTACTGAGCTTAAAGAGAAAAGATTATTATGCAAAATCTTTTTAGAGATGAACTTGAATCCAAAGGGGGAGATTGTTAGAGCATAAATATGTTGGATACAAGATCATAGAAGGTTGAAGTTTAAAGTCATGCCAAGTCAAAGATCAAAAGTCAACTCTCAAGCAAAATCAAAGTCAAGTGTAATAAAGTCAAATTCAAAGGTCTTTGTATTAGTTTTGTAAGCGTGTTTGTTTGTTTTGCTTTAATAGATAGATGGTTAGAAGTGGTGTAAGTACTTGTAACATTCAGAGTCAAGATTGTATTAATAGAGTTAGAGAGAGAAAGTTGTAGTTAGAGAGAGAAAGTGATTCAAATCAGTTTGTAATTGAATCTTGTGATTAATCAAAACAGGTAGTTTGTTTAATCTTGTTTGTGATTGATTTTGATAATGAGAACTTGATAAATATGGGATTAATATGGACCAACCTCTGATGTCTCCATCTGCTGAGTTAACTATTTCACTTTTTCATTTGCTACAGATGGACCAGCCTCTGATTCATCTCCAAAAGGACCCCTCATCACAATAGTAGGTCATTCAAGTGATGAGAAGGCATCCTCTGAGGAAGTATTGGAGTAGTCCACCAGTTGAGTATCTTCATCTTCAGCAGCAGGGGTTTCAGAGTGTGGTTCTTTAGTGTGGGCTTCGCCATGGCCTTCAGAGTTGGAGGTAGACATGATGGTTTATGGGATAGCAGTGATTATTGGCACCATAGGTAGCTCTGGAGTTGCAGCAACGAGGAAGATGACTGGGATTGGAGATTGCAGATAGAAGATTGGTCTTCAGCAGAGGTGTGGTTCTTCTCTGGTTCGGTTCTACCTAATTCTTGCAATTCAGAGATAAGGGTTTGTTAGACATCTTCAACAGGTTTATCTTGGTTCTGATTGCTCTGATTTAGTGCAGAGGAGGAGGGAGCAGAGACATTGGCTTCCTGTGTTCTGAGATGATGAGCTCTGAGGCTGTCCTCTCCCTTTTGAGAACCTGAAGACCTATCTAGCATGTCTTCATTATCCCCGTCTCCAGGGTCCTCAAACCTGGCCTTCTTAGAGGCTTCCTCAACACATGAGGTCTTTCCAACCTTCCTCTTACCCTTGCCTGCTGGAGGAGGCATGTTGGTGGGGTAGAGCTTAGCAACCGTAGTCTTGATGACTTCCTTGGCTTCATTTGCTGCCAGGCACATCTCATTGACTTGATCATCCACTCTGTAGTTATGGACCTGAATTAAGGCTTAGACAACCTTGGTAGTCTCCCCACACTTAGCAACAAACTTTCCAGAAACTGTGAGCACACGACTTGTAATTTATTTGCTGAAGTTGGTGAGATCTGACTTTGTGACCAGGTCTTCTGCAGTCCTTGGAGGTGGAACTAGAGCTTGAAAAGCTGTAGAGACTTGATGGAGGCTATTGCTTCTAAAAGTATCTGCTTCATCTCTGTCTTGAATTGTTCCAGATCGGCAGATGTGATCGCTGGTGGTGCTGCAGAGGCTTATTCTGGAAGTGCCTTGATAATTTCAGTTTTGGCAGATTTCAGGTCCTCTGTTAGTTGATCAGAGCGACCTGCAATCAGGTTTTCCAGAGCGGCCAACTTGGTGTTGTTTGCAGTCAGTTGTGGCTTCAACTCAGAGACTTCTGAAGTAAGCTTTGCAACTTCAGAGTTTGAGTCAGAGGCCTCTGAGATCTTCTCAATTGTAAGTTTAGATCATTCAAGGATCCTCTAACTTCATCACCAAAGATTTTGAACTCTTCCTTGGTGACATAATCAGAGAGGGGAACCTTAGACCCAACACATGAGTCTAATTTTACCTCGAGTTCAGAGGTGCCCTTCTACAGAGGTGAGTTTAGGTTTCCTCTGGAGGGACTTCCTCCCAATCCTTGAGAGTCCTTTGGAGGGGATTTCTCTATAGGAGTTCTGATTGGTTCATCCTCCTTTGACTCAGATTCAGAGGAAGAGAACCGAATGTGTTGGGTAGACTTGCGGTCCAGACAAGTCTTCCCTTGTGCTACTAATTCCAGTCACTGCCCCTGAGTACGGCAGTCCCTACGGGAGATCTTGAAGATCTCTGGTTCTAGGGAAGGGTCTTCTATGTGATGAGCCACAGAGGAATCATCGTGTGTCGATTTGAGTGGCGTACCCTAGGGAGAATGGGTACTTATCTTTTCAATAGACAACTCATTTTGGGAGGATAGGTCTAGATGGGTGGCATCCCCTGGTCGGTGAGCATCTAAGGCATAAAGAAGTGCCTCTGTACGGTTTGCTGGGTGTGGGTTTGAGGTGTGCACCTCTGTTTCAATGTCCCTTGGTGCTGGACCACCTGGAACAAATTGTATGCTTGCACTGGGAGTGGGGGTATTGAAATACACATGTGTTGGATCATAATTGTATTCAAGATTAAAGGGTCTAAACTGTATTTGTTTGATAGTTAAAGTTAGAGGGTTTATTATGTAATAAGTTAATAGTTATTTGTAAATGGGCCTCAAGTCTATCAAGCCCATTAGAAAGCCCATTAAGCTTAAAGCCCATATGGCCTAGGTATTTAAAGTTTTGTTTAGTTTAGGTTTTAGGTTAATCCTCTCATTATTACCATTATCATAATTATTCTTTAGAGAGAGGTAGCCGTATTCTCTGTATTCAAGGGTATCAAGAACACTCAAGGTTTAACTGTTTATTCAAGGGATTGGTATGTTATTCTGATCTTTATATCTCTTGATATTATTGTGTTCTGTGATTGTTAATCAACTAGATTAAACTGGGATAACAAGTGGTATCAGAGCCTAAAGAATCAAGTTTTAGGATTAAATCTGTGTTTTGCGATTTTACTATTCATTGATTACTATTCACGCGGTTTACTGTTCATCGAATTTTTTTTACTGTTCATCGAATAGTGAAATTCGATTGCATGAATTGATGTGCTTATTGGTTTAAAGTTGATCTAATTAGTTGAGATTCATGCTTCTGAATGCTATCTGATTGGTTAATCGCAGTATAGATCATCAAGTGATTAGATTTTTAGGATTTTGTGAGATCTGGGTTCGTATACATATCGGTCTCTGTGTTTATCAAATTAATGCATGATAGTTGACATTAATCTTTGATTTTGATTGAACTATGATCGATACTTGTTTTTGGGCGTAATAGCCTGATATTTTCATTTGATTTTGAGTTCGTGATTGATTTCTGGGTTGATTATCTGTTCTGTTCATCGACAATCTGGGCTGGAATTAAGATCATATCGGTCGAACATACTTTATCGGTCGATATCTTTTATCGGTCTCTATTCTATCGGTCAAATAGAATACTGGTCGAATAATCTTTATCGGTCGAAGGAAGTTTATCGGTCAAAGCCTTTGTCGATCAAAGCCAATACCGGTCCATAGCCTTATAGGTATTAGGCACATTACCGGTCGAATACCCTTTACCGATCCATTGCATTATCGGTCTATCACTATACCGGTCCATTACTTTATCGGTCCACATCAGTACCGGTCGAAGTAGTTTCTCAGTCCAAACATCTCACCGGTCGAAAAGTATATCGGTCCAATTTTGTTCCGGTCTTAGTCTTTTACCGGTCGAAGCACCAATACCGGTCATTACAAGTTCTCGGTCGAACGTCTTACCGGTTGAAGCAACTTCCCGGTCGAATCTGCTTTGCGTGACAAACTGCTCGCGAGAACCACGGTTTGCGCAACCCAAGGCCCACACAAAGCGCACTTTGCGTAACCCAAGGCCTACGCAAACCTCACTTTGCGCAAGTAATGTTCACTTTTACGAAAAAAAAAATTTTCTCGTCAGATTTTCACAGTTTGTTCAGCATTATTTGAAGCTTTATACTGATTGAGAGGACTACATTTAATTATTTTTGGAAATTTATTTTTATGAAAATTTTTTAGTGTAGTTTTTATTTTGATTCTAACGATCTCATCTAGTTGGTTGTCTTGGTACAGAAAAGTTTGATTACTAACCGTACAACTAAGATGTCGAATCAACTTCTCTCGATGGTCTCTCAGTCCAAACCGCCTGTCCTTATGGCTGATGAATATTAACAATGGAAGAAGAGAATGGTCCAGTTTATGAATTATAAAAACAGAGACTACATGGAATCAATCATCAATGGTCCGGTAAATCCAATGATCAAAGTAGATGGCCAAGCAGCAACTGACACCTCTCCAGAAATCCCTGACAGATATGTTCCAAAACCATATCAGTATTTTTCTGAAAAGTAGAGAGAACAGTACAAGACAGATGAAGAGGCTCTTATTTATCTGACCATGGCAATTCCGAATGACATCTACAACCGTGTAGACAGTCGGAACTCTGAAAAAGAAATCTGGGATGAACTATCCAGACATTTTGAAGGAAGTGAAGCCTCCATCCAAGCTAAGAAGAATATATGCATAAATGCATACGAGGGATTTCACGCAAAAGAGGGAGAGACGCTGCTAGAGACCTACAACAGATACAACATCACTCTCAACGACTTGTGGAGGAACAACATCTCTAAGTCTGCTTCGAAGATTAATTATAAGTTCATTAAGAATTTAAATCCGGAATGGAAGAACTTTGCCATCAACCTTCAGATGTCAAAGAACTTGGCTCAGGAAAATGTCATAGATATCTTCTCTACTCTATTTCAGCATGAGGACGAGGTGAGAACCATCAATCTTGAGTCCACTAAACTGAAGGATTCTGTGGCTCTCATAGCCGGCAAAGCTCCTGTATCCTCTGCAAGGTCAAAGAGAAAGATCTCTAAAGCATTAGTTACCGAAGTTACCGACTCTGACTCTGTTTCAAGTGATGAAGAACTGGAGATTGATTCTGATCCAGATATTCAGAAGTTCTCTGAGGAATTGGCTCTTATTACTCGAAGATTCAAGAAGACCTTTGGCAAGAAAAAGTTCTACTCAAAGCCAAAGTATGAAGGGCACAAGAAAGAGAAGGCTGAACCGAGATACAAGCCAAGGCAAGGAAGGAGAGAGGAAAGACGAGAAGACAGAAAAGAAGAAAAGAGAGAGGAAAAGAAAGAAGACAGAGCTGATGAACCAGGAAGATGCTACAACTGTGGCAAATTTGGGCATTTCTCAAGAGACTGCATATTCAAGAAAGTCAAGAATTCAGACTATTATGCGCGAAAGTCACTTATTGCCAAGAAAGCTGAAGAAGGAAAGGTGCTCATGGCTGAGGAAGAAAACTGGCTGTTCCAAAGTTCTGATGACGAGGAGCAGGCACACTTCACCCAAGTTTCCTACATGACAAAGCTGGACGGTGACGATGAAGATTCTGAAGCGTATTCTGAAGACGCAAACTCTGAGGTAAGTGATAATTCTGAACTGATTGAATCTCTTATGGCCCAAATACATAGCATGAAAGGTAAATTTACCTTATTGAAAGGCAAACTTAGCTCTGCACAACAATCAGTGTTGAGTTTTCGTGATGAAAACGCTTTGCTGAAAGTTGTTGTGGAAGAAAAAGAAAAAGAAAAAGACGGTTTAAAAGCTGAAAAGAATTCGTTGAACAACAAAATATCTGATTTAGAAAAGGATCTAGTGAATCTTAATGCTGAAAAAGGTGAGTTCAAAATAAAATTTGAAGTTTGTTATAAAGAAAGAAATGAAGCTTTCACCAAAATCAAGCAACTGGAGGATATTAATATGAAACGAGGTCATACTGAGCAAACATTAAATCTGTTGACCAATAAACTCCAAGACGAAAGGTTTTATAAACTAAAACCAGGTTTGGATGTGCCAACTAACGAAATTTTGAAAAAGGCACTGGAGCACCTATATAACTTTGATAAATTTGGCTCCACAATCAGACCCATTCCTGACATTCGTGCGACTTTTGTTGAAGCAAGTTCTCCTAAACCTTCTAAAGAGACCAAAGATCGAGAAGAAATGAGAAAGAACAATTCTGGTGACACTGATTCTCAAAATCTTTTTAAAACAGTTGGTTTTACATATGGTGATTTGAATAAAAGCTATGAGACTCGAAAGATCGAATTTACTGAGTTTGAATCACTATTTACCACACCTTCCAACAAATCAGTAAGCATCAACAAAGTTCCACTTGAGACTGCATGTAAATATGATGAGTATGAATCGGATGTTGATCCATCTACTATACCATCAGTCTCAAATCCCATTGCTTCTAAACCTTTACTCGTTGACGAGGTTGAAGAAGAACCTGTCATCACGAATGAATCTTGTGTTCAAAATGATAAAACGGAGTTTATTGAGTCCATGACTGAAGAGATATTTTCTGAAATAATGAATGCTTCAGACTCTGATCCTGTTTCTGATTCAAAGGAGTCAAATTCTGTGAATGATCATACATCTGAATTGATGAAGCAAATTGATATGTTGCAACGGTCTCTTGATGAGGTTGAAGATGAAAACTTTGATCTCAAATATAAACTTGAAAAATCTTTAAAAGAAAATCAAGAGCTTTGCACAGAGATCAATGATTTGAAAATTACTTTGTTTAAAAATGCTTCAAATGATAAACAGATGTTCAATGATCCAAGCTGGAAGGTAAGAACCAATCCAGAATTTGATGCTCCTGTAAAACCTTCAGTTGTTTACCCTGATTGTCCTGAATATCCTCCGAGTATTTTTGAGAAGGGTGAGACTTCAAATAACTCTAGAAAAGAACCACCTTCTAAGTTAGAGACTAACAAGGTTCCTATTTCTGTTTCAGATATAAAAGGAATTGGAGTTAGGAGGAGTAAGAAGAATAAAGATAGTAGTTTGAATAAGAATGATAGGTTATCTAGTGAAACTTATGCTTTAAAAAGTTGTACTTCAGACAGTGTTATTTTGAAAAGTAATTCTTTTGATGAACATGAATGTAAGGTTTGTTCCGATAAATCTAAGTTTATGAATTTTGCTCGAAAGAATCTATACTGCAAACACTACTGGGATAACTCATTCAAATACTACTCCCCTCCAAAGTCCAAACAGAGTAAGAGAAATGCTAAACTGAACCTTAAGTCTAATTCTAATTCTAATTCTTCCGCACAACCCAAAGTGTTTCGAGCTAAGGTTGCCAATCCTTCTTCTAAAAAGAACTTTCAGGAATTAAATGTTAAGATGGTTTGGAAATGGGTTCCAAAACCCCGTTATGAATGGAGAGTGAAAGTTAAACCAACTGATATTCCTGAGTTGCTTGATGCTAACCGCGAAGGACCCATCCTGATATGGGTGCCTAAGCAAAACTAATTGTCTCTTTTACAGGCCTGTCGATTGTGGGTAATAGATTCCGGATGTTCACGCCACATGACAGGATTCAAGCACCTCTTGCATAACTATGTGGAGGAGCCTGCCGGAGCAGTTAGATTTGCCAATTCTGAAGCCGAAGGTCACGTCAGAGGATATGGAATGCTCGAAAATGGAGTTGTGAAGATTCAAAAAGTACTATATGTAGAAGGGCTTGATCACAATCTGTTTAGTACCAGTCACTTCTGTGACATGAAATATCAAGTCCGATTCACAACCACTCATTGCTATCTAGAGGATCCCGATGGTTACGAAGTCTTCAAAGCTGAGCGCCATGGAAATCTATACTATGTAGATTTTCCTACACTGTCTGCCACACGTCCAGTATGTCTACTAGCCAAAGCAACTAAGGCACAATCGTGGACGTGGCATCGACGCTTGTCTCATCAGAATTTTTGATCTATAGCGAAGCTACAAAGACAAGGTCTGGTCAAAGGTCTACCGGAAATGAGGTTCGAAAAAGACTCACTCTGTTCCGCATGTGAGTTGAGCAAAATGAAGCGTAGCTCATTCAAGTTCAAATCTGAATCATCGACCTCATATGCACTGAAACTCCTTCAAATGGACCTTTGTGGCCCAATGCGAACCGTATCTATCAACGGAAAGAAATATGTGTTGGTAATGATAGATGACTACTCAAGGTATACATGGCTCGAGTTTCTTCGCAACAAGTCAGATGCGCCAGAATTGATCATCGCTTTTCTTATGCGCATTCAAGTACGTCTTCAACTGCCAGTCAGAACCATTCACAGCGATAATGGCACGGAGTTCAAGAATGACACCCTGAAGAGTTATCTTACTTCTGTGGGGATTTCACACAACTTCTCCGCAGCCTACACTCCACAGCAGAACGTCATTGTTGAACGGAAGAATTGCACGCTTGTTGAAGCAGCTCGTACTATGCTTGCATATTCAGATCTACCCATGTACCTTTGGGCCGAGGCAGTCGCTACAACATGTTTTACTCAGAACCGTACCATTGTGGTCAAGCGCTTTAATAAAACAGCATATGAGTTAATCAACAATCGTAAACCTAATATCAAATTTGTTCGTTTCTTTGGTTGCAGGTGTTATCTTCTTAGAGAGCGTCAAGGATTATCAAAATTTGATAATAAAGCGGATGAAGGATATCTAGTTGGATACTCTCTGACATCCAAAGCTTATCGAGTTTACATTATTCGAACTAAGATGGTTGTTGAGAGCATGAATGTCTCCTTTGATGAGAATTCTACAAGGACTTCTGGACACAACAGTTCAGAACTCGTAATTAAGGACAAAGCTTCTATTCAATCCAGAATAGAACCAGCTTCTCAAAGATCTACTTCTTCTAACTCTAACTCTACTTCATTTGAGTTAGATTTATTGTTTATTGATGCCTTTGATGATATTTGTGCAGATTTTGATAAAGGCATATCTACATCAATAACAAGTTCGGAGGTCCCTACTATTTCTGAAGACATGTCTGGACCGTCCGAAGAAGAAGTCACTGAAAGTTCATCTCCATCAGGTACAACTCAACCATTAGTTTCTGACTCTACTAATGCTGAATCTGTCTCTACAGATAGCTCTTCTGGAAAGGAAGTCACGAGTACTTCAACTGCTAGCCCAGAAGCTTCAGTATCAGAAATACCAGTACAAGATGTCCCGAGTACATCTATGGAGCTACCTGCTGTGCAAGATGAAAACGATGCGTCTAATACGCAACAACAAGTTGAATCCTTACCAAGAACACATCCCTGGACTAAGGATCATCCCCTGGACAATGTGATAGGTGACGTACAATCCGGTGTCACGACAAGATCCGCATCAGCCAACTTCTGCATGTTTTCAAGCTTTCTTAGTTCCTTAGAACCAAAGAAAGCATCTGAAGCTCTACGTGATCCCTTCTGGATTTCTGCTATGCAAGACGAGCTTCTACAATTCGAAAGGAACAAGGTATGGCGCTTGATCCCACTACCTAAAGGTAAATCTGTTATAGGAACAAAGTGGGTTTTCAGAAATAAGAAAGACGAAGCCGGAGTAGTTGTGAGAAACAAGGCTCGTTTGGTCGCCAAAGGGTATTGTCAACAAGATGGCATTGACTATGACGAAACATTCGCCCCGGTTGCCAGGATCGAAGCCATCAGAATCTTCCTAGCCTATGCAGCGCACAAAAATTTACAGTCTATCAAATGGATGTAAAGTCAGCTTTCCTGAATGACGTTCTGCATGAGGAGGTTTATGTGGCTCAACCTGAAGGTTTCGTTGATCCTCATCACCCTGATCATGTCTATGTTTTAGACAAAGCACTTTATGGTCTTAAACAAGCACCGCGAGCCTGGTATGAAACTCTCACTAAATTTCTACTTGCTTCTGGTTTCAAGAAAGGTACAGTTGATACTACCTTATTTCTTAAAAGGCAAGGTGAGGACTTGATTCTCATTCAGATTTATGTTGACGACATAATATTTGGGTCGACAAATCAGAAATTTTGTAAGAACTTTTCAAAGATAATGGAAACAAAGTTTGAAATGTCGATGATGGGTGAATTGAATTTCTTTCTTGGTTTACAAGTAAAGCAATTACCTGATGGCATATTTATTAATCAAGCTAAATACATCAAAGATATTTTGAAAATGTTCAATATGTCAGATAGTTCAGTCATGAAAACACCAATGGCTACTGGTACACTCTTAGACGCAGATCCCTCCGGGAAACCTGTTGATCAAAAGGTGTATCGTAGCATGATTGGTTCTTTACTTTATCTGACTGCTAGTCGCCCAGATATAATATATGCCACATGTTTTTGTGCGAGATATCAGTCTAATCCTAAAGAGTCGCACTTAACTGCTGTTAAGCGAATCCTTAGATATCTCAAAGGCTCTTCCAATCTAGGCCTTTGGTATCCAAAGGATTCTCGTTTTGATTTAACCGCCTTTACAAATGCTGATCATGCAGGATGTAAGCTAGACCGGAAGAGCACCTCTGGATCATGCCAATTTATAGGTGACAAACTTGTAAGTTGGACCTCAAAGAAACAAAACTGTGTTTCAACATCCACTGCCGAGGCTGAATATGTAGCTGCTGCTAGTTGCTGTTCTCAGGTCCTCTGGATGAAAACACAGTTAAGGGACTTTGGATACAACTACAAGCGTGTTCCTATTTATTGTGATTCCAAGAGCGCGATCGCCATAACTGCTAACCCGGTACAGCATTCGAAGACCAAGCATATCGATGTACGCTATCACTTCATCAAGGATCATGTAGAAAAAGGTGACATTGAAATGCATTTTGTTCAAACTGACTTCCAGTTAGCTGATCTTTTCACCAAGCCGTTGGATGAAAAGCGATTTCAATTTCTAATAAGCAAACTTGGTATGTTGAACATGTCTTAGACCTTACTCATGATTCAAGTGGGAGCACTCTATGTTTTAATCTTGTGTCTTATTTTTCAACTGTTGCTAACAAGAGAGGAATCATTTTTCACAAATGATTACCAGTTTTCTTTTATTTATGCAGGTTTGTTCAAGTGACTATGGCTTCTAATCATATCAGATTAGAACCCGCACTTCAGTGCTTTCCTTTTATGCTTTATGTGTTCAAAAAAAAAAATCATCTTCAGTTGAGGGGGAGCTTAAATGTCAAAAGAGCTTACATGAAAAACTCCTTAGAGCTTAATTGTCAAACTCTTTTAGTTTGAGGGGGAGAATTGCATCGTCAAACACAACTGTTTTGATTTCTCCATATTTTTTTTCAGAATGTAACTCTGTGCTTATTTGTGCTTACATGTACAATAGCCTGTTGAACATCATGTTCTTTTTAGGAAAATACATGGGATTTAGTGTGAGAACTTAACAGAACTTCCATGGATTCACGATAACCAGTGTTTCCTACCCAGGAAGTATTCCCTGAGTGATTGAGGGGAGAAGGGTCAAAAGAATTGAGTGATGGTGAGTGAAGAAGTAAAATGGAAAAGAGAGATTGGTTAGAAGTGAGCATTAAAAGAAAGAGGGTGTGAGAACAGAGTAAAAGAATATTAGACTCTGCACCAAACACTTTCTGAGTCAGGCAGCCACATTATCTGATTGGTTCACATTCTTTGGTGACCATCATTGAAAAAGGTAACTAGCCCATGCCATCTTTTGCATACAACCCCACCAGCTACTCATTCTTTTCTCAAAAAGAGAATGTTTCACATTTTCTGGGGACGCAACACATACGCTATTGGTTCTTCGTTTGGAAGATACTAATATTGAAAAAGAAGGAAAGTTTCCCCACCTTCGAACCTTTTCTCATGCACATTGAGTCTTTGTATAAATTGTTGCTGTCTCAACAAGTTTACATATTTTGAGCCTATATTGAAAAGCAATCATCTATGCTTAATTCATTCATACACATGCACGAGCACACATAAATCTGTTTTCTGTCAGAACGTTCATAGATAACCATGTGTTATTCGATGATTGAATGGAAGACCTGGGGAGCCAACATCAAACCAGCTCCTTATATAGTAACTTTGTGTTACTCAGTAACTTTGTGTTACTGACAGGCATTCTAACTGAGTCATTTGTTGATTCAGGGTTACACCTATTAACTATTTGAATTTGAAAAGATTCGAATGGTTACTACTTTCTATTTTAATCTGAAAAGATTGAAATAATCACTCTTTCCATTTGGGAAGACTGCTCTTATTTCCATACAAGGCTCGTTACATGATGACCATATTCAAAGGAGGAGATTGTTTTGACAAGTTTTGATGATGATGATTCTCACCACTCATCAAAAAAGGGGAGAATATATTAAGGGGGAGAATATGCTGAAGATTATTAAAGTTTTGAAGTTTTGAAGCTATCAACATCATATCTGAAGAAAAGAGAAGAAAAGTGAAGACCTGAAGATTATTGCCAAAAAAATTTTAATCTTGAATCCAAAGGGGGAGATTGTTGGATCATAATTGTATTCAAGATTAAAGGGTCTAAACTGTATTTGTTTGATAGTTAAAGTTAGAGGGTTTATTTTGTAATAAGTTAATAGTTATTTGTAAATGGGCCTCAAGTCTATCAAGCCCATTAGAAAGCCCATTAAGCTTAAAGCCCATATGGCCTAGGTATTAAAAGTTTTGTTTAGTTTAGGTTTTAGGTTAATCCTCTCAGTATTACCATTATCATAGTTATTGTTTAGAGAGAGGTAGCCGTATTCTCTGTATTCAAGGGTATCAAGAACACTCAAGGTTTAACTGTTTATTCAAGAGATTGGTATGTTATTCTGATCTTTATATCTCTTGATATTATTGTGTTCTGTGATTGTTAATCAACTAGATTAAACTGGGATAACAACATGCGTGCCTCTGAGGGCATCTTTTCCTACCTCACCACCCTCGGCTCCTAAGACTTAGAGCACTCACTCTTAGAGGTTCTCTCTGTCTCACTGCTCTTTGCTCTGGTAGAGCTACTCTCTTCACCAGATTTAGAGGCACTCTCTGATTGTCTCTCTTCAGAGGCAACCTCTGGTTGTCCTCTGTTTTCATCAATGGTAGCCTCTGAGTCCTCACTTTATGACTCAGGCTACGACATAGGACCTAAGTGTGTTGGGCATCCCACCACCAGTTCTGGTGATTGGGCAACAATACTAAGAAGTAGAAGGGAGGGGTGGTTCTATGGAATAATTCTTACCATTGTCTGAGGTAATCTTCTGGCATTTGGGTTTGGAGGCACTATTTTTGGCTTGAAGCTATTCATGACGAACAGAGGGGTCTTGGGTCCTTCCTTTGGTAGCTTGAACTTGCTCATGGTGCCTTTCATGATCAAGGAAATGAATCGTGGGAAAAGGAATGATACTAGAGGCTTTCCTTTTGCTAGAGCCTTGTTCTTGCGATCCATAGCCACAAATAGCTCTGAATAGAGAAGGGAGGCCATATCAATGTTCCTGTTAAAGAACAAGGCATACATGATCGCAAGGAGAGTGGGATTAGTCTGATCCTGACTTCCTATTTTGCAGCTCAGTGTGCGATTGAGCACACTGAACATGAAGTTCCATATAGATGGAAGGTGTTGTCTTCTGAACTCACTCAACCTGGAGATTTCCTTGTTATAGCCAAGATGATTGATAATGTCCCAAACCTATCAAGTTATCATTACAAACAACAATTGATAACAAGATGATCACAAACAGTTTGATTGTTCAACCTGTTATAGTATTCCAATTGAAAGGATTCGTATACAGCTCTCTGACAAACTTTCTCTCTCTAAAACTCAGAATCAATGTACAATGCAGTTCCTAACTACAAGCTACTAAGCCACCTAGCCATATATCTATTAACAGAAAAACAAAGCTCACGCGCTAAAACAAAATAAACTATAACTTTGACTTTTGACTTATTAGAGGACTTTTACTTTGACAATGAGAGTTGACTTTCATCTTTGACTTCTTGAACTTTGACCTTCAACTTCTATGAACTTGTATCCAACAAATATGCTCTAACAATGAACAAGAAATTCAAGAAGGGTTTCTTGGGTTGGGGGTTTTTCAAACTTAGCAATGCCTAGGTCAGTGGTTGGGGGTTTGCGAAGAGTCTCCGACGTGATTCTGATAGACCCTGCGTCTTCTCCGCCGATGTCGACTAAGCCTATAATTCAGTTGGCAGTTTCACTGAACTCACTTGTGTACCACCATTGTTGCACATTATTCAGAGGAATGTTAGCATCGAAAATTGTGAGTGCATAGTGCAGTTCACAGTTGCTGAAGAAAGCTTGAACAATCATGTATTGTTCTTCGAATCTTGTAGGGGTTAAGTCGATATTGAAGTTATTTCCCTTGATTGGAATGTTATACTGAGGTGGTGCTTGATTCGGGACTATCCTACTTGAGTCATCTGAACCATTTTTGGTTTTGTGCCATTTTTTCAGGTTAGTGTTCTTGACCTTGAATGCTAGATGAAGAAGATGAAGTTTGAGAGGGAATTCTGAAAGCATAAAGAGAAAATAGGGTTTTGAAATGGGTTTTTATGGGCGTGAGTCGTGTGTGAGGGGTTATTGGAACGACGTTGAGAGGATCGTTGTCAGAAAATGTTCCATCATCCATCTATTCGTACAGTGAAACATGGAGAGGTTGGAGTGGAAGGACGCACGCGCCGTAAAACTGTCACCATGGGATTGATATAGAAACATGACATTCACCCAAGAAAATAACCCGCACAAGCCAATTTTAGAAGAGGAAGAATACATAAGTGTTGATCCTTTCAGAGAAGGAAATGAATAGTCATAACCTCTGAAAATTGACAATTGTGCCCCAAACATTCAATCTTCTTTTGAAGGCTCAAAAACATTTGAAAAATCCAAAACATGATTGGAAGAATATCCAAGAACACTAAAATGAAGTGCTCTGATGTATCTTCCGAGTCAATGATAGTAGAGGCTCTGGAGAGTAACATTAGATGCTAAATAGTAGATTCTGGAGTTCATCCAAAGGTTTAGAATCAAATTTGGTTTTATTTTTGAAAAGGTATGTTAGAATAAGAGTGAAGTGCATACCTTCCCTGGTGATATTTCATAGGACTTTATGATAAAAAAGTCAGAGGTTCTGATAGTATATCAGAGGCTCTGAGCTTAGTCTGTTTATCACCTTTCTTTTGCTTTAGCTCCCCCTTAATAGATGATGGCGTTCTTTGTCTCCCCCTTAAATTATGCTATGTTTATAAAATGAGATGTGATTGGGGACTACAAACATGCTTTGATAATATGCAGAGCCTCTGAAGAATGTATGAGAGGCTCTGATGATTATTTAGAATATGCTATGTCAAAATATGAGAGGCTATGAAGTAATGTATCCAAGGCTCTGATCTATGTATATATCAAGTAGACATATTAAGCATGCCCATCTTGCTGATTAAGAAGTTGAACCTTCGTTCATCTAAGGCTTTTGTGGAAATATCAACAAGTTGGTAATCAGTTGGGACAAAATACATCTTGATTGTGCCTTTTTCTACATGATCTTTAAAGAAGTGATACGTGACATGAATGTGTTTGGTCTTGGAATGTTTCACTGGATTAGCAGAGATAGCAATGGCACTTCTGGAGTCACATAAAATGGGAATTATGTCAATCTCAAGACCATAGTCTTTGAGTTGAGTTTTCATCCATATTACTTGTGAACAACAACTGGCAGCAATAACTAGCAGCAACAACATATTCTACTTATGCTGTAGTGGTTGTGTTGGTCCCTAATAAGTAAAAAAGTATTGTAGAATTGGGGGGGGGGGGTTGAATACAATACACAAAATTTCACTTAATTTTAATTCTTTTATTGATATGAAAGATCAAGAATTACACATAGAAAATAAAAGATTGTTGCGGAAAAGAACAATAAACTATTCTAACAATCTTGCACTTAGAAAACTTTTGAACACAACTTTAGAAAACACTAAGATTAAAAGCTATGAGGATGAGAGGAGTAGTTGCCAACTTTTCTTGAGTGCACGGAGTTCTCTTGAGCTGAAAGCATGGTTTTCATGGAGGAAGTCTTCACCGTTATATACTACCCAATGCATTGAGTGCAAAGGATACTTGTCAAATGTAGATTGGATCTTTCAGATTTTCTTCAATAAATTATAAGATATTTGAAGTGACTTATCAATATACAAAAGGGAATTTTGTAGTATGATAAGACAATATCTCAATAAAATATGCCTCGTACAAAATTTTTTGAGATCTTTTGGAGAAAGTCTCTATCAGATCAGAACTTGGGTGAATATCCTTTGTGTAATAGAAAGTTCCATTCCTTTTGTCAGAAGGATGTTGGAAATAAATGGGTATAGTCAAATCATTAGGATTTGCCTATAAAGGGATAGCCGAACAAAGATGGAATTCGGCAGAGGATGTGTGCCGAAGGATCGGCAGGGTGTTGGCCGAATAAAGGAGATCGGCAGAGGGGACTCCTGCCGACCAATCATAGAAGCATCAGCAGGAGTGGAGTTTGCCGAAAAATGTGTATTTCTTCGGCAGGGGTAGCTCAACACTTGTGAAGTTTGTCTTGATCCGCATCAGTAGGCTCACTTCATGTTGTGTTCGGTTGGTCTTCAATTTCACCGATCTTTTGAAGCACAACTAAGCTATTACAAAAGAACCATAAAATATACTAAGTATGGAGATGTACAATATTTTACTAATATAAAATTACAAGCCGAAAGGGGAGGTCATCGTCAAATCTTTGATGACCCAACAATCTGCCCCTATTTGATGATGACATCCTATACTTAAATAAAAGAGTAGAGTTTCATGAATAATGCATTTAAACCCTATTTTTACTCTTTTGGGTTCTTTTTCACATAGACCATTCTTTTTAGATTTTTTAGAGTATACGACATTTACAAGTATACATGAATGAAAGAATAAACTATACACACTATTTACTTCAAGAAAATTTTTACTTGTATTAATCTTGTAGGAAGATTAAAATACATAGCAAAAAGAAGTTAAGTACAATGAAATTAAATATAGAAAACTAAGATTCTTCATAGGGATCACGCGGGATGGCATTTCTCTTCTTCAACTCAACAGTTACAGCTTGATAAAGAGCCACAACATGATGACCTCTTGGAATGATTGAAGAATCCCAAAGAGGAAGATATTATCGGCAATGGGGATCTGGTGAGCTCTCAAGAAGCGAATTTGGCCTAAGCCATCGTTGAAAAAGATCTCGTACTCAGGCTCAAGGATGATAGTAGTAGAAGGCTGAGGTACCAAGGTCGGTACAGATAGATCAAGGTTGAAAATGTTTGGAACCTTTCCTTCCTTGGCCATCTGTTGGAACACACCTTCCTTCTTGGAGGACCTGGACTTCGGCTTTGAGGAGGAGGGAGGATTATTGGCCTTGAGTTTGTCAATGATGTATCGTTCAGCAGGAGTGTGCTCGATGTTGTACTTTTGTCGGTAGGATCTGAACCTTGTCTGAAGTTCAATAATGAACTTTTCAACTACGTTTTTGTAGGCACTCCTACTCCTGTTCAAGCAGTCAATGATCTCGAACTACTCAGTGATGCTGTACCACCTAAGATAATCAAGCTTTTCGGTACATCTTAAACCATCCTACCTTTAGATGACCACACACATAGAATCACTTGTCTTTTTAGGTTTTATAATTTTTATACCGACTATTTCGGAGGAGGTTCTTCGGCTGGTGAGAGATTTGTGGTACCATGCGATGCACTATTCCCTGTGTTCTTCCAACTCTTTGGACGACTGCTCCAATTCTAGCTCTTGAGCTCCAATTGGGTCAACCAAAATTTTGGCTTTCTCAACCTCCTCCTTGGCCATCTTCTGAGATAACTCTTTTGTTTTATCAAACTCTTTTTAAGCTATCTTAGCCTCCTTTAGCTCCTCAGCCGACAACCCAAGATTAGAAGTAATCTTTGGGGGAGGAGCGAGTTTCAAACCACCATCATCAGCAAGGCGCTTAGTTCTAGCTTCTTTTAGACGCTTGAGTTCAACAACTTCTTCTTCTGGTGTAAGTTTCTGTTTGCCCTTATCTTTCTTTGCCTTCCCTTCAGATTCATCAACCTTTTCAGGAGAATGGTCGGTTCCCTTTCCTTCTACAAGATGGGCAGATGCCAACCTATTGGTTCCCTCTCCTTCGACCTGATCGGCAGGAGGCGATCTATCGTTGCCATCCTTTTCAGACTTCTCCCTCTCAACAGATGAGTCTTCCTTCCGAAATTGATGGGGTTCTTCTTGATGAACTTCTTCACGATGGACGGTGGATATTCTAGCATGATGGGTATGTTGCTCCTCCTCAACTGATTTTTCCCCCTCAACGGCCGTCGGGGAAGAAAGACCAGCCTTAGCCGATACACGGCCGAGTCACCGATCAATTCGACGAAGACGATTTCGGTCATCACTCTCGAAAGCAACATCACCGAGATCAAAATCCCACTCCTTGGAACGACATTTGGCTACCACTTCTGGAAGATCATCGAGCTTTTTGTTGATTTGAGAGAGAGACTCTAAAAGTTTTACATTAAGATCTTCTTAAGTGGTGGCCTCTTTCTGGAGGGAGGCCAGTTCCTGATCCCGAGCATCCAAAGATGTCTTGAGAGCAACAACCGAAAGGGTAAGGTTGAGATTGTCCTTGAGAAGCTGCTCTAAGTGGGAGATAATAGTGGCCAAGGCATCACCAAGTGGATTAGACAGATCCTGAAGATCCTGGTGCACGACATCCATGCATTTGAAGAAGGAGGCCTGAACACGTAGAAGTTCGGTATTTTTCTCCTTGATAAGATGAAGCAACTCTACCAAAGATTGATTGGTGGCATCCAGATCATGGGAAAGTTTTTTATCCCGAATGGATTCCCTCTCAAGGATTGTAACTCGGTGACCAGTTTGAGCAGTAAACTTATCAAACTCCCCCTTAAGCCTTTGAAACTGAACACCAAGCATGCGGTGTTGTTGATTGGTGTCAATAATATCGGCAAGCACCTTAGAGGGAATGGGAAGATGAGGTTGAGAGGGATTCAGTACATATTGTGGAGGAGGGGGGTTGGGGGTGGAGGTGTCATTGAGGACAACGATGCCGAAATAATGTCGGTAGGTATATGAATAAGACTAAACACATCACCCTACCGAAGATGTGTGTCAAATATTCGGTAGGCAAGGAGAGGTCCTTTTTGGTAAGTGTGAGACCTACCAAAAAATAGAGGTGCCGAAAGGGAAGGAAATGTCTCTTTTTGGTAAGTGAGAGACTTACCTAAGGATAGATACTTCGGTAGAAGTGAAATAGATCAAAGGATGCGCCGGTACCTATCCAAGGATACTTCGGTAGGAAAGACTGACCTGCCGAAGACTTTTCTTCGGTAGGTAAAGACTTAGAGAAATTTTTTTAACTCAAAATTTAACATACCTAAGGATCCAATAAGAAAGTTGTATCTAGCTTCATCCAGAGGTTTAGTAAACAGATCAGCCAACTGAAAATCAGTTGGAATGAAGTGAAGTTCAATATTACCTTTGGAAATATGATCTCTGATGTTGTGATATCTAATATCTATATGTTTGGATCTAGAGTGAAGCACTGGATTGTTGGCAATTGCTATTGCACTAGAATGATCACATAGAATGGGAACTTGAGAGTAGAACCGATTGTAATCTTGAAGTTGATTCTTCATCCACAAGATTTGAGTGCAACAACTTCCAGCTGCAACATATTCAGCCTCAGCAGTAGAGGTGGAGACTGAGTGTTGTTTCTTGCTGGACCAGCTGACCAACTTTCCACCTAGTAATTGGCAGCTTCCAGTTGTGCTTTTCTTGTCTACTTTAGATCCTGCAAAGTCATAATCTGAATACCCAATTAGATCAAAACCTGAGTCTTTGGGATACTAAAGACCCAGATTCATGGTTCCTTTTAAATACCGGAAGATGCGTTTTATAGCGACCAAATGGGATTCCTTAGAATTTGCCTGATAACGCGCACATAGGCAGGTAGCAAACATAATATCCGGTATGCTAGCAGTAAGATAAATAAGAGAACCAATCATTCCTCTAATATTAGTGATGTCAACTGATTTACCATCAGGATCAACATGAATTTTGAGAGGTGGTGCCATGGGAGTTTTCATGGGAGAGCATTTTTCAAAATTGAACTTCTTAAGGAGATCACAAATATATTTTCTTTGATTAATGAATATCCCGTCAGGAGTTTATTTTATTTGAAGACCTAAGAAGAAAGTAAGCTCACCCATCATGCTCATCTCATACTTACTCTTCATGAGAGAGACAAACTTCTGACAAAGAGATTCGTCAGTGGCACCAAAAATGATATCGTCCACATGGATATGAACAAGAATAATATTACCTTCGGTCTTCTTGAGAAAGAGAGTGTTGTCAATCTTACCTTTGGTATATTTGTTGGAGAGAAGAAAATCAGACAAAGTGTCATACTAGGCACGAGGAGCCTGTTTAAGACCATAGAGGGCCTTGTCTAGCTTGTACACATAGTCTAGATGAGAAGGATCTTCAAAACCAAGAGGTTGTTTCACATAGACTTGTTCAACAAGCTCTCCATTTAGAAAGGCACTTTTGACATCCATCTGAAAAACTCTAAAGTTTTTATGAGCAATAGGAACGAAGGTTTCATCATAATCAATTCCTTCCTCCTATCGATAACCTTGCACAATAAGTCTAGCCTTGTTTCGAATGACAATGCCCCCCTCATTCATTTTGTTTCTGAAAACCCACTTTGTTCCGATGATAGTTTTTCTTAAAGGTCGAGGAACAAGTCTCCAGACTTCATTTCTTTCAAATTAGGAAAGCTCTTCTTGCATGGCTGTTATCCAGTATGGATCGGCAAGAGCTTCCTCAATCTTCTTGGTCTCTATGATGGAGAGTAAAATCACATAGAGACATATGTTGCCAATGCCTCTTCTAGTTTGAACACCTGCTTGTTGATCACCAATAATTTGTTCAATGGGGTGATCTTTGGTCCACTTAGTAGCTGGTGGAAGAGGTGCAGGAAGCAATTTAGGTGAGTGAGAAGAAGAGGGTTCGACAGGGAAGATATGGGTAGGTTAATGAGGAACATTATGAGTGGGAATGATGTGAGAGGTGGGATCGACAGGTTCTTCATATACTGTGATCTGAAGAGTCGGTTCGGCAGGTGAAGAGGTAGGTTGATTTTTGGTTTGATGAAGGTAAGTTGCCGAAAAAGGAACAGAAGAAGGACCTGCTGATGTCTGATTGTGAGTGTTTTCCCCTACACAGGAGGTTATCCATTGATTTAGCTCATTGTCATCACATGTGAGAGATGATGACTTTTGATCATCAAATTTCACATGTATTGACTCATCAATACACTTCCTTCGTAAGTTATATACTCTGTAGGCTTTAGAGGTGAGAGAGTAGCCCATAAAGATCCCTTCATCAGCCTTAGGGTCAAATTTCCTAAGGTGTTCTCGATCATTGAGAATGAAGCACACACAGCCGAAAACATGAAGAAAACGGATGTTGGGTTTTCTTCCATACACTGCTTCGTATGGAGTTTTGTTGTGCCTCTTTACAATGACAAACCTATTTTGGGTAAAACAAGCGGTATTAATAGCTTCAGCCCAAAAATAGGTGGGAAGATTAGATTCACTTAGCATGGAATGAGCTGCTTCACATAGAGTTCAGTTTTTCCTTTCCACAACACCGTTTTGTTGCGGTGTTTAACAACAACAAAGTTTTGGGAGATTCCTTTATCATTGAAAAAGTATTCCAAGGTGGCATTTCTGAATTCTGTACCATTGTCACCTCTGACGGATCTTACAAGTTGACCATTGAGCACTTCAGACTTCTTGATGAAGTGAAAGATTTCTTCAGATGTATCACTTTTGTACCTGAGAAAAGATACCCAAGTGTAACGTGTAAATTCATCCACTATCACAAGAATGTACCTTTTTCCTCCAAGACTTGGAGTACTGACTGGTCCACATAGATCCATATACAGAATTTGAAGAGGAGTAGTAATAGAGAAACACTGCTTGGTTTTGAAAGAAGATTTTGTCAGTTTGCCTTTTTCACATGCCACATACAGCTTTTCTTTGACAAAAGATAATTTTGGCATTCCAACGACCAAGTCTTTATTAGAGAGAGCATTCAACGTCTTGAAGTTGAGGTGTGAGAGACGTTTATGCCAGAGCCAGTTTTTCTTAACTGAGTCATCTGAAATAAAACAGATGCTTTCTTCTGCCGATTTGTGACTCATATTGATAACATGCACATTGTCCTTTCGAGAACCCAATAGAACAATGTGATAGTTTTTGTCAGTGATGATACAATCATCAACTCTAAAAATCACATAGTATCCCAGATCACATAGCTGATTGATGCTTAGAAGATTGTGCATCAGTCCTTTCACATAAGCAACTTTGTTGAAGGTAATAGAACCATTTGAGAGAGTTCCATAACCTTTGGTGGAACCCCTAGAGTTATCACAAAAAGTTACAGTACGTCCTTTTTCAGTCACATAGTTAATCAAAAGATATTTATTGCCGGTCATATGCCTTGAGCATTCACTGTCTAGATACCATGTATGTTGATGTTCAATGACCTGCAATCATAGAAAAATCAGTCCTTTGGTACCCATTTTGAGGTGGGTCCTTTAGGGTTAGAAGAAGAAGAAGAAGAAGAAACATTTTGATTATATCTTTCAATCCGATCCTTGGGGCAATATTTTGACAAATGAAATGTGTCTCCACAGTTGTAACACATTATGTATATAAACACCCTTTTGGATTTTTGACAAGATTCTTTGTCTTTTCCTTTATATTTTGTTTTGAGAGATTTAGAAGAAGTATGAGGAGGACTTGGCATAGGTCATAGAATTCCTTTTTCAGTGGAGGGAAGAGGAGAGTTAAAGATTCCCTTAGACTTAGGTTTCTTCAAATTTACAGACCTTGGAATGAAATTGGTTGGTGGAGCATGAGACTCTCCTTTGGAAGAAGGTGATATCTTTCTTTTCAAGGGAAGATCACAAACAACAAATTTTCCTTTGTCAAGAAAAGAAGGATTTTTAGAAGAAGAGGAGGTGGCTTCATCAAGATTCAGAGATTAAAGGAGATCATTTATAGGTTTGACAACATCATTTGAATCTTGATCTTCTTCAGGTTGAGGTTTAGATTGTTTAGCTTTTATGACGACACCAAATTTCAAAGAATCACGAAGATCCATAGAATGAACAGAATGAGAGTCTTCTGAGTCAGAGTTAGAGTACTCAGGAGAAAAGGAAGGGTGTTTAGAAGAAGAGGAGGGAACATGAGAGGAATAACCATCAATATCCATTTTGCCAAAACCAAGTGAAAATTTGTCATCATCTGTTACTTGGTCTTGAAAAATTCTTTCAAGATTTTTAGAATATGTAGTCCATTTATTTACAATATCTTTCTCCTTTTTAAGACGCTTAAACATCTGGTTTTTCTTTTTGGAAAGAATGTATTTGATGGTTTTATAATCCTCTAACTCATCTTTGATTTTGTCAAAGTATTTTAGCTGAGCTAGACAGAATTGGAGTTGAGAGGAGAGAGATTTAACTTGAGCATTAGCCTTTCTTTTCATTGTAAAAATCAACAGTTAAAGAATCGAAAGCTTCAATCTTTTCTGCGTTAGAGAGAGAGTGGAAGGGATGTACCTAAGATGAGGAAGAAGAGAACTCAGTGGAGACTAATGCCATGGTCATGTCGGTGTCCTTGATTTCGTCTATGTCATCCAATTTGGCCATAAGACACTTGCTAGTAATCTCCTTTTCACTTTCAGAGGTCTGTTCATCAGCCCAGTTATGAGATTCGACCATTAAACCCTTACATCTTCGATGAACATTCTCATTTCTCTCCTTTTCTATTTTATATTTAGCTTTGTATTTTTCAGCTCGATGAATGCTTTCTTTCAGGTGAAATTTTTCCAAGTACAAGTCAGCTTTACGCCAACAGTTGGTAGCTCAAAACTAACTTTGCGCCACCAACGTGTAGCGCAAATCTCTCCTCTTTCTTCTTTACTCTGATTTTGCAGATCTTAAGTTGTCTCGTCTCCAACATTTGCATGACCAAGTTGATCCAGATCATCAAGGTCATGAGGGGGAGAAGTTAAGGAGAAGTTAAAGAGACAAAGAGTTCAAACGTTTTTCTGCTTATCAAGATTCACTCAAGATTCTATACTCTCTCAGCTACTTATACTTTTGTTGTTCAAGCTCCGACCATTACAGCTTATTCAAGTACATTTGAAAGAGATGTGTCGTCTAGAGCACAAGCTGATGAACCGATTGTTCTTTCAAGCTTATTACAAACAGGTCCAGTCTTGTAAAGGATGCAAAGGCAACATAGATTGAAAGATGCTGAGAAGAATTTTTTTTTTAGTCAAGAAAGCTTCTTCACAAAGTCGTTTAGATGATATGTGCTGATTTAGAAGATGATTTTGAAGACCACAGCGCCAATGATTACTAAGGGGGAGATTGTTAAGTCTGATTTTATAGTAATCATTGTATTTATAGGCTTGGTCTAATATTGTGTTTAGATGCTTTTATCTGTTGTATTAGCCAAGGGTATTTAAGTCCCTTGTGGCTTTGTGTTGTGTAAGGAACTCACGCATTACTCAATACTATTCTACTTTGCGCTTTCAATCTTTCTCTCTCTACTTTCTCTCTCTAGATATTTAGTGATTTTGGGATTATCAATTGGTATCAGAGCCAATCTAAATCTGAGAGGATTGAGAGATTCATGTTTTTGATTCTGAATTTGTAGTTAAATCAGAAAATTCGATTGATTTTCTTGATTTTTTGCAAGAAAATCTCATTTTTTGATTTTTCATCAAATTTGGATTGGTTTTTGAACGATTTTTTCTGAAAATTGGTTTGTTTGATTCGATTTTGATAGTAAAACATATTTCATTCACATCGATTTTCAAGATTTTCAGTATTTGATTCTAAATTTTGGAATTTTTTGGATTTCTGGAAAACTCATTTTACGTACTGTTTGATTCATGATTTTTCGAATTTGTGATTTTTGATCGAATTAGTTGTTTGAAAGTTGGTAGAAAGTTGTTTTCAATCAAATTTGTGTGAGAAATATTCATTAAATTCAGCTTTGTAATCGATTTTTGGAGAAATCTGAGTTTTATCATCGTTTTGCGCCAGATCCATTATTTGCACGAGTTCATCTGTGGTTTGCACGAGTTCATCATCTTTGTGTGAGTTTCATCAAATTTTCATCAAGTTCAGGTTCTGTTCTTCACGTAAAGCTATTTTTTCGTGACAAACATCTCGCGCAAACACAACTTTGCGCTATACTCTTCTCTCGCGCAACTGAATTGCGACATATATATCTCGCGAAAAGTTCAGTTTTCGTTATCTGAGCATCGCACAAATCTTCATTTGCACTTTCTTATATTCACGCAAAGCAGTTTTTCATCATCAGTTTGTCACGTGAAGTTCAGTTCTCGCCACAAATTATGCACGCAAGTCTAATTTTGCGCCAGCAACGTTTCACGCAAAAGTCAGTTTGCGCCATCAGTGCTTCATGCAAATCTTTATTTGCGCCATTATCGAGTCACACAAATCTCTTTTGCACGACATTCTGTTCACGCAATACATAGTTTGTGCAATCCTCTGTTAGCGCAAATTTCAAGTTTGCGCCAGATCTTCTGCTTCCAGACTTAGCATTTTCTGAAATTTGTCATCTATGGATTCTGCAAAGTTTGCTTTTCAAGCTCAGTTCTACAAAAGCGATCTCATGATATCATTGGGCACATAAACTCGTCCTCTAGTTCTGGTCGATGAAAATGAATTTACTTAGTGGCAAGATCGATTTCTAAATTTCATCGAGCGTCAAAAGAACAGAGATGACATGATGAAAATTCTATCTAAAGGATCTTTTGAAAAACCATTACTGGCTTCTGGTATGCCAAAGCCTACTGTTGAGTACACACCTGCTGAGTCAGTGCAATATAAAGCCGATCGTGATATAAAGGCTAATCTGATGCTAGCTTTGCCAAATTCTATCTATAACAGGATTGATTGCTTCAAAAATCATCCTAAACTTATGTGGGAACAGCTAGAGAAGATTATGCTTGGTTCGTCAGTTGCAACACAACTTAGGCATACGCGTTTCATGAACAATTTTGAAGAATTTAAAGCCAAAGATGGGGAGTCTCTGAAAATTGTTTATGACAGATTCTGTGTGGTAATAACTGATCTGAGGAAAATTAAAGTGGAAAAGACTGATCTAGAGACAAATCTGAAGTTCCTCAATGCTTTGGAACCAGAATGGAATAAATCTTGCCACAGATTGAGGAATGATGTTAGAATATCTACCACGCAAATCCAAGAGATGTACGAGATTCTGATGACAGATGAGTGCATAGTCACAGAGAAAAAGGCCAAACTTGATAAGAAGAATAAGAAAACAGTGGACCCGATTGCACTTCTAACGAGCCGTCTGGCTGATCAAGCATTGTCTCATAATGATTATGACGGGGCCACTGAAGATGATGGTGAGGCACTTCAGAAAGCCATGATCCTTCTCTCTCAACACTATTAGAAGAAGTTCCAACCTCATTCAAGTTCCAACACTCCTCACTTCACTTCTGGGTCGAAGAATGTCCAAGTGCCCGAAGCTAAGAAACCTGCTGCATGCTTCAATTGTGGAAAGTCGGGTCACATCTCTAAGGAGTGTCGAGTGAAGAAGGTTCGGGATTCTGCTTATTACAGAAAGAAATTGGAACTGGCTGAAAAAAGAGAGAATGGAACTGCTTTATTAGCTGAAGAACAATTTTGGATGGATCACTCTGATGATGAAGCTGAGAATGTCGAGACTGCTCATATGTGCTTCATCGGAGATGATCAAAGTGATGATGATGACACTGATGAAGATGTGGTAATTTCTGATTTTGATTACACTTTCATTTCTTCACAGATGAATATTATGATAACTGCTTTACATGATTAATGCTCGAAGTTATTATCTGAAAAGCATTTAAATTCAGAAAAGTCAAATTTGATTGATAAATTACAAATTTCTTTGAAAGATGAAAAATCTATTTTAGCCCATACAAAAGACATCTTTCAAAAGAAATTAGATGATTTAGAAAAATCAAATATGACTTATCTTGATTCTTTGACTGAAATGACCAAATTAAAAGATAATTTTTCTGATAAAATAAATGAGTTGGAAGAAAAATTATATCGAAGGAATCAGTCTGAGCAAACTATTTATTTGAACAAACCACGGAGTTATGAGTCTATAAAAGAAAAATGGGGACTTGGTTTTGAAAATCCTCATTGTTTAAACAATGCGATAGAAAAATCCCCTACTTTATATAAATACGAGTATCTAACACTTGCTAAATATGCTCCTCAATTTAAAATTGATTGGATGAATGAAAAGCAAGTGTTAGAAATCGAAAATGAGAAAAGGATGAATAATAAGAAAAAGGAAATTTCTTTTGTTTATACAAGCGAAAATGCCAAATATTTTCCTGACAAATCAAAGAAGGACAGAAAAAGTTTAAATGAAATATCTCCCATTAAGTCTTCAGTGTCTGATGATTATGTTGATTTATATGCCACTAAATCTAATGAGGAAAATATATCTCCAATCTTTTATGATTCTAAGAGATATACTCCTCCATTAGTATTAGAAGGTAAAATCATTGACCTTGAAGATAAAATGGAAGATCAAAATATTCAAAAAGAAATTGAATCAGGCGTATTTCTTTCTTTCATGACATCAAGTCTTGAAGAAAAATTATTTTCTCAAAAACAAGATTCTATTTCTGGCCTTTCTTCTGATTGTCAAGTAAACAAAAAGGAATTTTGAAATTTTGAAATCTTTTCTCAAAACTTTTCTGACTCTGAGGTAAGTTCAGATTTATTGGTTGATCAGTTCGGTCTCTTAGGAAAAATTGCTTCTTCTGATTCAATTATTAAATCAAAATATCTTGATGAATCTTTTACGCTAAATGATGATTATTATAAACCAAAGCGTAAAAGAAGAAGGTCAAAGAAGTCAAAGAAACAAGATAAAATCATTTCTGACAATTCTAATTCTTCTGATTCAAAATTTTCAGATAGGACTTTGAGCACACCTTCAAAGCAGATATGGAGGGTGAAGCGGACATCGGATGAATCTCAGACTGATGAGGATAGATATGTAGACAAACATTATAAAAATGATTCATTTGCTTCTTGTAATCAAATTTCAAAATACTCAATAACGCAAATGATTCAAATTTCAAAACATGTCTCATATTCTTCTTCTGATTCTAGTTCAGATGATTATGCTTTTTCTTCTGCTGATTCTTATGTTCATTTGTCTGATAATCTTTCTCGTGCTTTTCGTGTAAAATCTAACAAATATTTCCCCACAAGAACTACAACTAATTTTCATGGACCCAAATACAAGTGGGTACCAAAGTCAAAGATTGATTCTCAGTTGCAGGCATCAAATGTCAAGGGGGAGTAAGAGAAAGTTGGCTTCTAAGCAAATCAACTTAGAACCCGTACTTCAATGGACTATGACTTCTAAACATATTTGTTTAGAACTCGTTCTTCAAAGCTTTTAGCTTCTGACTAATGAGATACTGTGAGTACATCTACTTTAATTCCACTGCATTTATCTCTGTATATGATGTTGTTCCAGTTTTCTCAAAGTTTTTCAAGAATCTGAGCACGTTCAACTAACTCTTGAATTTGTACAACCCAAATTTTTTTATGAGACACAAATTCATTATTCATTATGTGAAAGATAATATTATTGAATTTCATTATGTGAAAGATAATATTATTGAATTTTATTTTGTTTCAACTAAATATCAATTTGCCGAATTTTTTACATTTGTCTTAAATTTTCAAACTCGACATTTGAATTTAAAAGTTTAAATTTTTACAAATTTTATTCTATAAAGTAAAAAGCTTTACAGGTTTTCTTTCTTTTGAATAAAATGTGTGTCTAGGATAAATTTTCAAGTTGCTTTGTTAATATTAAAGTTTTCTATGTTCAACTTTCAAGTTTTTTTAAAAGTCGAAAAGTCAGCAACATGTTTGAAACTTTTGCATTCTGCTTTAAAGTTGTGTTATTCGGAATATTTATAGTTTACAATGCTTGGAAATCCTAGAAAGTCAGAATTATGGATCGTAATGAAAATATGGGCTAAGCACTTAGATGTAAAACTGGGTGATTGAGATGAAAATTAAATATATAAAATACAAAAATCTCTAAGTTTAAAATTTTGTACCTGTGACCTTTCTGGTTTGGGAAAGTAAGTTCCGTGGGATGCTTGTCATCTGGTCCCCTAAGGTCATTTGATGTGGGAGTGATCGAACCCAAATCCTTCTATAGAATCAGATCGAAAGTCATGTTCTACTGGTATGAATGGGTTTAGGATGTGTCGATGTAGCCTTTCTGATCTGGGAGAGTAAGTTCCAAGGGGTGCTTGACACCTAGTCCCCTAAGGCCAACTGGTCTGGGAGCGGCTGACCTAAATCCTGTAATAGGGTCAGATAGAAAGTTACGTTTACGACATGTTCTTTACTTACCAAACTTTTTGATTAAAAAGATGCCAATGTGCACAAGCTTAAAAGATGCCAAAGAGCACACTCATGTGAAGATGCCAATGTGCACAATGCTAAAAGATGCCAATGAGCACACATCTCATGATACTTGGTGATATGTTTGAGTTGCAATAAACCTATAAATTTGTGAAAATCTTAAATTTTGATGGCTTAGTGTGAGTACATGCAAAGTTCTCTATTATATTTTTAGAATTGCATTTTCTTGAAGCTAATCGAAGTTCGCATGCTAGCACACTGAATAGATTGATGAAAGTTTTTGAGCCTGAACATGTATTAACTTGATATGCAATAAAACTTGTATTTTATCCAACAACATATATTTGATTTCATTTGATAGATAAATCTGTGATATTTTACTAAGTAGAATTTTATTTGTTTAGTGTTTAAATTTTTATATATTTAGTAATTTCAAAATACATATTCAGTATATTTTTCTTTCTACATTGATGTTTCAATCCTTGTGTTTTCATATATTTTTTTAATGGGTTTGTGCATTTTTCAAGGGGGAGTGAAAAAGGAAAATTTTCTGAAAGATCATATCTGTTTTCGAGGGGGACTTTCTAATTCTTTATACGAATGCTAACTTGAATTGTCATATTTAGATCATTTGTGTAGGGGGAGTCAAAGAGCTTAATCAGGTGAAATTTTTCCAAGTACAAGTCAGCTTTGCGCCAACAGTTGGTAGCGCAAAACTAACTTTGCGCCACTTTCATCTAGCGCAAAACATTCTTTGCGCCACCAACGTGTAGCGCAAATCTCTCCTCTTTCTTCTTTACTCTGATTTTGCAGATCTTAAGCTGTCTCGTCTCCAACATTTGCATGACCAAGTTGATCCAGATCATCAAGGTCATGAGGGGGAGAAGTTAAGGAGAAGTTAAAGAGACAAAGAGTTCAAACGTTTTTCTGCTGATCAAGATTCGCTCAAGATTCTATACTCTCTCAGCTACGTATACTTTTGCTGTTCAAGCTCCGACCTTTACAGCTTATTCAAGTACATTTGAAAGAGATGTGTCGTCTAGAGCACAAGCTGATGAACCGATTGTTCTTTCAAGCTTATTACAAATAGGTCCAGTCTTGTAAAGGATGCAAAGGCAACATAGATTGAAAGATGCTGAGAAGAAATTTTTTTTTTAGTCAAGAAAGCTTCTTCACAAAGTCGTTTAGATGGTATGTGCTGATTTAGAAGATGATTTTGAAGACCACAGCGCCAATGATTACTAAGGGGGAGATTGTTAAGTCTGATTTTATAGTAATCATTGTATTTATAGGCTTGGTCTAATACTGTGTTTAGATGCTTTTATCTGTTGTATTAGCCAAAGGTATTTAAGTCCCTTGTGGCTTTGTGTTGTGTAAGGAACTCACACATTACTCAATACTATTCTACTTTGCGCTTTCAATCTTTCTCTCTCTACTTTATCTCTCTAGAGATTTAGTGATTTTGTGATTATCAATTGGTATCAGAGTCAATCTAAATCTGAGAGGATTGAGAGATTCATGGTTTTGATTATGAATTTGTAGTTAAATCAGAAAATTCGATTGATTTTCTTGATTTTTTTCAAGAAGATCTCATTTTTTGATTTTTCATCAAATTTGGATTGGTTTTTGAACGAATTTTTCTGAAAATTGGTTTGTTGGATTCAATTTTGATAGTAAAACATATTTGATTCACATCGATTTTCAAGATTTGATTCTAAATTTTGAAATTTTTTGGATTTCTGGAAAACTCATTGTTAGGGCTACTTTGTTAGTTAAATAGAAGTTCAGGGTAGATTATGTCAAGTTATTAAAGTTGTAAGCTTGTTGGGCCTTAAAGCCCATAAGTCCATTAGGCCTGCGAGCCCATGTATTTAAAGTTATTTTCTGTTTCATTTGTAGGGGGAGAGATTCATTATTCAGTTTACTAGTTGTTAGGTTTACATACTATTATCAGAAATTCTCTCTGTAAACCTTAGCCCTTTGAAGTTTATATTAATCATATGACTAGTTGCTGTGGCCTATAATCTGTTCATCATTGTTCTTATATCTGTTGATTGCACCGAAACTGGGATCTACAATTGGTATCAGAGCTGATAGGCAAAAGGTTTGATCCAGAAAAAGGTTTGTCTAAAACCCTATAATCATTCTTTTATGTGTTAATCGCTAATATGTGCCTTATTTTGATTATCTGGTTATGTTTTTTTTGTTTATCGATCGAATCTGGTATTTTTCTGGAAAGTAAACATTCGGTCTTAGTGATTCTGGGTTCTTCGTATTCGGTCTTAGTGAATTGGTATTTTGCTTGTTTTTTTTGAATTCCTTCGATCAAAGGATCGAAGGATCTGAGTTTGGGTTCGATCGAATCCCAGAAACTCTTCGAGTTCTTCGGTCGAACTCATCGGGTTCTTCGGGGTTAATCGATCTTATCCTTATTTGTGGTTATCGTAATTTAAGTCTTTCGACCTGAGTATTAGATCGGACACCTGTGCTCCGGTCTTGTCCCTTCGACCGAATAAGAGTACTCCGGTCTTGTCCCTTCGACCGAATAGGAGTGCTCCGGTCTTGTCCCTTCGACCGAATAAGAGTACTCCGGTCTTGTCCTTTCGACCGAATAGGAGTGCTCCGGTCTTGTCCCTTCGACCGATTTAGAGTTCCTCCGGTCGTGTCCTTCGACCGGATACGCGTGTCCCCGGTCGTATCATTCGACCGGATAAGTGTATCCCCGGACGTGTCCTTCGACCGGATACCTGCTTCCTCCGGGCATACCTTCGACCGGATATTGTTTGACCTGATTTTCTGATTAGACCAAGTGTTTTCTGTGTTTCTTCTATTTTATTGTATTTGGATCATTCTGCTTGCCTAACGATCATTACAGTGCTCTTAAGTTAAGAAGTAAAGATGAACTCAAGGGATGCTCTAGCCATCGGTTCTGACCAAAAGCCCCCGGTGCTCTTTCGGGGAGAGTACCCTCAGTGGCACGACCGATTTATGAATTTCATAGAAGCAAAATCCAACTATGAAGATATATACAAATGTCTGACTGAGGGTCCACAAGATTGGCCAATGAAAGTGGTACCGGGAAATCCATCTGAAGGAAGGCCAGAGCGTCAGATTCGGAAATCTGTTGGTGATTTTACTAAGGAAGAAAAGGATATGTACGAGGCAGAAAAGCTGGCAAAATCGTACCTTCTTCAAAGTCTACCGAATGACATCTATGCTTGTATAGATAGTTTCAAGGACTCATCGAAAAAGATGTGGGACCAAATAGAGAAGATGATGATGGGAAGCCACATCAATAACCAGCTAAAGGTGACAAACTGTATCACCAGATATGATGGGTTTAAAGCACGAAAGGGTGAAACGCTGACGGAAACCTACGAAAGGTTTAATATGCTTCTAAATGATCTTCAGAAAAATAAGATCACAAAGACGAACACGGAAAACAACATAAAGTTTATGAACAACTTACAGTCTGAGTGGAAACCGTTCGTCTCCCATATTCGCCACACTCAAACCTTGGAGAAGCTGTACCTTCACGAACTGTATGAAATGCTGCTCCAAGACGAAGAGGAAGTGATGGAACTTATTGGGAAAGCAGAAGAAAAGCCAGCAACTGATCAAATAACACTCGTATCTGAGAGAAGAGGCAAATCCGTCAGCCGATCATCTGGAAAAGAACATGTGCTGAGTGATTCTGAACCTGAAGATCCCGATAGCGATTCGGATCCAGAACTTGCCAAGATGAAAGAAGCAATGGTGTTTCTCACTCAAGCATTTCAAAAGAGGAAGTTTTTCTCCAAGACTTCCAATAAGCAAAGAGTTTCTACTCATCGTGATCATCGTGATAAGTCTGAAGGTAACAGTCGCTTTGAAGCTGGTAAGAAGCCTGACAAGAGACATGAAGAAAAGCCTAAAGACGAACCGATCAAATGTTACAATTGTGGTCGGTTAGGTCATTTCGCCAGAGATTGTCGCAAGCCAATTGTGCGCAATGCGGATTACTACCGAGCCAAGCTGCTTCTTGCCAAAGAAAAGGAAGCTGGTAAAGCTCTAATGGCTGAAGACGATTACTGGCTACAAGTGTCGGATGAAGAACCCGAGGATGCTGAAGCTCATCTGTGCTTCATGGGCAACCATTCATCACCATCTGATACTGATGAAGACGATAACAATGCTCCTTGCCAGGTATGTACCCCTTTTCATGAAGCTTTACTTGATCAGATGCAACTATCTATGAACAAACTTGACTCTTACAAGCTTCTGTTAAAAGAAAAAGAACAACTTATCTCTTCTCTGGAAAACCGTGTCACTAAGCAATCTGACTTTATGGAAAATCAAAGCTTAGAAATCTCTAGCTACATGTGCACTATTTCTAATCTAAGAGAAGAAAATGTGAGGTGTTCAACAGAGTCACAAAATCTAATGACCAAAGTAGATGACCTGACCGATAAGCTCCGTATGTCTGAGTCCGAGAAAATTGATTTGGTAAATCAAAACGTGGCTTACAAAAATGAGAACATAAGGTTATCCAATCAGCTAGAAGAGCTTGAAAAGAAACTTTATAAATTTGGTCAATCTGATCAAACGCTAAAGCTAATCGCACCAAAAGAACCAAAGTACGGAAATGCGGGTATCGGGTACGATAACCCTAATTATTTAAACAAGGCTTTATCCAAAGTTCCTACTTTATATGCTTCTGAATTTTTTGGATTAGAAAAAATCTTTCCTGAATATAAGATACATTGGACCACACCCACTGAGGAGGAAGACCTTGAAGATAAGTTGAGAAGAGAAAACTCTGTTCTTTCTAAAAGGACATTTCCTTTTGTTTATGATACTTTAAATGCTTCTTATAATACTGACAAACCCCGTTTCCTGTCATCCGATTTTTTCCATAGTTACTCTCAAGCTGAACTAGATACTAAAACCGTTAAAACTGAGGAGGAACCTCTAGCTCCCAAGGTTTATGTTCCAACTCTGCTTTTAGAAAAGAAACTTGTTCAGCTAGAAGAATCGTATGCACTAGAAAGGGAAAATTTTCAAAAGGAAAAGCAAAGTCTTTTATCTCAAGTTGAGTGTCTCAGTTCCAACAAAAAGGAGACTATGTCGAAAGAAGAAAAAGAATATTACCAGACAGAAATAAAGAAGTTGCACTCACAACTGACTGCTATGGCAGCAGATAATCTGAAAGTGCAACTTCACAAGGTTGACTCTCATGCTCAGCCTTCCATTCTCCAAAGAGAGTTATCGTCTCTGTCTGAAAACTCTTATCTTTCTTCTGACTCATCTTCCTTCAAAGCTTTTATGGGTGACTCGTCACCGATCATTTCAAATAAAGGAAAAGAGCCTCAAAGTCTTAAATCAGATCAGTGTTCTGATTGTAAAAATGCTTCCACATATGATCTGCACTCAACAAACTCTTCAAATGCTCTGAAGTCCTCATGTGATAAGGTCCTTTCCGATGAGGAACTTGAATTTTCCGCATTCTTGAATTCTGAGGTGTGTTTAGATAGCACTTTGAGCCAATTTGATTTTAATCCTTCTCTACCTAGCCATGTTGATTTTTTAAATGAGTCATGTGAGCCTCCGGTTAAATTTTATAAAGGTGAATGTTCTACATTTGCCTCGAGAAAACCTTCTGTGAACAATTCTTCAAAACCTTCCAAGTCTAAATCTAAAAGGCGTTCACAGAAGAAGAAAAAGACCGGTCGCTCTCAAATGTCAAAATCGTCAAATTTCAAATCCTCTGACTATGGGTTTAACGGCATTTCAGATACGTTTGGTCGGCGGAAAGAAGTGAAATATGCTTGGGTAGCTAAGAAGTCAAAAGAGAGCTCGACAACATCAGAATTAGTTGGTCCTGTCTTAAAGTCTAGAAAGAACAATAACAATCATGATGTTTTTATTTCTAAACCTCTAGTTGATTGTAATGGAACTTTTCCTTTAAAAGTTTATTCAATTCCGCAATTACTTCAACTGTCGCATGATTGTTTGTGTTGTTCTCATTGTGGATCAAATGATTTTGTTGATAGCCGTTATGCATCTGATTGGTTTGGTTCATATCATATTCCTACTAATAATTCTCATAGTCATGTTTCCCGTGAAAGACAAAGACCCAATTATAAACGGGTCTCTAAGTCGGGTGTTAACCCTAACCCTAAAGGACCCATTTACGAATGGGTACCTAAAAAGAAATAACCTGTTTTGCAGGAAGGTCATGTGTGGTATCTAGATTCAGGCTGCTCCAAACACATGACCGGAAGAAGGGAGCTTCTCACAAACTTCACCGAGAGGTTCTGTGGGAATGTACGTTTCGGGAATGATCACTCCTCTCCCATCAGGGGTTACGGCGATATTATCAAAGATAACATCACGATCAAGAAAGTCTCCTATGTCGAAGGTCTCGGTCACAATCTCTTCAGTATCGGTCAATTCTGCGACAAGAATCTCGAGGTTACTTTCAAGGCTAAACGGTGTAGCGTTCGAACTGAGGATGGTAAAGAAATACTTGCTGGAACGCGACGCACCAACCTCTATACGATTGACCTCTCGTCCTTGAAACCTGACAAGGAAGTCTGTTTGTTGTCCAAAGCATCTGCTGAACAAAGTTGGCTATGGCACCGTCGTCTCTCGCACTTGAACTTCAAGAATATCAACAAGTTGGTGCTGGGTGGACATGTCAAAGGTATGCCTGATCTCAAGTTTGCAAAAGATCATCTGTGCGCTGCCTGCGAAAAGGGCAAGATGAAAAAGGCGTCTCACAAGCCGAAAGCCGTTCCGAGTACTTCTCGGTCCCTTGAGCTAATCCACATGGACTTATGTGGACCGATGCGCGTTCAAAGCATAAATCACAAGATGTATGCCCTGGTGATGGTTGATGATTTCTCTCGTTACACTTGGGTCCGATTTCTCCGTTCAAAGGACGAAACTCCCGAGTTGATAATCTCTCTTCTGAAGAGCATCCAAGTCAGTCTCAACCAAGTAGTTCAGACCATCAGGACGGACAACGGCACTGAGTTCAAGAATCAACTACTCACCGGTTATCTCACTTCAGTGGGTATCTCGCATACTTTTTCCGCCGCTCGTACTCCTCAGCAGAATGGGGTGGTAGAGCGTCGAAACAGAACTCTAGTTGAAGCAGCACGTACGATGTTATCTCATTCCAAGCTACCTCTATTTCTTTGGGCAGAAGCAGTTGCTACCGCTTGCTATACTCAAAATCGGTCTATCATCAACAAACGGTTCAACAAGACTCCGTACGAGATCATGAATAAGCGTATCCCGAACATCAACTACTTTCATGCTTTCGGATGCACCTGTTTTGTCTTAAATGATAAGGATGATCTTGGCAAATTCAGTCCCAAAGCGGATGAAGGAGTGTTTATCGGCTACTCTCAACAAGCAAAAGCCTACCGTGTCTACAACAAAAGGATGAAGACCGTCATTGAGAGCGTAAATGTGACTTTTGACGAGGCCCCTGACATGGTTTCTGAACATCTCAGTTCAGAACCCGCGCTTACTGGTGTGTTAGCTTCTGGACAATTCCGTACGGAGGCTACACAATCTCCAGTGGATCCACATCATGCGTCAAGAGCACATCTTTCTGATTTGGATTTACTGTTTGAATTCTTTTATACTGACTTATTTAATGTTAAGCCTAATACTACGTCATGTGACAGGAATAATGCTCAAGCACCAGAAGTGACACAAGTCACGGGCCCTACCGACTCCGGTGGTCCATCCTCGCCTGGTGCTCCATCCTCTACTGCCAATGATCAAGCTTCCCCGAGCTCAAGTGATAGACACCCTCTTGCTCAAGCTCTTGATAACGGTGCTACTGAACCAACTCATGTTTCCGTTCAACTTCCTGCACCGACTTCTGTTGAAGGTGCTCTCGAAGCTTCCTCTCCGGCAATCCCGGAACATTCCATAGTTTCATCTCCAGCTGAGTCGTCCTCTACTCCTAGTTCGACTCCCACTACGAAGCTTACACCTCACAAGCCATCATCCCTCGAGGCAGTTCAGGATTTACCCCCAGGTGGTCATGTGGATTCCGATACCTCCCATCAGACATATCAACCACATCCACACACTACCAAATGGACTCGAGCACATCCTCTTCATCAGATCATTGGTGATCCCTCCACACCAGTTCAAACTCGATCCACCACCGCCAATGACTGCTTATTTTCCTCGTTCCTCAGCCGTATCGAACCTTCCACTGTCTCTGACGCACTGACTGATCCGGACTGGGTAATTGCTATGCAGGAGGAACTCAACCAGTTTGAGACCCTCAAAGTATGGCGCCTAGTTCCCCGTCCTAAGAACAAGACGGTGATCGGGACTAAATGGATTTTTAAGAACAAGAAGGACGAAAACGGCATCATTGTTCGGAACAAGGCGCGTCTCGTGGCTAAAGGATATCGCCAGCAAGAAGGAATTGATTACGATGAGACGTTTGCACCGGTGGCCCGCATTGAAGCGATCCGCATGTTCCTCGCCTACGCCGCTCACAAGAATTTCATCGTCTTTCAAATGGACGTGAAATCAGCGTTCCTCAATGGCGTGCTCAAGGAGGAAGTTTATGTCTCGCAACCCGAAGGCTTCGTGAGTACTGAAAATCCGCATTACGTCTACTTTCTTGACAAGGCCCTCTACGGTCTTAAGCAAGCGCCACGAGCCTGGTATGATGCACTCTCATCCTTCTTAGTCAAGTCTGGCTTCTCTAAAGGTAAAATTGATACTACCTTATTTATTAAAAGAGAGAAGAATGATATCATTCTTGTACAAATTTATGTTGATGATATAATCTTTGGCTCCACGAACCCCAAGTATTGTCAGAACTTTTCTGCCTTAATGAGTAAACATTTTCAAATGAGCATGATGGGGCAAATGAATTTTTTTCTGGGTCTCCAAGTAAAACAATTACAATCAGGAATTTTCATTAATCAATCTAAGTACATCTCGGATATTCTTCGAAAATACCAGATGGAACAATCTTCATCTATGAAAACCCCCATGTCCACTACTCTAAAGCTTCACTCCGATCCTGACGGTAAGGATGTGAATGCTACTATTTATAGAGGTATGATTGGCTCTCTGATGTACTTGACGGCTAGTCGGCCTGACATTATGTTTTCGACATTCTTGTGTGCAAGATTTCAGTCGAAACCTAAAGAGTCTCACTTAGCTGCGGTTAAGCGAATTTTTCGATATTTAAAAGGTACTGCTGATCTTGGTTTGTGGTATCCAAAAGAGACAGGTTTTGAATTGACAGCCTACTCGGACGCTGACCACGCTGGAAACATGCTGGACCGGAAGAGCACGTCGGGTCATGTTCAGTTCTTGGGCGATCGTCTTGTAAGCTGGGCTTCTAAGAAGCAAAACTGCGTGTCCACCTCCACCGCCAAGGCGGAGTATGTAGCAGCCGCCAGTTGCTGCTCGCAAGTCATCTGGATGCGCACCCAGCTCAAAGATTATGGATTTAATTACTCCAGGATTCCCATCTACTGCGACTCGAAGAGCGCTATTGCTATATCAAGCAATCCCGTCCAGCACACGAAGACGAAGCACATTGATGTGCGCTATCACTTTATAAAAGATCACGTGGAAAAAGGTACTATCGAACTCTATTTTGTTAATTCAGAGCATCAGTTAGCAGACCTATTTACCAAAGCCTTGGACGAAAAACAATTTAATTACCTTGTGTCCAAGCTAGGTATGCTAAATCTGACAGTTTGATCCGTTCGCAGCTCTCTACGAGTTTCATTCAATAACGAATGACTGTGACAAATGCACCAGTGCTTTGTCTCTGGTTGCTATTATCCACACTCCTTGGGTATTGCATTTCACTCGTTCAGCTATGTGTCCGTTACGAACTTCTGTATCAACAAAGTAGATTTCGTGTTTTCCCGCTTCTTTTGTGTTCGTATGTCTGTTTCTGTGATTATGTGTGCAGTTTATCTCTTGTTCGCTGAAAAGTGCAAGGTGGTTTGGGTGGTGGATCCACAACCGGGTAATGTGTTCAGGAGGACCACTAGCATCAGTTGGTTGGTAAGTCTCACGGATCCTCTATTCGAGGGGGAGCAGGTAAAAGGGTTATGTGTTTGGACCTCCTCATGGTAATCATTCAAGGGGGAGCTAGGTCTCGTGTCTTCGACTTTATTTTTTTATTTTTTATTTTATTTTTTCTTCTTCTCTCCATAGGTTTAATTGGTTTTGTTTCTCATTAGGATTGTTTTTTTTAAGTTGTTTTATATATCTCCGAAAACTCCAAAAATATGTTTTTTTTTAAGGTTTGGTTTATTTTTTTGTTTTTTCGTGTGTTTGGGTTGGGTTGTTTGTTTGGTTTGATTCGGCCCAAAGTCTACCCCCCCCCCCCGGCCCAAGCCCAAGTCACCTCCGGGGGTATAAGAACCTCGATCGAACCATTTTGTCCCTCATTCGATCGATCTTCATCTCTCTCTCTCGCCCGGTGCTTCCTCCGACCCTCTCTATTCGATCGAACTCATTCGACCGATCTAAATAGTTTGGCTTCTTCTTCGATCAAACAAGGTAGGATATTCGATATGTTGGTTTTCAGGTTGCATTGATCGATTGTATTCGATCGATGGTAAGTTTTATTCTTCAATCGATCTGTGGTCGATTTGTCTTCTCCGGGGGAATACTCCGATCTAGGGTTATGCCCCGGTCGAAAGCACCCCCGGTCAAAAGGTCCCTCCGGTCGAACACATATCCGGTGGTTTAATCACCGGTCGAATGTGACCTCCGGTCGAATATCTCCTCCGGTCGTCGACCATATCCGGTCTTAAGGAATATCCGGTCGATTGTAACCTCCGGTCTTAGTGACCTCCGGTCGTATACCTTATCCGGTCGAAACCCTATCCGGTCTTAGTGACCTCCGGTCGAACACCCCATCCGATCGAACAATAATCCGGTCTTAGTGACCTCCGGTCGAACACCCCATCCGATCGAACAATAATCCGGTCTAAGTGACCTCCGGTCGAATGCCTAATCCGATCATGCACTTATCCGGTCTTAGTCGAACCCCGGTTGAATCTTATCCGGTCGAATCCAATTTCTTTGGTGCTTATAGTTATACCTTTTAATATGTTGTGTATGAGGAAATTTTGTTGGTTATAAATGCTGGTGCAAGTCTATGCGCTTTGGTGACTGACCCTATTTCACGAGTAGGGTTTGCTCTTCCAATTTTTGGAGTTACTAACCGGTGTGATCTAAATCATGACTGTGTAACTCCAACGGCTATTATCTTATTCCAAACCTGCGTACTAATAGATTCATTCTTCACAGGTACAATGGCACAAAACCAGCCACCAGCGATTGATCCAATCGCAGATGCAGAACTGATTCCCGAGGATCAGTTCCTTCCTCTTACAGCCAATAACTACCATCTCGATGTAACCCAACCTGCTATTCAACATCAAGTCATCATCGAGATACTCAGGGGCCATCCAATCGCCTATGCTCTAACGGAAACTGCAACCGTACCAATCCTATACTTACAGCAGTTCTGGCATTCTCTCCATGCGTTAGAGGCCGATGGCGGATTTCATCTTGAAGGACGAATAGATCACACTCCAGTGCTTCTCACATGTGATCTTTTCCGTCAATTTCTTCGGTTACCGACCGCCGGATCCGTAGCCGGCCGCGAAACCTTTGACCCCATGGTCACTGATGCTACACTGTGCGCTGATCTTCTCTCCTTGGGTTACGGCGCAGAACTTCGCATTCCATCAACCTTCAACCGCAAACATCTTTCAACAATATGGTATACGTTGTTCACATACATCAATCGGTGCCTTTCGTCTATAACGAAGGGCATTGATCAGACGAGCGCCCCGATTCTTCGCATCTTTCACGCGGTGGCTTTCAATCGCCACGTGGACTTTGCCGACTTTCTCTGGTTTGAACTCATACAGAGAGTTCGTTCTACTGCATCTCGCCGATCAAACTTCATTCCATTCATGCGGTTCCTACAGATCGTTATCCGGAACTACATGAACCTGTATCCCGAGATACAACGCCGCTCTACCCACCCGACGTGTCCACAACATCCAACGCGCAAGATTCCCTCCCGTGCTGATCCGGAAGGTGTTGTCTCCCGACAAATCCCAGTCGGGGTACTAGACCATGCTCGTCCCACGGCATTGAGTGTGATAGCTTATAGGCACACACACAACATTCCAGCTCCTACGGTCCGGCCAGGACCGGCAGGACCTGCCCAGGGAGCAAGACCTGAGCGACGTGAGGGTCCGCGTCCACAAACGAAAGGCAGGAGCGTCCGGACAGCTGGGGCTTCCGGACAGGGTGTGTCGAGAGCTATTATTGTAAGGGGATCTGGCGTGGGCAGTGCCGTTGGAACGAGCCAGCCTAGTTCTTCAAGACAACCACCGTCACCGCCACCAACCGAGACCATTCATGGTCAGTCCTCTTCTGTCGCTACTACTACAGACACGGCAGCCAATTCCGACTCCGAAGAAACTCAGTTTGAATCATCGCCATCAAATGAAGAGTCTTCTGACTCCGATGGTGACGATGATCAGCCCTCTTCTGGAGAGATAAGGAGAGCGGAGGGAGTCTTAGTTGAAAATCAAGAAGTGAGCTGTGTGAGGGAAAGGCGGAGTAAACTGCATTCAGAGAGTACACGAGTGACGGGACAACCATCTTCGGTGGTATCCCCCCTAGCCACGTCTAGCCAGGTAGCCACATCTGCTACCCAGTCTCATGTGTTGGGACAGGGTATTGAAGAAGCCGCCGTGGACCTAGCGGCGCATTTGCACACCCCACCAAGCCACTCCACCATCTCTCAACAGATGGTGGTTTTACAACCTCACGGGGATTTAGCACATACGCTATCGGGCTCTCACTTGGAGGGTGCCGATATTGAAACAAGAGAACAGCTGCCCCCGTTCTCGCCTTCTTTGCATGCACGGAGTCTAGAGCCATTTGTGATTCATGCCATTCCTAGGACACAGATTCCTTTTTCGGCTATCGCCGGTAGCCTAAGTGGCCCGGCCGGAACATCCATAGTAAACCCACCTTCGGGTAGGTTACAAGGATTGGGTGGAAGTCCTACCACGGCTATCATCACGCCAACCATGAACGTAGGCGGCTCGACTTCAACAGTCGTAGCTACAACGGGAAGTCTAAGTGACCCCGGAGTTACCCCACATGAGTTTGTCTCAAGGGAATACATGGACGGCGCCCTAAAGGCTGTCCAATCTATGATGAGGGAGGAGTTGGACAACATCAAACGCATGGTCAAAGGCAAAGGTCCTGCGACTGAGCCGGAGACCTCACCTATTCCACCTTCTCTATCAGCCACGGATCTTTCCATACCTGAACTCAAATCTATCCTTCTCGCCAAACTTATAGCCCAATCTCAAACCGAACCCACCCAAGATGCCGATTTGCTATCTCTACTTCGTTCTCAAGCATCCACACCTACTCCACCTACACCCCAGCCTACTGTCTCTACCGAAGCCTTCCAGATCCAGCAAGCTATGCTTCAGTCACTTCAGCAAACCGTAGCTGTTTTGACTGAACGCCTTTCAGCAGTGGAGGATACCTGCCGTAACCAGGCAGAACGGCTCAAGCACCGACATGATGATCAGGATGGTCCTGATCACCATGAGGGGGAGAAGCGCCAACGTCTATCTGAGCCGGAGACACATGTAGTGGAGTCAGAACAGGTTGAACAGGGTACGGGTTCGGGTACAAGAACAGAGGGACAGAGACAGGAACAGAAACGGGAACCGGTGACAGACTTGATACTATTCGATTATCCGACGGTTGAAAAGCCTGAGGAATTTGAAGATGGTTCTCCGATAGTTCCTGAAGATTGGGCAATAATACTAGATCCGTATGAAGTGACGGACACGACAGAAGAATGTGCCAATAAGAAATTGATGAAATACTACATCCAGATGATCAGTCTTCTGCCGTGATTCCTTTATTGACCTATCCAGTTAATCACCCTGATTTTTCTTCTACAGTTTTTCCCGAGAGATCTCCTACAGCTTCACCAGTTAGAGAACCAGTTAGTACTACTCCAGTTCGTCCATCCAAGTGGGAAAGAGTCTGAATCAAAGTTCCTTTCCTCGAAGAAAGTCAGAAAAAGATCTTTGCCCACTGGATCAGAAAGTATGATGAAGTCGTTATCCATGGTCTACAGTCAGTGAAAAATAAAGAAAAACAGCGTGAACTTGTGCTCGTGTACAGAAAGTTCCAGCACAAGTACTCCAAGACAAAGCTCAGGATTGTATCAGTTGATAAGATTATACCTGCCTACTTCATGAAGGTTAAGTATACGGACTTTATGGTTACTAGAGAAGATGGTCAACAATACTGCTTTTCTGATGCTGATTTTCCATGTCTGGAGCCACAAGATCTGCTGTACATATTACGTGACTTAAAGACCAGAACCGTCAGATCCGGAGAAGTCATTGATGCACTAGAAACAGTGAAAAGATACATGAAGTGCGCAATGAAACTTGCTTCGGTGGAAGATTTTCAGATTGGGTTAGAAAGTGATCAACCGAACATTAATATGTTCAAGCCTGATCTGAGTGTTCCGTCTGATGCTCTAAATGTACCTGCATTCACAGTTATAAAGTTTCCAGAGTTTGGTATGTCATATGTGAACAACAACGGTGTTCTACGCTTTATTCGTTTTGATCAGATTGCCAGATTTTGTGATGGTACGTTGATGTTTTTGAAAGACAAGTTGAAGCGTGCGCTGAGTCAAGATGAAAAAGGAGTTCAATTACTGGATGTTTCATACAAAGCACTTGTTCTTAAAGCACTGAATGTTATTGAAGAACGACTGGAATATAGAACGCAAATCAGATATTTCGAGATCAGCTTTGGTTTCCGGAAAATTTTTGTTCCTAACTGGCGTGACTATCAACTTATATTTAAAGGGGGAGATTGTTAGGGCTACTTTGTTAGTTAAATAGAAGTTCAGGGTAGATTATGTCAAGTTATTAAAGTTGTAAGCTTGTTGGGCCTTAAAGCCCATAAGTCCATTAGGCCTGCGAGCCCATGTATTTAAAGTTATTTTCTGTTTCATTTGTAGGGGGAGAGATTCATTATTCAGTTTACTAGTTGTTAGGTTTACATACTATTATCAGAAATTCTCTCTGTAAACCTTAGCCCTTTGAAGTTTATATTAATCATATGACTAGTTGTTGTGGCCTATAATATGTTCATCATTGTTCTTATATCTGTTGATTGCACTGAAACTGGGATCTACACTCATTTTACGTACTGTTTGATTCATGATTTTTCGAATTTGTGATTTTTGGTCGAATTAGTTGTTTGAAAGTTGTTAGAAAGTTGTTTTCAATCAAATTTGTGTGAGAAATTTTCATTTAATTCAGCTTTGTAATCGATTTTTGGAGAAATCTGAGTTTAATCATCGTTTTGCACCAGATCCATTATTTGCGCGAGTTCATCATCTTTGTGCGAGTTTCATCAAATTTTCATCAAGTTCAGGTTCTGTTCTTCACGCAAATCTATTTTTGCGTGACAAACATCTCGCGCAAACACAACTTTACGCTATAGTCTTCTCTCGCGCAACTGAATTGCGCCATATATATCTCGCGAAAAGTTCAGTTTTCGTTATCTGAGCATCGCGGAAATCTTCATTTGCACTTTCTTATATTCACGCAAAGCAATTTTTCATCATCAGTTTGTCACGTGAAGTTCAGTTCTCGCCAAAAGTTATTCACGCAAGTCTAATTTTGCGCCAACAACGTTTCACGCAAAAAGTCAGTTTGCGCCATCAGTGCTTCACGCAAATCTTTATTTGCGCTATTATCGAGTCATGCAAATCTCTTTTGCGCGACATTCTGTTCACGCAATACCTAGTTTGTGCTATCCTCTGTTAGCGTAAATTTCAAGTTTGCGCCAGATCTTCTACTTCCAGCCTTAGCATTTTTTGAAATTTGTCATCAATGGATTCTACAAAGTTTTCTTTTCAAGGTCAGTTCTACAAAAGCGATCTCATGATGTCATTGGGCACATAAACTCGTCCTCCAGTTCTGGTCGATGAAAATGAATTTACTCAGTGGCAAGATCGATTTCTAAATTTCATCAAGCGTCAAAAGAACGGAGATGACATGATGAAAATTCTATCTGAAGGATCTTTTGAAAAACCATTACTGGCTTCTGATATGCCAAAGCCTACTGTTGAGTACACACCTGCTGAGTCAGTGCAATATAAAGCCGATCGTGATATAAAGGCTAATCTGATGCTAGCTTTGCCAAATTCTATCTATAACAGGATTGATTGCTTCAAAAATTCTTGGTTCGTCAGTTGCAACACAACTTAGGCATACGCGTTTCATGAACAATTTTGAAGAATTTAAAGCCAAAGAGGGGGAGTAAAAGAGCTCAACAGGTGAATAATTTCAAGTCAGATTTGCCCCTCCTAGCTTCTTCGACTCAATCTTGCAGATCTGAAGATGTCTCTTCTCCAACATAGACATGACCAAGTTGAATAAGTTAAGGAGAAGTTAAAGAGACAAAGAGTTCAAACGTTTTTCTGCTGATCAAGATTCGCTCAAGATTCTATACTCTCTTAGCTACTTATACTTTTGTTGTTCAAGCTCCGACCATTACAGCTTATTCAAGTACATTTGAAAGAGATGTGTCGTCTAGAGCACAAGCTGATGAACCGATTGTTCTTTCAAGCTTATTACAAAACAGGTCCAGTCTTGTAAAGGATGCAAAGGCAACATAGATTGAAAGATGCTGAGAAGAATTTTTTTTTTTAGTCAAGAAAGCTTCTTCACAAAGTCGTTTAGATGGTATGTGCTGATTTAGAAGATGATTTTGAAGACCACAGCGCCAATGATTACTAAGGGGGAGATTGTTAAGTCTGATTTTATAGTAATCATTGTATTTATAGGCTTGGTCTAATACTGTGTTTAGATGCTTTTATCTGTTGTATTAGCCAAGGGTATTTAAGTCCCTTGTGGCTTTGTGTTGTGTAAGGACCTCACGCATTACTCAATACTATTCTACTTTGCGCTTTCAATCTTTCCCTCTCCACTTTCTCTCTCTAGAGATTTAGTGATTTTGGGATTATCACAAAGTACCGGATATCGATCCTCAGGGAATTCTGTGAAAGTTTAATCAGAAAAGTCCAGTTTGTAAAAGTCAATTTCAGATGGCGAATTCGAAGAAATCTTTTAATGGTTCCAAGTTAACACTAAGAAAAGTTCAGTCGTGAGAAAAGTCAAAGGGTGCAAAAGTTCATTAGGACTGAAACAAATGATCCAGTAAAAGGATATTATAGCAGTCTCATTTATCCCAGAATTAACATTTCATATAATCTTTTTAGGAATTATACATTTTCATACAGTTAGTTAGTCGTCAATTAATTATTTGTAATCTTTAATTACCTGAGATATGCTCAACGAAACTTTCACTATATTTTTAACACCTTTTTACTTTTTCATCGGTCTCGGTCCTAACTCTGCTTTGCACCCCAAGCTAAGGTTTTAGCCTATCATTGCTTGGTTTTTCTCACAAAAGAAATAAATACTAAAAAAAACAATTACTGAAATCGAAAATTAAGAAAATGAGGTGCTAGTATTTAAGTTTAAAAGAAAACTTGTCGCGCAAGTAATTAATATCTGAAGTGAAGACAGAAATTTAAATTACAGAGAATGTAAATTACTAGAAAGTAAATTGCAGGAAATATAAAATGCTAGAAATTAAATTACTGGAAAAGTAAATAAAGCAGTAAATTGCAGAAATTAAATGTATTGTGAGTGCTGCCAGATTTGGTAACTTATTCGGGAAGTTTTGTTGAAAACTAGAACACTTGCAAAACGCGGAAGCAATAACTTAACTACTTAGAAAAATTACCATTTGGCACAGAAGGAAATTAATCCAAAAGAACACCAAATATTTCGGCTTAGTTCTAAAAGTAAAATCAAAAGCAACCGAAAGGATTAAAGTAAACGAACCTTGATTACCTTGGTAAATACTTGGGATTTGTCTCAACAAGTTAATACTAGCCACGTGTTACAAAAGAAATAAATCCAATGTAGACCACGATTTTAAAGACTAGAATATTGGAGAAACAAAGAAGAACCAAGTAACAATTCTTACGTAAACAAATGTTTTCAAAACACGAGTAACCGAACAATTTAGAAATCGATGGTGGGAGATCACAAGCAAGGCCACGTCCTTAAGATGATGATTGAAGTTCGAGAATTGAGTTATAGTAAACTAGAAGTAACTTGGAATTTAAAACTAGCACTTGCAACAACGGATGGAATTATAAACCAAAATACTTGTAGTCTTCCAAATACTTGCAAAGATCAAATCAAAAGTAACTATTAAAGAGAATACCAATGTATGCCAATGATTCAAACTTGCCTAACAATACTTGCTTCAAAGATCTTTAAATTGTTTAATTCACAAGATGATCAAAAGACAAGTATAAACATAATACTTGCATTCTATTTATAACAAAACTAAACTTTGCTTCCAAGGTAGGTTGTTAGTGTAAGTAACAACTCCATGGGCTAAGCCCTTTTCTTCCTTCCATTTTACCTTCAAAATTCGGCCCCAAGTGTGAGCCTAAGCAAACGGCCCAATCCTTCAAATAACAATCCAAGTCTTCAAGCCTAAAACGTCTTCAACAAAAATTCCAAGAGTAAGCCCACTTTTAAGTCCAATTTCTAATCTTCATGGCTTCTCCGGAGTCTCGAGAATTCTGTAAATAAAAAGATAAAAATAAACGTAAGAAACTAGACTAAAATTCAGCATATCGTTAATAAATAAACAAAACCTAAGAATATTCTAAAAGGGTGTAAAATAAAATAATTAAAGACTCAATTCCTAATTTAGGCAAATAAAAGATTCCTAAATGACACAAAAATTGATGTTTTAGGGTTAATAAATTAACATCTATCACACCCCCAAACTTAAACTGTTGTTTGTCCCCAAATAACTAAAATGACAAATTAAAAGACTCAATAAAAGGAAAATAAAGCTGAAATGAAAATATCTAAAAATATGATCCTGTTTTACCATAACCAAGTTTATCACCATTTTGAACTTTGAAAGAATTTTCCATATCTTGAAAAGAAACTGAAATTCATAGCCCTTCATAAACTCAGTTCATTTACCTAGATTAGAGATGCACCATCACCAACTACCTAGGTTTGCCTTGTCACTAACAATAATTATCACAAGACGCAGGTTAGGAATTTGAATTGCATTTTGGATTTTTTTTCTTGTTTTTGCAATGCTTTGCCTTTTACCACAATCTCTCTTCTTCACTCAATGGCACAATTTTACTGCCAAATATCTCATTTTGAGACAAAATTGGAAAAAAAATTGGACACTTTTGGTCTCTTTTGACTTTTGGTGCCTTTGGCACATTTTCATGCAAAGCGAATGGGGCTATGCCCTTTTGATTTTTCATTTATGGGGCTTTTCATGCATACTTTGAACATTTGGATGCTTTGAGTGGCTTTTGTGTGTTTGTGATTTACAATGAGGTAAGGTTTGGCAACTTTAGGACAAATTGTACCCCCCCCCCCAAACTTGAAGGATACAATGCCCTCATTGGATCAAAAAGGCTATGTGTATAGGCTGGAACAAAGAAAGGCTTATTGATGATTCAAGTCAGTAAACTAGCAAACTGTTGGTGAAGTTGAGATGGTAATCCATAACTTAAGTGCAATACATCAGAGATTATTATGGCTATATACTCAGAGGTACAAGATATGAATCTGTGATGTACAAATGATTGATGAATGCAAATGGCAATGGTGGAAAAATCTCTAAAATCAGTTCCCAAACTACGCGAAAATGCAAAATGACACGACACAAGACACCTAGTCTAAACATTAAACTAAAAACATAAAATAAACATGATAAAAGAGAAATGACAGAACCTGTCCTACTCAGGATGATTAGGAGAGTGAACTTCTTGCACTTGCATCAGAGGCTCTGGGAAAGGTGAGATGTCATCCAGAGCTCTGGGATCTTTCTTCAGAGCCTTTATTCTCCAAACTTCGTCTTTCCTTCTCTCATAACTCCACCATCTCTCTCTCTTTTCCCATGAGATTGAAGTTTTCGTTCATCTCCTTGAGCTGTCTTTCTAATCTCTCTGTCTTCCTCTGAAAGCTTCTCTTGATGATTCGGGTCTATTCCTCCATGTGTTCTAACAGGGCAGCATTACCTAAACCTTCGTTGGCACGTTTATTCAAAGTTGGGTGTTTGTTTCTGAATAACCTTTTTAGGTTTTTCATGTCCATAGCCCTCCTTTCCTTTGGGAAGGTGCCAGTGGTGAGCTTGATAGCTCCAGCCTTATTCATCAGGCTGTGTATGATAGAGGGGTATGGAAATCTTGCGTTGGTTCTATCTAGGCTACTTTTAATGTTGTGACTTATCAGCCTTCCCACATTTAGAGTATGTCCCTCCAAAATGCAGTATAGAAGCAATACGCTTTCCATGCATAAATCAATGTCGTGTGTTGTAGGGTGTAGGGTGTGTCTAATAAAATAAAACCAAATGTTGGCCTCTAGTTTCAAGTTGTTGGTCTTAAGGGTCCTAGTTCTTCCTTTTACAGTCCATGAAATCCCCTCTAGAGCTACCGTATTCAGAATTCTCTTCAGCTCATCCTTACTTACTACGACCATTAATTTATCAAATTCAGATACAACAGGGGGGGTCTATGCCTAGCAGTTGGTTGATTCTAGTGGCTGAGTAAGATACTGGTTTCTGTCTCACGATTATCTCTGTGCTATCAGAGATGGCCATCTCAGAGTAAAAGTCCCTAACCCATTCGAGATTGTATGGTTCTGGGACAGAGCAGAGCTTTCTCCACCCCAGCTTATGGATCACAGGTGCGATCTCAGAGTAAAAGGAGATTGACTCAGTGTCAAATCCCTTAGGAGTCTGTCCTTACTTGTCAGCAAAATAACCATATTTTCTCCTAGCTAAGGCACAACTAAAGAGTTCATCATGGGTAGGAAGATCAGAAATATTACCTCTTGTAGTAGGTCTAGCTGTTCTGAGTGCGTTTCTTCAGTTGATCTTGGTCCTCTATCGAGTGAATCTAGTGGTAAGGGCTGCAACTTGCTCCTCCAATTCAATGAGCTTCCTCTTCTTTGGTGGCACACTCTTTTCCACTGCTTTTCCCTTGTTTTTTCTTCTTGCATCAGTGTTGAAAAGAGCATTAACTTGAGAATCTTCAGAAGGTGGAGTATCTCCATGGGTAGGGGAGTTGTGCTCTGGAGTTTGAGGTACAGAGGTTGAATCGGGTATCAGAGGTGGAGCAGAGCTCTAAGGCAGAAAAGTAGGCATGGAAGAAGGTCCGGCCTGGTCTTGGCTCTAGTGGTTTTCGCCTATCTTTAGAATAGCTTCAAAGAATGGTGGTGGTGAAGAGGCAATGGGATCTCCTCTCGAGTTTAGAAGGATTAAGTTCGCAGTGCTTGTCAGAGGTTGGTATAGAGGGACTCTGAAGTTAGGTACAACGAGGCTTAGGTCGAGATTGGGCGTGCTGATGTTGGCAACAGAGGCCACGTTGTTCAGAGCAGAGGTCCTTTCAGAGGGCCTCTGAGGTGCAATCTCTGAAGCTACTCCAGAGGGTCTCTGGAGTGCCACCTCTGGAAAGATTCCAGAGGGTCTCTGAAGGTGTGCCTCTGATGGGAGTTCAGAGGGCCTTTGAGGTACTGCCTCAGAGTTTATGTTGTTCGGCCTCTGAAGTTCGGCCTGAGTTTCGATTGCAGTAAAAAGCATGGCGAAAGGGTTAGCGTTCTCATTGGGTGGTGGTGCAAATGCAGAACCAACAGATGGAGGAGATGAGTCTGTTCCTTCCTCAGGGATTTGTTCAGGCTCCCTTTTGTTTATTCTTCGTTCATTTCTTCGAAGGGCGGGTGGAGGTGGTGCTTGGTTTGCACTTTGAATCCTCCCTGATCATCTTCTTGCATTGGAATTTGTAATGGCCATGGTTAAGGGTTTGCAAAGATGGAGAAACGAATGTGAGTTTCAGGATAGGTGATGATCGAGAGAAAGGTTTCTTCGATGTTGAGAGCAAATGGTGAGGATAATGGCTTCAACAGTGTGGTATTTAACGGGATTTTTGTAACTTAGAGGGCAAGGGTTTGGATGGATGTGATCGTCGGTGGTAACAGTATATGGGGGAGTGTGAGTGATGATGATGATGGAAGTTGCAGGGGTGATGTGTGAGAGAGGGAGTTTGTTTTTGAACCAAGATGTCTCTTCAGCTACTAGGTTGGTACTTAGAAGATAGTACCCGCCTAAATTTTTCTTTGAAGTGCATTAAATGAAGCTGCCTGACGTGGCTTCTTAGCCGACACTTAACCTCCATTCTTTTCTTTAATCCAACTGTAATCACTTGTAAACGTTCCAATCCTGCAAAATTAATAGAATAAATAAATCAAAAACAAAAAAAAATGTGGTTCGCTTCTCTTATCCATGCATTTTGGGTTGGATCCTCTTTCTTTTCTTTTTCCAACCAGTATAGAGTCGGCCCAATAAATAGAATCAGAGGTGGGCCGAAAATAAGTTAAATAAAATGACATAACACTCTAACAATAAAATTCTACTAATGAGACAAAAAAAAAATGAACATTTAAGAAAATTATTTACAAACTTTTGGGGTTGAACCCAATCCTCTAATTTACCAAATGAACAACCTCGGAAGGTTGTTGCAAAACTGCCAAGTGATCGAAAAATGGTTTAACTCTTTGGCCATTCACTTTGAAAGTGCTACCCTTTTCTTGATCAATTAACTCAATAACATCATAAGGGTATACTTTGGCAATTTGGTAAGGTCCAGTCCACCTAGAGTTCAACTTACTAGGAAACAATTTAAGTCTAGAATTAAACAAGAGGACTTGTTGACCCGCAGTGAATTCTTTTGGAATTATTTTCTTCTCATGCCATTTTTTAGTATTTTCTTTATATAATTTGGCGTTTTCATAGGAAAAATTCCTATGCTCTTCTAATTCACACATCTGCAAAGATCTTTTCCTTCCTGCCTCATCTAAACTCACATTGAGTTCCTTTATGGCCCAATAGGCTTTGTGCTCTAACTCTAGAGGTAAATGACAAGCTTTTCCAAAAACTAGCTTATAGGGAGACATTCCAATTGGGGTTTTATAAGCAGTCCGATAGGCCCATAGAGCATCATCCAATTTGTAGGCCCAGTCCTTTTTGTGAGGTTTGACCACTTTGGCTAAAATTCCTTTTATCTCCCTATTTGACAGTTCAACCAACCCATTGGTTTGAGGATGGTAGGTTGTAGCTACCCTATGCTTAATGTCATACTTTTCAAAGGCTTCTTCCAACAAGTTGTTTATGAAGTGTGTACCCTCATCACTGATAATGGCACGAGGTGTACCAAATCTGGTGAAAATGTGCTTTTGCAGGAATTTTACAACAGTCTTAGCATCGCTGGAACGGCAAGCCATAGCTTCCACCCATTTGGATACATAGTCCACAACAACCAAGATGTAGGAACAATTATTGGACATGGGAAAAGGTCCCATAAAGTCTATACCCCAAATGTCAAATAGTTCTATTTCTAGAATTCCATTTAAAGGCATTTCATTTCTGTGGGAAATATTCCCACTTCTTTGACACTCATTGCAACTTTTTACAAAGTTGTAGGCATCATTGTGTAAAGTAGGCCAGAAAAATCCTGATTGCAAGACTTTAGCAACTGTCCTACTTCCTCCAAATTGTCCTCCACATGGTCCTGAATGGCAGTGCTGAAGCACTGATGTTATTTTCTCTTTTCGTATACACCTTCTAATCATCTGATCTGCATAAATTTTAAACAAGAAAGGGTCATCCCATAAGTATTTCTTGGAGTCATAGATGAGCTTTCTTCTTTCATGCTTATTTAGCTCCTTGGGAATAATCCCGTAAGCCAAATAGTTAACAAGATCAGCAAACCAAGGCATTGTAGAATGTTGCAGGGATAAAATCATTTCATCTGGAAATACTTCACAGATGTCACTACTTTACACCAGGTTATCTTGTTTCTCTAACCTAGATAAATGGTCAGCAACCTGATTATCCACACCTTTTCTATCAATGATTTCCAGATCAAACTCTTGAAGCAACAAGATCCACCTTATTAGCCTAGGTTTTGCATCTTTTTTGGAAATGAGATACTTGATGGCAGCATGATTAGTATGAACTTTTACCTTAGTGCCCATCAAGTAAGATCGAAATTTTTCAAAAGCAAAAACCACAACTAATAATTCCTTTTCAGTAGTGGTGTAGTTGATTTGGGCTTCATTGAGAGTCTTACATGCATAATAAATAGGGTGGAAAATCTTTTCCTATTTCTGCCCTAAAACAGCTCCTACTTCCCAGTCACTAGCATCACACATTATTTCAAAGGGTTGAGACCAATCAGGTGTTACTACTACAGGGGCAGTGACCAATGCTTCTTTCAGAATTTTAAAAGCCTTTTTACAATTTTCATCAAAATTGAAAGCATGGTCATGTTGCAGTAGTGCACAAAGAGGTTTTGAAATTTTTGAAAAGTCTTTTATAAACCTCCTGTAAAAACCTGCATGTCCTAAAAAACTCCTAATTCCTTTAACAGTTGTTGGTTCTGGTAATTTTTCAATTACTTCCAATTTTGCTTTATCAACCTCAATGCCTCTTTTGGAAATTAAATGTCCTAACACAATGCCTTCTTTAACCATAAAATGACATTTTCCCAATTTAAAACCAAGTCAGTTTCTTCACATCTTTTAAGACTCTTTTCAAGGTTTTCTAAACACAGATCATATGATGTTCCATAAACTGAAAAATCATCCATGAAAATTTCCATGGAGTGTTCTAACATATCAAAGAAAATAGACATCATACATCTTTGGAATATGACAGGGGCATTACAAAGTCCAAAAGGCATTCTTCTAAAGGCAAAAGTTCCATATGGACAGATGAAATTGGTCTTCTCATAGTCATCCGGTGCAATGGCAATTTGATTGTACCCAAAGTAACCATCTAAGAAACAGTAAAACTCTTTTCCTGCTAATCTGTCTAGCATCTGGTCAATGAATTGTAATGGAAAATGGTCTTTTTGAGTAGCTTTGTTAAGCCTTCTATAGTCCATGCATATTCTCCAACCTGACACTATTCTAGTAGGTATAAGTTCATTTTTCTCATTTGTTACCACTGTTACTCCACCCTTTTTGGGTACACATTGAACAGGACTGACCCATGTACTACTTGCAATAGGATAGATTATGCCTGCATCAAGCCATTTCAAAATTTCTTTTTTAACCACTTCTTTCATTACAGGATTGAGTCTCCTTTGAGGCTCAACTGAGATGAAATTTCTGTCTTCCAAGATAATCTTGTGTTGACAAATGGTAGGGCTTATGCCTTTCAGGTCAGCAATGGTCCATCCTATGGCTTTAATATGCAGTTTTAACATATTAACCAACTTTTCTTCTTGGTCAGATTCTAATGACGAGGAAATAATGACTGGCAACTTCCCTGGGTCTTCTAAAAAGGCATATTTCAAATGGGAGGGAAGTTGTTTCAATTCTAGATCTGGTGCAACTTCTAAGGATGGAACAAGAGTTTTCCTACCCTCACTTTCTAATACTTCAAAAGCAGCAGTTTCATGTGGTATTTCTAAGTCCTCAAATTCTTTTTCTTCCTTATCACTATCAAATTTAGCTATCCCCAAAATTTCCCCCAAACTTTTCTCTTGGCACCAAGTCTCAATCAAACTTAAAGTAGAACACTCTTCTTTTTCTTCAGGGTACTTAAGGGTATTAAACACATTAAAAGTTACTTTCTAATCTTGGACTCTCATGGCCAGTTCTCCTTTATGGACATCTATTAAGGTTCTTCCAATTGCTAGGAAAGGTCTGCCTAGAATGATGGGAACATCTTTGTCAACTCCAAAGTCTAGAATGATAAAGTCAGCAGGGAAAATAAACTTATCAACTTGAACTAGGACATCCTCAATCTTACCTTTTGGGAAGGCTATGGACTTATCAGCTAATTGGAGAGTAACAGTTGTGGGTCTAGCTTCACCTATGCCTAAAGTGTTGAAAACAGATAGAGGCATAAGGTTTATACTGGCACCTAAGTCACATAGAGCTTTTCCTATTTCTTTTCCTCCTATGGAACAAGGGATTGTAAAACTTCCAGGATCTTTCAGCTTAGGAGGGATTTTATTGGACAACAAAGCATTACATCCTTCTGTCAGAGCTACATTCTCATATTCAATCAGTTTTTTTTTTTGCTCAAAATGTCTTTTAGAAATTTTTGCATAACTTGGCATCTGTTCAATGGCTTCCACCAAAGCTATGTTTATGTGTAGCTGTTTAAAAACATCAAGAAACTTTTTAAATTGTATTTCTTTCTTTTGATTCCTTAACCTTTGGGGGTAAGGAATGTAAGGACTGACTGGAGTAGGAGGTGTAGTCTTAGGAAGAGTAGGTGTAAGAACAGGTGCTTGAGTAGATGTTTGAACAGGTTGGGTAGCAGATTCAGTTTCAGTTCTATAGGGTCTTGCAAGACTGCCACCAGAGTGTGACACATCACTTACAATACTTTCCTTGGGTTTCTGGACTTGATTGGGATCATCAGGGAATAGTGATGGAAAATCTGATCTACTTGGAATGTCTAGACTACTAATGGGCTTATCAATGGGCTCACTAGTACTACTGGACTGGTTTACATGTAAGGTAGTAGCAGAGTCTGGTCTCATCTTTTTCTTTTCAGGTTCTGATTTGTCTGGTTCTCTTTGGATGTTTTCTAAATTCTTTCCACTTCTTAAAGTCACAACTTTAACTTGCTCTTTTCCAGCTCTTTGAGGTGTCTCAGTATCACTTGGGAGAGTCCCTACTGGTCTTTTCCTAATCTCCAAAGCCATTTGCCCCATCTGAGTTTCCAAATTTTAATTGATGCTTGAGTTTGGGTTATGAACCCTTTCATCATTGCTTCCAAAGAAGTAGATGAGTCAGCATGTTGATTGGACTTGCTATGGAAAGAAGGTTGATGATTTTGAGACTGAAAATGGGCCTGTTGGTTGTTCTGATTGTTATGGTGCGATTGTGGGTGAGATTGTTGGTGAAAATTAGACTGTCCTTGAGATTGTGAATGATAATTGGATTGTCCTTGAAGTCTTGGCAACTGATTGTTATGAGTGGGACCATTCCAGGAAAAATTGGATTGATTTCTCCATCCAGAATTTTGATTTTGATTTTGTGAAAAAGGTCCACTTTTGTTGACAAAATTGACTTGCTCAGGATTTCCCGGGCATTGTTCAAAAGAATGTCCATCACCACAGTAAGTACACTGCATAGAGTTGACAGTAGGGATATGTGTAGTAGAATTAGATTGCACAGATGGATTAGTTAGACTTTTAATTAAAGAAGCCATATTAGAAAGTTGTGCAGTCAATTCTGAGTAAGCATCTACATCATGTATCCCTGCTGCCTTCCTAGGTGGAAGTGCACGTGGATCAGACCAATGTCCGTTGTTGTTAGAAACTTTCTCAAGTATGTCATATCCTTCATTGTAGGTACTAGCAGTGAAAGCTCCACCTGCAGTAGCATCGAGCATTGGTGTTTAAACCATTGTAAAACGTCTCTAGTTGTATACAGTACGGAATGCCATGGTGAGGCATTTTCTCAGTAGCTCTTTGTACCTTTCCCATGCATCATGAACTTCTTCATCATCCAGTTGTCTAAAAGTGCAAATTTCATTTCTGGACTTAGCATTCCTCGTGGGTGGAAAATATTTTTTTAAAAATTTTTCTGCCATATTGTTCCATGTGATCACAGAATTTGGTTTCAAAGAATTGTACCAGGACTTGGCTCTATCCCTCAGTAAAAATGGAAAAAGTTTTAGTCTAAGAGCATCCTCAGAGACTCCAGGGATAAGAAACGAGTCTGTGATTTCCAAGAAAGATCTTAAGTGTGAATGAGGATCTTCAGATGGCATACCAGCGAACTGGCCATTGGTTTGCAACATCTGAAACATTATAGGTTTGAGTTCAAAATGAGCAGTATTAATAGTTGGTTTAAGAATCCTTGTATGCAGCTGGTTTAAAATAGGGATAGCATAATCCATAATACCTCCATCTTTAGAATTTGCTAGCTTAAAAATGTTTTGTTCCTCTTCTTCAAATCGATTTATTTGTGGTTCAGATTCTTCCTCATTTCTAGGTTCAAAAAAATCGTTTCTAGGAATTACCCTAGGACCTTTATTATTGTTCCCAGGAATAGGACCAGGTTGATCTCCGTCACCTAACACATTTTCACGTTCAGCCATTTCTGGAGTGGTTAAAGCTAAAGTAGTTCTTTGCGCTCTTCTTCTTTGTCTAAACGTTTTTTCTATGTCCGGATATAATTGGAAAAATTCCCTGTGTGGCAATCTTGGCATACACTGGTTTTTGAAAAGGTGGTAGAAAAATCAGCTTTTAAAAACTTTACTTACATTAAAAAAAACTTTTAGCGTGAAATCCCCGACAACGACGCCAAAAACTTGTTGTGAAAGATTATTGCAATCCTTTTTGAGATTCACTTAAAATAGAATTCAGTGCAAGTATACACCTTATCCTACTATCGTCTCTTAACAAGTAAAAGTGGTACAAAGTACCGGATATCGATCCTTAGGGAATTCTGTGAAAGTTTAATCAGAAAAGTCCAGTTTGTAAAAGCCAGTTTCAGATGGCGAATTCGAAGAAATCTTTTAACGGTTCTAAGTTAAACTCTAAGAAAAGTTCAGTCGTGAGAAAAGGCAAAGGGTGCAAAAGTTCATTAGGACTGAAAGAAATGATCCAGTAAAAAGATATTATAGCAGTCTCATTTATCCCAGAATTAACATTTAATATAATCTTTTTAGGAATTATACATTTTCATACAGTTAGTTAGTCGTTAATTAATTATCTGTAATCTTTAATTACCTGAGATATGCTCAACGAAACTTTCACTATATTTTTAACACCTTTTTACTTTTTCATCGTGATAATGTCCAATTCAAGCTTAGGAATCAATTAAACAACAATTCAATCAAGAATGTAGAGAGAGAGTGTAGAGAGAGAAAGTCATATGTCTGATATATCAAAAGTATGCGTACAATGACATTGATCTAACAATTATGAACAACTGCTTACTACACTAACAAATCTACAAAGTATTTATACCAAGACTACTTCTCTCATGACACTAAACACTTCTTTTAAGGAACTTCTCTCAAACATGCTTCTCTCACATGCTTAAACTCTCATGACACTAAACTTGACTTTATTGACTAAACAATACATTGACTTTTCTCATTAAATCTTGGATACAATTTATACACTAACATTCTCCCCCTTTGTATTCAAGATTTAATAAAAATTTGACAATCGTCTTCAGCACTTGATTCTTCAACCTTTAACTCTGACAACTTTGAACTTTGAAGCTCTGTCAATCATTAATCTCTGATGCTTTGAAGAATCTTGAAAATTCATTCACATTTAGCATCTTTTGAAAGTCAACAAGTCTTGATCAACAAAACATTTGAAATCTTGAAACATCTTTAAACTTTGAAACTTCAAGAATCTTTAAACTTTGAAGAATCTTTGATCTCATATCTTCATCTCTATGATCTCTGGATTGTCTTCAGAAAACAAACTTTCTCGAATCATCTGTCTGATTTGACTTTGAATTATCTTTGAATAATTTCTTTTCGTCAGACTTCAGAATTTCTCCACAAGCCTTCTCACTTTGACATCTCTTTATCATTTAAATTGATCTTTGTAGATTTCTCTCCCTTTTTGATGATTCTGAGAATCATGATCATCAAAACTTCTTCAATTTCAGCACTTTCTTTGATTTCCCCCTTTGTAAGAGTCTTGGTCCTAACTCTGCCTTGCACCCCAAGCTAATGTTTTAGCCTATCATTGCTTGGTTTTTCTCACAAAAGAAATAAATACTAAAAAAAAACAATTATTGAAATCGAAAATTAAGAAAACGAGGTGCTAGTATTTAAGTTTAAAAGAAAACTTGTCGCGCACGTAATTAATATCTGTAGTGAAGACAGAAATTTAAATTGCAGAGAATGTAAATTACTAGAAAGTAAATTGCAGAAAATATAAAATGCTAGAAATTAAATTACTGGAAAAGTAAATAAAGCAGTAAATTGTAGAAATTAAATGTGCTGTGAGTGCTGCCAGATTTGGTAACTTACGTGGGAAGTTTTGTTGAAAACTAGAACACTTGCAAAACGCGGAATCAATAACTTCACTACTTAGAAAAATCACCGTTTGGCACAGAAGGAAATTAATCCAAAAGAACACCAAATATGTCGTCTTAGTTCTAAAAGTAAAATCAAAAGCAACCGAAAGGATTAAAGCAAACGAACTTTGATTACCTTGGTAAATACTTGGGACTTGTCTCAACAAGTTAATACTAGCCACGTGTTACAAAAGAAATAAATCCAATGTAGACCACGATTTTAAAGACTAGAATATTGGAGAAAACAAAGAAGAACCAAGTAACAATTCTTACGTAAACAAATGTTTTCAAAACACGAGTAACCGAACAATTTAGAAATCGATGTTGGGAGATCACAAGCAAGGCCACATCCTTAACATGATGATTGAACTTCGAGAATTGAGTTATAGTAAACGAGAAGTAACTTGGAATTTAAAACTAGCACTTGCAACAACGGATGGAATTATAAACCAAAATACTTGTAGTCTTCAAAATACTTGCAAAGATCAAATCAAAAGTAACTATTAAAGAGAATACCAATGTATGCCAATGATTCAAACTTGCACAATACTTGCTTTAAAGATCTTTAAATTGTTTGATTCACAAGATGATCAAAAGAGAAGTATAAACATAATACTTGCATTCTATTTATAACAAAACTAAACTTTGCTTCCAAGGTAGGTTGTTAGTGTAAGTAACAACTCCATGGGCTAAGCCCTTTTCTTCCTTCAATTTTATCCTCAAAATTCGTCCCCAAGTGTGAGCCCAAGCAAACTACCCAATCCTTCAAATAACAATCCAAGTCTTCAAGCCCAAAACGTCTTCAACAAAAATTCCAAGAGTAAGCCCACTTTTAAGTCCAATTTCTAATCTTCATGGCTTCTCCGGAGTCTCGAGAATTCTGTAAATAAAAAGATAAAAATAAACGTAAGAAACTAGACTAAAATTCAGCAAATCGTTAATAAATAAACAAAACCTAAGAATATTCTAAAAGGGTGTAAAATAAAATAATTAAAGACTCAATTCCTAATTTGGGCAAATAAAAGATTCCTAAATGACACAAAAATTGATGCTTTAGGGTTAATAAATTAACACCTATCAGCACACTAGAGTGAAACACAAAGAATTCGCATGCACAATTCACACATAAGCACAAACAACCAAGAATTCGCACACTACATACACTAACCTTAGAATTCGTACACAAGACAAATTTCAGAAATTCGCATACAAAAAGAATTCAAAATTCGCATGCAACAGAATTCGCATGAAATTATATGCAAGTTCTTAGAATTCGCACACAATACTTATACGAATTCTAGACTTGGAAAAATATTAGAAAACTAACTTTTCGCATTAACAATTCGCACAACAGAATTATGCGAATTCTGGACTTGAAGAAATTTTAAAAACTTCTTATACGAATTCTGAGGAATTCGTATATCTCTATGATGCGAATTCTAAGAATTCGTATGATATGATATGCGAGTTCTTCACTTTATGCACAGAAGACTTATGCAAATTCTTGCCTTGAACACTTTTCCCAAAAACTTTTCATATAAAATACTTGTGCGAATTCTGACAATTCGCACATAGACTTGAACGAATTCTTAAGATTTCTTATCACACACAGATGCGAATTCACCAAATTTCGCATAACACACATATGCGAATTCTACACTTATAAGATTTTCAGACAACACAATTATGCGAAATCCTCTTAGATGCGAGTTCTTGGTGCGAGTTCTTTAAAGTTATGCGAGTTCTTGAGATCTCGACAAAAATACACTCTGATCTCTTCAAAAACTCATCAATTATTCGATTTTCGGTCTGATATTTTGACAATATGATCCCTAACACTATTCAAATCTATTACAACCAATGAATTTCAAAATAATTCATTTAAAAATACAAATTGTGATTGAACAGTGCTTCGAACTCGTGAACTTTCGAAAATCGTAACAACCAAGAATTTATCCAAAATTACAGTGCAATACGATACCAAACCTATACAAGATTTGTCTAAACACTTATACGAACTTTATCTAATCAATTACAACTCCAAAAACTCAGAAAAAATTTGAAATTCGATCTAAACTCAGAAAACACAGTGTCACTCCATTTCTTGATCGATTTCACTTTGAAATCTGCTCTGATACCAATTAATATATCCTTAATTCAAGTTCTAAATGTAATTTCAATCACAAACAAGATGATACGAATCAATTACTCAGCCTGTTATTGATTTCCAATTAAAGATTTCGTATACAATGCTCTGTGTCACTTTCTCTCTCTAGAATAGGATGCGTACAAAAATAACTTCTAACTCCACGCTTCTCACCACTACTCTAGTCATATGTCTATTAGAAGACACACGCGGACAAAACATAATTAAAAACAAAATACAATATGACTTTGACTATGACAATTTATTACAAAGACTTTGACTTTCTTCTTGAGAGTTGACTTTGAACTTCGACTTGCTTTGACCTTCAGTCTTCAAACTTCATGATCTTGTATCCAACAAATATATGCTCTAACATCAAATTTCATTCATATATTTGATGAGCATACATTTTGACCATGTTATCATATCTGTACTTAATTGTTCAAGTTAAACTGTTGAGCAACTATTCTTTTTAGGACAAAATTACATGGGATTCGTGTGACTACTTAAACAGAACTTCCATGGATTCACGTTAACCAGTGTTTCCTACCCCAGAAGTTATCCTAGAGTGATTAAGGGGTTAAGGGTCCCAAAATCTAAGTGTTAATTCCAGTGATCAAGGTTTGATTGATTGAAAAAGAATTAACAAGAGAATTGGGAGGAAACAGTTTGTTTATTCACATATTCTAGAGAGAGTTACAAGCTTTCTCTCTCTAGGAAACACAAGAACTCGTACAACTACATTTTGAATGAACTTACTTACAAAACACATACAAACATATTCCTATATATACCCCAATGCCCTTGTTACACATTTAAGCCCAAACCTAAAGTACAAGGCCCAAATACAATTATAAAGATTACTTTACAAAACTTATAAATAGAACATTTATGTTCTAACATTCTCCCCCTAAGTTTTGTAAAGGAATCATCCTTTTCAGATTCATCTCTTCTCCCCCTTGATTTCTTTTAAAAAAAAAACTTAGCGTTGCTTAAACATCAAAACATCTCTGGCTCCCTCTTGAAAGTAGCTATTATTCTTGAAGTTTCAACTTTAATATCAGATCTGATGTAGACAATAACCTCGACTGAGTGCACATAAAGACAACTTTTAACTCTTGTAAATCCAACACATTCGTTATGCCCATAAGAAAGAAATGTGTAAATTATGATGTGACAACCAAAGTGCATCTTTAGTTTATAACACTAGATATGTCTTTGAACCACGGGTTGGATAGGAATTCAGGTTAAGAATTTATTCTGATCATCTTACAGGAGGAAGCATCTTGTAGCAAACACCGCAAAGCAAAGGTTAGAAGACAATTCTGACAATTGTTCAACAACTGATGAAAGATGCTCATTTTCTAACTACTTCTCAGAACACTGAACGAACGAACTCAAAATTCCTTTCTTCATGAATTAGTTGGATGATTATAAGCACTCAAGATTCTGAATCACAACCAAAGCATCAGAACAATGATTGCAGTCACTCACACTTCTAATTGATCAGGTCAGAAGAATGATTAAGAGCACTTAATGGTCTAACATCGTAGAGAAAAACTCCAGACTGATGATTGCAGATACTCATACTGCTAATCCAATCCAATTTGAGACTAACTTCAAACATCCAGTATCTGAAAATCTTGACAAACATGAGCACTCGTGAAAACTTAGATCAGTTGCTAAAAATATGTGACCAACGGAAGATAGGAATGATGTCACATATGCATTACGCGGAAAATCTCGGGAACAGGGCAAACTTGTAGCAAAATGGGATCATAACAATCAATTTTCGCCTAGAATAAAAAACTTTTCGCATAGCCTTCACAATTCACATACCACTGTTCATGAGGAGCACAATTCCCATGAGGCATTATCCGAAATCCTCACAATTCGTATGAGGCATTAGCCGAAATCCTCACAATTCGCATAGGCTTATATGCGAATTCCTACTTCTCGCATGTGCCTATGTGCGAATTCCTCGCAATTCGCATAAGGAAGGATGCAAATTCTTAACATTTCGCACATCATCTCTTCACTGTGATACGAATTCTATACTTGGAATATTTTTCAGCCTCAAAGAATTCGTATCGATGCGAATTCTGAACTTTCGCATATCACTGTTAAGCGAATTCTATAGTTAGACAAAATTTCATCTTCAAAGCTTTTCTCATCATACAAATTCTGTTATGCGAGTTCTTCCATGCGAGTTCTTCAAATATCATGCGAATTCTTTGGATTTACGATTGTTTTTCCCATAAATCTTCGAATTCAGCTTTAATACTTTGAATTTGAGTTTGGAAATTTGTGAGCAGGTTCGAAATCAACATTGGAACAACTTTGTAGTTGATGAACTTGTCTAAAAACAACTTTATAATCTAATTCGATCTCAACACAGTGAAAAATTACATTTCGAACAAAAATTCTGAAAATCGACCAATTCAACCAAATTTGTTGAAATTAAATTTGGTAATTGATTCAATGTATATTGTCTATGTTCTCTGAATCAATTTGTCATCAAAGATTGATCAAATTCACATCAATTCAACAAAATTCGAATTTCTCATAAACTTATCATGCGACAGTGAACTGTTCTTCAATCAAACCATGATCTCGATTGTTCCGTAGAAAGATTTCTTCGTTTGTCTCTGATACCACTTGTTAATTCCAGTGATCAAGGTTTGATTGATTGAAAAAGAATTAACAAGAGAATTGAGAGCGAACGGTTTGTTTATTCACATATTCTAGACAGAGTTACAGGCTTTCTCTCTCTAGGAAACACAATAACTCGTACAGCTAAACTTTGATTGAACTTACTTACAAAACACATACAAACATATTCCTATATATACCCCAATGCCCTTTTTATACATTTAATCCCAAACCCAAAGTACAAGGCCCAAAAACAATTATAAAGATTACTTTACAAAACTTCTAAATATAAAATTTGTGTTGTAACATTAAGAGTGGGGGAGATAACTCATCCGATTGAGTTTTTCTCATTGTGCTGAGCGGTAAAATGGAAAAGAGAGATCGGTAGAAGTGAGCTTAAACGTTCAAAAGAAAGAGGGTGTGAGATCAGAGTCAAAAGAATATGAATACTCTGCACCAACTTCTTTCTGAGACGAGCAGCCACATCTTCTGATTGGTTCACATTCTTTGGTGACCATCATTGAAAAAGGCAGTGAGCCCATGCCAATTCTTGCAATTAACCCACCAACCACTCGTTTATTTCTAAACAAAGAAATGTTTAATTTTCTTTGGGGATGCAACATATCAGCTATCTGGTCTTCACTCGGAACATTTAGATATTGAAAAAGAAGGAAAGTTTCCCCAACTTTGACCCTCTTTCATGCACATTGAGTCCGTGTAATACTTGTTGCTGACTCAACAATTTACATAATCTGATCCTGTTCAAGCTTAGGTAGCTTCAATCATTCATACACTTTCACGTACACACAAGGAATATGTTTTCTTGTCATAACATTCCTAGAAAATTCCTTTGTGGTTTTTTAATGATTGAATGGAAGCCCTGGGGGAGTAAACATCAAAAATCTCCTTTCCAAAGTACATCCGTTGTACTAAGTGGCTTTGTGCTACGTACATGCATTCTAACTGTTTCATTTGTTGATTCAGGGTTACAATTCTTATCTTGTCTGAATTTGAAAAGATTCAGATGAATAAATTTTATGAATTGACGGATACTCAGATCAAAATGGCGGAGATTGTTATTTTATCATGAAGGGGAAGATTGGTTTTCAAAGACAATGATGAAATTGAAATGTTTTTTTTTAGGTCAAGAATTCACAATTAATCAATGTATAAAGGATTGACATGAGATAAATTGGGTTTAGGAAATGTTGTTTATTCATAACCTAGAGAGAGAAAGGGTTTCTCTTTCTAGAAACACTTAGAACACCATATGTCTACATTGTGTAAAAACTCTTACAAACAAACTACAAACATTTTCCTATTTATACCCCAAATATCCCATGTACACATTTTAGCCCAACCCATATGCTAATGACAAGGCCTATTACAATATGGATGACTTTACAAAACTTTCTAAATATAATACACTAACATTCTCCCCCTAAAGTTGTGTAAAGGAATAATCTCTTATCATCTTCAGCTCTTCTCCCCCTTGATTTCTTTGGAAAACTTTAGCGTTGCTTAAACTTCAAAACAACTCTGTTTCTCCCTTGAAAGTAGCTCTTATCCTTTGGAGTTTCAAATTTAACACTAGATTTAGTGTAGACAATAGCCTCGACTGAGAGCACAAAAGACAACTTTTATCTCTAGAAAATTTAACACATTCGTTATGCCCACATGAAAGAAATGTGTGAATTTTTATGTGACAACCAAAGTGCATCTTCAGTTTATAACATCAAGTCTGTCTTTGACCGCGAGTTGAATAGGAATTCAACTTAAGAACTTAATCTGATACGCTTGTAAGAGGATGCAACTTGTAGCAAACACTACTAGGCAGGGTAGAAGATTTATCTGATATCTGTTCAACAACTGATGAAGAATGCTCATTTTCTAACTGTTTTCCAGAACACCGAATGAATAAACTCAGACCTCCTTTCCTCACGAATCAGCTGGATGATTATAAGCACTCAAAATTCTAGATCACAATCAAGGCACCAGAACAATGATTGCAAGCACTCATAATTCTTTGTGGGAGATTGCTTATATTTTTCCAAAGGGGGAGAATGTTGTTATCTCATGAGGACTGTGCTTACATTGTTATTTAGGGGAGATAATTTCAAATACAGAGCTGACATTGAAATGTTTTGATGATTTTGATTCTCATAATTCATCAAAAAGGGGGAGATAGTTCAAGATTTCAAAGTCAGGTTCATGATTCTTAAAAAGGAAGAAAAAGTTGTCAAGAAGATAAAGTCAAAGTAAAGTCTGATTAAGAGATTGTCTGAAATTGTATTTTTGAAATCAAAGGGGGAGATTGAAGAAAGTGTCAAGGTTTTGATGATTTTAAAATATTTGAAGGTTTCAAAGTTCTGTGAAGAAAGTTAAAGTGTTCAAGATTTAAAGCTAATGAAGATTCAAAAGCTAAAGATTTTTCAAGTGAAAGAAGACCTGAAGATCATCGTCAATTTTTTTTTAATCTTGAATCCAAAGGGGGAGGTTGTTAGAGTTATATTGTATTCAAGATTAAAAGAGGGTCTAGTTTGTAAACCTTGTAATAGTATGAGTGTTTATATTGTATTTGTAGTTGTGTTGACCACATGCTAATAGGTCATGTTGACCATATAAATAGCAGGTCAAAGAGTTATTGAGACATAACACACACACGCTTAATATGTGAGATTACACCTTACAAAACACACACAGAGAGAGCTTACAGAGAGATTGCAAGAAATAGGTATATGAGTTTATGAAGATTGTGTAATCATTGATAAATTAAGAAACAAAGTTTTCTACATGTTTGTGTGATCTTATTGAGTTAGAAAACTGGAACTACATGTGGTATCAGAGCAGGTCACGGGTTCGAATCCCATGGAGTGCATTTAAATGCCAAAGGCATGTTGTGCATCCATTGACTTCTAGCGAAGATCTTGTTAGTGCTGGAAGATGTTGGGGGGGATTGTTGGGTCATTGACCAACATCTTCCAAAATCGAAAAGTAGCACTGGCTGCTACGCTATATAGAAATGATTTGCGCCTTCTCCATTAGTAATTGCTTTTGGCGTAGTGGTAAGCGATTGGATCCTAACATTATTGATTGTTGATTGATCTGATTAATCTTAGTAAGGTCTGATACCAATTGTGATTCCAGATTCAAGTATTTGACAATTTAGGATCAAGAAATGAAAAATAACAAAGCTTCTTGAAAAATCTTCTAGAAACAAAACAAGGAAAGGGGTATTTATATGGGTCAAACATTCCTTGACCCATACAATACTTACATCAAAAAGTCAAACAAACAAACTACAAATTGATTCAAACTAAAGTTCTAACAATGTCATATGTGTTGATCTTCCTAATGATACAACATTCTCTCTCTACATTCTATTTCTACAAATTCTCTCTAATGTTTACAATATGGTCTACACTGACAATTACAAAGACAAAAAGTATTTATACTTACTATAAATACAAAGACCAAAAAAACTAGCAAATTGACATTGACTTTCCTATTATGAATCTTTGACTTTGACTTTACACTTTGAGGCATTGACATGAGGCTTTGACTTTCACTCTTGATGATCTTGAATACAACAAAATGTGCAGATTTGAGATCATTCTTTAAATAAAGTATAACATGAACGAATAATCTTCCCCTTTGAGTTCTTTTACCTTTGACGGTCTTCTATCATGGAACAAAACTGTCTTAAATACCAATCTCCCCCTTCTTGGGAATAAGATTCAAAACTTTAACAATCTTCTCTTTACAGATTTGAGATCATTTTTCAAAAACAAAATACAACTTTAATGGAAAATATCTCCCCTTTTGAAATAAACCTCAGTAAATTCACTTTCTTTCATTCTTCAGAAACAATCTGCCCAGAAGACTTTATCAAACACAAACTTTACCAACTTTATTAAGTAGTCTTTTTTAGCAATGAAAATTATCTTAAGCTTTTGATCACTTTTCTCTTTCTAACAAGCTTTAAAGATAATTTCTGTAATCTTCAATGAACTGTCATAAATCTTTGAATTAACACATTATAAACTTCTTTGTTCCTCTGAAATTGATTTATCATTCTAGTCTTTCTCAGAAATTCCTTTTTCATTCTTTATGTTCTCCCCCTTATTGATGAATGTGAGCATCAGCATCATCAAAACTTTGCATGAAAAAGTATAAATCCAATTTCTAACCAACATCGACATCTGATCTTTCCAACTAATATAAAGTAACATCCGTCAATTCATAATGTTTCCGAACCTTTTCAAATTCAGAATTGAGTGTAACTCTGAATCAACAAACGAATCAGTTAACATGCCTGTAAGTAGCACAAAACCACTTAGTACAACGAATGTATTGTATAAGAAGTTGTATTGATGTTCAGTCCCCGGGTCTTGCATTCAATCATCGAAAAACACATGGTTATTTTTCAAGGCGAGTGAGTACCAAGTACAGATGATCATATTTCAAGGGGGAGTTAGAAGGAGTTAGATTCTTTTTATATGATTTGTACTTACAAATTTTTCTTAATGCATATTTTCAGGGGGAGTCATTGGATTCTGATCAAATTAGATCAGGACTCGTTTTACAATGTTTTACTTTAAATAAAACTTTGAATAAGCCTTTGATAATTTGACGACTTTTTGACTTTATGCAAAATTTGATGCGGAGCTTACAAGATTCTATTCATTCAATCTTGATTTGAGGCTGATTAATGTGATTTAAGCTGTGCGTAATGATTTTTCTAAGCTTAATCTCATATTGTTTGAAAGGTGGATGACTTTCAAGCATGAAAACATGTTTCTTAAACGTTCAAACAATTTCTCTATTCTCAAAAGATTTTATGAATTTTGTTAGTCCTAGATTTCAAATTCTAATCAATCCAACAAGATGAGAATATCGAAATCATGTGTTGAATTCATCAATCTCACATATTACAAACAATTTCTCTCACTACTCTCTCTCTAGAATGATGTAACAGTCAATCTCTTCTCTAATCTGCTCCCTTCTCTCAATCTGAAAATCTATCACAAACGACTTACACGCTTACTGTTACCACCTGATTACAAAGACAAGAAGGTATTTATACCTCCATACAATTACAAAGAAAACAAAATACAAAATATTAACTTTGACTTTTATTACAAAATGACTTTGACTTTCACTGAGAGTTGACTTTCAGCCTTTGACTTCTTGAACTTTCATCTTCAATCTTTATGATCTTGAATCCAATAAATCTGTGCTCTAACATTCTCCCCCTTTGGATCAAGATCATTACTAAAAGATTTAGCAATGTGATCTTCTCTCTTTAAGCTCATTTTGAATAACTCCCCCTTTGATCAACCTTTATCTTCTCTTGTAATCTCCCCTTTGATACGAACATGATTTACATTCTCCCCCTTAACACTATGAAATTTCTCTTTGATATGCTCATATAATTCTCTCCCAAGGTCTTCAAATTCTTTCAGTTCAATCAAATCTTGAACATCTCTCCCATATCTTGAACTTCGGACATTTCTTTTTCTTTATCTTCCCATTTCTGAATTAAACTTTCCTTTTCAAACATCTCTTGAAACAAATACTTATATTGGACATTTCTCCAAACTTTATCTTCTCCCCCTTTTTGATGAGTAGAGCATCAATATCATCAAAACTTTCACCAAGAAATGTCTCTGAAATTCTTTTCGGACCACTGATCTATCATACAGAGCCTCTGATTCTTTGCCAATTCGAACAATGTATTCATCCAGATCTTTTTCAAATCTAGAAAAATGTGAATGTAACACCTGAATCAACAAATGAATCAGTTAAAATGCCTGTCAGTAACACGAAGTTACTGTGTCTAACGAATACACATTGGAAAGGAGCTTTTTGATGTTCACTCCCCCAGGGCTTCCATCCAATCATTGAAACACCACAAAGGAAATTTCTATGAATGTTATGACAAGAAAACAAATTCTTTGTGTGTTCGTGCATGTGTAGAAAGAATTAAGCATATGACTGCTTTTTAAGGCTCAACATTGTGTAAACCACTGAGACAACAGTAGATAAACACAGACTCAATGTGCATGATTGAAGTGTGAAGGTGGGGCAGACTTCCTTCTTTTTCAATATCCAGATTTTCCAAATGAAAATCAGATAGATTATGTGTTGCGTCCCCAGAAAATATGAAACATTTTCTTTTTGAAAAGAAAATGAGTGGCTGGTGTGGTTTTATCAAGAGTTGGCATGGGCTAGTTGCCTGTTTCAATAACGTTCACGAAGAAATGTGAAACATTAGTAATGTGGCTGCCCGACTCAGAAAGTAGTTGGTGCAGAGTTTGATATTCTTTTACTCTATTCTCTCATCCTCTTTCTTTTTAATCAATGAGCTCACATCTAACCAAACTCTCTTTTTCATTTTACCTCGTCACACATCCCACACTCATTTCTTTTCGACTCCTCACACTCAATCACTATAGATTAACTTCTTGGGTAGGAAACACTGGTTAACGTGAATCCATAGAAGTTTATTTAAGTCCTAGCACAAAGAACCCGTATTGTCCTATAAAGCATATGTTGCTCATAATGGTTTATCTTGAACATTTAATACATGAAAAATATGGGTCAGATATGTGTATGCTCATAGATGTAATCATGAAAAGATGAGCATTTTTTTTAAACATTGAAGTATTTTTCAAACAAGTATATTGAAAGAATGAACATGAATGCAAGAAACTTGTTTGAAAATCTGACATTGTATGAAAATGATCAGAAATGATATGATTTAACAATCAAAGCTTATGGTCAAGAATAATGGATATTGTCTATATGAAACAAAAATATAGACATTCTTGAAAGAACGTTTCGAAATGAAATGATGCTCAAAAATTCTTTGAAGTGCAAGCGGGGTGTCTTACCATCGAAAATATGTTCCAATATGATACATGGTAAGAACAATTTGAACAAAAAAAATCAAACCGGTGTGTGTGAATACTTGAAAGTATATAGAAAAGACAATACACAAGTATTTATCTTTGGAAACACACGGTTTATAATCATGTAAGCACAAGTAAATTTTGAAAAACATTTAAAATCTCACTTCCAATTCATGAAATCTGTTTAAGAATCGAGAAGTGGTTTGAACACTTAAAAACATGTTTTCTATGATTGAAAGTTGTCCTTCTTTCAATCATATATGAGATTAAGATAAGAAATTTAACCTTTGTTGTTCAGTCTTAAATCTCATGAAGTAAGGTGAAGTCATAAAAATATGATCTTGTAAGCTACTCTCATCCTGCATAAGTCTCAAAGTCTAGTCAAAGCAACTTTATTCACAAAACTTATTCAAATGTAAAAGACATAAAGCAGTAAAACAATTAAATAGTGCGAGTTCTGATTTGAAATAATCAGAAGTCATCACCTTTACTCCCCCTGAAATTATGCATCTAAAATATGTCAGTGAAAAAACACAAGATAAAGATCTACAATTCTATTTTGAAATATAGTTCATCATATCTATCGGATGCAAAGTATTTCAGAAAAGTATGTACTCCCCCTTGATGGTTGATTTCCTCATTCGAGTATTGGAGTACAATCTCTTATCAGCACAGGAGTAAGGTCTTTTGATCACTGAAATACGAGTCCTAAACTGTTGTGTTTAGAAGTCAAACTTCATTGAAGTACGGGTCCTAAGTTGATTTACTTAGAAGCCTTAGTTCTCTTACTCCCCTTGACAGTAGGTGCCTGCAACACAGAATCAGTTTTCGGCTTTGGTACCCACTGGTATTTGGGTCCATGAATGTTAGTTGCAGTTCTTATGGGAGTAACTGAGTAAGAACCATACCAGAAATGATCACTAGTTTTGTGAACAGGATCATGTGTACGGAAATAAGAACAATAGTATTTCTTACCTGATAACCTGATTAACTGATCTTTCGTGTATATATGATCAGGTATACCTTTACGAGCTTTGTTCTTCTTTGCTTTTGTCTCATGTACACATGATTTCTTTCCTTTCAGCTCATTCTTCTTCTCATCTTTCTATTCATCTTCATCTGGTTTCTTCGTCCAGACCAGTTTTTCTTCTTTGTATCTCCTTCTTCTTCGATGTGTACCTGAACCATCTATATTTCTATCATAGAAAAGGTTAGTACTACGAATCTGATTAGAAAATTTAATTGACCTTTTGGAAGAAACAGTCTTATGATGTGAGTGCAGCTGTCTTGAATGAGCATTCAGAATCAGCTGAATCATCTCTAGGTGTGTGGATTTGTGACTCTAGAGTCGTGTGCTCAGTCACCACAACCTTTGAAACAATCTTTTCAAGCTCTTTAATCTTTGAAGAATAATTGTCTCTTTCTTTGATGAGTAGGTCAATCTTCTTCTCGAATTCAGACTTCGTTTTCCTCTCTTTCAGTGCACTCTCAGATAGTTCAGATAACTTCTCTGTCAGCTTCTTTATCTCTTCTTCAAACATATTTCTTTCTTCTTCAAATCCCTTCTCAACATCATTTCTCTGGCCGGATATTTCTTTGAAGAATCCAACATTCTTTTGTTCAATGGCCTTCTTCTCTTTGGAAAACTTTTCTGTTGGGAAATTCAGAAATGCTCAAGTATGGTTAATGCTGCTTCAACATAATTACTACTGCCAGTTGAAGTTAATGCTGCTGATACAACTTAATGCTGCTCATCAAGAATTACTACTGCCAGTACATCATGATTACTACTGCTAGTAGATTTTACTACTGCTAGTAGTTAGTACTGCTGGAGTTAGTACTGCTAGAACAAAGTTAATACTGCTGAGCATGGTTAGTACTGCTCAGAGTATTAATGTTGCTTATGAGATGAAGATTCGTATGGCATGGATGACAGCTGGATTGAAGATATCTATGGAAGCTTAGAGATAATGATGGAAGATTATACTGAAGATCTTTTATTATTTTGTAATTATCTTTATATTCAGTATATGTATAGAATAGTTTGTTTTTCTTTTGAAGTAACATTCATTCTGAGTTTTTAGCTTTGATAGAGAGAATCAACCTCAAGGTTAGAACCCTAATTCTAGAGAAGTAGAATTCGTATTGGTGAGTCTGTTCATCAATATTGAGGTTGTGTGTAAAATCTTGTGACTTTCAATCATTAAATAAAGTTTGCAAGTTGTTCATCAGATTTACTGTTTTGTTTAATGTTTTATTGAATATCAAAGTGTTATTCCACAAACTTCTTTGATATTGTTTTCTGAGAGTGTATTCTTGTTAAGAATTAAGATCCAGACAAGTGGTATCAGAGCCTGTAGTCTCAGAAAACTTATTCATCATGGAAAACGTTGTTGAATCAAACAGTACCCTAGTCTCAAAGGTCCCAATGCTTAGATCCAATGAATTCGACATGTGGAAGATTAGAATAAAGCAATACATTCTTCTCACTGATTACTCTATGTGGGACATCATTGAGAATGGCCCATCTGATGCAGGAAAGATTGGTGCAGATGGAAAGAGAACTCCACCAAAGACAGATGCAGAAAGAAAGACAAGGCAGACAGAGATGAAAGCCTTAAGCACTCTGCTCTTGGCCATTCCCAATGAATATCAACACCAATTCTGTAGTTGCACAGATGCTCTGCAATGCTCTAGAGAAGAGATTCTCAGGTACCAAATGTACCAAGAGAAATCAGAAGGCCATACTGAAGCAACAGTATGAGAACTTTATGTCAACCAAGAATGAGTCCATGACTCAAACTTTTGACTGGTTCAACAAGCTAATTGGTGAACTGGCTACAGTTGGAGTACAAATTGATCAAGATGATCTAAACAGGAAGTTCTTAAGGTCCCTGGGTGATGAATGGACCATGTATACTGTCTCTTTCAGACAGAATGATCAACTGGAAGAAAAGGAACTTGATGATCTATACAATGATCTAAGAGTTTTTGAATCTGAGGTAGAGGCTAAGAAGAAGCCTTCTGGGTATGTTCACAATGCTGCACTCCTATCAGCATCAATTGATTCTACTTCCAACCCTGAATCAGTTAGTGCTGCTAATGGAGCAAATCAAGAGAAAGACACTGAATCTGTGTTTGAAGCCTTTATATCCAGTCATGGAAACTCTTCTCTAATTAATGATGACTTGGAACAACTCCATCCAGATGATCTTGAAGAGATGGACATTAAATGGAAGATGGCCATGCTCTCTATGAGAGTAAAGAAGTTCATCAAGAGAACTGGGAGGAACAACTTCTCCCAAAGAAGAGAAGATGGAGCAGGTTTTGACAAGTCAAAGGTGGAATGTTATAAATGTCATCAAAAGGACACTTTGCTAGGGAATGCAGAAGTGGAGTGTCTCACAACAACAACCACCAACAAACACAGTCTGGAAGCTTCAATAATAACAGAAACTCTGCACAAGCCCTAGTCTCTCAACAAGGTATGGGGTTTGATTGGAGTGATCAAGCTGAAGAGGCTATCCAAAACCAAGCTCTAATGGCAGAGGTGTTTGATCTCCCAACAGAGGTAATTTCTAATCTTTGTTCTCAAAATTGCATTAACACTGTTAAAAGGTACAGGGATCACAATCAGAACATGAGTGATGACCTTAAAAGATTAGAAAAGGACATAAAAGATTATGTAAGGATTGTTGAGAGGTTTGAAGATCAGATTAAGAGTTTTCAAGCTAATGAGCTTCAACATTCTTATGACACAAACTACTGGAAGTGGGAGAAGAATGATCTAGAACTCCAACTGACCAAATCTAAAGAGGAGAATGATAAGTTAAGAGGAGTGTTAGCTAAAGTCAAGCTAGATGTAGAAAAGTTTTCCAATGCTTCTAAAGCAATGGACTCTTTATTACAAACTCAGATTCATGATAGACTGAGAAGAGGAATAGGGTATAATACCACACCACCACCCTACAACAACAACTACATCCCTCATAGTTCAGACTTGTTAGAGACAAAGGATAGGAAGGACCTGCCTGAGGGAGCCACTGAGATAGATCCCTTAGATGAAGTAGTTGTTAAGGATAAAACTGAGAAAGAAACTGTCAAGAATAAGGACAACACTGTGAGTGGTGAGATTCCTATAGAAAATCACATAGTTACCAATGAGGGATGTGGAAAGAATTGGGTCAAGTCCAAGGAGATAGAGAAGACTGAGGGAAAGAATAAGAAGGTTCATTATAAGCAGACCACTATTGTGAACCCTATCCCTTGCAACAAGTGTTCATGCAATAAATCTGAGCCCCAACAACATGATAAAAAGAGGGGTAATCAGAGAAACTTGAATAATATGTGGGCACAAAAACAAGGGATTGATCTGAGTAAAATCAATAGACCAAAACCGTGTTTTATTTGTAGAAAGCTTAATCACATTGCCAAATACTGCTATTTCAATCCTATGAACCAAAGGATGAATTTTCAGAGACCTACTCAAAAACCCTTTGGTTATAGGAAGAACGAAAAGAACCTTATGGCTAAGAAAGTTGTCAAATCTAAAAGCCACATAAAGAAAACGAATGTGGAGGACAGTGTCAAGATCTGGATACCTAAAAGCACTAAAACTGTTAGTACTGCTACTACAAATAGTGCTGCTGACAGTGATAGTGCTGCTAGAAGCAATAGTACTGCCAACAAGGTTAGTACTGCCAAACCTGTTAGTACTGCTAACTCTGTTAGTACTTCTAAAGATAGTGCTGCTTCTAGTATTAGTGTTGCTAGACCAATAATCGTGACAAAGTACTCAAATACTGAGTGTTCTAATTTTAAAAACCTCATCAAAAAGGAATGTAAGTATTTTGATGAGAAAGGGAGACCCAAGACCACTTTGGCTTGGGTTCCCAATCAATACTAATTGTCTAATCTTATGTGCAGGGCAACCAACAACTCAAGGGGAAGAGCATCTGGCATGTTGATAGTGGTTGCTCTAGGCACATGACAGGGAACATGTCTTGCCTCAAGAACTTCAAGAAGATTGATGGTGGGCATGTTGCTTTTGGGAATACTCCAGATGGAGGTAAAATCAGTGGTAAAGGTGATGTGACCAAAGGTAAAATGACCTTTGAAGATGTTTTCTATGTTGAACAGTTAAGGTACAACCTGTTAAGTGTATCACAGGTTTGTGACAAACAACATAGTATATTGTTTACAGATTCTGAATGTATTATCCTTGCTCCTGGATTCAAGGTAGTTGATGAAAAGACGATACTACTAAGAACCCCAGAAAGGACAATGTATATTGTTTAGATATGGAAAGTGTTCCATCTGATTCATCTCTAAATTGTCTTGTTTCAAAAGCTTCTCTGGATGAATCATCACTTTGGCACAGAAGGATGTGTCACATGAACTTCAAAACAATAAATAAGCTGGTTAAAAACAACCTTGTAAGAGGTTTACCTTTTAGACAAGCAACACAAAACTTCTCATAAGTCCAAAGAGGTGAACACAATCTCTAATTCTCTTCATTTATTGCATATGGATCTGTTTGGCCCTACAAATGTTATGAGTATAGGTAAGAAATCATACTGCCTAGTTATTGTTGATGATTACTCTAGATTTACTTGGGTATATTTTCTAAGAACTAAGGATGAGACAAGTGGACTGATCAAATCCTTTATTCTAAGAATTGAAAACCAAACTAATCAAAAAGTAAAAGTCATTAGGTCAGACAATGGTACTGAACTTAAAAATATTGACCTAAACACCGTTTGTGAGGAAAAAGGAATTGAGAGACAATACAGTGCTCCTAGGATTCCACAACAAAATAGTGTTGCTGAGAGAAGGAATAGGACACTGATTAAGGCTGCTAGATCTTTGTTAGCGGATTCTAAGCTTCCAATAACTTTCTGGGCAGAAGCAGTTAATACTGCTTGCTATGTCCAAAACAGAGTACTAGTAGTCAAGCCTAAGAACAAGACACCTTATGAGCTTTTTAATAAAAGAAAACCCTTTATTGGATTTTTCAAACCTTTTTGGTGTCCTTGTACTATTCTCAATACTAAATCTCACCTGGGAAAGTTTGATAGCAAGGCTGATGATGGTTTTATTGTTGGTTACTCATCTCAAAGTAAGGCCTACAGAGTTTTTAATACTTCTTCTAGAATAATTGAGGAAAGTGACAATGTCAAATGTAATGAGAACACACCAAATCCTATTGGGTCTGGTCCTTAGTGGTTGTTTGACATTGATTCACTAACTAACTCTTTTGGTTTCAGTAGTGATGATTATGCAGGTTCAGGAAGTGGAGGATCAGGGGCTACACAAGTTCAAGACATTATACCTCAGTCTGTGATCTTTCCTATGCCTATAAAAGAACCTGTTGCATTCTGTTAAAAGGAGACTATAACTGAGCCAATACAGAGTGAAGAAGAAAGAAGAGAAGAGGAATCTTCAGTGCATAAAGAGCTAGAAGTAGCTGAGGTGATCCCCTCAGCTGACTTAAATGATTCCAATCTAGAGGAGGGAATCCATGAAGAACCTAGTTTTCAGATTAGAACACAAAAGAATCATCCTCTAGAGCTAGTAATAGGAGACATATCTTCTCCTATGATTACAAGGAATCAAAGCAGACTTCAAGAGCTGCAGGATCAACAACACACAGTACTCTCCTACTTTCTATCCCAGATTGAGCCTAAGAAGGCCTATGATGCAATGAAGGATTCAAGTTGGATAGAAGCCATGCAAGAAGAGTTACTTCAATTCAAGCTACAGGATGTTTGGGACTTGGTAGACCTTCCAAAAGGTCATAGAGCTGTAGGCACCAAGTGGATTTTCAGGAACAAAAAGGATGAAAGAGGTATTGTGATCAGGAACAAAGCAAGGCTTGTGGCACAAGGGTACACCCAAGAAGAGGGCATAGATTATGATGAAGTGTTTGCTCCAGTGGCAAGGGTAGAGGCAATTAGGTTGTTCTTAGCCTATGCCTCATACATGAAGTTCAAGGTCTATCAAATGGATGTAAAGAGTGCCTTTCTATATGGTACAATTGATGAAGAAGTATATGTCTGTCAGCCACCTGGTTTTGAAAATCCTTCATATCCTGACAGAGTATACAAGCTGAAGAAAAGCACTCTATGGTCTACATCAAGCCCCAAGAGCATGGTATGACACTCTGTCTACCTATCTCTTGGAGAATGGGTTTGAAAGGGGCATCATTGACAAGACCCTTTTCATTAAAAGAAGTAAGAAGGACATCCTATTAGTTCAGATCTATGTGGATGATATCATCTTTGGATCCACAAAAGATCAGATGTGTAGAGACTTTGAAGAGTTTATGCACAAGAGCTTTAAAATGAGTTCAATGGGTGAACTTACCTTCTTCCTTGGACTTCAGGTGAAACAGCAGTCAGATGGGATCTTTATCAGTCAATCAAAGTATGTGCAAGACATCCTGGAGAAATATGGTTTAAAAGACTCAAAGCCAGGAAGCACACCAATGGAAACTCACAAACAGATCACTGCTGATCTTGAGGGGGAGGATGTTGATGTCCATCTATATAGATCAATGATTGGATCTCTAATGTATCTCACAGCCTCAAGACCAGATATCATGTTTCCAGTATGTGTATGTGCCAGATTCCAAGTCAAGCCAAAACAATCACATCTTCAAGCTGTGAAGAGGATTTTCAGATACTTAAGAGGGCAAACTAGATTAGGTCTTTGGTATCCATATGAATCTTCATTCGACTTGATTGCATATTCAGATAGTGACTTGGGTGGTGCTAACATGGACAGAAAGTCTACTTCAGTGGGATGTCAACTTTTGGGTGCAAGACTAGTATCCTGGCAGTGCAAGAAACAAACCACAGTGTCCTTATCAACAACAGAAGTTGAGTATATTGCTGCTGCAAGTTGCTGCTCTCAGGTTCTATGGATTCAAAATCAGATGCTGGACTATGGGGTAACATTTCTTCACACTCCAATCTTTATTGACAATAGCAGTGCTATAAGCATTGTTAACAATCCAGTCAAGCACTCCAAAACAAAGCACATTGAGATCAGTATCAAGTATTTCAGGCAAGAACATTCAAGTTCAATGGCATCTATGGCATTCATCGACGAGCACAATGAAATCGCGATGCTCTAAAAGCCAAAGCAAGCTGCAGGATTTCATCAGATAGTGGATTTTCTGAAGAATAGCCATATTGCCAATGCTCTAACTGTGTCGCCAACAATATACATAGAGCATCAAAGGTAATTCTGGGCGAATGCTACCATAATCACTGAGAATGGTGTCAGATTTTGAAAACAAGGGTGTGTGACAAACCCTTGTCTGTTACTGAAGAGGTGATACACATCTGTCTACGTCTAGACGAGGCTGAAGGTATTACTTCTCTTCCTAATGAGGACATGTTCTCAAATTTATCAAGAATGGGGTATGGAGGCCAGTTGGGTGGTTTTAAATTCTCAAAAGCAAAATTTTATACCCAATGGCGTTTTCTTGTTCATACCCTTATGGATGGAGTGAGTTTAGCAGTACCATTGCTTATGCCTTGGTCTGCTTGGCCACTTCCAGAAAGTACAATTTTTCTAAAATGATTTTCAGTGATCTTGTCTCAAACCTGGGAAGTAAAAAGAGTTTTTATATGTACCCCAGGTTTGTACAAGAAGTTATAACAGACGAATTGACGGATATGCCTCACTTTGATGAGGTATATGTACCAAAAATTCCCAAAGGTAAGGTCTTTTCAAACATGAAGAGATCCCCTTTGGACTCGGAAGGAGTTGACACCCCATTGTTCTCTACAATGATGGTGGTGTCCCACACTGAAGAAGGTATGGCAGCAGGGTCAAGGCCCTCATTAGACCATCCCAATGCTATCCAATCTCAACCTTCCCACTCTATATCAATCCCCCAGTCCCTAATTCATAAGCCAACTTCTCCAATCACCCAAACTTATATCAAGAAAAAGGTAAAGAAGGCTCCTTCCCTTCTTGTACCATCACCCACTGAGCCTTTAAGCCCTCTAAGGGAGAATTATCCTTTAGAGAATATCTACAGGGAAACCACAGAGGTGTCTCCCAACCCCAAGGAGGTGCTCACTGAGAAGATGGTTGAGCATATGGGTGAGCAGGCTGCCACTACTCCTGCTAACACAGAGGAGGACACTGGTAACATAAATAAGACCTCCCCCATGGCAACTTTGAATGAGCAATCATTCAAAGGTCCCTGGTGCCAAGAAACCAAGGGGGTGGATAGTGCTTCTGCTAGGCAGAAGACTTCCACTACTAAAAGATCCAATGATCCTTCAAAAGGGGGTAACACTCCTGGAGAAGGTGAGGACAAATATAACTATCAAGAATTGATGGATACTATGGGAAACATCAACCTGGATGTTATCAAACAAGGAGCTGACATAGAAGAAATGAAGCTGGTAATCTTGTCCCAACAAATGCAAATTACCAAACTCAAGAAATTGGTGATGAAACTAGTCCAGAAAAAGAAGAAGAGACAATTTGTGCTAAGGAGAAGGGAATCAGGGGATGATGCTCCCAAAAAGGGGGAGTCAGAAGCTGAGTTCACAATGGAAGAAGCTACAGATAAGGGGGAGAAACAAGGAGTTGAGGGGGAGCTTAATGGAATAAGTACAGAAAGGGTACAAGCAGTGGAAAAAGATTCAGAGGGTGTACAAGAAGCAGAAACTGTTAATGCTGCTGAACTAAGTGAAGCAGCAGAAATGGTGAAAGAAGTATTAAGTGATCTTCAGAGCAGAAATTTGGAGGAACTTGAGACAGCAGAAGCATTAATCAAAGCCAAGCATGATACTCCCAAGGTCAATTCAAAGGCCAAAGGAGTTGTCATCAAAGACAATGTTGAAGCTGTCAAGAAAGTTAGTATTCAGAAAGTGATGAGTAAAGAAAAAGGCAAAGCAAAGCTAGTGGAATCTGATCAACCAATGAAAAAGCAAAAGTTGATTGAGTCAGATGAAGCTCTGGCTAGAAAGATACAAGCTGAACTTGAAGAAGCAGAAATGTGCAAGTGGAAAAGGATAGAGAGATAGCAAAAGCAATGGCTGCAGAACTGAATAAAGCCTATCAACAAAGTCTTGCAACAGAACTAGCCAAGAAGAAAGCCACATCTCTAAGGAAGAATGCTGGAAAGATCAAAATGGCTGCAAATAAAAGACAAAGACAACCTTCAAAAACATACCTTGGTGCTCAAGAGAGAAAGAAAATGATTACTTTCCTCAAGGGTGCTGTAGGTGTTAAAGTGGAAATGTTCTCAAAGATGTCTTTTGAGAAAATCAAAGGGCTGTATGATGCAGAAATGATCAAACTTCAGAGGAATGAAACGGCAAGGGTAGAAATGGAGAAGAGGATGAAAGAGAGCAATGACTTGTTGATACAAAAACCTTTTCCAGATGAGCAAGAAACTCCAAAGAAGGAGGCCACTCTTGGTGAAAGTCTAAGGACTCTTAAAAGAACCAAGATGGTGTCAAGAAGAAAGATAACCAAGAAGCCTAGAATAACTGAAGGAGAGGCTGAGAAGGTTGCTGAAGAAGAAGGGGCACTTGAGTCATCTGAAAAGAAAGAGCCTTCAAGTACTGATGATGTAAAGATGTACATGGTAGTGATGGACAAAGTGCCTGAACCAATTTCAGCAGAACCTGTTGGTGTAAAGCCTCCTGAAGTTATTCACTGGGATACATTGACAGTGGATGGAAAGGAATACATAAGGCTCAAGAGGAAGGATGAAAAGTATGAGGTATTCAATACTTGGGTCAAGATTGTCAGAACATGCTCCAGGTCTGATATAGAAGAAATGTTTGAAATAGGGATGAAGTTGTATGCAGATCAGTTAAAATCTCCAGGGATTTCAATTACAAAACTGGTGATGGAGTATCTGTGTATGATGTTCAAACCTGAAGAAGTGGAGCATGTGATAAGAAGTGTGTTTCAAACAGTCAACAATTGGACTCTATATGAAACTTGTGGAGTATATGCAGTGACTTTGGATAGAAATCACATAGAATACTTTCTAGTGGATAGAGTAAACAACCACAGCAGACTGAAGCTTCATGCAATGTTGAAGAAGAAGCTTGGATGTGTTGAAAACTCAGAAATGGCCAAGTATCTGATTCAGAGAATGATCAATCAAAGATTGGGGCTAAATGTTGATACAGGGATCTGAAGAATGGTATTTTGGGAGCATCTGAAGAACTTGACTTCTCTTCCTAAAAGTCAAGTTAGGGGGAGATTGTTGGGAAATTCAGAAATGCTCAAGTATGGTTAATGTTGCTTCAACATAATTACTACTGCCAGTTGAAGTTAATGCTGCTGATACAACTTAATGCTGCTCATCAAGAATTACTACTGCCAGTACATCATGATTACTACTGCTAGTAGATTTTACTACTGCTAGTAGTTAGTACTACTGGAGTTAGTACTGCTAGAACAAAGTTAATACTGCTGAGCATGGTTAGTACTGCTCAGAGTATTAATGCTGCTTACGAGATAAAGATTCGTATGGCATGGATGACAGCTGGATTGAAGATATCTATGGAAGCTTAGAGATAATGATGGAAGATTATATTGAAGATCTTTTATTATTTTGTAATTATCTTTATATTCAGTATATGTATAGAATAGTTTGTTTTTCATCAGATTTACTGTTTTGTTTACTGTTTTATTAAATATCAAAGTGTTATTCCGCAAACTTCTTTGATATTGTTTTCTGAGAGTGTATTCTTGTTAAGAATTAAGATCTTGACATTTTCTCTCTCCATTATGATTACTTTCTCAAAGTCAGATATTTGTTGAGAAAGTTTTGTACATTTCAGCTCAACTGCCTTCTTTTCATCTGCACATTTTGTTGAAAACTCTGAGAATTTCTTTACAAATGCTTTCTTTTCAATCTCAAAATCAGATCTTTCTTTGACCATCTTTTTCTCCAGATTAGAAATTTTCTTATGAAGATCAGCATTTATACTCTTCAAATCCTTAACTTTCTCAGTATAACTATCAACAGAATCTGCTTGCTGGATTTGGACAAGTTGATTTTCAAGGTCTGAAATCTTTCTCTTCAGCTCAGAGTTCTCATTTTCAGAACCCTATTTTCAGTCTCCAATTCTTTTCCCTTCTTTTCAACCAAACTGAAATCATTCTTCAAATTTCTTTCAAACTCCATCCTTTTATTTGAAATATTTACTACCTTTTTATTAAGTTTATCAATTTCTTCTCTGAATCTCTCAATTACAACCCGATCTTCTCTATGTTCTTTTTCAAGCTCTGAAATCTTACGTTTCAGCCTTGCAATCTTATCTTCATCATCATCAGAAAAATATCCCATATTGAATTATCTGTTACACAATAGAACTTGAAATGATCGTTAGAAATTCAAAAAAAATAGATCACAAACAAAACTTTGTCCCCCTCCGCAGACTTAGCATGGTGGGGTCAAGGGGCAACGCCCTTGCGGGGTCTGGGGGCAACGCCCCGAGAGAATTTTTTTTGACATTTAGAGGCCATGTTAAAGTTTTGAAAAATTTCAGAAAAATATTCTAAGTACAAAACTCGCATAACAAAGAAAATTGAACTTCGCGCATAAACAGTATCTTGCGCGTTTTGTGTTTTGCGCAGATCAAAGGATATAGAAATACACTTCGCGCAAATAGAGTCGTGCGAGTTCCAGGTTTGCGCATACAAAAGCTTGCGCGTTTCTTACTTCGCGCACGAGGTAGCTTGCGAGTTCTTGACCCTTTGCGCGTTCGAGACTTAGAAAAATGTTGACAATCTTCACTTCGCGCTAAATGTAAACTCGCAGACTCCACTTCTCGCAGAACACGGTTCGCACACAACACAGAAGATGAACAATATAAAATCGCAAGCAAAGTCGTGCGAGTTTCTACTTCTCGCACACCACTCTTTGCGAGTTCTTCATATCAAGCATGTTTTAGTCTTGTGCGAGTTCTTGGTTGTACGTGTTCTTCATCTGCACGTTTCTTAGATCTAGCGAGTTCTTCACTCTGTGGAACCAAAAACTTGATTTTTCCATCTGATTTCGATCCAATTCATCACCAATTTCTTTGAAACTCTGCAGATCACATCTCGAACATAATTTGAACATATTACAATACTTGATTTTACAAAACAAACACAAATTTAAGCTTTTTGATCCTAGAACAGTTCGTACAGACTTTGAATACAAATTAAAAAAAATCCAAAATTCGAACAATCTGTTGTGAATTAAGAAGAACAAAACAAATCAAAAACATTCTAAACAACAAATCGAATCAAATACAACCAATTACAGCTTCAAAACAACACAAGATTTAAAAAAGCGAATCTAAACAGTAACTTTCGTGTTCTTCCAAAATGTCGACTAAAACTTTCAATTCAATCCATTTCTGAATTTCTATCTACTCTGATACCAATTGTTAGTCCTAGATTTCAAATTCTAATCAATCCAACAAGATGAGAATATCGAAATCATATGTTGAATTCATCAATCTCATATATTACAAACAATTTCTCTCACTACTCTCTCTCTAAAATGATGTAACAGTCAATCTCTTCTCTAATCTGCTCTCTTCTCTCAATCTGAAAATCTATCACAAATGACTTACACGCTTACTGTTACCACCTGGTTACAAAGACAAGAAGGTATTTATACCTCCATACAATTACAAAGAAAACAAAATACAAAACATTAACTTTGACTTTTATTACAAAATGACTTTGACTTTCACTGAGAGTTGACTTTCAGCCTTTGACTTCTTGAACTTTCATCTTCAATCTTTATGATCTTGAATCCAATAAATTTGTGCTCTAACAAATTTAGAAGTGTGATTTTGAATGTTTTCATACATGAGCATTATTGATGTATTGACCGTGTGTTTCCAAAGCAAAATACTTTTGTATTATCTTTTCCATATACTATCAAGTATTCATACACACCGGTTTTGTGTGTCCCACAATCATTGCAAATGATCAAGATGACAACAATTCAATCAATTTCAATTTTATTAATTTTCAAATTGATTACACAGAAAACTCTCACAATTTCTCTCTCTACAAACACGCTCAACTCTTAGTCTAATGAGTCTACAAACGAAAACTCTTATATACTTAAAACACTCACAACACTAGAACACTCACACCACACAAAACATTGACTTTGACTTTATTACAAAATGACTTTGACTTAGGTTGAGAGTTGACTTGAGCTCTTTGACTCGACTTTTATCATCAGCTTGAACTTCAGCCTTCATGATCTTGTATCCAACATATTTTGTGCACTAACAATCTCCCCCTTTGGATTCAAGATCATATCCCCTTTAGCTCAAAATTTATACAATCTCCTCCTTTGTAAACTTCTTTCAACAAGAATCATCTTCAGAAAAATAAGCATTGAACCACAATCTCCCTCTTTGAATAAGCAGTCTTCAAAAATTCTGCAATCTCCCCGAAGTCTTTGAACAACACTTTTTCGATAAGCTTTAATAATCTCTCCCAAAGGTTGTAAAAGCCTCTTTCAGACCTCATGTTAGAACATAAATGTTCTATTTTAGAAGTTTAGTAAAGTAATCCAATGGTATTTGTTATTAGGCCTTGTACTTGGGTTTGGGCTTAAATGTAACAAGGGTGTTAGGCCGTATAAATAGGAGTCTGTTAGTTTGTATTTTGTAACTTTTACTTTCATCATGTAGACATACGAATTCTACTCTCTGTAGTTTGTAGTTTTACTTTCTATGTGAATAAAATCTAAAGATTCCATCCAAATTATCCTTGTTAATCTTTTCTAATCAATCAATCTTGATCTCATTGGACCTCACAAGTGGTATCAGAGCTTAACGCAGAAATCTTTCTACGTACGATCGAGATCGAGTTGGTTGAAGAACAGTCGCTGTAAAGAAATTTCGAATTCATTGATTTGATGTTGAATTGGATGAACTTTGTTGCCAAATTGATTCAATGGATAAATTCGAACCATATGGAAGTTTGTAATGTTAATACAAAGAGGAAGTTTGTAATGTTTGTACAGAAAGGGGGAGAAGATTCAAACTGAGCTTAAAGAGAGAAGATTGAATTGCAAAATCTTTTAAAGATGATCTTGATCCAAAGGGGGAGAATGTTAGAGCACATAATTGTTGGATACAAGATCATAATGTTTGAAGATAAAAGTTCAAGCAAGTCAAAGCTCAAAGTCAACTCTCAAGCATGAAAGTCAAAGTCATTTGTAATAAAAGTCAAAGTCAAAGTAATTGTTTTGTTTCTTTGTAATGTGCTTAGTATAAATAGTTATAGTCCTTGCTTTTGTAAGTAAGCTTGTGGTAAGTCATAGTGTGTGATACGGGAGCTAATCAGAGAAGAGTTTCATTGTTCATATTCTAGTGAGAGAAAGTTGTAGTGAGAGAAAGTGAGATTGTAATATGTGGTTTTGTATTCAATGACATATGATTTACAAATTGTTCATCTTGATTGTTGTTAGTGATTAGAACTTGAATCAGGGACAATATCAATTAGTATCAGAGCAGATAGAAAGTGAAATCAAGAAATGGAAAGTTCGCACTGTTCATCGAAGTCCAGATTAAATTTTGAGTTTTTGGGTGAAATTCACTTTGTAATCGATTTGATTGTGTACGTATAAGTGCTTAGATCAATCTTGTATAGATTAATTGGAGTATTGCACACTATTTTGTAATCGAATTTGATGATTTTGTTAGTTTTGTTTTCACGAGTCTTTCGCACTGTAAAAAGGATCAATGTGTATTTTTGTGTAATTGTTGTTGAAATTCATTGATCGAAATTGGTTCTAGATGTATTGGTGGACAAATTGTCAAAATTTGAGTTTGTAAATCGAAGTTTAGATGGGATTTTGAGTAGATCAGAGGTTATTTTTCGATGAGATCTGAAGAACTCGCAGAATGTTCAAGAACTCGCAGAATGTTCAAGAACTCGCAGAAAGTGTGAAGAACTCGCAGATTCAGTGGTTTTCGCAGATTCATAGAGGATTTCGCATAGTTGTTGTTTCTGAAAATCACAAGGAAAGAATTCGCAGATTGGTCTCTTGCGAATTGCTTAAGATTCGCATGTGAGAGTATTGAGAAACCATCAGAATTCGTATACCTGTGATTTACGAAAAGTGTTTTAGAAAATCATCAAGGAAAGAATTCGCAGACCTTTCATTTGCGAATTTTTTTTTTCAGAAATTCGCATAAGTGTTAATTTCGCATAAGTCTTACTAATAAGTATATAAGTATCTTACGAAATCTGTGCATACGAATTCTGATTTCTTATAGTCTGTGAATTCTGATGTTGATATGTGTAGTGTGCGAATTCTAGATTCTTTTTGTATGGGAATTCTTGATTGATTGTGCTTATATGCGAATTCTTGGTATTTCAAAGTGCCTTGCGAATTCCTTACTTAGAGAATTTTGGAAATTTCATTTCTGATTTTCTTTCTAAGTTTTTCTGGTTTACTTGATTTCTTTTGTACTTACGATCATTTCAAGTTCTTTTTATAACAGATATTCAAGATGAGTTTTTCTGATGATGAAGAGAAGATTGCCAAGCTCAGAATAGAGAACAAAAATCTCGCTTCTTCAGTTGACTACTATTCTAAGAGATTAAAACGATATAATGATGAAAGGAAGACACTGAGAGAATAATTCAGTGCATTAAAGATGGTTAATGAAGAACTTCTGAAACAAACTTCTGGGCTTAATGAAGAAAAGGTGCTGATTTTGGAAGATGAAAACACTAAGTTAAAGAGCAAGATATCAGACTTAGAAGATCAAATTGTCAAGTTTCAGCATACAGGGTGTGTTAATGAAAAGAAGATCTTTGAATTAGAACTGCAAATTGTTGAAGAAAGATCAGTCTTTGAGAAAGAAAAGCAAGAGTTTGCTAAGAAGTTCTCAGACTTTTCCAGGAAGAGTGTTGAAGAGAAGAAAGTGGTTGAGCTCAAATGTATAAAGCTTTCTCAACAAGTTTGTGACTTTGAGAAAGTGATCATTTTGAAAAGGGAAAAGTTTGACAAAGAAAAGAAGATCATAGAACAAAAGAATGTTGGATTCTTTAAAGAGATATCTGATGGAAGAAAGAATGTGGAGGAGGACTTTGAAGTCTGAATTATCTGAAAGTGACATAGAAAGCGCATTGGAAGTTATCTGAATTCAAGAAATAAAGAAACTGACATAGAAGTTATCTGAACTATCTGAAAGTGCATTGGAAGATCAGAAAGCGAAGTCTGAATTCAAGAAAGAGATTGACCTGCTTATCAAAGAAAGAGAGTTATTCTTCAAAGATAAAAGAGCTTGAAGACGTTATTTCAAAGGTTGTGGTGACTGAGCAAACGACTCCAGAGTCAAAAAACCACACACCTAGAAATAGTTCAGTTGGTTCTAACAAGACAGCCTCAAGCTCACATCAGAAAATTGTTTCTTCAAAAAGGTCAGTTAACTCATTTGATCAGATTTGTTCTACTAACATTTTCTTTGATAGAAATGTAGATGGTTCAGATACATTTAGAAGAAGAAGAAGAAGGAGATATGAAGAAGAGAAGTTGGTCTGGAAGGTGAAACTACCTGATGATGAAAAGAATGATGAGAAGAAGGATAAGTGGGAAGGAAACAAATCATTTGTACGTGCATCAAATGCAAAGAAGAACATAGTGTGAAAAGGTAAACCTGATTTTGCTTACACGAGAGATCAATTAATCAGGTTGTCTACAAGGAAAAGGTATTGTTCTTACTGTCATACTTATGATTTTGTTCATAAAGCTAGTGATCATTACTGGTATGGTTCTTACTCGATTACTCCTAACAGAACTGCAACTAACAAACAAGGACCCAAATACAAGTGGGTACCAACGCCGAAAGATGATTTTGTGTTGCAGGCACCTCAAGTCAAGGGGGAGTAAGAGAACCAAGGCTTCTGAATACTACAGTTCAGGACCCGTTCCTCAATGATAAGTAGTTTGACTTCTAAACACAACAGTTTAGGACTCGTACTTCAACGATAAAAGAAATGTTACTCCCATGTTGATATGAGATTGTACTCCGAGATCTTAAATGAGGAAATCAACCTTTAAGGGGGAGTACATATTTTTCTAAAAAATATGCATTCGGAAGATATGATGATCTACACTTCAAAAAGGAGTTGTATCTACTCTCTATCATGTGCTTTTTCACTGTCATATTTTAGATGCATATTTTCAGGGGGAGTATGAATTATGACTTCTGATTACTTCAGATCAGAACTCGTACATTCAATGTTTTACTGCTTTATGTCTTTTATTTTTCAATAAAGTTATGAATAAATTTTGTACTTTGACAAGATTTTTTGACTGATGCAGATTGAGTGGATGCTTACAAGATCGTATATTATATGACTTGCAGCTAGACTTCATGAGATTTAAGACGGTATGAAAGGTTTATTTCTAATCTTAATCTCATATGTGTCTAAAAGATGGACAACTTTCAGGTATGAAAACATGTTATTAAATGTTCAAACCACTTCTGATTCTTAAATGACTTCATGAATATAGAAGTGTGATTTTAAATGTTTTCATTTTTACTTGTGCTTAAATGTCAATAAACTGTGTGTTTCGAAAGATAAATACTTGTGTATTGTCTTTTCCATATACTGTCAAGTATTCACACACTGGTTTAATTTTTGTTGGTTATGTTCTTGTCATGTCTCTAAATTGAACTACATTTCCGATGGTAAGACACCCCGATTGAACTTCAAAGAATTTTGAGCGTTGATTTCATTTCTAAACGTTCTTTCAAGAATGTCTCTATCTTGAATCGTATAGACAAATTCTAATTTTTTCTGACCTAAGCCTTATTTGAAAAAGATCAAATCTGAATGATAAAATCTGTTCATTTTTCATACAATGTCAGATTTTCAAACAAGTTTCTTGTATTCGTTCCATTCATTCACTATACTTGTTTTGAAAAGTCTTCAATGTTTAAAATGCTCAAATCTTCATAATTATATCTCTGAGCATACAAACATCTGACTTGTATATATGTGTGCTTTAATTGCAAAGTTAAACCAGTTGAACAACATGTTCTTATAGGACATCATGGATTCATTGGGTGAGATTAAATGAAACTTCTATGGATTCACATTAACCAGTGTTTCCTACCCAAGAAGTTAATCCTTGAGTGATCAATTGTGTGAGGAGTCAAAACAACAGAGTGTGGGTTGAGTAATGAGGTAAAATGTAAAAGAGAGTTTGGTTAGATGTGAGCTCAATGATTAAAAAGAAGGAGGGTGAGAGAACAGAGTAAAAGAATATCAAACTTTGTACCAACTTTTTCTGAGTCGGGCAGCCACATTGCTGGTGTTTCACAATTATTCGTGAACATCATTGAAACAGGAAACTAGCCCATGCCAACTCTTGATTAAAACCCCACCAGCTACTCATTTTCTTCTCAACAAGAAAATGTTTCAATATTTCAAGGGGATGCAACACATTATCTATCTAGTTTTCATTTGGAAAATCTGGATATTGAAAAAGAAGGAAGTCTGCCCCACCTTCGCACTTTGATAATGCACAATAGAGTCTGTGTTTAATTACTGTTGTCTCAGTGGTTTACACAATTTTGAGCCTTATAAAAAGCACTCATCATGTGCTTAATTCTTTCAAACACTTGCATAAACACACAAGGAATATGTTTTCTTGTCATAACATTCATAGAAATATCTTTATGGTGTTTCGATGATTGAATTGAAGACCTGGGGAGTGAACATCATAAAAGCTCCTTTCCAATGTGTATTTGTTACACACAGTGACTTCGTGTTACTGACAGGCATCTTAACTGATTCATTTGTTGATTCAGATGTTACACTCTTATTTGTCTGGATTTGAAAAGATCTAGATGAATACATTATTGTGAATTGACAACGAATCGGAGGCTCTTGATACGATCAATGGTCAGAATAGATGAAGTGACATTTGTTGTTGAAAGTTTTGATGATATCGATGCTCCAATCATCAAAAAGGGGGAGAAGTTATGTTCAAGAAATGTTTGGAACGAAAAGTTTGTATCATATATGGGGGAGAGATATTCAAGAAATATTACGGATGGAAGAAAAGATCAAGAATTGTTGATTTGATGAGGATTTTACTGAAATTTTATTTGAAGATAAGTTTGTTGAAGCAAGTCAAGCTAAAACTGAAGATAATTTCTTTCCAGTGTCTGAAAGAGGTTTTATACCAACCTTGGGGGAGAATGTTACTACTTTTGAAGAACAGACTTTGGGAAGTTTGCTGAAAGTTTTTAAAGACAAAGTTTATCAAAGAAAGGGGAGAATGTTAAAAGCATAAAAGAGAAGATTTAATCTTATTTTAATCTACAAAGAGGAAGTTTGTAATGTTTGTACAGAAAGGGGGAGAAGATTCAAACTGAGCTTAAAGAGAGAAGATTGAATTGCAAAATCTTTTAGAGATGATCTTGATCCAAAGGGGGAGAATGTTAGAGCACATATTTGTTGGATACAGGATCATAATGTTTGAAGATAAAAGTTCAAGCAAGTCAAAGATCAAAGTCAACTCTCAAGAATGAAAGTCAAAGTCATTTGTAATAAAAGTCAAAGTCAAAGTAGTTGTTATGTTTCTTTGTAATGTGCTTAGTATAAATAGTTATAGTCCTTGCTTTTGTAAGTAAGCTTGTGGTAAGTCATAGTGTGTGATACGGGAGCTAATCAGAGAAGAGTTTCATTGTTCATATTCTAGTGAGAGAAAGTTGTAGTGAGAGAAAGTGAGATTGTAATCTGTGGTTTTGTATTCAATGACATATGATTTACAAATTGTTCATCGTGATTGTTGTTAGTGATTAGAACTTGAATCAGGGACAATATCATCTCTCACGAGTGCTCGTGCTTTTCAAGATTTTCAGATTCTGGATGTGAGGATTTAGTCTATGATTGGATTGAATTAGTTGCCTGAGTATCTGCAATCATCAGTCTGGAGTGTTTCTATTTGTTGTTAGACCGTTGAGTTCTCTTTATCATTCTTCTGACCTGATCAATCAGTAGTGTGAGCGACTGCAATCATTGTTCTGATGCTTTGGTGGTGTTTCAGAATCCTGGGTGCTTATAATCATCCCGTTGATTCGTGAAGAAAAGAGTTATGAGTTCTTTCGTTCAGTGGTCTGGAAAGTAGTCAGAAAATGAGCGTATTTCATCAGTTGTTGAACATTTATCAGAGTTTCCTTCTAACCCTTGCCTTGTAGTATTTGCTACCGGTTGCTACCTCCTGTAAGCTGATCAGATTAAGTTCTTAAACTGAATTCTTATTTCAACTCTAGGTTCACAGACAAATCAGATGTTATACACTAAATATGCACTTGGTTGTCATTCCATAATTCAACACATATCATTCTTGTGGGCATAAAAAATGTGTTGGATTTACAACAGTCAAAAGTTATCTTTATGTGCACTCAGTCGAGGTTATGGTCTACATCAAATCTCGTATTAAAGTTGAAACTTCAAGGATAAGAGCTACTTTCAAGGGGGAGCTAGAGGAGCTTTGAAGTTTATGCAACATTAAGTTTTCTAAAGAAATCAAGGGGGAGAGGATCTGAAGCTGAGCTGAAAATCGAATGATTACTTTACAAAACCTAGGGGAGAATGTTAGACCATAAATGTTCTATTTTAGAAGTTTAGTAAAGTAATCCAATTGTATTTGTTATTGGGCCTTGTACTTGGTTTTGGGCTTAAATGTAACAAGGGTGTTAAGCCGTATAAATAGGAGTATGTTAGTTTGTATTTTGTAACTTTTACTTTCATCATGTAGACATACGATTTATGGTCTCTGTAGTTTGTAGTTTTACTTTCTATGTGAATAAAATCTACAGATTCCAGCCAAATTATCCTTGTTAATCTTTTCTAATCAATCAATCTTGATCTTATTGGACCTCACAGGTATGAACTTGAAGCTGTCTTGAATGAGCATTCAGAGTCAGCTGAATCATCTCTAGGTGATTGAAGAGTTTAGTCTGGAGTCTTTTGCTCAGTCAAATTCACCTTAAAGACGATCTCTTCAAGTTCTGTGATCTTTGAAGATAAGTTGTTTCTTTCCTTTGGGAGTAGATCAATCATCTTCTGAAATTCAGATCCTTTATTTTTGTAATCGCTAAAATTGTATGATGAACCTTCTTGTTCCAGGTGTACTACCCAGATACATTAAGGTTTAATTATCCAGTCCCGGTTTATAAAGGAATCCTAGTAGTTCTAGGTCTCCTTTAGGCAAAGTCTCCGAATATAGTTGTTACTAATAAGGTCTTCGCATTCTTTTCTTTCATTGTCGTTGTTGATAGTTCATATAGTTTCTTTGTAAGCTTCTTTATCTCCTTTTTGAGCACTTTCCTTTCTTCTTCAAAAACTTTTTCCACAATCTTTCTCTTATCTGGTATTTCCTTAAAAACACCAACATTCTTTTGCTCAACCATCTTCTTTTCTTTCTCAAACTTATCCCTTTCCATAATGATCACTTTCTCACAATCTGTCACTTGTTGAGAAAGTTTTGCACAATTGATCTCAATGACTTTCTTTTCTTCAAATGATTTTCTGGAAAAATCAGAGAGTTTTTTAGCAAAAGATTTGCTTTCCTTTTCAATCCCTATCTGTACCTTTTCAAACTCTGATTTATCTCTAGCAATTTTCTTTTCCAACTCAAAAATCTTCGTTTTCAGCTTAGCATTGGCACTTTCTAAACCTTTTGCTATCTCCTCATTCTTCTTGACAGAATCTTTTTGCTTGATTTTGACAATCTGAGCTTCCAATTCAGAAATCTTATTTTTCAACTCAGTATTTGTTCTTTCCAAAACTCTTCTATTATCTTCAATCTTATTCAAATCTTCTTGCACACTTAAGTTGTCCTTCTCTTGTGTAGCTTCTTCTTTCAAAACATTTATCTCTACTTCAAGACTGAAAATTTTTTCTTTGAACCTGTCTCTTTCAGTTTCAGAATCTGGAGTTTCATATTTGCTTTTAAGATCTTTCATCTCAGATTCAAGAGAAGATATTTTATCTTGAAATTCATCTTTCTCAGATTTAAACTTTGTGTTTTCCATTGAACACTCATTAAGTATACTGCTGTAACGTGATAATTGTCCAACAACATACTTCAAATTGGCTTTAGCTTCAGTAATGTTCATTTGTCCAAAATCAAAACTATATGCCTGAGACATCTTTAGATCTGTAGAGTAAGAACTTGAAATGATCGTTAATCAAAGAAATCAGAAAAAACTTTGACTAAAAAGTCAAACTTGGTCAACTCAGAAAATTCTTAAAAATTTCTAAGTGTAGAATCCGTAGAAGGAAAGAGTATGCTTGCGGATTCTTGACTTAGTGGCTAATCACAGTAACACTTCTCGCAGATAAACTTCTCGCAGACAATAGTGTTCAGATTCAAGGTTGTCGCAAGTAGTGGTGTGCGGATTTCGACTTTCCGTAAGCAACAGTCTACGGATTCTTTCTTTCCGCAAGCAACGATATGCGGATTGTGAACTTGTCGTAGACATCAATCTGCGGATTGTGAACTTGTTTAAAAATTTAACACTTTTCGCAAAAAGAACTATGCGGATTTTGAACTTAACAAAATTTACTTCAATTCTTAATCAACAGTACTTTGCGAATTCATGGTTTTCGTAAGCTTTGTTCTGCGAATTCTTTGAGGAACAATAACTTTCCATATGCTTTACTCTAGAAATTATAAACTCCTCATAATCAACACCCTACGAATTCTTTCCTTGTCCATAATTCACAAACAAAACACACAAATGTTCTGCAAGTTCTTGACTTTACGCAGACAAAGGCTTGCGAAATTCATCTTTTCGTAGACCTTGATCTACGAAAATTTTCCTTGTCAAAAATACCAACAATAGAGCACTTGAATCTTGCAAATTCTTGGATGAACTTGCAGAATATGTGGATCTTGCGAGTTCTTCCTGTTTTCGACTTCAAAATCACTGAAATGCTAAAAAATCGTTCCAAAACTTGACCAAATTCTACCAAAAGTTTGAAATTAATCCTTGACCACAATATGAACACTTCTGTAGCATTGAATTTTGTTCAAAAACAACTATATCGATAAATTTGATCTAAACACAGTCAGACTGAACCTCGAACTCGACTTTTACAAGAAATAAAAATTGAACAATTCTACAAAGAATTAGACTATATGATCTAAACAAGATTCATTCTAAATCATTATTCGAATACAATTCAATCAACAATTCAAACAAAACAGCTCAAATCCACAAAATCAAAAATTCACAGCTCGTTCTGCAAGTTCTTCAAATCTTGATAAAAAATCAACCATTTTTCTGAATTTCATGATCTTCTCTGATACCAATTGTTATTCCAGTTTCAAGCACAATCAGATTACAAACACAGATCTCATGGAGAAGTCATATGTCATTGATATGTGAAAATTTACAATCACTTTCTCTCTATGAGCTTTATGACTCTTTCTCAAACAACACATCTCGCTTATACTGATTATATCACTCCCAATGTATGTGGTTACAAGATTACAAAGACAAAACCCATATATACCTAGTCAACACAAGTTGACTTTACAACACATGCTATAAATGGAAAGTCAAACACTCTTGACTTTTGACAACATTTTACACATATTACAATATAAACCCTTTTAATCTTGAATACAACATTTTAGGCTCAACACATAGACATAGATTTGTATAAGAATGATATCGCCTTTTTCTTTCTTAGTGAAGAGATTATTGTCGATCTTACCTTTGGAAAACCCAGACTTGACAAGGAATTTGGAAAGGACATCATACAAGGTGCAAGGTTCTTGCTTTAATCCATAAAGGGCTTTGCCTAGAATATAGACATGGTCTGTGTTAATGCACATATTTGTTGGATACAAGATCATAATGACTAAAGGTCAAAGTCAAGCAAGTCAAAGCTCAAAGTCAACTCTCAAAGTGAAAGTCAAAGTCATTGTAATAAAGTCAAAGTCAAAGTCTTGTATGTGTTAGTGTTTGTAAGTGTCTTAGTATAAATAGCTTTTGTTTTCCAAATAGGGATATGAATAGTTGACTCGATTCATTGTACGCGGACATAGAGTTTCTAGAGAGAGAAAGTATCAAAGAGAAGTTTGTGTACGAAATCTTCATTTGATTCAATTGAAACAGGTTAATGGATTAAAACTGTTTGTAATTTTGTTTTGTGATTGTAATTGAAAGAACTTGATAATCTTGGGAAATAACAATTAGTATCAGAGAAAATCCAAGTTGAAATCAATCGAGAAAAATGGTTTTCGCACTCTTTGTCGAGTCTTGATCGAGTTTGGATTCTTTGTATGTAATTCGAGTTGTAATTGATTAGATTGGATTCACATTATGTTTTAGATCAAACTTGTATAGGTTTGGTAGAAAATTGCACTATAATCTTTGTTAATTTTGAGATTTTACGATTTTTGAGTTCACGAGTTTCATAGCACTGTTCAATCCAAATTTGTATTTTTGATAGAATTTCTTTGAAATTCTTTGCTTGTAATAGGATCGAATAGTGTTTGTGGTCATATTGTCAATGTTTCAGACTGAAAGTTAAAGGTTTGATAGGATTTTGAGTGAAACTGAGTGATATTTTGGCCGAAGTTCTGAAGAACTCGCAGAATACTCAAGAACTCGCAGCAAGAACTCGCATATCCTAAAGAACTTGCATAGAATTCCAAGATTTCGCATCTAGAATTCGCAGATCTATTGTTTTCAAATAAAATTCTTGTCTAAAAAATTTCATAAGTGTTGAATTCGCATATGTGTGATGTGAGAAATTCATAGAATTCGTACGTGTGTGTGTTGAGGATTCTCATAATTCGTATAGGCTTACATGCGAATTTCCAGAATTCGCATAAGCTATTTGTGCGAAAAGCTTTTGTGAAAAATTCTTCAAGTGTAGAATTCATATAAGGTAAGATACGAATTCTTAAGAATTCGCATCTAACTATATTCAAATTCCTTGAAATTCGCATAAGTGTGTAATAAGAATTCTTGTTTTTCAAATAAATTTCTAAGACTATAATTCTTATCAGGGTGTTGTGCAAAAACTTTATACGAAAAGTTTCATGCGAAAAGTTTAATTTTCCAAAAAATTTCCAGATTTAGAATTCGTGTAAGTGTTGTGTGCGAATTCTAAGAACTCGCATATAACTTCATGCGAATAATATTGCATGCGAATTCTGAAATAGTTTTTGTATGCAAATTCTGAAGTCAGTGTGTGTGTGCAAATTCTTGGTTATTTGTGTAGTGTGTTAATTATGTAGTTTGTGTGCGCATTATGCATACGAATTCTTTGCATTTCACTGTTTGGTGCGAATTCCATACTTAGAGAATTTTGAAAATTTAATTTCTGAAATTTCTTTCTAAGTTTTTCTGTATAGCTTGATTTCACTTGGACAAACGATCATTTCAAGTTCTTTTTGAAACTGATATTCAAGATGAGTTTTTCTGATGATGAAGAAAAGATAGCCAAGCTCATAATAGAGAACAAAAATCTTGCTTCTTCAGTTGACTACTATTCAAAGAGGTCAAAAAGATATCATGGTGAAAAGCGGATACTAAGAGAAGAAGTCAGTGTTTTAAGGATAATAAATGAAGATCTTCTGAAACAGACTTCTGGGTTGAATGAAGAAAAGGTACAAGGTTTGGAGGTTGAGAACACTGAGCTGAAAAGAACGATATTAGTATTGGAAGATCAAATGGTTCAAATCCAACAAGCAGATTATGTTGACATGTATGAGGAGAAAGATAAGGATTTGGAGTTTGCAAATGCTGAGCTTCATAAGAAGATTTCTAATCTGGAGATAAAGATGGACAAAGACAGAGATGATTTTGAGAAAGAAAAGAAAGAGTTTGCAAAGAAATTCTCAGTGTTTTCAAGAAAGAGTTTTGAAGAGAAGAAAACTGTTGAGCTGAATTGTGCAAAAATTCTCAACAAATAACTGACATTGAAAAAGTAATCATAATGGAAAGAGACAAATTTTCAAAGGAGAAAAAGGCCATTGAACAGAAGAATGTTGGAATTTTTAAAGAAATATATGGTCAGAGAACGAATGCTGAGAATGGTTTTGAAGAAGAAAGGCAGATATTTGAATCAGAAATAAGGAAGCTTACTGACAAGTTATCTGAACTGTCAAATTGTGCTTTGGAAGATCAGAAAACTAAGTCTGAATTTCAAGAACAGATTGACCTGCTCGTCAAAGAAAAAGACAGTTTCTCTTCAAAGATAAAAGAGCTTGAAGAAATTATTTCTAAGATGGTGGTGACTAAGCAGAAGACTCCAGAGTCAATTATCCACACACCGAGAAATGATTCAACTGATTCTAAAAAGACAGCAACAATCTCACGTCAAAGAACTGTTTCAACAAAAAAGTCAGTCAACTCATTTGATCAGAATCGTACTACTAACATTTTCTTTGATAGATATGTAGATGGTTCAGATACATTCAGAAGCAGAAGAAGCAGGAGATATAGAGAAGAAAAGTTGGTTTGGAAAGTGAAACCAGTTGATGATGAGAAGAAAGGTGAGAAATCATGTGTACATGCATCAAATGCCAAGAAGACCAATTTACGACAAGGTAAACCTGATCTTGTTTATTCGAGAGAGCAATTAATGAGGTTGTCTAAAAGGAAAAGTTACTGTTCTTACTGTTGTACATATAATTTTGTGCATAAAACAAGTGATCATTACTGCTATGGTTCTTATTCTATTACTCCTAATAGAACTGCAACTCACAAAGATGGACCCAAATACTAGTGAGTACCAAAGCCGAAAGATGAATCTGTATTGCAGGCACCTCAAGTCAAGGGGGAGTAAGAGAACCAAGGCTTCTGAACACCACAGCTCAGGACCCGTTCCTTAATGATAAAGAGTTTGACTTCTAAACACAACAGTTTAGGACTCGTACTTCAACGAACAAAAGATGTTATACTCCGTGCATATACGAGATTGTACTCCGATACATGAATGAGAAGATCAACCTTCAAGGGGGAGTACATATTTTTCCTGATGCATAATTTCAGGGGGAGTATATGATTCTGATTAAATCTGATCAGAACTCGTAAATTCAAAGTTTTATTGCTTTATGTCATTTTATTTTACAATAAAATTTTGTGAATAAAGCTTTGTACTTTGACGACTTTGTGATTTTTGCAGAATTGAGAGAGAACTTACATGTTCATATCTTATAAGACTAATAGCTAACTTGATGAGATTTAAGACTGAGCGAAAAGGTTTATTTCTAATCTTAATCTCATACATGTCTGAAAGAAGGACAACTTTCAGATATGAAAACATGTTTTTAAATGTTCAAACTACTTCTGATTCTTAACAGATTTCATGAATATAGAAATGTGATTTTAAATGTTTTCATGAAATTTGTGCTTCAATGATTCATAAACCGTGTGTTTCCAAAGATATATACTTGTGTATTATCTTTTCCATATACTGTCAAGTATTCACACACATCGGTTTAATTTTTGTTGAATATGTTATCACCATGTCTCAAATTGAACAAAATTTTTCGATGGTGATACAGCCCGATTGATATTCAAAGTTTGAGCGTGATTTCATTTTAAAATGTTTCATTCAAGAATGTCTATATTTTGATTCGTATAGACAATATCCAATTTTTGCTAACCTAAGCTTTACTTGTTAAATCATTCAGATTTTAATCTTTTTCATACAGTGTCAGATTTTCAAACAAGTTTCTTGTATTCATTTCATTCATTCAATATACCTGTTTTGAATAATCTTCAATGTTTAAAATGCTCAAATCTTCATGATTACATCTATGAGCATACAAATATCTGACTTGTATTTCATATTTTTGTGCTATAACTGCAAAGTTAAACCATTTTGAGCAACATGTTCTTATAGGACTACATGGGTTCATTGTGTGAGAACTTAAATGAAACTTCTATGGAATCATGTTAACCAGTGTTTCCTACTCAAGAAGTTAATCTTGACTGATCGAAGAGTGAGGAGTCAAAATAACTGAGTGTGGGTTGTGTGATGAGGTAAAATGAAAAAGAGAGTTTGGTTAGAAGTGAGCTTAAAGATAAAAAGAAAGAGGGTGAGAGAACAGAGTAAAAGAATATCAAACTCTGCACCAATTTTTTCTGAGTCGGGCAACCACATTGCTGGTGTTTCACAATTCTTCGTGAACATCATTGAAACAGGCAACTAGCCCATGCCAACTCTTGATAAAAACCCCAACAGCTACTCATCTTTTCCTCAAAAAGAATATGTTTCAATTTTTAAAGGGGACGCAACATATAATCTATCTGGTTTTCATTTGGAAAATCTGGATATTGAAAAAGAATGGAGTATGCCCCACCTTCGCACTTCGATCATGCACAATATAGTCTGTGTTTAACTGTTGTTGTCTCAATGGTTTACACAATTTTGAGCCTAACAAAAGCAATCATATATGCTTTGTTGGGAATTACAGAATTGCACAAGTATGGTTAATGTTGCTAGCACAACATGGTTACTACTTCTGAAGTTACTACTGCTGAGACAGATTAATGCTGCTAACCAAGATTAATACTGCTTGAAGAAGTTACTACTTCTAAGCAAAGTTAGTACTGCTAGTAGTTAGTACTATTGATCTTAATACTGCTCAGAGTATTAATGATGTTGTGTATTAATACTGCTCATGAAGATAGTGCTGCTTATGTGATGAAGACTTCGGATGGTAATGAAGACAGCTGGATTGATTGAAGATATTCATGGAAAGCTTGGAGATAACTATGGAAGATTATACTGAAGATCTTTTATATTTTGTAATTATCTTTTATCTTTAGTATATGTATAGACTTATTGAGAATAGTTTAGAACATCAAGTTAGACAATATTATGAGTTTTTGTTTTTCATAGAGAGAATCAACCTCAAGGTTTAGAACCCTAGTTCTAGAGAAGTAGAATTCGTATTGGTGAGTCTGTTCATCAATATTGAGGTTGTGTGTGAAATCTTGTAGCTTTAAATCATTCAATAAAGTTTACAATTTGTGATTTCTGATTCACTGTTTCATTGATCTTTGAATATTAAAGTGTTATTCCGCAAACTCCTTTAATATTGTTTCTGAGTGTTTATTCTTGTTAAGAATTCAGATCCTGACAAGTGGTATCAGAGCTAGTAATCTCAGAAATCTTTATTCATCATGGAAAACACAGTTGAATCAAACAGTACTCTTGTCTCAAAGGTTCCAATGCTCAGATCTAATGAGTTTGACATGTGGAAGATAAGGATCAAGCAATACATTCTCCTCACAGATTACTCTATGTGGGACATCATTGAGAATGGCCCATCTGATGAAGGAAAAATTGGTGCAGATGGAAAAAGAACCCCACCAAAGACAGATGCTGAAAAGAAGATAAGGCAGACAGAGATGAAAGCCTTGAGCACACTGCTCTTGGCTATTCCCAATGAATATCAACACCAATTCTGCAATTGCACTGATGCACAGATGCTTTGGAATGCTCTAGAAAAGAGATTCTCAGGTACCAAAAGTACCAAGAGAAATCAGAAGGCAATATTGAAGCAACAGTATGAAAACTTTATGTCAACCAAGAATGAGTCCATGACTCAAACTTTTGACAGGTTTAATAAGCTTATTGGTGAACTAGCTACTGTGGGAGTATAGATTGATCAGGATGATGTAAATAGAAAGTTCTTAAGGTCCCTTGGAGATGAATGGACCATGTATATTGTTTCATTCAGACAGAATGAACAACTAGAAGAAAAAGAACTTGATGATCTGTACAATGACCTTAGAGTGTTTGAATCTGAGGTGGAGGCAAAGAAGAAGCCTTCTGGATATGTTCATAATGTTGCACTCCTATCAGCATCAATTGATTCTACTACTAACCCTGAATCAGTTAATGCTGCTAATGGAGCAAATCAAGAAAAAGGCATTGAATCTGTTTTTGAAGCCTTTCTGTCCAGCCATGGAAACTCTTCTTTAATCAATGATGACTTGGACCAACTTCATCCTATTGATCTTGAAGAGATGGATATTAAATGGCAGATGGCCATGCTTTCCATGAGAGTAAAGAAGTTCATCAAGAGGACTGGGAAGAATAACTTCTCCCAAAGAAGAGAAGATGGAGCAGGCTTTGACAAGTCAAAGGTAGAATGCTATAAATGTCATATGAAGGGACACTTTGCCAGGGAATACAGAAGTAGAGTGTCTCACAATAACCACCAACAAGCTCAGACTGGTAGCTTCAACTAGAACAGAAACTCTGCTGAAGCCCTTGTTTCTCAACAAGGAATGGGGTTTGACTGGAGTGATCAAGCAGAAGAGGCTATTCAAAATCAAGCTCTCATGGCAGAGGTATCTGATCTCCCAACTGAGGTAAGTTCTAATCTCTGTTCTAAAACTTGCATAGACACTGTTAAAAGGTACAGGGATCACAACCAGAATATGAGTGATGACCTTAAGAGGTTAGCAAAAGATATAAAAGACTATGTGAGAATTGTTGAGAGGTTTGAGGAACAAACTAAAGGTTTCCAAGCCAATGAACTTCAACAATCATATGACACAAATTACTGGAAGTGGGAGAAAAAGGATCTAGAACTCCAACTGACAAAGTCTAAAGAGGAGAGTGAAAAGTTGAGAGGGGAGCTAGCCAAAGTTAAGCTAGATGTAGAAAAGTTTTCCATTGTTTCTAAAGCAATGGACTCTTTACTACAAACTCAGATTCATGACAAGCTGAGAAGAGGAATTGGGTACAATACCACACCACCACCATACAACAACAACTACATCCCTTCTACATCAGACTTGCTAGAAACCAAAGATAGGAAGGACTTGCCTGAGGGAGCCACAGAGATAGATCCCTTAGATGAAGTAGTTGTTGAGGACAAAACTGAGAAAGAAGCTGGTAAGGGTAAGGAGAACACTGTGAGTGGTGAGATTCCTCTAGAGAATCACATTATTACCAATGAGGGTTGTGGAAAGATTTGGGTAAAATCTAAGGACATAGAGAAGACTGAGGGAAAGTCTAAGAAGGTCCATTATAAGCAGACCACAGTTGTGAATCCTGTTCCTTGCAAACAGTGTGCATGTAATAAGTCTGAGCCTCTAAAATATGATAAAAGGAGGGGCAATCAAAGGAATTGGAATAATCAGTGGGCTCAGAAACAAGGAGTTGATCTGAGTAGAATCATCAGACCAAAACCTTGTTTCATATGTGGCAAATTGAATCATCTTGCCAAGTACTGTTACTTTAATCCTATTAACCAAAGGATGAATTATCAAAGATCTATGCAAAAACCCTTTGGTTATAGGAAGGATGAAAGGAACCATGTGGCTAAGAAATCTGTTAAATCTAAAAGCCACATGAAGAAAAAGACTGTGAAAGAAAGTGTCAAGATGTGGATTCCTAAAAGCACTAAAACTGTTAGTACTGCAACCACAAATAGTACTGCTGACAATGATAGTGCTGCTAGAAGCAATACTACTACTACCAATGTTAGTTCTGCTAAGAGTATTAGTACTGCTACAACTAATATTGTTAGTACTTCTTCTAATGTTAATACTGCTAAACTTGTTAGTGCTGCTAACTCTGTTAGTACTTCTAAGGTTAGTACTGCTTCTAGTGTTTGTGCTGCTAAGCCAATCATCTTGACAAAGTACTCCAGTAAAGAGTGCTCATAGTTTAAAAATCTCATCAAAAAGGAATGTAAATACTTTGATGAGAAAGGGAGACCCAAGACCACTTTGGCTTGGGTTCCCAATCAATACTAATTGTTTTATCTTATGTGCAGGGCAACCAGCTGCTCAAGGGGAAGAGCATCTGGCATGTTGATAGTGGTTGCTCCAGGCACATGACAGGGAACATGTCTTGCCTCAAGAATTTCAAGAAAATTGATGGAGGGCATGTTGCTTTTGGTAATACTCCAGATGGAGGTAAGATTAGTGGTAAGGGTGATGTAACCAAAGATAAAATGACCTTTGAAGATGTATTTTATGTTGAGCAATTAAGGTACAACCTGTTAAGTGTATCACAGGTTTGTGACAAAAAGCATAGTATATTATTTACTGATTCTGAATGCATTATCCTTGCTCCTGGATTCAAGGTAGTTGATGAAAAGATGATACTACTAAGAACTCCCAGAAAGGATAATGTTTATTGCTTAGATATGGAAAGTGTTTCAACTGATTCATCCCTAAACTGTCTTGTTTCAAAAGCATCTTTGGATGAATCATCACTTTGGCACAGAAGGATGTGTCACATGAAATTTAAAACAATGAATAAACTTGTTAAAAACAACCTTGTAAGAGGTTTACCTTCAAAAGTCTTTTCATGTGATGATCATTGTGTTGCCTGTCTCAAAGGCAAACAACACAAAACTTCTCATAAGTCCAAAGAGTTGAACACTATCTCTAATTCTCTTCAGTTGTTGCATATGGATCTGTTTGGGCCTACAAATGTTATGAGTATAGGTAAGAAATCATACTGCTTAGTTATTGTTGATGATTACTCTAGATTTACCTGGGTATATTTTCTAAGGATTGAGGATGAGACAAGTGGACTGATCAAATCCTTTATTCTAAGAATTGAAAAACCAAACAAATCAAAAAGTAAAAGTCATTAGGTCAGACAATGGTACTGAATTTAAAAATCATGACCTAAACACCTTTTGTGAGGAAAAAGGAATTGAGAGGCAATACAGTGCTCCTAGGACTCCACAACAAAATGGTGTTGCTGAGCGAAGGAATAGGACACTGATTGAGGTTGATAGATCTCTGTTAGCTGATTCAAAACTTCCAATTACTTTCTGGGTTGAAGCAGTTAATACTGCTTGCTATGTCCAAAATAGAGTTCTAGTAGTCAAGCCTAAGAACAATACACCATATGAGCTTTTAAATAAAAGAAAACCATTTATTGGATTTTTCAAACCTTTTGGGTGTCCTTGTACCATTCTCAATACCAAAACTCACTTAGGAAAGTTTGATAGCAAGGCAGATGATGGTTTTCTTGTTGGTTACTCATCTCAGAGTAAGGCTTACAGAGTTTTTAATTCTTCTTCTAGAATATTTGAGGAAAGTGACAATGTCAAGTGCAATGAGAACACACCAAATCCTATTGGTTCAGGTCCTCAGTGGTTGTTTGCATTGATTCACTAACTAACTCTTTGGGTTTCAGTAGTGATGATCATACAGGTTCAGAAAGTGGAGGCTCAGGGGATGAACAAGTACAAGTACAAGACATTATTCCTCAGTCTGTGATCTTTCCCATACCTACAATGGAACCTGAAATCTGTGAAAAGGAGACTGCTATTGAACCAATTCAGAGTGAAGAAAAAAGAAGAGATGAGCAGAATCCAGAGAATGAAGAACCAGAAGTAGCTGATGGGATCCCCTCAGCTAACTTAAATGTTTCCAATCTAGAAGTGGGAATCAATGAAGAACCTAGTCACCAGACAAGAACTAAAAAGAACCATCCTCCAGAGCTGGTAATAGGAGACATCTCTTCTCCTATGGTAACTAGGAATCAAAGCAGACTACAAGAGCTGCAGGATCAGCAACATACAGTACTCTCTTGCTTTCTATCTCAGATTGAGCCTAAGAAGGTTTATGATGCAATGAAAGATTCCAGTTGGATAGAAGCCATGAAAGAAGAGTTACTACAGTTCAAGTTGCAAGATGTTTGGGACTTGGTGGACCTTCCAAAAGGTCATAGAGCTATTGGCACCAAGTGGATTTTCAGAAACAAAAAGGATGAGAGAGGAATAGTAATCAGAAACAAAGCAAGACTATTGGCACAAGGGTACACTCAGGAAGAAGGCATAGATTATGAAGAAGTTTTTGCTCCAGTTGGAAGGGTAGAGGCAATTAGGCTATTTCTAGCCTATGCCTCATACATGAAGTTCAAGGTATATCAAATGGATGTGAAGAGTGCCTTTCTATATGGTACAATTGATGAAGAAGTATATGTCTGTCAGCCCCCTGGATTTGAAAATCCATCATATCCTGACAGAGTATACAAACTGAAGAAAGCACTTTATGGTCTACATCAAGCCCCAAGAGCATGGTATGATACATTGTCTACCTATCTCGTAGAAAATGGGTTTGAAAGGGGAATAATTGACAAGACCCTCTTCATTAGGAGAAGTAAGAAGGACATCCTACTTGTTCAGATCTATGTGGATGACATCATCTTTGGATCTACAAAAGAACAGATGTGTAGAGACTTTGAAGAGTTGATGCACAAGAGCTTCAAAATGAGTGCAATGGGTGAACTCACCTTCTTCCTTGGGCTTCAAGTGAAACAGAAGAAAGATGGGATCTTCATAAGTCAATCAAAATATGTGAAAGACATCCTGGATAAATATGGTTTAACAGACTCAAAGCCAGCAAGCACACCAATGGAGACTCATAAACAGATCATTGTTGATCTTAAGGGGGAGGATGTTGATGTCCATCTATATAGATCAATGATTGGATCTCTCATGTATCTCACAGCCTCAAGACCAGACATCATGTTTTCAGTGTGTTTGTGTGCCAGCTTCCAAGTCAAGCCAAAGTAATCACATATTCAAGCTGTTAAGAGGATTTTCAGATACTTAAGAGGGCAACCTAGATTAGGTCTTTGGTATCCTTATGAATCCAACTTTGACTTGATTGCATATTCAGACAGTGACTTGGGTGGTGCTAACATGGACAGAAAGTCTACTTCAGGTGGATGTCAACTTTTGGGTGCAAGACTAGTATCTTGGCAGTGTAAGAAGCAAACCACAGTGTCCTTATCTACAACAGAAGCTGAGTACATTGCTGCTGCAAGTTGCTGCTCTCAGGTTCTATGGATTCAGAATCAGATGTTGGACTATGGGGTAACCTTTCTTCACACTCCAATCTTCATTGACAATAGCAGTGCTATAAGCATTGTTAACAATCCAGTCAAGCATTCCAAAACAAAGCACATTGAGATCAGGTATCACTTTATTAGAGACTGCAATGAAAAGAAGCTTATTCAAGTTGCTAAAGTTCATACTGACAACCAGTTTGCTGATCTATTCACCAAAGCTTTTGATGTGGGTAGATTCACTTTCTTGGTCACAAGTGTGGGCATGATCAACTCTGAATGAGCTCATGTTTTAAAAAGTGTTTACATAACTGTTGTTTGTTATTCTTTAGTGCTACTAATCATCTTTCTCAGGAAGTTATTACCTTGCTCAGATTATCATAAGCTTCAACAGTGTAAGTGCAATTAATACTGCCAGTGCAGTTTTAATACTGCTAGTGGTTAATACTGCTCTCAGTTAATACTGCTAGTTAGTTAATACTGCTAGTGGTTAATACTGCTCTCAGTTAATACTGCTAGTTAGTTAATACTGCTAGTGGTTAATACTGCTTATGTCCCGAATCGTATAAATACCCTTTTTGCCCGCCTAAAGCTCATAACGACTCTTTGAATACTATTCATCTTCTCTCTAACCCTTTTTCTCTCAAGCACCTAGTAAGTTTCAGGCAAAAACACTCAAGCTCAATGGCATCCATGGCATTCATTGATGAGCACAACGAAAACGCGATGCTTCAAAAGCCGAAGCAGGCTGATGGATTTCACCAGATAGTCGATTTTCTCAAAACAAGCCATATCGCGTATGCTCTTACAGTGTCACCATCCATCTACATTGAGCACCAAAAGCAATTTTGGGCCAATGCCACCATTGTTACTGAAAATGGTGTGAAGATTATCAAGACAAGGGTGTGTGACAAACCCTTGACAGTTTCTGAAGAGGTAATTCGCATCAATCTACGTCTAGACGATGCCACAGGTATCTCATCTATCTCTAATGATGAACTGTTTTCTACTCTTACTAGAATGGGGTATGGAGGCCCATTGGGTGTTTTCAAGTTCTCAAAAGCTAAATTTTCAACCCCAATGGCGTTTCTTTGTCCATACCCTTATGCATTGTATTTCCAAAAATACTACTGGATGGAGTGAGTTCAGTAGTACCATTGCTTATGCTTTGGTTTGCTTGGCCACTGCCAGAAAGTACAATTTTTCAAAAATGATTTTCAATGACCTTGTGTCAAACTTGGGAAACAAAAAGAGTTTTTATATGTACCAAAGATTTGTCCAGGTAGTTATAACCAATGAATTGACGGATATGCCTCAATTTGATGAGGTATATGTACCTAAAATCCCCAAAGGCAAGGTCTTTTCAAATATGAAGAGATCTCCATTGGACTCGGAAGGAGTTGACACCCCATTGTTCTCTACAATGATGGTGGTGTCCTACAATCCAGAAGGTATAGCTTCAGGGTCAAGGTCCTCATTAGACCATCCCACTGAAAGCCAATCCCAACCTTCAATCACCATATCAATCCCACAGTCCCTTCTTCAAAAACCAACTTCACCAATTACCAATACTTACATAAGGAAAAAGGAAAAGAAGGCTCCTTCCCTTCTTGTACCTTCACCCACAGAGCCTTTAAGCTTTCTAATGGAGAATTCTCCATTAGAGAATATCTATAGGGAAACCACAGGGGTGTCTCCCAACCCCAAGGAGGTGCTCACTGAGGAGATTAATGAGCATATGGGTGCAAAGGCTTTCACCACTCCTGCTAGCATAGAGGAGGCCAGTGATAACATCAATAAGACCTTCCCCATGGCAACTTTGGGTGAGCAATCATCCAAAGGACCCAGGTGCCAAGAAACCAAGGGGGTAGCAGGTGCTTCTGCTAGGCAGAAGACCTCTACTACAAAAAGATCCAATGATCCTCCAAAGGTGGTAAAAACACCCAAAGGAGGTGAGGACAGATATGACTATAATGAATTGATGGAAACTATGGGTAACATCAATCTGGATGTAATCAAGCAAGGCAAAGACATAGAAGAGATGAAACTGGTAATTCTGTCTCAACAAGTACAGATTACCAAACTGAAGAAAATGGTGAAGAGATTGGTACAGAAAAAGAAAAGGAAACAGTTTGTGCTCAAAAGAAGGAAACCAGTGGATGATGCTCCCAAAAAGGAGGAGTCAGAAGCTGATGAAAACATGGAAGATGCTAAAGATAAGGGGGAGAAATTTGATTTTGAGGGGGAGCAAGAAGTAGAAACAGAATCAGAATTTGTACAAGCAGCTGAAACAGAACAAGCAGCAGAAACTGTTAATACTGCTGAATTGAATGAAGCAGCAGAAGTGGTTCAAGAGGTATTAACAGACCTTATTAGCAGCAATGTGGAAGAACTTGAGACAGCTGAAGCATTAATCAAAGCTAAACATGATACTCCTAAGGTCACTTCAAAGACCAAAGGAGTTGTCATCAAAGACAATGTTGAAGTTATCAAGAAAGTTAGTGATGATAAAGTAAAAAGCAAGGACAAAGGCAAAGCTAAGATGGTGGAATCTGATCAACCAATTAAAAAGCAAAAGTTGGTTGAGTCAGATGAAGCATTGGCCAAAAAGATTCAGGCTGAACTTGAGCAAGAAGAAAAGGTTCAAGTGGAAAAAGACAGGGAGATGGCAAAAGCTCTGGCTGCAGAACTTAATGAAGCTTATCAAAAGAGTCTTGCAACAGAAATAGCAAAGAAGAAAGCTACAACTCTAAAGAACCCTGGAATGATCAGAATGGGTGCAAAGAAGAGACAACCTTCACAGACCTTCCTTGGCACTCAAGAGAGAAAGAAGATGATTACTTTTCTCAAAGGTGCTGTGGGAGTTAAAAAGGAAATGTTCACAAAGATGTCTTTTGAACAAATCAAAGGTTTGTATGAAGCTGAGATGACCAAATTACAAGGAATTGACAGAGCAAGAGTTGAAGCAGAAAAGAAGATGAAAGAAAGACATGATCTTCTAATTCAGAAACCCTTCCCTGATGAGCAAGAAACACCAAGGAAGGAAGCTACTCTAGGTGAAAGTCTGAGGACTTTAAAAAGAACAAAAATGTAGGCTAGGAGAAAACCAGCAAAGAAATATAGAGTGGATAAGGGAGAAGCTGAGAAAGAACAGAGGGTAGCTGAAGAAGAAGGGGCACCTAAGACTGTTGAACAGGAAGAACCATCAAGTACTGCTGATGTGAATTTGTACATTGTAGTGATGGACAAAGTGCGTGAGCCTATATCAGCTGAACCTGTTGGTGTTAAGCCTCCAGAGATCATTCACTGGGATACACTGAAAGTTGATGGAACAGAGTATATCAGGCTCAAGAGGAAAGATGAGAAGTATGAAGTATATCATACTTAGGGCCAAGATTGTCAGTACAAGTTCCAGATCTGATCTAGAGGAGATGTTTGAAGTAGGAATGAAATTGTATGCTGATCAACTAAAAGCTCCAGGGATACCAATCACAAAACTTGTGATGGAGTATCTATGTATGTTGTTCAAGCCAGAAGAAGTGAAGGATATTATCATAAATGTGTTTCAAACAATTAACAATTGGACTCTATATGAAACTAGTGGAGTATATGCACTGACTATGGATATAAATCACATAGAATACTTCCTAGTGGATAGAGTTTACAACCACAGCAGATTGAAGTTGCATGCTATGTTAAAGAAAAAGCTTGGTTGTGCACCAGATTCAGAAATGGCAAGGTATTTGATCCAAAGAACAATTAATCAAAGTTTGGGGTTGAATGTTGATACATGGATATGAATAATGGAGTTTTGGGAGCATCTGAAGAACTTGACTTCTCTTCCTAAAAGTCAAGTTAGGGGGAGATTGTTGGGAATTACAGAATTGCACAAGTATGGTTAATGCTGCTAGCACAACATGGTTACTACTTCTGAAGTTACTACTGCTGAGACAGATTAATGCTGCTAACCAAGATTAATACTGCTTGAAGAAGTTACTATTGCTAAGCAAAGTTAGTACTGCTAGTAGTTAGTACTGCTGATCTTAATACTGCTCAGAGTATTAATGCTGCTGTGTATTAATACTTCTCATGAAGATAGTGTTGCTTATGAGATGAAGACTTCGGATGGTAATGAAGACAGCTGGATTGATTGAAGATATTCATGGAAAGCTTGGAGATAACTATGGAAGATTATACTGAAGATCTTTTATATTTTGTAATTATCTTTTATCTTTAGTATATGTATAGACTTATTGAGAATAGTTTAGAACATCAAGTTAGACAATATTCTGAGTTTTTGTTTTTCATAGAGAGAATCAACCTCAAGGTTTAGAACCCTAGTTCTAGAGAAGTAGAATTTGTATTGGTGAGCCTGTTCATCAATATTGAGGTTGTGTGTGAAATCTTGTAGCTTTAAATCATTCAATAAAGTTTACAATTTGTGATTTCTGATTCACTGTTTCATTGATCTTTGAATATTAAAGTGTTATTCCGCAAACTCCTTAAAAATTGTTTCTGAGTGTTTATTCTTGTTAAGAATTCAGATCCTGACATGCTTAATTCTTTCAAACAAAAGCACGTACACACAGAGAATTTGTTTTTCTGTCAAAACGTTCATAGAATAAACTTGTGTTATTCGATGAGTGAATGGAAGACCTGGGGGAGTGAACATCACAAAAGCTCCTTTCCAATGTGTATTCGTTACACATAGTGACTTCGTGTTACTGGCATGCATTTTAACTGATTCATTTGTTGATTCAGGTGTTACATTCATAGTTTGTCTAAATTTGCAAAGATTCAGATGAATATATTTTTGGATCGATGAATAATCAGAGGCTCAGTGTTAAAAGATTAGTGGTCAGAACAAATTAAGGACATTTATTGTGAAAGTATTGATGATTTCATGCTTCTACCATCAAAAAGGGGGAGAGGATAAAGAAATATTTGCGAGAAGATCAAGAAATGTTTGGAAAGTATTCAAGAATTATTGGTTTGATAAAGCAAAGTTGGAACTGAAAGAAGAAGTTTGTGTCAAAACAACGGATTTGTTGAAGATTGTTGAAAGCTAAAACAGAAAATTCAAAGATTTCAGAAGACGAGCTGAATTTTTACTGAAATTTTCTTTGAAGACAATTTGTTGAAGCAAACTAAGCTGAAACTGAAGATAATTTATTTCCGTTGTCTGAAAAAGGTTTTACAACCTTGGAGGAGATTGTAACTATTATTGAAGACAAACTTTGGAGAGATTACAAAAGTTTTTTGAACACAGAATGTTTGAAGATTGTTAAGAAAAAGGAGAGATTGTAATTTTTGTGCTACATAGGGGAGATAGTTTGTGTTAAATAGAAAGGGGAGATTACACAAATTGAGCTTAAAAGGGGAGATTGTATTGCAAAATCTTTTAGAGATGTTCTTGAATCCAAAGAGGGAGATTGTTAATGCACATATTTGTTGGATACAAGATCATGATGACAAAAGGTCAAAGTCAAGCAAGTCAAAGCTCAAAATCAACACTCAAAGTGAAAGTCAAAGTCATTGTAATAAAGTCAAAGTCAAAGTTTTGTATGTGTTAGTGTTTGTAAGTGTCTTAGTATAAATAGCTTTTGTTTTCCAAATAGGGATATGACTAGTTGACTTGATTCATTGTACGCGAACATAGAGTTTCTAGAGAGAGAAAGTAACAGAGAGAAGTTTGTGTACGAAATCTTCATTTGATTCAATTGAAACTGCAGGCTAATGGATTAAAACTATTTGTAATTTTGTTTTGAGAATGTAATTGAAAGAACTTGATAATCTTGGGAAATAACAATTTGGCTTATCTACATTGACAAATCCTTCAGGTTGAGATACATATACCTCCTTGTTATTCCCAAATTCTATCAAGGTCTAATTGTAAAACAGAAATCTAAACATGAATCATAATCACAAGTCTTTGATTCAATTCAAACAATTACAATCTCTCACTACATTATCTCACTCTCTCTCTCTCTAGAATGACGTAACTGTAAATCCTCTTCTCTGATCTGCTCTCTCTCTTTACAAACTGAAATCTTACAACTGACTTATATGCATTTACTTACAAAGATATGAAGGTATTTATACCCTCACACAATTACAAAGAAAACAAAATACAAAACATTAACTTTGACTTTTATTACAAAATGACTTTGACTTTCCATGAGAGTTGACTTTCAGCCTTTGACCTCTTGAACTTCCATCTTCAATCTTTATGATCTTGAATCCAACAAATTTGTGCTCTAACATTCTCCCCCTTTGGATCAAGATCATTACTAAAAGATTTAGCAATGCGATCTTCTCTCTTTAAGCTCAATTTGAATAAACTCCCCCTTTGATCAACCTTTATCATCTCTTGTAACCTCCCCTTTGATACAAAAATGATTTTTCTGAAACAATTCACATTCTCCCCCTATTCATATGAAAATTCTGACATTCTCCCCTTTCTTTGATAAACTTTGTATCTTCAAAAACTTTCAGCAATCTTCCAAAAAATCTGTTCTTCAAGAATTATTAACATTCTCTCCCAAAGGTTGTAACCAAACCTCTATCAGACAAAAACTCTGATCGTTTCAGCAAACTATCTTCAACAATTCTGAATATTTCTGAACTCTTTCAGCAAACTTTCTTTAACAATCAATTCTTGAACATTTTTCTCCCAACCTTAACATTTCTTGATACCATCTCCCCCTTTTTGATGATTTGAGCATCGATATCATCAAAACTTTCTCCAAGAAATGTCTTTGACCATTCTGATCGTTTCCAGAGCCACTGATTCACCGTCAATCCTCCAAGATATGCATCTAGATCTTTTCAAATCCAGACACAATATTCATGTAACACCTGAATCAACAAATGAATCAGTTAACATGCCTGTCAGTAACACTAAGTTACTATGTGTAACGGATACACATAGGAAATGAGCTTTTTGATGTTCACTCCCCCAGGGCTTCCATCCAATCATCGAAACACCACAAAGGCAATTTCTATGAATGTTATGACAAGAAAACAAATTCCTTGTATGTTCGTGAAAGTGTAGAAAGAATTAAGCATATGATGATTGTTTTTAATAAGGCTCAACATTGTGTAAACCACTGAGACAACAGTAGATAAACACAGACTCAATGTGCATGATTGAAATACGAAGGTGCGTGTGTGCCCATAATCTAGTTCCTAAACACGATTAATCAAACAAACACAAAACAAGAATTCAATTACCTGTTTGATTTCACTTTCAAATTCCAAGATTACAATATTTCTCTCTCTAGAACTCTATTTCTCTCTCTACAGATTTCTCTCTCTAAACGTATTCTCACAGATTCTCAATTAGACTTCTTCTACTAAAAACAGAAAATACAAAGCTATTTATACCTACAACAATTAAAAGGAAAAACAAATACAAATGCAATATACTTTGACTTTTTATTACAAAAGACTTTGACTTTAATGAGAGTTGACTTTTTCAGCTTTGACTTCTTGAACTTTGACTTTTGTCTTCTTGATCTTGTATCCAACAGATTTATGCTCTAACAGTGGGGCAGACTTCCTTCTTTTTCAATATCCAGATTTTCCAAATAAAAACCAGATAGATAATGTGTTGCGTCCCCTTAAAAATATGAAACATTTTCTTTTTAAGAAGAAAATGAGTGGCTGGTGGGGTTATAAACAAGAGTTGGCATGGGCTAGTTACCTGTTTCAATAATGTTCACGAAGAATTGGGAAACATTAGTAATGTGGTTGCCCGACTTAGAAAGTAGTTGGTGCAGAGTTTGATATTCTTTTACTCTGATCTCACACCCTCTTTCTTTTAATCATTAAGCTCACATCTAACCAAACTCTCTTTTCCATTTTACCTCAATGCACAACCCACACTCATTTATTTTCGACTCCTCACACTCAATCACTATAGATTAACTTCTTGGGTAGGAAACACTGGTAATCGTGAATCGATAGAAGTTCATTTAATTCCTAGCACAAAGAACCCATATTGTCCTATGAAGCATACGTTGCTCAAAATGGTTTAACTTGAATAGTTAAAGCTCAAATACAAGTCAGATATTTGTATGCTCAGAATATAATCATGAAGATATGAGCATTTTAATCATTGAAGATATTTTCAAACAAGTAAATTGAATGAATGAATATGAATGCAAGAGACTTGTTTGAAAATGATCATAAACAAATGATATAGTAATTAAGGCTTATGGTCAAAAAAATAATGGATATTGTCTATATGACACAAAATATAGACATTATTAAAAGAACGTTTTAAAATGAAATAATACTCAAAAATTTATTGTAATACAAGCGGGGTGTCTTACCATCGAAAAATATTTTTCAAATTTCAGACATGGTAAGAACATATTGAATAAAAATTCAAACTGATGTGTATGAATACTTGAAAGTATATAGAAAAGACAATACACAAGTATTTATCTTTGGAAACACACGGTTTGTAATCATGTAAGCACAAATAAATCTTGAAAAAACATTTAAAAATCACACTTCCAATTCATGAAATCTGGTTAAGAATCGGGAAGTGGTTTGAATATTTAAGAACATGTTTTCTATAATTGAAAGTTGTCCTTCTTTCAACCACATATGAGATTAAGATAAGAAATTAACCTTTCTATGCAGTCTTAAATCTCATGAAGTCAGCTGAAGTCATAAAGATATGATCTTGATAGCTTCTCTCATTTTGCACAAGTCTCAAAGTCATGTCAAAGCAACTTTATTCACAAATTTATTGAAAAATAAAAGACATAAAGTAGTAAAACATGAACAGTACGAGTTCTGATCAGAAGTAATCAGAAATCATATCCTTACTCCTTTTTGTTGTACTCATAGACTCCCCCTAATATCATGCATCACAAAAATTTAACAATTAAGTAAATGTAACAAGTTTATAAACTCCCCCTCAAAATAATGTTGATCATCTTAATATCTTGTCTCACTCCCCCTGAGATCATGAACAACATGTTAAAGTGCAAATATCCTTTCAGAAATAATGATGAAAAAATGATGAAAAAATTACAATAAAAGAAACTTTAATAGGTAATTACTGATTAGATCTTGAGATTTAGCATACCGAGCTTAGATACAAGAAAATTAAATCTCTTTTTATCTAAAGTTTTGGTAAACAAATCTGCAAGTTGATAATCAGTTTATACAAAGTAAAGTTCTATTGTACCTTTTTCTACATTAACTTTTATAAAATGATATCTGACATCAATGTGCTTTGTTTTAGTGTGCTGCACAGGATTAGCTGATATTGCAATAGCGCTCTTCGAGTCACAATATATTGGTATTTTGTCAAACTGGAATCCATAGTCTCGAAGCTATGTCCGCATCCACAAGACCTGAGAGCAGCAACTAGCAACAGCTACATACTATGATTCAGCAGTCGAAGTGGAAACACAAAGTTGTTTCTTTGACGCCCAGCTAACGAGCTTGTCTCCAAGGAATTGAATATGACCTGAAGTGCTCTTCCTGTCCAACATGCACCCAGCATGATCTGCGTCTGAATAAGCAGTTATTTCAAACACTGTATCCTTAGGATACCATAGACCAAGATCTGCAGTCCCCTTCAGATATCTAAAAATTCGTTTGACAACAGCCAAATGGGATTCTTTAGGATCAACCTGATATCTAGCACACAAGCATGTTGAAAACATTATATCTGGTCTACTTGAAGTAAGATACATTAAAGACCCTATCATACCTCTATAAGTCCTAACATCAACAGTTTTTCCCAAAGGATCAGTGTTAATTTTAGTACCTGGTGCCATTGGGGTTCCAATTGATTTGCAATTTTCCATTTTGAATTTCCGAAGAATATCAAAAATGTACTTAGATTGAAAAACAATGTTCTTTATAACTGTAGAAAATACACTTTGTTCTATATCAACCAAAATTCTTTCTTCAAATAAAACATTTTCAAGCTCAACTATTTTGCTTTCTAGAATGACTGGGGGAACATAAACTTTTGCAGTTGTAGTTTTTGCCTCCATCTCAGTAACAGAATAGCTAACAAAATAATCATCTTTAAGTATTCCATTCAGAAAGGCCGTTTTCACGTCCATCTGATACACAATGAAATTCGTGTGTGCCGCATATGTTAGAAATATTCTAATCACCTCTATGTGTGCAAGTGGAGCATATGTCTCATTATAATCAGTTCCTTCCTATTGCCGGTATCCTTTAGCCACAAGTCGAGCTTTGTTTCTAACAACTACACCATCTTCATCTTTCTTATTCTTGAATACCCATTTTGTGCCAATGATATTTTTACCTTTAGGTGTTGGCACAAGTCGCCATACTTTCAGTGCTTCGAACTGATTTAGCTCTTCTTACATTGCGACTATCCAATCAGGATCTTCAAGAGCTTCTGATACACGAGTTGGTTCGATCATTCTCAAGAAAAATCGTAAAAGCACTGATTTGTTGTAGCAGACCTAGTTTGCATCGGTTTAGATGGATCGCCGATAATCTGGTGCACCAGGTGCTCTTTGGTCCACTTGTTAGTGTGAGGGAGCGGAACATAGATAGATTGATCATTTTGATCGTTTATGTATCCATCATACATGGATTCAGTTGAAGTGACAGGTGCAGAAGTTCCAACTGGATGAAAACTTGATGTTTGTTGAATAGGCAATTCTATAGTAGCAACCTGTTGTACAACTTCTGTCTGTTTAACATTTTGTGCATCTTCAACTAATGGAGTCTTTGATTGAGTTTCTGTCTGAACTAGGGGAATAGATTTAGTTGATACATCTGAAGTGATTGGTTGATGTTCACTTGACTCTTCAGAACTGTCAATCACAACAGGTTTAGACATTTTAGATAATAAAACTAATTTTGTAGATAAAACTTGACGTATTTATCAATCTCTTCCTTTGGTAAAAATACGTATCTGCATCTTTGTAACTCTTTCAGTCTTTCCAAATAATCTCTCCTTTCTGATAAAGTCTTGAAATTATCTTCTGATTTAACTTGAACTTTCAGAAACATCTTCTGTATATCTGAAATCTTCTCCCTTTTTCTTGAAATTGAACTTTGAAAAAATTCTCCCATTTTTGATGAATTTTGAGGCATCAGAATCATCAAATCATCATCAATTTCAGCACTGTCTTTAATACAATCTCCCCCATATATATCGAGATAAGCAAACTCTCTGTGACTTATAGAGACAATCTCCTCCAAGAATGTAACAATAAGCACCATTTGATCTGAATATCCATCAATTCATAGTATGTATTCATCTGAATCTTTTCAAATTCAGACAAAATATGAATTGGTAACCCTGAATCAACATATGAATCAGTTAGCATGTTGTAAGTAGCACGGATCCACTTTGTACAACGAATGTACTTTAGAAATGATCTTTTTGATGTTCACTCCCCCAGGGCATCCATTCAATCATCGAAAAACCATAAAGGAATTTTCTATCAACTTTATGACAAGAAAACTTATTCCGTGTGTGCTCGTGCAAGTTTAGAATGATTAATGCTGATGTTGTTCCAGAATCAAGCACACACAATAATAATCAGAGTAATAACAGACATGAATCAAAGGAAAGAGATCATTGATTGGGAAAATACTATATTCATATATCTCACAAAAGGAGGCTACAATACTATGAATAAGATTCTTAACCCTTCTTACCTTGTTAACCTAAAAAGGAAATAACAAGGGACTATATACAGGGTCAATTTACTTGACTCCTACAAAAGTCAAATTTAACAAAATACATAACAAAATGTAATAAAGGACAAACTATTACAACTTGATTAAACAAGATCTAACATTCTCCCCCTTTTAATCAAACTTGTAATCTTCAATGGTTCCACCTTCTGAAACTAGTTCTCTTCATAGCTAGGAAACTTTCAAATCTTCTGATGCCTTCTATGAATTCAATTCTATCTCTGATTGCTTGAATCATACTTTCCATAGCAATTCTGTCAGATCTAGGCATATGATCTCCCATTTCAAGTCTTCTCATTTCTGAATGTATGTGCCTCTCTTCTAGCTCTCTCAGCACCATCTTTAAGGTTCCATCTGAGAATTTTGCTACTTCACTTGCTCGCATGAATTGTTTCTTGTGATTTTCAGTGTTGACATATATAACTCCAAGTTCACGAGTTACAACTGTTGTGAAGAATTCCAAATCTCTCATCAAGTAGTGATTGATGTTAGAGGCAGTCAGGTTTACACTATTCTGATTTGTCTCTGCTCCCAACTGAAAATCAAGAATATATGAATTGTTGACCAGACACCTCATGTACCTCTTCACAGTTTCAAGTGCAAAAACTACAGCTCTAGGTCTGACCACTCTGCTTCTGAATTCATTGTAAATGAACTCTAGGTCTTCTATGTTCAGGTGTTCAAAGTCAGCTTTACTGAATATTGATTCCTTTAGATCTCTCCTCTGAACATCAAACTCTGGATACCAAACAGCAAAGTAATTCTTCATTCTGACTTCCTTTATCTGAAGAATTCCAGCTCTGTTAGTATATCCTTTTGTTCTTGAAAAGTTCTCAATAAACTTCAGATAATTTCTTTGGTAGTCTAGAGGTATGTCAATCACTCCATACAGTTTGCAAGGATAAATCTTTATCAGTTCTTTCACAAAAATCTTGACGGATTATTCAATGAATGGAACTCTAAGAGACTTTATGATCATCTAAATAAAATCTAGAGAAGTGCCCTGTTCATCATAACCTGTAAAAGGTATAGATCCAACTCTAACTGGAACAGAGGGACCTTCTTCAGCATCCTGTTGTTTCTTTGCAAGAAATTCTGCTTCCAAAAGAGTTACAAACACAGGCTTTGGTCTTTCAGCTGCACTCGTAATTCTTAGACTGTCAGGGTTTCTTATGTAGGGTAAAGCTTCAGCATCAGCTTTTTCTTTGTCAGCTTTCTCTTTCTCTTCTCTTTCTCTGGCTTCCCTCTTTCTTCTTTTCTCTTCTCTTTACATTCTCCTCCTTTCTTTACTCATAGATCTTCTCAACTTTTCTATGTCAATCAAGATAGGAGCAGAAGGATCTGAGACATTTGATCTGAAATACCCTTTTTATAGACTTGGGCAATGGCAATGCAAGATTTTGAGCATTAGGGACAGAGGCTTCACTAGCTGTAGGAAAAACACAGTTTCTGTCAGGAGAAACTATTGGAATGCCAGTTGGAATGTAGGGCTCATCTTCTTGTGCAGCCACATTCACTTGTACTGGTTCAGCACTTTGTACTGGCTCAGACTTCTGTATAGGTTCATCTTCTTGATCATCTCTTCCAAAATCATCACCAAATATGTCATCAAAAACATTTTCATTTAGAACACTTCCAGGAATTTCTGCTTCAGATGCATTTTTAACAAATTCTTCAGCATTGACAATGTTTTCTGGATGACTTGCACATTGTAGACCAAAATCCTTTCCTTTTCACCTTCTTCCTTCGCCTTCCAAAACATTTCATCCTTAGCTTCAGCTTGCTCATCTGAGTCTAGCTCATCTACATCAATAAAGTTGCATGTTGTGATTCCCATAGCCTCCATCACTTCTTCACAAATTGTTGTCTTAGGTTTTTCAACCCTTGACTCATCATTACCAACATAAACAATTATGCTCCTTGTCTCTCCTTCTTCTAAATCTTCTTTGTTAAGTCTGATTTTATAGTAATCATTGTATTTATAGGGCTTGGTCAAATACTGTGTCTAATGTCTAATACTGTGTTGTATTGACCAACGGTATTTAAGTCCCTTTGGTCTTGTTCCTTGTAACACTCTTTTCACGCATACATTCAATACACATATACTTTGCACTACATTGCTCTCTCTCTCTCTCTCTACTTTCTCTCTCTAAGATTTAGTGATATTGGACTATCAATTGGTATCAGAGCTGTTCTAGATCTTGAGAGGATTGAGAGAAATCTTTTTCGTTTCTAAATTTGTTGATTAAATCGAAAATTTGATCGATTTTCTTGAATTTTTCAAGAAAATCTCGTTTTCTTGATTTTTCATCAAATTCAGATGTGTTTTTGAACGAATTTCATTGAAAATCAGTTTGTTGGATTCGATTTTGATAGAAGAAAACTTTTGATTCACATTGTTTTTCAAGAAATTCAGTTTTTGAGGTTTGATTTTGAGATTTTTGAAAATTCTGGAAATACATTTTTACGTTCTGTTCATCTTGTGAATTTTCAAAATTGTTGTTGTTGATCGAAAAGTTTGTTTGAAATGTGTTAGAAAGTTGTTTTCGAATTTGGTTGTGTAAGAAAGTTTAGAAAATTTTGTTTTTGAAATCTATTTCTGAAAGATTTGTGTTTTCGTCTTCGGTTTGCGCTAGATCTCTACTTTGTGCGAGTTCATATGAGTTTGCGCGAGTTCATCTTAGTTTGCGTGATATTTCTAATTTTTCTTTAGTGTATTTCAGGTTTTCATCTGCCTCAAGAATCTGTTCTTAACGCAAAGTGCAATTTGCGTTTCTCGTGTATCACGCAAAGAGAACTTTGCGTTTCCCGTGCATCAAGCAAAGCTCATCTTGCGTCTTCTGCAGTTTACGCAAAGTTCATCTTGCGTCTTACTCAGCTAACGCAAACCTAAGTTAACCTAAGTTTGCGTCTCCAGTGACTCACGCAAAGCAGGTTTGCGTTACCTTCAGCTAAACGCAAAGCTTACTTTGCGTCTTCTTCGTATAACGCAAAGGCTAGTTTGCGTCTCCCGCCACTCACGCAAAGTTAGTTTGCGTATCTAGTTCCTTACGCGAAGCTCCAGTTTGTGTCTCAAGTGTATCACGCAAAGCTCTCTTTGCGCCTTCAACTGCTTCACGCAAACCTAAGTTTGCGTCTTCCCATGCTCACGAGAATCCTAGTTTGCGCTTCAGTCTTATCACGCAAAGCTCGGTTTGCGCTTTCTGCCTCTCACGCAAACATCAACTTTGCGCCAGTCTCAGACTTGGAATTTTTCTGATTCTCTGAAATATGGATTCTGCAAAGTTTGCCTTTCAAGCTAAGTTCTACTCAAATGATCTGATGATGTCTTTGGGATCTGAAACTCGTCCTCCAGTTCTTGTCGATGAAAACGAATTCACTCAATGGCAAGATCGGTTTCTGAACTTCATCGAGCGTCAAGCTAATAGAGAGAACATGATGAAGTCTCTAACTGAAGAACCTTTCGTAAAGCCTAATAAAGAGACTCCTCCAACATCTGAAGAGGCTTAACGAATGAAAGCTGATCGAGAGCTGAAAGCTAATCTGATGCTAGCTTTACCAAACTCTGTCTACAACCGGGTTGATCATTGCAAGGATTATCCAAATCTGTTGTGGGCACAATTGGAAAAGATCATGCTTGGTTCTTCGGTCGCAACTCAGCTCCGACATACTCGGTTCATGAACAACTTTGAGGAGTTTAAAGCCAAAGACAGTGAGTCTATAAAGAGTGTTTTCGACATATTATGTGCAGTGCTGAATGATCTACGAAAGATAAATGTGGTCAAGACAGAGCTTGAGACGAATCTGAAATTCCTTAATGCTCTTCAGCCTGAATGGAACAAAACTTGTCATAGACTGAGGAACGATGTTCGGATTTCCACAATGCAGATCCAGGAATTATATGAGATTCTGATGACTGATGAGAACTTGGTGCTTGAGAAGAAGGCCAAACTGGATGGGAAAAAGAAGAAGTCAATAGACCCTGTTGCACTACTCACGAAGCAATTGTCTCAACAAGTGTTGTCTGATAACGCTTACAACGGGTCAACTGATGATGATGGTGAAGCACTGCAGAAAGCTATGATCCTTATCTCTCAGCATTACCAGAAAAAGATCCATCCTCATTCGAGCTCCAACACTTCTCGCTTCACTTCAGGTTCTAAAGTCAAAGTGCCCGAGCCAAAGACTACAACCTGCTACAACTGTGGAAATCCTGGGCACATTTCAAAGGAGTGTCGAGCAAAGAAGGTTAAGGACTCAGCTTACTACAGAAAGAAACTGGAACTGGCTGAAAAGAGAGAGAGAACGGAACTGCTTTGCTGGCAGAAGAAGAGTTCTGGCTGTATCACTCTGACGACGAAGCTGCAAACGTTGAGATCGCTCATATGTGCTTGGTTGGAGATGACCAGTCAGACGATTCTAATTCTGATGAAGATGAGGTATATTCTGAATTTGATTATAATTTCATTACCTCTCAGATGAATATCATAATTACTGCTTTTTCTGATTTTCGCTCTAAGTTTATTTCTGAAAAGAATTTAAATTCTGAAAAGTCAGATTTGAGTGACAAACTGAAAATTTCTTTGAAAGATGAAAAATCTATTTTGGAAAACACTAAAGACATCTTTCAAAAGAAATTGGATGACTTGGAAAATTCAAATAAGACTTATCTTGAATCTTTGACTGCTATGACTAATTTAAAAGACGAAATTTCAAATAAAATAAATAAGTTAGAAGAAAAGCTTTATCGAACGAACCAATCTGAACAAACAATATTTATGAACAAACCAAGGAGTGAAGAAGCTTTAAAACAAAGGTGGGGACTTGGTTTTGACAATCCTCATTGTTTAAACAAAGTGATAAACGAAGTTCCTACCTTATATAAATACGATTATCTAACTCTTGCACACTATGCTCCTCAGTTCAAATTTCATTGGACCAGTGAAAAGCAAGTGTTAGAACTCGAAAATGAGAAAAGGACAAATAACAAGAAAAAGGAAATTCCTTTTGTTTACACAAGCGAAAATGCAAAATATTTTCTTGAAAAATCAAGGAGAGGAAGAAGAGTTTTAAATGATATATCTCCTGTCAAATCTTCAATATCTGATGATTTTATTGATCATTATGCTCCTGGTTCTGATAAGGAAAATATTTCTCCAATCATTTATGATTCTAAGAAATATACTCCTCCGTTAGTTTTAGAAAGCAAAATCATCGATCTTGAAGATAAGATAGAGGTTGAAAATATTTTAAAGGAAATTGAATCTGATATTATTCTTTCTTTTATCACGTCTAATCTTGAAGAAAATTTATTTTCACAAAAACCAGATTCTATTTCTAGCCTTTCTCCTGATTCTAAGGAAAACAAAAAGGAAGTTTCTAATTTTAAAATCTTTTCTCAAAATACTTCAGACTCCGAGGCGAATTCAGATTTATTAGTTGATCAGAATGGTTGCTTGGATAAAATTATTTCTTCTTATTTAAATATTTCGTCTAAAATTCTTGATGATTCGTTTACGCTCAATGATCAATATTATAAACCTAAGCGTAAAAGAAGAAAGTCAAAGAAGTCGAAGAAACAACATAAAGTTATTTCTGACAGTCCTAATTCTTCCGATTCAATTCTTACAGATAGGACTTTGAGCAAGTCAAGAAGTCAGATCTGGAAAGCAAAGCGGACATCTACTGATTCTATGTTTGATGGAGTTTGATATGCAGAAAAACATTATAAAAGTGATTCATTTTCTTATTGTATTAAAGTTTCAAAATATTCTATAAAGCAAATGTTTCAAATTTCCAAAAATGTCTCATATTCTTCTTCTAATTCTAATTCAGATGATTATGCTTTCTCTTCTGATGATTGTGATTATTTGTCTGATAATACTTCTTGTGCTTATACTGTCAAATTTAACAATTATTTCCCCATACGAACTGCAACTAACTTTCACAGGCCCAAATACAAGTGGGTACCCAAATCTCTATCTGATTTAAAGTTGCAGGCATCTCATGTTAACGGGGAGTAAGTGAATGTTGGATTCTGAGTACTTCAGCTCAGAACCCGTGCTTCATAGAATATGACTTCTAGACATGTCAATCTAGAACTCGTTCTTCAATGCTTTAAGCATTCTGATTAATGAGATATTGTGAGTACATCTACTTTTAATTCCGCTGCATTCATCTCTGATTATGATGTTATTCCAGTTTTCTCAAATATTTCTTGAATCTGAGTTTGCTCAACTTTCTTTTGATTTTGTCTAACCCAATTTTTTACAAATGAGACACAAATTGTTTTTTTACAAATTTTATTCTATAAAGTAAAAGTTTTACAATTTTTCTTTCTTTTGAATAAAATGTGTGTCTAGGATAAATTTTCAAGTTGCTTTGTTTATATTAAAGTTTTTATATGTTCAAATTTCAGTTCTAACAAAAGTCGAAAAGTCAGCAACATGTTTGTACCTTTTGATTTTGCTTTAAAGTTGTGTGATTCAGAATATTTATAGTTTACAATGCTTAGAAAACCTAAAAAGTCGGAATTTTGGATCGTAATGAAAATATGGGCTAAGCACTTAGACGTAAAACCTTATGTTTGAGATGATTATAAATTATTATAAATCAAAAATCTCTAAGTTTGAAAGTTTGTACCTGTGACCTTTCTGGTTTGGGAAAGTAAGTTCTGTGGGATGCTTGTCATCTGGTCCCTTAAGGTCATTTGATCTGGGAGTGATCAAACCCAAATCCTTCAATAGAACCAGATCGAAAGTCATGTTTTACTGGTATGAATGGGTTTAGGATATGTCGATGTAGCCTTTCTGATCTGGGAAAGTAAGTTCCAAGGGTGCTTGACACCTAGTCCCCTAAGGCCAACTGGTCTGGGAGTGGCTGACCCAAATCCTGCAATAGGGTCAGATAGAAAGTTACGTTTACGGCATGTTCTTTATTTAATGAACTTTTTGATTAAAAAGATGCCAAAAGTGCACATGCTTAAAAGATGCCAAAGAGCACACTCATGTAAAGATGCCATAGTGCACAATGCTAAAAAGATGCCAATAAGCACACATCTCATGATACTTGGTTATATATTTCTGAGTTGTAATAAACCTGTAAATTTATGAAAGTCTGAATTTTTGATGGCTTAGTGTGATTACATGCAAAGTTCTCTATTATATTTTTAGAATTACATTTTTTTGATGCTAATCGAAGTTCACATGCAAGCACACTGAATAGATTGATGAAAGTTTTTGAAACTGAACATGTCTTAACTTGATATGCAATAAAACTTGTTTCTGTATCCAAACACATACATTTGATTTCATTTGATAGATTTTATTGTGATATTTTACTAAGTAGAATTTTATTTGTTTCTGTTTATATTTATATATATTTAGTCGTTTCAAAATACATATTTAGTATATTTTTCTTTCTACATTGATATTTGATCATTGTGTTCTCATAAATATATTTCAAATGGGTTTAAGCATTATTCAAGGGGGAGTGAAAAAGGAGAATTTTTCTTAATGATCATACCTAGTGCATTTTTGTAGGAGGAGTCAAAGAGTTTCAAAAAGTAAAATCTTTTCCAAGGCTGCTTTGCGCCATCAGTTGGTCGCGCAAAACTTGCTTTGCGCCACCTTCGCTTCGCGCAAACCTCACTTTGCGCCACCTTGGTGTAATGCAAACTTCACTTTGCGCCACCTCGGTGTAACGCAAACCTCAGTTTGCGCAACCAACGTGACGCGCAAACCTCCCCTGCTTTCTCTGTTTCTTTGATTTTGCAGATCTTAAGCTGTCTCGTCTCCAACATTGGCATGACCTAGTTTAACCTGTTCATCAAGGTCATGAGGGGGAGAAATAAGAGAAGTCAAGGAGATGATAAAGAGACAAAGAGCTCAAAAGTTTATCTGTTGATCAAGATTCGCTCAAAGATTCTATTCTCTCAGCTTCAATTTTTTATTTTGCTGTTCCTGCTCCGACCACCACAGTTCATTAAAGGTCTTTCAAAAGAGGTGTGTCGTCTAGAGCACAAGCTGATGAATCAACTGTTCGTTCAAGTTTATTCCAATCTGGTCCAGACTTGTCAAAGGCAGCAAAGACAAATCAATCTGAAAGATGCTGAGAAAAAAAAATTCTTTAAAAGTCAGATTGCTTCATAAAGTCGCTTTAATGGTCCGTGCTGATTTTGAAAATGAATTTTGAAGACCAAAGCGCCAATGATTACTAAGGGGGAGATTGTTAAGTCTGATTTTATAGTATTCATTGTATTTATAGGGCTTGGTCAAATACTGTGTCTAATGTCTAATACTGTGTTGTATTGACCAAGGGTATTTAAGTCCCTTTGGTCTTGTTCCTTGTAACACTCTTTTCACGCATACATTCAATACACATATACTTTGCGCTACATTGCTCTCTCTCTCTACTTTCTCTCTCTAAGATTTAGTGATCTTGTACTATCATTCTTCATCATCACTAATATTCTATACCAAGTCATGATTAGATCTTTCAACATGTTCAGCTCTCTGACTTGTACTTGTACCTTCACCTTGATTGCTAGATCTTTCTCTTCCAGATACAGTATTTATGGGCACAATATTGTCCACCACAACCAGTTGTAAAGTGAACTTCATAGTCTTTGTCACATAGTTGACTGATGCTTAGAATATTGTGCTTCAGTCCATATACATAAGCGACTCTTCGAAAGGTAGTTGTTCCATTGCTGAGAACACCAAACCCTCGGGTATATCCTTTTCCATTTCCACCAAAGGTCACAGAGGGACCTTTCTCTTCCTTGTATTCAGTGAGTTTTCTTGCTTTGAAAGTATTTCCAGAAAGCGTAAAACGATAAGAATGGAAAAACATTCTTTTTATACGTGTGAGAGTAGGAGAGAGAGTGTGTGAGAGGCGGGAAAACAAATGTTCATCATGACATGGACACGTCCCATGAAGTTGATTGGATGGAAGGGCAAAGGATGAACGTGTCAGAAAAATGCATGTCGTGGATTGTCGGTTCAAATGACGTCATAGAAGAGAGAGAGACTGTTCTTTTGTCCGTTTTGAAATTATCGCTGAAGAAAAGTTAGCGATAGATTTTCTTTGAAATTATCCCTGATGGTAAAGTTAGGGATGACTTTTCTTTTAAGAAGGATCACTGACTAGAAATATCAGTGATAAATTTATTTTTCAAAAAGCTTTTAATCATTTGAAGAAAGTTCAGTGATTAAAGTTTATATTTTTAAAAAACATCTTAACTGAATGAAGATTCAGTTGTAGGGATGGAGAGAACATACCTGAGAGTCAGAATGTTTATCAAAGAATGATAAAAGGGGAACTTATGATTACTGACACAATGCATGAACGCTGAAGAATTATTCTTCGAGATTCAGCATTCCAAGCTCACTAATGAGAAAGTTGAACCTTGTCTCATCAAGAGGTTTGGTGAATAAATCAGCAAGCTGATAGTCAGTAGGGATGAAATGAAGTTCAATATCACCGTTCATTACATGATCTTTGATAAAATGATATATGATCTCTATGTGTTTCGTCTTTGAATGTAGCACTGGATTATTTGCTATAGCGATAGCACTAGTGCTGTCGCAATAGATTGGAATCTATGATAACTGAAGGTCATAGTCTAATAGTTGATTTCTCATCCATAAGATCTGAGAACAACAGCTTCCAGCGGCTACGTATTCAGCTTCAGCTGTGGAAGTGGACACTGAATTTTGCTTCTTGCTTGTCCACCTTACCAGCTTTCCTCCTAGGAGTTAACATCCACCAGTGGTACTCTTTCTGTCAAGTTTACAACCTACAAAATCACTATCAGAATAACCAGTTAGATCGAACCCTGAGTCTTTGGGATACCAAAGACCGAGATTAGGAGTTCCTTTCAGATATCTGAAAATTCGCTTAACAGCGATCAGATGGGATTCCTTGGGTTCAGATTGATAGCGTGCACATAAACAAGTAGAGTACATAATGTCAGGTCGGCTAGCTGTAAGATACAGCAGTGAGCCTATCATTCCTCTATAGGCAGTGACATTAACAGGTTTTCCAGATGGATCTTTGTTAAGTGTCAGGGGAGGTGCCAGAGGAGTTTTCATTGCTGAAGTTTGTGTAAGATCAAACTTCTTCAGCATGTCTTTAACATACTTACCTTGGCTGATAAAAGTACCTTTGTCAGATTGTTTAATCTGAAGACCAAGAAAATATGTCAGCTCACCCATCATACTCATTTTGTATTCTTTCTTCATTCTTTCAGCGAAGCGAGTACACAGAGATAGGTTAGTAGAACCAAATATGATGTCATCGACATATATTTGTACAAGAATAATATGACCTTTTATCTTTCTGAAAAACAATGTATTATCAATTTTGCCACGTTCAAATTTTTCAGAGATAAGAAAAGATGAGAGAGTGTCATACCAAGCACAAGGGGATTGTTTTAGACCATAGAGAGCCTTATCCAATTTATGAACATAATTTGGATACTTAGGATCATAGAACCCTGGTGGTTGTTCTACATAGACTTCTTCATTCAGCTTTCCGTTTAGGAACGCTGATTTTACATCCATTTGATAAACAATGAAGTCTTTATAGACTGCATAGGCTAAGAATAGTCGAATTGCTTCGAGCCTAGCCACAGGGGCAAAGGTTTCATCATAGTCTATGCCTTCCTCTTGTCTGTATCCCTGAGCAACAAGTCGAGCCTTATTGCGGGTTACAGTCCCATATTCATCCAACTTGTTTCTAAACACCCATTTGGTGCCTATTACAGTTTTGTCAGATGGTCTAGGAACGAGATTCCAAACTTTGTTACGAGTAAACTCAGTCAGCTCTTCTTGCATGGCGCTGACCCAGTTTGGATCTCTCAGGGCATCATCAACATTCTTTGGTTCTATTAAAGAGATAAAGTTGACAAAGAGACAGATATTACCTGAACTTCGTCGTGTCTGAATACTTGCATCGGGATCACCAAGAATTTGATCTATTGGGTGATCTCTAGTCCATCGCTGAGCAGGATCATGATCGCTTAACTCAGAGGTTGGATCAACAATTGGGATGTTTACTGATGAGGATGTTTGAGGTTCATAAGCAATTAACTGTTGAGTAGTGGACAGACTATTGTTATCAGATAGGTTTTCAGACGAAGGTAGATCTGATGGTAACAGTATGTTAAGAGGTTCAGCTGAAACCCATGAGTTGGATTCAACGTTAGGATGTATGATGTTTGGATCATCATCAGCAGTAGGTGGATCTGTGTGCTGATGGTTTGAAAAGAAGGGTTCAATTTCTTTGTAGTGAGAGAACATCCAAGCATTTAACTCTTCATTGTCAGCGATTGGTTTAGAGTTCGTTGAGCGAGTTTCATCAAAAGTGACATGAATTGTTTCTTCCACATATTGTCTTCGCTTGTTGAAAAATCTGTAGGCTTTGGAGATGGAGGAATATCCTAGAAATATTCCATCATCAGCTTTTGGGTCGAACTTTCCAAGCTGATCTTTGTTGTTTAAGATAAAGCACTAACAACCAAAGATATGAAGAAAACTGATAGATGGTTTTCTTCCATGAAAGAGTTCATAAGCTGTCTTTCCAAATCGCTTTACTATCAGCGATCTATTTTGAGTAAAACATGCAGTATTTACAGCTTCAGCCCAAAATTGTGTAGGGAGATGAGAATCGCTGAGCATTGATCTAGCAGCTTCAATGATCGTTCTGTTTCTTCTTTCAGCGACTCCGTTTTGCTGAGGTGTTCTTACTGAAGAGAAGTTATGAGAAATTCCCTTGTTCTCAAAGAAATTGTTCACAGAGCTGTTTTTGAATTCAGCTCCATGATCACTTCTTATTGAACGAACAGTAAGATTATTCAGCACTTCCATCTTTTTAACAAAAGATATTAGTTCTTCTGGAGTATCACTCTTGCAGTGAAGAAAGATAACCCAGGTATAGCGAGAGTATTCATCTACAATGACAAGTGTATATTTCTTTCCAGCTATTGATTGGATGTTTACAGGGCCAAACAGATCCATATGCAAGAGCTGAAGAGGACTTGTCACTGAGGAGACTTGTTTAGACTTGAAACTAGATTTTGTTTGTTTTCCTTTTTCACATGTTGAGCAGAGAGATTCTTTAGCATATTAGTGCTGAGGAAGACCAGAAACCAGTTCCTTAGATGAGAGAGAATTCAGGGTTTTGAAGTTTAGATGAGAGATCCTTTTGTGCCATAGCCAGTTGACATCAGAAGAGGCCTTAGAGAGAAAACATACATTCTAAGTGGTAGTAGAGTCCATGTCTATAACATAGACATTTTCTTTACGATAACCACTGAGTGTAGGTTTTCCTTTCTCATTTACCACTGAACATGCTTTCTTTGTAAAGCGAACTTCATACTCTTTGTCACATAGCTGACTGATGCTTAGAAGATTGTGCTTCAGTCCATCTACATAAGCGACTCTTCGAAAGGTAGTTGTTCCATTGCTGAGAACACCAAACCCTCGGGTATATCCTTTTCCATTTCCACCAAAGGTCACAGAGGGACCTTTCTCTTCCTTGTATTCAGTGAGCAGGTCTTTTTGTCCAGTCATATGATGAGAACATCCACTATCGAGATACCAGATGCCCTTTGATCCCTGCACACATGACGAAGATTAAGCGTTGTTTGGTACCCACTTTTCAATGGGTCTTTTAGTGTTAGTGGATATTGAAGATTCAGCAGTCTTCACAGCAGATGAAGATTCATCTTTAGTGGTAATCTTCACTTTGGTTAATTTCTTAATCTTAGTGGTATTCTTCACCTTGGTCGATTTTTCAGCTTTGGTGACCTTTTCAGCCTTGGAGGCATTCATCTTCACTTTAGCTGATTTATCAGCTTTAGTGGCAGTTGGACATTTGCTTGCAATATGGTCAGTAAAACCACAGTGATAACATTTTCTATATTTAAAAATGGTTTTAGGACCAGAAGTAGAAGGTTTTGCAAGTTTAAGATGAGCGGGGCCAGGTCCAAGAATGCTTTTCTCATGAGATCTGGGAGGAATTTTCATTTCTTCAGATCTCGTGGGTTTAAGGTCAATCTTTAGCTTTGGAGGACAGAGATCGAAGATTTCTATCACAGAGCTAGAGGATTGATTCACTGAAGGTTTAGAAGGAACTTTCAGCTTTGCTTTCTTGGTAGCCTTCTCAGGACGAAGAATGGATTTTCCTTTATCCGCAGACTTAGAGCCTTTGTATTTTTCCTCAGGGATAGAATTTGAAGAAGAATGAGAAAACTGATTATAAGAAGTGTCAGAGATAGGAGTGACAAACGTTCCAAACTTAAGCATGGAACTTTCTTCTTTAGGCTCATCCTGTGGTGTCCAAAAACCAAGACCAGTTTTATCACTTTCAGGAGTTTGAGCATTTACTATCTCAGAGATCTTTGTTGATGATTTGCACCATTTTTCAACATGAGCCTTTTCTGCTTTTAGAGCAGCGATGGCTTGTTCGCGTTCAATGCTGATGATTTCATTTATAATGACTTGATCTTTCAATTTTTCTTCTAAAAGAGTTAGTTCTCTGATCTTTTTATGACATTTCTCTAGCTCTTGAGTTAAATGAACATTTTTATTCTCATCTTGAGTTTTGTCGTTTAGAGCATTATAAAGATCAATCGTCAGCACATCAACGGCGCGACTTCTCTCAGCTTCAGGCAGAGATGGATTAGTAGAGATAGATACCTGAGATGATATGTAACTCATGGAATGTTCAGATGGTTCTTCCACTTCTTCTTTAATCTCAGCCATGAGGCAGAGATTAGCGACTTCTTCTTCATCAGAACTTGATTCTTCTGATTCAGCCCAGTCGTGTTCTTCAGCGATGAGACCTTTACCTTTTCGCTTGTAGCTTTTCAACTTCTGATATTTGTTCTTCAGCTTTAGGTATTTGTCATCACTGGATCTTCTTGAGGTAGAAGGCTTGAAGACCTTTTTAGACCTGCACTCACTAGCAAAGTGTCCAATCTTTTCACAGTTATAGCAAGTGGCAGTAGCATTATCAATAGGAGTTGATTTTGGCTTTTCAGTTAGAGAGAGAGGCTTATTTCTTCGGAAATTGCTCTTTCTTGCAAATCTCTTAAAAGAGTTTGTCAAGAGTACTAAGGACTCATCAAACTCTGAAAGATCAGGGTCTGATTGATCCTCAGATTCAGAATCTAACTCAGTGATGGTGAGAGTAGATCGCTGAGATGGAATTATCTCTAAAGAGACTAAAGCAACAGGAGTGCTTTTGGAGTCTTTAGAATCTTTTACAAGATTCTTCTTTAAGAGATTCAAATGCTCACATAGTTGAGCAATATTCCATACAGAGTGCTGAGAGAAAGAGAATTTAAGTCTTTTGTCATCTTAAGACATATTGAATAACTGTCCCAGCTTTCAGGAAGACATTCTAAGAATTTTGTTAGGACCTCAGAATTAGAATAGGTTCTACCAACGGTTCTTAGATCAATGATTAAGCAGTTAAACCGCTGATGAACGTCAGAGAGAGATTCATTCTTACCAGCGATGAAACTTTCATACTGTCTTACCAAGTTAATCTTTCGAGTTTCTTGGATTTCAGTGGTGCCTTCGTATTGAACACAAATGGTTTCCCACATTTCTTTAGAGGTTTTCAGATGTATGATGGAATGAAAAACTTCATCAGGTAGAGCCATTGAGATAATGGTCTTTGCTCTTGCATCTATACCTACCTTCTTTTTGTCTTCATCACTCCACTGTCTTATTTCCTTAACGATGTAGCGCTCAGGGACAGCTTCAGTAGTGGCAGTATTGCAGCTATAATTCTAACAGGTTCATAGGGTCCATTTTCTATATATTCAGGTATAGTAGGATCAACACCTTCAAGAAATAGCATCATTCGATTTTTCCATAGAGAAAAGTTATCTCTGGTAAATCGAGGAGGTTTAGAAAGTGAACCATTATCATAGTAGTTTGTGTTTGTGTTAAGTGCCATTTAGAACAGCAAGGAAGAGAATAAAGCAAGATCTTGTTTATCAGATTAAACAGTCTGCTCTGATACCACTTGTTGGTCCCGGAGGTGCTTAACAAGTTTGTAGAAGGGGGGGTTGAATACAAACACAGAAATTAAAGTTTAATAAATTGTTTATTGATAAATCAAACACAATTTACAAGTTTGTTGCGGAATAAGATTAAGACAGACTCAATCTAAACAAACTTAAGAAACACTAAGATGGTTGCACAAGAATTTCAGAGAATGGGGGATTAAGGAATATAGAAAACAAAGGTTTCTATTTGGGGTTCAAGGATTGAGCACACCTTCAGATGGAGGGGTGATCTTCCTATTTATACCATATGCATTAAATGCATGGCAGGGCACTTTACACGTGGCGTTCACTGATTGGCTTTGGAAGTCTGACTTTGGGAGACATGCTTTCGGCCAGATCATGAACAGTGTATTTGACAGAGTTGTTGTACGAATTGTGGCAGAGACATGTCCGTTCTGACACATCGTACTGAGTTGTGCAAGGTAAGACAAAAGGAAACTTGAGGTATAAGCTTTGTGATCATTTGATCGCTGAATATCTCTTTCTTCAGAGACATTAAGAGTTCAGCGATCGCTGAAGCTTTCCTCATCTTCCTTTGTGTATAAGTAGAGTTGTCTTTGCTTCACTGATATCCGCATCAGGTCACTAGTAGACTTCTCTTTGTTCAGCAGCTTCGTCTTCGATTCAGCTATGAACATCTGTTGACGCGAGACTTGTCTTCAGGGATTACGTTACTGTTTACATCAGAACTATCAGCGATAACTGAACAGACTCAGTTTGATCACTGATAGTGAAACACTAATACATATTAAATGTTTATAAGAAAGATTATCAGCAATAACTGAACAGACTCAGTCTGATCACTGATGGTAAAACACTAATACATATTAAACGTAATTTTCACTAAGTAAAGAAAAGGGTCGTTATCAAATCACTGAGAGAGTTTGGATCAACAACTCCTATTTATACCCCACATCACTTGTATACAATTAAGCCCAAACCCAATACAAGGCCCAATACATTTAAGTTGATTACTTTACTAAACTTCTAAAGTAGAACATATTTTTGTTCTAACATTCTCCCCCTAAATTTTGTAAAGTAATCATTCTCTGATCAACTACAACTTCAGCTCCTCTTCTCCTTGATTTCTTTATAAAACTTAACGTTGTATAAATTTCAAAGCTCCTCTAGCTCCCCCTCGAAAGTAGCTCTTATCCTTGGAGTTTGAACTGAAATACCAGATCTGATGTAGACCATAACCTCGACTGAGTGTACATAAAGACAACTTTTGACTCTTGTAAACCCAACACATTCCGTATGCCCACAAGAATGATATGTGTTGAATATTGGAATGACAACTAAGTGCATCTTCAGTGTATAACATCTGATCTGTCTTTGAACCACAAGTTGAAGTAAGAGTTTAGCTTAAGATCTTCATCTAATCAGCTTACGGGCGGTAGCATCCGGTAGCAACACTATAGGGCAAGGGTTAGAAGGCAAACACTGTTCAACAACTGATGAAATACGCTAATTTTCTGACTGCTTTCCAGAAAACTGAACAATCAAACCCATAACTCCTTTCTTCACGAATCAGCTAGATGATTATAAGCACTCTGGATTCTGAATTACAACTCAAGCATCAGAACAATGATTGCAGTCGCTCACACTACTGATTGATCAGGTTAGAAGAATGATAAAGTGCTCTCAACGGTCTAACAACAAAAGAAGCTTTCCAGACTGATGATTGTAGATGCTCAGGCAGCTAACTCAATCCAATTAGAGACTAGATCATCAAATCCAGTAACTAAAGATCTTGAAAAGCATGAGCACTCGTGAAACATAGATCAGTTGCTAATGATATGTGACCAACATATGATAAGAGTGATGTCACATATGCATTCCGCGTATAAAGCTCGGGAACAAGGCAAACATGTATCAAACAGGGTTCAGAACAGTCAAAATTCTCAAAAATGACAAACTTTTCGCATATCACCATCGATTCGCCGATCACTATTGACTTTTGAGCACAATTCGCATGATGGACATTGCCTAACACCACAATTCTCATAGGTTTGCATGCGAATCCTCACTTCTCGCACGAGCCTATATGTGAAATCTTCGCATTTCGCATAACACACTTCTACGAAATCCTTCTTTTCGCATCACACTCACCTGTAAAAACTTAACTTCTCGCATCTCTTACACGTACGGATTCCACACTTAAAACAATTTCATATTCAAGGAATGTTATCATGCGAATTCTTCATCATTTCGGAGATAACTCTTGTGCAAATTATGTACTTAGGCAAAAATATCATCTTCAAAGGCTATACGAATTATGTCATGCGAATTCTAATGCATGCGAATTCTATGATGCGAATTCTTCTAAACCTATAATTTTGCGAATTCTTTCCATATCTTTGCGAGTTCTTCAATTTCTGCGAGTTCTTCAATTTCTGCGAGTTCTTCATCTGAATCATGCGGATTCTATGGATCTCGAACGATTTTTCACAAATCTTCCAATAAAACCTTCAATACATCGAATTATTAGTTGAGCTTTTGAGAGTAGGTTCGAAAACACCTTTTGAGCACAATTATAGTTGATGATTTCATCCAAATTTTACTCTAAGCACCAATTCGATCTAACCATAGTGACTAGATGGTTTTCGGACAAAAACTTCTCAAAATTGACAAATTTGACTTGCTGAATTGAAATTAGTACAATTAATTGATTCAATAATGATACAATATAACTACAGAATCAATTTATCAACATAGAACATCTAATCTAATCATCAATTTCAGAAATCAAAAAAAAATTCACATCGACTGTTCTTCTCAATCAAACAGATCTCGATCGTGCAAAGATTGATTTCTCTTTAGGCTCTGATACCACTATTGAGTCCCTGAGATCATAGGTTGATTGAATTAACAAAGATTAACCAGAGATTATGGGATTGGAAACTGTAGATCTTATTCATAATATTAAGAACAAACTATAGAGAGCAAAGTTTGTGTATGAGCTACATTGTGAAAGTAAACATTACAGACAAATGAACTACAGGACTCCTATTTATTCCCCACATCACTTGTATACAATTAAGCCCAAACCCAATACAAGGCCCAATACATTTAAGTTGATTACTTTACTAAACTTCTAAAGTAGAACATATTTATGTTCTAACATTCTCCCCCTTTGGATTCAAGATTAAATTTTTTTGACAATTATCTTCCGGTCTTCTTAACTTCAAAAATATCTTCAGCAAACAATATTTATCAGCTTTGACAACTTCAAATCTTTGACACTTTGAATGAACTTTGTCTTTGATTTGACATTGATGGCGTTTTCAGATTAATCTCCATCTTTGAACCAGCTTTGAATAGTCACCATTATCTTCATTCTCCCCCTTTGTTTTCAAAAGAATCGGACTTTGAAACCTCGAACTTTACCCTTTCTTTAAGAATTTATCTTTGAAAACTCTCTCCCTTTCTGATACAATCAACCAATTCTAGAATCTGACTTTGAAATTCTGAAATTCTCCCCCTTTTTGATGAATTTTGAGAATCAGAATCATCAAAACTTTTTCAATGTCAGCTCAGTCTTTGTTTGATCACCCCCAAATAAGCAATAAGCACAGTCTTCATGATGAACAATCTCCCCTGTTGGTAGGAAATGAACATTCTCCCCCAATTGATCTAATAATGAGCCTGCCGTCAATTCATGAAATGTATTTATCTGAATCTTTTCAAATTCAGACAAATTGGAATGGTAACCTTGAATCAACGAATGAAACAGGTAGGAATGCCTGTCAGTAACACAAAGTTACTGTGTACAACGAATGTACAAGAAATTGCTTGAATTGAATCTGGGAATATAAGGAGCTTGAGATGATGTTCACTCCCCAGGACTTCCATTCAATCATTGAAAAACACAAGGTATTTTCTATGAATGTTCTGACAGAAAAACAGATTTTCTATGTGCTCGTGCTTGTGTTATGAACGAATTAGCGCAATGATTGTTGTTAAAGGCTCAAAATTATGCAAACCATTGAGACAACAATGATGATACATAGACTCAACGTGCATGATAAAGGGTCGAATGTGGGGCAACTTTCCTTCTTTTTCAATATCAGTATCTTCCGAGTGAAGAACTAATACCGTATGTGTTGCATCCCCATAAAATGTGAAACATTGTCTTTTTGAGAAAAGAATGAGTAGATGGTTGGGTTGTATACAAGAGATGGGATGGGCTAAGTGCCTTTTTCAATTATGGTTACCAAAGAATGTGAACCAATCAGTAGATGTGGCTGCCCGACTCAGAAAGATTTTGGTGCAGAGTTTGATATTCTTTTATTCTTATCTCACACCCTCTTTCTTTTAATCTTTGTAAGCTCACTTCTAACCAATCTCTCTTTTCCATTTTACCTCATCACACACCAACACTCAAATCTTTTGACCCCTCTCCCCTCAATCACTCTTAGAATTACTTTCGGGGTAGGAAATATTGGTTATCGTGAATCCATGGAAGTTCTGTTAAGCTCACACATTGAATTCCATGTATTGTCCTAAAATAATGTATTGCCTCGATGATTTCTTGACATTAAAGCGCAAGAAATCAATGTCAGTGAATGTATGCTCAAGAAGAATAATAGTGAAAAATTTGAGCAATTGAAACATTTAAGATCTCTCAAAGCATTAAATTAAAGTGAATGAATTAAATGAAATCAATGTAAATGCTTTGAGAATCTGACAATGATAAAATCAGATTAAATATTTCATGAAGAATTATAATAAGGGATGTCAAAGACGAATGTTGTTTATACGAATAAAATATAAACATATTTGCAATGAAAGCACATGTAAAATTGAAATGACGTGTGATTTCAAAAACAACGTTGAATAGCAAACGGGAGTATTACCATAGAAAGATTTATCATTTGATACATGGTAATAACATAGTTAAGAAATGTACTGAACCGATGTGTGTATGAACACTTGACAGTATAAAGACATGACAATTACACAAGTATTTGTCATTAGAAACAAACGGTCAGATAAACATCAAAGTATCCAAAATCATTTAAAAAAACGCACTTCTCAATTCATGAAAACATTTTAAGAATGTGAAGTGGTTTGAACATTTATGAAAAATCATTTTCACAGGTGAAAGTTGTTCATCTTTCAACAAGTGTTAAAGATTAAGATAAAGAAAATATACCTGTAAACTCCCCCTAAAATGAATGTTCTCTTTTAAGCTTCCTCGAAATCTGTAACACTTCAAATTATTAGAAAAATATAACCAGGAAAATCTAATGAATATAGCAGTGTAATTCACTAACTCCCCTTCAAATAGAAAACTTCTTGAAAAAAAATATTATCTTGAAAGTATTCGTCAGAAGAAAAACTTTGAGATCGGGTTCTGAACTTAATTATTCAGAATCCATGATTACATATTCTCCGATGAGAATAGTAATTTTCAGGTTTACCAATGAAGAACGGGTCCTGATCTGATATAATCAGAAACCATGCACAAATCATGCATTACACAAAACAATCAAAACAATGAATTCAAAGATCTAAGATGAGAGAGAAATAGTCACAAGTGTTGTCGTATTCATAAGTCTAACATGATGGTTACAAAGTGACAAGCGTGCAAAGACTTAGACTGAATGGTTACACAAAACAAGACAAAAGAACTACTTATATAGGGTCAAACAAAGACTTGACCTCTACACAAGTTTACATGAAAAGTCAACACAGTTAAACAAACACACTTACAATTGACTCAAAACTATGATTTAACAATCTCCCCCTTTTTGAGCAATTTGAAAGTCTTCAACGTGTCCATTTCCTCATACAAGTTCTCCTTATTCCCAAATATCCTTCAAACCTTCTGATTGCTTGTCTGAATCTGATTCTATCCTTTATTGCATTAATAACAACCTCAGTAAAGATCCTTTCCAATCTAGGTATATGGTCATTCTCTGCTAATCTCTTTTTCTCACTTTCCTCATACTTGGCCTGCAGCTTTTTAACAACATCTTCTAAAGTACCATCTGAGTACTTTGGAATTTCAGCAGCTTTCATAAACCTTTTCACCTTTTTATCAACGGTCTCATACACAACTCCAAGTTCTGGCTCTCTTAGAACTGTGTAGAGTGGAGTCTCTTTAAGTAGAGGATGTGTCATGTCAGGCTTGAGCAAATTAATTTTCTTCTGATTTGTCTCTATGCCCAGCTGGAAGTCATACAGAAAAGTATAGTAGATATGCCTTCTGATAAATCTCTTAATAGTATCTAGAGCAAATACTATCTCAGGATGCATGATTGTTCTGTCTCTGAAATCATGGTACATGAATTCAATATCCCAGAAGTTAATATTGGCAAAATCAGCTTCATTGAAGAAATAAATCTCCAAATTCTTTCTTTGAACAGTGAATTATGGATACCAAATCTTCTTGTATTGTTTCATGGTCACCTTGGTAACTTCCAGAATTTCTGATCTGGTTCTAACATATTTACAAGTTCTTCCCATAATCTGAAGCATTCGGATGTAATCTTTTTGATATTTTGGAGACTGATCTTGAGCTTGATCAATCTGTCTAATATAGCTCACAAAGATCTTAACCCCCTCTTCAAGATATGGTACACGTAAAGCTCGTCGGATTCTTTTGATCTCAGCTTCTGTTGGACCAAATTCATCATAACCAGTAAAAGGAGTAGAACCCACTGCTGGAATACCAGAAGGGCCTGCTTCAGTTTGTGGAAACTTTGGCACAAGTGGTGGTTATCTGATAAACTCCGTTTGATTTTCTAGGCTTCCATGCTTTCTCTGGTATGGCAATTCTTCTTCAACATGGACATCAGAAACATGAACATCAGCAACAAAATCAAGATTGACAAGAACATCAACATTCAGATTAACATTTTGATCAGCATCATAAGATTGAAGAATATTAGAAACAGAAAATTCAAACTCTTTGAAGGATGGCACAGTCGGAACAACACTAGGATCAGGAAAAAGAACATGAACAGGACTTAGATGTAGATCCTCAGGAGTGCTTTGAGAAAACATGGCATTCAGTGCTTCTGTATCTATGTCCTCAAACAAATCATCCATAACACTAGCTTCATGAGCTGGTATCACCTCAGCTCTCTTCACAATCTCAGTAACTTCCACCACCTCATCATCTGATGGAATTTCAACAAAATCAATTTTCTGTCCTTCCTCCTTGATCTTCCAATACATTTCATATTTGGCATGAACTTCAACAAAAGAATCATCTTCAAGGGCAATCACATCAGGATTTGGCAACCCTGTTATCTCCAAAATTTCTTGCCTTGTTGCAATCTTAGGCTTTTCAACCCTTGATTCAACACTTTCTTTATCATACAGCACCAACTCCAACTGATCAATCTGCTCATTACCATGATCATTTCCCCTTTCCACACCTTCAACATTTACATCTCTCTCCTCCATCAATTCTGTACCACCAGAACCTCCAGCAGCTGCTTGTTTCTCCCTTATCTCCCCCTCATGATCATTATCTGGATCATGATCATGTTCTTGAGTAGAAACAACTACTTCGGCTTTGCAAGAAGTTTGAACTACCTGTTTGTGATCAGATAGAGTAAACAAGATGTCAGATTTAAAAGAATGAAACTCTGAAGCACTAACCACATCTACTGGTTGCACAGATTGTGGCGTTTGACTTTGATGGTGGGATTGCAGAAGGGTAAGAAGATCTACATCATGCTGAGTATCCGGAGGTTGAGATAATAACTTTGCAAGCAACAAGGATTTAAGCTCATCGATGGATAGATCAGCAGGTTGAGTGTATGGAGTTTGCTGACTTTGATGGATAGGCTCAGATTGAGTTATTGGATCTTTCCCTTTCAACAAACGTTTAATACCTCCAATCTTCTCCTCAATCTTCTCAAACACCCTATTTTCAACAGCCTTTAAGGTCTCGTCGAGCATTTCCTTTGACACAAAGTCAGGGTTAGTAACACTGGTATCACATAGATTAACCGTTTGCATGTCAGCTGTGGAAACAACTGCATGGCCTATTTTCATCGTTGGCAAACACGTGTCAATGACAGGACTTCCACCTGATCCTCGTATTCCATATTGCGGATCTACTACAGATGTTCCGATCGGGTCACTTAGACAACCGATGGTAGATGTAGCAATTAGTATCCTAGGAATGATAATCAGTAAACGATAAGGCACTAGACCCAATTGTGCATCAAATGAAGACGAGAAATGGGGTTGGTGTTCTCTTGTTTCAATACCTTAATCCTCCAAATGAGAACCCGGTAGATTATGTGTTATTTACCCATGTGAAGTTGAAACTATTTCTTTTTTAGAAGAAATAGAGTGGTTGGCTGAGGTGTGAAACTGCATAAGTGGGCTACTTATGTCTTCACTTGCACGCAACACATGCGGCGAAGTGGTTGATTTGGTTACCCTTTGGGATAAGTAGGTTCAGCGGTACACACGCTCACCATGTTCTTTTTCCACAATTCCACTCTCTCTCTTAAAATTTTCAAGTCTCCCTCAGTCCTCCTTATATCTCTAGTAACTGCAGTAATAACAATATCAGCTTGAGTCTGATTATCCACTTCCATGGCATTAGTACCACAGAAGGGTGCAAACAAATCATCTTGATTCTCAGCTTGATCATCATTTTGAACATCAGCAGCTTGTTCATTTGATTGAACATTCACTTGAGTATCAGCTTGAACATTAACATTATCATCATCATTTGCATCATCATCTTGATCATGATCACCATGTGATTCACCACCTTCAGCAATCTTAGTATCTGTGTCAGTCTGTTCATCATCTTTAGAACTAGAAGCAGAAGGAACTGCACTTGTTTCACTACCACAGCCTGCATGTTCTTGTGCAAGATCCAGTTGATTATCAGATCCATGACTTTCAATGAAAGGAGGGATCACTAAACGTAGGGTTACAACCCGTGACCCTGAAGCCTCTAGCCTTGGTCTCCGACCCCCTCCAGAGCCCTCTCAGTATTTTTCCTCTTCGTTCCCCGTTTCTGTACCCCCGAGGTATCAGAAACCCTCACTGACTCCGCTCTCCTAGGGATGGAGCCTTGTGTAGGGATAACCGGTTCTGGTTGTCCCATAGACTCTCTGTAATCTGTTACACTCTCACACTCTGGATCTGCATAATCTAATAAACTCTCAGGCACAGGCATAGTGTATGAAAACTCTCTCTTTGGTTTCATCAAGTATCTCATCTCATTGTATGGAGCATGAGGATGATTTCCCCTCTTTGGTATTTGTGGATTACTCCTCAGCATACTTCTGACAATGAGAGCCATAAACCTCTGATATGGTACATAGTTCGGTGCTTTGGATGTCTTCTTAGAAACCACTTTCTCATACAGCTCAGTCCAGAAGATCTGTGCAAAATTGTTAGAACATAAATATGTTCTATTTAGAAGTTTAGTAAAGTAATCAATATAAATGTATTGGGCCTTGTATTGGGTTTGGGCTTAAATGTGTACAAGGGATATGGGGGTATAAATAGGAATCTTGTAGTATGTTTTAGGTTAAGTTTTTCATTCACAATGTAGGCGTACGAGTTCTTTGCTATCAGTAGTTGTAGTTTTACTTTTCGTATGAATAAACTACAGATTTCCCTCCCACAATTCCTTGTTATCTTTTTCATTCAATCATTCATGATCTCACTGGACCTAACAATAATCTATGTGCAGGTTATGAACAATGGAATAGAAGAGCTTGAGAATATGTATGTTGGCATTATCGGTTCCATATATCTTTGTTGTCAGACATCTATTGATGACAGAGAATAGGGTATAGTAGAATGGCAGCATATTGTTCTTTTTGAAGTGACTGACTTGAGTCATCTGGCCCAGATACCCCATATCTCTTATTCCTTTGAATACTTCATTGTCTGTTGGCAGCTCATCATATGAATTTCTGCCTTCCCTAGCATTCTCAGCAGGTAGACTCAGAATGAATCTCAGTCTTTCTAGGGTCAAGACAGATGTGAAATGATCAATTTCCATCTTGAAACCAGGTAGCCTCTCTCCTTGCTCCTTGACATGAGTAAACCTGATTGTCTTCCAGGCTTGTTGCACATACAGTTCGGGAACAACTGCAACGGTTGTCAGTGCATTCCTGAGAGGATGGTTCCTCAAAATATCCAGTACCATGGATTCAATGCGGATACTGAATTAGATATGATGATTGTTTGGTTGTTGGGGTTTCATCTCAGCAAGTGATATGAGAAACAGATCTGGATTTGCATCATGTGGAATTTGGAAATCAGATCTGGATGATGGCATTGGGCACTATTCAGAAGCCTCCTGTGCTTGTGGTGAATGTTCACCAGTCTGAACATGTTGATCTACTGATTGATCTTCCATTGGTACCTAAAAAGATTGAACAATAGTGAACAAGGTCCAAATGGGTTAGTGAAAAATGAGTTTTGACACTTGAAAAACACATTTTGAAAAACACTAAGTACAAAATTCGCATGATAGGGATCTCTGAATTCCTTCCTAAGGAAAATATGACAATTCAAAGAAACAATCAAGAATTCTTATGAAAAAATTCATAGACTAGAATTCGTATGATGCAATATACGAATTCCTCACTTGAAGAAATATTTGACACTGAAAACCCTAGAATTCGTATGAATTGATTATGTGAATTCTTTACTTTAACAAATTTAACACTGAGAACAGAATTCGTATGAAACCATTACTCCAAGAATTCGCATGGACTTCAAAATTCTTGAAAATTTCTAAGTGTTAATATGAACTGCAAGAACACTTTATGAATATCTTCATATCTTCATACGAAACCCATATTATGAAAAGTTCAAATTTTGAAATTTAACCCTAAATCTTGTGTCCTTCAAGTGCGATTGGTGATTAAAAACAATTTTAACCAATAATCTTTGAGAATGAATCATATTTTCACCATCGATTTTGAAATTTATATCAAGAACATCAAGAACAGTCGAAAGGTCAGATTCAAAAACCAATCCCAAACATAACGATTTAGGTTAACATTCATGATTATTTGGGTTTGAATATATCATCTTAATGTTCTTTTCAGTCCACATTAACATCTAGTCATTAATCAAGATCAAGATTATAAAAAAAATTCAAGTCTAGACGAGGATTCTTGAAGATGAATAATCCATATTCAAAAAACCTAAAATCTAATCCATATTGGGTATCCCTACAAATCAAGAACAAATACAAGATATACGATAAACAAACTACAAAATACAATCAAAAAGAAAACAAGATTTAACCTTTAAGATCAAGAATCAAGAATAATCGATGAAAAGATCAAAGTTCGCACACGGGGGTTTTAGGGTTCGGTGCTCCAAAAAGTGAGGGTTTCGTATAGAATGACCCTATTTATACTCAGGAATGAGTTTGACACGTGGCATGAGGTGATTGGACCTCTCACATTTCGTAGATGACTTGATACGAATTGTCTCGAAGAATAGACAATGTGTGTGAGAATTTGCATGAAACAAATATGCGAATTCTGTGTAAACCTAAGAATTCGTATGTCATTGAGATGCGAATTCTTCACTTTTCACATATAGGCACATGCAAATAGTTAGAATTCGTATCACTCTGGTATGCGAATTCCCAAGAATTCGTGTAACACAGGTGATAGTGTTATGCAAATTCTTGACTTAGCAACATTTCCAACTTTTGAAAAAACATTTTAAATGAGGAAACTTGCTAATTTTGGACACTATTCAAAAATTTTCCAAAATAGAAACTTTCCAAAAATGACATTTTCACTTAATTTTAATTCCAAAACAATTTCCACACACTACACACTTACAACCCTTTTCAGATATGACTTTTAAGCTCCACCTTGACTTGATGTCTTTTTCTTCTGATTCCTTTCATAGCTTTGTTCTTTGGTGATGTATGGATATGCTCCCCTTCATATCTACATACATGTAAAATGATATAACAATTAAGAATACAAACTTCCCCTATATAAGATATAACAATTAAGCTTATCTCAACTTCAATTCACACAATTGATATGTAATCAATGAAAAACTCCCTGTAATGATATGACATTCAATGATCTTATCAGAATTTTGACACTGAAATCTGAATCCTAGACTGCTGTGTCTAGAAGTCATAATTCTTCAACAATGAGGATTGAGCCCTAAGTTGCTTTGCTTAGATATCATAATTCTTGTTTACTCCTTCTTGAGTGGAGGTTCCTACATCACAGGTTGTACATGTTTTGGTACCCAGATGAGTTTGGGTCCACTCTGGTTAGTATGTGAAAACTTCTTTGAGCAGTTTCCACCTCTGTGATAAGCAGTATCAGTAAACTTCTTATGAGAAAAATATCTTCTGTGAATATGTGCTTTATGAACAAAATCATCACTACAGCAATAAAAATAGTAGAGCTTTCTTTTTGCTAACCTGATCAGATGCTTGTTAGACTTGATATCATCAGGTGCAAAAGATTTACCTTTTTCAGCTCTGTTCTTCTTTCTCAGTTCAGCTTCTGTAGATGATTTCTGGTATTTTACTGACTCTGGAGAACCTTTGACAACCCAGATCATCTTCTCTTTCTTGGAAGCCTTGAATCCAGAAGCATATCTATCAACAGATTTAACATAGAAAGAACTAGAAGATTTCATCTGATTTGGTTTCAAGATTTCAGATTTAACAGTTTGTTTCTTGAAAACCATCTTTTGAAATAAGCTATTGACTGATTGAAATGAACAAACTGATTCACTTGCATCATTATCATAAGAATATAATACAGGTGTTTCAGATGCTAACTTGTCAGATAAATCAGCATTAGCTTTCTCAAGTTGACTGATCTTGTCATTCAACTTGGCTTTTTCATTGAACAATTTGTCAAACTTGCTTTGTAAATCAGATTTATTCTTTTGTCCCTTTTGAATATCTGTAGATACGACAACTAACTTGTCAGTAAGTTTAGAAATCTCAGATTCAAAGAATTTTCTTTCAGTTTCAAATTCTTTCTCCAAGTTCTGATTTTTCTCATAAATCTCTTTGAACAACACAGTATTTTTCTTTTCAATACTTTTTCTTTCTCTTTCAAAGACATCTCTCTCAATAATAACTATTTTCTCAATATCAGAAACTTGTTTAGAAAGTTTTTCACATCTGAGTTCTAAATCTTTCTTCTCTGACTCAGCTTTCCTTGAAAGTTTAGATAACTTCAGATTGAAAGACTTCTCTAGTTCAATTTTCTCATTTTTGAATCTCTCATCAACTTTCTTCAACCACTCTTTTCCTTTAGCTTCATAAGTTAATACTTGTGTCTCAGCTTTGGTGAGTTTGACATTCAGAGTATCAATTTCTTCTTTCAGCTTTGATTTTTGAGCTTTGAACTTTTCATTCTTAACTTTGACCTATTCAAATTCAACTTCCATTTTTGGAATTTCGGGCATATATGACAATGCACAGTCCCTGTTAGTAAGAAATAGATTTCCCTTCTCATCTGTGTAAGGCATGATTAGTATCTCTAAAGAATATAGCTTGAAATGATCTTTTGTCAGAAAAACAGAAAAATTTGAAGTAAAAATACAGAAAAAAACACTTAAAATGAAGTACAAGTCAAAAATCCGTATACTACTCACAACACAAAATTCGCATGCAAGATTCCGTATCACATAATTCGCATAGCACACACATTCAAGAATTCATATGAAGCAATTCGCATAAAAAGGATACGAAATCTGAGCTTTTCGCATACACGCATGTGCGAGTTCTAAGATTTTCGCATGAAGGCTTGTGCGAATTCTTTGAAATTCGTATAAGATTCAGATGCGAATTCCTTCAAACTCGTATGTTTCTCAGATGCGAATTCCTTGAAATTTGTATGTCTTCTCATATGCGAATTCCTTGAAATTCGTATGTCTTCTCAGATGCGAATTCCTCCCTCAAACAAATTTTATTCTCTGTGATGTGTGAATTCTTCCTTTGAGAACACTAGAAACAACTAATGTGCGAACTCCATGGCTCTGCGAGTTCTACGTGGGAGTTCTTCAACAAGTCTGCGAATTCTTTGGATCTTGAGTCGATTTTTCAATTTTTCACTAGAAATCCAATCAAACCTTGATGTTTGACTATGAAACTTTGCAGAAACACTCTCTACATCATCGTGAACAACCCTTCAAAATGAATTTCATCAAGATCAACTATTGAAGTGGGAATCGATCTTTAACAGTCCGCGAATATACACTTTCTAAAAATACAAAGATTGATCCAATTCAATCAATATGTTGATCAATTGAATTTCTAACCAAAACAAAGATTGTTCTTCTTCTATGTATGATTACAATGAACACAAATTTATTTCAAAAATACCACTAAATCAAAATATTGATTTCAATGCAACAGTGACTTTCAAAAAAATGAAATTTCGATCTTTCTGTCTTCAATTCATGGTAGCAAATCTTTCTGAATTTTTTGATCAGGCTCTGATACCAATTGTGATCCCATGTTTCAAGCAATCATGCACAAATCACATTCAAAACAATGAATTCAAAGATCTAAGATGAGAGAGAAATAGTCACAAGTGTTGTCGTATTCATAAGTCTAACATGATGGTTACAAAGTGACAAGCTTGCAAAGACTTAGACTGAATGGTTACACAAAACAAGACAAAAGAACTACTTATATAGGGTCAAACAAAGACTTGACCTCTACACAAGTTTACATGAAAAGTCAACACAATTAAACAAACACACTTACAAATTGACTCAAAACTATGATTTAACATTTGACACTTAAGAGCATTCATGATTCGCAAGGTTAGGGTTAGCAAATACTGTCCTTAGCGTTTTTCTAAGAGAAAAAACAAAGGATTCACGAAAAACAAATATCTCAAAGATTCATAAAACACATGAGTCTTTCAAAAAATTTGAGAAACTTAACATTTTACTTGAATATTCAAAGTGTCCTCAAGAACACCAAGAACACAGTCATAAAACCCAGATTAAAAAATCATTAAAATCGATGATTGAACCATAAACTTTGCATTAATGTAATTGATTAAGTGTTATAAATAATATTTTAACCTTTAATTTGACTTTTAACCTCAGATTAAACACTGATTTGTGAAAATCGACTAAGAACGGCCGAGTAGTCGGGAAAGCAAACCAATCGACAAAATCGATTTTATGAGTCCAAAGTTTAAGTTTTTGATTAAACAAGTAATCAAAAGGTTTCAGAACAGTATTACGAGGGTTATGAGATCATATTAACATCAAGTTTTAGACATTAAGTTCCAAAAATTTAAGATTTCATCATGTGTTCATTCGAAGTCCAAAGGACCAAAAATGTGTTACACAACAACAACAAGTATTACACAGACTCTATGTGCATGAATGAGGTTCGAAGGTGGGGCAACTTTACTTCTTTTTCAATATCCAGATCTTCCAAATGAAGACCAGATAACATATAAGTTGTGTCCCAGGAAAAAAATGAAACATTTATTTGTTAAGAAAGAAACGAGTGGTTGGTGGGGTTGATGCAAGAGTTGGCATGTGCTAGTACCTATTTCAATGATGGTCACCAAAGAATGTGAACCAATCAGTAGATGTGGCTGCCCTTCTCAGAAAAGATTTGGTGCAGAGTTTTCATATTCTTTTAACTCTTATCTCACACCCTATTTTTTTTAACATTTAAGCTCACTTCTAACCAAACTCTCTTTTTCATTTTACCTCATCATACCGAGAAAAACTCAATCGTATGAGTTATCTCCCCCGCTCTTTGATATAGACCCCTCACCCCTTATCACTCAAGAATAACTTCCGGGGTAGGAAACACATGTTAACGTGAATCCATGGAAGTTCTGTTAAGCTCTCACACGAATCCCGTGAAATTTTTTCCTAAAAATATGTTCCTCAACAATTTAACTTGAACAATTAAGCACATGATATCATTGTCATATAAAGTATGATTATCAAGAATATGAATGAATTTTGAGCATTTTAACTTTGAAGATCTCTAAAAACAAGAATAATGAATGAATGAAATGAAATCAAGAAAATTGTTTTGAGAATCTGACAATGTATCAGTCAGATCAAATATCATGAATATGAATATGAAATGGTTGGGGTATGAAAGAACTTGATAGTTTGTTTATATGAACAAATACAAACAATTTAGCAATGAAAGCACAAATATTGAAATGATGATTGATGCTCAACAAATTTGATATCAAACGAGGGTATTACCATCGAATATTGTGTCATTTAGAGACATGGTAATAACAAAGTCAATAGAAGATACTGAACCGGTGTGTGTGAATACTTGACAGTATATAGAAAAGATAATGCACAAGTATTAATCTTTGCAAACCCACAGTCTGTTAAACAATAACGTTCCAAAATAAAATTCATTTAAAATCTCACTTCTAAATTCATAAAATCTTTGAAGAACAAGAAGTGGTTTGAACATTTAAGAAAACATTCTTCATATATGAAAGTTGTTCATCTATCAAATATGTTGAGGTTAAGAATCAGAAATACTTACATTCAGCTTGAGATTCTTAACTCCCCCTCAAAATAATATTTTATCTTCTTCAAGATAAGAGATGTCTGCAAAACACAATGAATAACAAACATGTAAGCTCTATCTTGACAAAACATCAGATATTCTCCCCCTCGATATTTGTAAAAATTCAAAATTATAAGCATTATAGTTATCATATCTCCCCCAAAAACAAAAATACTCCCTTAGATTGATTGATCAGTCAGGTTATTAAGCTAAGATAATAAATCTTTGAACTGATGTATTCAGAAGTCGTCGTCACATATTCTCCGGTGAGAATAGTAACTCCCCCGAAACAACTTTATATCCTGTAAAATATTAATGATTTTGGTAATCATCTTTGATGATGCTGCCTTCGTTAGTAATAACAGAATATACTCAAATATGAACTCCCCCTCGAATTTAGCATAGACAATATGAACTCCCCCTAGACACATGCAGGAAAAATGTCACAGACTTAAGAAGACATGTTAAACATACCTAACTTACTGATCAAGAATTTGAATCACTTTTCATTCAATGGTTTGGTGAAAAGGTCAGCGAGTTGGTTGTCCGTCTATACAAAATGAATCTCTATATCACCTTTTTCCACATGATCTTTTTTGAAATGATAGCGCACATCGATGTTTTTTGTCTTGGAGTTTTGTACCGGGTTAGCTGTAATGGCAATCGCGCTTTTTGAGTCGCAGTAGATAGGCACTCGATTGTACGTGTAGCCGAAATCTTTCAATTGAGTCATCATCTGCACTTGTGAGAAGCAACTCACAGCAGCTACATATGCTTATGTTTTAGACGTTGAGACACAATTATGCTTTTAGATATCCAACTCACCAATTTATCTCCTAAGAACTGACATGACCCAGAAGTGCTCTTCCGGTCCAACTTACATCCTGCGTGGTCTGCATCAGTAAAAGCTGTTAAATCAAAACCTGAATCCTTTGGATACCAAAGGCCTAACTCGGGAGTGTTGTAAAGATATCCTAGGATTCGTTTAACGTCCGCAAGGTGAGACTCTTTTGGATTTTCTTGATAACACACACATAAACAAGTCGCAAACATGATATATGGTCTACTGGCTGTAAGGTATAATAAAGATCCAATCATGCTTCTGTAGTTCTTTTGGTCAACAGATTTTCCGGATAAATCTGCATCCAAAAGTGTTCTAGTTGCCATTAGAGTTTCATAGAAGAACTATCAACCATGTTAATCTTTTTCAAAATGTCTTTAATGTACTTAGACTGATTAATGAATATGTCATCAGGTGACTATTTCACTTGAAGTCCAAGGAAAAAGTTCAGCTCACCCATCATACTCATTTCAAATCGAGTCTTCATAACTTTTGAAATTTTTTTACAAAATTTAGGATTGTTAGAACCGAATATTATGTCATCAACACAAATCTGGATTAAAATCAAGTCATTACCATGCTTTTTCAGAAATAGAGTGGTATCTATTGTACTTTTCTTGAAGCCAAAAGCAAGTAAGAATTGAATCAGAGTTTCATACCACTTTCTCGGTGCTTGTTTTAAACCATAAAGCGCCTTATCGAGAATGTAGACATGATCTGGAAACTTAGGATCAACGAAGCCTTCCGGTTGATTCACATAGACCTCTTCATGCAGAATTCGATTGAGAAAGGCAAACTTAACGTCCATCTGATATACCTTGAAATTCTTGTGGGCTGCATAGGCCAAAAAGATGCGAATAGCTTCGATTCTCGTCATTGAGCAAAGGTTTCATCATAGTATGTGTTAAGTCTGATTTTATAGTAATCATTGTATTTATAGGCTTGGTCTAATACTGTGTTTATATGTCTTATTCTATGTTGTATTGACCAGGGTATTTAAGTCCCTTTGGTCCTTGTGCCTTGTAACACTTTCACGCATATTGAATACAATTGTTACTTTGCGCTTTGAACTCTCTCTCTCTCTATCTACTTTCTCTCTCTAGGATTTAGAGATCTTGGATTCACAATTGGTATCAGAGCAAATCTAGATCTTGAGAGAATTGAGAGATTTGAATTTTGTATCTGAATTTGTACATTAATCTAAAAATTTGATCGATTTTCTTGAATTTTTCAAGAAAATCTCGTTTTTGGATTTTTTATCAATTTGGACTTGTTTTTGATCGAATTTTGTTGAAAATTGGTTTGTTGGATTCATTTTTAATAGAAGAAAACCTTTGATTCACATTAATTTTCAAGAAATTCAGTTTTTGGTGTTCGATTTTGAGATTTTTGAAGTTTCTGGAAAACGGTTTTAACGTTCTGTTTATATCTGAATCTTTGAAATTGTGGTTTTTAATCGAAAAGTTTCATAGAAAAGTGTTAGAATATTGTTTTCGATCAAGTTTGTGTGAGAAATTTTCATCAAATTCAGTTTTGTAATCGATTTTTGGAAGTTTTCTTGATTTTCTAACGGTTTGTGCTAGATTTAAACTTTGCGCCAGTTCATCGTGGTTTGCGCGACTTCATCATTTGGTTTGCGCGATCTTCCTAATTTTGTCTCAGTTTGTTTCAGGTTTTCATCTTCAGTTCTCAGACTTACGCAAATTCAGCTTTGCGCCACATCTTTATCACGCAAAGAGAACTTTGCGTCTCCCGTGCATCAAGAGAAGTCTGATTTGCGTCTTATTCTGCTCACGCAAAGTAAGCTTTGCGCTTTATATATTTCACGAGAAGTTTCATTTAACGCAAATTGCAAGTTCTCGCTAGTCTCTGCTCACGCGAAGTTCAGTTCGCGTCTCTCGTGTATCGCGCAAAGTACAGTTTGCGTCTTGCTCTTCTCACACAAAGTCTCATTTGCGTTACTTACTGCTCACGCAAATCTAAGTTTGCGTTTCCTTCTGCTCGAGAGAATCTCAGTTTGCGTCTTTTGCCTCTCACGCAAATCTCAAGTTTGCGCCATCTCAATCAACACTTAGAATTTTTCTGAATATCTGAAACATGGATTCTGATAAATTTGCTTATCAAGCTCAGTTATACAAAAGTGATATTATGATGTCTTTGGGTACATAAAATCGTCCACCGGTACTGATTGATGACAATGAGTTTACACAGTGGCAAGATAGGTTTCTGAATTTTATTGAGCGTCAAAAGAACGGAAATGACATGATGAATATTCTATCAGAAGGACCTTTTGAGAAACCCAAATTGGCTTCTGGATTATATAAGCCTACTAAAGAATATTCACCTAATGAGTTATCGCAGTATCAAGTTGATCGTGATATAAAGGCAAATCTGATGCTAGCCTTGCCAAACTCTATCTACAACAGGATTGATTGTTTCAAAACTCATCCTAATCTTATGTGGCAACAGCTTGAGAAGATTATGCTTGGCTCTTCAGTTGCGACTCAACTCCGACATACTCGTTACATGAATAATTTTGAAGAATTCAAAGCCAAGGATGGGGAGCCATTGAAAACTGTGTATGATAGATTATGTGCTGTGATCAATGATTTGAGGAAAATCAAAGTGGAAAAGACTGAGCTTGAGACAAATCTGAAATTCCTTAATGCATTACAACCAGAATGGAACAAATCCTGCCACAGATTGAGGAATGATGTCAGAATTTCTTCCATGCAAATCCAAGAGATGTTTGAGATCTTGCTGACTGATGAATGCATTGTAACTGAAAAGAAGGCCAAACTGGAGAAGAAGAACAAGAAGTTAGTGGACCCGGTTGCAATTCTAACGAGCCATCTGGCTAATCAAGCATTGTCTGATAATGCTTATAACGGGTCAACTGATGATGATGGTGAGGCACTGCAGAAAGCAATGATCCTTCTCTCACAGCATTTTCAGAATAAGTTCCAACCACGTTCGAGTTCCAACACTTTTCGCTTCACTTCTGGGACCAAGAATGTTCAAGTGCCCGAGCCAAAGACTGCTTCCTGCTACAACTGTGGTAAGCCGGGTCATTTTTCAAAAGAGTGTCGAGTGAAGAAGGTTAGGGATTCAGCATATTATCGGAAGAAACTGGAACTGGCTGAAAAGAGAGAGAATGGAACAACTTTGCTAGTCGAGGAAGAGTTTTGGCTGGATCACTCCGATGATGAAGCTGCAAATGTAGAGATTGCTCAAATGTGCTTCATCGGAGATGATCAAAGTGATGAGTCTGACACTGATGAAGAAGAGGTACATTCTGATTTTGATTACAATTTCATTACCTCACAAATGAACATTTTTATAAATGCTTTATCTGATCTTCGTTCAAAACTCTTATCTGAAAAGAATTTAAATTCTGAAAAGTCAGATTTGATTGACAAATTGAAAATTTCTTTGAAAGATGAAAAATCTATCTTGGAAAATGCTAAATAAATCTTTCAAAAGAAATTGGATAATTTGGAAAATTCAAATAAGACTTATCTTGAATCTTTGACTGATATGACCAAATTAAAAGACAGTTTTTCGGATAAAATAAATAAATTAGAAGAAAAGTTATATCGAATAAACCAATCTGAGCAAACAATTTTTATGAATAAACCAAGGAGTGAGGAAGCTTTAAAAGAAAAATGGGGACTTGGTTTTAAAAATCCACATTGTTTAAACAATGCGATTGAAAAATCCCCAACTTTATATAAATACGATTATCTAACTCTTGCTCAATATGCTCCTCAATTTAAAATTGATTGGATGAATGAGAAGCAAGTGTTAGAAATCGAAAATGAGAAAAAGACAAATAACAAGAAAAATGAAATTCCTTTTGTTTACACGTTTGAAAATGCCAAATATTTTCCTGATAAATCAAGGAAAGGCAGAAAAGGTATTAATGAAATATCTCCCATCAAGTCTTCAGTATCTGATGATTTTGTTGATATTTTTGCCAATAAATCTGATAAGGAAAATATTTCTCCAATCATTTATGATTCTAAGAAATATACTCCTCCTTTAATATTAGAAGGCAAAATCATTGATCTTGAAGATAAGATGGAAGATCAAAATATTTTAAAAGAAATTGAATCTGATATTATTCTTTCTTTCATGACTTCTAGTCTTGAAGAAAAATTATTTTCTCAAAAACAAGATTCTATTTCTAGCCTTTCTTCTGATTGTCAAGTAAACAAAATGGAAGTTTCTAAATTTGATATCTTTTCTCAAAATAATTCTGACTCCGAGGTATGTTCAGATTTATTGTCTGATCAGATTGGTTGCTTAGGTAAAATTATTTCTTCTGTTTTGAATGTTAATTCGGAAATTCTTGATGAATCTTTTACGCTAAATGATCAGTATTATAAACCAAAGCGTAAAAGAAGAAGGTCAAAGAAGTCAAAGAAACAAGATAAAGTTCTTTCTGATAGTTCTAATTCTTCTGATTCTAATCTTTCAGATAGGACTTTGAGCAAGTCATCGAAGCAGATTTGGAGAGCGAAGCGGATATCTGATGAATCTCAGACTGATGGAGATAGATATGTAGACAGATTTTATAAAAGTGATTCATTTGCTGTTTGTAAGAAAATTTCAAAATATTCAATAAAGCAAATGATTCAAATTTCCAAAAATGTCTCATATTCTTCTTCTGATTCTAGTTAAGATGATTATGCTTTGTATTCATCTGATGACTATGCTTATTTTTCTGATAATCTTTCTCGTGCTTCTCGTGTCAAATCTAATAACTATATCCCCATAAGAACTACAACTAACAAACATGGGCCCAAATTCAAGTGGGTACCAAAATCTCAATCTGACTCAAAGTTGTAGGCACCTCATGTCAAGGGGGAGTAAGAGAAAAATGGCTCTTGAGTAAATCAGCTCAAGACTCGGACTTCATTGTCAACATTTTGGTTTCTAAGTAATTCAGCTTAGAACCCGTACTTCAATGGACTTCGACTTCTAGACATGTCAGTCTATGACTCGTTCTTCAATGTAGTTAAGCTTCTGTCTAATGAGAAACTGTGAGTGCATCTACTCTATTCCGCTGCATTTATCTCTGATTATGATGTTGTTCCAGTTTTCTCAAATGTTTTTAAAAGAATCTGAGCATTTCAATTTTAACTCCTGAATTTGTTCAACCCAAATTTTTTTAATGAGACACATATTCTATATACATTGTGTGAAAGTTAATATTATTGAATTATATTTTGTTTCAACTGAATATAGACTTGCCGATCAAATGTTTCTTTTCTCAAATCTCGGTATGTTGAATTTAAAAGTTTAAACCTTCACAAATTTTATTCTATGGAGTAAAAGTTTTACAATTTTTCTTTCTTTTGAATAAAATGTGTGTCTAGGATAAATTTTCAAGTTGCTTTGTTTATATTAAAGTTGTTATATGTTCAAACTTTCAATTCTAACAAATTTCGAAAAGTCAGCAACATGTTTGTAACTTTTGATATTGCTTTAAAGTTGTGTGATTCGGAATATTTTATAGTCTACAATGCTTAGAAAACCTAAAAAGTCGGAATTTTGGATTGTAATGAAAATATGGGCTAAGCACTTAGACGTAAAACCTTGTATTTGAGATGATTATTAAATTCTTATAAATCAGAAATCTCTAAGTTTAAAAGTTTGTACCTGTGACCTTTCTGGTTTGGGAAAGTAAGTTCTGTGGGATGTTTGTCATCTGGTCCCCTAAGGTCAATTGATCTGGGAGTGATCGAACCCAAATCCTTCAATAGAATCAGATCGAAAGTCATGTTCTACTGGTATGAATGGGTTTAGGATGTGTCGATGTAGCCTTTCTGATCTGGGAAAGTAAGTTCCAAGGGGTGCTTGACACCTAGTCCCCTAAGGCCATCTGGTCTGGGAGTGGCTGACCCAAATCCTGCAATAGGGTCAGATAGAAAGTTACGTTTACGGCATGTTCTTTACTTAATAAACTTGTTGATTAAAAGATGCCAAAGTGCACAAGCTTAAAAGATGCCATAGTGCACAATGCTAAAAAGATGCCAATGAGCACACATCTCATGAAACTTGGTGATATGTTTGAGTTGTAATAAACCTATAAATTTGTGAAAGTCTGAATTCTTGATGGCTTAGTGTGATTATTTGCAAAGTTTTCTATTATATTTTTAGAATTGCATTTTCTTGAAGCTAATCGAAGTTCACATGCGAGCACATTGAATAGATTGATGAAAGTTTTTGAAATTGAACATGTCTTAACTTGATATGTAATGAAACTTGTTTCTGTATCCAAACACATACATTTGATTTCATCTGATGGATTTTATTGTGATATTTTACTAAGTAGAATTTTATTTGTTTCTGTTTAAATTTTTATATATTTAGTCGTTTCAAAATACATATTCAGTATAATTTTCTTTCTATATTGATGTTTACATTTTTGTGTTCTCATATTTTTTATAAATGGGTTTGTGCATCATTCAAGGGGGAGTGAAAAAGGAGATTTTTTTTCTGAAAAGGTCATATCTGTTTTTGAGGGGGAGTATCTGGTTCTCTATATAAATGCTAACTTGAATTGTCAAATATAGTGCATTTGTGTAGGGGGAGTCAAAGAGCTTAAAAAGGTAAATTTTTCTGAGTTCAAGTCAGATTTGCGCCAACAGTTGGTCGCACAAACCTCACTTTGCGCCACCTTCGGCTAGCGCAAACCTCCCTTTGCGCCACCAATGTGTAGCGCAAACCTTCCCTGTTTTTCCTTTAATCTGATTTTGCAGATCTTAAGTTGTCTCGTCTCCAACATTTGCATGACCAAGTTGATCCAGATCATCAAGGTCATGAGGGGGAGAAGTTAAAGAGACAAAGAGCTCAAACGTTTATCTGTTGATCAAGATTTGCTCAAGATTCTATTTTTCTCAATCAAGATTCTATTTTTCTCAGTCATATTAGTTCTTTTGCTGTTCCTGCTCCGACCACCATTGTTCATTCAAGGTCATTTAAAAGAGGTGTATCGTCTAGAGCACAAACTGTTGAACCAATTGTTCCTTCAAGCTTATTCAAACTGGTCCAATTTTGTCAAGACAACAAAGACAACTCAATCTGAAAGATGCTGAGAAGAAAAAAAAAATTAAGTCAGAAAGCTGCTTCACAAAGTCGCTTAGTTGGTCCATGTTGATTTAGAAGATGGATTTTGAAGACCACAGCGCCAATTATTACTAAGGGGGAGATTGTTAAGTCTGATTTTATAATAATCATTGTATTTATAGGCTTGGTCTAATACTGTGTTTAGATGTCTTATTATGTGTTGTATTGACCAGGGTATTTAAGTCCCTTTGGTCCTTGTGCCTTGTAACACTTTCACGCATATTGAATACAATTGTTACTTTGCGCTTTGAACTCTCTCTCTCTACTTTCTCTCTCTAGGATTTAGAGATCTTGGATTCACAGTATGTTCCTTCCTATTGACAAAATCCTTTGGGTACTAGTCTGGCCTTGTTTCTGACCACAACTCCCGATTCATCTTTTTTATTTCTGAAAACCCATTTTGTTCCAATAACGGATTTGTCTTTTGGTCTAGGTATAAGTCGCCAAACTTGGTTTTGCTCAAACTGTGGAAGGTCGTCTTGCGTAGCCAATATCTAGTCAGGATCTTGCAAAGCTTCAAAAACTTTCTTTCGTTCTATCGCGCTGAGGAAACTTGAGTATATGCAAAAGTTAGCTGATGCAGCTCTCGTCTTGACTCCACTGTCGATGTCACCAATTATGTTATGCAGGGAATGATCTTGTAACACCCGTAATTTTGGGTAGACTTCTTTTATTTTGATAGTTCACTAGAGTATTTATTGACAATACCATAATGTAATGTTACTTGGTTAGTTATACAGATTTGATCGTACGTTCCTCGTCGATGTATCGTATCGTGTCGTTTCGGGTTGAAAGCGCGCCCAAAGAGCCTTGAGCAACTATGCCCGATGACTATGCCACTGGGTATAGTCGCAGGTGTCATAGTCGCAGGTGGGATGGAGCTCGTTGGTCAATAAACAGAAGAGGAGTAGTGTTGGGCGACAATGCCCAGCGACTATGCCAAGGGATTAGTCGCCATGTCAATGTCGCACATGGCCAACGGATATTAAAACCCATCTCAGCGATTTTGAACTCATTTGTATCTGATTTTAAGAAACTAGGTCACGTTTTTTCTCTCTAGAAGAGCTGGCAAGTCCCCTCTCATCCCTCTCTTTCCATTAATGCTTTCATCTACCTCAAGTCCATAATCATTATGATGTTTTAGGGTTCTTGAAGCACTTATTGATCAAGTCTAGCCATCTCAAGCTTCATCTCATCTCTTCACTAATTACTTGGAGTTTTAGGGTTTTAAACTACAAACCCTACAAGGTGAGTTCATTCACTTTTATAAACTTTATACATGCTAAAATGTGGATTTTCACCATCTAAACAACTCAATCATTAATTGTTGCATTTCATGAATTTTGTACCTAAACCTAACTGTTGGAGTTTTAGGGTTTATGGTAAAATTATGGTTTTTGGATTTATGAACCTTTAAAGTTTAACTGCTGATAAGTTTATACATGGGGACTTGTATTACTATAATCTTGGTTTAAACACTTGGGATCCAAAACTAGGGTTTTGAAATATCAAAGTGAACCGAATTGATGGGAACTTGAAGTATTAGACTTGAAATATGGGAATGTGATTCAAATGGCAACTTGGAACCTCTTGGTAAAATTATGTGAGTAATTATGTGAAAACTTTCACTTGTAAAAGTTTTAGTTGATATAATCACCTGTCGAATCACCGGTTAGCTTATTAGCTTTATGTGACATATTTGGTTGCATTTGGAGTCATGACCCCATAATTGTTGTTACATTTTGTCCGACGTTGAGAAATTAGTTTCTCACGTCGAGGCACGTTTAGGCATTAGATTGGGTTGCAAGTCCTACGTGCTAAGTATCACGATATTTGAATGAAACATCGATCAAATTCTCTAGAGATGCTTTGTTCGGACCTCCTCACGATCTCTCAGTTCTTAATCTATCACTGCCCAAAGACGGACCATTCATTGCAGGGCAAGTAATAAATAATCCTTATGGGTTATTCTTCAGAGACTATGATGAAATCCTTAGATTTCAGAGTATCTCAGAGATTCATCTGTGTCCTCTCAGACATCTATAGGATCTTCTCTTCTTATGGTGTGACTACTCTATTGCAGCTACCCCCATCAAAGCTCTTATTCGAAAGGAAGCAGCTAATCGAATACAGAGGGGAGTAAAGGTACCTGATTACATGTTCACCATAGAAGAATCACATGTCAATGAAGAACCCACGTAGCTGGTAGATTTTCTTTCATATCTTATAATCTATTAGTTAAACTTACAGTGGTATAGGACTTCATTTGTACTTATAATTTTCACTACTTTGTAATCTCTGCCTATAAATAAATGAGAATTTCAGTGAAGTACTCTACACCATAAGTACTGTAAAATATCCCTCAAAATAGTAATTGGGACACGTATGTTTTGAGTCCTAATCATCCTTATATTTTGACTTAAAAGTAATTTTCTTCATTTTACTTTGTCATCATCAAATAGGGGGAGATTATTGATCCAAGTTCTCTCAAAGATTTGATAATGGCCCTTTAAACTACTTAGTGAAAATTACGTTTAACATCTGTATGTATTAGTGTTTCATCATCAGCGAGTATATACTAAGTATGTCCAGTATCGCTGATAGTGTTTCTTTAATCAGTTAGACGTAATCCCTAAAGATAAGTTTCGCGATAAAGATGCCCACTGCTGAATCAAAGACAAACCTGCTGAACAGATGACAAGTCTACTCATGATCTAATGCGGACATCAGTGAAACCAAGACAAGTCTACAAACACGCGAAGAAATCTGCAGAAAAGCTCAGCGATCACTGAACTTCCTTTGAACTCACTGAAAGAAGAGATATTCAGCGATTGATGATCACAAATCTTACGCTACAAGTTTCTTTTGTTCTGTCCTTGCACCCAAAGTACAAACTGTCAGAAAAGACATACCTCTGCAACATGTTGTACAACGAACTCTGAAACTACACTGTTCACCTCTGCCAAAAAGGATGTCTCCTAAAAGTCAAAGGCATGCAACAAATCAAATGGTAACACGTGTAAAGTACCCTGCCATGCTTTCAGATGCATTGGGTATAAATAGAAAGCTTGAGACTCTTTGTATACACAGAGAGAGATATAGATAGAGACTTATATCCTCTTTCTAAGAAAACAAATATAGAAACTCTTGATTTCTATATCTCCCAACCCTCCTTCTTTATTTCTTAGTGCAAACATCTGTGTGATTTCTTAAGTTTGTTTAGATTAGGTTTTGCTTAATCTTATTCCGCAACAAGCTATAAATTGGGATTTGATTTATCAATAAACAATTTATTAAACTAACCCCCTTCTACAAACTTGTTAAGCACCTTCGGGACCAACATTTATCATCGTAATCTTAAGATTCTCCGAGGATGTCAAATTTTAACTCATAAAAGTTGGTCGGATCGATGAAAAGCAAGTGGTTTCGTTATGGAGATCCAAAGATCGATTCACTTTGGATGAACTCAAGTAACTAATTTTCTCTCAATTTAATTTTCTGTTTGAAAGTTTTTTCGGGTTTAATTAGTTATCGGTGTTAGAAGATTTGTTTTTTCGGAATCCTCATCGCCGGAAACTACCATCTCCGGCGTCTTCCGCCTTTTTTAATTCAATCTCTTCGTTTCGTTGCCCTAAATATGATTTGATTTGATTATTATGAGATGTATAAATCATAATTTTCGAGTTCTTATTGCAATTCTAAGACCCGAAGTTTTCTCAACTCCTCGAGCCAAGGAACAACAGTGGTGGTATTGTCATTGCCGTCGTATTGACAGCGTCATCGACAGATTGGTTGAAACGGTGTTTCAGTTCACCGTTTTTATTTATGTTATAGATGAATTTTTTGTTTAATTTCATGTGGTGAATTGAGACATACATGAATTTATGTTTGGATTTCATTAGATGAAATAACATATTTATGAAAATTGTAATTTATTTCATGTGGTGAAATTAAGTTATAGATGAAATTTGTGTTTGATTTCATGTGGTGAATTAAGACATACATGAACTTATGCTTGGATTTCATTAGATGAAATAGCATATTTATGAAAATTGTAATTTATTTCATGTGGTGAAATTAGGTTAATATGTGTTTCATCTGATGAATGAACTTGTATGTTTCATCTGGTGAATTTTGTTACCAAAATGACGATTATGCCTTTTCATGTGGTGAAACAACTTTTAATTAAAACCATTGGATCAAAATCAAATTACAACTTAGATTGGTTCTCACGGTTCTCAATCTTTTTTTTGTTCTCACATGATTTAACCCCTATATATATTTATATATATATATATATATGGTTGGGTTCACGTGAGACCAACCTGTTTTTGTGAGGCCCGTGAGACCACGATTTTACACTTGAAACTTCACAGCAAAACACTGTGAAGGTAAAAAAATATGAACATTCCCAGTGTTTTGTTGTGAAGGTTTTTACCTTCACAGTGTTTTGCTATGAAGTTTCAAGTGTAAAAACATGGTATCACGGATCTCACAAAAACATGCTGGTCTCACGTGATCCCAAGTCTATGTATATATTATTAATATATTAAAAGTAGGAAGGAAATAGTTTAGTGGGCATGAGAGCATCCACAATGTGTGGGTTTTTCACCAAGCTTTTTCATAACTTTTTTTCTTACACATTATTGTCACCTCAACAACTTAAAAACCTCTATATATCTCCACTATGTGAAAAACCTCACCCAACTTTTTCATTGTTTTTTCAAACTTTTCAGGGTCCCACCATTTTAACTTTATATCATTTATATTCGTATTTATAAAAATAAATACATTAAAATTTATACAAATACATATTTATTTATATCGAGAAAATATTATTGATATAATTATGTATTTATTTTACAAAAATTATTCTAAAAAATATACTATAAAAATTAAAGAAAAAAAGTTATTTTAAACGTATGTACAATAAAAAAATTAAGTTATCAAAAAATATATAAAACTTGTATAAAAAATATGTAAAATAAAAATTAAAAAATGTCAAACTTAAAAATATGTATAACCGAAAATAAAAATTGTGTAATTAAGAAATCTGTTAGAATTGTATAAATATGTTAAATTTGAGATATTCTTTTAAATATATAAAATATAATTACTTTCATTAAGTATTTATTTATATTATTTATTTAATAATTTCATTTAAATATGATTACTTTAAATATATTAATAAATAAAGCTGATTAAATACGAAACTTTTATAAAATTCTATAAAGTTAAAACTTATTAAATACGACCTATGATAAAAAAAAATCTCGTAAAAACCTCAAGTGAAAAACCGATCCACTATATGAAAAACATTAAAAAGAAGTTTTTGATTTTAGAAAAACCTCTCAAATCCTAAAAAGTATATTGTGGATGCTCCGAATTATGAAAGGAGTGACGTAGACCCCTACAGTTTAAGGATCGAATGAATTCAGTATCCAGCAAGATCACAGCCTTACATGTTGACTATATGCTTCCTTTGACCTATTTTATTACATTTGTATATTCTTTTTCATATAAATTTATTAATAATATCATTTCTTATTTTTCAAATAAAAACACTTTACTATCTTTATGTTTTGTTTCAACCAATGCAAAATCCAAAATTATGTGAAAAAAACAGGATATGCAGTGACGGTTATAATTATTTGAGTTGATTACATGTTTGGTCCTTGTGGTTTATAATTTTTATTGGATTACAGGGGTGTTCAAAAAAACCACTGGACCGCTTAAACCGGTCGAACCAAGTTAAACCGGACCGTTTTTGGCGGTTTAGGCGGTCTGACGGTCTGGTCTAGTCTGAAAAATCGTCAAACCGGGCGGTCTGGTATGGTCTGCGGTTTGGAGGTTTTTTTTGGACGGTTTGGACCAAACCGACCGTCAAATATATCTATATATATATTTTTTAGTTTTTTATATACATTTTTATATCATCTATTGTTTAGCCCAAATATCCAATTTATCTTTAGGCTTAAATATATACAAAAATGCTCAAAGATAATTTTAAATCGCCGTGGATTTTATTTACACTTTGCATATTACCTTTTTTTTTGTTTTGTGTTGAGATATTTTGTTAACTTTTGTAGATTTTGTTAACATTGTTGTAGAATTTTATTTATTTCAAATGAACTCAAGCTAATGAACATTTAAAGTTTAAATTTTTATATGTTTTTTATGTTTAAACTTTAAAGCCCACTAAAAGGCCTAAACCGCCTAAAACGTGGTCCGACTTGACCGGTCTGTGCATTTGATGTCAAACCGCTCGGTTTAAAAAATCAACAAACCGCCACTAGCGGTTTGGTTTGTGGTTTGAGGGGTTAAACCGTCCAAACCGGACCGCGAACACCCCTATTGGATTAGGTCTTGAATCAAAATAATTATAAATTTGGTACATTTGGTTTGCATTTTTATATTCCTTAAATCTTTTGGTAACTCTTCTGTTTAAAAAAACTGTTAAATGAAAGACATTTATTCTTTTTTACATTTTTTTTTATTATTTGCCATTTAAAAATGAGTAAAATTATAGCTTTCGTCTCTCGACTTCACTAAGTACATTCATGCCCTTGTGGTTTGCATGTTGTTTTGATTTGGATCCCTCAGGCTAACGTTCGTTAAGAAAAGATGTTAAGTTACCTCACATGACTAGCACGGATGAGGTATTTTTGTCAATTTCCATAATACTCTAATAAAAAGAATTTAAAGTACAAGTGTTTCAAGATGAAGTACAAGTTCTATACTAAAACATTTATAAACAAAACCACAAAACATTTCTTAAAAAAACAAAATTTATTCATCTTATCGCCTCCATCTTCAAAACGACATCCCCATCCGCCCCTAGCATCTTCATCTTCCATCTACTAAGCCATATCTCATGAACTACCGTGTAAAATTTCCGCCTCGAGTGTAAAAACGCAATGAAGTGAGGGGACTATCATCAACACAAAAACACACAAGCACCTACCATCTCTGTTGACGTAGATGAAATAGTAGAAGTGTGGGGAGCAGCAGAGACGAAGATGAAGTAACGACAAAGATAAAGACAAGCACCAAAGTTGGACTAAATCACTAAGCCACCAGAATACTTAGCAACATAGGGAAGTCAATGAAACACATGAAAGATTCAAGCCTTTAGTTCAAAAGTCGATAGGTTAGGGTTTTTATTTATGTTGTAAAATGCTTCGACTAAGCCACGAATTGGTTAGTTTCCATTTCTCGATTGAGCACGATGGGATATTGCACTTGGCTTTCCACTTGTATTAGGTAAAGATGATATTTTAAGATTTTGAGAAACCTTTTATTGATTTAGGGTTCTAATTCATTGTTTTGTATCACAAACTTTTTGGAATGAATTTGTATATTACTTGGTGATTTCTTCATTTTCCCTGTTGTTTGTTCAAAATCTAGATATGGTTCCTCTTTCAAAATAAGTACACCCAACATCCCTGTTATTTGCATTTTCCTATTAAGTTTATACTAAATTGTTTTTTTCTTCATATTTACACACACACACACACACACACACATATATATATATATATATATATTTACATACCACACATTATATATATATACACACACACATTAGATATATCTACACACCAAGTGATGCAGACATGTTCATCCCATCGACGTCGCCCTTTCCTCGCCGGCCTCCTCCAACAGTCGTCTCCGACCTCCATCGAGCATCCATCTCTCTGGAGAACCCTCTCCTTCATTTCTCCAACGAACCCATAGTTGCTCCATCATTATACGAACCCTAAATCGTTGTTTCTTTCTAGATATGTTGGTCTTGAATCAATATTTTGGTTTATCATATGAATCGAGAGTGGAATTGAGTGTATATGGTCCGAGAGGGGAGGGTTCGTCATCAGCTCAACAACCTTCACACCAACAGATAGGGTGTAAATGAATTGAGCTTTTAATGAGTTACTTGAGCTCGAGCTTAATAATTATCGAGGTCAAGTCAATCTCGAGCACCAAATAAAGCTCGCTTAACTTAACGAGTCGAGCTCCATAACACCAATGTTCGACTTGACTCATTCGAAAGATCGCTTAAATTTTGTGAGTCGAGTCGAGCCATTCGAACATACACTTTTTTTGAGTCAACCATATTTATATGTTTACAAATTATACAATCAACATTTAAAATCATTGAGCTTGAGTAAATAAACGAGTTAATCGATCTCGAATTCGAGCTCATAAATGAGGATCGAGCTCGAGCTCAAACATTGAAAAAATATTTGAGCTCGAGCTCGAGCCCAACTTTGAAAATGTTTTTTTTTTCTGAAAATGTTAATCGAGCCCGATTCGAGCTCGAACTTGATATTATTTTTTAGAACCAAGCTCGAATAACCTGCTACTCGACTTGACTCGACTCGTTTACAACACTGCCAATAGATACACCCTCCTGTTGACTGTACCCAACTCCAGCCTCCAATTTCAACGTCACCTACACAAGACACATGCCAAGAGTAATGGGTTTTAGGTGTAGCATTCATAAGCTGGAGTAGTCTTTCAGCAAATAGGAATACAAAAAAGCCTAAAATGTAAGTTTTTGCTTCATGATTTTTCGATGAATAAAACTCCAGTTTTTGTGTGTGTGTTTGGATCTTAACAAACATAAACTTAAATATAGAATATTATAATTATGTATTTTTGTAAATTAGTCACTTTGCATTTTTTGGGCATGAATATTTGGAGATCAAAATCCAAAACTCAATCCACACTGTATTTGCATGTGTGAGAGAGAGAGACGGAGACATAAGGGCACAATATTCTAGTCATTATGGTGGTGGAGATATAATGGTGAAGGAGTTACACTATGATCAATGGTGTGGTGAGAGGGGGGTAGAACGGTGAGGGGGGAGTTGTGATGGCTTGATGAGGGCAAGTGGTGGAAAGTGATGTCGGGGAAAGACTTAGGGGGCGTTTGGTTCGCATAATCTGATGGAATCTGGTGAAATTGGAATGTTGAATTCCTTTTACCAGATTCCATTCCCTTGTTTGGTTCAAAGTTTTTAATGGAATGGAATCTTCCAATTCCATTAAATTCCATACATAAAGGATTTTAACATTCCATCATCAAACCCAAGTATTTCAATGGAATGAAATTTGTTATTTTCATAATTCCAAAATTAACCCTTAATTACTTCAAACTAAATCCTACTGATATTGGTTATCAGCAGACACCAACTCTCTCTCTCTCTCCTTTCTCTCTCTCTTCTTCTCTCTCCTCTCTCTCCTCTCCTCTCTCTTCTATCCTCTCCTCTCTCCTCCCTCTCTCTCCTCTCTCTCTCTCTCTCTTGTCATCATTCGTGTGCTAAAATAATCAAAGCAATTTTAGTTAATAATTAAACTATTTAATGACTATTTCATTAAAATAATTTTTATTGAAAAAAATTAAAATAATCAAAAGGGGCATTTTGGTCATTTACCAAAATTCCATTCCAATTCTAAAGCTACAATCTGTGAACCAAACAGAAAAATTCCAATTCATTTAACAGATTCCATTCCAATTCTGTCAACCAAACAGGTGGTCAAACCTGACAACATTTCATTCCAATTCCTTCAAAGTCAAATTTCTTTGACAGATTTCATTCCATCCAAAAATATTATGGGAACCAAACGCCCCCTTAGGGGTTGTACCAAAATTTTCATTAAGTTCTGCATGGATAAATTTTTTCCTTGAATAAACAGTCTGAATGAAGGAAATGACCAATTTACCCTCAATATGTATTATGCCCAATTTGATAATGACGACATCTTTCTACTTGTTTCTATCTTTCTAAATCAACAGATGGCAAGAAATCAATGTAGAAATCAATATACAAACACATAAAAATCGATGAGAACGTCCATAGAAGCAAAATTCCATGTTGAAATCGATATATAAACACATAAAAATACTAAATTATTCGATCGTTGTATGTATTTCTTCACATAAGTTATTCGATCATTGTGAATTAATTAAGCCATCCTGTATCAACTATGGATGCTTCTTTGTTGCTGACAATGGCGGTATTGAAAGCAAAGTCAACCTCCCTCTGGTTTTCTTTTTGTGAGTAGAGAAAATCATCCAAACTACCCCCTCAGATTTACAGAAACCGACCATGAAACACAATTATTCTGGCAAAAAATTGTGGAACCAAAATTAATCAAACATTGAAAAAAAGGGGGAAAGGGGAGTAGCTTTCAGAAGACGAGTAGAATCGACGGTGAAGTGGGTCGGTTTCCAGATGGAGAAGTGGGTCGATTTCCAGATGGCAAAGTGGGTCGATTTATTAATGGTTGGTTTATGCAAGCTCTGACGGAGAAGTGGGTCGATTTCCAGATGGACGATCGCCGGAGATGGTGCCGATCGCCGCCAAGATTAAACGCATGTTTTCTGGAGATTGAAGGAGGCATGGCTTTTGAATGATGAAGAGATTGAAGGAGGCATGAGTTTTCAATGATGATGGAGGCGTGGTTTTTCAATTAGGGGTAGGGGAGTCATTTTTTTGTCTTAATGGGGACAACACCCCCTTTCCTACTTTATGAATAAGCCATTTTTGTCTGCGCGATTAAGCATTAAGCCACAAATAAACACCCCCAAACGTCTGTGCGAATAAGCCATTTTTGTCATTAAGCTCGTTAAGCCACAAGTAAACACCCCCTTACAGTGGTGTAGGATGTGGTGGCAGAAAAGAGGGACGAGGGATGGCGCTGGAGATGAGGGAAGCTAGTGCCTAGAAGACTGTCGGCCGGAAACATTTATGGGGGAATGGACATGTTGCACGTGTGTGTATATATATATATATATATATAATATAACTATTAATATATTTTAATATATTTTTTTATAATCTTGTAATTTTAATTAAAGAATGAGATAATATGTGAAAAAAAGCTAAATTGTTCCTTAGTTAACGAAGGTTTATTTAACATAGTTAGTGTTAGGAACAAAATACAAATCATGAGAATATTGGGTGTACTTATTTAGAAATAATGATCATATCCAAATTTTGAACAAACTACAAAGACCTACGGTGTAATTTAGGGGTTGTTTGTCAATTGCTGAATGGTTTAGTATAGAATGATTAAATGGTCAGAATGATTAAGAGACTCTTATGATATAGTGCAAAATGAAATACGATTGTTTTTTAATTGTTCGAAATGAAATCATGACTCTTAATGGTTAAGGGAGGGTCATGATACAAAATCATTCAGAGGGTTTTGGAACCATTAAGAGTCAGACATTTTTTTTGTCAAACAAGAATTACCTCTTAACAATTCAGAGGTTGCCTCTTAATGGAACCATTAAGAGGTAAACAAACAACCCCTTACTCTAAATATAAGGATGGGACAATGTTAGTGAAGAGCTACAGCTGGAAACATAGAAAGGACAATGCGATAAATACCAACATGATTTACATTCAAATATTCCTTGTCTTTCCTAATCATACCGTCAATATACTTTTTTGAAATTAAATTGGACTAAACTTCCATTTGTTATTAAAAAATAATTAACAAAAAATTAATAAGTTCCCTCCTATTATATCATACACGATAAGGTTTAAAAAGATAGCAGGATATATATAAAATTTTACATTTAATCGTATTGTCTTTGTAAATAATAACTATTTGACTTATGTAATAATATAAATAAGAGTAAAGTATGTTTTTTTGTCTTTGTGGTTTGTTAAAAATTCCGAATTTTGGTCATATGGTTTAGAATTTATGCTTTTTGTTTTTATGGTTTGTAATTTATTGTTATTTTCGTTTTTATGATTTATAATTTATTGTTGTTTTGGTCCCTATAGTTTACAATTGTTTACTATTTTAGTCCCTTATATTTAAATATAGGAATTAGTGCAAATATAAAAATTACAATAAATTGTAAACTATAGAAAGGAGAATCGCAATTTTTAAATCACAGCAATAAAAATATAAATTTTAACAAATCGTAATTTACTCTATAAATAATTTATGAAGTTAAATTTTAGGGAATGTAATTAAAATACCCTTTTTTGAAAAATCAGTGCCTAATATGCCCCCAATCTTGTTATTTTTGCCAAAATACCCCATATGTCCGCGTTTGGTTTATTTCACGCGGATATGGTCCGTGTTTTGTGCAATTCAATTCAATGAATTGTAATTTTTATTATATATTTATAGTTTATATCCCTATAATTATTTAGTTAGTTTACTTTATAACTTTTACTTTTCTATTATTCATTTTATACTTTTATCATATTAAAACACATAATCGTATATTAACTAAAATACGTTAAAAAAATACGTTTTAATTTTAACAAGTTATACCATTATAATCGTCTCTTCGATACCTTCGAAATGAGTCCAATATTGAATATTTTTTGATTTAATTATTTAATTATATCATATATATTAAAAATACGTTTTTATATATCATAAAATTATTTAACGTATTTTAGTTAATATACAATTATATGTGTTAATATGATGAAAGTGTAAAATAAAAAAATAGAAAAGTATAAAGTATAAAGTAAACTAACTAAATAATTATAGGTGTATAAAATTTTAATATATATGATATATAATAAAATAATTAAATCAAAAAATATTCAATATTGGGCTCATTTCGAAGGTATCAAAGAGACGATTATAATGATATAACTTGTTAAAATTAAAACGTATTTTTTTAACGTATTTTAGTTAATATACGATTATATGTGTTATTATGATAAAAGTATAAAATGAATAATAAAAAAGTAAAAGGTATAAAGTAAACTAACTAAATAATTATAGGGGTATAAACTGTAAATATATAATAAAAATTACAATTCAATGAATTGAATTGCACAAAACGCGGACCCGCCGTGAATTGCACAAAACGTGGACTAACCCCGCGTAAAATAAACCAAACGCGGACCATACCCGCTTTAGACCAAAACGCGGACCCAAACAGTGCCACCCTGCGTTTTTTGAAAAAACGCGGCCAAAACGTGGACATATAGGGTATTTTAGCAAAAATGACAAGATTTGGGTCATATTGGACACTGATTTTTAAAAAAAAAGTATTTTAATTAAATTCCCTAAATTTTAATCTTAAAGAAATAGAAATATGTTAAATTTTAATAAGAAAGAAAGAAAGAGAAAACAGAAATTGGGGGGTGAGCTGGCAAATGAGTGTGTAACAGCAAAGAAAGAATTTTAGTTGGCAAATGAGTGTGTGTGTGTGTGTGTCAGTAAAAAACAATTCACAACTTGTCCAAACCAAACCTTCCCTTCCAAGACAACTACCAAAACATACATACATCATTTACCATCATTTTAATTCTTTTTTTTTATTTTATTGTTCTTTAGAAACAACATGATGTTATTATTTATCCCATGTTTCAAAAATTAATTGATAAATTAAATATTACGTTAATTAAATAAAAATTATAAAACTATATCCATTTTAATTAAATCCATGTTTTTAAATAATGTTAAAGACTTAAGAGTATCGTGGAATGGAGCCAAAGCCAAGCCTTAAGTTTTTAGATCATTTTTAATTCCATATTAAAACACCAAAAACATAAAAAGGAGGTGTTTTTATTTTTAACCCAACACTAAAAGGCTAAAAAAAAATATAGGTTAGTAAAATAACCATCTATATTTGAAAACCAATAAACAAGGTATCAAAAAATAAATATTAATACAATATTCAGTTATATATATATATATATATATATATATATATATATAGGGAGAGGTTCATTTGAGAAATGGTAAATATATGAGAAATAGAGAAGTAATCTTAGTCATTCATCTGGTCAACATTTGCGGCTTTGACCGCGAAACACCGGATAATTTCTTGTGTGGTCTATAGAAGGTAGAAGGGTAATTTCGTAAAATACACGGGATGAGTTCATATATGAATCTGTTAATTAGTTCAACTGATTCATATATGAATCTGTTAATTAGTTCAACTGATTCATATACGAATCTTTGTGATTCATACAGATTCATATATGAATCTTTGTGATTCACAAAGGTTCATATATGAATCTGTTAGTTAGTTCAACTGATTCATATATGAATCACAAAGGTTCATATATAAATCAGTTAAAAGAGTTCAGTTGTGAATTGCACTGGTTCATATATGAACATATAGTTCATATGTGAATTATACATGTTCATATATGAACACAGCCCGTGTGTTTTGTAAAATTTACGAAATTGTCCTTCTATTTTTGGGATAGTCACAACTTTTGACCGGTCAAAACCGCAACTTTTGACCGGTCAAAGCCGCAATATTTGACGAGTCAAATCCGATCTTGACCATATGAATGGCTAGGATTACTTCTCTATTTCTCATATATTTACCATTTCTCAAATGAACCAAACACTATATATATATATATATATATATATATATATATATATATATATATATATATATATATATATATGAGAAAAGTTCAAATGAAAATTAATTTTTATTGTGCACGCGATGACGAATCTCGGTCACTCCATATCTATTGATCCAACAACTCATATTAAATAGAGTTTTTAATTTTAAGATGATCAAGGGTAAAAATGGAAGATAATTCAAACTCACGTCTTCCATATTTGACTTATTATTTTCTTTTTTAATTAAATACTTTTACCCACTTAAAGTTTAAAATAAATTATCTTAAAAATTACTAATATTTTAATTAAACAAATTACACAAAATAACGAAAATTTCGTGCTATTCGATATGACATTCATCTCGATATAGTTTTTTTTTTGTTTTAACCGTTTTTATGTGAAATGATATGTGTTATATGCATTATGAATATTTATGTACGTTCAAGTGTGTACAACACCGTAAGTCCGTAACTCGACATCACATTCTTCAACACTTTCTTCAACGTCGTAAGGCATCACGTTCTTCATCACCGTAACCCAATACCCATCGAGACGAATCGAGAACCTATCGAGTTTCAGTTGTGAATCGGGGAACAAAAGAGAGCGTGTCACGTTTCTACACCTTCACGGGTCATTCATGTATTATTCATCATGAAATGTATCATTCAGGTACAATATTCAGGGTGAATAATACACGATTCATGAATTCGTATATTATTCATTCTGAATGTTGTATAATCCATCCTGAATATTGTATTATTCATCATGAATAATGAATAAACGTTCACATTTATTATTCATATTGAATGTGGGATACCCGGGGATGCGCATACATATTCATAATGAATTAAACTAAATTTCGGTTGTGAATCGGGAAACAAAAGAGAGTGGGCCATGTGTCCACATCTTCACGGGTCATTCATATATTGTTCATCATGAATAATATATCATTCAGAATGAATAATACAATATTCAGGGTGAATAATATACGATTCATAATGAATAATACATTAATCATGAATTCGTGTATTATTAATCCTGAATGTTGTATTATTCATCCTGAATATTGTATTATTCATCATGAATATTGTATTATTCATCATATATATATATATATATATATATATATATGTGGGGCGTTCAAATGCAATCCCTTTACATGGTGCAACACATGCAACCCCTCTATCCACCACTCATTTTATTTTTACTTTTGTTATTAAGAAAAAAGAAAAAAAAGCTGAAAATAAAACGAATGGTGGATAGAGGGTTACATGAGTTGCACCATGTAAAGGGGTTGCATAATAACATACCTCTCTCTATGTGTGTGTATATATAGGGGTGGTTTATTTTGCAACCTAGTGAAAGGTTACAACTTGTGCAACCCTCATCCAAACCATTCTTTTAGCCCATTCATTATTGTTGGATCCCAGATTCTTGCTTAATGATTTAAACAAACAAACATATGAAAGTATAGCGGAAACAAAGATTGTTTAAACCATATTGTTTGATTTGTACTCACAGTAAAGAAGATATATCCAAAGTATAAATAATGAACAAGACAAATATTCATTGGATAATAATATAGATTATCAAGAACACCATAAAGGTGATTTAAATCATACACAATCTTCTTGTACAATTCAACATACAAAAGAGTATTTCTTTATAAAAGTAGGTAAGGGAAAGCACACTTTTACACAATGAGGCACACGTCCTATTTATAGAACTAAAAAGGTGAACAATGTACTTTCCTGACAAAGAAGACATGTGTGAACAGTAATCTACCTAAAAGGTAAATCTTATCATTAGATGACGTGTCTTCTAAGCTTGCACCAATACTTGTAAAATCTCAGCATTAACTTCAGAGAGAATGTCTTCAGAGCTCTGATGCAGTGCCTCTGATGAAGCTATCTCTGATGTCTTCTGCGTTGAGTATTCTATCTCTGAAATGACTTCAGAGGGGGCTTGCTGTCTCTGGTAGCTATCTCTGGAAGTCCTCTGGAAAGGACTTAGAATATTTTCAATACTTTTACATTCAGAATTGAGGCTAAAAATCTCCCCCTAAGTATTGAAAATAAAAAATGTAAAACAACAGAGATTTTAATTTAGAAAGCAAAGAGGAGAAAGTCATCCTCTGTTAAATAATACTTCTCATAATAAATATTTGAATTACATTACAAGAGAATCTATACAAAAATTACAATCTATTTCCAGAGTAGATGTTGTGGAACTTCATGATCAAGTCTCTAAATAGAATCATGGAAATGAACTCTGAATACAGAAGTTCAAACAAATCTATGGGACACTTGTCTTTCTTGATATTCAACATCCTCCTCATTCCTTTGAGAGTCTCCTCTAAGTATTTTGCTACTTTAGAAGCCAAGAAGATCTTCTTTTCATTGAATAACATGTACACAAATCCCAGAGGATCTACCATGATTGACCCAGTCTTGTACTTGTCCAAATTCTCTATGAGTTCAACTGGAGCAGCAACCCCTAGCTTGTCTACTCCAAGATTTAGGGCAATCTGGAAATCTATCTTAGCTCTGAGCTTTGTGTGGGCTTCCATGGCCATTTTCACTTCGTACTCTCCCATCTATAGACTCTTCTTGTCTCTGACTTTGCTGATCAGTATGCACATAAATGAGTCAAGTCATAAGGATTCAGATTTACCAGATCATTGTCGTTGAATTGGTACACTCTGTTGTCTGCACGGATAACCTCATAATTTCGATAGATAAGCTTGTCATAGCTAAATTTTCTCTCTGATATCCTGTTGACTTTAATGATTGGCTCATTTGAGAAGACATCCCTATGACTGCTTGTCTTATCTCTGATAAATCTCTTCTGAATTTCACTCATTCTAGGTTGTAGTCTTGGATTCAAAGGATAAGAAAGCCTATCTTCTGTATTGAACTCGCAGTAGAGGTATCGATATGTGTCTTCCACAGATACTCTTGCTTCAGTTGAGAGGAACTCTGAAGGTTGTAAGAAAGTAGAGGATGATGGTATGCCGATGATTGTTCTCTAAAGAGGTACCTCTGTAGTTGTCTTTTCAGCTTCATGTTATGGAGGTACTTGGTCAGATCCAATCAGTGTGATGTCATCAACAGACAGCTGGTGTTGAGCTGTCTTTGGTTCAGTGATTTGGACTTTGGGAGATGTTGGTGGAGTTTCATTTGTAGCAGAGGCTATCGTGGCATCAATCTGCTCTTGATTTTCTTTATGTTGCTCAGATGAGTTGTCAACCTCTAATATGTCTGCATGTTGGTGAGGTTGAGCATGTTGATATACATACTCACCATCTTTTGGTTCATCTCCAAATTCATCCCTCATGATAATTGTAGGTCTTTCAAGGGAGGAAAATGCATCCTCTGAGGAGGTGCTGGAGGACACCAACTAAGTGTCATCATCTTCAGGGATGATGGTCTATGGGATTACAAGGATAACTGGTACCAATGAGAGCTCTGGAGTTGTTGCAGCAAGAAGAATTACTGGAACTAGTGATCTCAGAACTGTAGATGGTTGGTTATCAACAGAGGTGGAGTTTCTCTCTGGTTTGATTCTGCCAAATTCTGGATTTTCTTGGACATCTTCGGTCGGTTTGTCATTTGTTTGATTTAGTGCAGAGGAGGAGGAAGAAGCAGAGGCATTTGCTTCCTCTGTTCTGGTATTCTGGTCTCTGTTCTCCCCCTTTTGAAAATCTGATGACCCATCGAGTAGATCATCATCATCCTTGTCCTCAGAATCCTCAAACCTCGCCTTCTTAGAGGCTTCTTCTACACATGAAGTCTTAGAAAACTTCCTCTTGACTTTGTTGGCAGTCTCTGGCATGTGTGAGCTCTTGAGTTTGTTAGCATCCTCTGCATTTATTTCTCCTGCATCATTATCCTTTACAACCTCTTTAAGTAAGTCCCCTTCAAGTAAGGCCTTGACAGCCTTCGTGGTTTCTCTAGATTTGGCCACAAATTTGCTTGAGACAGTAAGCATGCGGCTAGTGACCTGTTTAGAGAAGTCTTGGAGGTCAGACTTTGTGACCAAGTCCTCTACAGTCCTTGGAGGTTGGACTTAAGCTTGAGGAGTTGCAGAGACTGGTATGGCAGCAATAGCTTCAGAGATCATCTGTTTCATCTCTGTCTTGAAGTTCTCAAAATCAGCAGGGGTAACTGTGGGTGGTGCTGGAGAAGGTAACTCTGGAATAGCCCTTAGAATGACATATTTTGCATAATTCAGGTCCTCTATTAATTTATCAGATCGACCGTTGATAAGTTATTCCAGAGTTGCAACTTTGTTGTTGTTGGCCGCTAGTTGTGTCTTCAACTCAGAGACATCTGAAGTAAGTTTTTGAAGTTCAAAGTTGGAGGCAGAGGCCTCTGAGGTCTTTTTATTGTAAGTTTTAGATCATTCAAGAATCCTCTGATATCATTACTAAAGATTTTGAACTCTTCTTTAGTGATAAAAGCAGAGAGGGGAACCTTGGACCCAACACATGAGTCCAAGTCAACCTCGAGTTCAGAGGTGCCCTTATTCAGAGGGGAATGGATGTTACCTGTGGAGGGACTTCCACCAGATCCTCGAGAGTCCTTTTTAGGGGATTTCTCTACAGGCGTTCTGATCAGTTCAACTTCCTCTGACTCAGATTCAGAGGAAGAGAACCTGATGTGATGGGAAGACTTGTTATCCAGACAAGTCAACCCTTGTGCTACTAGGTCTTCCCACTACCCCTGAGTTGGGCAGTCTCTACGTGAGATCCTGAAGATCTCCTGTGCTAGGGAACGTTCCTCTAAAGAATGATCCACAGAGGCATCATTTTGTGTGGATTTTGGTGACGTACCCTGGGGTGATTAGGTACTTATCTTTTCAATAGATAAGTCCTTTTTGGGAGGACAGATCTAGAAGTGTGGCTTCCCCTTGGTTGTGAGCATCAGAGGCAGAAAAAAGTGCCTCTGAGCGGTTAGCTTAGGTTGGGTTCGAGGTGTGCACCTCTGTTTCAATGTCCATTGGTGCTGGACCACCTATGACAGATTGTATGCTCGCACTGGGGTTGGGGTTTTGAAACACACATGTGTGCCTCTTTGGGCATCTTCTGCTACCTTACGTCCCTCGACTTTTAAGGTTTCAGAATTTACTCTCTCTGAGGTACCTTCTGACTCACTCTCCTCTGCTCTGGTAGAGCTATTCTCTTCACCAGATGCATAGGGACTCTCTGATTTTTACTCTTTAGAGGCACCCTCTGGTTGCCCTCTATGCTCATCCAAAGTAGCATCGTAGTCCTCACTGTCCGACTCGGGCTCTGGTTCAGATCCTAAATGTGTTAGGGATCCTACCATCGGTTCTGATGATTGGGCAACACGACTAAAAATGAGAAGGGTTGGGTGGTTCTCTAGGATGAATTTATGCATGCTCTGAGGGAATCTCCTTTCGTATGGGTAAAGAGGAATAATTGTGGGTTTGAAGTTGTTCATCACAAAGAGTGGTGTTTTAGGTCCTTCCTCTGAGAGCTCAAATTTGGTCATGGCTCCCCTCATGACCAATGAAATAAACCTGGGAAAAAGTACGGAGACTGGTGGTTTCCTCTTGGCCAAAGCTTTGTTTTTCCTATCCACAGTAGTGAAGAGTTCAAAGTAGAGGAGGTTGGCCATGTCAATGTTTTTGTTAAAGAACAAAGCATGCATTATGGATAACAAGGTAGGGTTTGTTTGATCTTGACTGCCAATTTTACAGGTTAGTGTTCGATTGAGCACACTAAACATGAAATTCCACACCGGTGGAAGGTGTTGTCTCCTGAACTCACTCAGTCTTGAGATCTCCTTGTTGTAGCCCAAATGGATAAGAAATTGAAGAAGGGTCTCTTGGGTAGGAGGTTTCTCAAACTTGGCAATTTCTAGGTCAATTGTGTCTAGAAGAAATAGGTGACGATGAAGAGTTTTTGGTGAAATTCGGATGGAAACACCTTCTTTATGTCCTGCGTCAATATAACCTTCTATCCCTTTGGCCTCTTCATTGTAATCACTGGTGTACCACCATTGTTGAACAAAGTTGAGGGTATTTTAGCATCGAAGTTGGTAATGGCGTCGTGTAGTTCACAGTTTCAAAAAAATTCTAGTATGAGTCGATATTGTTCATCAAACTTGGTGGGAGTTAGGTCCAAATGAAAAGTATTTTATTTAACAGGGATATCGAACTGAGCAGGGGCTTGGTTTCGTACTATCCGACTTGAATCGTCTGAACCATTTTGGGGTTGTGCCATTGTTGTAGGTTTTGGAGTTCTTGAGCTTTGGAATTCTTAGAAAGAAGAAGATGAAGTTGAGAGGAAAAATTTGAGAGCGTAAAGAAAAAATGATGATTTAAAATGGGTTTTTATGGCCGTGAGGCATGTGTTGGAGGTTATGGAAATGGTGTTGTTGAGTACCCATGTTAGAAACGTTCCAGCATCCATCTATTCACATAGTGACACTATTAAACCCAGTATTCTAGTTGATAGATTAACACACAACACAATATAAATCAAGAGATTAATGAATCAGAATAACATACCACGATTCTTGATTAAACAATAAAAATCTTGTGTGTTCTTGATACCTTGAATGCGATAAAGAGAATACGTAAGGCTACCTCTCTATAATAATAATTATTGTATAATTGAGAGATTAACCCTAAAACCTAATTAACTAAAACATTATATACTTAGGCCTAATGCCTAATGGGCTTATGCTTAATGCTTAACGGGCTTGAGGCCCACAAACAAACTAACTATATAATAAATACAAAATACCCCCTAGAGTATTAAATACTCTTACAATTTAGACCCCCTCATTAACTTTAATCTTGAATACAATTATTGGATCCAACAATCTCCCCCTTTGGATTCAAGATTAAAAAAATTTGGCAATAGTCTTCGGGTCTTTACTTTTCTTGAAAACTTCAGATATCTTTGGATATGACGTTTGAAAAATGTATCTGATATAACATTGACAACTTCAAAACTTGTATCTTTACATAGTCTTCATCTTCAAATCATCTTCAAATGAAGTGTCTCAGTGTCTCTGACGATCATCTTCAGTCAGACTTCAAATAAACTTCAAATAAGCTCAGACACTTTGATATCTTTGAAATTCTTCAGCAGTCTTTAGATTATGTTCTCCCTTTTTGATTATTCTCCCCCTTTTTGATGAGTGGTGAGAATCAACATCATCAAAACATAGAAAAACAAAATCCCCCTTGTATTTATATAATTCAATTAAGCACTGTCTTCATGTATAGATCCCTGTGTGGAAATAAGAGCAGTCTCTCTGAATGGAGAAAGTGATTATTTCAATCTTTTCAGATTCAAATAAAGTAAATGTGGTAACCCTGAATCAACAAATGACTCGGTTGAAATGCCTGTCAGTAACACAAAATTACTGAGTAACACAAAGTTACTATTTAAGGAGCTGGTTTTGATGTTGGCTCCCCAGGTCTTCCATTCAATCATCGAATAACACATGGTTATCTATGAACATTCTGACAGAAAACGAATTTCTGTGTGCTTGTGCATGTGTAAAAAAAAATAAGCATAGATGATTGCTTTTCATTATAGGCTCAAAGTATGTAAACTTGTTGAGACAACAACAAATTATACAACGACTCAATGTGCATGAGAAATGGTTCGAAGGTGGGGCAACTTTCCTTCTTTTTCAATATTAGTATCTTGCAAATGAAGAACCAATAGCATATGTGCTGCTTCCCCAGAAAATGTGAAACATTCTCTTTTTGAGAAAAGAATGAGTAGCTGGTGGGGTTGTATGCAAGAGTGAAACAACAGATAATGTGGCTGCCCGACTCAGAAAGAGGTTTGGTGCAGAGTTTGATATTCTTTTACTTTGTTCTCTTACCCTCTTTCTTTTACAGCTCACGTCTAACCAATCTCTCTTTTTCATTTTACCTCTTCACACACCAACACTAAATCTTTTAACCCCTCTCCCCTCAATCACTCAGGGAATACTTCCTGGGTAGGAAACACTGGTTATCGTGAATCCATGGAAGTTCTATTAAGCTCACACTGAATCCCATGTATTTTCCTAAAAGAATGTGTTGTTCAACAACCTTTTGTACATGTAAGCACAAAGGAATACAGTTACACATGAAGAATAAAAATTTTGGAGAAGTCAAAACATAAGATGTTTGACAATACGATTCTCCCCCTCAAACAAAAAGAGGTTGACAATTAAGCTCATAGACGATTAAGCTCCCCCTCAACTTAAGAGATTTTTTTTAAACATAAAACAGAAAAAATAAAGCACTGAAGTGCGGGTTCTAATCCGATGTGATTAGAAGCCATTGTCACTTGAACAAACCTGCACATAGAAGAAATCATGGTAATAATTTGTGAAAATGATTCCTCTATTGTTAGCAACAGTTGTAGAATAAAACACAAAATTAAGATTCAGAATACTCCCCCTCGAATCATGAGTAAGGTTAAGAAGACATGTTCAACATACCTAGTTTGCTGATTAAAAACTGAAATCTCTTTTCATCCAACGGCTTGGTGGAAAGATCAGCTAACTGGAAGTCAGTCTGAACAAAGTGCATTTCGATATCACCTTTTTCTACATGATCCTTGATGAAGTGATAGCGTACATCTATATGCTTGGTCTTCGAATGCTGAACCGGATTAGCAGTTATGGCGATTGCGCTCTTGGAATCACAATAAATAGGGATGCGTTTGTAGTTGTACCCAAAGTCCCTTAACTGTGTCTTCATCCATAGGACTTGTGAACAGCAGCTAGCAGCAGCTACATATTCAGCCTCGGCAGTGGATGTTGAAACACAGTTTTGTTTCTTTGAGGTCCAACTCACAAGTTTATCACCTATAAATTGACATGATCCAGAGGCGCTTTTCCAGTCTAGCTTACATCCTGCATGATCAACATCTGTAAAGGCAGTTAGTTCAAAACGAGAATCATTTGGATACCAAAGGCCTAAATTAGGAGTGCCTTTGAGATATCTAAGGATTCGCTTAACAATATTATAGTGCGACTCTTTATGATTAGACTGATATCTCGCACAAAAACATGTGACAAACATTATATCTGGGCGACTGGCAGTCAGATAAAGTAAAGAACCAATCATGCTACGATACACCTTTTGATCAATAGGTTTCCCGGAGGGATCTGCGTCTAAGAGTGTACCAGTAGCCATTGGTGTTTTCATGACTGAACTATCTAACATATTGAACTTTTTCAAAATATCTGTTATGTATTTAGCTTGATTAATGAATATGCCTTCGGGTAATTGCTTTACTTGTAAACCAAGAAAGAAATTTAACTCACCCATCATCGACATTTCAAACTTTGTTTCCATGATTTTCGAAAAATTCTTGCAAAATTTCTGATTTGTCGACCCAAATATTATGTCGTCAACATAAATCTGAATGAGAATCAAGTCCTCACCTTGCCTTTTAAGAAATAAGGTAGTATCAACCGTACCTTTCTTGAAACCAGAAGCTAAGAGAAATTTAGTGAGAGTTTCATACCAGGCTCGTGGTGCTTGTTTAAGGCCATAAAGCGCTTTGTCTAACACATAGACATGATCAGGGTGATGAGGATCAACGAAACCTTCAGGTTGTGTCACGTAGACCTCCTCATGCAAACCGCCATTCAGGAAAGCTGACTTTACGTCCATTTGATAGACTGTAAAGTTTTTGTGCGCTGCATAGGCCAAGAAGATTCGGATGGCTTCAATCCTTGCAACCAGGGCGAATGTTTCGTCCTAGTCAATGCCCTCCTGATGACAGTACCCTTTTGCAACCAAACGAGATTTGTTTCTCACAACTACACCAGCCTCGTCTTTCTTGTTTCTGAATACCCACTTTGTTCCAATAATAGTTTTACCTTTAGGTAGTGGGATCAAGTGCCAAACCTTGTTCCGTTCGAATTGTAGAAGCTCGTCTTGCATAGCAGAAATCCAGAAGGGATCATATAGAGCTTCTGATGCTTTCTTTGGTTCTAAGGAACTAAGTAAGCTTGAAAACATGCAGAAATTTGCTGATGCGGACCGTGTCGTGACACCAGATTGTACGTTACCTATCACGTTATGCAGAGGATGATCCTTAGTCCAACGATGTGTGCTTGGTAAGGATTCAACTGTTTGTTGCATATTTGACGCATCGTTTTCATCGTGCACAACAGGTAGATCCACATATGTACTCGGGACATCTTGTACCGGTGTTTCTGATACTGAAGCTTCTGGAGTAGCAGCTGAAGTACTCGTGACTTCATTTCCAGAAGGACTATCTGTAGAGACAGGTTCGACATTAGTAGAGTCAGAAACTAACGGTTTACTTATACCTGATGGAGATGCAGTAGCAGTGACATATTCGGAAGGTCCAGACATATCTTCAGAAATAGCAGGGACCTTCGAGCTTGTTGTAGATATGCCTTTGTCAAAATCTGCACAAATATCATCGAAGGCATCAATAAACAGTAAATCTAACTCAGATGAAGTAGAGTCAGAGTTAGAAGTAGTAGATCCTTTAGACACTGGTTCTATTCCAGGGTGAATAGAAGCTTTGTTCTTAAGTCCGAGTTCTGAACTGTTGTGTCCAGAAGTCCTTGTAGAATTCTCATCAAAGGAGACATTCATGCTCTCAACAACCATCTTGGTTCGAATAATGTAGATTCAAAAAGCTTTGGATGTCAGAGAGTATCCAACGAGATATCCTTCATCCTCTTTCTTATCAAATTTTGATAATCCTTGACGTTCTCGCAGAATGTAACACCTGCAACCAAAAACACGAAGGAACTTGATGTTAGGTTTACGATTGTTGATTAACTCATATGCTGTTTTATTAAAGCGCTTGAACACAATGGTACGGTTCTGAGTAAAGCATGCTGTTGCGACTGCCTCGGCCCAAAGATACATGGGTAGATCAGAATATGCAAGCATAGTACGAGCTGCTTCAATAAGAGTGCGGTTCTTCCGTTCAACAATGTCGTTTTGCTGTGAAGTGTAGGCTGCAGAGAAGTTATGTGAAATGCCCACATAGATAAGATAACTCTGCAAGGTTTCATTCTTGAACTCCGTACCGTTGTCACTGTGAAGAGTACGAACTGGCAATTGAAGATGTACTTGAATGCGCTTAATAAAAACGATGATCAACTCTGGCGCATCTGACTTGTTGCGAAGAAACTCGAGCCATGTATATCTCGAATAGTCATCTATCATTACTAAAACATACTTCTTGCCATTGATAGATACCGTTCGTATTGGGCCACAAAGGTCCATATGAAGAAGTTCCAATGCAGATGAGGTCGATGAATCAGTTTTGGACTTGAATGAGCTTCGCTTCATTTTGCCCATTTCACATGCAGAGCATAATGAATCTTTCTCAAACCTCATTTCTGGTAGACCTTTGACCAGACCTTATCTTTGTAGCTTAGCTATGGATCAGAAATTCTGATGAGACAAGCGGCGATGCCACGTCCAAGATTGAGCTTTAGTTGCTTTGGCTAATAGGCATACTGGACGTGTGGCAGACAGTGTAGGAAAATCTACATAATATAGATTTCCATGGCGCTCAGCTTTGAAGACTTCGTAACCATTGGGATCCTCAAGATTGCAATGAGTTGTTGTGAAGCGAACTTGATATTTCATATCACAGAAGTGACTGGTGCTGAACAGATTGTGATCAAGTCCTTCAACGTATAACACCCTTTGAATCTTCACAACTCCATTATCGAGCATTCTATATCCTCTGACGTGTCCTTCTACTTCAGAATTTGCAAACCTAACTGCTCCGGCAGGCTCCTCCACATAGTTATGCAAGAGGTGCTTGAATCCTGTCATGTGGCGTGAACATCCGGAATCTATCACCCACAGTCGACAGACCTACAAAAAAGACAATTAGTTTTGCTTAGGTACCCATATCAAGATGGGTCCTTCGCGGTTAGCTTCACGCAATTCAGGAATATCAGCAGGTTTAACTTTAACTCTCCATTCATAACGGGGTTTTGGAACCCATTTCCAAACCATTTTAACATTTAATTCCTGAAAATGCTTTTTAGATTTAGGATTGGCAACCTTAGCTCGAAACACTTTGGGTTGTGTGGAAGAATTAGAATTAGAATTGGAATTAAGGTTCAGTTTAGCTTTTCTTTTACACTTTTTGGACTTAGGAGGGGAGTAGTATGTGAAAGAATTATCCCAATAGTGTTTGCAATATAGATTCTTTCGAGAAAAATTCATAAACTTAGATTTATCGGAACAAATCTTACATTCATGTCCATCAAAAGAATTACTTTTCAAAATAACACTGTCTGAAATACAACTATTCGTAACAAAAGATTCACTAGAAGTCAAACTATTATTTTTATTCAAACTAGTAACTTTATTCTTCTTACTCCTCCCAACTCCATTTCCTTTTATATCTGAAACAGAAACAGGAGCCTTGTTAGTCTCTATCTTAGAGGGTAGTTCTTTTCTAGAGTTACTTGAAGTCTCACCTTTCTCAAAAATACTAGGTGGATATTCATGACAATCAGAGTAAACAACTGAAGATTTTGCGGGAGCATCAAATTCTGGATTAATTCTTTCCTTCCAGCTTGGATCATTGAACATCTGTTTATTATTTGAAGCATTTTTAAACAAAGTAATTTTCAAATCATTGATCTCTGTGCAAAGCTCTTGATTTTCTTTCAAAGATTTTTCAAGTTTAAATTTGAGATCAAAGTTTTCATCTTCAATCTCATCAAGAGACTGTTGCAACATATCAATTTGCTTCATCAATTCAGATGTATGATCACTCACAGAATTTGACTCCTTTGCAGTAGAAAAAGGATCAGAATCTGAGGCATTCATCATTTCAGAAAACCTTTCCTCGGTCATGTTTTCAATAAACTCCATTTTATCATTTTTAGAACAAGATCCATTCGTGATGACAGTTTCTTCTTCAACCTCTTCAACAAGTAAAGGTTTAGAAGCAATGGGATTTGAGACTGATGGTATAGTAGATGGATCAACATCCGATTCATACTCATCATATTTGCATGCAGTCTCAGGTGGAACCGTCTCACTGCTGACTGATTCTTTTGAAGATGTGGTAAACAGTGAATCAAACTCAGTTAATTCGATCTTTCGAGTTTCATAGCTTTTGTTCAAATCACTGTATTTAAAACCAACTGATTTAAAATAATTTTGAGAATCAGTTTCACAAGACTTGTCCTTCCTTATTTCTTCTCGACCTTTGGTCTCTGTAAAAGGTTTAGAAGTACTTGCTTCAAGGTTGCACGAATGTTAGGAATGGGTCTGATTGCGGAGCCAAATTTATAAGCACCTTTCCTTCTTCAGTTTCATAAGCACATTTCCTTCTTCAGCTTTCTTGTCAATGAGTGACTTCCTTGCATAGTATTCTGAGTTCTTTACCTTCTTGAACTTGCAATCTCTGGAGAAGTGCCCAAATTTGCCACAGTTGTAGCATCTGCTTGGTTCATCGTTTCTTTCTTCTTTCTTCTCATCTCTCTTATCTTCTCTTCTATCTTCCTTTCTGTCATCTTTTCTCTCTTCTCGTCTATCTTCTCTCCTTCCATACCTTGTCTTGTATCTCATTTCATACTTCTCTTTCTTGTGTCCTTCATACTTTGGCTTTGAGTAGTACTTTTTCTTGCCAAAGCTCTTCTTGAATCGTTGAGTAATTAGAGCCAAGTCCTCAGAGAACTTCTGTATATCCGGATCAGAATCAATCTCCAGTTCTTCATCACTTGAATCAGATTCGGACTCAGTAAAATCCGTAACAAGAGCTTTAGAGACCTTTTTCTTTGACCTTGCAGAGGATATCGGAACTGAACTCTTTCCTTTTCCATCTATGAGAGCCACAAAATTCTTCAGTTTATTGGACTCATTATTGATAGTTCTCACCTCATCCTCATGCTGAGAAAGAGTAGAGAAGATATCAGTGACGTTTTCTTGAGCCATATTCTTTGACATCTGAAGGTTGATGGCAAAGTTCTTCCATTCAGGATTCAGATTCTTGATGAACTTATAATTTATCTCTAAAGCTGATTTAGAGATATTGTTCCTCCGCAAGTCATTGAGAATGATGTTGTATCTGTTGTAGGTCTCTAGCAGCGTCTCTCCTTCTTTTGCGTGAAATCCCTCATATGCATTTATGCATAGGTTCTGCTTTGCTTGAATTGAGGCTTCACTTCCTTCAAACTGTCTTGATAATTCATCCCAAACTTCTTTAGCTGAGCTCCGACTATCTACACGGTTGTAGATGTCATTTGGAATAACCATTGCCAGATAAATGAGAGCCTCTTCATCTATCTTGTACAACTCTTTCTCCTTTTCACTGAAGTAATGGTACGGTTTTGGGACAAATCTATCAGGAATTTCTGGAGAGGTTTCAGTTTCTGCTTGACCAGGTACTCTGATCATTGGATTTACTGGACCATTGATGATTGATTCCATGTAGTCTCTGTTCTTGTGATTCAGAAACTGGATCATTCTCTTCTTCCATTGCTGATACTCATCAGCCATGAGGACAGGAGGTTTGGACTGAGAGCCCATTGAGAGAAGCTGATTCGACATCTTAGCTGTATGGCTAGAAATCAAACTAATATGTACCAATACAATCAACTAGATGAGATCGTTAGAATCAAGAGTTGGATAAAATTACACTAAATTTTTTTCAGAAAAATATATTTCCAAAAATAATTAAATGTAGTACTCGCACAGTAAAATACACAAAGATATTGATCACAGAGAAGCTGGCGCAAAAATAAGCTAAGGCAGTGGCACAAAGGACAGTTCGCGCGAGAGACAGGTCACGGGAAATAAGGGTTTGCGCGAGTAAAAGATGGCGCAAAGCTGAGGTTTGCGTGAGATGTGGGTCGCGCAAAGAGGAGTTTTTCGCAAACCGCAGGTGGCGCAAAGATGGACTTGCGCGAATAGGCACTAGCGCAAAGCTAAGGTCGACCGGGGTCTTGCTTGGCCAGGGACTTGCTTGGACCGGTAACTTACTTGACCAGGAACTTGTCGACCGATATGTTGCACGACCGGATGTTTTACCGGAGAGGTCGACCGATAAGCTGCTTTGACCGGTAAGATGTCGACCAGACAAATATATGGACCGGTATAGATGTCAACCGGACCAGAGTGTAACGACCGGTATTTGTTGTGAGGATAGGGTGCGACCGGTAAGATGTTTGATATGGACCGGTGTTCGATCGGACTAGCGACCGATATAGCCCAACGTGATGCGACCGGGGTAGTTATGAGTGGGCTGACCGGTATGAACCGATATGTTGCGACCGGGACCGGAACCGAAACCGATATTGATTGACCGGAGTGTGTGTGAGGAGACCGGTATGGTATGGCGACCGAATCAGTGTGTGGCGCAAAATAATAATTTGCGCGACTAAGGTCGACCGGTGTCCCGTCGACTTGAATATCGACCGGGACCGGACTGATGAATAACGACCGGTGTTCTTTGGTTCAACCCAGAACGACGATTAACAACCCAGAAAACAATCGAGAACTCAAATTCAATTGCAAAAATCAAACTTTAGTGACCAAACACATATCGATCAGAATGCAATCAAAATTAAGGAGTAAAAATCACTTTTTATCACTTAATTTGAAGAACACAAACTCGACTATTTTATGAACCCAGATCCAAGAATTATCAAAAAGCCAACTAATTGATGATTTTAGGTGCAATTAAACTATCAGATAGCATCCTATAACATAAAACACATCCAGACAAATCAATTTTATGCATAAAAACACATTAAATCATGAAATTGATTTTCACCCAGAGATAAGCAGATAAGTCGATGAACACAGTGTAATCCAAAGAAAACTTGATTCTTTTGGCTCTGACACCACTTGTTAAACCCAGTATTCTAGTTGATAGATTAACATACAACACAATATAAATCAAGAGATTAATGAATCAGAATAACATACCACGATTCTTGATTAAACAATGAAAATCTTGTGTGTTCTTGATACCTTGAATGCGATACAGAGAATACGTACGGATACCTCTCTATAATAATAATAATTGTATAATTGAGAGATTAACCCTAAAACCTAATTAACTAAAACATTATATACTTAGGCCTAATGCCTAATGGGCTTATGCTTAATGCTTAACGGGCTTGAGGCCCACAAACAAACTAACTATATAATAAATACAAAATACCCCCTAGAGTATTAAATACTCTTACAATTTAGACCCGCTCATTAACTTTAATCTTGAATACAATTATTTGATCCAACAGACACGTGGAGAGGGCGCCATTTGAAAGGACACATATGTCAGACAACTGTCATCTTGGGGTTGATATTGAAACATGACAGTCACCCATGTGAAATAACCCGCACAAGTCAGTTTGTAAATATTTTACAAGTGTAAAACCTTTTCAGAGAAAGAAATGAATAGTCATATATTCTGAAAATTTGACAATTGTGCTTCAAAGATTCAATCTTCTTTTGATAGCTCAAAAACTTTTTGAAAATCCAAAATTTGATTTTGAAGAAATAAAACTCAAGAACACTAAATATCAAGTGCTCTGATAGATATTCAGAGCATAACAAAGCAGAGGCTCTAGAGAGTAGTATCATAGACTAAATGATAGACTCTGGAGTTTATTCAAACGTTTGGAATCAAATTTGGTTTTATTTTGAAAGGATAAGTTTGGAATAGGAGTGAAGTACTTACCTTCTCTTGTGATTAGGCAGAAGACCCTCTGATGAGATAACAGAGGTTATGAAGTTGATCTCAAAGGCTCTGATCTTAGTCTAGTGCCTTTCCGTTCGTGTTAGCTCCCCCTCAACAAATGAATAAATCTTTTTTTTCTCCCCCTCAAATTGTGCTTAGGATTTGAAAAATGAGATGTGCTTTTGTAGTGAAAACATGCTTTGATAAAAAAAAATAGAGACTTTAAAGGATGTTTCATAGGTTCTGATGATTATTCAGAATATGCTTCTTCAGGATATCAGACGCTCTGAAATGAGGTATCAGAGGATTTGATCTATGTTTAAATCAAGTAGACATATTTATCATGCCCAACTTGTTGATCAAGAAGTTGAACCTACGTTCATCTAAGGCTTTTGTGAAGGTATCAACAAGTTGGTAATCAGTTGGGACAAAATACATCTCAATTGTGCCTTTTTCAACATGATCCTTAAGGAAGTGAAACATGACATCAATATGCTCTATCTTGGAATGTTGCACTGGATTAGCAGAGATGGCAATTGCACTTCTGGAGTCACATAATATGGGAATTCTGTCAAACTCAAAACCATAGTCTTTGAGTTGAGTTTTCATCCATATGACATGTGAACAACAACTAGCAACAACAACATATTCTGCTCATGCTATAGAGGTTGACACACAGTTTTGCTTCTTGGATGACCAACTCACTAACTTATTTCCCAAAAGTTGACAGCATCCAGAGGTACTTTTCGTATCTAATTTGCATCCTGCATGATCTGCATCATGTAGGCAGTTAATTCAAAACCAGAGTGCTTTGGATACCAGAGGCCAAGAGATGGTGTGCCTCTGAGATATTTAAACACCCTTTTGACAGCAGATAAGTGCGATTCCTTGGCAATTTGGCTTGATATCTAGCACATAGACAGGTTACAAACATTATATCAGGTCTGCTAGAAGTTAAGTATAAGAGTGAACCTATCATGCCTCTGCAGTTCTTGACATCCATAGGTTTACCAGAGGGATTAGAGTCAAGTTTAACTCTAGTGGCAATAGGAGTTTTCATTGGAGTTGAGTCATTTAGCTTGTACTTTTTCAGAATGTAAGAGATATATTTAGCTTGATTTATGAATGTGCCCTCTGAAATTTGTCTTAATTGAAGTCCTAAGAAGAAGGTTAGTTCTCCCATAAGACTCATTTCAAATTCACTTTTCATCAACTCTAAGAACTTGTCACAATACTTTTGATTAGTAGACCCAAAAATAATATCATCAACATAGATCTGTACCAGAAGTAGCTCATTTTTGTACCTTTTGATGAACAGAGTGATATCCACGGTTCCTTTTTCAAAATCATTTTCAATCAGAAAGGTGGACAGAGGTGCATACCAGACTCTGGGTGCTTGTTTAAGGCCATACAGAGCTTTACAAGGTAATAAACATGGTTTAGGAACTATGAACTTTCAAACCCAGGTGATTGCTGGACATATACTTCTTCATGGAGTTTGCCATTAAGAAAGGCAGATTTAACATCCATTTGATATACTTTGAACCCTTTGTGTGAAACATAGGCTAAGAAGATTCTGATAGCTTCTAGCCTAGCCACAAGTGCAAAAGTTTCAACATAATCAATACCTTCTTCCTGGCAATATTCCTTAGCAACTAACCTGGATTTGTTTCTGATTATGATTCCATCTTCATCCTTTTTATTTCTGAATACCCATTTGGTTTCAATTGCAAATTTGCCTTTGGGAAGAGGAACCAGGGTCCAAACTTTTTTTCTTTCAAATTCTTGAAGCTCTTCTTGCATAGCATTAATCCAATTTGGATCTGCAAGAGCTTCATTTACCTTCGTTGGTTCAATGATGCTTAAGAAATTTGCAAAGAAGCATTCATTGATTGTTGCTATTTCATGTCTTTACACCATCAGAGGAATAACCTATGATTTGATCATGAGGATGATCCTTTATCCATCTTGTGATAGGAGCATGAACATGTGGAGGTGTTTGAGCTTCAGATATGACCGTGTGAGGCGTCTCTGTTATGCTGTGCACAGGCTCTGTGGAATTTTCCAGAGATGGTGATAATGGCTCTGGAGTCTCTTCCATAGGTGTCTCTAGTTCTCCTTCTTCTTCATAAGACTCTTGTTGTTCTTCTTCAGCATTTGGTCTTGTTGCATCACTTGGACCTGCAGTGTTTGAAGTAGAAGGTGTGTTATCAGAAGGACCAGAAAAAGTTGTACCTGAGGTCTGTGGTTCTTCTGATTGTGCTCTTTGAGAGTCTCTGAATATAAATTCAGAGGAGTCTTCATCATCAAAGAAGTCTTCAAATATTCTGTTTTGTTCTGATTCTCTGAGCTTCGAAGAGTCAGAGGCTTCTTTGGTTTTGGATTGAGAATTTTGAAAGTCAGAGCTTCTGGATTCTTTCTCATCAAATGAGACATTGATGCTTTCTTGAATGGTTCTTGTTATGAGATTTAATACTCTAAACGCCTTGGAGGTTAGGGAATAACCAATGAACTTTCCTTCATCAACCTTCTTGTCAAACTTTCCAAGTTGATCTCTATCATTCAAGATAAAGCACCTAATCCAAAAACATGAAAGTATTTGACATTTGGCCTTCTATTGTTAATGAGTTCATATGTAGTCTTTTTGAATCTTTTGACAATACTAGCTCTGTTTTGAGTAAAGCAGGTTGTTGATACTGCTTCAGCCCAAAAATTTGTTGGTAGATCAAATCCTGCAAGCATTGTTCTTGCAGCTTCAACCAATGTTCTGTTCTTTCTCTCAACAACACCATTTTGCTGAGGTGTCCTGGCTGCAGAGAAGTTTGGTGAAATTCCTTCTTTTGAAAGGTAAGAATTGATCTTAGCATTTCTGAATTCTGTTCCATTATCATTTCTCAACTTTTGAACTTTGCAGTTAAATAGAACATGTAATCTTTTCAACAAATTTATCAGAATTTCTGGAACATCAGATTTTGATCTGATAAACTCAATCCATGTATATCTTGAGTATTCATCAATGAGTATAAGAATATTCTTCTTTCCATATAGACTTTGCACAGAGATTGGACCACAGAGGTCAACATGTAGCATGTGCAGAGGTCTGGGACAATTATTATCACTTTTGGTTCTGTAAGATGCTCTTCTTAGTTTTCCCATTTCACAAGCAGAACAAAGATGGTCTTTGTCAAATTTCAGAGATGGTAGTCATTTAACCAAATTTAGTTTTACCAATTTATCAAGTGATGAAAAGTTCAGATGTGAGAACTTCAATTCTTATGCCAGATCCAGGCATCTTCATTGTTCAGAGATACTAAACAGAGTTTCTCTGAATTAGTGTCTGTATGCTTTGTGAAGTTCATACGATACAGATTACCTTTTCTGTCAGCTCTGAGCATTTCCTGACATGTGTATTAATGTAACAGAGAACAATACTTCTTTTGAAATATTACATCAAAACCATGATCACATAGTTGACTTATGTTGAGTTAGTTGTGCTTTAGTCCATCAACATAAGCAACCTTTAAAACTGAAACATTTCCTCTTACTAGTTTCCCATATCCTCTGATATGTCCTTGCTTGTCATCCCCAAAAGTTACTGCTCCTTCAAGTTTTTCTTTGAATGAGGATAGTAACCTTTTATCCCAGTCATATGACTTGAACATCCAGATTCAAGATACCAGATGGGTATATGTTGTTTCTTCAAGGCAAATTAAAGGTTTTTAGGTACCCATCTCATAATGGGTTCATTTCTGTTAAGTTCTGGGATTTTCTTTTCAATGCTTGGCATTCCATCCTTTGATGCTTTGCCAGATTGAGTTTTCTAATGCTTTAGAGGCTGAAGTCTCTGAAGTTTTCTTCTTTTAAGACTTATGCATAAAGCAATGAGGACAAGAGAAATGATTCTTCTGTTTGATCAAGAGATTGATGCAATTGCAATTAATAAAATATGATGAAGTTTGTGCAAAGCTTCTGATTTCATTACGAACTTTGGGAACATGTTTCTTTTGAAAACTATCTGTTCTAGCTCTAGGAATTTTACAAGCATTCCTATCTAGTTCAGATTTATTGGAATTGAATTTGTCCTTCTTTTGATGATTGTTCTTTCCATGGGCCCAAAAAGTCTCCTTTTCCTTTTTGCTCTATGCACAATTAGGAACAAAATGGTTAATTACTTTCCATTTTCCTTTTTGTTCAAGAGTGAACTTGATAGGTTAATAGGCATGAGATTTTGAAGTGTTAGTTTTACCCTTTGATTTTTCTTTCATATATTTTTCTAATTCCAGAGAAGTTTTGGCTTTCAGACACATATCCAAAAAGTCAGAACAAATTGGTACTCTGGGTTTTGTTTTGGAAATTTGAACTGGTTTGTTTAAAATTCCCGAGCCAACAGTCTGTTTGTCTTTATGAATGACCTTTCCTGGAGTTAAAAAGAATTGTTCATCAACCTCGGAATCAGAATCAGAATCAAGAAAGTCTCTTTTGATTCTATCAGAGGTGACTACTTCTGAAGTTTTGCCAGTGTCTCTGGGTTTAGAAATTTTGATGATCTTTTTAATGCAAGATTTCTTTTTAAAATCAGATATGATATTTTCCTCAAAAACTCTTCTAATGTCTTCTTCAAAGGTTGTTCTGACCTTTTCTTCTGTGTTTGGAGAATACAGAGGTGCCTCTGGATTAAGTATGCTCTGAGTTTTGACTTCAGAGGTACTTACTTTAGAGACCTCTGGTTTTTGAACAATGAAAGAATCAAATCTAAAAATTTCTTTAGGATCATTGGTCTGAGTTTTTATTAAATGAACTTCAGAAGTTACTTTGTCTGTTTTCGGAATAGATTTTAAGTTTGTCTTTGCTTCAGAGTAAGAAATATTTTTGAATTTCAGATTTCCGAGTTTTGATCCATCAGAAGTTTTGACTCTTTAAAGACATTAGAGTTTTCCAGATATGGGAAATCAGGCTTCTGGATTTTTCCAATACAGAAAGTAAAAGACAGAGATGTTTCGTCTTTCCAGTGAATGGATCCATTTCATTGAATCCTAAGCCTTGAGTGTCCATCTGAGAATTTATCTTGATATGCACATCTTGTGCATCTTGATAACTCTTGATTTGCAATTCTTTTTTTCAAGACATTGGTGTAAAACCTCTTTTTCTTTTTGAAAAAAGTTAGTTAAAGCAACAGAGTTGAGCCTTTCATACTCGGATCTTTTTACTTCTTCTTTTGCCTTTAGAGTGTTTTCAAGTTCTTTATATTTTTCAGAAAAAGATTTTTCTTTTGTCCTCTGAGATCTTTCAAGCTCAGATTTTTCATCAAAAGTTTCTTTCTTTTCAGCTTCCAAAAGATCTTTCTCTCTTTTGTAAAAATTCAGGTCTTTTAAGACTTGTTTTCTTTTTTCTTTTTCTTCAGAAAGCTTTTGTTTCAGGCTCTGAAATTCATCACTTAGTTTGAGCACATCCATTTCAAGTTCAGATTCTGATGTAGATGGAGAGTGTACCTTTTTAGAATTGTCTTGAGATGATCCATCAGATTGATCATCATCTATAACTGCCATTCCATAGAGGTTGGATGGGTTTGATTCTCCATCAGAGGTTGAGTAAAAGAACCAGTCTTCTATCTCTGCTACAAGTACCCTTTCCTTCACATTGTACTTGTACTTGTTTTTGTAGTAGTCTTGATCTTTGATCAATCTACCTTTGCAGTTGGCAGAGAAATGACCTGGCTTTCCACACCTAAAACATCTTCCATCATTTTGGTTAGTAGGAAGAATAGTACCTTCTGGTTTCTGAGATGGTTGTTGAAAGTATCTCTGTGGTTGATGATATTGTTGTGGTTGTCTCTGATGCTGAACAGGCTCTTGGTATGTGTATTGAATGGCTTTTTTTATCACTGACTTATGTTGATCTAAGCTCTGCTTGGTGTCCTTTTTGAAATCCTCTCCTGTCTCCTCTGCTATCTCCTTCATCTCTCATCTTCTCATATACCTTTTTGGCAAATCTCTTGTTAAACTGGTGAGTGATTAAAGCAAGAGATAGAGCAAAGGCATTTATGTCCTAATCTTCTTCATCATCTGAGTCTGATTCTTTGACTTCATCTGCAATCATGGCTCTTTTTGACTTCCTCTTTGAATCTTTTTCAGAAAACTTTCCTTTTGATCCTTTTGATCTTTTGATTTTACTATCATTGGGATTTTCTTCTGAAACACTTTTGTCTTTGGACATTAGTGCAAGAGATCCACCCAAGGAAGTTTTGCTCTTTTGTTTAACAACCTCCTTTTCTTGAGCCACAAGTGTGCCATAAATGTCTGTAAGTGTCCATGATTCAAGATTTTGATTTTCTTGAAGTGACATATATACAGCTGCAACCATTCATCATTTAAGCTTTTCAAGAAAAGTACATTGTTTTCTTCTTTGGATCTTATGACCCCACATTTTCTGCATTTATTTATCAAAACATTAAACCTAGTATACGTTTGTTGTAAAGTTTCTTCATGTAGAGCTTTAAAGTCATGATACTCATTAATGCACTATGTCCTTCTATTATTTTGGGTTTTAATGCCTCCTTCAAGTTGATTTAACAACTAGTCCCAAATTTCTTTTGCAGTGACACATGAGTCAAGTTCTTGAAAGATGTCATTTGGTATGGCCATGATTAAAAGTATAACAGCTTTTGAGTCATTCTCCATTTTTGTCAGTTCTTCATCAGTAAACCCAATTGTCTTTTTCTCAAAGTATGCAGGAATTTCTGCAGTTGTTGCTGTTGCAGGAACTCTTGGAACCAAAACTATTGGTTGGAAAGGTCCATGATTGACAGATCTCATAAGATCTTTGTCCATTCCTTCAAGAAAATTAACCATCCTAATCTTCCACTGAGGATATTCATCTCTCAGAAGAGTAGAAGGTTTTGTTAAAGATCCAACAGTATATATGACACTAATGCTTTGACTTTCCATTTTGAAAAGAAGAAGACGATGATGGTTTAAAGAAAACGAAGCTTGAGATTTTTAAACCGAAGCTAAAGTTGTTTAGCTTTGAACAAGATAGAATACTATAAGTAGTTTTCAAACCTGAAACATATAATGTTCTTGAGTAAACAATAGTTTAAATGAACATGCACAGAAATGAAAACTGAATCACAAGACAAGAATCAATCCGAGTAAACCAGATTTGATCTTATTTGATTTAAGAAAACCAAACAAGCTCTGATACCAATTGTTGGATCCCAGATTCTTGCTTAATGATTTAAACAAACAAACATATGAAAGTATAGCGGAAGCAAAGATTGTTTAAACCATATTATTTGATTTGTACTCACAGTAAAGAAGATATATCCAAAGTATAAATAATGAACAAGCCAAATATTCACTGGATAATAATGTAAATTATCAAGAACACCATAAAGGTGGTTTAAATCATACACAATCTTCTTGTACAATTCACCGTACAAAAGAGTATTTCTTTATACAAGTAGGTAAGGGAAAGCACACTTTTACACAATGAGGCGCACACCCTATTTATAGAACTAAAAAGGTGAACAGTGTACTTTCCTGACAAAGAAGATATGCGTGGACAGTAATCTACCTAAAAGGTAAATCTTATCATTAGATGACGTGTCTTCTAAGCTTGCACCAATACTTGTAAAATATCAGCATTAACTTCAGAGAGAATGTCTTCAGAGCTCTGATGCAGTGCCTCTGATGTCTTCTACACTGAGTATTCTATCTATGAAATGACTTCAGAGGGGGCTTGCTGTCTCTGGTAGCTATCTCTGAAAGTCCTCTGGAAATGACTTAAAATATTTTCAATACTTTTACATTCAGAATTGGGGCTAACAATTATGTAGACAATGGATTGATTACTGAATTGCATCAATGATTACTAGTTTCATGCAATAATTTTACTTACAATACATAGTATTTCATTAAATGACATGGAATGCATATTGTTTCATGAATATACCACTTTCATCCGATACATCACATGAACCGTTATGCACATTGACATATTTTACATATAATTTCAACAAAATTCGATTGAATCAGGTAAATTCATTTAGAAAATCAATGAGAATCCAAATGCAATGGACGGTTCAGATGAAGGTTGCACATGTTGTAATCTTTTACCGTGTTGCAAAATAATTGTGACCTATATATATGTATGTATGTATATATATATATAGAAAGAGAGAGAGATGGACGTTCAAATGCAACTCATTTACATGATGCAATCCATGCAACCCCTTTATCCACCACTCATTTTATATAATTAAGAAAATGAAAAAAAATTAAAAATAAAATGAGCGGTTGATAGAGGGGTTGCATGAGTTGCATCATATAAATGAGTTGCATAATATTAGTGTGTGGTTGGAGTTGTTTTTTTAGTGTTCAAGGGACTCACTATTTTAGTGGTGAGGTTGGAGTGCCCTTAGACTTAGAGCCACGACGAGGTCATTAATTTTTTCAAGGCATGACTTATGATGACAAATCTCTATACCATATATAATATTATATATAAACATATGTTTTATAGTATTACTCAATGAACCAATGATAATTATAAACAATTAAAATTAGGTTATATATTTAAAACTAACAAATAAGATATTAAAAAGGTAAGAAAAATCGAATATTATGTTAAAAAAAACTGTACATTAGGGCATATCGTGTCACATCCCACAAACTTAACATAGCATGAGATGATAGCCTTTAATCACGACACACCATGGCGTGATGAGCCTTTTGAAACAGTGATCAAAACATATCATTGTCCATTTTTAACACTTTCAATCGTACTTATGGACCAATTATCATTGTAGTAAATATTTAAATTAGATAGATCATCAGCCATTGTTATAATTATCATTATTTTATTAACACAATAGCATATTAACAATAATTACATTTTTCATAAATACATAATATTTGTTTAACTGATTCATGATTATAATATTTAAATAATATATAACGTGAATTAATTTATACATTCCGTAAAATAGAGATCCAATTACGTTTAACAAATTGAATTAAATTAAGATATTTTATGACATAAAATCTTGTATTTAATTAAATATATATTATTAACTTGCTTTCAATTATTTCCCGTGTCAAGTTATGTGAATTAGTATATATCTATACTATATTATAAAGCATGGATAAAAAACTCTTAAATACAAATTATTAGGCACAAGGTACCATCATTTTATGCAAGATTTTAAAAATCTCTTAATTTACAAGTATCAAAACACAAGATACATATTACTACTGCAGGCTTCTACCACTCACCAATTTGGCATGTACAGGACATTCCTTTTATGCAGACATTTCCATGTATCACTATTAATTAATATATTATATTACTATAATTTTGTTTTAATTATATTATTAAATATGTAATTGATTATTTTTTTCTAGATGTCATTAAAATATATAAGATAATCATTGAATTCAAACAAAATACTTAATTTTTTTTATGTCAAACATTATATTATTAAGCCTAAATTAAACAAATTTATAAAAAAAACATTATCACTTTCTCAAAACCATCCAAAATCGTACTGTAAATCGACAAAAAAATAAAATGAAACATTAAAATCGTGATGTATCTCGCTGCATTGCGCGAGTACGCTTCTAGTATATATAAACTACCTTAATATGCATTCTAACCAAAAGTCTTAAATACTACCTTCAAAGCACAATGTACTTCTCTTTAAAGCATAAGTTTTGAAAAACTCTTAATTACTATCTTCAATGCATAATGTACAATTCATTAATGCAAGGATTCTTCAACCAAGACCCATACCTAAAGTACAAGCTCAACCAATACCTAAAATACAAGCTCAGCCCATACTTTCCTCTTATTTTACGTCTCAGCCCATGCTTTCTTCCTGAAATGGAGAACCAGAAACCTGTCACTTCCTTCTACCTACTACTTTCTGACCTCTCCTTCAACCTGTTCACATCTCAGCCTTATCGAGAGTACTCCCTCTTAATCCAATGCAAAGCTTAAAAATACGTATTCCCGGTTGTTTCAATCAGTTCACACTCAATCGTCGACCACTCTCAATCGATTCTTCTCTCAATCGTCGACCACTCTCAGACACGTTCACACAATCGATTCTTCAGTTTGAATACGGTTTAATTTTAGGTTTCGTTTAATTTCGATTTAGGTTTCGATGTCAATGGAACTTAATTTCGATTTAGGATTCTGATGTCAATAAAACTTAATTTCGATTAGGCTTTCATATGCTTTTGATTTTAAGCTTTGATAAAGTTTTGTTTTATTGTTCTACAACCAAGTCGTTATACATGAATTTTAGTTCAGGTACGTTCACATCGATTCTTCAGTTTGAATACGGTTTAATTTTAGGTTTCGTTTAATTTTAGCTTTCGTTTATATCTGCTTCTTCTCTCGGTCGTCAAGCACTCTCAGGTACGTTCACACAATCGATTCTTCGGTTTGAATACGGTTTAGTTTTAGGTTTCGATGTCAGCTCAAGTTTAAATTATAACTATGATTTGTGAGGCCAATTGTGAATTGTTTGTTTTTGATGATTTCTTTCAATAGTTTATCTTCTCCCTAAATTTTGGATTGATGTGATGAAGATGAGATTACAGCCACCACACCGGTTTGCATCCATTTAGGCCATTTTATTTTTATTTTGTCATGTGATGATAATGAATACAAATTATGGTTCTCACGTTGCATCATGTTCCTCTTTCTTATTGCATAAACGTTAATCCAAGAATTGTGGATGAAAAGGCAAATCTTTCTGCTGCTAATATATCAACTCAAAGGTTGTCTTAAAAGGAAAAAAACAGCAATTAGTTTTTGCATATCTGATTCTAATTTGCATTTTAGTTTATGCATAATTAGATGTTTGCACCGAGTTTCTTCTTATTTACGTATAAATTTTTTGCATTGAAATACATATAAAGTTCATTAAGTTTGAAGATACATATAAAGTTCATTAAGCAATGACATCATAATGTCATTTTTGTAGAACTGAGCTTGGAAAACAAACTTGGCAGAATCCATAGATGACAAAAAAAAAATTTCCAGACTCTTCTTTTTTATTTTAAATCTAAGTCAGGGAGACGCGTAAACTATAGGTTTGCGTTTCAAGAGAGAACCGCGAACTGAACTTTGCGTTTGCTTAGAGAAACGCAAGATGAAGCTTTACGTGAGAAGACTTTGCGTGTTAAGACAGAAACGCAAACTGTGTTTTGCGTGTGAAAACTGAAGCGCAAAGAATGTTTTGCGTGTGTAAGCAGAAGCGCAAACTAGAACTTTATGTTTGAAGAAGGAAGCGGAAAGTAGACTTTGCGGGTTGAACTTGAAGCGTGAAGTAGAGCTTTTCGTGTGAAGTGAGATGCGCAAATAAGAACTTCTCGTATATTGAGTGATACGGAAAAGTAGCTTTGCGTTTCCAACGTGAACCGAAAACCTGAAAATTCACTAACACCCAGATTAGTCGAACAGTGAACTAGCGCAAATCAATATGAATGATGCGCAAACCATATGAATGAATCGCAAACCACAGAAACTCGAATATAACATGTAAAATCGAATGAAAACAAGAAATTTATGCATGAAAAACACATACTGATTATCGGAAACACCTTTTTAATACAATTCAAACAACAATTTCGATTAAAAAAACACTAAAACTCAAAATCTTCGATGAAACAGTACGTGAACTCGTTTTCCAGAAAATTTCAATTTCACATAATCGATGATCTAAATCGGTTTTTCTTGAAAAACAACCTGAAACAAATGTGATCGATTATCAAAAACGAAACTAATGAAATCAAAAACAACACAATTCGATCACAAACAGATCCAAATTTTATGAGAAATCAAGAAAACGAGATTTTCTTGAAAAAATTCAAGAAAATCGATCAAATTTTCGATTTCAATCACAAATTCGGATATAGAAAGACAATCTCTCAATCCTCTCAAGATTCAGTTGGCTCTGATACCAATTGATAATCCAAGATCAATGAATCTGTAGAGAGAGAAAGTAGAGAGAGAGTAACTTGAGAGCGCAAAGTTGAAATTGATTAAAGTGTGCGTGTGTTTCTTACAAAGAACAAAGACCAAAGCGACTTAAATACCCTTGGTCAGATACAACACAGATATGCATCTAAACACAGTATTTGACCAAGCCCTATAAATACAATGATTACTATAAAACCAGACCTAACAAGGTACCTTTTTAGAACAACCAACATCGAAGGTAAACATGTACTTTCTGCAGTCTTACCTACCTTGGGAGTTCAAATGACATTGTATGTACTATTTATGATACTTGCAAAAGGTTGATTGAAGATTAAAGGCACTACTTTCTCTATAATTTTTGGTATATAATTTTGTGGTTTGGTATCATACATAGATATTTTTGGTACATATATTTGTGGTCATGTACGCATCCAGTAGTTTCTTTTGAGGCAATTGCACATTGATCGGTTTAGTATTTTCTTGATTGTATTAGTATCGAGATGCATTTCTATCCAGTTTAATGTCAACTATTCTTTGATGTACAATGGAACAAGTACAGTAGAAGAACTAGAGACTTTGCAAGACTATATATACTGTATAGAGGATAAAGAACCACAATTCTGCTCAAAAGTCAAGGTTATCTCTTCCATTTAGAATAGAGATAGTATATAGAATTATCAACAAGTCTACATGGTAAGTTACATGATCAATCCAACTTTTGCATCAAAACCCAACTGATTGACTTCTTCATTTTTTCTATTTCTATTTGTTCTTCTCTAATGGCTACTGTCTATTGGTTCCATTCATGATGTTAATATGGAACTTGGAGATTTTGAATAAAGCCTCTTTCATCCTATGGCCTAAAGATCATTGGGTTGACTGTGAAAAGATGAGTTTGGAGGAGTATGCTCATCTTTGGATCTTCATCCTTCCTCTAATCTGTGATCCTAGAGGTATATTTTTTTTGACAGATTATGCTTTCCATGGCCTTTTGTTGAGATGACTTTGATCTGTCCTATGATCTCTCATTTGGTCATTTCTCTCTTACCTTGGTGGTTGTTGTTGATTATGTTATTGTGGTATCCCCTTGTTTATGGATGGTTTTGTTGGAATATGCCTACCCTGTGCTGGACTGCCCTTTTTGTGTCCAACTGGTTCTGTTTTCTATGCTTTCTCTCTGTTCTGCGGGCCATTGGATTAGTTTTAGCTTGCTGTCATGACGGGTCTTTCTTACTTTTGTCCTCCCTTTATTTGGTCTATCTTTTTAGCATTAAGTAAGTGGTTGATCTTTGATCCCACTTTGTTGTGTGTTGTAGTCCCCTGCCTTTTTGGCAAACAAGTTTATTGGATGTTGAGCTTTGCTCTAGCTGATTATATTGCTTGTCGTAGACTTGCTTGCTTTTTAGATCAGTCTTGTTCCCTTTGGGTTTTCCTCTTCTATGGATCTTTTTTTCCCTGGATTGTTTGTGTTATCCTTGGGGATATATGGGTTTGGATTTTCTTATTGTCCCTGATAATCCCAAAATCTCTAAATCTTAGAGAGAGAAAGTAGAGAGAGAGTAGAGTACGCCAAAAGTAAAATGTATATTCAAATGAGGTTCCAAAATTACAAAACAAAGACACCAAGGGGACTTAAATACCCCAAGGTCTAAACAGAACAGATAAACCAACTAAACACAGTTTAGACCACATAAAATAAATACATTGATTACTATTCAAAATAGACTTAACAATATCCCCCTTAGTAATCATTGACGCTCTTCTCTTTGATGAACTCTATTTAGCCCAAGCAAAACTTCTAGGCGTCTTAGAGTTGAGCGGAAAATCAACTTCTCACCAATAATATTCAAAGTCTTCTTGAGAAGTTGAATTTCATCATTTTCAAGCTGGAATGCATTTCTTCTTGTCTCTAAAAATCTTCTTTCAGCTGCTTTTAAACGTTGCTCCAACTGTAGCTTGATCACCTTCAAGGTTCCATCAGAGTAATGACTTATCTCTTCAAATATGAGGAAGCAGTTTTGACTTGAACCATTCCTGTAGATAACTCCAAATGGATCTTGAAGAATGGTGAATAGAGGATAAGAATCTAAGTTTGGCAAGCTACGATTGGGCCTTAGAAGATTAACCACCGGCTGAAAGCTTTCGACAGCCATTTGAAAGTCAAAAACTCTGTAGAATCTTATTTGGCGCCGAATAAACCTTTTGATCACAAACAATGCTTGAGAGATATCTTGAGTTCTATGATAAAGGTCTCTGAAATGATTATACATAAATTCAATGTCATCAATAGATAGATCACTAAAATCTGCCTCCGAGAAAGTATATAACTTGCAATCTCTTCTTTCCACTTCAAAATCCGGATACCAGATATTAACAAACTTATTTATCGTGACGCTGATAACTCGGACAATCAGATGAGAAGAAGAAACGCGATTCTTTCCACGGCGCTGACACTTGATGAACATTAAATATTCATACTGATAATCATCAGACTCCTTTTCAACCCCAAGAATTGCATGAATGTTGATCTGTCTTCTCTTAGAAACAGAAATATTGCTTTGAGAGTCTTCTAGAAAAGCATATCTTAGCCTTGAAGCCATATACCGTTGTTGCAAACTTCTTTGTCTTTGCTGTCTAGACAAAGCTGGTCCTTCTTCTAGGGATAGTCGATGGAATCACAGGTTAAGAAGGAGGAACATCAGCTTGTGCTCTGGACGACTGACCAACTTCAAATGAGCTTGTAGAAGCAATGATAGTCGGAGCATAATTAGCAGCAGGAGTAGAAGTAGCTGGAGCAGTTTCAGGAATCTCATCTTAAGAAGGAAGGTCTCCATACAACATGTTTGAAATTTCTTCATCCTTAGCATCCATAAAAACAGAATCATCTTCAGTATCAGACAACACAATAATATCCTCATACTCTTCTTCTTTTACTTTGCAAAGCTTCTCATATCTGATGTCATCGTCATCGTCATCATCTGAGTTAATCTCTATGAAGTTTGCGAAGAAGGATCTCATATCATTAGCTGCTTCAGAATCATCTAGCTCATGTGCCCTTGTTGTAGTGTCTGGATCAACGTAAACGACAATCTGCAAATTGTTCTCAATATTCTGCTCAGAAATATTCAAAGAATTAGACATCGCAGACAAATCTACATTTTCTATCATAATGTTCACAATATCTTCAACACAACAGTCTTGGACATTGTCAGCACTCTTATCTTTGTCAGCTGCCTCTTCTTGCGTTTGATCTTCTCTAACTGACGAATCCTCCACCCTCTGTCTCTTAGCCATCTCCCCCTCATGACCTTGATGATCTAGATCATCCTGGTCATGTCTTCGTTTAAGAGACGGACCTGCTTCATGTCTACAGTCCAGTTCATGGCGATCAAATCGGTCAGAGAGAGCGGTTAGAGCTTGAGTCATGAGAGATTTGCCTTCCTTGATCTCCAAAAAATTAGTCTGAGCTTCAGTACGAAAAGAAGTGAATTCCTCGTATAGCACAGAAACCCTGTCAGGTGCAGAAGTAGAAGCTGGAGTCGGAGTCGGAGGCGGATTCGGTTGAAAAGTCCGTAACAAAGAGATCAAATCTTGATTTTGCTGTTCTGGAAGCGACATAGACAGAAGACGAGCATAGAGCAGATCAGTCAATTCTGTAATCGGAAGATCTTGAACAGAAGAGCGTGAAGTAGAAACAGGAGGAACTGAAGTTGATACGCCAATAGATTGTGTAAATGGTGGAGGAAGCGGAATAGAAACAATCGCAGATGCAGTAGTAGAAATAGTAGAAGACGGTTCTCGGATAACTACCCCAGATGGTCTTCTGAAAGGAATCTCTTGTGGAATAGAAGGAGCATCAACCTTTGGCATCTTACCTTTGAAGAGAGCCCGCACCTTCTGAATTTCTGCATTCTTTTGTTCTTCATATCGTTCGCTCATCTGTCGGATGACCTCATTCAGAGTTGTAAATTTCTCCGTCGTATCACGTACTGCAACTGAAGAAGTATCGACAGTAGAAGTAAGCTCAGGTGAAGAATGAGAACATGTTGTACCTTGAACCCGATGTTGAGTTGTAGCATTGGCAAAAGCTAGATCAAGCTCATCAACTTGAATATCAGCCACTTCAGGATTCATAGATACAGATTCTTCTTCAGACAAAACATCTTCTAGAACTTGCACTTCTGGTTCTCTAGACTTCCTTTCATAAACAAGAATACCAGGCTGGTCACCATCATTACCACCATTACCATCAGTGCCATCATCATCCCCATTTTAATCTCCAGCAATATCATCACCAGCATCATCATCATCATCAATATCATTACCAGCAGGGTCAGTGTCGATAGCGGCAAGAACATCACCTATTTGTTGATTAGCAACAACTGCTTGATCAGTAACAGTTACTTCAACCTCTTGATCGGCATGAAAAGATGCAGCTTGTTCATCATGAGACGGTTCAGCTTGGTCATCTTCCAAAGAGAGATCATTTTCCATACAATATTGAATTATGCTATCATCAGATGGATCAACATAATTCACAATAAGCTCATGAGGAATCGGCATGGAATAGTTGAAAGTCTGCTTCGGTTTCTGAATGTATGTCATCTCAGTATCCGGAACTTGAGGCCAAGATAATCGATGAGGAATAGCAGAATTACTTCGTTACATACTCCTGACAATAAGCTTCATATATCGAACAAATGGAATAAACTAGCGCTTCTTATGCGTCAGTTTGTCTTGCACTCTCTCTGAAAGTTCGGTCCAGAAGATATACGTGTAGTCGACATGCAAGTCATAGACAGCTGCATGGGACAATCTGAGATAGTGAAGACTTGCATTGTCCGTGCCGGAATGTTTCGATGTAAGGCACCTGTTGAGAACAGAAAACAATGCATACCAGACCGGAGGTAGATTGGATTTGTCAAAGTCACTTACTCTATTCAAAGCACCAAGATATCCTAGATTACGAATACCTTCGAGAACATCCAATTCGGAAGGAAAGATGTCGTAAGACGTGCGGCCTGGTCTGGAATTAGGCTTAGGAAGTTCTAAAATCAGCCGAAGACGCTTGTAAGATAGAAAAGAGTCAAACAGGTCAATCTGTAGATCGAATCTATGAGGTCGAACTAGCTCATTCTTGGTGATGGTGTGCCAGGCCTGTTGGACATAAACCTCAGGAACATCTGCACAATAAGTGAGAGCCGGAGCTAGATGATGGCCTTTGAGAATAGCTCGAATTACTGGATGAATTTTGATCCTGTCAAAATCTACGAAGTATTTGTTGGGCTTATATGGCAACACATATAGCATCGTGGGAAACACATCATTCGGTGTTCGGCGTGAAGCAGAAAGATTCACCCCAACAAAAGGTATAGACGGCATAGGCGTCTCATGAGAAGCACGATCAGATGGGTCATCAAGAATAACATTCTCGTCTTGAATCACGGGATCTGTGTTGGTTTGAGAAGCCATGAGGATACCTGAGAAACAGGAAAAAAAAATCAGACAAGGAAAGAGAAAATGAAAAACACAAAAAATAAATAAAAATAAAAAATTTCTAAGTCTGGTTTGCGTGATAAGCGTGAGACGCAAACTGAGATTTGCGTGATGAACTTGAGACGCAAAGTAAGGTTTGCGTGACATACGAGTGGCGCAAAGCAAAGTTTGCGTGATGTACTTGTGACGTAAACTGAACTTAAGAAAAAATTTCATTCATAAGAGAAAACACTTAGGTTTGCGTGACACAAAGGTAACACAAAGGTAACTTTACGTGACCAACAGGTAACGCAAAGTAAACTTTGCGCGACCAACGTGTTTCACAAACTACACTTGAAAAAACAACACAAAGTTTGTGTGTCTAGAAGGTAACGCAAAGGTAACTTTGCGTGACCAACTGGTAACGCAAACTTAAGTTTGCGTGACCCATTGGTAACGCAAAGTGAATTTTGCGTGACCAACTGAATACGCAAAACCCTAGAACACTTGAGCATTTGCGTGAGTTCATCTCTGATTTGTCAATTATTTCAAAGAAATCGATTATAAAACATGATGAGTGTTCGAAAATTATTAAAGAAAGACTAAAATCATACTTCGACCACTTTAATACTGATTAAAATCAATATTCAATTCAAAGATTTGAAAAACTTGAAAACTCAAAGATGAACAGGCGCAAACATCACAAAAACACAAAATCGAAGGAACAAACAACAAATAAAAGAGTAAGAACACATACCTGGAATTCGAAAATAGTATCTAATACAAACCCAACAATCAATTTGAACAAATAAGCTCGATTATGATGAAACAGAAGATGAACAATTCAAAATCAAATCGCACAGTGATGAAATCGTAAAACCAAGAAACAAGAAAGAACAATGCTATACTAAACATAACCACAAATCAAATACAAAAAGAAGATAGAACACATACCTGATCGAAGAAGAAGAGCTGAAATCAAAGAGAATAAAAAACGCACAGAGAGAGGGATAAACAAGACAGAGTTCAAATGAGAAAAGGAGCGAGAAAAACAAATTGAAATAGGACAAATACTATTTATACTAAAAACAATAACACTAAAAAAATCATGCTAAAAAAATATAACTAATAGTATACATAAAAAAAATGAAATGTTACCTGGAATGTGCTTTTACTCCCCCTACACAAATGCACTAAATTGAACAGATCAGTATAGCATTTGTATAGAAAAATAACAAAATACATACCTGATGAAATGCTGATCTGAACGTTAATCACTGTATCAGATATGTACCTGACAACTTTACTTACTCCCCCTAAAAAACAAAACGTTGTTAGATTCACATTCAGATGTTCTCTCCCCCTCGAAAAATGCACATACCAATTTACAAAAATATGGATACACAAACATGAAGACATCAGTGTAAAAAGAAAAATATACTGAATATAAATTTTGAAACAACTGAACATATAAAATTTTAAACACTAAACAAATTAAATTCTATTCAGTAAAATATCACAGATTTATCAATCAGTTGAAATCAAGTATATGTTGTTGGATACAGAGACAAGTTTCATTGCATATCAAGTTAAGACATGTTCAGTTTCAAAAACTTCCAGCAATCTATTCAGTGTGCTAGCATGCGAACTTCGATTAGCTTTAAGAAAATGCAATTTTAAAAATATAATAGAGAACTTTTCATGTACTCACACTAAGCCATCAAGAATTAAGACTTTCACAAATTTATAGGTTTATCACAACTCAAACATATCACCAAGTATCAAGAGATGTGTGCTCATTGGCATCTTTTAGCATTGTGCACATTGGCATCTTCACATGAGTATGCTCTTTGGCATCTTTTAAGCTTGTGCACTTGGCATCTTTTAATCAAAAAGTTCGGTAAGTAAAGAACATGTCGTAAACGTAACTTTCTATCTGACCCTACTGCAGGATTTGGGCCAACCGCTCCCAGACTAGTTGGCCTTAGGGGACTAGGTGTCAAGCATCCCTTGGAACTTACTCTCCCAGATCAGAAAGGCTACATCGACACATCCTAAACCCATTCATACCAGTAGAACATGACTTTCGATCTGGTTCTATAGAAGGATTTGGGTTCGATCACTCCCAGACCAATTGACCTTAGGGGACCATATGACAAGCATCCCACGGAACTTACTTTCCCAAACCAGAAAGGTCACAGGTACAAACTTTTAAACTTAGAGATTTCTGTATTTTAGATATATAATATTCATCTCAATCACTCAGTTTTACATCTAAGTGCTTAGCCCATATTTTCATTACGATTCATAATTCTGACTTTTTAGGTTTTCTAAGCATTGTAAACTATAAATATTCCGAATCACATATCTTTAAAGCATTTTCAAAAGCTTCAAACATGTTGCTGACCTTTCAATTTTTGTAAGACTTGAAATTTGACCATATAAAACTTTAATATAACAAAGCAACTTGAAAATTCATCCTAGACACACATTTTATTCAAAAGAAAGAAAAACCTGTAAAGCTTTTGCTTTATAGAATAAAATTTGTAAAGATTTAAACTTTTAAATTCAACATGCCGAGTTTTGAAAGTAGAAAATTAAAACGTTTTTCATCTAAAGCTTTTGTAAAGATATCAGCAAGTTGATATTCAGTTGGGACAAAATATAATTCAATAGTACCTTCTTCCACATGATGCTTTATGAAATGGTACCTCATATCTATGTGTTTGGTCTTTGTGTGCTGGACCGGATTGACTGATATCGCAATTGCGGATTTGCTGTCATAATAGATAGGAACAGTTTTGTACAGCATCCCGTAGTCAGAAGTTGTGTCTTCATCCATAGCACTTGAGCGCAACAACTAGCTGCGGCGACGTATTCTACCTCAGCAGTTGAGATAGAAACACAGTTCTGCTTCTTCGACGCCCAACTTATCAGTCTATCACCAAGAAATTGAAGGTGACATGATGTGCTTTTCCGGTCTAACTGATTTCCACCAAAATCTGCATCAGAGTAAGCAGTTAGTTTATAATCAGAACTCTTAGGATACCACAAACCTAAATAAGGAGTTCCTTTGATGTAACGAAAGATTCGCTTGACTGCCAACAGATGCGATTCCTTTGGCTTGGCTTGAAATCTAGCACATAAGCAAGTAGAGAACATGATATCCGGCCGACTTGCAGTTAGATACATTAGTGATCCGATCATGCCTTTATAAGTCTTGACGTCCACAGCTTTTCCATCTGGATCGAGTCCAATTTTAGCACCATGAGCCATCGGCGTGCCAATTGAAGAAGATTTGTCCATCTTGAATTTCTTCAGGATGTCAAAAACGTACTTTGACTGGTTAATAAAAATTCCATCTGGAAGTTGTTTCACTTGTAAGCCGAGGAAGAAATTAATTTCTCCCATCATGCTCATTTGAAACCTGGAGGTCATAAGATTAGAAAACCAAGTACATAAGGATTTATTAGTCGTACCAAATATAATATCATCTACGTATATTTGAACTAAGAAGATATCCAAGTTAGAACGATTAATGAAAATAGTGGTATCTATTGATCCTTTGGTAAACCCGGATTTGATCAAGAAGGCCGACAACTCATCATACCACGCCCCTGGTGCTTGTTTCAGGCCGTACAAAGCTTTATCGATAAAGTAGACATGATCAGGACTGTCTTTGTCAACAAACCCCTCTGGTTGAGAAACATAAACTTCTTCTTTCAGTTTCCCATTGAGAAAGGCTGTTTTTACATCCATCTGATACATAGTAAAATTGTGATAAGCAGCAAAAGCGAGAAACATGCGAATAGCTTCTAATCTTGCAACCGGCGCGAAAGTTTCATCGTAGTCGATTCCTTCTTCTTGTCGATAACCCTTGGCAACCAGTCTAGCTTTGTTACGAACAACTATACCATCTTTGTCTTTCTTGTTCTTGAATATCCACTTTGTGCCAATAACGCTCTTTCCTTTTGGCCGTGGAACAAGTCTCCAAACTTTTAGCGCATCAAATTGATTAAGCTCCTCTTGCATCGCTATTATCCAATCCAGATCCTCCAACGCTTCAGATACTTTAGTTGGTTCAATCTTGCTTAGAAAACAAGTGAAATGACATTCGTTGGGAGTAGCCATCTTGGAACGTGTAGACACACTTGCTTGAGGATCACCAATAATTTGATGAATAGGATGAGATATTGTCCATTTGGTGGTATGAGGGAGAGGATCAATAACATATTGAATAACTTCTAATTATTGAGAAAGAGCTTCAGAAGCTTCTATGTCAGATGAAGAAAGAGAAACAGTTTCCACTGGAGGAGGAGGTAACTCAACAATATCTGAATCAGATTCTGGAATTGTTGGTTGAATAACAACAGTTTGTTCTTCTTCCTGAACAGATTCTTCTTGAATAGGTTGTTCTTGAACAGATTCTTCTTGAATATTCTCAGTTTCTGATTGTGCGAGATCAGGTTCAGAAATACTGTTTTTACTAATAGGAGGTACTGGAACAACATCAGTTTCAGAGATAGATGCAGCGGAATTTGGAGTAGATGCGTTCACAGTTTCCTGATTCAAAACATGTGAATCATTATCAGTATTAGATTTGGGAACATCATCATAAAAATTCTCAAAAAGAAAATCAAGATCAGAAAGATTAAGCAAGGAAGAAGAAGGATCCTGATTTGACGGTTGTATTGCAGGTTCTGAACTGACTTGTCCAGAAGCTAAATTCCCTGTAAGTACGGGTTCTGAGCCTGATTGACCAGAAAACAAATCGGCAGCTTCGTCAAATTTAACATTGACACTCTCTATCACTTTTCTGGCTGAGATAAGAAAGACTCGATAAGCCGCAGAATTAGAAGAATAACCCAGAAAAATACCCTCATCTGCCTTTGGACTAAACTTGTTCAGATTTTCTCGATCATTCAGAACATAACACTTACACCCAAATGACTTGAAATATTTGACATTCGGTTTGATACTGTTCATAAGCTCATATGGTGTTTTGTTGAATCGACGATGTAGAATTGATCTGTTCTGGGTATGACATGCAGTTGAAACAACTTCAGCCCAATGAGAGAAAGGAAGACCTGAATATGCAAGCATCGATCTAGTAGCCTCAACAAGTGTTCTGTTTCTGCGTTCAACAACCCCATTCTGTTGCGGTGTTCGAGCAGCAGAAAACTGTTGTTGAATACCTTGATCTACGTAGAAAGCTTGAAGAGTGTTATTCTTGAATTCAGTACCATTGTTTGATCTGACAACTTTGACTGCTTTTTGCTTGTTGGTCTGAATTGTTTTGATGAGATTGATGAGAATGTCGGGAGTTTCATCTTTATACTTGAGAAACTTAACCCATGTATACCGTGAGTAATCATCAACAACCACCAAGACATATCTTTTCTTTCCGATACTCTTTGTCTTCATCGGTCCGCATAAATCAACATGTAGTAATTCAAGAATGTCCGAAGTGTAGGGTTCAGGCTTTGGCTTATGAGGAGATTTCTTCATCTTTCCTTTCTCACAATCTTGACAGAGGTGGTCTTTCTGAAAACGGAGTGTTGGGAGACCTCTCACTGAATCAGTCTTGACAAGGCGATCCATGTATTTAAAGTTGAGATGAGCTAGTCGTCGGTGCCATATCCAACTTTCATGAACAGAGGCTTTAGAAAGCAAGCAGATATCTGATGGGATTTTGACCTTAGAAAGATCAATGGTATATAAATTGGATCTTCTTTTTCCAACCAGTAAATCCTTGCCACTGTCATTCTTCACAACAACGCGTTTAGATTTGAAACTGACTTCAAGATCTTTATCACAAAATTGCCCGATGCTGAATAAGTTGTGGCTAAGACCTTCAACATAGCCGACTCGCTTGACGGTTATATTACCTTGAACAAGATCACCATAACCTAGAATGGGAGCAGTCTCGCAGTTTCCAAACTTAACACGACCGCAACATTTTTCTTTAAAATTTGAAAGAAGTGATTTGTTGCCCGTCATGTGTTTGGAACACCCCGAATCCAGATACCATAAATGACTAAGCTGCACATACAGAAACTACACAGATTTAGGTACCCATATGCTAATGGGTCCCTTTTTGTTAGATTTGTGCCTTTTATTTTTCGAAAATTTATTTTTATAAATCTCATGAAAGCAATCATCAATAGAGGAAGAAACATAATCATCAGAATCAGAACTAGAAGAAGAATATGAGACATTCTTTGCAATGTGAATCATTTGCTGAATTGAATATTTTGTATTTTTATTACAAAAGGCAAATGTATCAATATGACAAAGATTCTCTACACATTTATCCTCTAACAGTTCAGATTCTATTGATTTCTGCTTAACCCTCCATATCAGCTTAGTTGACCTCTTCATAGTCCGATCTGAAATAGAAAAATCTGAAGAATTAGAATTTTCAGACAAGACATTATCTTGCTTCTTTGACCTCCTTCTTTTACGCTTAGCTGAGCATTCGACATGTTTGAACTTTCCTTGGAGTGAGAACTTTCAGAAAAACACTAGTCTGGAAGAGGTTTGCGCGACCCTTTGGTGGCGCAAACTGAACTTTGCGCTACTAACGGCTGGCGCAAGTTGTAAGTTTTCGCGACCAACGGTTGGCACAAATGCACACTGTTTTGTACTTTGTGAGTATTTTCCTTAGAATCGACAAAAAATCCAGAAGTAATTTTGTCTTTAAAACTTGATTTCATTATAAAAAGAAATAAATCGTTTTCTAAATCAGTTTGAAGACATTGTTCTTCCAATTTATCTTCAAGATCAACTATTTTACCCTCTAACACTAATGGGGGAATATATCTCCTAGAATCATAAGAAACCGGAGATACATTTTCCTTATTAGTATTGTTGGCATATATATCAACAAAATCAGTTGATAATGAAGATTTACTGGAAGAATTGACCTTTGAAGCATTTTTGGATTTTCTGAACTTCTTTGATTGCTCAGAAAAATATTTGGCATTTTCACTAGTATAAACAAATGGAATTTCCATTTTCTTGTTGTTCATTATTTCTGATTTTCAATTTCTAATTCTTGATTTGCATTCATCCACTCAGTTTTAAATTGAGGAGCATAATGTGCAAGATTTAGATAATCAAAATTATACAAAGTGGGGGTTTTTGTGATAACATTGTTTAAACAATGTGGATTTTCAAAACCAAGTCCCCATCTTTCTTTGATTGCTTCATCACTCCTTGATTTATTCATATATATGGTCTGCTCAGTTTGTTTTCTCTTATATAATTTTTCTTCTAAAACAATTATTTTATCAGAAAGATTTTGATTTAAAGTGGTCGGTTCAGTCAAAGAATCACGATAAGTCTGATTTGAAGTTTCAAAATCTTCCAACTGCTTTTGAAATTTCTCTTTTGTATCAATTAAAATAGATTTTTCATCTTTCAGAGAAATTTGCAGTTTTTCAATCAAAACAGACTTTTCTTGATTATCAAGCTTTTCAGATATCAACTTTGAACGTAGATCATGTAAAGCATTGATAATAACGTTCATTTGAGATAATATAAAATTGTAATCAAACTCAAAAGGTACCTCAGATTCATCAGTGGAGGTGTCATCTTCTTCATCATCACTCTTGCCATCCCCAATAAATCACATTGCAGCCGTTTCCTCATTATCGGCTTCATTATCTGAATGGTTAAGCCAATATTCCTCCTCAGCAAGCAGAATAGTTCCGTTTTCTCTCTTTTCAGCCAATTCCAGCTTTTTCCTGTAGAAAGCAGAATCTTTGACAACCTTCACTCGGCACTCTTTTGCAATATGCCCCGGTTTTCCACAGTTGAAGCAATTCATTGACTTCTTATCTTCCTTTTTCGGCTCAGCCACTTTAACTGGTTCATACTTTGTAATAAATGGCTTTGAAGGAGCATCGGGTTCCACTTTCTTTGAGCCAGAAGTGAAGCGGATGTTGTTTGATCCTGATCTATGTTGGAACTTTTTCTGATAATGTTGAGAGAGAAGTATCATCGCCTTTTCAAGAGCCTCACCATCATCTTCAGTTGACCCATCATAGGCACTTTCAGATAAAGCTTGTTCAGCCAGTTGGCTAGCAAGTAGAGCAATTGGATCAACAGACTTTGACTTATTCTTCTTATCAATCTTTGGTTTCTTTTCTAGAACCATGTTCTCATTAGTCATCAAGATTTCGTAAAGTTCCTGAATTGGTATTGTGGAAATTCTGACATCATTCCTCATTCTATGACATGATTTGCTCCACTCTGGTTGAAGAGCATTCAAGAATTTCAGATTAGCTTCCAATTCAGTCTTTGTCACCTTTATCTTGTACAAATCATTTATTACCGCCCAAAATCTATCAAATACACTTTTCAGACTCTCTCCATCTTTTGCTTTAAACTCCTCAAAATTGTTCATGTATCGAGTCTGACGGAGTTGAGTAACCACAACTGATCCAAGCATTATCTTTTCTAGTTGAGTCCACATTAGCATCGGATTTGCTTGAAACAGTCAATTCTGTTGTAGATTTAATTGGGTAGAGCAAGAATCAGATTAGATTTTGCCTGGTTATCAGCTTGATATCTCAAAAGCACTTCAGCATCATACTCTCTTATAGACTTCTCAATTCTTGTATCCAGAGTAGTTGCAGTAGCTAGTATTTCTTTCATGAGCCTCTCCATAGGACCTTCAGTCAGAGACTTCATCATATTATCACCATTTGGTTGTCTTTCTATGAAATTAATAAATCTGTCCTGCCATTGCTGAAATTCATTCTCATTTATCAGAACAGGAGGGCGAGTATCTGATCCTAAAGACATCATTATGTCGTTTTTGTAAAACTGAGCTTGTAGAGACATCTTGACAGAATCATAAAGTCAGAAAATACTAAGTCTGAAACACTGGAAAACTGGCGCAAACTGAAGGTTTGTGTGAGCAGAGAGTGACGCAAACACAGATTTGCGTGAGCAGTGGATGGCGCAAACACAGATTTGCGTGAGGCGTTGATGACGCAAACCAAACTTTACGTGAGCCGCTAGTGACGCAAAAATTACTTTGCGTGATTCAGAAGTAACGCGAACAGAACTTTGCGTGAGATGATGATGGCGTAAAGGTAACTAGAACACTGAACTGTAATTCTCGTGAACTGTAGGAGACGCAAACAGTACTTTGCGTGATGCAAAGGTGACGCAAAGATAGCTTTGCGTGATGAATCCAAAGCAAAAAGTTGAACTTCTCTTGAAAACCTGAAGACGCACAATATGCACTGGATGAACTCGCGCAAATCCAGATGAACTAGCGCAAACCTGAGATGAACTAGCGCAAAGTTCAGATCTGGCCCAAACCACTGAAAATAATAAAAACTTCCAAATTTGATTATTAACATGAAATTGACGAAACTATTTCACACAGAAGTGATCGAAAACAGGTTTAAAACAACTTTTAAACACCAAGATCGATTAAAAACCACTAAAACACGAATTCGAGAATAGAACAGTACGTAAAAACGAATTTTCCAGAAAAACTAAATTTCTCAAAATTGAACTTCAAATCATGAATTTCTTGCAAAAAGGTGTGAATTAAAAGTGTTCTACAATTAAAAACAAACTCAACAAACAGATTACAAAGAAAAATAATCACAAACTAGGCCGAATTTGATAAAAAAAATCAAAAAAATGAGATTTTCTTGAAAAAATCAAGAAAATCGATCAAATTTTTTGATTTAATCACAAATTCAGTATCAAAATCAAGATTCTCTCAATCCTCTCAGATTCAGAATAACTCTGATACCAATTGATAATCCCAAAATCTCTAAATCTTAGAGAGAGAAAGTAGAGAGAGAGTAGAGTGCGCCAAAAGTAAAATGTATATTCAAATGAGGTTCCAAAATTACAAAACAAAGACACCAAGGGGACTTAAATACCCCAAGGTCTAAACAGAACAGATAAACCAACTAAACACAGTTTAGACCACATAAAATAAATACATTGATTACTATTCAAAATAGACTTAACAGTCCCTTTATTGGATTCAGATTATTTTAATGGGTTCTTTGTTCATGTCTGGATTTCAGTACACTGGGTGTAAGTTCTATGAAATGGCCGTAGACCAAATTTCTTTCTGTTTTTGGGGGGATAATAATGATAGCAGGAAAAGTAGCAGTGCTATGATGATTACTCTTTATAATCAGGTCCGTTTCTGACATTCTATAGGCCTTGGGCGACATGTGAGAATGGACCCTCGATAAGTACGATGAAAATTTCAATATGTTGTTTTTATCATTATATTGACAATGAACTTAGAAAATACTAACATGTCATATAAAACCGTTTTCCGAGTATTCGTAGACGTAATAAAAAATTATTTCTAGATTAATATTATTTATCATATCATCTATATTACCTTAATATTGGTTAACTGATGATAAAGAGGATTCATTAGGGGATGTCTTGGCTGCTGGTGATGAGTTTCCTGATGCAAGTTAAAGGATCAAACTACTATTGCAATTCATGTTGTTTGACGCTGAGATCAGTTGTTGGAAGCCAAATGACACAATATATGAGATTATTTCAACATTTTTTTAGGACTGATGCTCTTATTGAACTCTACAATAAAGCCTTGTGATCCTTGGGCCTCAACCAATGGATGGGTTTATGACAATATTTGATTGGGTTTGATCGAGTGGAAGTTTACAAATTGGGATAAGACAATTGGATTTAAAACCTATCCTCTCTAGTTTTTGTCTGGGGTAATTTTGATATATTGATAGTTAGGCTTTAAAGAATATGTATGGTGTTAATGTACTGTATTTAGAAAGTTTTGTAAAGTCATCCTTAGTGAAAAAGGCTTTTTCATTAGCATAATGGGTTGGGCTAAAATGTGTAACATGGGTGATTTGGGTATAAATAGGAGATGTTTGTGATTTGTTTGTAACTTTCATTTTTCACAATGTAGCCTTTAAACGTTCTTAGTGTTTCTAGTGAGAGAAACTCTTTCTCTCTCTAGATTGTGAATAATACAATCATTTCCAACCCAATCTACCTTTTGTTCAATCTTTTTATCATTGATTAATTGCGAATTCATGACCTAACATGTGGTATTAGAGCCTAATCGAAGAAATCATTCATCGAAACGATCGAATTCGCAATTTTTCGATGGAACAGTGATTTTGTTGCATGAACAGTATCTGTGATTTCAAATTCTTCTTTTTGGAGCTTAATTGATCGAGATTTGATGCTAGATTGATTATATGTATAGATTCGAATCATCTGTAATCAATCACTTTGTGTGATTTCAACTAGTTTAGTAGAATTAGTCGATTTTGAGATTTGTTTGCTCGAAATATTTTTGTTACTGAGTTGTGATCAAATTCTTGTATTAAGATGTTTTTAGACAAGATCATCAACTACAAAGTTGTTCAGAAGTGAATTTCGAACATGCTCTCAAAGTTTCATCAATGATAAAAAGATTGAACAAAAGGTAGATTGGGTTGAAAATGATTGTATTATTCACAATCTAGAGAGAGAAATAGTTTCTCTCACTAGAAACACTAAGAACGTTTAAAGGCTACATTGTGAAAAATGAAAGTTACAAACAAATCACAAACATCTCCTATTTATACCCCAATCACCTATGTTACACATTTTAGCCTAACCCATTATGCAAATGAGAAAGCCTTTTTCACTAAGGATGACTTTACAAAACTTTCTAAATACATTACATTAACATTCTCCCCCTAAAGTTTTGTAAATGAATCATCTCTTATCAGCTTCAGCTCTTCTCCCCCTTGATTTCTTTTAAAAACTTTAGCGTTGCTTAAACTTCAAACAGCTCCGGCTCCCCCTTGAAAGTAGCTCTTATTCTTGGAGTATCAACTGAAATATCAAATCTGATGTGGACAGTAACCTCGACTGAGTGCATATAAAGACAACTTTAATCTTTAGTAAATCCAACACATTCCTTAACGCTCACAAGAATTATATGTGTGGATTATGACATGACAACCAGAGTCCATCTTCAGTATATAACATCAAATATGTCTTTGACCGCGATTTGAATAAGAATTCAACTTAAGAACTTAATATGGTATGCTTGTCGGAGGATGCAACTTGTAGCAAACACTACTAGGCAGGGTAGAATATTTATCTGAGGAAAAATTTGACAGTTAAATCTCCTAAGGCACCTTGTCACAAAAATGGGTGTGAACAGTAACTTGTCGCAAAAGCTCAGAACTCGCAGAACAATAAACTCGCAAAGCACTGTTCATGTGCTTCGCGCTAAACGTGATGTGCGCGTTCTTGAAACTCGCAGGCCTCTACTTGTGTGTTTTGAAAACTCGCAGGCCTTGACTTGCGCGTTTTATGCCTTAGAAAAAATTTGACAGTATCAAAACTCGCTAAGCATGAAACTCGCAGACTGAAGGAAGTTAATCGTTCAAACTCGCACGCTTCATCTTGCGCGTTTCTCAAACTCGTACGCTTCATTTTGCGCGTTTCCCAAACTCGCACACTTCATCTTGCGCGTTTTAGGACTTAGAAGAATTTGACAATATCAAAACTCGCAGACTACATTTGCGCGTTTCTCTCTATCCTTGCGCGTTCTTCAACTTGCGCGTTTTTCAGATGAACTTGCGCGTTCTTCGATGAACTTGCGCGTTCTTCGATGAACTTGCGCGTTTTACAGATCTGATCGTGAAGTCGAGTCTGAAAACTGAAAATCACCAAATCTTTCGCATTTCGTCGAATTTTGAGATGAAACTTTGAGAGCATGTTCGAAATTCACTTCTGAACAACTTTGTAGTTGATGATCTTGTCTAAAAACATCTCAATACAAGAATTCGATCACAACTCAGTAACAAAAATATTTCGAACAAACAAATCTCAAAATCGACAAATTCTTCTAAACTAGTTGAAATCACACAAAGTGATTGATTACAGATGATTCGACTCTATACATATAATCAATCTAGCATCAAATCTCGATCAATTAAGCTCCAAAAAGAAGAATTTGAAATCACAGATACTGTTCATGCAACAAAATCACTGTTCCATCGAAAAATTGCGAATTCGATCGTTTCGATGAATGATTTCTTCGATTAGGCTCTGATACCACATGTTAGGTCATGAATTCGCAATTAATCAATGATAAAAAGATTGAACAAAAGGTAGATTGGGTTGAAAAATTGAAAAATTAATCAATAATTTGTTTGTAACATATGGGTAGACACGTTTAATACTAAAAAAATTGGTATGCCTATTTATCTTTTGTAATTTTCTTTCTTATTAATACAATCTTGCAGGGTTCCATCCCCTTCCCCCAAAAGAAAAAAAACCTTATTTAAAGCATAGTTACAACTCTCTATAATTTGCCTGTATATGCATTCAACAAAGTGTTTGTCATGTATAATCTAATATGTCTTTGTGTGAAATTGTTTGGGACTCTACATCGTGCCTAATTATTTTTGGTTTATGACACAATGCACGTAAAGGAGCAAGTTGATTCTTTAACTAGCCTGTGTACATATGAATGTATTAGCATTGTTATACAAATTGTACTCTTTATTATTGCTAACATTTTAGTCGGATTTTACATTTTTTTTCAAGTATAGATTTGAATGGGAGATTCTAACTCTACTAATTATTGAAGGATGAAACAGTGATGAGTTATTGAGCATTGCTAAGTGTGGAGACTAAGGTATTGAAACTCTGTATGTTTTCTTTTAAATTTCACCCTTTTATAATTCCCATTTGGGTTCATTTTTGTATTATCCCAACTAATTTAGGTAAAATGTAGTTGTAGAAAAAATGAACACTTAGTATTGAATGAAAGGAGAGTAATTGTCAAACCGAAGGTGGTTCTAATTTCTATAGACATTGACCAAAGTAGATAGGACTGATGTAGTGGATACAAAAATAATAAATAGATTGTATATTTGCAGTTTTTAAAGTAGCGTTCTAACTAGCTACATTATAACATTGGGGGAAGGACTAGAGGATAGAAAAATTGTGGTTTCTTTATCTGATAAGATATGAGTCGATTCTTGTAACACATTATTCAAGTAACTTATGGTTGATATACTTATGCAACTTCTTTCACATCCATTCATCACAAAGTATGAGGATGCCAAAGTGGACTTAGAAACATTTGTTCGAAGCATTTTTGATCCAACACAAAGAATGAAAGATTTGGCAGATGTAAGTTTTTCCCTTTAAAGAGTATTTCTTCAAATTCTGCGTAACATGAAAGATGATATGTGCAATGAACACTGGCTGGTCTCAAGAATTCATGTGTTTCAACAAGTGTAACATGGATTTTCGAGATTCATAGCTTTTATGCAATGAAATAGATAACACAGAACACATCACCTTGGATTCTTGGGAGTCATCCACCCAAGGTCTGGGAAAGAATCTGCTGGACCTATGATATTTTCATAACTGTATCAAACATTCGTAGAACATTCGGAGTACATTAGCTAGGGAATGGCCTTCTCAAAAGGTGGTGCATGTTATTGAGAAGCTAATGCCTAGAGCTCATGGTGAAGAACTGAAGATGGAGTTACAATTTGTGTGTTGGGATCCTTCATTGTTGGAAAAAGGTTTTAGATAAATCTTTTAGAGGAAAAAATTACCCAAATTTCTTATTTTATCCATTTCTGATAATCTATTGGAGATGTTCAAGCTCTAAGTAAGCAAAAATAATTTTTTGCAAATTGATATTTATTTAGTGAAATAATAAATGTAATAATTAAAATCATTTTTTTTGAAGTACATAAAATGTTATATATACTACATTAATATGCACAATGTGCAAGTTATTTCAGTAGGCTTTTAACCCCACACCACAACTATCTGAAGAGTTCTCTTTCTTCTTGCATAATCTTCCATTTCCATCTTCATGTATGACTTTTATGATTTGATTTAGGTGATTCAAAATTTCAAACTTTCAAAAGTGACAGAGTTTTCTTTCTTCATCTCATCACCACCATACTGATCAGGGATAATTCTGAAAATATAAATCTAATTTTATATATGATAATCTTTGTTTTAGATGAAGACGGAAAAGTTATTTCAGTAAGATCTTTCCAAAATCATGATTTATTCCAATTTAGATGATGTCAAATGTTTCTCCAAGATGAAATGAAAGTGTGTATATTATTATAACTATTAACAAATTGTTATAGTTACTAACATTCCCATTACTCATAGGAGAAAAATAATAAAGATGAGATTGTATGAGGTTCTACAAATGTGCCCTTTGAGTATAGCTCGTGCAATTGCAAATGAGTCTATAATATATGCATTCCAAGTTAAACTCATCTATTTGCCTACAGTACGTTATAAGTTACTTTATTATTTAATATTCTATTTTATTATTTACATATTTTATTTACATGATTGTATTTATGTTTTGTTCGGTCATGAATGTAAAATTATGTAATGAGTTCTGAATATATAGGTTTGGAAACTCAACACTCATGCAATTATTTTTCCAATATATCATGCTAATAAACAATATTAACCTTCAATTTTATTTATTATTAGTTGACTTGCAAATAAACCACGCACACTCATGGAATAAAACTGAGATGTATGGAGAAACATGATCGAGGGTTAGGTTATTGCTTCAAAATTGTGATTCACCCGCACTGCATCGCATGGGTACACAACTAGTATATATATATAGAGAGAGAGGGAGGTTCAAGGGAAAACCTCAAAAAAATGGAAAACTGAAAAACACTCTAGTAGTCATTCATCTGGACGGTATGCACTTGTGCATACAAGTAATTTATAACATGCACAAGTGCATAATATGCACATGTGCATAAAAACTAAAAAACTAATTAATTACTTGTATGCACAAATGCATACCGTCCATATGGAAGGCTACCAAGGTGTTCCTCAGTTTTTCGTTTTTTTTGAGGTTTCCCCTGAACCTGACCCTATATATATATATAAGTCTCATTCTTTTGTTAACCAAGTCATTGATATTAACTGTGTTAATCAATCTCAACCGTTGATATTCAAGATCAACGACTAACAATAAAACACTGATTTTAATAATGATTCACACGTTTGGTTTCGATATGCACGTATGCACATGGGTATATAGGTAAAAAGACACACTCATGGTAAAAAGGCAAGTCCCGGTCTCCTTCAATTTCGGCGCACATCCCGAACATCAAGCGGTCAAGGGATTGAAGAAAATCTGAAAAATTTCCAACCAAATCTTGAAGAATCGATAACCATATATCGATTAGTGTTGATAACCTCGAGAATTTCACGTTTAAAATGGCCCAAAATGCAGAAGATCGTGTTTCGAGAAGAGGTAAATCGCTAAATTCCTAGGGTTTAAAAATCGATTTGGGTTTAAAAATCGATTTGGGTTTTCAAATTTATTGATTTCATTGTTATAGTTAGACCTCCAAGTGAAAGAATCTTCAAGAAACTGAGTCTCTCAAAGTTCAAGAACACCATGGATAACCCACTAGATGTTGATGCAGATGAGAACGAAACCCTAAGAGAATTGGTGAAGAAAGTGACAACCAATGTTGGGCTACAATTGACTGATAAGAGTGGAGGAATCGATGATGAAGGTTAGATTTTTAAAATTAGGTTTATTAAGTTACCTTTTTTACTTTTCTACACGACGAGCTTTTAGAATTCTACATGACGAGGTATTGCACCTAACACACATAACAGAATTAAACTTGAAGTATGCATATGATCACTCGATTATGGTATGTGCATCTATGCACTCGATTTTGAAATGTTTATTAGGTACAGAACGATTCAAGTTAACTGATTGCCTTGGGAAACTAGAGTTTCAATATCAGGTACAAAGCTCAAGAATCTCCTTTGTAAACTGATAACATTCAATAGAGTTCAAGAATCTCTTTAGATTTTAGTGGTTTTTACAGATGTGCAGATGGGCAGAAAGTGGATATGTGCATATGGTGCTAATGGGCATACAATGCATATTTGCATATGGTGCAGATGGGCATATTAAGCATATGTACATTCAGTGCATATGTGGATCAAATATGTGCATATTTTCTAGATAGGCATATAGTGCATATGTGCACAATTGCAATTGTGCACAGTCCATTATGTAGACTGTGTTAATTTAGATTGAATAAAACATAAAATTGAATTGAGCAAAATGTATGAGTTAGCTATGTGAAACGTAGCTTTGCAAAAAATTAAGATTAATATTAAACAAAATTTTTAGTTAGATATTATAGATAACTACCATTTTTAAAATTTGTTATATTTAGAAAATATTAAGATAACTACAAATTTTAAAATTCAAGATAAATAACGCAACTATTAAAAGAATATTTTAATCAATTGAAATACCATTAATATGCGTGGGATAGGATCAAAATGTTTGGAGGAATCTGATTGGTTGGAATTTGGGTAATACGGTTAACACCAATGGCTTGGTTAACAAAAGAAAGGGGCCCTATAGGGATGGGTTCAAATGAAAACTCATATTTCATTGTGCACATGAAGACAAATCTTAACCATTGATCAAAACTTAGAAAACTAATCAACGGTTAAAACATAATAAGATAAATTGATAAGTGATTAAGGACAAAATTGAAAATTTGAATCAACGCCTACCTTGTTTGACCTTTTATTTTATTTTTAATTAAAAAAAATTTACCCCCTTAAAGTTTACAATAAATTATCTTAAAAATTATTAATATTTTAATCAAACAAATTACATAAAAAAACCGAGAATTTCGTGTCTTCGATATGACATCCATCTCGATATAGTTCTTTTTCTTTCGTTTTAACCGTTTTTACATGAAATTCTATATATATATATATATATATATGTTATATTCATTATGAATATGTATGCACGTCCCCGGGTGTCTACATTCAGTATGAATAACAAAGGTGAACATTCATTCACTATTCATAATGAATAATACAGTATTTTGGATAAATAATACAACATTCTGGATGAATAATACACGAATTCATGATTCATGTATTATTCATCATGAATCGTGTATTATTCACCCTGAATGATGTATTATTCATCCTAAATGATACATTATTCATTATGAATAATATATGAATGACCTGTGAAGGTGTAGACACATGGTACACTATCTTTTGATTCCCAATTCACAACCGAAAATTGGTTTAATTCATTATGAATATGTATGCACATCCCCGGATGTCTCACATTCAGTATGAATAACAAATGTGAACGTTCATTCACTATTCATGATGAATAATACAATATTCAGAATGAATTACACAACATTTAGGATGAATTATACACAAATTCATGAATCGTGTATTATTCACCCTGAATTTATATTATTCATCCTGAATGATACATTATTCATGATGAATAATACATGAATGACCCGTGAAGGTGTGGAGACCTGACGCTCTCTATTTTGTTCCCCGATCACAATTGAATTACTCGACAGGTTCTCAATTCGTCTCGATGGGTGTTGGGTTAAGGTGCTGAAGAACGCAATGCCTTACGACGTTGAAGAAAATGTTGAAGAAGGTGATGTCGAGTTACATACTTACGGTGTCGAGGTGTTGTATACACTTAAACGTATGTAAATATTCATAATGAATATAACACACATATAGCATTTCACGTAAAAACGGTTAAAACAATAAAAAAGCGGTTAAAACTATTGAAGAGCATGAAATTCTCGTTTTTTTGATGTAATTTGTTTGATTAAAATATTAGTAATTTTTAAGATAATTTGTTTTAACCTTTAAGTGGTTAAAAGTTTTTAATTAAAAAGAAAATAAGAAGTCAAATATTATAGGCGTGAGTTTAAATTATCTTCCATTTTTACCCCTAATCTAATTTTTAATTAAAAACTCTATTTAATATGAGTTGTTGGATCAATAGAGATGGAGTGGTTGAGAGTTGTCCTCACGTGCACAATGAAAAATGAGTTTTCATTTGAACTTTCCTCTCTCTCTCTCTCTCTCTCTCTCTCTCTCTCTATATATATATATATATATATATATATATATATATAAGGAGAGGTTTATTTGAGAAATGCTAAATATATGATAAATAGAGAAGTAATCCTAGCTTTTCATTCGGTCCAGATCGGTTTTGACCGGTCAAATATTGTGTCTTTGACTGGTCTACAATTACAGCTTTGACTAGTCAAAAGTTGCGGCTATTCCAAAAATAGAAGGACAGTGTAGTATGTTCATATGTAAACTAGTGTAATTCACATATGAACTCTTTTAACTGATTCATATATGAACCTTTGTGATTCATATATGAACCAATTAACTGATTCACATATGAACTAATTAACTGTAGGTTCATATGTGAATCAGTTGAACTAATTAACAGATTCATATATGAACCTTTGTGATTCATATATGAACTATATGAATCAGTTAATTAGTTCATATGTGAATCACAAAGGTTCATATATGAATCAGTTGAAAGAGTTCATATGTGAATTACACTAGTTCATATATGAACATATAATTCATATGTGAATCATACAGGTTCATATATGAACTCGTCCCGCATATTTTATGAAACTACCCCTCTATCTTCTACAGACCACACAAGGAATTATCCGGTGTTTCACGGTCAAAGCCGTAAATGTTGATCAGATAAAGGGCTAGGATCATTTCTTTGTTTATCATATTTTTAACATTTCTCAAATGAACCTAATCCTATATATATTTAATTAACTTAATAAATAAAAACCCATTAAATAGATAAATTATATATATGGTAAAAGCCTCTTGTCCAATAAGAGGATGGAAAGAGCTGTGTTAACCTCTTGCTAAACAAGAGCATGGTAAGAGATTTTAAGCCATTATCATAGAAAAAAAATAGTTGTAATAATCGTGGTCAAAGTTGTAAAGATTGGAGTGTGGGGAAGTTTTGTGAAAAACCTAAAGTATGAGGAGTTAGTTGTTAAATTGAATAAAGAGGGTTAAAACCCTAGTATCTAAGCCGCCTTATCATTTTTCACTCTTGGAGGCTATTGGAAGCAAGAGGGTTTCTTAGTGTGTGTATGAGATTGTGGCTTGAAGGAGAAATCAAAGGAGACTGTTGGATTGGGAAGAGTTCTACATCAACCAATCAAGGTAACCTCTATTCTTATCATCTTTTTGGTCTTTGTGATTGACTAATTATTCATTAGTTTGGTTCTTGAGTAAAAGTGGATGAGAATCCTCCTGTGTTTGTTGAAAAATCGTGTTAATGGATATAGCTGGTAAAGGGTTTGGTTAAGAATGATTTGTTGTCCTAATCTTTTATTTTGGTAGTCAAATCATTTTTTTAAAGGGTGATTTTACTTGTGAATCGGGATTCTGGGTACACAAAACTCTTAATCGCCCATTTGTGTTTTATGCTGGGAATAGCTCAACCTGGCGCCCGATCTTTGGATGTAAAACCCGGGGGAACCCGGGAGGCGATTGGCCCGGGAGTCTAGGGGTACCGAGGGAGACCCGGGAGGCGGGTAACCCCAGGAGTTTCTAGAAACTGGGGGTGACCCGAGTAGGTGAAGTCTCGGGACACGGGAAGGGGACCGGGGGAGACCCGGGTAGGTGATGTCCTGGAAGGAGGGAAGATACTGGGGGAGACCTGGGATTCGGGTAATCCCGGTAGCATCCGGGAGACGACGAGCCAGAAGGGGGAAGCCCTAAGGAAAAACCGAGCCTTTGTTAAGGGTATTACTTGGTGTGTATTCAGAGTTCCGTCTCTGTTGATCCAAACTCTCTCAGTGATTTGATAACGACCCTCTTTTATACTTAGTGAAAATTACGTTTAATATGTATTAGTGTTTCACCATCAGCGATCAGACTGAGTCTGTTCAGTTATCGCTGATAGTCTTTCTTACAAACATTTATATGTATTAGTGTTTCACTATCAGTGATTAGACTGAGACTGTTCAGTTATCGCTGATAGTTTCTGATGTAAACAGTAACGTAATCCCTGAAGACAAGTCTCGCGTCAACAGATGTTCATAGCTGAATCAAAGACAAAGCTGTTGAACAAAGACAAGTATACTAATGAACTGATGCGAATATCAGTGAAGCAAAGACGAATCTACTTATATGCGAAGGAACATGAGGAAAAGCTTCAGCGATAGCTGAACCTCTTTATATCTCTGAAGGAAGAGATATTCAGCGATCAAACGATCACGAAGCTTATGCCTCAAGTCTCCTTTTGTCTTACCTTGCACAACCAGTACGATGTGTCAGAACGGACATACCTCTGCCACAATTCGTACAACAACTCTGTCAACTACACTATTCATGATACGGCCGAAAGCATGTATCCCAAATCAGACTCTCTCAGCCAATCAATGAAGGACGCGTGTAAAGTGCACTGCCATGCATTTAATGCATAGGGTATAAATAGAAAGATTACCTCTCCATCTGAGGGTGTGCTCACCTCTGGCCTTCATCTTTCTACATTATAGAAATCCTTGTTTTCTATACTCTCAATCCCCCATTCTCTATATTCTTGTGCAACCATCTTAGTGTTTCTTAAGTTTGTTTAGATTGAGTCTGTCTTAATCTTATTCCGCAACAAACTTGTAAATTGTATTTGATTTATCAATAAACAATTTATTAAACTTTAAATTATGTGTTTGTATTCAACCCCCCCTCCCCTTCTACGAACTTGTTAAGTACCTCCGGGACCAACAAGTGGTATCAGAGCAGACTATTTAATCTGATAAACAAGATCTTGCTTTATTATCTTCCTTGCTATTCTAACATGGCACTTAACACAAACACAAACTACTATGATAATGGTTCACTTTCCAAACCTCCTCGATTTAGCAGAGATAATTTCTCTCTATGGAAGAATCGAATGATGCTATTTCTTGAAGGTGCAGATCCCACTATACCCGAGTACGTAGCAAACGGACCATATGAACCTGTCCAAATCATAGTTGTCGTTCCAGCTACTGCTACCACTCCATTTATTCCTGAACTCTATATTACAAAGGAAATCAGACAATGGAGTGATGAGGACAAGAAGAAGGTTGGTATTGATGCAAGGGCAAAGAACATTATCTCTATGGCTCTGCCTGATGAAGTTTTCCATTCCATCATGCATCTTAAAACTTCTAAAGAAATGTGGGAAACCATATGTGTTCAATATGAAGGCACCACTGAAATCCAAGAGACTCGAAAGATTAACTTGGTAAGACAGTATGAAAGTTTTATTGCTGGTAAGAGTGAATCTCTCTCTGATGTTCATCAGCGGTTTAACTGCTTAATCATTGATCTAAGAACCGTTGGTAGGACCTATTCTAATTCTGAGGTCCTAAAAAAATTCTTGGAATGTCTTCCTGAATGTTGGGACAGTTATTCAATATGTCTCAAGCTGACAAAAGACTTAAACTCTCTTTCTCTCAGCACCTTGTATGGAATATTGCTTAACTATGAGCAATCAAACCTGTTGAAGAAGAATCTTATAAAAGATTCTAAAGACTCCAAAAGCACTCCTGTTGCTTTAGTCTCTTCAGAGATAATTCCATCTCAGCGATCTACTCTCACCATCACTGAGTTAGATTCTGAATCTGAGGATCTATCAGACACTGATCTTTCAGAGTTTGATGAGTCCTTAGCACTCTTGACAAACTCTTTTAAGATATTTGCAAGAAAGAGCAATTTCAGAAGAAATAAGCCTCTCTCTCTCACTGACAAGCCAAAATCAACCCCTGTTGATAAGGCTATTGCTACTTGCTTTAACTGTGAAAAGATTGGACACTTTGCAAGTGAGTGCAGGTCGAAGAAAGTTTTCAAACCATCTACTTCAAGAAGATCCAGCGATGACAAATACCTAGAGCTGAAAGACAAATATCAAAAGCTGAAAAGCTACAAGCGAAAAGGTAAAGGTCTCATTGCTGAAGAACTTGACTGGGCTGAATCAGAAGAATCAAGTTCTGATGAAGAAGAAGTCACTAATCTTTGCCTTATGGCTGAGATTAAAGAAGAAGTGGAAGAACAATCTGAAACTTCTATGAGCTATATATCATCTCAGGTATCTATCTCTACTAATCCCTCTCCACCTGAATCAGAGAGAAGTCGCGCAGTTGATGTGCTGACGATTGATCTTTACAATGCTCTAAACGGCAAATCTCTAGCTGAAAGCAAAAACAATGACTTAACTGAACAGCTGGAAAAATGCCATGAAAAGATCAGAGAACTGACTCTTTTAGAGGAAAGTTTGAAAGATCAAGTTGTTGTAAATAAAATCATCAACATAGAACGCGAACAAGCCATCGCTGCTCTAAAAGCAGAAAAGGCTACTGTTGAAAAATGGTGCAATTCTTCAACAACGATAACTGAGATAATAAATGCTCAAACTATTGGTGGTCATAAAACCGGTCTTGGTTTTTGGAAACCACAGGATGAGCCTAAAGAAGATTGTTCCATGCTTAAGTTTGGAACATTGGTCACTTCTATCTCTGACACTTCTTATAATCAGTTTTATCCTTCTTCTTCTAATTCTATCCCTGAGGAAAAATCCAAAGGCTCTAAGTCTGAGGATAAAGGAAAATCCATTCTTCGTCCTCAGAAGGCTTCCAAGAAAGCAAAGCTGAAAGTTCCCTCTAAACCTTCAGCGAATCAATCCTCTAGCTCTGTGATAGAAATCTTTGATCTCTGTCCTCCAAAGCTAAAGATTGATCTCAAGCCTAAGAGATCTGAAGAAATCAAAATTCCTCCCAGATCTCATGCTAAAAGCATTCTTGGACCAGGCCCTGCTCATCTTAAATTCTCAAAACCTTTCACTACTGGTCCTAAGACCACATTCAAATATAGAAAATGCTATCACTGTGGATTTACTGACCATATTGTAAGCAAATGTCCAACTGCCACTAAAGCTGATAAATCAACCAAAGTGAAGATGAATGCCTCCAAGGCTGAGAAGGTCATCAAAGCTGAAAAAATGACCAAGGTTAAGAATACCACTAAGGTTAAGAAATTAACCAAAGTGAAGATTACCACTGAAGTTGAATCTTCATCTGCTGTGAAGATTACTGAACCTTCCATCTCCACTAACCCCAAAGGACCCATTGAAAAGTGGGTACCAAACAAAGCTTAATCTTCCTTATGTATGCAGGGATCAAAGGGCATATGGTATCTCGATAGTGGATGTTCTCGTCATATGACTGGACAAAAATACCTGCTCACTGAATACAAGGAAGAGAAAGGTCCCTCTGTGACCTTTGGTGGAAATGGAAAAGGATATACCCGAGAGTTTGGTGTCCTCAGCAATAGGACAACTACCTTCAGAAGAGTCTCTTATGTAGATGGACTGAAGCATAATCTTCTAAGCATCAGTCAGCTATGTGATAAAGACTATGAAGTTCGCTTTTCTAAGAAAGCATGTTCAGTGGTGAATGAGAAAGGAAAACTGGCTCTCAGTGGTTTTCGTAAAGAAAATGTCTATGTAATAGATATAGACTCTACTACCACTAAGAATGTGTGTTTTCTCTCTAAAGCCTCTTCTGATGTCAACTGGCTATGACACAAAAGACTCTCTCATCTGAACATCAAAACCCTGAATTCTCTCTCTTCTAAGGAACTGGTTTCTAGTCTCTCTCAGCACTCATATGCTAAAGAATCTCTCTGTTCAGCATGTGAAAAAGGAAAACAGACAAAAGCTAGTTTCAAGTCTAAACAAGTTTTCTCAGTGACAAGTCCTCTTCAGCTCTTACGTATGGATCTGTTTGGCCCTGTCAACATCCAATCAATAGCTGGAAAGAAATATACGTTTTTCATTGTAGATGAATACTCTCGCTACACCTGGGTATCTTTCTTCGCTGCAAGAGTGATACTCCAGAAGAACTAATATCCTTCGTTAAGAAGATGGAAGTGTTGAATAACCTTACTGTTCGTTCAATAAGAAGTGATCATGGAACTGAATTCAAAAACAGTTCTTTGAGCAATTTCTTTGAAACAAGGGAATTTCTTACAACTTCTCTTCAGTAAGAACACCTCAGCAAAACGGGGTCGCTGAAAGAAGAAACAGAACGATCATTGAAGCTGCTAGGTCAATGCTCAGCGATTCTCATCTCCCTACTCAATTTTGGGCTGAAGCTGTGAACACTACATTTTTACTCAAAATAGATCGCTGATCGTAAAGCGATTTGGAAAGACAGCTTATGAACTTTTTCATGGAAGATGTTGGGAACTGAAGATGTGACTAAGTCATTAATGCTGCCAGTTCAGAGTTAGTGCTGCCAGAGGATTTCAAAGATTAATACTGCTAGGTATTACTACTTCTAGTAAAATTAATACTGCTAGTCAAAGTTAGTGCTGCTTGAACAAAGTTAGTACTGCTTAGCTAGTTAGTACTGCTAGAGGTTAGTGCTGCTTAGTAGTTAATGCTGCCAAGATTCAGTTAATACTTCCAAGGTAATTAATACTGCTTCTGAGATAAACTGAAGATAATATTGAAGAGACCGCGTCTGAAGATATACATGGAATGCTCGGAGATAATTATGAAGATTATCTTGAAGATCTTTTTAAGTTTTGTAATTATCTTTTATTATTCAGTATATATATAATTGCTTAGAATAGTTAGATAGAACTTTTATGCTGAGTTTTTGTTTTAGAGAGAATCAACCTCAAGGCATAGTTCCTAATTCTAGAGAAGTAGAATTCGTCTTGAAAGAGTCTGTTCTTCAAGATTGAGGTTGTGTGTGTAATCTTGTAACTTCAATCATTCAATATAAGTTTGCAAGTTATTCATCAGATTTACTGTTTGTTTACTGTTTCATTAAAATATCAAAGTGTTATTCCGCAAACTTCTTTGATATTGTTTCTGAGTATTTATAATCCTTGTTAAGAATTCGATCCTGACAAGTGGTATCAGAGCAGGTTCTCTCAGAAACATTCATTGATTCATCATGGAAAACTTTGCAGAATCAAACAGTACTCTTGTCTCTAAGGTTCCAATGCTCAAACCCAATGAGTTTGACATGTGGAAGATCAGAATCAGGCAATACATTCTCCTTACTGACTACTCAATGTGGGATGTCATTGAGATTGGACCCTCTACTGAAGGTCAGATTGGACCAGATGGTAAAAGATCTCCACCAAAGACAGATGGTGAGAGGAAGATTAGACAGACAGAGATGAAGGCCTTGAGCACACTGCTCTTGGCCATCCCCAATGAATATCAGCATCAATTCTGTAACTGTACAGATGCTCAGATTCTCTGGAATGCTCTAGAGAAAAGATTTGGTGGAACTAAAAGCACCAAAAGAAATCAAAGGTATGTTCTGAAGCAGCAGTATGAGAACTTCACTTCTTCAAAGAATGAGTCCATGACTCAAACTTTTGACAGGTTCAACAAGCTTATTGGTGAACTGGCTACTGTGGGAGTGAAGATGGAGCAAGATGATATCAACAGAAAATTCCTCAGATCTCTTGGAGAAGAATGGACTATGTACACTATCTCATATAGACAGAGTGACAATCTGGAAGAGAAGGAACTAGATGATCTCTATAATGATCTAAGAGTTTTTGTATCAGAGGTAGAAGCTAAGAAGAAGCCCACTGGGTATATTCATAATGCAACACTTCTATCAGCATCTGTTGATACTACTGCCAACCCTGAAGCAGTTAGTGCTGCTAGTGGAGTGAATTCAGAAAAAGGCACTGAAACTGTCTTTGAAGCCTTTTTGTCAAGTCATAGCAACAACTCTTTGATTAATGATGATCTGAAACAAATTCACCCTGATGACTTGGAGGAGATGGACATTAAATGGCAGATGGCCATGTTATCTATGAGGGTGAAGAAGTTTATTAAAAGAACTGGGAGGAACAACTTCTCTCAAAGAAGTGAAGATGGTGCTGGTTTTGACAAGACAAAGGTGGAATGCTATAAGTGCCACATGAAGGGACACTTTGCTAGAGAATGCAGAAGTGGTGTGCCAAATAACAACCACCAACAAGCCCAGAATGGAGGCTACAATCAAAACAAGAACTCTGCTCAAGCCCTTGTTTCTCAACAAGGAATGGGGTTTGACTGGAGTGACCAAGCTGAGGAAGCCATTCAGAATCAAGCTCTTATGGCAGAGGTATCTGATCTTCCCTCTGAGGTAAGTTCTAATCTTTGTACTCAATCTTGCATAGATACTGTCAAAAGGTACAGGGATCACAACCAAAACATGTATGATGACCTCAAAAGATTAGAAAAGGATAGAAGAGATTATGTGTTGATAGTGGAAAGGTTTGAAGAACAAATCAAAGGCTGTCAGGATCGAATTCTCAACAAGAATTAATTCTCAGAAACAATATCAAAGAAGTTTGCGGAATAACACTTTGATATTCAATGAAACAGTAAATCAACACAGTAAATATGAAGAACAAACTGTAAACTTGTATTGAATGCTTTGAAGTTACAAGATTACACACTCAACCTCAATATTGATGAACAGGCTCACCAATACGAATTCTACTTCTCTAGAATTAGGATCTATGCCTTGAGGTTGATTTTCTCTCTAAAAGAATGAAAAACAAAAGTTCTATTTTTTTTATTCTAAAACTATACAATATATATATACTGAATACAAAGATGATTACAATAAATAAAATATCTTCAGTATATCTTCCATGTATATCTCTAAGCTTCCATGTATATCCTTTCAAACGAATCTTCATCATATAAGCAGTATTACTCTTCAGCAGCATTAAATTCCTTCTAGCAGCATTAACTACTAAGCAGCACTAACTACTAGCAGTACTAACTAGCTAAGCAGTACTAACTTTGTTCAAGCAACACTAACTTCGACTAGCAGTATTAATTACTAGCAGTAGTAATACTCAGCAGTATTAACCATAAAGTCTTCTAGCAGTATTAACTCTGAACCAGCAGCATTAACCATACTTGAGTTTTTCTTCAGTTCCCAACAATCTCCCCCTAACTTGACTTTTAGGAAAAGAAGTCAAGTTCTTCAGATGCTCCCAAAATCTTCATTGATCTACTCCAATATTAGGATCCAGTCCCATACTCTGATTGATAGTCCTCTGAATTAGATACTTGGCCATTTCTGAATTTGGTGCACAACCCAACTTCTTATTCAACATGGCATGAAGCTTAAGATTTGTATGCTTGTAGACCCTATCCACCAAGTAGTACTCCATGTGGAAAGTATCCAATGCTAGTTCATAGACTCCACTCCTTTCATAGAGAGTCCATCCTCTAACAGTTTTGAACACATCTCTGATTAAGTGCTTCACTACTTCTGGATTCAATAACATGCACAAGTATTCCATGACCAGCTTCACTATAGGTAACCCTGGAGCTGTCAACTGATCTGCATAAATTTTCATTCCCACTTCAAACATTTCTTCCAAATCAGATCTTGAACACTCTCTGACAATTTTGTTCCAGGTGTTGTATACTTCATACTTCTCATCATTTCTTTTCAATCTGATGTATTCTTTGCCATCCACCTCCATAATATCCCAATGGATAACTTCAGGAGGTTTAAATCCAACAGGTTCAACTGAAATAGGCTTTGGAATTTTATCCATTACCACCATGTACATGTTTACATCTGAACTCTGTGGTATTTCTTCTTGAGTTTTAGCTTCATTCTGAGGTGCCTCTTCTTCTTCAGTAACCTTTTGCTCTTCTTCTACTCTAGGCTTCTTTACACTTTTCTTTCTTTTAGCCATCATTTTGGTTCTTTTCAGAGTCTTTTGAACCTGCACTAAAGTAGCTTCCTTATTCTTTTCTTCCTTGTTCTCTGTCTTTTCTTTGATAGGAGTTCCCTCTTCACTTTCAGGGAATGGTTGATGCATATTCACATCATGTCTCTCCTTTGCCTTCTTTTCAAACTCCACTCTATCCTTTTCATTATTTTTTAGCTTCCCCATTTCTTTCTCATAAAGATCCCTGATTTGATCAAAAGTCATCTTCACAAACATTTCTTTCTTTACCCCAATTGCACTCCTCAAGAAAGTTATCATTTTGTTTCTTTCCTGAGTGGCAAGGTAAGTTTGTGAAGGTCTTCTTTTCTTTGCACTTGATTTGACTATCATGGCCTTTCTCAATCTTATTGCCCTTTGCTTAGCTTTCTCTGTTTCAAGCCCTTTCTGATAAGCTTCATTTAATTCAGCAGCTAAAGCCTTTGCCATCTCCCTGTCTTTTTCAACCTGAACTCCTTCTTCTTTTTCAATATCCTCCTGTATCTTCCGGGCTAGAGCTTCATCTGATTCAACCAACCTTTGCTTCTTGACTGGTTGATCAGATTCCACCATCTTTGCTTTTCCTTTGTCTTTGTTCATTGGCTTCTTACTGTTATCTTTCTTGCTCACTTCTCCTTTTTTCTCCCCCTTCATTTATGACCACTCCCTTTGTTTTGGGAGTGTCATTCTTTGCTTTGATGAGCATTTCAGCTACTTCAATTTCTGTTTGAGATAACTTTGTTACTACTGCTTGTGAAGTTTCAGCAGCACTAACAGTTTCTGCTTCTAACTCCCTGTCAATACTGTTCTTCTCCCCATCATGCTCTTCTGTTATTTGCTTGTGTGTTTCCATAGGTGTGCTGGCAGGTTTTGACTCTGAGAAACCAAACTTGGTTAGAATGTCCTGCACATACTTGGATTGACAAATGAAGATTCCATCTGACTTCTGTTGAACTTGGAGTCCAAGGAAGAAAGTAAGTTCCCCCATGGAACTCATTTTGAACCTTTGATGCATTAGATCCTCAAACTCCTTGCACATGTTGTTTCTTGTAGATCCAAAGATAATGTCATCAACATAGATTTGGACCAGCAAGATATCCTTCTTCTTTCTCTTGATAAATAGAGTCTTATCAATGACTCCTCTTTCAAAGTCATTTTCCAAGAGATAGGATGACAGAGTGTCATACCATGCTCTTGGAGCTTGATGTAGTCCATAAAGTGCTTTCTTTAATTTGTATACCCTGTCTGGATAGCTTGGGTTTTCAAACCCTGGAGGTTGACAGACATATACTTCTTCTTCAATTGAGCCATAGAGAAAAGCACTTTTTACATCCATTTGATAGACTTTGAAATTTATGTAAGAAGCATAGGCTAGGAATAGTCTGATTGCTTCTATCCTAGCCACAGGTGCAAAAACTTCTTCATAATCTATACCCTCTTCTTGAGTATATCCCTGAGCCACCAGCCTTGCTTTGTTTCTTATGACAATACCTCTTTCATCTCTCTTGTTTCTGAAGATCCATTTTGTGCCAATTGCTCTGTGACCTTTAGGAAGGTCTACTAGATCCCATACATCTTGTAGCTTGAACTGTAATAGTTCTTCTTGCATTGCTTCTATCCAGCTAGATTCTTTCATAGCATCATGTGCCTTTTTAGGCTCAAGCTGAGATAGAAAACAAGAAAGCACTGTATGCTGTTGATCTTGCATTTCCTGAAGCCTGCTTTGATGTCTAGTCATCATAGGAGAAGAGATATCTCCTATTACCAGCTGTGGAGGATGATTCTTTTGAACTCTAGTGTTATGATTAGGTTCTACATTCAGTCCAGTTTCTAGATTAGAGTCATGTAACTCAACTGAAGTGTTTTCAGAGGACACTTCATTATTTTCTTGAGTCTCCTCATCTCTAGTTTCTTCTTCACTCTGACTGGGTCCAGTAAATGATTCCTTTGCACAGTCTTCAACAGAATTTACTGTGGGTATGGGAAAAATCACAGATTTAGATATACTTTCTTGAACTTGTGTGATTCCTGATCCTGAACCTGCATTCTCATTACTGAAACCAAGAGAGTTAGTGAATCAATGTCAAATAGCCACTGAGGTCCAGACCCAACAGGATTTGGTGTGTTCTCATTGCATTTGACATTGTCACTTTCTTCAATTATTCTAGAAGATGAGTTAAAAACTCTGTAGGCCTTACTCTGAGATGAATATCCAACAAGAAATCCATCATCTGCTTTGCTATCAAACTTACCTAAGTGAGATTTGGTATTTAGAATTGTACAAGGACACCCAAAAGGTTTGAAGAAACCAATGAAAGGTTTTCTTTTATTTAAAAGCTCATATGGGGTCTTGTTCTTATGCTTGACCACTAGAACTCTATTTTGGACATAACAAGCAGTATTAACTGCTTCAGCCCAGAAGGTAATTGGCAATTTTGAATCAGCCAACAGAGATCTAGCAGCCTCTATTAGTGTTCTATTTCTCCTTTCAGCAACACCATTCTGTTGAGGAGTCCTAGGAGCACTATATTGCCTCTCAATACCTTTTTCTTCACAAAAGGAGTTTAGATCATGATTTTTAAACTCAGTTCCATTATCTGATCTAATGACTTTTACTCTTTGATTAGTTTGGTTTTCAATTCTTAGAATAAAGGATTTGATAAGTCCACTTGTCTCATCCTTAGTCCTTAGAAAATATACCCAAGTAAATCTGGAGTAATCATCAACAATAACCAAGCAGTAAGATTTCTTGCCTATACTCATAACATTTGTAGGACCAAACAGATCCATATGCAGTAACTGGAGACAAGAAGAAACAGAATTTAACTCATTGGTCTTATGAGAAGTTTTGTGCTGTTTGCCTTTAAGACAAGCAACACAATGATCATCACATGAAAATACTTTTGAAGGTAAACCTCTTACAAGGTTGTTTTTAACAAGATTGTTCATAGTCTTGAAATTCATGTGACACATCCTTCTGTGCCAAAGAGAGGATTCATCTACAGAAGCTTTTGAAACAAGACAATTTAGAGATGAATCACTATCAACATTGTCCATATCCAGACAGTAAACATTGTCCTTTCTTGGAGTTCTAAGTAGTATCATGCTTTCATCAACTACCTTGAACCCTGGAGCAAGGATCAAACACTCATTATTAGTAAATAATATACTATGTTGTTTGTCACAAACCTGTGATACACTTAACAGGTTGTACTTTAATTGATCAACATAGTAGACATCCTCAAATGTCATCTTACCTTTGGTGACATTACCTTTTCCACTTATCTTACCACCAGTAAGATTATTTCCAAATGCAACATGTCCTCCATTGATATGCTTGAAATCCTGAAGGCATGACATGTTGCCTGTCATGTGCCTAGAGCAACCACTATCAACATGCCAAATGCTCTTTCCCTTGAGCTGTTGGTTGCCCTGCACATTAAATAAATCAATTAGTATGAATTAGGAACCCAAGCCAAAGTGGTCTTGGGTACCCCTTTCTCATCAAAATACTTGCATTCTTTCTTGACAAGATTTTTGAACTTTAACTCCTCATTCTTGGAGTACTTTGTTACAATAAAAGGCTTGGAAATATTTTTGCTAGAATCAGTACTGGTTTTAGAAGTACTAACTGCCTTGGCAGCACTTGCATGCTTAGCAGTACTAACCTTGTTAGCAGTAGTAACTGTGTTAGCAGCAGTAACTGTGTTGGCAGTACTAATATTGTTAGCAGTACTAACACTGTTAGTACTTCTAGGTACCCACATTTTGACACTTTCTTTTAAAATCTTTTTCTTTAAAGTGCCTTTACTTTCAACAGATTTCTTTATCACATGTTTCTTTCCATCCTTCCTATAACCAACAGGTTTTTGCACAAATCTTTGAAAGTTCATTTGTTGGTTAATAGGGTTAAAGTAACAATACTTAGCCAAATGATTCAACTTGCCACATATAAAACAAGGTTTTGGTCTAATGATTTTATTTAGATCAACTCCTTGTTTCTGAGCCCATTGATTATTCCAGTTTCTTTGATTTCCTCTTTTTAAACCAGAATTTAGGCTCTTGGCTATATTGCAATCACACTGTTTACAAGATCCAGGATTCACAACTGTGGTTTGTTTGTAATGGACCTTGTTATCATTTCCTTTAGTCTTCTCTATCTCCTTGGACTTGACCCAGATTTTCCCACATCCCTCATTGGTGATAATATTGTTTTCTAATGGTATCTTTTTCCTCACAGTATTATCCCTGTTCTCACTGGCTCCTTTCTCAGTCAAATCCTTAACTACTACCTCATCCAAAGGATCTATCTTAAAAGCTTCTTCAGACAAGTCCTTTTTCTCCTTAGTTTCTAACAAGTCTGATGTAGGAGAAATATAGTTGTTATTGTAAGGAGGGGGTGTATTGTTGTATCCAATACCAGGCTTCATCTTATCATGTATCTGAGCCTTTAGAAGTGAGTCCATTGCTTTTGAAGCATAAGAAAACTTTTCTATGTCAAGCTTAACTTTTGACAGTTCCTCTTTCAGCCTATCATTCTCTTCTAATGACTTAGACAGTTTGGTTTCTAACTCATTCTTTTCCCACTTCCAATAGTTTGTGTCATAAGAGTGTTGAAGTTCATTAGCTTGAAAGCCTTTGATTTGCTCTTCAAATCTCTCTACTATCAACACATAATCTCTTCTGTCCTTTTCTAATCTTTTGAGGTCATCACACATACTTTGATTGTGATCCCTGTATCTTGTAACAGTGTCAATGCAAGATTTAGTGCAAAGATTAGAACTTACCTCAGTGGGGAGATCAGACACTTCTGCCATAAGAGCTTGATTCTGAATGGCTTCCTCAGCTTGATCACTCCAGTCAAATCCCATTCCTTGTTGAGAAATAAGGGCTTGAGCAGGATTCTTGTTCTGATTGTATCCTCCATTATGAGCTTGTTGGTGGTTGTTGTTTGGAATAGCACTCCTGCATTCTCTAGCAAAGTGTCCTTTCTTGTGGCACTTAAAACATTCCACCTTGGTCTTGTCAAAACCAGCTCCATCTTCTCTTCTTTGAGAGAAGTTATTCCTTCCAGTTCTTTTAATGAACTTCTTCACCCTCATGGATAACATGGCCATCTGCCATTTAATATCCACCTCCTCCAGATCATCAGGGTGAATTTGATCAAGATCATCATTAATCAAAGAATTGCTGCTATGACTGGACAAAAAGGCTTCAAAGATAGTTTCAGTGCCTTTTTCTGAACTTACTCCACTGGCAGTACTAACTGCTTCAGGGTTGGCAGTAGTATCAGTGGATGCTGAAAGAAGTGCAGCATTGTGAATATAACCAGAGGGTTTCTTCTTGGTTTCTACCTCAGTTTCAAAAACTCTTAGATCATTGTATAGATCATCAAGTTCTTTCTCTTCCAGATTGTCACTCTGTCTATATGAGACAGTGTACATAGTCCATTCATCCCCAAGAGATCTGAGAAACTTTCTGTTGATATCATCTTGTTCCATCTTCACTCCTACAGTAGCCAGTTCACCTATGAGTTTGTTGAACCTATCAAAAGTTTGAGTCATAGACTCATTCTTTGTGGAAGTGAAGTTCTCATACTGCTGCTTTAGAACATCTCTTTGATTTCTTTTGATGCTCTTAGTTCCAGCAAATCTTTTCTCTAGAGCATTCCAGAGAATCTGAGCATCAGTGCAGTTGCAAAATTGATGCTGGTATTCATTGGGAATGGCCAAGAGCAGAGTGCTCAAGGCCTTCATCTCTGTTTGTCTGATCTTCCTCTCACCATCTGTCTTTGGTGGAGGTCTTTTCCCATCTGGTCCTATCCTTCCAGCTTCAGAAGGACCATTCTCAATGATATCCCACATTGAGTAGTCAGTGAGAAGAATATATTGTCTGATTCTTATCTTCCACATGTCAAACTCACTTGGTTTGAGCATTGGAACCTTAGAAACCAAAGTACTGCTTGATTCTGTAAGATTTTCCATGATGAATAACTGTTTCTGAGAGAGTTTGGCTCTGATACCACTTGTCAGGATCGAATTCTCAACAAGAATTAATTCTCAGAAACAATATCAAAGAAGTTTGCGGAATAATACTTTGATATTCAATGAAACAGTAAATCAACACAGTAAATATGAAGAACAAACTGTAAACTTGTATTGAATGCTTTGAAGTTACAAGATTACACACTCAACCTCAATATTGATGAACAGGCTCACCAATACGAATTCTACTTCTCTAGAATTAGGATCTATGCCTTGAGGTTGATTTTCTCTCTAAAAGAATGAAAAACAAAAGTTCTATTTTTTTTATTCTAAAACTATACAATATATATATACTGAATACAAAGATGATTACAATAAATAAAATATCTTCAGTATATCTTCCATGTATATCTCTAAGCTTCCATGTATATCCTTTCAAACGAATCTTCATCATATAAGCAGTATTACTCTTCAGCAGCATTAAATTCCTTCTAGCAGCATTAACTACTAAGCAGCACTAACTACTAGCAGTACTAACTAGCTAAGCAGTACTAACTTTGTTCAAGCAGCACTAACTTCGACTAGCAGTATTAATTACTAGCAGTAGTAATACTCAGCAGTATTAACCATAAAGTCTTCTAGCAGTATTAACTCTGAACCAGCAGCATTAACCATACTTGAGTTTTTCTTCAATTCCCAACAAAGGCTTTCAAGCCAATGAACTTCTACACTCTTATGACACAAACTATTGGAAGTGGGAAAAGAATGAGTTAGAGACCAAACTGTCTAAGTCCAAAGAAGAGAATGATAAGTTGAAAGAAGAATTAGCTAAGGTTAAGCTTGATATAGAAAAGTTTTCATATGCCTCAAAAGCAATGAATTCTCTTCTAAAGGCTCAGATTCATGATAAGATGAAGCCTGGTGTTGGATACAACAACACACCTCCTCCTTATAACAACAACTATATCCCTCTTACATCAGACCTGTTAGAGACCAAGGAGAAAAAGGACTTGCCTGAGAAAGCATTTAAGATAGATCCTTTGGATGAGGTGGTGGTTAAGGATCTGACTGAGAAAGAAGCTAGTGAGAATAGGAATAATGCTTTGAGTAAAGAGATACCCTTAGACAACAACATTATCACCAATGAGGGATGTGGAAAAATCTGGGTCAAGTCTAAAGAGATAGAGAAGACCAAAGGAAAGGCTAACAAGGTCCATTACAAACAGACCACGGTTGTGAATCCTGGCCCTTGTAAACAGTGTGCTTGCAATAAAACTGAGAGCCCAAATTCTGGTACAAAGAGAGGTAATCAAAGAAACTGGAATAATCAATAGGCTCAGAAACAAGGAGTTGATCTGAGTAAGATAATCAGACCAAAACCATGTTTCATATGTGGCAAGTTAAATCATTTGGCTAAGTACTATTTCTTTAATCCTATTAACCAAAGAATGAGCTTTCAAAGATGTATGCAAAAACCTTTTGGTTATAGGAAGGCTGAAAAGAAACATGTGGCTAAGAAATCTATTGAAACCAAAGGCCAAATGAAGAAAAAGGTTTTAAAAGAGAGTATTAAAATGTGGGTGCCCAGAAGCACTAAAACTGTTAGTACTGCTACATCCAATAATACTGCTGACAGGGATAGTGCTGCCAGGAGCAATACTGCTGCTACCAGTGTTAGTACTGCTGAGAAGATTAATGCTTCTAATATTGTTAGTACTTCTTCAAAGGTTACTACTGCTAACACAGTTACTGCTGCTGATGCAGTTACTACTTCTAACAAGGTTAATACTGCTAAGCATGCAAGTACTGCTAATGCAATTAGTTCTTCTAAAACCAGTACTGCTTCTAGCAAATGTGCTTCAAAACCCATTAATGTGACAAAGTACTCCAACAATGAGGAGTCAAAGTTTAAAAATCTTGTCAAAAAGGAATGCAAATATTTTGATGAGAAAGGGGTACCCAAGACCACTTTGGCTTGGGTTCCTAATCTATACTAACTGATTTATCTTATGTGCAGGGCAACCAACAGCTCAAGGGGAAGAGCATCTGGCATGTGGATAGTGGTTGCTCTAGGCACATGACAGGCAACATGTCATGCCTTCAGGATTTCAAGCATATCAATGGAGGACATGTTGCATTTGGAGACGATCTTGCAGGTGGAAAAATAAGTGGAAAAGGTAATGTCACAAAAGGTAAGATGACATTTGAGGATGTCTACTATGTTGATCAGTTAAAGTACAACCTGTTAAGTGTATCACAGGTTTGTGACAAACAACATAGTATATTATTTACAAATACAGAATGTATGATCCTTGATCCAGGATTCAAGGTAGTTGATGAAAGATTGATACTACTTAGAACTCCAAGAAAGGACAATGTTTACTGTCTAGATATGGACAATGTTTCAAGTGATTCATCCCTAAACTATCTTGTTTCAAAAGATTCTGTGGATGAATCCTCTCTTTGGCACAGAAGGATGTGTCACATTAATTTCAAGACAATGAACAAACTTGTTAAAAACAACCTTGTAAGAGGTTTACCATCAAAAGTCTTTTCACGTGATGATCATTGTGTTGCTTGTCATAAAGGCAAACAGCACAAAACTTCTCATAAGACCAAAGAGTTAAATTGAATTTCTTCTTGTCTCCAAGTATTACATATGGATCTGTTTGGCCCTACAAATGTGATGAGCATAGGGAAGAAATCATATTGCCTAGTTATTGTTGATGATTACTCCAGATTTACTTGGGTATATTTTCTAAGGACTATGGATGAGACAAGTGGAATGATCAAATCCTTTATTCTAAGAATTGAAAACCAAACTAATCAAAAAGTAAAAGTCATTAGATCAGACAATGGAACTGAATTTAAAAATCTTGATCTAAACAACTTTTGTGAAGAAAAAGGCATTGAGAGACAATATAGTGCTCCTAGGACTCCACAACAAAATGGGGTTGCTGAGAGAAGGAATAGGACACTAATTGAGGCTTCTAGATCTCTGTTAGCTGATTCAAAACTGCCAATTACTTTCTGGGCTGAAGCAGTTAATACTGCCTGTTATGTCCAAAACAGAGTGCTAGTAGTCAAGCCAAAGAACAAGACACCTTATGATCTCTTAAATAAAAGAAAACCCTTTATTGGATTTTTAAACCATTTGGGTGTCCTTGTACAATTCTCAATACTAAATCTCACTTAGGAAAGTTTGATAGCAAGGCAGATGATGGATTCCTTGTGGGTTACTCATCTCAAAGTAAAGCCTACAGGGTTTTTAATACTTCTTCTAGAATAATTGAGGAAAGTGACAATGTCAAATGCAATGAGAACACACCAAATCCTATTGGGTCTGGTCCTCAGTGGCTGTTTGACATTGATTCACTAACTAACTCTTTTGGTTTCAGTAGTGATGATTATGCAGGACCAGGTAGTAGAGGATCAGGGACTACACAAGTTCAAGAAAATATACCTCAGTCTGTAATTTTTCCCATACCTACAGTGGATCCTATTGAAGACTGTGAAAAGGAGCCATCTACTAAACCAAGTCAGAGTGAAGAAGAAATGAGAGATGAGGAGAATCAAGAGAATAAAGAACCAGAAGTAGCTGCTGACATCACCTCAGTTGAGTTGAATGACTCCAATCTAGAGGTGGGACTAAATGAAGAACCTAGTCATCATACAAGAACACAAAAGAATCATCCTCCTCAGCTGGTAATAGGAGATATCTCTTCTCCTATGATGACTAGAAATCAAAGCAGGCTGCAAGATATACAAGACCAACAACATACAGTGCTCTCTTGCTTTCTATCCCAGCTTGAGCCTAAGAAGGCTCATGATGCTATGAAAGATTCCAGTTGGATAGAAGCTATGCAAGAAGAGCTGCTCCAATTCAAGCTGTAAGATGTTTGGGATCTGGTAGACCTTCCAAAAGGTCAAAGAGCAATAGGCACAAAATGGGTCTTCAGAAATAAGAGAGATGAGAGAGGAATAGTAATAAAGAACAAAGCAAGGTTGGTGGCTCAAGGGTATACACAAGAAGAAGGAATAGATTATGAAGAAGTATTTGCACCAGTGGCTAGGATAGAAGCAATCAGATTGTTCCTGGCCTATGCTTCTTATATGAAGTTCAAAGTCTATCAAATGGATGTAAAAAGTGCATTTTTATATTGATCAATTGAAGAAGAAGTATATGTCTGTCAACCACCAGGGTTTGAAAATCCAAACTATCCAGACAGAGTATACAAACTGAAGAAAGCACTTTATGGACTGCATCAAGCACCAAGAGCATGGTATGACACTCTGTCATCCTATCTCTTGGAAAATGGCTTTAAAAGAGGAGTCATTGATAAGACTCTGTTCATCAAGAGAAAGAAGAAGGACATCTTGTTGGTCCAAATCTATGTAGATGATATCATCTTTGGATCCACAAGAGACAATATGTGCAAGGAGTTTGAGGATCTCATGCATCAAAGGTTCAAAATGAGTTCCATGGGGGAACTTACTTTCTTCCTTGGACTCCAAGTCCAACAGAAGTCAGATGGTATTTTTATTTGTCAATCCAAGTATGTGCAGGACATTCTAAACAAGTTTGGTTTCTCAGACTCAAAGCCTGCCAGCACACCTATGGAGACACACAAGCAGATAACAACAGATCTTGAGGGGGAAAATATGGATGTTCATCACTATAGATCCATGATTGGCTCTCTCATGTATCTTACAGCCTCTAGGCCAGATATAATGTTTCCAGTCTGTGTGTGTGCAAGATTTCAAGTTAGGCCAAAGCAATCACACTATCAAGCTGTTAAGAGGATATTCAGATATCTCAAAGGGCAACCTAGATTGGGACTTTGGTATCCTTATGACTCATCATTTGACCTACTTGCGTACTCAGACAGTGACTTAGGTGGAGCAAACTTGGACAGAAAATCTACTTATGGAGGATGTCAGTTTTTGGGTGCAAGACTAGTTTCATGGCAGTGCAAGAAACAAACCACAGTGTCCACATCTACAACAGAAGCAGAGTACATAGCAGCTGCAAGTTGCTGTTCTCAAGTCTTATGGATTCAGAATCAAATGCTGGACTATGGGGTAACCTTTCTACACACTCCAATATTTATTGATAATAGCAGTGCTATTAGCATTGTTAATAATCCTGTCAAGCACTCAAAGACAAAGCACATTGAGATCAGGTATCACTTTATAAGAGACTGCAATGAAAAGAAGCTTATTCAAGTTGTAAAAGTTCATACTGATAACCAGTTTGCTGATCTATTCACCAAAGCCTTTGATGTGGGTAGATTCACTTTCTTGGTAACAAGTGTGGGAATGATCAACTCTGAATAAGATCCTACTTAAAATGTGGTTCAATACCTGTATATTGGTTATTCTTGGTGTTACTAACTTTCTTTCTCAGGAAATGTATAGCAGTACTCAGTTTATCACAAGCTTAAAAGTGTAAGTATGGTTAACACTGCCAGTACAGTTTTAGTACTGCTAGTACAGTGTTACTACTGCAGTGCTCAGTTAATACTGCTAGTTAGTTAATACTGCTAGTGGTTAATACTGCTCTCAGTTAATACTGCTAGTTAGTTAATACTTCTAGTGGTTAATACTGCTCTCAGTTAATACTGCTAGTTAGTTAATACTGCTAGTGGTTAATACTGCTCTCAGTTAATACTGCTAGTTAGTTAATACTGCTAGTGGTTAATACTGCTCTCAGTTAATACTGCTAGTTAGTTAATACTGCTAAGTAGTTAATACTACTCTTAGTTAATACAGCTAGTAGTTAATACTGCTCACTGTTAATACTCCTTTCAGTATCTTTTTAAGGTTAATACTGCTTCTAATCCAAAAGCTATAAATATCCTTTCCCCGCCTAAAAGATCATAACGACTCTTTGTCTACTGTTCATCTTCTCTCTCACTCTTGTCTCTCAAGTATCCAGTGCTCGATAGTCCAGAATCCTTGCATACAGATGGCTTCAATGGCATTTATCGATGAGCACAACGAGATCGCCATGCTTCAAAAGCCAAAACAAGCTGAAGGTTTTCACCAGATAGTCGACTTTCTGAAGTCCAGCCACATCGCTCATGCTCTCACTGTGTCTCCTACCATCTACATAGAGCATCAAAGGCAGTTCTGGGCCAATGCCACTACTAGCTCTGAAAATGGAGTGTCGTGCATCAAAACAAGGGTTTGTGACAAACCCTTGACAGTTACTGAGGAGATCATTCGCATCTGTCTACGTCTAGACGATGCTTCAGGTATATCTTCTATTCCAAATGAGGATTTGTTTTCAAACCTCACTAGAATGGGGTATGAAGGCCAATTGGGGATTTTCAAGTTTTTTAAAGCACAATTTTCACCCCAATGGAGGTTCTTTGTTCATACCCTGATGCACTGTATTTCCAAGAAAACCACTGGCTGGAGCCAATTTAGCAGTCCCATTGCATATGCTTTGGTTTGTTTATCTACTGCTAGAAAATATAATTTTTCTCTGATGATCTTTAATGATCTTGTCTCAAACCTGGACAACAAGAAGAGTTTCTTCATGTATCCCAGGTTTGTACAGGCAGTTATCACAAATGAATTGAAGGATATACCTCACTTTGATGGGGTATATGTACCTAAACCCCCTAAAGGCAAGGTTTTCTCAAATATGAGAAGATCTGCTAGGGACTCGGAAGGAGTTGACACCCCATTGTTCTCTACAATGATGGTGGTGTCCCACACTGATGAAGGTATGGCAGCAGGGTCAAGGCCCTTCTCAGACCATCCCACTGCTAGCCAATCCCAACCTTCCCACTCTATATCTATCCCATAGTCCCTACTTCATAAACCCACTTCTCCTATTACCCAAACCTATACAAGGAAACAGGTAAAGAAGGCTCCTTCCCTTCTTGTACCATCACCCACTGCCCCTTTAAGCCCTCTATTGGAGCATTCTCCAATAGAGAATATCCAAAGGGAATCCCATAGGGTGTCTCCCAACCCTGAGGAGGTTCTCTCTAAAGAGATGGAGGAGCATATGGGTGAGAAGGCTGCCACTACTTCTGCTAGCACAGAGAAGGATAGTGGTAACATCTCTAAGACCTTCCCCATGGCAACTTTGGCTGAGAAATCAACCAAAGGACCCCGGTGCCAAGAAACCAAGGGGGTAGTTGGTGCTTTTGCTAGGCAGAAGGCCACTACTACAAGATCCAAGGATCCCTCAAGGATGGGCAAAACATCCCAAAAGGGTGAGGACAAATCTGAAACTGATGGATTGATGGAAAAAGATTCCAATGATCCTTCAAGGGTGGGTAAAACACCTAAAGAAGGTGAGGACAACTATACTTACTTAGAATTGATGGAAACAATAGCCAACATCAATGTTGATGTGGTTAATCAAGGAAAAGAAATCAAAGCCTTGCAGCAAGTGGTCTTCTCCCAACAACAGCAGATTTCCAAACTCAAGCAACTGGTGGGAAAGCTCATGGCCAAGAAAAGAAGAAGTAAATTTGTTCTAAGGAAGAGAAAGGGGGGCAACCAAAAAGGAAACTGACAATGCTTCCAAAAAAGGGGGAGACTTCAAGCTCAGAAAAGTCAGATCAACAGATTGAAGGGGAGTTTGTTGAAGTACAAGGAGAGTTTGATGAAGAAAAAGCTGAAGGTGTACTAGCAGCAGAAACTGCTAAAGAAGCAGTAACAACACCATCAGCAGTAACAACCCCAGCAGCAGAAACTGTTAGTGTTGCTGAAACTTCAAAAGCAGCAGTAACAGGGTTAACACCAGCAGAGATTGAAGTAGCAGAAATGCTTGTCAAAGCAAAGAATGACACTCCCAAAGCAAAGGGAGTGGTCATAAATGAAGGGGGAGCAAAAAAAACAGAAAAGAAAGAAATGGCTGCAGATGCAAAGAAAAAGGGAAAAGAAAAGATGATAGAATCTGATCAACCATCCAAAAAGCAAAATATGGTTGAGTCAGATGAAACATTAGCTAAGAAACTGCAAGAAGAGATAGATCAAGCAGAAAAAGAGCAGGTTGAGAAAGACAGAGAAAGACAGAGAAATAGCCAGAGCACTTGCAAATGAACTAACTGAAGCTTTTCAGAAAGGGTTGGAAACAGAAAAAGCAAAGCAAAGAGCTATAAGCATGAGAAAGGCTATGATGGCCAAATCAAGTGCAAAGAAGAGAAGACCTTCACAAACTTACCTTGCAACTCAGGAAAGAAACAAGATGATAACTTTCTTGAGGAGTGCAATTGGTGTAAAGAAAGAAATATTTGTGAAGATGACTTTTGATCAAATCAAGGATCTCTATGAGAAAGAAATGGGAAAGCTGAAGAGTAATGAAAAGGATAGAGTGGAATTTGAAAAGAAAGCCAAGGAGAGACATGATGTGAATATCAATCAACCCTTCCCTGAAAGTGAAGAGGGAACTCCTACAAAAGAAAAGGTAGAAAAGAAGAAGGAAGCTACTCTAGGGCAAAGTCAAAAGATTCTCAAAAGAACTAAGATGATGGCTAGAAGAAAGAAAACTGTAAAGAAGCCCAGAATAGAAGAAGAGAAAAAGGTTGTTGGAGAAGAAGAGGCACTTGAACCATCAGAAAAGAAAGAGCAGTTGAGCACTGAGGATGTAAAGATGTACATGGTTGTGATGGACAAAGTGCCTGAACCAATTTCAGCAGAACCAGTAGGAGTTAAACCTCCTGAAGTTATTCACTGGGATGTACTAGAGGTAGATGGAAAAGAGTACATTAGGCTGAAGAGGAAAGATGAAAAATATGAAGTCTAAAGTACTTGGGCTAAAATTGTCAGAACATGCTCAAGATCAGATATTGAAGAAATGTTTGATATAGGGATGAAGTTGTACACAGATAAGTTAAAAGCTCCAGGGATTTCAATTACAAAACTGGTGATGGAGTATCTGTGTATGATGTTCAAATCTAATGAAATGGAGGAGATAATAAGGAATGTTTTTCAAGCAGTTACCAGTTGGACTTTATATGAAACTAGTGGAGTATATTCTGTGACTTTAGATAGAAATCACATAGAATACTTCCTAGTGGATAAAGTATACAACCATAGCATATTGAAACTTCATTCAATGTTGAAGAAGAAGCTTGGATGTGTTGAAAATTCAAAAATGGCTAAGTATTTGATCCAAAGAACAATCAATCAGAGTTTGGGGTTAGATGTAAACACTGGAATTTGAATCACTGATGGTTTTGGAAGCATCTGAAGAACTTGACTTCTCTTCTGAAAGTCAAGTTAGGGGGAGATTGTTGGGAACTGAAGATGTGACTAAGTCATTAATGCTGCCAGTTCAGAGTTAGTGCTGCCAGAGGACTTCAAAGATTAATACTGCTAGGTATTACTACTTCTAGTAAAATTAATACTGCTAGTCAAAGTTAGTGCTGCTTGAACAAAGTTAGTACTACTTAGCTAGTTAGTACTGCTAGAGGTTAGTGCTGCTTAGTAGTTAATGCTGCCAAGATCCAGTTAATACTTCCAAGGTAATTAATATTGCTTCTGAGATAAACTGAAGATAATATTGAAGAGACCGCGTCTGAAGATATACATGGAAAGCTCGGAGATAATTATGAAGATTATCTTGAAGATCTTTTTAAGTTTTGTAATTATCTTTTATTATTCAGTATATATATAATTGCTTAGAATAGTTAGATAGAACTTTTATGCTGAGTTTTTGTTTTAGAGAGAATCAACCTCAAGGCATAGTTCCTAATTCTAGAGAAGTAGAATTCGTCTTGAAAGAGTCTGTTTTTCAAGATTGAGGTTGTGTGTGTAATCTTGTAACTTCAATCATTCAATATAAGTTTGCAAGTTATTCATCAGATTTACTGTTTGTTTACTGTTTCATTAAAATATCAAAGTGTTATTCCGCAAACTTCTTTGATATTGTTTCTGAGTATTTATAATCCTTGTTAAGAATTCGATCCTGACAGAAGAAAGCCCTCTATCAGCTTTCTTCATATCTTTGGTTGTCAGTGCTTTATTCTAAACAACAAAGATCAGCTTGGAAAGTTCGACCCAAAAGATGATGATGGAATATTTCTAGGATATTCCTCCATCTCCAAAGCCTACAGAGTTTTCAACAAGAGAAGACAATCTATGGAAGAAACAATTCATGTCACTTTTGATGAAACTCGCACAACGAACTCTAAACCAATCGCTGAAAATGAAGAACTAAATGCTTAGATGTTTTCTCACTACAGAGAAACAGAACCCTACTTCTCAAACCATCAACATTCAAATCCTCCAATTGCTGATGATGATCCAAACATCATACCTCCTAACGCTGAATCCAACTCATGGATCTCAGCAGAGCCTTTAAACACACTTCTACCATCAAAACCATCTTTGTCTGAACATCTCTCAGAAAACAATGGCATGTCTAAAACTCAACAGTTTTTCGCTTATGAGCCTCAAGCTTCTTCATCAGTGAACATTCCTATTGTTGATCAAATCTCTGAAGTAAGCGATCATCCTCCTGCTCAGCGATGGACCAGAGATCACCCCATTGATCAAATCCTTGGTGATCCCGATGCAGGTATTCAGACACGACGAAGTTCAGGTAATATCTGTCTCTTTGTTAACTTTATTTCTTTAATAGAACCAAAGAAGGCTGATGATGCCCTCAAAGATCCAAACTGGGTCAGCGCTATGCAAGAAGAGCTGGCTGAGTTTACTCGTAACAAAGTTTGGAATCTCGTTCCTAGACCATCTGACAAAACTGTTATAGGGACCAAATGGGTGTTTAGAAACAAGTTAGATGAACATGTAACTGTAACCCGCAACAAGGCTCGACTTTTTGCTCAGGGATACAGACAAGAGGAAGGCATAGACTATGATGAAACCTTTGCCCCTGTGGCTAGGCTCGAAGCAATTCGACTATTCTTAGCTTATGCAGTCTATAAAGACTTCATTGTGTATCAAATGGATGTAAAATCAGCATTCCTAAATGGAAAGCTGAATGAAGAAGTCTATGTAGAACAACCTCTAGGGGTTTATGACCCTAAGTATCCAAATTATGTTTATAAATTGGATAAGACTCTCTATGGTCTCAAACAAGCCCCTTATGCTTGGTATGACACTCTCTCATCCTTTCTTATCTCTGAAAATTTTGAACGTGGCAAAATTGACAATACTTTATTTTTTAGAAAGATAAAAGGTCATATTATTCTTGTACAAATATATGTCAACGACATAATATTTGGTTCTACTAACCCATCGTTGTGTACTCGGTTCACTGAAAGAATGAAGAAAGAATACAAAATGAGTATGATGGGTGAGCTGACATATTTTCTTGGTCTTCCGATCAAACAATCTGACAAAGGTACTTTTATCAGCCAAGGTAACTATGTTAAAGACATGCTGAAGAAGTTTGATTTAACACAAACTTCAGCAATGAAGACTCCTATGGCACCTCCCTTGACACTTAACAAAGATCCGTCTGGAAAACCTGTTAATGCCACTGCCTATAGAGGAATGATAGGCTCCCTGTTGTACCTTACAGCGAGCCGACCTGACATCATGTACTCTACTTGTTTATGTGCACGCTATCAATCTGAACCCAAGGAATCTCATCTGATCGCTGTTAAGAGAATTTTCAGATATCTGAAAGGGACTCCTAATCTCGGTCTTTGGTATCCCAAAGACTTAGGGTTCGATCTAGCTGGATATTCTGATGGTGATTTTGCAGGTTGTAAACTCGATAGAAAGACCACCACGGGTGGATGTCAACTCCTAGGAGGAAAGCTGGTAAGCTGGACAAGGAAAAAGCAAAATTCAGTATCCACTTCCACAGCTGAAGCTGAATACGTAGCCGCTGGAAGTTGTTGTGCTCAGGTCTTATGGATGAGAAATCAACTATTAGACTATGACCTTCAGCTATCAAATATTCCAATCTATTGCGACAGCACTAGTGCTATCGCTATAGCAAACAATCCAGTGCTACATTCAATGACTAACACATAGAGATCAGATATCATTTTATCAGAGATCATGTGATGAATGGTGACATTGAACTTCATTTCATCCCTACTGACTATCAGCCTGCTGATTTATTCACCAAACCTCTTGATGAGACAAGGTTCAACTTTCTCATCAGTGAGCTTGGAATGCTGAATCTCGAAGAGTAAATCTTTAGCGTTCATGCATTAAGTCAGTGATTATAAGTTCCCCATTATCATTCAATCTCTGATTAAAACTCTGACTCTCAGGTATGTTCTCTTGCTTTCCATCACTGAATCTTCAGTCAGTAAGACGTTTTAAATAAAACTTTGATCACTGAAGTTTTTCTTCAAATGATTAAAAGCTTTTTGAAAAACAAAATCTATCACTGAGTTTTCTCTTCAGTGATCCTTCTAAAATAAAAATCAATCTCTGAATTTTTATCAGGGATTCTTTCAAAGGAAAAACCTATCTCTGACATTTCTTCAGAGATAATTTCAAAAAGGACAAATGAAACGTTTTTCTCTCTCCTATGACGTCATTTGAACCGACAATCCACGACATGCCTTTTTCTGACACGTTCGTCCGTTGCCCTTCTATCCAATCAACTTCGTGGGACGTGTCCATGTCATGATGAATATTTGTATTCCCGCCTCTTTCTCTCTCCTATTCTCTACGTATATGTTAGCCCCAAATCTGAACCAATGAAAGTATTGAAAATAACTAAGTCTTCATCTAAAGACTTTCAAGGGACATCAACAAGTCTGTCTCTGAAGTCAGTTCAGAGTCAGTCTGAAGAAAGCAAGTCTGTCTCTGAAGTCAGTTCAGAGTCAGTCTGAAGAAAGTATGTCTGTCTCTGAAGTCAGTTTAGAGACAGTCTCAGAAAGACATCAGAGAGCCCCTCATCAGAGATCATACTTCAGAGCTCTGAAGATGTTCACTCTGAATTGATGACAAAGAAGAACAGATGACACGTCACCTTGTGATAAGATTTACTTTCTAGAGTAGGTCACTGTTCAAGCATGTCTTGATCTTACCTCTTAGGTAAGACACTATTCAATATCTTGATCTTACCTCTTAGGTAAGATACTGTTCAAGCCATGCTTCTATTTGTCAGATAAGTACACTTTTTGCTTTATGGTCCTATAAATAGGACCATCACCTTATTGTTCAAAGTGTGCTTAAGAAGTCTTATAACTAATAATATAAGTTGAATATTTTATTCAAAGAATATCTTGTTTATCTATTATTTGTTTTATGAACTGTGATATTTGAATCTCCTTTGATATTAAACTGTATTGCTTCCGCTGTTATTACTCTTATTGTTTATATCATTATTGTGAGATTAAATCTGGGATCCAACAATTGGTATCAAAGTCTTCTTTGTTTTCTAAACAAAGTAAGATCGCATCTGCATACTCGGATAGATTTACATCTCATTGATTCTAACTTTCAATATCTGTGCATGTTCAAATAAACCTGGTTTATTAAAGAACACCATATGCTCAAGATTTGATAGTAAATCACTGTTCAATACAAAAAGCATCTGTTCTTCAAATCTTCATCTTTTTCTTCAAAAATGGCAAACTCAAGCATAAATGCCATTTATACAGCTGGGTCATTAACAAAACCTCCTACACTTTTAAGGGATGAATATCCCCAATGGAAGATAAGGATGGTAAATTTCTTAGAAGATATGGACAAGGATCTTTTTAGATCAGTGAACGTTGGACCTCACATTCCAATGGTGTTTGTTCCAAGAGTTCCTGCAACAGCAGATACTGCTGAAATCCCTGCATATTATGAAAAGAAAACCACAAACTTCACTGATGAAGAAACTAATATGATGGATAATGACTCAAAAGCTGTTAGATTACTTATAATGGCCATTCCCAATGATATCTTTCAAGAACTTGATTCTTGTAAAACTGCAAAAGAGATATGGGATCAGTTGTTAAATCAACTTGAAGGAGGCCTACAAACCCAGAAAAATAGAAGAAATCTATGCATCAATGAATATCATGATTTTCATCCTCTACCAGAAGAAATATTACACCAAACTTACTCAAGATTCAACATTCTTATAAACAAATGCAGAAAGTTTGGAGTGATAAGAACAAAAGAGGAAAACAACGTTCTTTTCTTGAAAAGCTTAAATGAAGAATGGTCACAACTGTCCATGTCTATACAAGCCAATCAAGATCTTGAGTCATGGTCATTAACTGACATTTATGGCACTCTTGTTGCACATGAAAAGGAAGTTATGAAGCAAAAATCAAAATTGTCTTCAGGTGGACCCCTTGCACTTGTTTCAAAACAAATTTCGAAAGAAAACAACTGTGAAGAGTCACAAAAAAGTTTGGAAACAAAATGAAGATCCAAAATGGTCCTAATGGCAGAAGAAAATCATTCAGATTCAGACTCAGAAGATGATATCAATGCCTTCGCCAAATCTCTTGCATTAATAACTCATCAATTTAACAAAAAATTTGGCAAGAAAGTATTTGAAGCAAGAAGAGAGAATGAAGAAAGAAGAAATCCTGAAAGAAGATTTCAACAAGATGGTGTCAGATTTCAACAAGAACCCAGATTCACTCCATATAGTGATCAAAAGGGTACAAACTTCAACAACAATGATGCAACTCAACAATCAAGACCTCAACAATCATTTCAACCAAGGTATCCACAACCACAGAGATATTTCAAACCTCAAGAACAGAAGCCAGAAACAAGTATTGCCACTCTTCCAACAAATCAAAATGATGGAAGATGTTTCAGATGTGGAAAAATAGGCCATTTCTCTGCAAACTGCAGAGGAAAACTTGTCAAAGATCAAGATTACTACAAGAAAAAATACAAGTACAACGTAAAAGAAAGAGTTCTTGTAGCAGAAATGGAAGACTGGCTATCAGACTCAACAAGTGACGGCGAGGAAGAACCTACCAATCTCTGTGGTATGGCTTTTTCAGATGGAAATCAAACTGATGGAGCATCAGAAGACAACTCTGAAAAGGTAAACTCTCTTTACACCTCTGACAGTGATCCTGAAATAGATGCTTTTTAAACTAATTAATGCTTTTAAATGAGAGCAAGTGACAAAAGAGCTCATCTTTTTCAAAAGAGAAAAGAATCTTCTGGAATCAGAAAAGAAAGATTTTTTTCTTGAAAAAACCAAACTTGAAGAAACTCACAAGCAAAAAGAAAAATCATTTTCAGAAGAAATAAGAAAAATTGAGAAAGTTTTAAAAGGAAAAGAAGAAGAAGTAAAGAAATCTGAGTATGAAAGGCTCAATTCTATTGCCTTAACCAAATTTTTTCAAAAGGAAAGAGAAATCCTACATCAATCTCTAGATAGAAAAAATCTTTGAATCAAAAGCTATGTTAATGCACAAGGTGTTTTCGACAAAATAAAAACTTACATGGACTCTCAAGGGCTGGGATTCAATGAGTTGAATTCATTCACTGGATTGGAGAAAACTTCACTTTGTTCCACTTTCCGTATGGGAAAGGTCCAAAGCTTTGAAGGTCCATCTCTGAATAATTTCAAAAGAATGAAAACATCAGAGGGATCAAAAGCAAGAGCTCTAAATTTCAAAAATACTACATACTCTGAAGTAAAAAACTTTCAAGAATCTGTGTTACAAATAAAAGAAGAAACTTCAGAGGTACACTTCACAAAACCTCAGAGCTATGATCCCAAAGAAATTTTCAGATTTGATGCTTTCATCTCAAATGAATCAGAGACATCAGAACCAAGTACCTCTGATACAAGTACTTCTGAAAATGAATCTCAGAGTTCACTTAATCCGTATGCCCCTCTGTATTCACCAAAGTCAGATGAAAACATCAGAACTACATTTGAAGATGATGTTAAAAAGATATGGAAAGAAAATGTCATGGAGGACTTAAAAAGAAAAGAAAGCATGAAACGAATCATTAAAGTCTCTAGAACAAAAGAAATTGAAAAACCAATAGAGGTAGCTATCTCTATTAAAACTAAGAGAGACTTTCTTGATTCTGATTCAGAATCTGATCAAGAGATTGATGAACATATTTTTTTGTAAATCAGAGAATGTAATTCACAAAAAGATAGAAACTGTTGGGTCTGGTATTTTGAATGTTCCAATTTCAATTTTGAAAACCAAAACCAGAATTCCAATAAGTCCTGATTTTGCAAATATGTGTTTACATGCAAAAACGTCTCTGGAACTTGAAAAAGAATTACAAGAAAAGGCAAGAAATAAAACAAACACTTCTAATTCTTACACCTATAAAACAATAAAATTCTCTCCTGAACAAAAAGGCAAATGGACAAAAATTAACCATATTGAGCCTGTTTGTGCAGTAAGCAGCAAAGAAAAGAAGATGATTTTGATCAAGAAAAAGCAACTTGAAAAGAAGACTGTCTTTCAAGAAAAAAGGAAAGAAGTTGTTAGGGATACATGTAATATTCCTAATGCTAGTTTCAAAAGAAATCAAAATGTAACAAATGCTTTTAATAAAAAGAAAAACTTTGCTCCTACTTCTTCTTGTTCTATTAATTGCAACTGCATTCATCTATTGATCAAACTGAAAAATCATTTCAGAGGATCACATTGTCTTCTGAATCAATCTCTGAAAAATATCTCAGAGATAAAATTTCAACAGAAGACAACAAACGGCAAGACATCAAAAGATGAAATGCCAAAAAGTCATACAAATCCACCAAAGTCTAACAAAAAAGGACCCATAATGAGATGGGTACCTAAGAAACAATAATATGTCTTGCAGAATCAGTCAATGCCAATCTGGTACCTAGATTCTGGATGTTCAAGGCATATGACTGGAAATAAGGAACTGCTATCCTCATTCAAAGCAAAATCTGGAGGAGCAGTTACTTTTGGAGACAATGTGCAAGGACAGATTAAAGGATATGGTGAGTTGTCAAGAGGAAATGTTTTAGTTTCAAAGGTTGCTTATGTTGAAGGATTAAAACACAATCTGATCAGCATAAGTCAACTTTGTGATCATGGTTTTGATGTGAAATTTCAAAGAAAATATTGTTCACTTCTCCACTCAGAATCACGTCAAGAATTACTCAAAGCAGACAGAAAAGGTAACCTCTGCAGAATGAATTTTACCAAAATAAACAACACTAATTCAGAGAAACTTTGTCTTGTATCTCTGAATAGTGAGGAAGTCTGGCTCTGGCATAAAAAGTTTTCACATCTAAACTTTTCCTCACTTGATAAATTAGTTAAACTTAATTTGGTTAAGGGATTACCATCTCTGAAGTTTAACAAAGATCATCTTTGTTCTGCTTGTGAGATGGGAAAAATGAAAAGATCTTCTCATAAAACCAAAAGTGAAAACAATTGTCCTAAACCTCTGCACATGCTACATGTGGACCTCTGTGGTCCTATCTCTGTACAGAGTCTAGCAGGTAAGAATTACATTCTGGTTCTGATTGATGAATTTTCCAGATTCACATGGATAGAATTCATCACAGCCAAATCTGAAGTACCTGATATTTTGATAAGATTGTTGAAAAGATTACAGGTTCTATTCAGCAGCAAAGTTCAGAAACTAAGAAGTGATAATGGAACAGAGTTTAAAAATGCCAAAATCAATTCATATCTATCAGAAGAAGGCATTACTCCTAACTTTTCTGCAGCAAGAACCCCTCAGCAAAATGGAGTAGTTGAAAGGAAGAATAGAACACTTGTTGAAGCTGCAAGGACAATGCTAGCTGGATCTGATCTTTCAACAAATTTTTGGGCAAAAGCAGTGGCATCAGCCTGCTTTACTCAGAATAGAGCTACAATTGTCAAGAGATTTCAGAAAACATCCTATGAACTCATTAACAATAGGAAACCTAATGTTAAATATTTTCATGTTTTTGGATGCAGGTGTTACATTCTGAACGATAGAGAATCTCTTGGAAAGTTTGACAAGAAAGCTGATGAGGACAAATTCATTGGATATTCTTTAGCCTCAAAAGCTTTCAGAGTGTTCAATCTTAGAACAAGGACCATCCAAGAGAGCATCAATATCACTTTTGATGACAATAAAAGCTCTAAACAACAAGAAAGTCTCTCAACACCTATCTCTGAATGATCAAGAGAATCTGAATTAAACAGAATATTTGAAGATTTCTTTGATGAAGATAACCCAGAAGTAATCTTCAGAGATAGACCAAGAGAAAATTCAGAAGGACCCCAAGAAACAGGTACAACCCTTTCTGGACCCTCTGAATTAACACCTTCTGTTTCACCAAATTCAGATCAGCAAAGTGAATCAGAAGAAGCTGAAGATCAAAAAGAGGATGATCAAGGAGTGTCTGAAGTAACTCCAGAAACAAATAGTGAAGAAATTCAAGAATCTGCTTCACCATCTCGGGAAACAACTTCAGAGCCTCTGAACAGCACAACAGAGATGTCACCAACTGTCATCTCTAAAGCTCAAACTCCACCCCAAATCTTTGCTCCAATCTCAAGATAGACAAAAGATCATCCAATTGATCAAATCATTAGATCCTCATCAGAAGGAGTTAAAACAAGATCTGCAACAATCAATGAATGCTTCTACGTAAACTTTTTGAGCATTATTGAACCAAAGAAGGTAAAAGAAGCTCTTGAAGATCCTCATTGGATTTTTACAATGCAGGATGAACTTCAAGAGTTTGTAAGAAACAAAGTCTGGACCCTAGTTCCCCTTCCCAAAGGAAAATTTGCAATTGGAACAAAATGGGTTTTCAGAAACAAAAAGGATGAGGATGGAATCATAATCAGGAACAAAGCCAGGTTGGTTGCTAAAGGATATTGCCAAGAAGAAGGTATTGATTATGATGAAACCTTTGCACCTGTAGCTAGGCTAAAAGCAATCAGAATCTTCTTAGCCTATGCTGCACACAAAGGATTCAAAGTTTATCAAATGGATGTTAAATCTGCCTTTCTACATGGTAAATTAAATGAAGAAGTTTATGTCCAGCAACCACCTGGATTTGAAAGTACAGAGTTTCCTAATCATGTTTATTATTTGGATAAGGCTTTGTATGGACTTAAACAAGCTCCAAGAGCTTGGTATGCAACTCTGTCCACTTTTCTGATTAAAAATGGATTTGACAAAGGCACAATTGATACAACATTATTCATCAAAAGGTACAAAAATGAGATGCTATTAGTACAAATTTATGTTGATGACCTACAAATCAAAAGTATTGTGACAAGTTTTCAGAGTTGATGAAGAGTGAATTTGAGATGAGCCTTATGGGAGAATTAACTTTCTTTCTGGGCTTACAAGTAAAACAAACTTCAGAAGGAACTTTCATAAGTCAAACTAAATATGTCTCTGAAATTTTAAACAAATACAAACTCAATGATTCAACTTCTATGAAAACGCCTCTAGCCACCGGAGTCAAACTTGACTCTGGTCCTTCAGGACAATCTGTGGAAATAAAAACCTACAGAGGCATGATAGGTTCACTATTATATTTAACTGCATGTAGGCCTGACATAATGTTTGCAACATGTCTTTGTGCTAGATATCAAGCAAATCCAAAAGAATCTTATTTATCTGCTGTCAAAAGAATTTTCATATACCTAAGAGGGTCACCATCTTTAGGCCTCTGGTATCCAAAACTTTCTAGTTTTGATCTAACAGCTTACACTGATGCAGATCATGCAGGATGTAAGCTTGACAGAAAAAGTACCTTTGGGTGTTGTCAGTTACTGGGCAATAAGCTGGTAAGTTGGTCATCCAAGAAACAAAACTGTGTTTCAACTTCAACTGCAGAGGCAGAATATGTTGCTGCTGCTAGTTGTTGCTCTCAAGTAATATGGATGAAAACTCAGCTCAGAGATTATGGCCAACAATATGAAAGAATACCCATACTGTGTGATTCAAAAAGTGCCATAGCCATCTCTGCCAATCCAGTACAACATTCAAAGACAAAGCACATTGATGTAAGGTATCATTTCTTAAAAGATCATGTTGAAAGGGGAACAATAGAAATGTATTTTGTACCAACTGATCTCCAACTTGCTGATATTTTCACAAAAGCTTTAGATGAACGAAGGTTCAATTTTTTAATTAGCAAGTTAGGAATGTTGAATATGTCTACCTAACAAGGAAGAAACTCAGAGTCTCTTGATCAAATAATCAGAGCCTCCGAACCAAGTAGCATATTTCAATATCAGTCTCTGAATGTTCTCCAAACACAATAAGGGGAGAAAAATAAAAAGCTGTTCTTTTGTCAAGGGGGAGAAAAAGAACTTTTCAGAAGACATCTCAGAGTCTCTGAATTTCATCTCAGAGTCTCTGAAATGGAGAAAAAGAACTTTTCAGAAGACATCTCAGAGTCTCTGAATTTCATCTCAGAGTCTCTGAAATTGAGAAAAATAATTTTTCAAATGACAACTCAGAATCTCTGAATTTTGTCTCTGAATCAAATTAAATTTATCTCAGAGTTTCTGAAAATGGTCTATGTAGTCTTCTCAGAGTCTCTGAATTTAATCTCAGAGTCTCTGAAAATGAGGATTTTTTTTCAAATCATCTGTCAAGGGGGAGTCAACAACTTTCAGACCAAGACATTCCTCAAACAAGAACTTTTTAATTAATAAGCAATTTTTGATATCATTTGAAATTAAAATTTCAGTTTAACTGAACCTTATTATTACAAGTGATATCTTAAATTACTTCTTAAGACGAAAGGTTTGTCTAGTCAGCACAAAGAAGTTATTCAATTTTTTATTGAAAAATAGCGCCCCTTTCCTATTTTCTTGGAACCTACATTCGTAGGTACAACAATTTTCAAGGCCACGTGTCACAAAAAGGGATGAGTGAAAGGCCAAACGGCTTTATCCAAAGGGTCAAATCACTGCCGTTTCACCTTATGCACTCAAGTGCATCTTTTTCTAAATTTGGATACAAAAACAATTTAACATCCGGTTATTCATTTTTACAAATTACTCTCAAGCACTCTCTCTCTCTCTCTCTCCAAAAATAATTTGAACTTCATCTTCTTCACTACAACTCAACAATGGCGTCTTCAAATGAATGGTGCAAACTTTTTCCCAAATCTGGCGAACCTTCAAGACTGTATCGTTTTGCAATCAAAGACAACAATCACATGATTCAGCTTGATTCTCCCAAATTTGAGGAACAATACGGAGTAATCTGCGAGTTCTTCTCCAACTGTGAACCGACTCAAGCCCTAACTGCTTTTACAAATGAATGTCCACTCTCGTTTGTTCAAGAATTGTCAGGATCTTAATTCTTAACAAGAATAAACACTCAGAAAACAATATTAAAGAAGTTGCGGAATAGCACTTTAATATTCTGGAAAACAATGTAACAATAAATCAATGATCACAACTTGTAAACTTGTATTGAATGATTGAAGTTACAAGATTAAACACACAACCTCAATATTGATGAACAGGCTCACCAATACGAATTCTACTTCTCTAGAATTAGGGTTCTAACCTTGAGGTTAATTCTCTCTAAGAAAGCTAATAACTCAGAATTAATTGTTACCACTAATGAAAATAAACTATTCTATACATATACTGAAGATAAAAGATAATTACAAAATAATAAAAGATCTTCAGTATAATCTTCCATCATTATCTCCAAGCTTTCCATAATCTTTTCAATCCAGCTGTCATCCTTGCCATACTGAGTCCATCTTATAAGCAGTACTAATCATCAGCAACATTAATACTCTGAGCAGTACTAAGTTCAGCAGTACTAACCATGCTCAGCAGTATTAATCTCTTCAAGCAGTACTAACTCCAGCAGTACTAACTACTTAGCAGTATTAAACTTGCTTAGCAGTAGTAATATCTTCTAGCAGCATTAATCTTGAAGAGCAGCATTAACTTCAACTAGCAGTATTATCCTCAGAAGTATTAACCAAGTTCTGCTAGCAGCATTAACTGTACTTGTGCAATTCTTCAGTTCCCAACAATCTCCCCCTAACTTGACTTTTAGGAAGAGAAGTCAAGTTCTTCTGAATGTCTTTTTAGATGCTCCCAAAACTCCATCATGGCTTATATTCCTGTATTTACGTCCAACCCCAAACTCTGATTGATTTTTCTTTGGATCAAATACTTAGCCATCTCTGAATCTGGAGCACATCCTAACTTCTTCTTTAACATTGCATCCAGCTTCAGTCTACTGTGATTGTACACTCTATCCACTAGGAAGTATTCTATGTGATTTATGTCTAAAGTCACGGCATATACTCCACTAGTTTCATATAGAGTCCAATTGTTGACTGTTTGAAAAACATTCCTTATGATCTCCTCCACTTCATCAGGTTTGAACATCATACACAGATACTCCATCACTAACTTTGTAATTGAAATCTCTGGAGCTTTTAGTTTATCTGCATACAATCTCATTTCTATTTCAAACATTTCTTCTATATCTGACCTGGAGCATGTTCTGACAATCTTGGCCCAAGTACTGTAGACTTCATACTTTTCATCTTGTCTTTTCAGCCTTATGTACTCTTTTCCATCAACCTCCATTACATCCCAGTGAATAACTTCAGGAGGCTTAACTCCTACAGGTTCTGCTGAAATTGGTTCAGGCACTTTGTCCATCACTACCATGTACAACTTTACATCATCAGTGCTTGAAGACTCTTTCTTTTCTGATGACTCAGGTGCCTCTTCTTCTTCAACAACCTTCTCAGCTTCTTCTGTGGCTATTTTAGGCTTCTTGGTTGATTTTCTCCTTACAATCATCTTGGTTCTTTTAAGAGTCCTTAGACTTTCACCAAGAGTAGCCTCTTTATTTGGAGTTTCTTGCTCATCTGGGAAATGTTTTTGTAAGAAGTCATTGCTCTCTTTCATCCTTTTCTCCATTTCAACCCTTGCAGTTTCATCCCCTTGAAGCTTGATCATTTCTGCATCATACAGCCCTTTTATTTGATCAAAAGACATTTTTGAAAACATTTCCTTTTTGACACCTACAACACCCTTGAGGAAAGTGATCATCTTCTTTCTCTCTTGAGCATCAAGGTATGTCTTTGAAGGTTGTCTTTGTCTTTTCTTTGCAGCCATTTTGATCTTTCCAGACTTCCTTAGAGATGTGGGTTTCTTCTTGGCTAGCTCTGTTGCAAGACTCTGTTGATAAGCTTTATTCAGTTCTGCAGCCATTGCTTTTGCTATCTCTCTATCTTTTTCCACTTGCACATTTTCTGCTTCATCCAGTTCAGCTTGTATTTTTCTAGCCAGAGCTTCATCTGCCTCAATCAACTTTTGTTTTTTCATTGGTTGATCAGATTCAACTAGCTTTGCTTTGCCTTTCTCTTTACTCATTACCTTCTTACTGCTATCTTTCTTGATCACTTCACCTTGTTCTTTGATGACTACTCCTTTGGTCTTTGAGGTGACCTTGGGAGTATCATTCTTGGCTTTAAGTAAGGTTTCTGCAATCTCAAGCTCTGTTAAAACTTCTTTCACTATTTCTGCTGCTTTACTTATTTCAGCAGTATTAACCATTTCTGCTGCTTTACTTGAACTAGCAACATTAATGGTTTCTGCTGCTTGCTCTGTTACTGTTGCTTTCTCTTTTGTTACTGCTGCTGCTTGTTTTTCTATTTCAGTTTCTGCTTCTTGCTTCTCCTCAGCATCAAATCTCTCTCCCTCAACACCATGTTTCACCCCATCAAGCTCCCCTTTATCTGAGGCTTCTTCCATGTTGAACTCCCCCTTTTTGGGAGCATCATCTTGAGTTCCTTCTCCTTAGCACAAACTGTCTCTTCTTCTTTTTCTGTACTAGCTTCATCACCAATTTCTTGAGTTTGGTAATTTGCACTTGTTGAGACAAGATTACCAGTTTCAGTTCATCTATCTCTTTGCCTTGTTTAAGAACATCCAAGTTGATGTTGCCCATTGTTTCCATCAATTCATTATAGTCATATATGTCCTCACTTTCTCCAGGAGTGCTACCCCCTTTTGAAGGATCATTGGATCTTTGAGTAGTGGAAGTCTTCTGCCTAGTAGAAGCACTATCCACCCCCTTGGGTTCTTGGCACCTGGGACCTTTGAATGATTGCTCATTCAAAGTTGCCATGGGGAAGGTCTTATTGATGTTACCACTGACCTCCTCTGTGCTAGCAGGAGTAGTGGCAGCCTTAGCACCCATATGCTCAATCATCTCCTCAGTGAGCACCTCCTTGGGGTTGGGAGACACCCCTGTGGTTTCCCTGTGGATATTCTCTAAAGGAGAATTCTCCCTTAGAGGGCTTAAAGGCTCAGTGGGTGAAGGTACAAGAAGGGAAGAAACCTTCTTTACCTTTTTCCTCATATATGTTTGGGTGATTGGTGAAGTTGGCTTATGAAGTAGAGACTGGGGAATAGATATAGAGTGGGAAGGTTGGGATTGGCTAGCAGTGGGATGGTCTAATGAGGGCCTTGACCCTGCTGCCATACCTTCTTTAGTGTGGGACACCACCATCATTGTAGAGAACAATGGGGTGTCAACTCCTTCCGAGTCCAAAGGGGATCTCTTCATGTTTGAAAAGACCTTACCCTTGGGGATTTTTGGTACATATACCTCATTAAAGTGAGGTAAATCCGTCAATTCGTGGGTTATAAGTTTTTGTACAAACCTGGGGTACATATAAAAACTCTTTTTACTTCCCAGGTTTGAGACAAGATCACTGAAAATCATTTTAGAAAAGTTATACTTTCTGGCAGTGGCCAAGCAGACCAAAGCATAAGCAATGGTACTGCTAAACTCACTCCATCCAGTAGTCTTTTTAGAGATACAATGCATTAAGGTATGAACAAGAAAACGCCATTGGGTATAAAATTTTGCTTTTGAGAATTTAAAACCACCCAATTGGCCTCCATACACCATTCTTGATAAATTGGAGAACAACTCCTCATTAGGAATAGAAGTAATACCTTCAACATCGTCTAGACGTAGACAGATGCGGATCACCTCTTCAGAGACAGACAAAGGTTTGTCACACACCCTTGTTTTCAGAAACTGCACACCATTTTCTGTGACAATGGTGGCATTCGTCCAGAATTGCCTTTGGTGTTCAATGTAGATAACATGTGACACAGTTAGAGCATGGGCGATATGGCTGGACTTCAGAAAATCCACTATCTGATGAAAGCCTGCAGCTTGCTTTGGCTTTTGTAGCATCGCGATTTCATTGTGCTCGTCAATGAATGCCATGGATGCCATTGACTCTTGAGAGTTCTTGCCTGAAACTTACTAAGGAGCTTGAGAGAAAAAGATTAGAGAGACGATGAACAGTATTCAAAGAGTCGTTATGATCTTTTAGGCGGGCAAAGGGTATTTATAGTATACGGGACATAAGCAGTATTAACCACTAGCAGTATTAACTAACTAGCAGTATTAACTGAGAGCAGTATTAACCACTAGCAGTATTAACTGAGAGTAGTATTAACCACTAGCAGTATTAACTGAGAGCAGTATTAACCACTAGCAGTATTAACTGATAGCAGTATTAACTACTAGCAGTATTAACTTTGCACTGGCAGTATTAACATTGCACTGGCAGCATTAACTACACTTACACTTTTTGACACCATCCTTTTACTCATACTTTTTACTACTTCGTTCATCCCTTGATCCTTTTCTTCTTGATCCTACATGATCATCACTCCCTCTGGAGTATTTCTAAGTGCAACCTGAAACACTTAAACACACAGGTTAGTAGCATCATGCTCAATGAAATCTTCCAAAGTCAACTTACCTTTTAACTCATGCCTTGAGCATTTATCATACCTCCTTCTGAATCAAATGCAACATGTCCTCCATCAAATCTTTTGAAGAATTTGAAGACAGTCCATGTTACCTGTTGTGTGCCAAGAGCAACCACTATGTGCATTCCAAATGCTCTTCCTCTTGAGCTTTTGGTTGCCCTGCACACTTGCTAAATCAGTTAGTCTTGGAGGGAACCCAAGCCAAAGTGGTCTTTGGGTTGTCCTTTCTCATTTATATAATCTGTCAGTTTGGTCTGGATGAGTTGTTTAGGAATCTCATGGCTGGAATACTTTGTCAAGATTTTTAGGCTTTGCAACATTAATACTAGTAGAAGCACTATCCTTGTTAGCAGTAGTATTGGTTGCAGCAGCACTATTTCTGTTAGCAGTACTATCTGGGATAGCAGTACTAACAGGTTTCTTTACAATTGGAACCCAAACTTGAACAAAGTTTTTTGCTTTCTTTGTCTTAAAATTACTCCTTGGCTTATTTGGAGTATTTTCCTTTGTATTAGCAAATTTGTTCTGAGCATGATACTTTTTAGGTGCTCTCTTCTCAGCCATTTGATTTCTTCTTTGATTCCTATAACCAAAAGAGTTTTGTGGTTGTCTTTGAAAAGTGACTCTTTGGTTAATAGGATTGAAATAACAGTATTTGGCAAGATGATTCAATTTGCCACAGATAAAACAAGGTTTTGGTCTATTGATTTTACCCAGATCAATCCCTTGTTTTTGTGTCCACTGATTATTCCAGTTTCTCTGATTTCCCCTTGGTTTATCATGTTTTTGGGGCTCAGATTTATTGCAAGCACACTGTTTGCAAGGGACAGGATTCACAATTGTGGTCTGCTTATAATGGACCTTCTCAGACTTTCCCTCAGTCTTCTCTATGTCCTTAGATTTGACCCAAGTCTTTCCACATCCCTCATTGGTGATAATGTGATTTTCTAGAGGAATCTCACCACTCACAGTGTTCTCCTTACTCTTATCATTAGAGTACTCTTCTTCAGAGTCTGTTTCAACAACCACTTTGTCTAATGGATCTACCTTAGTGGCTTCATCAGACAATTCCTTCCTATTCTTGGTCTCTAGCAAGTCTGATATAGGAGGGATGTAATTGTTGTTGTATGGTGGTGGTGTGGTGTTATAGCCTATTCCTCTTCTAAGTTTGTCATGGATTTGAGTTTGGAGCAAAGAGTCCATTGCTTTAGAAGCATTGGAAAATTTCTCAATATCCAGCTTGGCTTTCTCAAACTCACTCTTTATCTTCTCATTCTCCTCTTCTTTCTGTTTAAGCTTAAGCTCATACTGATCTTTCTCCCACTTCCAGTAGTTTGTGTCATAAGAGTGTTGAAGCTCATTGGCTTGGAAACTCCTAATCTGTTCCTCAAAACTCTCAACAATTCTTACATAGTCTTTTATATCTCTCTCTAATCTTTTAAGTTCATCACTCATTGTCTGGTTGTGATCCCTGTACCTTTTAAGAGTTTCAATACAGGATTTAGAACAAAGATTAGATGTTACCTCTGTAGAAATTTCTGAGCTTGAAGACTCTGAACCTTTAGCCATGATGATGTGATTTTGAATGTAGGTTTCTGAGAATACTAGCTCTGATACCACTTGTCAGGATCTTAATTCTTAACAAGAATAAACACTCAGAAAACAATATTAAAGAAGTTGCGGAATAGCACTTTAATATTCTGGAAAACAATGTAACAGTAAATCAATGATCACAACTTGTAAACTTGTATTGAATGATTGAAGTTACAAGATTAAACACACAACCTCAATATTGATGAACAGGCTCACCAATACGAATTCTACTTCTCTAGAATTAGGGTTCTAACCTTGAGGTTGATTCTCTCTAAGAAAGCTAATAACTCAGAATTAATTGTTACCACTAATGAAAATAAACTATTCTATACATATACTGAAGATAAAAGATAATTACAAAATAATAAAAGATTTTCAGTATAATCTTCCATCATTATCTCCAAGCTTTCCATAATCTTTTCAATTCAGCTGTCATCCTTGCCATACTGAGTCCATCTTATAAGCAGTACTAATCATCACCAGCATTAATACTCTGAGCAGTACTAACCATGCTCAGCAGTATTAATCTCTTCAAGCAGTACTAACTCCAGCAATACTAACTACTTAGAAGTATTAAACTTGCTTAGAAGTAGTAATATCTTCTAGCAGCATTAATCTTGAAGAGCGGCATTAACTTCAACTAGCAGTATTATGCTCAGAAGTATTAACCAAGTTCTGCTAGCAGCATTAACTGTACTTGTGCAATTCTTCAGTTCCCAACAAGAATGGTTTTCATCAAGTCACTACAGCGATGCATATAACGGAATAATCGGTGAGTTCGACATATCTCAAGTTGTAAAATGTCGGATACTCATCAATCCTCTTGTTCTAAGAGAAGTTCTCCCACTCCTAATAGCTGAGGAACTTCAAATCACGCGTTTTGAAAAACGCCCAACTTCTGAAACCCTACTCCAGTTCATTCGAATGCTAGGTTACAACACTAAAATCACCAGATTGAGCAACTTCCGACGACAACACCTACCACTAATCTAGAACTTCATATTCTCTGTCCTAAACAGAACTCTCACCTGCAAACTGGGGAGCATGGATCAAGCAACACCAGAAATTCTGTCAATCATGTATGCCCTATTCTTCAATCGCAACTTGGACATGGCCGGCATAATCTTTGATATGATACTGACATCAATAGAGAAGAAGAACAAATGCTTGGCAAAGGACCCTGAACAAATGACCCAATCATCCAAAGTTCCTTCAATAATATTCCCAATATTTCTGTCTCTAATCATCCATGCTGCGATCGAGAAGCTTCATATTTTGATAGCTACTGAACAACCCAAAACTCCTTTCTACATAATGAACAGCTTCAAACCAACGATTTTATCTGAAGGCTATCCAGAAGCAAGGAGGATCCCTCACCACATGCTGAATCAGGTAAATCCTTAATCTGTAGCCTTAGCTTCTTATCTCAGTGTTGCCCAAGGACTAGAACTCGTTCTGGGAACCCCAACACACTTAGGTCCTGAACCTGGAATGGAGAGTAAGAGCATCTCGGCTTCAGAGGGATCTGAGGACCCTGAAGTACAGAGCTCTCAAAAGAGTGAACCAGAGGGTACTCTTGCTAGAGAAACCGAAGTTGAGAGAGATGACAGAGCACTTGAAAGGGCTGTCAATGAGGAAGTAATGGAAGAAACCTCATCTGCTAGTGTAGAGGATATCTCGACTAGCTTTGAGGAAAGTGAGGATGAATCTTCAGAGACTAGCTCTGAAGATTCTCAGAGGGAAGAGAGCAAGTCTTCTAAGGACTTAGAGAAACCTGAGAGTTCTTCCCCTTCCATACAAAAATATGCCTCAAGGCACATATATTTTAGGACACCAACCCCATCTCCCAGTGCAACCACACAATCTAATCAACCTGATCCAGAGGTAATGGTTATTGAATCAGAGGTGCACACCTCGAACCCAAACCAGCCAGCCACTTCAGAGGTACCTTTTTCCACCTCTGAAGTTCACATAACTGAGGAAACTCAAATTCTGGATAAGCCCTCTTCACAGGACTTAGCCAATACTTTAAGTACTCAGTTGCCTCAGAGTACATCCGAAAATCCTACACATAATAATGCCTTTGTGGCTCATCTCTTACCCTTTAGGATATCTAGAAGTAGCTGTCCAACTCAGGGACAATGGCTTGACCTACAAGAACAAGGATTGACTTGCCTGGATCGCAAGCTCAACTCCCACATTCACTTCCAGTCCTCTGAATCTGAGGAGGAGGACTTGGATGAGAACAAAACACTAAGAGATGATTCTCTGGAACATCAAGGATTGAGTGGAAGTCCTTACAGAGACAACATCAAAACAGCTCTGAACGAAGGCTCATCTGAACTCGAGGAAAAATTGGCTACATGTGTTGTAACCAATGTACCCCTCTCTGAACTTCTCACTAAATCTGAGTTCCAGAGATTCTGTGAGGAAGTCAGAGGCTCCATGAATGAGCATAACTTTCAGAGAATTGACGGTTCAGAGACCTCTGCTCTTCGCTCTGAAAACACAAACCTCAGAGCAGAGGTTTCCACTCTGAAGACCCAACTATTGGACTCCTCTAACAGAATCCAAGAGTTGGAACAAGAACTGTTCAGACAGAAGGCTGAATCATCCCTGGAGATAGCAACTCTTAAAGCTCAGAATGCTGCTCTTCAACATCAAGCATCTACAACCATCGATGTCCAGAAGGCTCTACAAGAACTGAGGGACGAGGTAGTAGCAACCAGATCATCTTCACTCTCAACAGATCAAATGGCCTCTATCTCTGACCTCATCAAAACTACAATTCAAGCCTGTGTTCCACCTGTCAGCACCATCAGCAACACCACAACCGCCACCCCGAACTTCTGAAGACCTCATCACCAAAAGTGATCTGGCCTCTTTCAAATCAGCAATAATGAGCAGAATGCTGACTTGTTCTTCAAAGATCTCTACAATTGCTCAGAAGCAGGTCAAAGCTACTCTGGAACTTCACAACTATAAATCAGAGGACCAGATTGCTGAAATCAGAACTGCGGCTTCAGAGTCAATCGAATCCATTCAGAAGACACTTCTGGATCCCAAAGGAAAAGGAATCGCTGAACCAAACTCTCCCAAATACAAACGCAAGTTTTCTGGTAGGACTTGTAGCAATAAAGTGAAGAAAACCAGATTTGATGATTCTGAGGATTCAGATGATGATGAGAACTATGAATCACAAGATAGGGAGATCAGAGATACAACCGCGCACACCTTTAAAGCTGCTCCCTCTGCACCAGTTCAAGAGAAGGAACCAAAGAGGAACACCACCTCTTCTGATGAAAACCGAACATTACAATCATTCACAGCACCGGTAATACTTTTCGCCTCATCAACACCAGGTGTTCCAATCACTCCAGTTACCGATGCAACTCCAGAGAAAATTAGAGCTCTGGAAGAGGAAGAAGAACAACTTGTAGACTTCTCTACATCCTCTGAAGATGCATTCTCATCACCCGAAAGACAACCAATGATGATGAGAGATGCCTTTGACTCAGAGTCTGAGAAAGAACAGAAAGATTCTGACAGAGAGGAAGAAGCTTCTGGAGAAGAGATCGAAGTAATTGATGTCGAAGAGTATGTTTTCAAAAACGCTCAACCTCATCATATCTCAACAGATTCAGAATTAAGAGAATCTTCAGAGATAGATGGATATATCTCTGAACAGCCTTCAGAGATAACTCAGTCACAGCTCAAGGACAAAGAAACCATGGTTGTTGATGAACAGGCTCCTCAAGAGAATCTTGTTCAGAAAACAAGCATCGGTTTACCAGCCAAGGTCTTCACTTATCCTCCCACATTCTTAGAATCCACTCCTGAAGCATCGATAGAAGATCACTTTTGGCATATATACTGTGAGTTCAATTTGGAAGACACTCAAGTAATCCCTCTGAATCCAAGAATCAGAGAGGATATGCCAGACTACAAACGAAGATTCATGCAGGCAAAGACATCACCAAGAAAGGCGGTTCTCAACGATGCTCCAATAATAAAAGTTGAGAAAATCACTGAAAAGACATTCGCCTTCAACAAAATCATATATAGGCATTATTTGGTGACTCGATCTAATCAGAAGATTTACGAGTTCAATGATAATGATCTCGTAAATCTAAATCTGTATGATCTCACTCATCTCTATGCCTATTGCTCTGCGAGATACGATTCAGGAAGGAGAGAGATAAGAATGGGCATGGTTGAAGTAAGACGGGCAATGGAAGCTTACATAAAACACAGAGCCAAACGAGACTTTCAGATAGCTCTGAACTTGGGTGAAGAAAAGCTCCAAGTGACTGAACCAGAGGAAACCATCGAAAACCTGGACAAACAGAAGACTGGATCAATCATTGAAGAACCTCTGGGTTTTATCTACAGAGTGAACCAAGAGAAGAAAATCTTTCTAGCTTCGCAAGTAGCGAAGTATTCTGATGAAGACTTTAAAGGCGTACAAAAGATGATCCATGTAAAGCAAGAACGGCACAGAGCAGACCTACTGGCGAAACTAGACTTGGAAATTGGCTCAATGATTAACTTCAGAGAGCTAATCATGAAGTTTCATAGGATATGTTCTAGTGATAGGTTCTGAATTTTTTTTTTAATATTATTCTCTTGTAATTCCAAATTCTTATGAGAAGTAATATTTAAAGAGGATGACTTTCTCCTCTTCGCTTTCTAGTTAAATGTTCTATGTGTTCTTTATTTATTTTCAGTACTTAGGTAGAGATTGTTAGCCCCAAATCTGAACCAATGAAAGTATTGAAAATAACTAAGTCTTCATCTAAAGACTTTCAAGGGACATCAACAAGTCTGTCTCTGAAGTCAGTTCAGAGTCAGTCTGAAGAAAGAAAGTCTGTCTCTGAAATCAGTTCAGAGTCAGTCTGAAGAAAGCAAGTCTGTCTCTGAAGTCAGTTCAGAGTCAGTCTGAAGAAAGTATGTCTGTCTCTGAAGTCAGTTTAGAGACAGTCTCAGAAAGACATCAGAGAGCCCCTCATCAGAGATCCTACTTCAGAGCTCTGAAGATGTTCACTCTGAATTGATGACAAAGAAGAACAAATGACACGTCACCTTGTGATAAGATTTACTTTCTAGAGTAGGTCACTGTTCAAGCATGTCTTGATCTTACCTCTTAGGTAAGACACTGTTCAATATCTTGATCTTACCTCTTAGGTAAGATACTGTTCAAGCCATGCTTCTATTTGTCAGATAAGTACACTGTTTGCTTTATGGTCCTATAAATAGGACCATCACCTTATTGTTCAAAGTGTGCTTAAGAAGTCTTATAACTAATAATATAAGTTGAATATTTTATTCAAAGAATATCTTGTTTATCTATTATTTGCTTTATGAACTGTGATATTTGAATCTCCTTTGATATTAAACTGTACTGCTTCCGCTGTTATTACTCTTATTGTTTATATCATTATTGTGAGATTAAATCTGGGATCCAACAGTATAAAAGGAATGTTTCTTTTCATTCTTATCTTTTACGCTCTCTGGAAATCCTTTTCAAGCAGGAACTCTCTCAAGCATTTGCAAGAACATCTTTCAAATCATTTGCATCTTCTTCCTTAAGGATTAACAGGTTATTTTGATCTTCCTTTTACTTAAATCTTGTTACTTAATCCTACTTATGTTCCATCATTATGGATTTTTATAAGATTTCTACTCACTAAAATCATTCTTTTTTATTTTATTCTTTCAAAACCTTTGGTTTTCTCATTGTTCTTCCATCTTAAACTAAGAACAATGTCTTAATCTTCAATTTTTTTTGTTTTTATCTTCATCTGGTAAAAACTTCTTTATTTTTAGACTTTAATCCTTCCCTTCTATTCTTTATTTCTTTCCTTATTCAGCAATGGCACAGTCAACACTTGTTTCCTCCAAGAACGTCAAGTTCGCCCTCACTGACTCTGAAGTCCCCAAGAACAACCATCTTGGACGCCTAGACTTCGATGGAATCAAATATCCACACCTAGTGGATGCTGCTAAATTCCTGAAGCAATCTTGCATTGCTTATGCTCTCACTGTTGATCCAAAACCCTCCAAAACTCTACTTCAACAGTTTTGGTTCACAGCTGAAGAATCGACCATCACCAACAAGAAAGGTGATCAGGTCCCTGCCATTTCTTTCTGCACTGACCTCGGCAAAGGAATGATGATCGCTTTCAGCTTAAGAAAGGCTCTCATGTTTCCTAACAAACCTAAGAGTGGCTTTGAAGCTCTGCCTACTGACGCTGAACTCATCCGGTTTCTGGATGATATGGAGTACTACTGGGACAACAATCCCCGCTCCACTATCACCAACAAGAAGCTGACTCTCATCAAGAAGGCGAACATGGCTTCTCAGCTGAACTATATCTTTTCTCACTTCATTCAATGCGTGAGTGGGAAAAGTGGTTCCCTTGATCAGGCCAGCAAGGTACAGCTCCAGATGGCCTACTCGGTAATCGCTGGGAAAAACTTTGACTTTGCCACTGCTATCTTTGACGATCTAAGGTCAAAGATAGAGAAGACGGAGAGGGATCCCAACATCCCATATGTACGGTTCATATGTGTATACCTGAAGTTCCTCTACGCCAACGCTTATCCCACTACTGCTGATGGCTCCTTCGCCAAAGTGGGTCAGCGTTCTCTAGAAGTCAAACCGGTGGACAACGAGGTAAGTATTTCTACCCTACGCTCTCGCCTTTCTCTCCATTCTTCTACTTCAGCGGCCACGCAGGCGGTTCATTCTTCTGCTAACCCTACCGCTACCACTGGTTCCAAACGCCCATCAGTTAGTTCCTTTGGCCCTTTGAAAAAGGCCAAAGTGACTAAGGAAACTAGCGCCTCTAGTTCAAGGCCTGAGGAAGTTTCTCGACAAACTTCCTTGGATGATTTCGTGGTCCTCTCCTCCACATCTGCTGCTGTGATAACATCAACCGTGCCAGCGACCTCGGTCGCTGCCACAACAATAGTGACTCAACCTGAAATATCAGTTCTTCAATCAACTGAGGTACCTTTTCAACCCCAAACTTCTTCTATCCCCATCTCTAATCCCTCTATTTCTTTGGTCTCTGACCCTCCTCTCATGCAGCAACCTCATGTTGCATTTTTAGGACCTGATGCTCAAACCTTTGAAAGAGACATGCAATTTTACAAAATGTTTGAATCATCAGGTATACCTAAACCCACCTATACCTCTCCCATCTCTCCATCTAAGCCTGTTACTCAGACGCTAACTTTTCTTTCAGGTCCTAGTTTGGCAACTGTTGACGCGAATGTCAACAGTTTGGGTGAAAATGTGGTTTCTCTCACCGCTTCTGTCAACGAAACCACCAGCGCAGTCAATAATGCTGGTGAAGAACTGGAGACTTTGACAACTACCTGCTCCACCAAAGCTGAAGCCTCTCAATTCTCCACTCTTCATGAAGAGATTGTCAGAGTGAAGGAGAATACTCAGCGACAGATGGATGCTTTATCCACCAAAGTGGATTCCTGCACAGCTCTTCTTCAGCAAGTCCCTGACAAGCTGAATGCACCAGCTCCGACTCCTTCTCCTTCTTTTACATCGGACGATCGCACCCAACTCCACATAGCTGTTGAATTTATTCATCAGGCTACTTCAGATATCTCGGTGATTGAAGGACGGCTAGACAATCTGGAGGCTGAAGTACGAAAGTTGTCCTCTTCACAACCTTCCTCTACTTTCAAAGATCTCTCCCTCGCTGATAATGACAAAGAGGGGGAGACAACAGCTGAAGTTTCTGAGGTTCAACTTGAAGATCCTCCTTCTGATGTTGAGGGGGAGAAGGTTGCTGACCAAGCCCCTTCTTCTTTCAAAGACTTTGTTGAAGAAGAAGAAGAGGACGATGAAGAAGAAGATCTTGATCTTGAAGATCAAGAGGAAGAGCAACCTCATCAAGATGATGATGACGATGAAGAAGACCAATCCTTATGGTGTTCTGCAGCCATCACATCTTCAATGATAACTTCGAAAGAAGTTGTCACAGCAGGGGGGATTCATGAAACATCCTCAGGAACCCCTTCCCAAGTCAAACCCAAAGGTGCGGTTGCTGAGGGAAACCTGAAGACAGTTTCACTATCTGAGGAGAATCCTTCTCAGGTATGCCTCTTACTTGTCCCTGTTTCTTTCTACAAACCCTCTATATCTTTCTACCATTTATCTTCTCTCTTTCCAATACATACACTAACTCCTTTCTTTCCATTTTCTGTCCAGACAGTTCTCTCCCCTGCTTAAGGGTAAAGAACTACAAATAATCCCAGCTCTCGAAGCTGATGAAGAAATAATCCCAATCTCTGTAAGAGAGATTGATGAAGAAGAAGAAGAAGAAGAAGAAGAAGAAGAAGAAGAAGAAGAAGAAGAAGAAGAAACCCTGCAACATCCAGGAAGGCCATCTAGACCATCTCACTTGTCAGAGGAAGAAATGAAGAGATGAACAGAGATGATCTCTCATCTAGAGAATCAATGACTGAAGGTCCCTACTCAATCAACAGATCTAGAGTTCCTGACTGATGCTGAAATCGAAGAATCTGTCAGGGCTGAGAAGCTGATAGCTTATTGTCAAAGAGATGCCTCTCTTGCTCTCAAGATTCAGTCCTTTCAAGTCAAAGACAAGAAGCTAAAGAAGAAACCAGTTGAAGTACAGGTTGCTCCAATGAAAGAGATTGAAGAGGAGCGCTCAAAAGAACTAGCGGTCAGCGATAACACAGTCGACTGGTGCAAGCATAAAATCGATTATCGTTCTGACCCAATGAAGATCGTAGCAGTTGTCATCTCTGGGAGAAAGAAGAAGGACAAAGTTTCTGTCACTATGGAGATTACCAGAGAGGATGGAAGTTGCAAGGCTATGTACGTTTCAAAGCTGGAAAGCTTCGGCTACATGGAATGGCTTGAGTTCAAAGATGCGCTAAAGAAATCAAAGTCAATCTACAGAGGCTATGTTGAAGGGATAAATGATGCTCCCATCAACAGAGTCGTTGCATTCCTAAAAGTGCCATCTGCTCTTCCTTCTAAGTCAAAGCAAATCAAAAGAAAGCCTATCTCCTCCTCGTCTGAAAATGTTGCGGTGATCAGAAATGAAACCTCCATCAAGTTCTCAAGAGAAGCTCTGTTAGGTCCACCTCCTGATCTCTCTGTTCTCAATCTATCTCTGCCCCCTGGTGGAGCATATGTTGCAGGGCAAGTACTCAAAGAACCTTTTGGAATCTTCTTCAGAGATGATGAGGAAGAGCTCAGATTTCAAAGAGTATCTGAAATTCCTATATGTCCCCTCAGTCATCTCAAGGATCTCTTGTGCTTATGGTGTGACTTCTCTCCTTCTGCTGAACCGATCAAGGCAATCATCTCTCAAGAATCTTCAGATCGAAGGCAAAAAGGAGAAAAAATACCTGAGTATATGATCAATCCTCCTAAGTCTTCTTTAGATAACTGATAGATTAGTTTCCGACTTTCTGTAATCTGTTAGTAAAACTTACAGTAGTTAGTACATCACTTGTACTTGTAATTTTCATACCTTGTAATTTTTTTCTTGAATTTATGAAAATTTCAGTGAAGTACTTAACTCTATCAGTACTGTAAAAGATCCCTGATTATTCCTTATTTTGAACTATAAAGTAATTTTCTTCAGTTACTTTGTCATTATTAAATAGGGGGAGATTGTTGATCCAAACTCTCTCAGTGATTTGATAACGACCCTCTTTTATACTTAGTGAAAATTACGTTAATATGTATTAGTGTTTCACCATCAGCTGATCAGACTAAGTCTGTTCAGTTATCGCTGATAGTCTTTCTTAAAAACATTTATATGTATTAGTGTTTCACTATCAGTGATCAGACTGATTCTGTTCAGTTATCGCTGATAGTTTCTGATGCAAACAGTAACGTAATCCCTGAAGACAAGTCTCGCGTCAACAGATGTTCATAGCTGAATCGAAGACAAAGCTGCTGAACAAAGACAAGTCTACTAATGAACTGATGCGGATATCTGTGAAGCAAAGACGAATCTACTTATACGCGAAGGAACATGAGGAAAAGCTTCAGCGATAGCTGAACCTCTTTATATCTCTGAAGGAAGAGATATTTAGCGATCAAACGATCACGAAGCTTATGCCTCAAGTCTCCTTTTGTCTTACCTTGCACAACCAGTACGATGTGTCAGAACGGACATACCTCTGCCACAATTCGTATAACAACTCTGTCAACTACACTGTTCATGATACGGCCGAAAGCATGTATCCCAAAGTCAGACTCTCTCAGCCAATCAATGAAGGACACGTGTAAAGTGCTCTGCCATGCATTTAATGCATAGGGTATAAATAGAAATATTACCTCTCTATCTGAGGGTGTGCTCACCTCTGGCCTTCATTTTTCTACATTATAGAAATCCTTGTTTTCTATACTCTCAATCCCCCATTCTCTTTATTCTTGTGCAACCATCTTGGTGTTTCTTAAGTTTGTTTAGATTAAGTCTGTATTAATCTTATTCCGCAACAAACTTGTAAATTATATTTGACTTATCAATAAATAATTTATTAAACTTTAAATTTTGTGTTTGTATTCAACCCCCCCCCCTTCTACAAACTTGTTAAGCGCCTCCGGGACCAACAGTCTCTTATCAAATTATTTATCTTTGATAGGCACTCGTTCTTAAGGTTAAGGTGCTAGTTGAGAGTTTTCGCGGGAGCTTCAGGTGAGTTTTCTAACCAAAGTCTTTTACGTTTATTTATGTTATCGAACGCATGCGTAGTTATTTAATCACGACTGTTATTTTTGCTATTGTTGTATATTCGAGATTTATTGAAAGTGAGTTATGCTTTATTGTTGTTAGTCTACAATGTATGCATACATTGTGGTTGGCGAGTATGGATTAAGTCGGGGGGGGGGGGGGTGACCCGTCTGCGCTCACACCGGACGGTGTGTCCCGTTTATGCCAATGGGGGGTGTGTCCCAGAATGAGACAGTATGAGCCAGATACATTGTCACCTACGGGTGACTTCAGTGTGTACTGAAAGCGTGATTTGCGAGGGTGATGTTTTACAAAACTGAACTGGTTTATAACTGTTTATAAACCTTTTTATACGATGTCGTGGCTTGAGAACTGCTATTAGAGGGAACTCATTAGACCTTTTGGTCTAACCCTCGTTCTTTCAAAACTAAAAACATTTTCAAGAGGGCGAGAAGTAGGAGGATCCGGTGAGGAGGAACGAGAAGTTATGATTTGAGAACTTATTTTAGAAGATTTCTAAATTTAGTCCTCCGGACTTAGCCATTCTTATAAAGTCTCAATTGTGTAATAGGTTGTTTTTTTCACAAACCTGGGAATTGATTACTTCTTTTGGGGTCGTGTTGGCAATGATTTATATTATTATTGTTTATGCTTTATTTCTGCGAGTTGGGTTATTCCGTATGTATCAGAGCCATAGTTTAAGGGATTTAGGTGACCGGATGGGCCTAAACTTAAACTGTGGGGTAGAGGGACACAACTGAGATTATAGGAAGCCATAAGGGTATATTTTGATCATCGAGAACTGTGACAATGGTAGCAAGGACTCTCATGTAAGGTAAATTAAGAATTGCATCTGGCCAATGCCATTATGAATTTACAGGTGCACGGGTAAACTCGATTACTATTGTTTAGACGATCGATGAATGTAGTTTTGGAGTAGTGAGTCCTATCATTGAAATGATAGTGTTGGTTCTAGAGTGTAATTGGTTTGTGGTTTCAAGGCTAACACATTTTGGGGTGAGCATTGTGCAGGATGTAAATAATCCGACTTGAGAAAGGACTTCTTGGGTTTGAGAGGGAAGATTAACCGTTTTGGGGTGGTCCCCCAGTTATAGTGAGCATCCATTATGGTAGTATGATTCGTCAATCAATTAGGATCTTGAGAGTTTCAGCTCGGGTATTGAGTAGCAGAGATGGGCCTTTCGTCTAGTTGGTTAGTGGAAGAGTAGTTGAGGAATGATAGCAGTGTGGTTGGTAATTTAGGGTAAGGATAGAACGAAAAGAGACTATTTTTGGTTAGCCTATTTGGGTCAAGAGAAGTTTCACGATCTGCAAATCGTTTGTCACGGTGGTAACCAAGTAGTTGGACATGCTCGCATATTAGGAAACACTGGTGCCGAAAATTGTGGCAATTGTGCGGGACCTGACTGGTTAGTCAAAAGTAAGGAGTCTGTGGTGAATTTTTGTGAGTGTAAGCAATGGACCTTGTGTGAGAGAATAGCCTTCAATGTAAAAGGAGTATCATGCATGGTGTTTTCGAACATGTTGCTTAAGCCCCTCGTGTCGTAATTTACATATGTTGTTGGAGATTTTAGTGTCACCAGGCATTTAAGTGTAATTGGTTATAACACGAGTACTAATGGGTTTCAAACTGTGATCTAATACAAGTTAGGTGGTGCGGAGTGCACACTTGTTATAAGACGAGTTTGATCCCGAACACGATGAAATGGCGGGGGGTCAAGGGGTAATGCCCCTTGCGGTGATCCAAGTGGCAGAGTCTCGTAAGGCTCGTCAGAGCCTCTTAAGGCCCGACAGAGCCTCATAAGGCACGTTAGAGCCTCTTTAGGCATGACAGAGCCTCTTAAGGCATGACAGAGCCTCTTAAGGCACTTCAGAGACTCTTAAGGCATGTCAGAGCCTCTTAAGGCACGTCAGAGCCTCTTAAGGCAGGATAGAGCCTCTTAAGGCATGGCAGAGCCTCTTAAGGCACTTCAGAGCCTCTTAAGGCACGTCGGAGCCTCGTAAGGCACGTCGGAGCCTCTTAAGGCACGTCGGAGCCTCTTAAGGCATGTCGGAGCCTCTTAAGGCACGTCAGAGCCTCTTACGACAGAGCCTCTGATGGGTGTCAGAGCCTCTTAAGGCACGTCAGAGCCTCTTAAGGCACGACAGAGCCTCTAATGGGTGTCAGAGCCTCGTGTCTAATTTTGGACTAAATCTGCATTTACTGAACATTTAATGCTCAGTTATTTTCTGCTCTTAATTTTAGCTAAATTGATTGTAACCGACTATAATTGATAGTGATTTGCAATCATTGCCATTTTCCGTTATTTCCTATTTTACGAATCGGACTAGTATATATACCGTATATACTTATGTTTTAGACTCACGATTTCAAATAATCATATATACTCTCCAGCAAATTTGCTCTCGTTTTTGTGCCTAAAAACGTGAATGTTCTTGAGTCTTATCCTATATTGGATTTCGTGCAACCCAGGCATAGGGTCGAAATACCAATTCGGAAAGTGACTTACACGATTCTCAAGAAATCCGGCCATTTGATCGACTAATTTCCCCCCGATCTCTAACAATCGAATTGGTAATTTGACATGTCGATCATGGCCGATTCTGTGAAAGAGGTGACCTCAAAGTTTGGAAAGTTGGAGAAGTTTGAAGACACTGACTTCAGACGTTGGTAGAAAAAGATGCACTTTCTGCTGACCGCTCTAAAGTTAGTGTATGTGCTGAGTACACCTATGCCAGAAGTGATGGAGGATGAGACGCTGGAGTACACAAGGAGAAGGAGCAAGTGGGAGAATGATGACTATATCTGTAGAGGACACATCTTAAACGATTGGGGCATGTGTATTTTAGAAGGATGTATGAAATGTCAAAAGATGGATTAATTTCAGCCTTTGACATTAATGCGGAGAGGTGCCAAACTTTCATGCTCACAAAAGTTACAAAACAACCTTTTCCGAACGTTAAACGGAATACGGATATTTTGGAGCTTGTACACAGTGATCTGTGTGATTTCCACTCCACTCCTTCCTTGGGAAGTAAGAAGTATGTGTTAACTTTTATTGACGACAATACTCGGTTTTGTTATGTATATCTTTTGCATGCAAAAGATGAAGCCTTAGAAAATTTTAAAATTTACAAAACCGAAGTCGAACTACAATTGGGTAATTCGATTAAATGTCTTAGAACTGCTCGTGGAGGGGAATACATGGATCCCCAATATTTTCAATCAGTTGGTATCATCCATGAGACAACGACACCATACACACCTCAACAAAACGGGGTTTCCGAACGTAAAAATCGAGTTTTAAAGGAAATGGTAAACTCGATGCTTTCTTACTCGGGATTGAGTGAGGGATTTTGGGGAGAGGCCATGTTAACAGCTTGTTATGTTTTGAATAAAGTTCCAAATAAAAGGAACAAAAGAACCCCATATAAACTTCGGTTCAAGAAAACTCCGAATTTGAATTATTTTCGAATTTGGGGTTGTCGGACTGTTGTAAAACTACCCGAACCCAAAAGGAATACTTTGGGTGAACGTGGAATTGATTGTATATTCATTGGATATGTAGAAAATTCAAAGGCTTATAGGTTCTACGTAATCGAACCTAATGATTCGGTGTCAATTAACACTGTAATCGAGTCGCGTGATGCGATTTTTGATAAGATGAGATTTTCATCAATACAAAGACCTAAGGACCTGTTTCCTAGCACCGATAAAGTGCAAAATCCAGAAATTTTGGATGGTGTTTCAAGTCTAGAAACACAGCATGTCCGGAGAAGCCAAAGAGGTCGAATTGCCAAAAATTTCGGTCCCGAATTCCAACTGTATTTGGTGGAAGGTTCAAGGGATGAGCTTGGGCTTCAATACTCTTATTGTTATAGTATTGAGTATGACCCAAAGACTTTCAAAGCAGCGATGGAGTCTCGAGATGTCGCCTTTTGGAAAGAAGCAATTGATGATGAAATATCATCAATTCTTGAGAATAACACTTGGGTGTTATCGGATTTGCCTCCAGGTTCTACACCACTTGGATACAAATGGATCTTCAAAAGGAAGATGAAAGTTGATGGGACAGTTGATAAATTCAAGTCCCGGTTAGTAATTCAAGGGTTTCGGCAAAAACCCGGTATTGACTATTTCGATACGTATGCTCCGGTGGCACGTATTTCGACTATTAGATAGTTAATCGCCTTGGCGGCAATACACAAATTGATTATCCATCAAATGGATGTGAAAACATCCTTCTTTAATGGCGATCTTCAAGAGGAAGTTTACATGAAACAACCAGAAGGTTTCGTTATGCCCGAAAACGAACATAAGGTGTGTAAACTTGTGAAATCCTTGTATGGGCTGAAACAAGCACCTAAACAATGGCATCAAAAGTTTGATGAAGTTATTTTGTCATGTGGTTTTGCTTTAAACCAATGTGACAAATGTGTTTATAGTAGATTTGATACTACTGGTGCGGGTGTGATCATCTGCTTGTATGTAGATGACATGTTAATTTTTGGGACTGACCAAAATCATGTAGATGAGACTAAGAATTTATTGTCATCTAAATTTTCCATGAAAGACATGGGAGAGGCTGATGTAATCCTTGGTATAAGGATTAAACGGGTTAACAAAGGGATTGTTATGACGCAATCACCTTATATTGAGAAAATTCTCAATAAGTTTAATTACCGTGAGTGTTCTCCCGTAAGCACTCCCATGGATCCAAGTGTGAAATTAATGCCTAATACGGGCAAGGATATTTCACAACTTGAATACTCTAAGGCCATTGGTGGCTTGATGTATGCCATGACAAGCACCAGGCCTGATATAGCTTATGTCGTAGGACGATTGAACCGGTATACTAGTAATCCTAGTACTCAACATTGGCAAGCGGTTCAAAGAGTATTCAAATATCTCAAGGGAACCATGGATTATAGTTTAAGTTATTTAGGATATCCTTCGATTTTAGAAGGTTATTCGGATGCAAGTTGGATATCCAAAATGAAGGATCATTCCTCAACTAGTGGTTGGGTATTTTTGCTTGGAGGAGGTGCCATCTCTTGGGCATCTAAAAAGAAAACTTGTATTACAAACTCAACAATGGAATCTGAGTTTGTTGCACTAGCCGCTGCCGATAAAGAGGCAGAGTGGCTAAGGAATTTAATTTATGAGATTCCATTGTGGCCAAAGCCGATTGCACCTATTTCAATCCATTGTGACAGTACGACCACTTTGGCTAAGGCTTATAGCCAACTTTACAATGGTAAGTCTAGACACCTCGGTGTTAGACATAGTATGATTAGAGAATTAATCATGAATGGTGTAATCTCCGTTGAGTTTATTAGAATACAACAAAATTTGGCAGATCATTTAACTAAAGGTCTAACAAGAGACTTAGTGCACAAGTCTGTGATTGGGATAGGATTAAATTCCTTATAAATTTGTAAAGGTGAGACACCCAATTCCCTTCTAATATGACATTAGAAGTTGAATTCAATGTGGAAAGCTCACACTTATAAATTGGAACACAAGTTGAATCATCCCAGGTATGTATTCAGTCCTGCAGTGGTTAGGGTGAATTTTATCTTCTTAATAATTCCTTTGATAAAGTGCATTTGCAGGTACACGAAGTAAAGGAATTACCTATGTGATTGTGAAGTTTAGCCGCATTTCAAAAGGTTGGGGACTTGGCCTTTATACAATCATGAGAGGATTAGGACACACGGCTTTATAATTGTGTCAAATTTTAATTTGTTGGATGTATAGGAAATTTGTATGTATTTTATCTTCAGGTGTTCAAATGAGTTGATGGGTTCAATCCTTGGGACACCTTGATTCTCGAATATTTGGAATGTGTAAAATACTAATGTGGAAATTCAATCGTTTCGATATTTTCATTTATGTGCAAGTTTGGGTTGTTTAATTTAAATGTGTTATTTCATGGGTTACACTAAAATGGGGCAGGATTGTTGGTGATTTTAGTGTCACCAGGCATTTAAGTGTAATTGGTTATAACACGAGTACTAATGGGTTTCAAACTGTGATCTAATACAAGTTAGGTGGTGTGGAGTGCACACCTGTTATAAGACGAGTTTGATCCCGGACACGATGAAATGTTGGGGGGTCAAGAAGCAATGCCCCTAGCGGTGATCCAAGTGGCAGATCCTCGTAAGGCATGTCAGAGCCTCTTAAGGCACTTCAGAGCCTCTTAAGTCACGTCAGAGCCTCTTAAGGCACGTCAGAGCCTCTTAAGGCACGACAGAGCCTCTTAAGGCACTTCAGAGCCTCTTAAGGCACGTCAGAGCCTCTTAAGGCATGATAGAGCCTCTTAAGGCATGGCAGAGCCTCTTAAGGCATGACAGAGCCTCTTAAGGCACTTCAGAGCCTCTTAAGGCACATCAGAGCCTCTTAAGGTACGTCAGAGCCTCTTAAGGACGACAGAGCCTCTGATGGGTGTCAGAGCATCTTAAGGCACGTCAGAGCCTGGTGTCTAATTTTGGACTAAATCTGCATTTACTGAACATTTAATGCTCAGTTATTTTTTGCCCTTAATTTTAGCTAAATTGATTGTAACCGACTATAATTGATAGTGATTTGCAATCATTGCCATTTTCCGTTATTTCCTATTTTACGAATGGACTAGTATATATACCGTATATACTTATGTTTTAGACTCACGATTTTAAATAATCATATATACTCTCCAGCAAATTTGCTCTCGTTTTTGTGCCTAAAAACGTGAGTGTTCTTGAGTCTTATCCCATATTGGATTTCGTGCAAGCCAGGCATAGGGTCAAAATACCAATTCGGAAAGTGACTTACACGATTCTCAAGAAATTCGGTCATCTGATCGACTAATTTCCCCCCGATCTCTAACATATGTGAGTGTGCCTTGGTAGTTCTTGTTTGAAAAAAAAGAGTTGATACGTATAAACGTGGGTTTGGATCGAAAGGACATGTTTATTTGTGTTGTGTGAATATTTTGAATTTAATGATTGGAAAAGTAATTCACTTCTTTTATAAAAGAGTTAACCTTGGTCGTGGAAGTCACGACAACGTTGAGCGTATAATTTTTGTGAGTGAAATTGGTACGGACACGTGTTGTCATACCAATGAAAGATAGAGTCGTTTGACTCGCCTGGTGTAAGCAATTTTGCTATATTTTTTATAAATCGCAGGGGTAAAGTTCATTGAAAATATTTTCAAAGGTGTCAACATCGATTTTGGTTGAGTAAGGCTTATTTTATCATGGAATTGAGGGTGAACGATTATCGAGGTCATTGTGCATGGCTAATAAATTTTTCTGGTATAGTGTCGTGTACACTCAAGCGTGTTACATAATGTGGTACCTACTAAGTTTTCAAGTGTGTCAAGAGTCTAAATTTGTTGTGTTGTCACGCATGAAGGCTATGAACTCTCTAGGTCATGGGAATTGTTGCAATTAAGGACGAGGAAGAGTTTGAGAGAGGAAATGTGACGTTCAAACAGTTGATGGTCGATTCATGACCTTGGTTTTCCGTTAGGGAAGGGTGGTGATTATTGAAAGCGATTGACAGAAGTCTCAATCTTTGACGTTAGGAAGGTTCGTTTGATGGTAGCTTGTGCGTTGACCAGTATCATGAGAGGTGGTTGTCGGGGAGTGGAAACTCGAAGTCGTCTAGATACTTCCAAAAGTAGCTTGGTAATACGTAAAATCTGTGGCATTCAGAAGAAATGGCATCGACATGAAGCTAAGGTTTGAGATGACATTGTGGTTAGAGTTGGTATCAAGTAAGTCTGGTGTCTTCATCGTGAACAGCTATGGAGCTCCAAGTTGGTATTGATGTGTAGGAAGAGTAACTGTGGTGTGGTTATTGTTGAGTTGCTCAAGGGTGGATGAGACCATTCGGGGAAAAGTGTACCTGGTATGACGCCTTACCACCTTGGGTGGGAGGCATGAAAATTGGAAGATTTCCGGTCGAGTAGGTGTTTTCAGTTGGGTTTAAGAATAAAGTACTTAACACAACTGAAGTGGTTGAGCTTCGAGCACTTTGATCTGCAAAGTAGTGTGCGTAATCCTACAGACTGCTTGAATTTGTTTCTGGCAGGTCGCGTTGTGCCGACAAAGAACGAAACCATGTTGAGTAATCTATATGATCATGATTTGGTGGTTATCCAGATTTGGGGAAGACAAGGTTGTGAAATGTCTTTAATTCGAATATCGATTTTATGATCGGTTTGAGGAGGACAGTATCTGGTATGTGTACAATGTGGTCGTGAAGATTTTGACCGTAGTGTGATGATGTGGTAGGGTGGTGGTTGTGTGGATAAGTTGGTGATATTCCTATGCCATGGTGGTCATGCAAGTCTCTGAGGTGGTACAGAGTCTCCTTAAGGTTAAGTAATGGGCTTGTGCTATTGATATAGGAGGAGCGTAGGTGGGAATCCTTGCTCTGAGATTTCTGGGGAGTTTTTTTTCAAAGTGGCAAGTATGTTTCTAAGACGTGCGGGTGTATGGTTGGGATCGTGGTAGTGCTAAGATGAGAATAACGTTCGGATGACAGTGTAACACCCAAAAAATTAAGGTAAGTATTTATTAACTCTAAGAGTTCTCATTCCTTTTAAATGTTGAGATTTTTGTCTTGGGTTAGAGATCTTTGGTATGTTACTTTATGTGTTAAATACCTTAAGTTCTATATATGTGTAACTGTGTTGAAATCGTCAAAAAATCAGCAGGTGGGAAGGCTTGTGCGACAGTGACCAGCGACTATGACCATGGTCATAGTCGCATGTCAAAGTCGTGGGTGGCGTACCGTAGGTGGTGAGGGAGGTGCGACCTTTCCACCATGACAATACCATGGGCAAAGTTGCGGGGCATTGTCACCATGTGCGTACCGTAAGTGTCGAGGTGGGTGCGACTATGCCCCCGCGATAATGCCAGTGGCATTGTTGCCATGCATTGTCGCCGACGGGGCTTCAGGGAATAAGAACCCAGGCTTGTTGCCTTGTCTCCACTCTTGATTTTCTCTAAGTCTTAGAACCGATTTTGGAGAACACTCAAAGACGTTTTTCTTCCTCCAAACCCTAGCTTCATTTATTTCAAACTCTTGGGATTGGTGGGTTGGTGGAAGACAATCAAGGCACCATTAAAGCTTCTTGTGGGAAGAGACTTCTACCTCAACTACTCATCTCCTCAACTTTAAGATCATCTAAGTTTCTAGGGTTTTCTATAAAACCTAGATAGTGAGTTCTTTTAACCATTTTTCAACTGAGATACATATCTTGAATGCTTATTTATCTTTACCTCATATGCATGTATAAATCTGATCACCTGACAAGTTTGACCTAACTGTTATATTTGAGATTATGGGAGTTTTGGCTATGTGTTCATTATGTGGAAGTATTAATTACATTTATGGGTTATGATTTTGTGTAATATGGGATTGGTGACCATCATTATGAGAATTGCACATTTTAGGGTTTTGACCCTAAAATGGGATTGGAATTATATGAGATCTTATGCATGTATCTTGATGATATAGATTATGTATAAAGATGGATAGTATATATATAAATTAGAGGAACGGTGGGTATGTTCTAGGAGGATGTAGTTTGAGGTGCCACCGGAACGGTATGCGCCTAGACCTAAGCCAATTGGTGTAATGCCTGAGAGGTAGTCTTCAAGTGTGTCGGGCCTTGGGATGTTGCTCATGCGAGTGAACATCAAGGTACATTGACTTGAGGTAAAACCCATTGGTGTGATGGGTCTTCCCCATTGATTCTCGTATGGACCATGTCGACTTAATCGTTCTATAATTGTTAATGATATACTCTTTAAATGTTATGTCATGCTTTGTACAACTTACTAGGCTCGTTTGGCCTAACACTTGTTGTTTTGATGCGTATCTCAGGTTCGAGCGGCGCTGCCGCCAAGAAGGTTTAGCGGGCCTCTAGATGTGAGCTTGGGAATATTTTTGGGATGCCATTTTTAGAAGACGATCACTTTTTAAAGTAGGTGACAACTGATTGTAATCTTATTTCTAGTTAGATTTTAGATTAGGAAGTTGTCATTTATCATTGCTTATTGTTACTACAAACTTGTAAGTAGGCAGGCATTTATTGTCCCCTTTTGGGAAAGCTCATGCTTTGGCATTAATATGATTACCACATTTCCATTTTCCGAAAATTTTTGTTTGTCCCATTTTTAGGGTGTTACAAGTTGGTATCAGAGTTCTAGTTTAAGTGAACTAGGTGTTAACTCTAGCATACCTAGACTTAAGTTGGTTGAGCGCATTGTATCACTGTCCTTACGGGTAGGGCATTTCTAGGGGGAGAGAGTATTAGGATTACGGAATTGCATTGATTGAAATTTATAATAATGACAACGAGAATTCTAATGTAAAGTACGTTCACATTCTCACTTGGCCAGTGTTGTTCTGAATTTATGATTAGGTAAGCATGTTTGAAATTGTTATTATAATATTTAATCGTTGTAGTAGTACGTATTGAACCGCTTATATTTTAAAGAATTAACCGGTGTGATCCTTGTCATGTATGACAGAGCATCATGGTAAACACTCGAAATATGCTCCAGAATCCGCGGGATGGTCACATTGAAGATAAGTCTATCGCCGATCAACCTCCTTTGGTAACAGTTGCCGAAAGGCCACCCGTAACCGATATCTTGGGTGGAGGACTAGAACAAGTACCAAGGGTGAATCTCGAGACCAGGAAACCGATTGTAGAGGAGGTGACCATGGAGACAAGGATCCAAGACAATATGATGGAAGCCATGAATTCGGCCATGGCACAACAACAAGAATTCTTCTTGAAATTGTTAGAGGACCGGGATGCCAGTCACCGACGAACTGAGGCTATGGAGGAGAATGCGGTGAATGGGTCGGGTGGCGGATCGGTAGTCGTTGGAACTGAAGAGCATGCTATTCGGACTTAGAAGAAGAAGAATGATAGTTGCTCTTTCAAGACGTTTCTTTGCAGTCGAGCTCCAAATTCTCCGAAACGACCGACCTACTAGCATGTATGAAGTGGATCCAAGATGTTGAGATGGCATTTGACTACAATGAGTGTGTGGACTCTCAAAGGGTCAAGTTTGGATCCCAATTGCTCCAAGGAGACGCGCTGAGCTGGTGGAATATTACCAGGAGGGCACTCACACCGGAAGTTCTAGCCCAAATCACTTGGCCTATATTCAAGAAGAAAATGATGGAGAAGTATTGCAACGAGAGAGCATTGGATAAGATAAAAGATGAGTTCCGCAATCTGAAGAAGGGTAACTTATCGGTCGCTGACTACGCCAAACAGTTCATGGATAAACTGAGCCTGGTTGAACACTTGGCAACTGATGAGGGGGCGAAAATAAAGGCATTTGTGAAGGGTTTGCCGGAGGATATGAAGACAGACATGAGTAACGCTCACAAAAGCACTTTACAAGAGGTAATCGAGGCATCTCAGCTGGTAGAGGACGATATGCTACAAGACAAGGAAGAAAAGAAGCAACAAGGAGAAAAGAGGAGGTGGGAAGGGCCGACCGAGCCCGTGCGATCATCCAAACCCTTCAATGGGGGGAGGAACATGGAACCGAGGCGCGAGACGCAGTGGTGCCTCAAATGCAGAAGTAAACATCTCGGGCCTTGCAACCTGAAACCTTTCTCCGGCGCTACCGAATGTTTCAAATGTGGTCGGAGGGATCACTTGAGCAAGGATTTCCCCTCCCGACCAACGGGGGTATGCTATAAATGTCGGGAGCCGGGACACATCAAGAGAAATTGTACTAAGTTGGCGAGGGGTAACCAAGGGGTTCTAAGCGGGGCTACGCCAAAGAAAGAAAACCAACCGAAGGCGCCAAGCCGAGCCTTCCAAATGACGGCAGATTAAGCGAGAGAGATAGCGGACGTTGTGTCGGGTACATGTCTAGTAAACTCTCTACCTACCCGTGTCTTATTTGATTCGGGTGTGAACCGATCCTTTGTGTCAACTTCGTTTTGCAAGAGTTTTACTACTCCTACTAGCTTATTGAATGATACGTTAGTAGTAGAGGTAGTCAATGGGGATCAATTGTTAGTTCAGGAGTGCTAATTTGGTTGTACCTTAGATGTAGATGGGGAGTCTTTCGTTATAGATTTGTTACCGGCGGATATCGGGGGGTTTGACGTGATCGTTGGAATGGATTGGCTATCCAAATATGATATCGGTATCTTTTGTTCCAAGAAATTGATTAGAGTATCCTTGCCGAAGGGTGGCAAAGTGATAATCTACGGAGAGAAGAACGGAAAAGCCAACATGATAATCTCGTCACTCAAGGCACGCAAGAGCCTAGCTAAGGGGTGTGCTTCGTACTTAGCCTACGTGATCGACGCGAAATTAGAAAAGAAGAAGGTGGAAGATGTGAAGGTGGTGCGCGAATACCCAGATGTTTTTCCGGAGGATCTACCCGGACTACCACCGGAACGACAAGTGGAGTTCCACATCGACCTTACTCCAGGAGCCGCTCCGATCGCTCGTGCTCCCTACCATTTAGCCCCGACGGAAATGCAAGAGATGATGACGCAACTTCAGGAACTTCTCGAGAAGGTATTTATTCGACCGAGTTCGTCGCCTTGGGGAGATCTGGTTCTATTTGTGAAGAAGAAGGACGGGTCTATGCGGATGTGCATCGACTACCATGAACTCAACAAGGTCACCGTGAAGAACAAGTATCCACTTCCCCAGATCGACGACCTCTTCGATTAACTTCAAGGAGCGGGATGTTTCTCTAAAATAGATTTGCGATCCAGTTATCATCAAGTGCGGGTGAAGGAGAGCGATATATCGAAAACGGTGTTTCGAACGAGGTACGACCATTATGAGTTCTTAGTCATGCCATTCGGATTAACTAATGCCCCGGCAGTATTTATGGACTTGATGAACCGAGTATACCGACCTTTATTAGACAAATCGGCCATAGACTTTATTGACGATATTCTTATCTATTCTCGGGACGAGATGGAGCATCGACAGCATTTGCGGGAAGTCTTGGAAATTCTTCGGAAGGAGAAGTTATTTGTGAAGTTTTCAAAATGTGAGTTTTGGCTCCAAGAAGTCGAATTCTTAGGCCATGTGGTGTCAAAATACAGGGTAAAGGTGGATCAGGCGAAGATAGAGGCGATGATGAATTGGGAGCCACCGACGAGTCCAACGGAGATAAGAAGTTTCTTGGGCTTATCCGGTTACTACCGACGGTTTATTCAAGACTTTTCGAAGATTGCGTCTCCGCTCACATCAATTACGAGGAAGAACGTTAAGTTCTTATGGACCGAAACGCAAGAGAAATCCTTCCGAACCCTACAAAAGAAGTTATGCGAAGCACCGATCCTATCCTTACCCGAAGGATCCGAAGACTTTTTGGTTTTCAGCGACGCCTCTAAGTTGGGGCTAGGGTGCGTATTGATGCAAAGGGTAAAGGTAATCGCGTATGCATCGCGAGAACTCAAGGACCACGAAAAGAATTACCCTACGCACGACTTGGAACTAGCGGCGGTGGTGTTTGCCTTGAATCTATGGCGACATTACCTTTACGGGATGAAGTGTACTTTATTCACCGATCATAAAAGTTTGAAGTACATATTTGACCAAAAGGACCTCAACATGCGACAAAGAAGGTGGTTGGAGCTTTTGAAGGATTATGATTGTGAATTGCTCTACCACCCCGGTAAGGCAAATGTGGTAGAGGACGTGCTAAGCCGAAAGAATTACAGGGGTGAAGGTAGAGTAACTTTTGCTAGAATCGAGGTGATGTCAAGTCTTGTGGAGGACATCAAGAATAGTCAAGCCGAAGCACTTCGTGAGGATAACCTCAAGGCCGAAGTCATGGTGAAGCAAAGAGAGCTATTATCGGAAGATAGCCACAACCTTAAACTATTCCAAGAACGAATTTGGGTGCCAAAAGTCGGAGGGAACCGAGAGTTACTGTTGACGGAGGCGCACAAGTCAAAGTACTCCATACATCCCGATAACACCAAGATGTATAGAGATTTGAAACTTCATTATTGGTGGTCGGTGATGAAGCTTGACGTGGCCAACTATGTAGAGAAGTGCGTCACTTGCCTTCAAGTCAAAGCGGAAAATCAAAGACCCTACGGGAGCTTGCAACCGTTAGCTATTCCGGAATCGAAATGGGAACACATCACGATGGACTTCGTCACCAAACTACCGAAGACCTTGAGAGGTCATGACACTATTTGGGTGGTAGTGGATAGACTTACCAAGAGTGTGCATTTCTTAGCAATGCGAGAGACGTTACCGATGGACAAGCTTGCTAAGATCTACATTGATGAAGTGGTGTCACGTCATGGTGTTCCACTATCCATAGTCTCGGATAGGGATAGTCGGTTCACTTCCATGTTTTGGGATGGATTGCAAAGAGAGTTGGGCACGAAGGTCAAGTTGAGCATGACCTATCATCCTTAAACCGACAGGCAAAGCAAGAGAACGATCCAAACACTCGAAGACATGCTTTGGTCTTGGGTCATAGACTGTGGAGGAAATTGGGATTCACACTTACCGTTGGTTGAATTTTCGTACCATAATAGTTATCATTCGAGTATCGGAATGGCACCGTTCGAAGCACTTTACGGATGGAAATGTAGAATGTCAGTGTGTTGGCTCGAAGCGGGAGAGAAACAATTTGCAAGACCGGAGATCGTACAAGTGACAACGGACAAGGTGAAAGGAATTTGAGAGCAGCTGAAGGCGGCTCAAGATCGCCAAAAGAGCTATGCAGACAAGAAACGAAGACCGTTCGAGTTCCACGTGGGTGAGCGAGTCATGTTAAAAGTGTCACCGTGGAAATGAATCATCCGTTTCGGGAAACGCGAGAAAATTAGTCCCCGTTTCCTTGGACCCTTCACTATATTGGATAAGGTGGGACTTCAAGCTTATCGATTGGAATTGCCACCGGAGATGGACAGAATCTACCCTACGTTTCATGTTTGCTATCCTCGCAAGTGTCTGGCCGAAGAGGAAAGTGTTATCCCTTTTGACGGAAATTCGAGTGGATAATGGCAACCGATGTGTAGAGGAACCGGAAGCCATATTGGAGTCAAAGACGAAGCAGTTGAGGCATAAGGAAGTGACCATGGTGAAGCTTCAATGGAAACATCATTGAGGTACCAATGTAACGTGGGAGTCCGAGGAAGACATGAAGAAGAGGTACCCTCGTTTATTTATCGGTTAAGATTTTGGGGACGAAATCCTTATTAGGTGGGGAGGATTGTAACACCTGGAAAATTAAGGTAAGTATTTATTAACTCTAAGTGTTCTCATTCCTTTTAAATGTTGAGATTTTTGTCTTGGGTTAGAGATCTTTGGTATGTTACTTTATGTGTTAAATACCTTAAGTTCTATATATGTGTAACTGTGTCAAAATCGTCGAACAATCAGCAGGTGGGAAGGCTTGTGCGACAGTGACCAGCGACTATGACCATGGTCATAGTCGCATGTCAAAGTTGTGCGTGGCGTACCGTAAGTGGTGAGGGAGGTGCGAACTTGCCAACGCGACAATGCCATGAGCAAAGTCGCGGGGCATTTTTGCCATATGCATACCGTAAGTGTTGAGGTGGGTGCGACTATGCCCCCACGACAATGCCAGTGGCATTGTCGCCGATGGGGCATAAGGGTATAAGAACTCAGCCTTGTTGCCTTGTCTCCACTCTTCATTTTCTCTAAGTCTTAGAACCAATTTTGGAGAACACTCAAAGACGTTTTTCTTCCTCCAAACCCTAGCTTCATTTATTTCAAACTCTTGGGATTGGTGGGTTGGTGGAAGACAATCAAGGCACCATTAAAGCTTCTTGTGGGAAGAGACTTCTACCTCAATTACTCATCTCCTCAACTTTAAGATCATCTAAGTTTATAGGGTTTTCTATAAAACCTAGATAGTGAGTTCCTTTAACCTTTTTTCAACTGAGATACATATCTTGAATGCTTATTTATCTTTACCTCATATGCATGTATAAATCTGATCACCTGATAAGTTTGACCTAACTGTTATATTTGAGATTATGGGAGTTTTGGCTATATGTTCATCATGTTGAAGTATTAATTACATTTATGGGTTATGATTTTGTGTTAATATGGGATTAGTGATTATCATTATGAGAATTGCATATTTTAGGGTTTTGGACCTAAAATGGGATTGGAATTATATGAGATCTTATGCATGTATCTTGATGATATGGATTATGTATAGAGACAAATAGAATATATATAAATATGTGGAACCGTGGGTATGTGCCAGGAGGATGTAGTTTGAGGTGCCACCGGAACGGTATGCGCCTAGACCTCTGCCATTTGGAGTAATGCCTGAGAGGTAGTCTTCACGTGTGTCGGGCCTTAGGATATTGCTCATGCGAGTGAACATCAAGGTACATTGACTTGAGGTAAAACCCATTGGTGTGATGGGTCTCCCTCTTTGATTCCCGTATGGCCCATGTCGACTAAATCATTCTATAATTGTTAATGATATGCTCTTTAATTGTTATGTCATGCTTTGTACAACTCACTAGGCTCGTTTAGCCTAACACTTGTTGGTTTGATGTGTATCTCAGGTTCGAGCGGCGCTGCCGCCAAGAAGGTTTAGCCGGCCTCTTGATGTGAGCTTGGGAACATTTTTGGGATGCCATTTTTAGAAGACGATCACTTTTGGAAGTAGATGACAACTGACTGTAATTTTATTTATAGTTAGATTTTAGATTAGGAAGTTATCATTTATCATTGCTTATTGTTACTACAAACTTGTAAGTAGGCAGGCATTTATTATCCCCTTTGGGGAAAGCTCATGCTTTGGCATTAATATGATTACCACATTTCCATTTTCCGGAAATTTTTGTTTGTCCCATTTTTGGGGTGTTACAGATTGTGGGTGGTTATTTAAGAGAGAGGATTTTTGTGCCCTGGGTTGCGGTGAGTTGTAGACGGGAATTATCTTTTGTTAGAGCACAGATTTGTTGGATTCAAGATCATAAAGATTGAAGATCAAAAGTCAAGAAGTAAAAGGCTAAAAGTTAACTCTCACTTAAAGTCAAAGTCTTTTGTTAATAAAGTCAAAGTCAATGTAATTGTGTTTTGTTTCTTTGTAATTGTTGGAGGTATAAATACCTTGTTTCCCTTGTAAGTCTTTGCAAGCAAGTAAGTAAGTGTGTGAATTTTAGTGTGTGATTGAGAGAGAGCTTATGAGAGAAGAAGTCCTTGTATATCATTCTAGAGAGAGAGTAGTGAGAGAAAGTTGTGAGATTGTAATATTTGATTCATCAATGACATATGGATTTCTCATCTTGATTGTTTGTATCAATTAGAACTTGAAATAGGGAATAACATCTTTTACCGCTAAAATATGGATGGAAATGTCGAATGTTTTAATTCGTGATGTTTTGTAATTTATAAGGAGATCTGTGGAGTTGTCGAAGTAGTCCTTGAGTGTGAAGGAATTCTAGCGGACAGGTCAACCCTGTTTAGGGAGCGAGAAATGTGCGGCGCCTTCGAGCTTTGGGGATTGTTTTGGAAGGGCTTGGTGGAATGCCTCGAATGAGAATTGTGGGTAACCGTTTAGCTAAGCATAGTAATGTAAATGTGTTTTTGGCACATTTGGAATTGTCGGGAAAGTGGGTAAGCTGAGAGTGAGAAGTTTGACAAGAGTCACGAAAATAGGGATCTACGTTTCAGATTTGCCTTTAGTAGAATATGAACCCTGATGAAGGTGTGAGATGGGGATTGGGTTGTAGGTTCTGGTTCTGGTGTTGAGAAATCTAAATCATGTGGTTGGTCTAGGGCTTGCACCCATTAGTGAGCCAATTTTGGAGGCATGTTTGTTGTTTTCAAGATTAAAGTGGAAAAGGGTGGTTGAATGTAGTGCTTGGAGTGAGTCAGACTTGGTATTTCGTCGAGAGGGTTCCAAGGGAGCTTGTTTCCAGTGTTAAGCGACTTTGAATAGTTTGTGGTGAGCATGGCCACTCCATGTTGAGCGGGTGAAGTTTGGAATTTTAACAATTATGGTTGGTCGGTTGGTAGATGCAATGAGAAAGTGAGGTATGTGTCATTATAATTCTATGAGTTGGAACTGGTAGACTAGGAAAACATTGAGTTGTGGAAGCTTTCTTTTCTGTATGTAAGAATCTGGGGTGATGGTGTTTGGGGCGACGTATGTATAATGCGTATGAGTGTGCAACACCGTTGAGTTGTGACCATTGTGGTTCGGCAAAGAAAGTGTTTTTCGCACTAGGCGTAAGTAGTGTTGAGAGAAGTGATTTTGCTATGACAGGATGGTTGATGAAGAATCTCATAACGGTAGGTTCATGGTGATTTCTAACGGTGACATTGCATTAAGTTGGCAATTTGAGGGGTTATTATCTTTGTCAGGAATACATGTTATTGTGGCGATATCTTTGAATAAGTTTGTCTGTGTAAATAAGTGAAGTTGTATGTGAAAACTTTAAAGAGACGCGGTTTAAAGCCGCAAGTCCGAATGTGTGGACAAGCGGACAGCACTGGCACGATTGGCTTGGAATGTTGCAGATGGTAAGTGGTATTTGGTGTGTTCAGATGGGGCGGGTTTGGTTGGACAAAATGTTTTGAGTAGCTGAGTGAAGTTAAGTTGATATGATAAAAAGAACGTGAGCCTTGTAAGTCTCAAGTTGAGAGGTCGCAGATTGACGCGGAAGTCGTCCCCATAGAATGAAGAGGTGCGTTCGAGGGAAAGCTAGTATTGGGACACGTTATGGGGTCCGTTGAAATTATGGACATAATTGGAGAGATAGTGTATGATCTGGACGTGTTCGATGGGAATTTGTAAAATTCGCATTTTGCTTCACGCCTCTAGTTGAAGAAATTGTTGGAAGTTGAGGCGACGATACATTTACAAGATATGCAAGCGAATAAGAAGTTAACCATTAATATAGGGTCTAAGGAAGTCATTGACCGTAAGGTTAAGAAATTAAGGATAAAAATAGATCCTCCCTGTGAAGGTGCAATGGAGATATCATAAAGGGTAAGAGGCAACGTGGAGAGTGGTATTGGATGTGAGGTACCAATACTCCAGTTTGATCAACGAAGGAATTTCGACGACGGAATTCTTTTGAGGGGGGGTATCGTAATAACCGTGGTCAAAGTTGTAAAGATTGGAGTGTGGGGAGGTTTCGTGAAAAACCTAAAGTATGAGGGGCTAGTTATTAAATTGAATAAAGAGGGTTAAAACCCTAGTATCTAAGCCGCCTTATCATTTTTCACTCCTGGAGGCTATTGGGAGCAAGAGGGTTTCTTAGTGTGTGTATGAGATTGTGGCTTGAAGGAGAAATCAAAGGAGACGGTTGGATTGGGACGAGTTCTACATCAATCAATCAAGGTAACCTCTATTCTTATCATCTTTTGGTCTTTATGATTGACTGATTATTCATTAGTTATGTTCTTGAGTAAAAGTGGATGAGAATCCTTTTGTGTTTGTTGAAAATTCGTGTTAATGGATATAATTGGTAAAGGGTTTGGTTAAGAATGATTTGTTGTCCTAATCCTTTATTTTGGTAGTCAAATCATTTTGTTAAAGGGTGGTTAATAATCCCAGTTTTATCAAGTTCTAATCAATCTAAATCAATTAACGACAACAAGATGATTCAAACACTTAAAAAGGTTATCAAGTGATTACAATAATTTGTTTACAGTGAACTTTTTCTCTCTCAGATACTTTCTCTCTCTACAAACTCAGTGCGAACAATACAATGACTTCTAGTTACAAGCTTACCACACGACCTAGCCATATATCTATTAAAGAGAAAACAAAAATACACGCGCTTACAAACTAAACAAACACAAGACTTTGACTTTGAGTTTATTACATTTGACTTTGACTTTGCTTGAGAGTTGACTTTTGAGCTTTGACTTGGCTTGACATTCAGCTTTAGACTTCATGATCTTGCATCCAACAAATCTATGCTCTAACATTCTCCCCCTTTGGATCAATATCATCTCTAAAAAAATTTGCAATTCAATCTCCTTTAAGCTCAAAAATTACAATCACCCCGTTTGTGTAACTTTAGCAAAATAGACATTGAAGCTCAAACTCTTCTTTATGCTCGAAATAATCTTCAAACTTTATGTAATCTTTTAAAGTCTGTCTTCAAAAGTATTAACAATCTCCCCCAAATACGATAGAAATCTCTTTTAGACTCTTGGAAAGAAATTATCTTCAGAATTCACTCAATTTGCGTCAGCAAATTATCTTCAAAGAAAATTTCTGGAAAATCAGCTTTCTTTCGAAATCCTTTGAACTTTCGCTTTCATCTTTCAATAATCTTCAACAATATTTCTTTGAATATACATAAATTTCTCCTTTCAGCTCCAAACTTTCTTTATCAAACCACATTTCTTGAATATCTCTCCCCCTTTTTGATGAAAGAAGCATGAAATCATCAAAACTTTTTACAAGAAATGTCTCTGAAATCTGTTCTGACCATCGATCTGTTAACACTGAGCCTCTGACCATTCATCGATCCAAAAAGATATTCATTCGAATCTTTGCAAATTCAGACAAATTAATAGTGTAACACCTGAATCAACAAATGAATCAGTTAGAAGTGCCTGTCAGTAACACAAAGTCACTGTGTGTAACGATTACACATTGGAAAGGAGATTTTGTGATGTTCACTCCCCCAGGTCTTCCATTCAATCATCGAAACACCATAAAGGAATTTTTAAGAACGTTATGACAAAAAAACGTATTCCTTGTGTGCTCATGCAAGTGTTTGAAAGAATTAAGCACCGATGATTGCTTTTTATAGGCTCAAAATTGTGTAAACCATTGAGACAACAACAGTTAAACACAGACTCAATTGTGCATGATCGAAGTGCGAAGTGGGGGCTCAGAAAAAGTTGGTGCAGAGTTTGATATTATTTTACTTTGATCTCTCACCCTCTTTCTTTCTAACATTAAGCTCACATCTAATCAAACTCTCATTTTCATTTTACCTCAGCACTTACCCATACTCAGATATAGACTCCTCACACATTCGATCACTCAAGGGTTAAATTCTTGGGTAGGAAACACTGGTTAACGTTAATCCATAGAAGTTTCAATTAAGTCCTAACACAAAGAACCCATGTAATCCTATAAGAACATGTTGTTCAGATGGTTTAACTTTATCAGTTAGAGCACAAATACTAGTCCGATGTTTGTATGCTCAATAAGATAATCATGAATATTTGAGCATTATAAACATTGAAATTATATTTCAAAGCAAGTATATTGAATGGATGAAATTAATACAAGAAACTTGTTTGAAAATCTGACTTTGTATGAAAAAAAAATCATCAAAATCGGAATGATTTATCTATTAAGGCTTAGGTCAGCAAAAACTGGATTTTGTCTATACGAAACAATATATAGACATTCTTGAAAGAAACATTTCGAAATGAAATCACGCTAAAAAATCATTGAAGTTCAATCGGGGTGTCTTACCATCGAAAATTTGTTTCAATTTAGAGACATGGTAAGAACAAATTCAACAAAATATTAAACCAGTGTGTGTAAATACTTGACAGTATATGGAAAAGATAATACGCAAGTATTTGTCTTTGGAAACACACAGTTTATTGACATTTAAACACAAGTAAAAATGAAAACTTTTAAAATCACACTTCTATATTCATGAAATCGTTTAAGAATCAGAAGTGGCTTGAACATTTAAGAACATGTTTTCATATCTGAAAGTTTTCCTTCTTTCAGACACGTTTGAGATTAAGATTAGAAATAATACCTTTTCGCTCAGTCTTAAATCTCATGAAGTCAAGCTTCAAATCATATAAGATATGATCTTGTAAGCATCCTCTCAATCTGCATCAGTCAAAAATCTTGTCAAAGTAAAAAATTTATTCACAACTTTATTGAAAAGTAAAATACATAAAGCAGTAAAACTTTTAATGTACGAGTTCTGATATGATATAATCATAAGTCATATTCAGTACTCCTTAGTCTTACTCTTACTCCCCCTGCATTTATGCATCAGAAAAATTTATCAGTGAAAAACATGTGCAGAAATATGAACTCTCCCTCAAATAGATGTAGATCAACTTTTCATTTTTTCTCACTCCCCCTGAGATCATGAACATACCTTAAGTGCAGATATCTTTTCAGATTAAAAATAAAGAAATGAAGAAAAATAACAATAACGAAAACTTTAGTAGGTAAACACAGATTATGTCTTAAGATTTAACATAGCAAGTTTAGAGACAAGAAAATTAAATCTCTTTTCGTCTAAAGGCTTGGTAAATAAATCTGCAAGTTGATAATCAGTGTTTACAAAATAAAGTTCTATTGTACCTTTTTCCACATTATCTTTGATAAAATGATATCGTACGTCTATGTGTTTGGTCTTTGTATGTTGTACAGGATTCGTTGATATTGCAATGGCGCTCTTAGAATCACAGTATATCGGAATCTTGTCGAATTTGAAGCCATAATCTCGCAGTTGTGTTCTCATCCACAAGACTTGAGAGCAGCAACTTGCAGCAACAACATACTCTGCCTCAGTCGTTGATGTGGAAACACATAGTTGTTTCTTCGATGCCCAATTTACGAGTTTATCGCCTAGAAATTGTATATGTCCCGATGTACTCTTCCTATCCAACATACAACCTGCATGTTCTGCATCTGAGTAGGTTGTCAGTTCAAAACTTGTATCCTTAGGATACCACAGACCAAGATCTACAGTGCCCTTCAGATATCTAAAGATCCTTTTGACCGCAGACCAATGGGATTCTTTGGGATTATCCTGATATCGAGGACATAAACAAGTAGAAAACATTATAACTGGCCTACTAGAAGTAAAATACATCAAAGAACCAATCATCCCTCTGTAGGTTCTAACATCGACAACTTTTCCCGAATGATCCATGCCGATCTTAGTTCCTGGTGCCATCGGGGTTCCAATTGTTGTACAATTTTCCATTTTAAATTTTCTAAGAATATCAAAAATATTCTTGGATTGATTTATAAAAATCCCCTTTGAAAATTTTTTGACTTGTAATCCGAGAAAGAAATTCATCTCTCCCATCATACTCATCTGAAATCTAGACACCATGAGATTTGAAAAATTCTTACAGTATTTAGGATTTGTTGAGCCAAATATGGTGTCATCCACATATATTTGGATTAAAATAATATCGGATTTTTCCTTTTTAATGAACAAAGTAGTATCGATTTTACCTTTCGTGAAGCCCGACTTGACAAGAAATTTAGACAAAACTTCGTACCAGGCTCGAGGTGCTTGTTTCAATCCATAAAGTGCTTTGTTGAGAATATAGACGTGATTTGGTTTCTCTTGATTGACAAAGCCTTCAGGCTGTGAGACATATACTTCCTCCTTTAGTATGCCATTAAGAAAGGCAGTCTTCACGTCCATCTGATAGACAGTTAAGTTTTTATGAGCAACATACGCAAGAAACATTCGGATCGCTTCAATGCGTGCCACTGGAGTGTAAGTCTAGTCATAATCAATTCCTTCCTCTTGCCTATATCCCTTAGCCACAAGTCTTGTTTTATTTTTGATTACGATACCATCTTCGTCCTTTTTATTCTTGAATACCCATTTTGTGTCGATTATTGATTTACCTTCCGGTCTTGGCACAAGTCTCCAGACTTTTAAAGCTTCGAACTGGTTCAGCTCCTCTTGCATGACAGTTACCCAATACGAGTCAGCTAGAGCTTCTGATACGCGAGTTGGCTCTATCTTACTCAGAAATGAGTCATGCATACACATGTTCAAAGTAGCAGACCTAGTTTGCACCGGTTTTGATGGATCTCCAATGATCTGGCTTATCGGGTGCTCTTTGGTCCACCTATGTTCATGAGGGAGTGGATTTGATATATATTGATCATGATTATCATCTAGAAATCCACTCTCAGCTTCATCAGTTTGCTCAGGAATTGAGAGGGGTACAGTTGAAGTTTCTTGTGCAGAAGCTTCAGTTGTGACAACATTTTCTAACTGTTGATTTGTCGTTACGGTGCAACCAACTGATTCAGTAACTTCTGTCTCCTCGTTAACGTTCACAGCTTCAACTGTTGGAGTAGGTGTTTGAATTGGAATTTCTTGCTGAATCGTGGAATTTGATTCAGTAGATATGTCTGAAGTGGTTGGTTGATGTCTTTGTGAATTTGTTGATCTGTCAACCATAACAGGTGTAGACACTTTAGTTCCAAGAAATTCACCATAAAACAATTCAAACAAAAGATCTAAATCAGATAAGTAAGATTTCGACGATGACGCTTCATCTGATTTAGTAGCTTTAGACACAGGTTCTGGACTGATCTGTCCAGAAGCTAGTACACCAGTTCTGACGGGTTCTGAACTGCTTTGTTCAGAAGCCAACTCTTCGTCAAATGTGACATTTACGCTCTCAATCATAGCCTTTGCTTCTTCAGGTACGCACTGTATGCTGCAGACGTTTGAGAATATCCAATGAAGATTCCTTCGTCAGCCTTCAGTCCGAACTTGTTCAAGCTCTCTCTGTCATTTAAAACGAAACACCTGCATCCAAAAACATGGAAGTATTTAATACTAGGTGTACGATTATTAATCAAAGAATATGGAGTTTTACCGAACCGAACATGTATTATGGAACGATTCTGTGTATAGCACGTAGTCGAAACAGCTTCCGCCCATAGAAACAGAGGAGATCGGATTGGCTTAGCATAGTACGAGCGGCCTCGATTAGCATTTGATTCCGTCTTTCTACGACTCCGTTCTATTCTGGCATTCTAGAAGCAGAGAATTGATGTGTTATCCCGACCGATTAGAGATAATCTTCCACAGTTTTGTTCTTAAACTCTGTGTCGTTGTCCATTCTAAGAAGCTTGACTTGCTTTTGCAGATTCACTTGGATAGTCTTTAAGAATGTGATGATGACTTTGGGCGTCTCATCTTTTGATCTCGGAAATTTTACCCATTTGTATCGCGAATAATCGTCCACAATAACTAAAACGTATTTCTTGCCGTTAATACTCTGCGTACGCATAGGACTACAGAGATCCATATGCAGCAACTCCAATGAAGAGCTTGTACTAGGTTCAGGCTTTGGCTTGTGAGCAGCTCTCTTCATCTTACCTTTCTCGCATGCTACGCACAGATGTTTTTTAACATATTTCAGCTCAAGAAGTCCTTTTACCAATTTGTCCGTTACCAGTTTGTTGATATAACGAAAATTCAGGTGAGAAAGCCTTCGGTTCCATAACCAGCTTTGTTGCAGCGAGGCTTTTGATAGTAGACAAACCTCATTGTCAGTCTGGACTTTTGACAGATTAATCGTGTAGAGGTTAGACTTTCTCGTGCCGACCAAGAGTTCCTTACCATCTTCAGTACGCACAGAACATCTCTTGGCCTTGAAATTTACCTCTAGATCTTTGTCACAGAACTGGCCAATACTGAACAGGTTATGCCCTAATCCTTCAACATAGTTCACCTTCGTAATCGTCACATTGTCATGAATCACATCACCATAACCTAGAATTGGTGAGAACTAGTCGTTGCCGAATCTAACTGTCCCACAATATTTCTCTGTATAATTAGATAAAATATCTCTCTGCTCGGTCATATGCTTGGAGCAACCAGAATCCAAGTACCACATATGACGGGTCTGCACATTAGAAATCAAGGAAGAACAACTTTAGGTACCCATTTAAATTTGGGTCCTACAGAGTTAGCACAAGATTTTGGCATCCATTTATATATGGACCCTTTGACCTTTTGAAAAACATTAGAAGCAATAGAATGGTAAGAATATACATGAATATACATGATATGTGCCAAACCAAACATCAGAATATTGTCGAGATGCATAATCATTTCTTTTATAATTAGAAGACTTTCTAGCAGACGGAGATAATTGGAACAATTGCTTTATTGAATATTTCTTGTAAGAAGATACAAGTTTTTGTTTATTGAAAGCAATATTCTCAACTATATCAGTAGTACTATATGTTCCTCTATTACAATCAGAAATAACAGAAGATGATTTAACAGTCTCTTCAACCTTCTGCTTTGGTAGCCATGCTGATTTAACTCCAGTCTTTTTCTTTTTCACATCTGAAATAGTTGAAACTTTACAATTAGAACTGTGAGTTTTGATAGAGTGTTTTTTCTTTGGCTTACCAGTGATGTTCTGTTTCTGTGAATGCTTAGATTTCTTCTTTTTAACTTTGGCATTCTTAGAATTCACAGAAACTGGTTTATCAACTTTCGTTGATGTTTCACCTTTTTCATACACACTAGATAACCCAAAAGAATTTATAACAAATTGTGAATGATCAGGAAGTTTAGCATTAAAATCAAATTGACCAACACAATCATCTAATTCACCTTCAGAGTTTAAAAAATCAAACTCTTCATCAAATAGATCAGAAATATCATCAGATTTTGAATCTTTAAAAGATTTAGAAATAACAGAGTTTTTAAACACAGTGGAAAACACAGTTTGTTCTAAATCCATCAAAATTCTTTCTTCGGCTAGAGTATTCTCGAGTTCAGAAATTTTATTTTCCAACACGAGAGGAGGTACATAAATCTTACCTTCGATAGGCTTAGCCTCCAACTCTTTTGAAGAATAACTCTCAAAATAGTCATTAGAAAGAAATTTTGATTTATCAGAACTGTAACTATAATTCAACTTCTCATAACGGAATGGAAGTTGCATTTTAGTTGTGTTCTTCCGTTTCTCTTTTTCTTTAGCTTCATCCTCGTCAGACAATTTGGTCCATTTAACTTTGAGTTCAGGGTATTGTGGTGTCAGTTTTAAAAATCCAAAGTCATAAAGCGCACACACTTTTGAAATACCCTTTTTGAGGTAGTGCGGGTTCTCGTAACCAAGTCCCCAACACTCACTACTCTCTTTAGGTTTGTTCTGATGAATAGTGTGTTCAATTTGACCTAAACTGTAAATCTTTTCCTGCAAAACATTCACCTTGTCAGTTAAAGATTTATTATCTTTTGAAAGTGATGAACACTTTTTAGCAATCTCTTTTGATTCAAATTGACACAATTTATAGTTTGAAGTAGTTTCAGCTAATTCATTGTGAATTATAGTCTTCTCTTTAGCATTGGTATCAATATTTTTATGTAAGGCTTCAATCAATACGTTCTTCTCAGCAAGATCCTTGCTAAGTTCTTGTATTAATTGATTGTTTTCTTTCATGATACCTTTTTCGTGTTCATGTTTAAACTTTACTTCCTGGAGTTCAATCATCATAGCTTGCATAGCATTTAAAAATTTTGACTCAGTCATATCACATACCTCTTCGTTGTCCTCTTCATCAGACTCAGCTTCAGCTTCAATCTCTGTCTTACCCATGAAACACAATTGGACTTTTTCTTCTTTCTCCTCTTCCTCGTCTGAATGATCGAGCCATAACTCATCCTCCGCCATAAGTGCCTTGCCAGCCTCCTGTTGCTTGGCCAAAAGCATCTTGTTCTTGTAATACTCGGAGTTTCGGACTTTGGGCTTTCGGTAGTCCTTAGAAAAATGTCCGAGTTTGCCACAGTTGTAGCACTTTGTCAGTTCTGGATGTTTCTTCTCTTCACATCTGTACTGCTTCTCATCAGACCTCTTCTTCTCTATTCTCTTTCCTTCAACTCTCTCCTTCTGTTCATAATTTTTGGACCCAGAAGAATACCTCTAATTGTTTGAGCTAGGCTTTTTGTAGAACCTCTTCTGAAAAGCTTTGGTCAGCATCAGCATAGCCTGCTTTAAGTTCTCACAGTCATCAGAATCAGAATTATCTTCACTCTCTGCCTCCTCGGACTCAGAAACTATGACTTTCTTCTTTTTCTTGAGGCTTACTGACTTCTTCTTGACAACTAAGGCAATCGAATCAGCAACTGTCTTCTCAACCTTTTTCTTTTCCTCTTTAATCTCCTCTACCTCTTCTTCGTTTTGTCTCAGAGTTTCATAAACCTCATGCAGTGGAATCTCATTTAGATCTTTCATCTGTTTCATTTGTCTTGAAAATCTTTTCCACTCAGGCTGGAGAATGCTGAGGAATTTGACATTAAGCTCTATCTGAGACTTTTTGACTTTATTCTTGCTGAGCTCGTTCAGTAAAGTCACAAATCTGTCATAGGTTGTCTCAAGAGATTCTCCCTCCTTGGCTTTGAACTCTTCATAATTATTGAGGCAATTGGAGACTTTAAGCTGGTTTCCAATCTTTGACCCAAGCATCATCTTCTGTAACTGATCCCACATATGCTTGCCTGAAGCATTGTAGCTATCAATCTTTACATAGATCTCATTAGGTATGCCTTGGAGAATAAAAGATCTAGCCAATCTATCAGCCTTATATCTTCTTCTTTGCTCATCTGTGTACTCCTCAAGTGGTAGAGGGTACTCTCTCTGTTCATCTTCTCCATTCTCTCCTGCAACATTGAGTGTCTTTGTCGGAGGTTTCATGATTCCTTCCTTCAAAGAAATTCTGATATAATCCCCCAGATCGTTGCGGTCTATGAAATCTAGAAAACGGTCTTTCCATTGCTCGTACTCTCCTTTGAAGAGTACTGGTGGCTTTACATCCGTACCAATCGCAAGTGCTTCCCTTGATGTCATCCTGTTATCAAAATTTTACAATAAGAACTTGACAAACAATTGTTAGTCCAATAGAAATCAAGTAATTCAGAAAAACTTAGACAGAAAATTAGAAATGAAATTTCCAAAATTCTCTAAGTCTGGAATTCGCATATAAGAATGAAAGACATGGAATTCGCATGAACAAATCGCATACAAGCAAGAATCAACCAGAATTCGCATACAACACACTTACCAACAGAATTCGCATACAAACAATTCCAGAATTCGCATATATACACAAAACAAGAATTCGCATACACAAAATTCACATACAACACTATGCGAGTTCTGAACTTAGAAAATTTTTAAGATAAAGCTTTTCGCATAAAACAATTCGTATAAACTTTTCGCACCAAAGAATTATGCGAATTCTATCCTTAAAGAAATTTGAAAAACAAATATGCGAATTCTACATAATTCGTATATCACTCTTATGCGAGTTCTCAACTTTTCACATACGAGAGTTATGCGGATTCTGTCCTTGATTAAAAATTTCAACAACTTTTTGCACAAACACTTATGCGAATTCTGAAAATTCGCATGAAACAACTATGCGAATTCTTAGCTTTTCTCAGCACACACACATGTGAATTCTATGCAATTCGCACCAGTCCCATCTGCGAATTCTAAACTTCAAAAATTTTCAGAAACAAACTTATGCGAAAATTAAAGGATCTGGGAAATCTAAAGACTCTGCGAGCTCATGATGCGAGTTCTTGATATATCTGTGAATTCTTGAGATCTCGATGAAAAATACCCTCTGATCGACTCAAAATCCTATCAAAACTTCGAATTATAGATTGAAACTTTGACAATTTGCACTCTAACACATCTAGAATCGAATTATACTACTGAATTTCGATAAGAAATACTAACAATTACAAATTGATTCAATATACAGTGCGACAGACTCGTGAAACTTCGAATGCTCAAAACTCTAAAATTCTCGACAATTACAGTGTTATGATCTCACAAACCTATACAAGATTGTACTATATCACTCAACGAACACAATGAACACAATTTCAACCCGAAAAACTCACAAAGACTCAAAATTCACTCTAAGACTCAAAACACAGTGTCGAACCCCATATTTTTCTTGATTTCGATTTGGATTTGCTCTGATACCAATTAATAATCCCAATTTTATCAAGTTCTAATCAATCTAAATCAATTAACAACAACAATATGATTCAAACACTTAACCTGTTATCAATTGATTACAAGAATTTGTTTACAGTGAACTTTTTCTCTCTCAGATACTTTCTCTCTCTACAAACTCAGTGCAAACAATACAATGACTTCTAGTTACAAGCTTACCACACAACCTAGCCATATATCTATTAAAGAGAAAACAAAAATACACGCGCTTACAAACTAAACAAACATAAGACTTTGACTTTGAGTTTATTACATTTGACTTTGACTTTGCTTGAGAGTTGACTTTTGAGCTTTGACTTGGCTTGACTTTCAGCTTCAGACTTCATGATCTTGCATCCAATAAATTTGTTCTCTAACAGTGGTTTTACTTGTGAATCGAGATTCTGGGTTCGCACAAAATCCTTAATTGCCCATTTGTGTTCTGTGCTGGGAATAGCTCAACTGGGCGCCCAACCTTTGGATGCGAAACCCGGGGGAACCCGAGAGGCGGGCAGCCCAAGAGTCGAGGGGTACCGGGGATACCCGAGAGGCGATTAACCCCGAGATTCGCTAGAAACCGGGGGTGACCTAGGTAGGTGAAGTCCCGGGAGACGGGAAGGGGACCGGGGGAGACCCAGGTAAGGAAAGTCCCGGGAGACGGGAAGGGGACTGGGGGAGACCCGGGTAGGTGATGTCCCGGGAGGCAGGAAGAGACCGGGGGAGACCCGGGAGTCGGGTAATCCCGGTAGCAGCCGGGAGACGGCGAGCCGGGAGGGGGAAGCCCCACGGCAGAATTGAGCCTTTGTTAAGGGTGTTACTTGGTGTGTATTCAGAGTTCTGTCTCTTATCGAATTGTTTATCTTTGATAGGCACTTGTTCTTAAGGTCAAGGTGCTAGTTGAGAGTTTTCGTGGGAGTTTCAGGTGAGTTTTCTAACCAAAGTCTTTTACGGTTATTTATGTTATTGAACGCATGCGAAGTTATTTAATCACGACTGTTATTTATCCTATTGTTGTGTATGCGAGATTTATTGAAAGTGAGTTATGCTTTATTGTTGTTAGTCTAAACTGTATGCATACATTGTAGTTGGCGAGTATGGCTTAAGTCGGGGGATGTGTCCCGCCTGCGCTCATATCGGGGTGTGTGTCCCGTGTATGCCAATGGGGGGTGTGTCCCAGAATAAGACAGTATGAGCCAGATACGTTGTCACCTGTGGGTGACTTCAGTGTGTGCCGAAAGCGTGATTTGCAAGTGTGATGTCTTACAAAACTGAACTGCTTTATAACTGTTTATAAATCTTTTTATACGATGTTGTGGCTTGAGAAGTGTTATTAGAGGGAACTCACTAGACCTTTTGTCTAACATTTGCTCTTTCAAAACTAAAAACCTTTTCAGGAGGGCGAGAAGTAGGAGGATCCGATAAGGAGGAACAAGAAGTTATGAGCCGAGAGCTTATTTTAGAAGATTGCTAAATTTAGTTCTCCGGACTTAGCCGTTCTTATAAAGTCTCAGTTGTGTAATAGGTTGTTTTTTTTTTCGCAAACCTGGGATTTGATTACTTCTTTTGGGGCCGTGTTGGCAATGATTTATATTATTATCGTTTATGCTTTACTTCTGCGTTATTTCTGCGAGTTGGGTTGTTACAATAGTCTTATAACTTCAACCTTTTATCAGGTAAAAATATAGATGGTCAATATGAGGTTTTTTTAATTAAAAGAAAAACGACACCTTAGTATTCATATGCGTTAAAGAAAATTAGTAGAGAATGATTCACCTAGAAAATTAGTAGGTAAGAGATTTTAAGCCATTTAATATTTGATGATCATGGTTTTCATTCTACCTAAATATCTTCCACACTTAACCACTATGAACACTATTTCAATTTCATCATAGAAATTGATAATTGATGTGTGAAATAGGTGGACAACGTACATCTTTTATCGATTAGATTTGTCTCTCTTTTTATAAGCTATGTTGGTTAATCCATAATAGAAAATCATACACAATGATAAGTATCCTTATAAGAGACGTGTTACCGAGCAAGTATACATTTAACAAGACGTATAAGGCGTGACCTTCTTTTCCACCGACAAGATGTAGGCCCGAGTAAAGTACAATACTTGAATAAACGTGCATTTAATCTTCCAAACTTAGGCATCGTTTGACAAAAATAAGCTAACTTATTTTCTGGATAATTGTTTGGATGGACATAAACTAGTTTTTTGATAAGTTAATTGGAGTAACTTATTTAACATGATTATTAATTATATCTATTAATTATAAATAAATATTAATTGTTATTAATTAATATTCACTGAAAATTATAAATTAAAATTTTATTATATATTGATATTAATTTTTGGTTATTTATAATTATTGATGATTATATCAATTTTTTAGTATTAATCAATATATTTTAGTTATCAATTATTATTATTTTTTAATTATTAGTTGATTATTTTTTTCATGATTATATGTAACGGTTATTTAAAATCATAAGTTAATGTAATTTTTCTTTAGAATTTGGTTTAACAAATTCAAAATTCAAAATTTATAATATATATATATATAATAAATTTTAAATTCTTTTAATTAACATATTATATTATTTACTACCTTGTTTGTATTAATTAATATATTATATTACTATAAATTTGTTTTAATTATATTATTAAATATTGTAATTGATTATTAATTTTTGATGTCTTTTTTGGTAATTTTACATTTTTATAAACTAGTTTTTGTCGAACGTGACTTTTTCATCAGCTAGCTTATCAGCTACCAGCTAGCTTATTAGTCACTAGTTAGCTTATCGGTCACTAGCTAGTTTATCAACTACTTTTCCAAACATAGCCTTAGATGTAACATCGAAATGATCCGTCAAAGAGGAGATTATTGATAGCTTATTTTTTAAGCATATTAAAAAGTTCCGTTGGGTTAGCTTAAGTTAGCTTTTTGAAAAACTAATTCAGGTAGGGTTTCAATATACCTTAGGGACTCTTTTTCTCAATATTCCAATTATGTCTTTTATATATTTCTAATTAATTTTTTTAACAACTTTTTTAAGTCATCTTATATTGTCATCTACTTTATCAACTAATTTTTAAGGAACATATCTGATTTATGAGCTAACTTAGAACATCAAGAGTGACTTTGGAAAAATCTTAAAATTTCACTTTTTATTGTCACACCACCAAACAAGACCCTAAAAGAAAACTCTGGTACTCCACTATGACAAGAATTTTCCAACTTTTTTGTCGGTCTCATATAATTTTCACCATCAACTTCAATTAACTTTTTTATAATTAAATCTTTTAAAACAAAATAGAATAAAATTAAAAACTATAAAAGTCGCACAATAGGAGGTAAGAAATGTGGTTCTTGTCAAAATATGTTGGTGACTTAGCATTACCAATAGATTCTCAAATGGATAACTAAAAGTCAAAATCTCTAGAGAAAAAATAAGGTTCATCTCTAACAACTTCTCTATTTTGAAGATTACAATTTTATTTATATTATTAAAATATTTAGTGTAAATTACAAATTTGGTCCCTCCGGTTATATAAAATTTTGGATTAGGTTCCCCAACCAAAGTAATTACAAACATGGTCATTGTGGTTCTACTTTTGTTATGAATTAGGTCCCTTACCCTAACTTTATTAACCTAAGCTTTGTTAAATAAGGTGTATTTTAGTAAATTGATATATTTTTTTCATTTTCAATTAAAAAAACTTAAAAATATAATGATTATTATATTATATCTATAAAATATAATTTATTTACATTTTACACACAGAAAAAGCAGTTTCCTTTCCCAAGATGCTTCTTCTCGGTATACCTTCCGGCCCTTCCCGACTGTTGTAATGGCAGCCTCCATCTTCGAGCCTTACATCAGTCTCCATTTCTGGCGAACTCTACCTGACCTATCGAACTCTCTCTTTCTCCCACCATAACCATCAAAATCCTCTTTCTACAACACCTATCGAACCCTCCCTTTGAACTAAACAAAGATCCCGATTCTGTTGATGAAGGAATGGGAAGAAGAAAGGGCTTGACGAAATTGAACTGAAGAAATATTCATATTCTGTTGGTGAAGGAATCCAAAGAAGAAAAGGACTTGATGAATCTGTAAAGAAAAGGAATTTGACGAATCTGTAGAGTTATTTGAAGCTCAGATGATTCTGTCGATGAAGGAATAGAAAAAAACAAAAGGAATTGTCGAATCCTTAGAATAATTTGAAGTTCCAGATTTTGTTGATGAAGGAACATATAGAAGAAAAGACTTGATAGAACTTAGATTATGCTGATGAAGGGAACAAAGAAGAAAAGAACCTGAGGAAATCACAGGCTTTAAAGATCAAGATATTGAAGAAGGAATACAAAACCGAAATTAAAAGAAGTTGATCGAGAACCGTGAACTTCGAAGTGAAGAAGGGTCATCAAGATTCAGTTCATGTAGGAACACAAAGATCAAGTTGACGATGATGATGAACCTCGTGAAGTTTTAGATTTTGAAGTCGAGACACGTAAAGAAACCAACGAATTACGAAAAGAAAACTTAGAATTATGGTTAAGATTCATTATGTGATGTACTACAAGATATAAAGGAAGTGAAAGAGAAGAAACATGAACATGGGAGTGGTAAGCAACGACACCATCAACATCATTCCAGATCCCTCTTTTACCTCTGACTGGTATCCGATCATTATATCGGCATTTAATCGAAATGCAAACATGTAGATGGGCAGTAACAAATGAGATGATCGGAGGGTACAAGGTAGGTAGAGGTGGTGGCCGCCTGGCCGGAGATGGCCTTTATTGGATGGGACGATGATACAAAACAGATCGACATGCCTACTCACGAGACCCCTACGTCGATTTCCTTCTCTATTGATCTCTTTCGGTCTTTCTCCGGCTTGCCCCGCCGATCTCCAGTCTTCCCCATCCCTATACCCATCACCACATCCTCCATCTCCTTGAAATCACTTGCAACTTGAACAATAAAAGAAACCGTACAATGTAAGTTTATGCTTCATGTGTTTTTATGAACTTCATCCAAGTTTTCGATGAACTCCGTCCAAGCTTATGACTAAAACCAAGCTTCTTTAAATTATGGTGTTTCACCTCATGCTGACGGTGATGATCGATGGTTTCACACCCTCCCTTTCATGTCTTCATCGTCCCTGACCCATCACAGATGGATCCAAACCACTCGATGAAATTTCGATCCAAACCATGATAGATCTAGAGTTGGATTTGCTCATTCTTATCCTCGACCTGCTTTCATTCCATTCTCCAAACTTGCGAATCTGGGCATAGCGGTGCTCGGTGGTGGTGTTTGCATCTGGAGGGGGGCGGTGAAGTGGTAGAAAGGGGGAATCGGAGAAAATGACCGGAGGTTATTGCTGGCAAGGGAAGGTTGTAAAAAAGCGTCGGAGGCTGTATGTTTCTGTGAGTGTATATTAGTATATAAAATAATATATATCTAATCTATAAATCTATAATTTGTTTTTCATTTTTAAAACAAGTTTAATGAAAATATAGAATGACCAAATAACCCTTGATTTAATGGTATTAAATTAACAGAGTTAGAGGTAGGGACCTAATCCATAATAAAACTTAAACCACAGTGACCATGCTTGTAATTATTTTGATTGAGGGACCTAATCCAAAATTTTATATAATCACAGGGATGAAATTTGTAATTTATTCAAATATTTAATACAATTTAAAAATATCATTTCTCTATAAACATTTAATTCAAGTATTCTAATTGATAGAAAGAATAAAAGATCATTACTCTTTCCTAAGTAATCATTTTGGAGAGTTGTTTAAATTTGAAGATTTTCATCATATTTCTTTTATTTTCTTCATTTTGGAAAATTTGTTGGAGCAAAAATTTCCAAAATCTTCATTTTAGAGAATCTGTTCAAGATACTCTTATAAGAACCTTTACTATGGGGCTGTTTGGTTGGTTTTTCATTAAGTTCTGTATGGATAAAGTTGTCTGTGTGGATTAATCTGTCTGTATAGATTTAGAAGGTTTTTATTTGAGAAAGTTTTTTCATAAATGGAAAGAACGTGTTTTTTAATGGGAATGACTGGTTTGGAAAAAACATGGCTTTCTGCATAAAGCTCTCCCTTGAAATCTTACTGAATAAACCACTTTCTATATCATTAAGCCACTATCAAACAGTCATATATAGTTGACTGAATAAGCTGTGAGTCTCATTAAGCTCCTAACAAACATGCCCTATGTTAGTGATTTACCAAAACCTTCTACTATAGATCCAGATAAGGTAATAGCTAACAATTAATTTATTAACCAACACTATAATTCATTCCAATAGAAAAAGAAAATTAAACAGTTGCAAATAGTTAGGTTTCGTACGTAAGCATAAGCTATAGCTCCCCTCTAGATCGAGTAGCTTCTACTTTGTTTTTTGGGTGGTTCTAAAAACACCCTAGTCTCTTTTCTAAATTCATCCTAGTCTAACCTTAATAAATGTCATTTCACTTTTGTTTTTTTTTATTTGAAATATATATATATATTATATTATATTATTATTATAATTATAAAAAGACAAAAAATATATATATATATATATGTGTGTGTGTTTTGATTTTATAAATTTATAAAATTTGTAACTTTTGATTTGATTTTATTTTATAAATTTGTAACTTTTGATTTTATTTTATTTTATAAATTTGTAACTTTTGGTTTTATTATAACTTTGTAAAATGTATTTTTCTTTTTGTAACAATTACATTTTATTATAACTTTGTACAATGTATTTTTCTCTTAGGGAACAATTCCGTAACACCCGTGAGTGGAAGTGAAAGCACATTCATTTATTGATGATATTTTGTAGCTTCATATTTTGTCTTTTAGTACTACTAACTTTTTACCCTTTTATTTTGGCGTTTGTTACGGAATTGATCCCTAAAAGAAAAATACATTTTACAAAGTTATAATAAAATGTAATTGTTACAAAAAGAAAAATACATTTTACAAATTTATAATGAAAATCAAAAGTTACAAATTTATAAAATAAAATAAAATCAAAAGTTACAAATTTTATAAATTTATAAAATCAAAACACACACATATATATGTCACGTCTAGAATTCTATAAGCAACTCAAAAAACTTTTGTAAATATAGCGGATTAGTTTTTAAAAATTAATTTTGGACTTTGTACAATTTGTATTTTTCTTTTTATAACAATTAAATCAAAAATATTCAATATTTGACTTATTTCGAATGTATTGAGAAGACGATTATAATGGTGTAACTTGTAAAATAAAAAATTACTTTTTTAACGTATATTAGTTAATATATGCTTATATGTGTTAATATAATAAAAATGTAAAATGTAAAATATAAAACCAAAATGTATAAAGTAAATCAATAAAAAGAGTTCAGGACCAAAATTGTAACTATAATTAAAAATAAATAAAAATGAACCATTGTTAAAATATTGGACTTAAAGTAAATCAATAAAATGAGTTTAGAGACCAAAATTATAAATATCATTAAAAAAAATTAAAAAACATGTTTATGAGAAAGTTAGGAAAACAATGCAACTTTTTAACTTAATTGCACCCTAGTCATCATGACTCAAAGCAACACCCTTGTTTCTTTTGTATTTAAGCTATGAAAGTGGTTGTATAGCAGGCAATAATAGCATAAGCATTTTGATGATATGATCTACTTTCACCATATAAAATTGATTCCATTTTTGTCTTCTAATTAATCTGCGTTTGAAAGCTCCCAAATATTCCGTTTGTTGGTTACTTTGAAAGCTACTACCTATTCTATTCATGCTCATTCAAGGTCAAATATTTCATTTATGTGTTTCTTGAGTTTAGGAAATTTGTGGGTTTTCTTTATTTTATTCATTTAATTAAAAAAAAAAAGAATCTGCTTTCTTTTCTTTTGGTGTAATCACAGTGAGCTGTTAACTTACTGCCCATTTACTTCATCTTTCTGTACTTTATCCTTTTAAAGCTTAACACTTTGTTGTCTCATGGAGTTCACTTTCCAAATCCCTTTGATGATTATGCCATTTTGAAGTTAACTCGACTTGGTGGATTTATGCTCACTCGTTTCTTTGTCTACTGTAAAGCAGGCTTGCAAGATTTATCTCAAGCTGTTAATCTCATTTTCTTTTTGGTCAAGCATTATAATTAATTCCGTGATTTAAGTGTGGAATTGGGTTGGGGCTGGGGTTGTTCCTTCCTTTTTGTGATTCTGATAGATATCGCCATCGGTTTTCACAGATCGATCTTATTCTGTGTTTATAACAACAATGGCTTCTTCTGAGGATAACAATGGTAGAGACATGGGGAGAGGTGAAATCAGTTCTGGATCCATGTTTCCCAACAAGTCTTCAAGTGGGAATTTATTCGGGTCGGGTTGGGATCCGATTGAGAATTATGGTGGTCTTCTTCAACATTATCAGTCTGGATCATTTGGGAGTGGGGGTTTCTCAGAAATGGTGAATCCATTTATGAACCCTAACCCAGAATGCAGTGCCCATCAAAGGTTATCTGAACCCAATAACAACAGTGCTTCATCTCCAGATAGGAGTGATAAAAGAAGAGCTCCTCATTCTTCTACCTTCAATCCCATCAAGGTACCAAAACCAAAACCATATCCATCTTTATTCTCGATTACTGTTACTCCAACAAAATACCTAAACAATGTCGATAGATTTATTTTGTTTTTTCTGGTCTATAAATATAAAACAGTCTGTTGAAAATGGTTTTGTTTTTGTTGTGTGTAGAATGGTGATGCATCTGGGGATAGTTCAGAGAACATAAATGGACAAGATGAAAAGAAACAGAAAACCAATTCAAGAGGTAAGCAAATAGGAAAACAAGCAAAAGATAATTCTGATAGTGGTAAAGAAGACTACATTCATGTGAGAGCCAAAAGAGGTCAGGCTACAAACAGTCACAGCCTTGCAGAAAGGGTAAAAACTTCCCATCTCTCTCTCTCTTCTAATTTCTAATTAAAAAAATATATATATTATTAAAAAAAAATTCTCTCTTTTTTGAATGATCTTAGAGCTTGCTTAATTGCTTTATTTAGGTTAGAAGAGAGAGGATCAGTGAGAGAATGAAGTTGCTTCAAGACCTTGTTCCTGGCTGCAATAAGGTAATTCAATTGACAAGAGGTTTTCTGGTTCTATGCTCTTTTTATTTGTTTATTTTTGAAAGTATACTAATTACAACAAAATTGGGTTTATAGGATGCCAAAATTCTCCGAGTGTTCTAATAGATTGTTTTATAGTACCAAACAATATAACATCCTATCTAAAAGTGAGTTTAAACTAATATAAGTTTATAGGAAGCTTTAGTGTGTTTTTACGTTTTACAACTTCTTTTAGAAAGTTATAAATAAAACGCCCTATTAACTTTTTATACATGACACTGTTTGAAAGTGTCTTGTAAAAAGATGTGTTCTAAACATGTGTTCATAAAACACTTCTTAGAAGTGCCCGACACTTTGTTTTAAAAATGTCCCGAAAAACTTGTTAAGACGTCTAAAAGCATCCTATAAACTTATTGTAACACGTTTAGATAAGACGCTTTATTGTTTGGTCCTATAAATATCAAGTCCTGTAAAACAGTCTATTAGGACACCTAGACATTTTTGGCATCCTATAAACTTGATTTTGTTGTATCCGGATGCCGCTAGAAAGGCCCTTTGGTTTCTGTGGTTGTGTTTCTGAAGGTGTTTCTTAATTTGATTCAAGATCACCGGAAAAGCTGTAATGCTTGATGAGATCATCAACTATGTGCAATCCCTCCAACAACAGGTTGAGGTATGCCGGTGAATCTTTGTATTTGGAGCTTTGATAGTTTTAGAAATTGATTCTTTTCTTTATCAAAGATGTAGAAGATGATATGATAATATAATGTGTTGAAGATATAATCTGTTTTGAAATGCATGCAGTTTTTATCGATGAAACTAGCCACTGTGAATCCAGAATTGAACATTGATATCGACCACATTTTGTCAAAAGATGTAAGTTGTATCAATTCATCTCAAAACACCATTAATGACCCTACTAGACATCTTGTTTGCTCAAAGAACAAACGTATAGTACTCTAAAGGTTCTTTTGGAGAGTAATCTAATGGGATTTCACATATTTTCACATGGTATAAGAGCCAATGTCTGCCATTTTTGTTGGAGTCTCATATTGGCTAGACTTGTATCATTTCTCCTCAATATAGGTTGGAACATGCATTCTCTCTCTACAATAAAATTAGGTTTATAGGACGCCTAAAATGTCTAAGAGTTCGAATAGACTGCTTTATATCACCAAACAATTGTACGTCCTATTTAAAAACGTTGCAATAAGTTTGCATGACGTTTTTGGGCATTATAACAAGTGTTTTTTAGAACACTTCTAAAATTGCAACCCTTTTACAAAGAATACATAATTGTTTGGTCATCAAACTTTAGTCTTATAAAGTAGTCTATTATGACACTTCTTTGGCGTTCTATAAACCCAATTTTGTTGTATTGTGTTATGAAGGTCTTTTTTGAAGAGTAATATGACGGTTCCACATATTCTCACAAGTTCCTCCATGTGCAGATTCTTAATTCACGAGGCAACAACTCGAATCTTGGATTTGTCCAAGTATTGACCTCATCCCAACATTATTCACAAGGAAGTTTGCCCGTTATTCCATCTACAAATCCACCATTTCCTCCCATCCATCCGCAGGTATCATCTTGTTTGCTTTTATTTGCAACTAATTAGCAATGAAGCCATTTTCTAACTTAGATTTTGTGATCCAACAGCCTGTATGGGATAATGATCTTCACAATCTTCTCCAAATGGGATATGATTCTAATTCTGGTATCAACAATCTTGGGGCCGCTAACTGTTCAAAAGCAACAAACACACGTGGATTTTGAGCATCTATTTTTCCACTTACGGTAGGAAATGTCACTACAACAAAATTGGATTTATAGGACACCTAAAATGTCCAACTTCCCTAATAGACTACTGTGTAGGACTTGAGTTTATAGGACGAAACAATTGTGTGTTTTATGTAAAAGTGTTACATAAGTTTATAAGACGTTTTTGGGCGTCCTAATAAGTTTCTTATGACACTTTTAAAAATAAAAGTGTCGAATTAGCTATTTTGTATAACACTTTGTAGAAGTGCCCTATGAACATATATTTTTATAGGACATTTGTTTCTATAAGACACATTTTTCTAAGTGCAAAAGCATCCTATAGACTTAATGTAACACTTTTAGATAGGACGCACAATTGTTTGGTCGTATAAACTTTAGCCATATAAAGCAGGCTATTAGGACACTTTGACATTTTTGGTGTCCTATAAACCCTATTTTGTTGTAACGTGTGTTGTGTTCAAAATTGGATCTATATCAATCAGATGGTTGCCCAAATAACAAGCAGGTAGATCAAGAATTCAGTAGGAAAGAATGTTGACGGTTTGTTCTTCGAGTTTTAGCAGAAGAAAAAGAAGAAGATGATGACCCATTAGATGTTACGAACCCATGTAAATTTTAAACACGGAAAAGAAAGAAAAAGTAGAAAACCCGAGTGAAGATGATTGGTTTTGTTTGATTTACTTTTCTGAAGCAGCAGTTTGCTGTAGAGTGATTGAATATTAGGATGGAGTTTGATGATGTTATTTTGAAGAATTCTTTCATTTTTATGTTTAGGGATTTGGGATATGAATCTTTTTCGGCTTTGTAACAGGAAGGTGTGAAATGATTTTATAGGTCATTTTACATATTTTCATTTACTATATTAGCTAGTTTTTGTTTTTACTATGGTTTATTAGTCAATAGCGAGCTTATCAACTAATAGTTAGTTTGTTAGTCAATAGCTAGCTTATCAGTTAGTTTGTCGCATAGCATAAATTGGTGATCTGGCTTTGCAGAAACATGGCCTATAGCTATGCTTTGTATATCTTCTACTAGTTTCTTTTTCAGACACAAGCTCTACCCATCTACTTTCGAATATATTGGATTTGTTTGGTTGATTATTGGATTATTGTCCAGATGCTCCCTCCTGAAAACCGAAAACATCATATTCTCCTTGTAATGCATGGTGTCCGAAAATCCCCCCTAAATGAAACAATGAAAGGTACTGGTTGCATTAGGGCCGTAAACAAACACAAACAAAGGTTTGTTCGTGTTCGTTTGTTTAACTTAATCGAACAAACGAATATGGGCATATAAACGAAAGAATTTTTTTTTGCTAGTGTTTGTTCATTATGAAAATTGGCTTGTTTGTGTTCGTTAAGATGATAAACGGACGTAACACAAATGAGCATAAATGAACGTAAATAAACATAAAGAACAAACTTTATGAACATAAAGGAACTTTAAGAAACATAAACAAACATAAATGAACAAAATAGTAGACATTAATAAAATCATCATCATCGTCTTTCACCCATCTTCACTTTTTATAGGAGCTCAACATATACAACATTCCTATATAAACGATTAAAACAAACAAACATAAACGAATGATACCTTTATTCGTGTTCGTTCATTTAACTAAACAAAAACCAAATTTCATGTTTATGTTCATTCATTTATTAAATAAAAAAACTTCCCACCATCAAACGGTTTACAAAACGTTCAATTTATTTATAGCCCATGCGTACGCCAGACATAACCTGTCTACTAAAACTTATAAACTTGGTGTTGCACAAAACATATCATTCAGTAGGGCTGTAAATGAACTCGAACGGAGGCTTGTTCGTGTTCGTTCGTTTAACTTAACCGAACAAACGAACGAACAAGAAAGGTAAACGAACGGAAATTTTTGTGTTCGTGTTCGTTTGTTAAGAAAATATGTTTGTTCGTGTTCGTTTATGTTCGTTCATTAAGAGCTAAACGAACGAATTCGAACATAAATGAACGAACACAAATTAACAAAAAAACAACCACCGTTACTCATCATTTCGTTCGTAAATAACATAACTAACATGAAAAACCGGCTAAACTTATAAGGTATAAAAAAGGAATTATAAAATATTAACTTAATTAATGATTTTACATATGAATGTCGTAATATATATATATATATATATATATATATATATATATAAACAAACGTAAACGAACATAAATGAACGAACGTTAACAAACATAAATGAACGAACGTTCACGAACATAAATGAACGAACGAGACCATTGTTCATGTAACTAAACGAACAAAAAATGTGATCATGTTCGTTCATTTATTAAATAAACGAACTTCCCGCCGAACAGTTCACGAACAATTCGCTGAACGTTCGATTCGTTTACAACACTATCATTCATATGAGGTTGGAAGGTCATGGACCATGCCTAATAAATATCAAAAACCTGCCAATTTCGGTGGGGGTTTTTTCCCTCCAATATCCGACAATCAAACAATAAGTAAAGCTTGCGTTTTAAAAAAATTCAACTAAAACAAATATTTTGTTGCAGTCAACTTATGACTAGATCGAATCCCTTGTATGCATGGTTAACTGTTGCAATGTTTTTTCTCCCTCCCCTTGTATTTTGGGGACATTTTTAGAAAGAAAATTGGTATAACTTTTGCTCCTCTTCATTTCACCATCACCAACCCTTATTTGTACAAAGGAAAATGCACCCAACTATGATTACAAAAGAATCAAGAAACTAACACAGGTTTTTTTTTTTGGAAGGCATAGCGGCATCGAACGACTACCACGAACACATGCACACACGCACGCACACCTCCTCGGCGGTATCGGGCATCCACGGGCAGCCCACTAATCCGCCGTTGTCCCGGCCCAGCTTACGCTGAACCTAGAGCTCAACCACAGTCTAAGACTAGGCGGGGGGGCAGCCCAGTCAAAGACTAGACCAACCCAAGGACTGAGTACTCCTCATGCCCTCAAATTGACTCCCCTTGGATTCGAACCCGGGTAGATTGGGATACCATCCACAATCCCCCCAGGATGTTATCGCCCTTGGGGAAACAACTGAGCTAGACATGATTTGTAAGAAACTAACACAGGTTAACAAACAACATAAGCGGCCTAACAAATTTGCTAACAAAATATTAACTTCATAAATAGATCACATTGCCCCTTATCTATTGAACATAAATACTCCACCTCAACATGAGCCTTAAGAATAGATATTCTTGAGTGTCAACTTGGACAAAAAGGTTGTAGCTTGGATGATGGTAAAGGCTTGGTGAAAATATCAACCAATTGATAAACTGACTGAATAGGCATTAATTAACCTCATAATCTTGGCAATGACTTTTTTGCTCTTACAAACACTACTACAAATATGATTTTTATAAACGGTTGTTTTGGGCTTTATACGCGGTTTTGGAACCGCGTATATGACCGGTGTTTGTAAAAGTATCGGGCTTTTATACGCGGTTCCAAAACCGTGTATAAAACTCAACTTTTATACACGGTTTCAAAACCGTTTGGAAAAGGAATTTTAACCGCGTATAAAAGTATCTATCTTACACGGTTTTTAGATGAAACCGTTTAAAAAAGTCCTACTAACCGTTTATAAAAGTCTATATCTTACACGGTTTTTTGCTAAAACCGTTTACAATTGTAATAATTTTTCACGATTTTCATAACAAAACCGCGTATAAACGTAAGCAATAATAAAAAAGTTGCAGACATTTGTACACGGTTTTTTTACTAGAACCGCGTATAATGTCATAATGAGTTATATTTATATTTTTAATATTTTCCTCGATTTTGTTACCATCCATTATTCCAAATGTTGGTCAAGTTGCATTATATCGATAAGTTACATTTCCAAATACGATTCCTATTGGAATAATGGAACATTTCAAACACAATTCCAAATACAAAAATCAGCTAGACACATAAATGTAGCATCTCAAAATAACCATTAACCATTAAACTTTAAATATCGTCTATAAGGAATACCTAATCAAAGCCTAAAATCAAGCTTGTCTATAATCTGTTTCCTTCATTCTTGCTGGCACCTTTACATTTGTATATTTTCCATATTTAGGGTAATTAATTTATCCTTGTATTTCTCTCCTTCCCTGTTGTACAGTTCTCTATTTATAGCCTTGTATTCTGTAAATAACACATCAAATTCATTCAAACATTATATGGTATCAGAGCTTTGTGACTCCCCTGAGTTCTTTTTTCCCGATCCGCAATGGCTACCTCTACCACAGTCATCCAACTCTCCACAAACACCAATTTTCCCATCAAACTAACAACAAATAATTTCCCCTCGTGGCGCAAGCAGGTCCTCTCCACCCTCACTGGACTCGCGCTTGAACAGTTCGTGGATGGCTTAACCGAACCACCACCAAAAATCATAGATGGAAAACCAAACCCTGCTTACCTTACCTGGTACCGCCAAGATCAAGTCCTCCTTGGCGCGTTGCTTGGGAGCTGCTCCGATACCATCCAGCCAATCGTTTCCTCTGCCGAAACGTCCCGCCAACTCTTCACCCGTCTCACTGAAAGCTATGCGAGTATCTCCAGATCCAGAATCATCTCTTTGCGTACCAAACTCACCACAACCAGCAAAGGAAGCAGACCCGTTGCTGAATATCTCCACGAGATGAAGGCTATTGCTGATGAATTGGCCTTGGCGCAGAAACCAATCGATGATGATGACCTTACCGTTCACATTCTTGCTCACCTTGGTGACGACTACAAGGAGATTGCCGCTGCACTAAAGACTCGGGACACTACCATTGCCTTCTCTGATCTCTATGAGAAGTTGGTTGATTATGAAAGGTCTTTGTTGGAGGCCAAACCTACTGAGCAAATACTACTGTCAATTTCACGCAAAGAACCAGCCAGATACAATCTCAAGCAGGCCGAAGCTTCATGAGGCCCAATTCAGCCGCCAGAAACCAACCCAGGCCCAATACCTTTGGCCCACGAAACACTAACAATGGGAACACTGGTCAATTGTCACATTTTAGAACTAATCGTAACAATTTTTTCTGTCAATTTTGCAATATTCCAGGTCACGAAACCAAGGATTGTCGGAAGTTTGCACGGTTCTTGCAACACAATAATCTTGCCTTGGCTCAAGCACCAACGAAACCGATCGTCAACGTTTCCATGGCAAACTCCCCACAACATGCATCTTCACTTATGTTTGACAGTGGAGCCTCTAACCATGCCACATCTGACCAAGCCTTTTTGCACAACCTATCCGAATATGGAGGACCCGATGAGATCGTTCTCGGCAATGGTAATACCCTCTCCATCTCTCATATCGGTCATGCATCGATCCCCACACCATCCCGCTCTTTAAATTTATCTAATGTCTTACTTGTTCCGCGTTTGCGTAATCATCTCATCTCGGTTGCTAAACTTTGCAAGACTAACCAAGTTTCCGTTGAATTTTTTCCTTTACACTTTTTTGTTAAGGATCTTCGCACGGGGGCGCGACTCATGCGGGGGGTGAACATTAACGATGTCTACTATGCATCTCCTACTCATCCTCGTTTGCAATTCAACTCAAGCACCAAGAATTCCGGCTCTCTTCTCTCATGGCATCATAAACTTGGACACCCGTCTATCAAAGTTCTAAAGCGTTTACTACATAATTTAGGACTTGATTACAATAATATGTCGAATAAAAATTTTCATTGTGATGCATGTTCCTTGAATAAAAGTCATAAATTACCTTTTGGAGAAAACTCATTTAAAGTGTCTAAACCACTTGCACTTGTCTACTCCGATGTTTGGGGACCGGTCAAAATTTCTAACGATGGATATCAATACTATGTCATCTTTGTTGACTTTTTCTCCAAATACACATGGTTTTACCCCATTAAAAGAAAATCAGATGTCTCCACATTATTTCCAATCTTTAAAACACTTGTCGAGAAATTTTTCCAAACTCCCCTCGTCTCTCTTTTCTCGGACAATGGGGGAGAATACGTTGGTATCATCCCTTATCTTCAACAAAATGGTATTTCCCACTTTACCACCCCTCCACACACTCCAGAACAAAATGGAGTGGCGGAACGTCGACATTGACACATTGTTGAAACCGGGTTGTCCCTTTTGCATCATGCCAACTTACCCCTCTCGTTTTGGTCTCATGCCTTTCAAACAGCGGTTCACCTTATTAACCGATTACCAACCAAAATTTTAGACTTCAAATCCCCATTTGAAAAATTATACAACACTCCACCTACATATACCAAACTCAAATCCTTTGGGTGTCTATGTTTTCCTTGGCTTCGTTCGTATGCTAAGTCGAAAATTCACCCTCGCTCGACGAAGTGCATCTTCCTTGGATACTCTTCGTCTAAATCCTCCTACAAATGTTACGATCCTCTAACCCACCGCCTCTATTACTCCCGTCATGTGGAGTTTATCGACCACATTTTTCCTTTCTCCTCACACGGACCCTCACCCGACCCCTACCTACACCCGATATCTTTTTCGGACCACCTACATATTCCAACATTCCACAACCACCTCCTCAGTCCTCTCCACCTCCCATGGCCCAACAACCTCCTCAGCTCAATCCCCCTCACACGGCTCAACAACTCCACCTCCCACGACCCACTCATCTCACCCCATCGCTCAAACATCTCACCAGCCATCATCCGCCATCCAAACTGACGTCCCTTCCACGCCTTTTCATTCAGCCACACCCACCACCACCTCGTCAGTCCCCCCTACTCCAGCGACCATCACCGCTTCCACAACAAACGCAACCGATCCAACCATCTCCTCTTCTCACCTTTCCTCCTCACAACCTGTTCAAATCGACACCACTCCCTCTCATTCTACAAGTCCTCCACCATCTAACACCACCTCCGAAACAACCAATCCATCTCCTCTCGTCTCTCTTCGTCCACATCGGTCTCGCAAACCCAACCCGAAATATTACAACTCAAACCTTGTGAACCACACTACCCTTCATCCATTACCACCCACACTTGAACCCACCACTCATACTCAAGCATATAAAGATCCATAGTGGCGCCATGCTATGGATTTGGAGTTTAATGCTCTTCTCCAAAATCAAACATGGGAACTTGTCCCCTCTAACTCCCACACTCCGATTGGGTGTAAATGGGTTTTCCGCATCAAACAAAAGCCCGATGGCTCTATTGAAAAATACAAAGCACGACTCGTGGACAAAGGCTTTCACCAACAACCCGGGAAGGACTACTTCGATACGTTCAGTCCTGTTACCAAACCCATCACCATTCGTACCATCCTTTCCATTGCTCTCGTGAAAAATTGGCCGCTACGACAACTTGATGTAAACAACGCATTCTTGCATGGCACTCTACACGAGGATGTCTACATGACCCAACCACCAGGATATGTCAATCCTCAATTTCCTCGTCACATATGCAAGCTCAAAAAGTCGCTTTATGGCTTAAAGTAAGCCCCTCGGGCTTGGTATAATGAGCTCACCAAGTTTCTCCTTGCCTTTGGTTTTCGCAAATCTTTAGTCGATGCCTCACTTTTCATATACCAAAACCAATGTGTCACTTGCTATTTCATGGTTTATGTTGATGACATTGTCCTTACCGGTAACAACACACCCTTCCTCAATCGATTTGTTAATGCCTTAAGCCAAAAATTTTCCATCAAAGACCTTGGTATGCTTCATCATTTTCTTGGTGTTGAAGTTATTCCCACACCAACCGGTCTATTTCTGTCACAACATCGATACATCCAGGATATTCTCCAACAATTTAACATGGATGGTGCCAAAGATGTTTCTACTCCACTCGGCACCACCGAGGTCCTATCTGTTTCCGACACCTCACCCGAGGTTGATGCTACACCATATCACAAACTCGTCGGGTCACTTCAATATCTCGCCTTCACTAGGCCGGATATCTCCTTTGCCGTTAACAAACTCTCTCAATTTATGCACAATCCACGTCAAACACATTGGCAATCTCTAAAACGTGTCCTTCGCTACCTAAAGGGTACCATTCACCATGGTCTATTCCTCAACCGAAACTCCTCTCTTGATCTCTCGGCCTTCTCCGATTCGGACTGGGGTGGTGTACATGATGTTGGTCGCTCTACCACTGCATATATTATTTATCTTGGAAAAAACATTATCTCGTGGAAGTCCGCTCGCCAATAGTCAGTCTCTCGCTCCTCAACAGAAGCCGAATACAAAGCCTTAGCGAATGCTTCAGCTGAACTTACATGGACAAGAAATTTACTATTTGAACTTGGCATCACCATCACCAAGCCGCCATCACTATTCTGTGACAACTCAGGTGCAACATACCTCTGTGCTAATCCCATTTATCACTCCCGAATGAAGCATGTGGCACTAGACTATCATTTTGTACGCGAACAAGTTTCGGCAGGCAGCTTACGGGTTCTTCACATCAGCTCACAAGATCAACTTGCGGATATGCTTACAAAACCGTTATTGAGGGAACCTTTCCTCCGGAACCGCTCCAAGATTGGAGTCTCCGATGGATCCTCCATCTTGCGGGGGCGTATAAGGAATATCTAATCAAAGCCTAAAATCAATCTTGTCTATAATCTGTTTCCTTCATTCTTGCTGGCACCTTTACATTTGTATATTTTCCATATTTAGGGTAATTAATTTATCCTTGTATTTCTATCCTTCCCTATTGTACAGTTCTCTATTTATAGCCTTGTATTCTGTAAATAACACATCAAATTCATTCAAACATTATATCGTCAACGTAAATGTAATATCTCAAAGTAACCGAACATTCTAATACTTTTCATCGTATAATCAAGTCTAATAGTTCTTAAAACAATCCCCCCATTCATTACCACATTTTACCCTCTTTCATACGCTTCACAGTAAACGATCTCGCGATACTGCAAGCAATCTCCTCTACTTGTGTAATTGTGAAAGGAGTCGTGGTTGTCCATGTGTCCTATATATAAATTTGAAAGTAGGTGTTATTATAAAGAAAATAAAGTGTTTTTTACAATATATAAATAAAATGAAATAAATTTAAGAAACACGAACCTTGAGAGAGGAAGCATATTGTTCATGCATCACAAATTGGAAGATTTTCTTCACTACATAGTAACCACACTCCCAACCATCTTGTTGTTGATTACACTAAAGTATAAAAAGAAGTAGTGATTAAACAAATTAATGTACGAAATAAATTGTTGGGATATATAAATTATACCTTATTTAATCTCCATGTAATCGGAGTGTTGGCTTAAGAAGACCATATGACATGATTGTACTTTGCAATTAATGACCCTAAATGAAAAGTAACAAAACATTTGTGTTAATAGTCGATTACCTATATAAATGAACATCAATAGTTTACTAAAGTAATACATTACTTACGTGTGTTCAAATATTACCATACCCAATGGCCTTAAGAAAGACCTTAAGTGTTTGAATAAAAGACCTTAAGTGTTCAAATACTCTAATTCAATTACTGTTATAAAGTCTATGTTATAACTTGATTCAATTGTTGATTCAATTGTTGTATAGTTTAACTTGATTCAATTGTTGATTAACTTGATTCAAGACATATATGACATTGACATTGGAGACATTTGATATCAAAAAATACTGCATTGAACTAAACAAAAAAGATAAAATACAATGCGAGTATATGGGAAATATAAGGTTTCACCATGACCAAAAACATAACCTAAAACATTAATGACAAGATATAACTAACAACTATGCTAAAAGAATCATGTAATTGTCACATTGATATGCAGTAGTAAGCAGTTAAATTTGAAGTTGCAATAAGGAAAAAAGAAAAGAAGTAATGGCATTGACATATGAATATTACAAGCCAAATCCAAGAGCCTCGTTTTCTATTCCATATCAATTATAGTTAAAAACGATTAAAAGGTGATCTATCTAACTTATTATATATCACAATAATTCATCATTAAATGTCATGTATATTTGTTAAAAGTCGCATCATAGCAACGTTAACTTAGGGGTCGTTTATTAAATGATTACCCGATAAGCGCTTATTGTGTCAGAAAACTCATATTGAGTTCAATTGGGGTGTAGTACTATGTTTTTCTATCCATTCAATGGCACACAAATTTTGGGGTTCAATTGAGCCCAATCAATGACTAAAATCAATAAAGGAAGTCCTTTTTTATCCATTAAATGCCAAAAAGCCAATTCAAAGTTCAAAAATGTAATTAAGGGGTCGTTTATCCAAACACTTACCCGGTAAGCACTTACCAGTTAAATTCAATGTTATTACTTACCTTATCGGGTAAGATTTTAGTCCATTAAAACTGTATTATACGCAAAAATTTACCCCGGTAAGCTCTAACCGGGTATGAGCCGTCGCCCTCGTTTACCGGGTAAGACTCTCGACCATTGCTTTCGCTCTTACCGTCATTGCCATATTCATCGGTTAAGGTAACATATCTTGGTAAACGCTTACCCGGATAAGCGTATGGTAAACGACCCCTAAGTATTTGATTTCAAACTTACTGTTAAAAAAATAGGGACTCACTAAATTAAAAAAATTCCAATAATGACAAGAAATTAAAGTAGCATTTGGTTGGAAAATTAGAATATCCATAAACCAACATTTTCTTGTTAACTTTGTGAACCATTCCAACCAATAGAATTGCACCTTTATATGTTGTTTGTATTCCATTAACCATTGATGACAAAGGGTAAAAAAGTAAATCTAAATATATAAAATATTTATTATAATTTTGTGGGAGTTACAAGAATTTAAATTCCACAATTTTAGCTTTCTTTGATAACAAAATTTGTTCTATAATCAATTGCTAAAATTGTATGAACATCACAAGAAGTATAGTAGCTCCATCTCAACAAATCGAAACAATGGTAGGTGAAAGTGCAGTGTCTCATAGGAGAGACCCCATGAAGAACACATGCATGTTTTTCTTTTATTTTCTCCCAGATACATGTTTTGTGAAAATGTGATTTGATTTTTGATTTCTTTTTTCTTGGATGATTTATGGGTAAATCTTATGGGTTATTTTCTGTAAGTGCGATGAACCCATTTTATATTGTTGGTATGAATCTGAGCCTGACCCCTTTTGGGTTCTATTCATGTTTACATGAACAACATTATATTGTATTGCCACTCGATTCATGTTCATATTTGTTCATTCTATTCATGTTCATATTTGTTTACATGAATCTTATGGGTTATATTCATGTTTACATGAACAACAGTATATTGTATTGCCACTCGATTCATGTTCATATTTGTTTACTCTATTCATGTTCATATTTGTTTACATGAATCTTATAGGTTCTATTCATGTTTACATGAAAAACAGTATATTTTATTGCCACTCTATTCATGTTCATATTTGTTCACTTAAGTATGATGTCAGTTACGAATCGAGGGTGAATAAGGGTGAATCGGGGGTTACAAATGGGGGTACGATTTTTTGGAAGGATAATTAATGGAGTGAATAAAGAAGCTTATTTAATTGATTTTCCCCAAAATACCCCCAACACCATAGTTCATTCCTAATATTACATTAAATGTACATTTATTACACCCTCTAAAAGATATTTAAATCTCAACCCTTGATATCCAAGATCAAGGGCTAGAAATGGTTCACAAAGTTAACAAGAAAATGTTGGTTAACAAATGAACCTAACCCTATATATATATAGTGTTTATGTGTTTTCCTCGGACATTTTCTTCCATCAACAACAAAAACAAGGAGATATGGACAAATAACCTGTGGGGTCTCTAAAAGATGAAATAAACAACACTTCATGGGATCCTTAAAAATAAATAAACAAAATAATACACACTTCTCAGAATTCTAACCCAAAAAGAAATTATATCACCAAAAACCTTCCATGGTGGGAATCGATAGTCAACAACACCAAGAACTTTGTAAACTTTCCTAAGTATAAACGTTTAACAAAGCAAACAATACATTGCACATAAATTGGGAATCGATAGTCAACAACACATTGCAAAATACATAATAAACTATCAATTGGGAATCAAGAAATTGAGAATTAGGGTTTTAAGAAACAGCCCTGGCATTGAAGAGGTCTCCATTACTTCATCAACGAAATTATCATCGGAAGTGTATTCGTTAATGGAGAAGGCATCATCATCCTCGCCTCGTGTGGTCGTGAGAGCCGTATCTCGTCAATCGTGGTTTAGAGGGTAGAAGTATTGGGCTTATTAGGAGTATTGGGTTTAGGGTTATCACTATTATTATCATCATCCAGGTACGTGGGTTTAATTAGGTTAGAAACTTATTATTATTATTATTGTAAGTCCAAAATCAAGCCATATTCAATCAAAACAATACAAATCAGATCACAAATTGTAGAGAGAGAAACTGGAGAGAGAAACAATCATATGTCTATTGAAGTAAAAAATGAGTACAAGATGTGCGCACAATGCTCTCAGTTACATGGTTCTCTCAAAGAACTATTCTATTTATATCTCACACTACTCTCACAAAGCATGAAATACAAAGATAACAAAAGTCAAAGTAAAAGTCAAACACTTGATCTAAACATTACATTAACATTCTCCCCCTTTTAGATCAAGCATTTATGATAGGCTTGCCCCAACGAGAAAAACTTCCTTGTCTGATCCCTAGCAATGATTCAAAAATCCTTATCCCCCTTTTGAAATGAAGTTTATCATCTAAAGCATCCAACACTCGGATCAAAGCAAGTCTGTCAAATTTACCAAGACCTTTCTCTCCTTTAGTGACTTTCTCTTCATTCTCTTTAAACTTCCGGTTAAGCTGAAGTCTGGCAACCTTTATTGTTCCATCTGAAAACTTTGATAACTATGATATCCTCATGAACCTTTTCTTGTTCTCACCATTCTTGTATATAACTCCAAGCTCAGGATAATCATTGTAACAAGACATACGTTGACATTTCTATTTAAAAACCGTGACCGTAACATGACGTACAATGACGTTTATTTTTTTAAACAGTCACCATAGCATGACCTATGTTGACGTTTACATTTAAAAAACATGACTGGAGCATTACATAAGGTGACGTTTGTTTTTCAAAATAATCGCCATAACACGATATATAGTGACGTTATTATTTCAAACCGTCACAATAGCATGACATATGGTGACATGTATTTTTTTTTTGTAATGTTACCATAGCATGACACACGGTGACGTTTATTTTTCAAACTCGTCATTGTAGTAGGACGTATGGTGACGTTTATTTTTCAAATATGTTATCGTAGTAGGACGTATGGTGACGTTTATTTTTTAAAAAGGTCACCATAGTCATACGTATGCTGACGGTTTTGAAAACCGCAGCATACCACGAGATACTGTGACGTTTATTTTCCAAAAGTGTCACTGTACCATGACATACTGTGACGCTTATTTTTCAAAACCATCACAACAGAGTGACATACAATGACATCTATTATTCAAAATCGTCACCATAGTTAGACCTAAGATGATGTTTTTTTTCCAAAAGCATCATCATAGCACAACATACGGTGAGATTTATTTCTCAAAACCGTCACTGTAGAGTAACGTAAAGTGACTTTTATTTGTCAAACCCGTCATTATATAGTATGACCTATACTGACGTTTATTTTTCAAAAAAATCATCATTGTAAAGTGACGTATGGTGATGTTTATTTGTCAAAATCGTCACTGTAAAGTGAATAGTGACGTTTATTTGCTAAATCGTAACTGTAGCATGACATAAACCGACCTTTATTTTTCAAAATCGTCACCATAACATTATGCATGATGACAATGATTTTTAAAACCCATTGTCATAGACTACCTTTTGCAAACAACTTTAATAATATCTGACAAAAATAAAAACTAAAAGTAGTTTAAAAAAATTATCAATATATAAAAAATCATTAAGCTAATATTGATAATTATATGAATAATATATCTAAAGACAAATAATAATAAAATTCACTGTGTCAAAAAGATTGTTTCTGAACACCTATAATAACTTTACAAATCATCTAAATCAATGTTTTTCTTATTAAATGTACTCCTTGTATACTTTGGTGTCTTTAGCTGATTAACCGTTGAGTAACTATTTTTTGTCTTCTTATTTTGCTTCTCTTTGCGCTCATCAGAAGATGTTTGTGGTATCTGCAAAAAAAATACAAGTTGAACCAACATATAAGTTGTATAAGATATAATGGTAATCAGGTCATTGTGGATAATGGTCATTCCAAAGGCTCAAACCTTTGCAATGGCTTCCCAACATATAAGTTGTATAAGATACAATGGTAATCAAATATTTAATATCTTAAGCAACAATCAAACACACATGGATTTTAGCGTGGAAACCTCTCAAGGCGAGAGTAAAACCACGGGACCCTTAGGCCGCTTAAAGTCCACTACCACCAATAAACAATACAAAAAATCTTCTCTAGATAAAACTAGAGACACACCATAATCATCATACTCTTGAAACAAATCATCAAGAAGTATGGAATCAAAACCAAAAGAAAAGAGGAAGAAATATAATCCAGAAAATAGCAGACTGTCGAACAGAAAAAGGCTGACCTCCAGATCTCTAAAAACGATCTCCACCGTTCAGAATGTAGATAAAGATGTCATGAAGCTACTGTCCAAAAATCACGACGATCCGACAGTTTAAACTCCGGAAATAGGCAAGACGGCACGGCTGCGCTTTGCTGAATATTGTAGACGAAAATTCTCTCTTTTCTCTCACTTTTGTATTTGATGGAATCTCTTTTCTCTTGTTGTAAAACCCTATGATGCAAGACAATATATAGCTTGTATCGGGCCACTCTTGTTGGGCTATTTTAACTATTCCTCATGGAGGGAAATTGTGAAATTTTGGGATTTTGGTAGGGAAAGAAGATAAGAGATAAATGCGGGAAATTGTGAAATTTTGGGATTTTAATAGGGAAAGAAGAGAAGAGATAAAAGGAGGGAAAGTCATGAAATTTTGGGAGTCAAGAGGACGGAAATTAAAATGTATTAATATTTTTATATTATTCTTAATTGTTAAAGAAATTACCTCCTTATTATTTTGGGACTTTTATTTTTATTGTGGACATTTGTTTTTGGGATGAATAGAGTAATTTTTTTTATCAATTTTTAAAATCATATATTTACTATGTTGTAAAAAAATTCTCATATTTTTAAAATATAAGTTTTCAACTTATATGTATGTATGTATGTGTATATATGTATGTATGCATGTGGATGTATGTATGTGGTATGATATATGTATATGAATGTATGTGATGGATATATGTATGTATGTGAACATATGTATGTACATAGTGGGCATTCATGAGCTTTAGTGGTTTTTAATGAACTTGATTGGGCCTTGATGGGCTTTAGCGGATCTTTATGAACTCTAATGGGCCTTGATAGATTGTAGTGACTGTTAATTAACTATATTGGGCATTTACGGGTTTGAGTGGCACATGATGAAATGTATTGGGTCTTCATGGGTTTAAGGGGCACTTGATAAAATGTATTGGGCCCTTATGTACATTCATGGGCTTTAATGGCTCCTAGTGAACTATAAATTTGCCTTTATGGGTTTCAATGACTCTTAATCAGTTATGTTAGGATTATGGGTCGTATAGAACTTAGTGGTTGTTAACGAACCTAATTAGGCCTTCATGGGCTGTAGTGGGTGGTAATGAACTGTGATGGAACTTAATGAACTTTAGTGACTCTTAATGAACTTGACTAGGCCCTTGATGGGTTTTATTGGCTCTTAGTGAACTATAATGGCATTGATGAATAATATTTGACTTAATGGTTGTTAATGAACCTTATTAAGCCTTTGTAGGCTTTAGTGGGTCTTAATAAACTTAACTTGGCCTTGATGGCGGATCTTTATAAACTCTAATGGGCATTGATGGCTTGTAGTGACTGTTAATGAACTATATTGGGCAATTTAGGGGTTTAAGTGGCACTTGATGAAATGTATTGAGTCTTCATGGACATTCATGGGCTTTAGTGGCTACTAGTGAACTATATTTAGCCTTCATGGGCTTTAGTGACTCTTAATCAGCTATGTTGGGCTTATGGGTCGTATAGGACTTAATGGGTGTTAACGAACCTAACTGGGCCTTCATGGGCTATAGTGGGTGGTAATGAGCTATATTGGAACTTAATGGGCTTTAGCGACTCTTAATGAAATTGACCAGGCCCTTGATGGGTTTTATTGGCTCTTAATGAACTATAATGGCATTGATGAATAATATTTGACTCAATGGTTGTTAATGAACCTTATTAAGACTTTGTAGGCTTTAGTGGCTCTCAATAAACTTAATTTGGCCTTGATGGGCTTTAGCGGATCTTTATGAACTCTAATGGCCTTTGATGGGTTGTAGTGACTGTTAATGAACTATATTGGGCAATTTACGGGTTTGAGTGACCCTTGATGAAATGTATTAGACCTTCATGGGTTTTAGTGGTACTGGATGAAATGTATTGGGCCTTGATGGATATTCATGGGCTTTAGTGGCTCTTAGTGAACTATATTTGGCCTTCATCAGCCTCAATGACTCTTAATCAAATATGTTGGGCTTATGAGTCATATAGGACTTAGTGGCTATTAACGAACCTAATTGGGCCTTCATGGGTTGTAGTGGGTGAAAATAAACTAGAACTTAACGGGTTTTAGTGACTCTTGATGAACTTAAAGCCCAAGTGGATCCATTAAAACCCAAATGGGTCCATTAAAACCCAAGTGGATCCATTATAGTCCAACCGATCCAATTAAATCCCAACTGAATCCATTAAAGCCCAAATGGGTCCATTAAAGCCCAAATGGATCCATTAAATCCAAATGAATCCCTTAAAGCTCAAGTGGATCCATTAAATCCCAAAACGGTCCATTAAAGCCCAAGCGGATCCATTACAGTGCAACCGAATCCATTAAATCCCAACTAGATCCATTAAAGCCCAAATAGGTCCATTAAAGCCTAAATGGATCTATTCAAACCCGGATGGATCCATTAAAACCCAAATGAATCCATTAAAGCCCAATCGATCCATAAACGCCCATGTGGATTCAATAAAGCCTAACCGATCCATTAAAGCCCAAGTGGATCAAGTAAAGACCAATTGATCCATTAAAGCCAAAATGGATCCATTAAAGCCCAATCGATCCATTACAATGCAAATGGATCCATTAAAGCCCCTAGCTAGATTCATTACAGCCCAAATGAGTCTATTAAAGTGCAAGTGGATTGTTTAAAACTTGGATAGATCCATAAGCCCAACCGATGCATAAACGCCCATGTGGGTCTATTAAAGCCCAACCGATTCATTAAAACCTAAGCCCAAATGGATCCATTAAAGCTCAATCGATCCATTACATCGCAAGTGAATCCATTAAAGTCCAATTAGATCCATTACAACCCAAGTTGATCCATTAAAACCAAAATGGATCCATAAACGCCCATGTGAATTCATTAAAGCCCAACCGATTCCTTAAAGCCCAAGTGGATCCATTAAAGCCCAACGGGTATATATATATATATTTTTTTTTAAATTTCTTTATTTCTTTTTTATAAGAAAGAGTAAAAAAAAGTAATTAAATATTTCCGACGGATTTTTTTTAATTATTTATTTTTTCGGAGAAAATGTAAAAAATAATTAATTAAATATTTCTGGCAGATTTATATTTTTTATATTTTTTTAAAACATAAATCCGCCGGAAATCCACCGAACACATTTTGAAATTCTCCGGCGGATTTATATATTTTTTAAAATTGTTTATTTTTTTTTGAAGAAAAAGAAAATAAAAATAATTAAAAATTTTCGGCGGATTTTAATTAATTAAACTAATTAATTAATTTCCGCCAGAAATCCGCCGAAAATTTTAATTAACTTTCTGTTAAGTCAGATTTTATAGTAATCATTGTATTTATAAGCTTGGTCTAAATCTGTGTTTAGAGGCTTATTCTGTATTGTTTTAGCCAAGGGTATTTAAGTCCCTTGTGGCTTTGTTGGTTGTAAGGATTAACGCATACTTTCATAGAAATCATACTTCTGCGCTTCAAACTCTCTCTCTACTTTCTCTCTCTAAAGATTTAGTTGATCTTGGATTACCAATTGGTATCAGAGCTATTCTAAATCTGAGAGAATTGAGAGAAATGTTTTTTTAAATCTGAATTTGTGTTTGAATCAGAATATTTGATCGATTTTCTTGAATTTTTCAAGAAAATCTCATATTTTGATCTTTCATCAAATTTGGACTGGTTTGGGATCAAATTTTCTTGATTTTTGGTTCGTTGGATCCGGTTTTACTAGGAGAATACTTTTGATTCACATCAAATTGCAAGAAAAACAGTTTTTGATCATCAATTTTAAGATTTTTCGAGTTTTTGAAATTTCGTTGAAATGCACTGTTCAATTCTTGATTCATCGATTTTGTTGTTTTTAATCGATTTGTTTGCTTGAAAGTGGTTAAAAATCAGTTTTCGAACTTATCTGTGTGAGAGAATTTCTTTAAAATCAGATTTGTAGTCGAATTTAGAAGAATTCTTGATTTTTTCATCGTTTTGCGCCAGATCCAAACTTTGCGCTAGTTCGTCAAAGTTTGCGCCAGATTCATCCAGACTCATCAGGTTTGCGTGAGTTCATCTGGAACTTTGCGCCAGTTCATCCGGTTTCTTCAAAGATTTGCGTGAGTTCATCTTCAAATTTTGCGCCAAGTACAAAAACCACGTGCTTCGGGAAAAGTTCAGATTTTCGCCATAAGTGCTTCGCGCAAAATTACTTTTGCGCCACTTATTGTTCAAGTAAAGAGAGGTTCTTGCTACCATCAACTCACGCAAAGTAAAGTTTGCGTCAGCAACATATCGCGCAAGTCAAATTTTGCGTCATCTCTTTCTCACGCAAAGTGATTTTTGCGCCATCAACGCTTCACGCAAATTACTTTTACGTCATCTTCTTATCACGCAAAGGAAGTTTTTTCGTCATCATTGCATCACGCAAAGTCTAATTTGCGTTACAGTCTTCTCGCGCAATACTCAGTTTGCGTCATCTTAGTCTAACGCAAAAGAAAGTTTGTGCCATTCACTGTTAGCGCAAATCTCAGTTTGCGCCAGTTTCTCCGTGTTCAAGACTTAGAATTTGTTTTGGATTTATGAAGATATGGATATGTCAAAGTTCTCACTTCAAGCTCGTTTTTACAAGGATGATATTATGATGCAATTGGGAACAGATACTCGTCCTCCAGTTCTGATCAATGAAAATGAGTTCACTCAGTGGCAAGATCGGTTCATTAACTTCATCGAGCGTCAAGCTAATGGGAAAATATGATGAAGTCATTTACTGAAGGACCATTCGTCAGACCTAAGAACGATACTCCTTTGACTGCCGAAGAGGTTAAACGAGAAAAAGCCGATAGAGAAGCAAAGTCCAATATGATGCTAGCATTGCCCAATTCTATCTATAATCGAATTGATTGTTTCAAGCATGACCCGAAGATGATGTGGACTCAATTAGAAAAGATTATGCTTGGGTTAACAGTGGCAACACAACTCTGACAAACGCGCTACATGAACAATTTTGAGGAGTTCAAAGCAAAGGACGATGAGACTCTGAAGGTTATCTTTGACAGGTTTTGCACTGTGCTGAATGATCTAAGAAAGATCAAAGTGGAAAAGACTGAGCTGGAGACAAATCTGAAGTTCCTCAATGCCCTTCAACCGGAATGGAACAAATCTTGTCATCGCTTGAGAAATGATGTTCGAATATCTTCTATGCAAATCCAAGAGCTTTATGAGATTCTGATGATAGATGAATGCATTGTCAAGGATAAAAAGGTCAAACTTGACAAGAAGAATAAAAAGACAGTGGACCCGGTTGCACTCCTCACGAGCCAACTGGCTGAACAAGCATTGTCTGATAATGCGTACGACGGGGCCACTGATGATGATGGCGAGGCTCTTCAGAAAGCAATGATTCTTCTCTCTCAACACTATCAGAAAAAGTTCCAACCTCGTTCGGGTTCCAACAATCTTCGCTTCACTTCTGGGTCTAAAAATGTCCAAGTGCCCGAGGCTAAGAAAACTGCAGCATGCTTTAACTGTGGAAAGCCGGGTCATTTTTCAAAGGAGTGCCGAGTGAAGAAAGTTCGGGATTCTGCGTATTATCGGAAGAAACTGGAACTAGCTGAAAAAAGAGAGAATGGAACTGCTTTACTGGTCGAGGAAGAATTTTGGTTGGATCACTCCGATGATGAAGCTGATAATGTTGAGACTGCTCATATGTGCTTCATCGGAGATGATCAAAGTGATGATGATGATGATGAAGATTCCACCACTGATGAGGATGAGGTACTTTATGAGTTTGATTACACTTTCATTTCTTCACAAATGAACATTATTATAACTGCTTTACATGATTTACGCTCGAAGTTATTATCTGAAAAACAATTAAATTCAGAAAAGTCAAATTTGATTGATAAATTACAAATTTCTTTGAAAGATGAAAAGTCTATTTTGGCTCATACAAAAGACATCTTTCAAAAGAAATTAGATGATTTAGAAAAATCAAATATGACTTATCTTGATTCTTTGACTGAAATGACCAAATTAAAAGATAATTTTTCAGATAAAATAAATGAGTTGGAAGAAAAATTATATCGAAGGAATCAATCTGAACAAACTATTTATTTGAACAAACCGCGGAGTTATGAGTCTATAAAAGAAAAATGGGGACTTGGTTTTGAAAATCCTCATTGTTTAAACAATGCTATTGAAAAATCCCCTACTTTATATAAATACAATTACCTAACTCTTGCTAAATATGCTCCTCAATTTAAAATTGATTGGATGAATGAAAAGCAAGTGTTAGATATCGAAAATGAGAAAATGATGAATAACAAGAAAAAGGAAATTTCTTTTGTTTACACAAGCGAAAATGCAAAATATTTTCCTGACAAATCAAAGAAAGGCAGAAAAAGTTTAAATGACATATCTCCCATCAAGTCTTCAGTGTCTGATGATTATGTTGATATATATGCCACTAAATCTGATAAGGAAAATATCTTTCCAATCTTTTATGATTCTAAGAGATATACTCCTCCATTAGTATTAGAAGGCAAAATCATTGACCTTGAAGATAAAATGGAAGATCAAAATATTCAAAGTAAAATTGAATCTGATGTTATTCTTTCTTTTATGAATTCAAGTCTTGAAGAATTTTTTTTTTCAAAAATAAGATTCAATTTTTGGCCTTTCTTCTTCTTTTAAAGAAAACAAAAAGGAATTTCTAAAATCTGAAAACTTTTCTCAAAATTTTTCTGACTCCGAGGTAAGTTCAGATGTATTGTCTGATCAGTTGGGTTTATTAGGTAAAATTGCTTCTTCTGATTCAAATATTAAATCGAAAATTCTTGATGAATCTTGTACGCTAAATGATGATTATTATAAAACAAAGCGTAAAAGAAGAAGGTCAAATAAGTCTAAGAAACAAGATACTGTTATTTCTGAAAAATCTAACTGTTCTGATTCGAATATTTCAGATAGGACTTTGAGCACATCTACAAAGCAGATATGGAGAGTCAAGCGGACATCTGATGAACCTACGACTGATGATGATAGATATGTAGACAAAATCTATAAAAGTGATTCATTTGCTGTTTGTAAGAAAATTTCAAAATATTCAATAAAGCAAATGTTTCAAATTTCAAAAGATGTCTCATATTCTTCTTCTGGTTCAAGTTCAGATGATTATGCTTCGTCTTCTCCTGATGATTCTGTTCATTCTTGTGATTATCTCTCTCGTGCTTTCTATGTTAAAACTAACAAGTTCATCCCCATAAGAACTGCAACTAACAAATATGTGCCCAAATACAAGTGGGTACCAAAATCTCAGATTGATTCTAAGTTGCAGGCATCTAATGTCAAGGGGGAGTAAGAGAAAGTTGGCTTCTGAGTACTTTCAGCTCAGAACACGTACTTCAATGGACTTCGACTTCTAAACATGTCAGTTTAGGACTCATTCTTCAAAGCATTTAGCTTTTGACTAATGAGAAACTGTGAGTGCATCTTCTTTATTCCGTTGCATTTATCTCTGATAATGATGTTGTTCCAGTTTTCTCAAATGTTTTTCAAGAATCTAAGCAAGTTTAACCCACTTCTGATTTTGTACAACCCAAAACTTTGATATGAGATACAAATTCTTTATACATTTTGTGGAAGAAAATTTTATTGAATTTTTTTTGTTTCAACTACATATCAACTTGCCAATATTTTTACAAAAGCAATAAATGGAATTCGATTTATTTTTTTTCCTGCTTTCAAACATTCGGCATGTTGAATTTAAAAGTTTAAATCTTCACAAATTTTATTCTATAAAGTAAAGTTTTTACATTTTTTTTCTTTCTTTTGAATAAAATGTGTGTCTAGGATAAATTTTCAAGTTGCTTTGTTTATATTGAAGTTTTATATGTTCAACTTTCAAGTCTAACAAAAGTCGAAAAGTCAACAACATGTTTGAAACTTTTGTTACTGCTTTAAAGTTGTGTGATTCGGAATATGTATAGTTTACAATGCTTGGAAATCCTAAAAAGTCAGAATTTTGGATCGTAATGAAAATATGGGCTAAGCACTTTGATGTAAAACCAAGTGATTGAGATGATTATTAAATATATAAAATACATAAATTTCTAAGTTTAAAAGTTTGTACCTGTGACCTTTCTGGTTTGGGAAAGTAAGTTCCGTCGGATGCTTGTCATCTGGTCCCCTAAGGTCATTTGGTCTGGGAGTGATCGAACCCAAATCCTTCTATAGAATCAGATCGAAAGTCATGTTCTACTGGTATGAATGGGTTTAAGATATGTCGATGTAGCCTTTCTGATCTGGGAGAGTAAGTTTCAAGGGGTGCTTGACACCTAGTCCCCTAAGGCCAACTGGTCTGGGAGCGGCTGACCCAAATCCTGCAATAGGGTCAATAGAAAGTTACGTTTACGACATGTTCTTTACTTAATAAAATTTTTGATTAAAAAGATGCCAATGTGCACAAGCTTAAAAGATGCCAAACAACACAATCATGTCAAGATGCCAATGTGCACAATGCTAAAAGATGCCAATGAGCACACATCTCATGATACTTGGTGATATGTTTGAGTTGCAATAAACCTATAAATTTGTGAAAATCTTAATTTTTGATGGATTAGTGTAAGTACATGCAAAGTTCTCTATTATATTTTTAGAATTACATTTTCTTAAAGCTAATCGAAGATTCGCATGCGAGCACACTGAATAGATTGATGAAAGTTTTTGAAACTGAACATGTCTTAACTTGATATGCAATGAAACTTGTATCTGTATCCAACAACATACATTTGATTTCATTTGATGGATAAATCTGTGATATTTTACTGAGTAGAATTTAATTTGTTTAGTGTTTAAAATTTTATATATTTAGTTGTTTCAAAATACATATTCAGTATATTTTTCTTTCTACATTGATGTTTGTTCATTGTGTTCTCATATATCTGTTTTAATGGGTTTGTGCATTATTCAAGGGGGAGTGAATAAGGAGAATATTCTGAAAGATCATATCTCATTTCGAGGGGGAGTATCTGATTCTCTATATGAATGCTAACTTGAATTGTCATATTTAGTGCATTTGTGTAGGGGGAGTCAAAGAGCTTAACAAGTAAAATTTTTCTGAGTTTAAGTCAGATTTGCGCCAACAATTGGTAGCGCAAAACTCAACTTTGCGCCACCTTCATCTAGCGCAAAACTCAACTTTGCGCCACTTTCAGCTAGCGCAAAATGATCTTTGCGTCATCTTAAGCTTGCGCAAAATGATCTTTGCGCCACCAACATGTCGCGCAAACCATCCCTTTTCTCCTTTATTTTGAATTTTGCAGATCTGTAGATGTCTCGTCTTCAACATTTGCATGACCAAGTTGATTCAGATCATCAAGGTCATGAGGGGGAGAAGTTTAGGAGAAGTTAAAGAGACAAAGAGTTCAAACGTTTATCTGCTGCTCAAGATTCGCTCAAGATTCTATTCTCTCAGCTATACCAGTTCTTTTGTTGTTCCAGCTCCGACCACTACAGTTCATTCAAGTTCATTTAAAAGAGGTGTGTCGTCTAGAGCACAAGCTGATGAACCAATTGTTCTTTCAAGATTATTTGAAACTGGTCCAGTCTTGTCAAGACATCAAAGGCAACATAGTTTGAAAGATGCTGAGAAGAATTTTTTTTTAGTAAAGTCAAGAAGCTTCTTCTCTAAGTCGCTTAGATGGTCTGTGTTGATTTAGAAGATGAATATTGAAGACCACAGCGCCAATGATTATTAAGCGGGATATTGTTAAGTCAGATTTTATAGTAATCATTTTATTTATAGGCTTAGTTTACATATGTGTTTAGAGGCTTATTCTGTATTGTTTTAGCCAAGGGTATTTAAGTCCCTTGTGACTTTGTTGGTTGTAAGGATTAACGCATACTTTCATAGAAATCATAGTTCTGCGCTTCAAACTCTCTCTCTCTACTTTCTCTCTCTAAAGATTTAGTTGATCTTGGATTATCACTTTCTTTAAAAATAAATAATTAAAAAAGTTATATTCCGTTCGAAATCCGCCGAAAAAACATAAAACAAATTTAAAAAAAAGAAAAAAAATATTCCGGCGGATTTCCGGCGAAAGTCGACGAGGTTTGGCTACTTTGACTGCCGCCAGAAATTTGCGTGAATATTTCTGACGGATAATCCGCCGGGTTTGGCGGTTTTCCTAGTAGTCTATCATATATAGGAACATTTGTTATCCAAAATTGTCAAGTAACATGACATACAACGATATATGTTATAAAAACTGTCACCCTAGCATGACATACTACAACGTTTATTATTCAAAACCGTCACGTTAGATATATACGACAACATTTTATTATTATTATTCAAAACGTCACCATAACATGACATAAATGACGTTTATTATTCAAAACCGTCAATGTAGAATTACATACATAGACATTTATGTTCTATAACTAGCACTGCAACATTACCTACCCATGACAATTATTATTCAAACCACCACCATAACATGACGTAAAATAGTTTTTATTATTTAAAACTGTCATTGTAGCATAAAATACAGTGACATTTATTTCTCAAAACCGTCACATAATGAAATATAGTGACTTTTATTTCTCAAAATCATTGACGTTTATTTTTCAAAACCGTCACCATAGCATGACGTACGTTGACCTTTATTTTTCAAAACCATTACCGTATGTCCGTATCATGATATACGTTGACTTTTATTTTTCAAAACCATCACCGTAGCATTACGTACGGTGACATCTATTTTTCAAAATTGTTACCATAGCATGATATACATTAACATTTATTTTTCAAAACCGTCACTGTAACATGACATACTGTGACATTTATTTCTCAAAACCGTCATCGTGACATGATGTACAATGACGTTTCTTATTTAAATTTGTCATCGTAGTATGACATATAATGACATTTATTTTTCAAAATTGCCCCCGTAGTATGACGTATAGTGACTCTTAGTTTTCAAAACTGTCACCTTAGTATGGCATACAATGACATATATTATTTCAAAAATTGTCACTGTAACATGACATACATTGACGTTTATTTTTCCTAACCGTCACCGTAGCATGACGTACGTTGACCTTTATTTTTCAAAACCGTTACTGTAACATGATATATGTTGACTTTTATTTTTCAAAACTGTAACTATAACATGACATAGATTGACGTTTATTTGTCAAAACCATCACCGTAACATGACGTACGGTGACATGTTTTTCAAAATCGTTACCATAGCATAATATACAATGAATTTTATTTTTCTAAATTGTCACTGTAACATGGCATACGACGACATTTATTTCTCAAAACCGTCACTATGGGATGATGTACAATGACGTTTGATATTTAAAATCGTTACCAGAGTGTGACATATAGTGACATTTATTTTTCAAAACTGTCCCCGTAGTATGACAAATAGTGATGCTTATTTTTCAAAACGGTCGCCTTACTATGGCATACAGTGACATTTATTATTTCAAAACGTCACTGTAACATGTCATACAGTGACATTTACTTTTCAAAACCGTTATCGTAGCAAGACATATGGTGACTTCATAAAAAACGTCACCATAACATGACATATGATGACATAAATTTACAAAACCGTCACCGTAACATGACATTTGGTGACGTAAATGTTCTAAAACTGTTACCGTAGCATAACATATAGTGACGTGAATTTTTCAAAATCGTTGCCATAAACTACTATTTGGTGACACAAACTTTTCAAAAACGTTGTCATAGAACCTGATGACTTTTGGAAACGATTATCAAATAAACGTGATTATTTTTTTATTTAGTTTTCGCAACGTTTTTGAAAACCGTTATGTTGTAACGGTTTTGAAATCCATTGCTTTATGTTGTAACGGTTTTGAAAACCGTTACAACATAAAGCAATAACTCATAAAAAACCGTGACTAAATTGTCCCCTATAGCAATGGTTTTTAAAAACTGTCACAACATAAAGCAACGGTTTTCAAAACCGTTACCATTGGGAATTTTTTAGTAACAACTTTTATATAAAAATGTTACTAAAACAACTCTATATTTTTTTTCTCTGACTTTTTGTAACGGTTTTTTACCAAACCATTACAAATCTGTTTTATCAAAACTGTCACAAAAAACCATTTTTGTACTAGTATCAGCTAGGTTAATTCCTTTGAAGGAAGGTATTTCTGGTGGGGTTCGGGTGGTTTCTGGAATTTCATGGTGCATAAGACTCAACTGGATATCATCTGGTGTGCTGGTCAGGATATCAAGGATGTTCTCATTACCCTCTTCATCAGATTCCATCAAATCTTCTGTTTCTTCCTCCTTCAACCTCTAGAAGTTATCATACTTCTCATTGGAAGTCTCTTCTTCATCAGATGAAAGATTAATAATATCAATATCCAGCATCCCAGTAAGCATAAATATCTCATCCCTTGTAGCAACCTTAGGCTTTGTGCAACCCTCAGTTCTACCTCTTCATTAACATATAAAACTATCTCATTCCTTTCACCTTCATCAACTTGCTCATCATCTCTTACATCTATCATCACCACATCATCTCCATCTTGAGTTTCAACCTTAGCAGCTTCAGTGTCAGTGGCAGTTTTTTTGTCTTTTACTTATCTCCCCCTCATGATCTTGATCAAAATCACGATCATGTCTTCTTCTGGTAACTGCCTGAACTTTGCAAGATTCCCGAACTGCTCTGGTGATATCTTGAAGATGTTGTACCACTTCAGACTTGAAAGCTTGAAATTCTGAGACAGAAACTGTGTCTGAAGGTACATGAGCATGTTGAAATCCATGTAACCCAACCAAATCAGCATCCGTATCATCAACTGGAGCCTGTGATAGTAACTTGGCATACAATAAAGATTTCAACTCCTCCACAGATTGATCAACAGACTGTACTGGTGGTGGTGGAGGTGGCTGAATAGGCATCTCGACAGCTGACCCTTTACCTTTCAGTAAACTCTTCACCTTCCTCAACTCCTTCTCAAACTTCGCCGCCATACGATCTTCAACAGCCTTTAAGGCGCCGTTGAGAAACTCCTTTGACACGAAGTCAGGTAAGCTCACACCGGGGTCACTTAGACTTCCCGTTAACACAACAATTGAAGATTCAACTGTGTGGCCTGTGTTCAAAGCTGTCATCGTGGTAGCAATGACATGACTTCCACTTGATCCTCGTAGTCCGGATTGCGGAGCTACTAAAAGTGTTCCGATCGGGTCACTGAGACAACCGATGGTAGCAGAGTGTATGTGTTAAGTCTAAATATTGTATCCAAGATTTAATAGGAAAGTCAATGTGTAAGTCAACAATGTCAAAGTCATAAGGAAAGTTAAAGTTGTATTGTCAAAGTCAATATTGATTAGTTTTACTTAGTTGTTAAGTTTTAGTTTAGTCTTGTGGTATAAATAGGGTTAGTCTTTGTTAATCTTGTAAGAACTTCATTGTAATATTTCAGTTTAGTGAGATTTGTGACTAATTCAAGATCTACTTTCTCTCTCAAGTTCTTGAGCATATTAGACATATATTGAGTAATTGCTTGTTTTGATTGGGAATTTATGATTAACAATTGGTATCAGAGCCATACCAAACTTTTCAGAATGATTTGATCAGAGTTTGAATTGAAATTTGTGTGTTTTTGGATCGATTTTTGAGTTTTTTCGAAAATATTTTCAAGAAACGAGTTCCTTATTGTTTCATCAGAATTTTATTGTTAAATTCGTTTTTAATGCAAGAAAATGGATTCATTGTGTTCGATTTATGTTGGTGATTGATTGTTGTTTTGATTCCATCTTGAAATTCGAACAAAATCGGTTTCAATTTTTCATTTTTGAGATTTTCGTGAAAACGTGTTTTGTCACTGTTCTTGAATCAAATTTGTTGATTTCTGTGTTTTTAATCGAAATTGCTTGCTAGAATTGTGTTCGAATTGTGTAGGTGAGTGAATTGTCAAATTTTCAGATTGAAATTTGAAGTCTAGATGTGTTTTGGTGTGATTTTGATTGATTTTAGTGGTGTGCGTGTGTTCATCAAAGTATGCGGGTGATTCATATAGTATGCGGGTCATTCATCTTATTGTGCGGGTCACTCTGAACCCGCATAGCATTCAAAGTGCGGGTCACACTTCACACACATATCTTCAAGTGCGTGCTCAGCTGAACACGCATAGGTTATTGTGCGTGTCATTCTATACACGCATATCATCAAATGCGTGTCACTCTTCACACGCATTACTTCAAAGTGCGTGTCTACTGAACCCGCATATCATCAAATGCGTGTCATTCTTCACACGCATTACTTCAACCGCATAGTTTCTTTTGTGATTCAAGCCAGAAATGCATACTTTGAGTTGTGCGGGTCTTCAAGACTTGTTTTAAAAAAAAAAGTCTGGAAATTTTTTTTGGTCATCTTTGGAAATATTTTTTTCTACACTGCGAAATAACAAGTATTGTTCAAATTTCAATTTTCACGAATTTTTTTTTTTTTAAGATTTCAATTCAATCTGATTTCTGTTTTTCTGATACATAGTTTGGAACGATCATTCATATTAAGCCAATTACTCATTAATCATGGGATTTATTTCAGATCTTGAAGAGAAGAATAGCAAGCTGAAACTAGAGAACATTAATCTGGCTCTTGCAGTTGACTTTCATTCACAAAAGTCAAGAGAGTATTTTACTGAAGTCATATCACTGAAAGAAGAACTCAGTACCTTAAAGAATATCAGTGTTGGGCAGAATGAAGAGAAGATAAAGAGATTGGAATCTGAGAACATTGAGCTGAGAAAGAATTTATCTGATTTGGAAAAACAGCTTGATGCAAATAAAGCTGATCTTGAAAATGAAAAGAAAAATTTTTCAAAGAAGTTCTCAGATTTCTCAAAGAAGAGTTATGAAGAAAAGAAGTCAGTGGAGCTTAAATGCATTAAACTTTCTCAACAAATCTCAGATTTTGAGAAAGTACTGATCTTGGAAAGAGAGAAGTTTGATAAAGAAAAGAAGGCCACAGAACTGAAAAATGTGGGTTTCTTCAAAGAGTTATCCGGCCAGAGAAATGAGTCAGAAAAAGGATTTGAGGAAGAAAGATCCATTTTTGAAAATGAAATTAAGAAGCTGACCTCAAAGTTGTCTGAACTGTCTGATTCTGCGCTAAAAGAGCAAAAGACGAAATCTGAACTTTCAAAGAAGATTGATCAGCTGGTGATAGAAAGAGATAACTTTGCATCAAAGATCAAACAACTTGAAAAATCTGTTTCAAGTTCAAGTCAGAATTTTATCTCTTCACAAAGGTCAGTCAAATCCTTCAATCAGATTCGTCGCACTAACCTTTTCTACGATGAATTCTTAGATGGTTCAGATACTTATCCGAGAACAAGTTTCAAGAAAGAGAAACTGGTGTGGAAAAGGAAACCAGTCCAAGATGATAAGGAAAATGAGCTGAAAGAGAAGAAATCATGTGTACATGTACACAAAGCAAAGAAGAACAAAGCACCTAACGGTAAGAAATTTTATTGTTCTATTTGTTGTACACATGATCATTTTCATAAAACAAATGATCATTACTGGTATGGATCTTACTCTGTATCCCCCACACGCACTGCAACTAACATTTATGGACCCAAATACCAGTGGGTACCAAAGAAGAAAATTGATATTGTGTTGTAGGCACCTCAATCCAAGGGGGAGTGAGAGATCAATGGCTCTTGAATAACACAGTTCAAGACCCAAACCTAAATGTCAAGACAATGGCTTCTAAGCACATCAGCTTAGGACCTGGTCTTCAACGGAGTTTGACTTCTAAACACAACAGTTTAGGACTCGGACCTCAGTGATCAAAAAGACCTTACTCCTGTGTTTTTGCATCCGATGGATATTGATGGTCTCCATCCCAAGTGAATTGATCTGATCTCTATCCTATACTTTTTCAATGCTAGATTTTTCTGATATTGATGGTCTAACAATTCAAAAGGGAGTGTTTGATCTCTATCCTGTTTTAACTGACATATTTCAGATGCTTAATTTAAGGGGGAGTAAAGGTGATGACTTCTGATTATTTCAGATCAGAACTCATTCTATAAACCGTTTTACTGCTTTCTGTCTTTTATTTTTAAATAAATAATATGAATAAAGTGGCTACTGATCAAATGACAGATCAGGACCCGTTTTTCAACGATCAAAGAAGGATATTATGCTAATATCCAGGGGGAGCTCAAAAGATATAAATCATTTGATCATGATTTGAGGGGGATCCACAAAGGTAAAAATCTTCTGATCCTAGATCTCTGATTGTTTGAAAGAAGGACAACTTTCGAACATGAAAAACCTTTTCTTAAATGTTCAAACCACTTCTTATTCTCAAACGGTTTTATGAATTTAGAAGTGTGACTTTTAAATGTTTTTCAATTTTTGTGCTTTATTGTTTAACTGACCGTGTGTTTCCAAAGATCAATACTTGTGTATTATCTTGTCCATATACTGTCAAGTATTCATACACACCGGTTCAGTATTTTGTTTGAAATTGTTATTACCATGTCTCAAATTCAAATAATTTTTCGATGGTAATACCCCCGTTTGAAGTTCAAAGTTGATGAGCATCATACATCTTTTTCATATTTGTGCTTTCATTGATAAATTGTTTATATTTGTTCATATAAACAAAATATCCAATTCTTTGATACCCTAGCTATCTCATTTGATCTGCTTTTAATCATTGTCAGATTCTCAAAACAATTCTCTTGATTTCATTCCATTCTTTCAATATATTTGTTTTGAGAAATCTTCAACGTTCAAATGCTCAAATTTCATTAATATTTTTAAATGAGCATACATACACTGACATATGATTTCTTGTGCTTCATTTCAAGAAAATCATTGATCAACATGTACTTTTAGGAACATGGGATTCGTGTGTGAGCTTAAACAGAACTTCCATGGATTCACGCAACCTGTGTTTCCTACCCAGGAAGTTATCCTTGAGTGATTGAGGGGTGAGGGGTTAAAATCAAAGAGTGGGGGAGATAACTCATCCGGTTGAGTTATTCTCATTGTGCTGAGTGGAAAAATGGAAATGAGAGTTTGGTTAGAAGTAAGCAAAATGATAAAAAGAAAGAGGGTGTGAGAACAGAGTTAAAAGAATATTAGAACTCTGCACCTACCACTTTATGAGCCGGGCAGCCACATCTAATGATTGGTTCACATTCTTTGGTGACCATCATTGAAACAGGCAGTGAGCCCATGACAACTCTTGCTATTACCCCACCAACCACTCGTTTCTTTCTCGAAAAAGAAATGTTTCATTTTCTTGGGGACGCAACACATATGCTATCTAATCTTCACTCGGAAGATTTAGATATTGAAAAAGAAGGAAAGTTACCCCACCTTCGCACCTCTTTCATGCACATTGAGTCCGTGTATTATCTGTTGCTGTCTCAACAGTTTACACAATTTGAGCCTTAATGAAACACAATCATTGTGCTAAAATTCGTTCATACACAAGCACGAGCACACAGAGAATATGTTTTTCTGTCAGAACATTCATAGAATTACCTTGTGTTTTTCAATGATTGAATGGAAGTCTTGGGGAGTCGACTTCAAACCAGCTCCTTACATTGTACATTCGTTGTACACAGTAACTTCGTGTTACTGACAGGCATTTCTAACTGTTTCATTTGTTGAATCAGGGTTACACGCTCATTCTGTCTGAATTTGAAAAGATTCGGATATATACATTTTATGATTCGGCTCTTCAGATCAAAGTGCAGAAATTGTAAAAGGGGAGATTGTTTGTTGATATCAAAGGGGGAAATCAAAGCTTGTGCTGAAATTGATGATATTTTGATGATAATGATGCTCACATCATCAAAAAGGGGGAGAATTATAAAGATTCAATTTCAGAGTTCAAGTTCAAAGTTCAAGCCTAAAGTTCAAATTGCTTCCGCTGATTTAAAGTTCAAGTCTGATAAAGAAATTCAAAGCCAAAAGATTCTGAAGGAAGACTGTTCAAAGAAAATCTGATGATTCAAGAAAGTTTGTTTCTTCCAAAGATGATTCAGAGATCAAAGTGATGAAGATACATTTTTGTTCAAAGTCGAAAGAATTTTCAGAGTTAAAGCTAGAATTCCATTTCGTGTTCAAGGCTTGTTGACTTTCAAAGCTTCAAAGAGTAAAAGACTTTCCAAGATTCTTCAAGAGCTGAAAGTTTAAAGTTTGTGAAAGCTGAAAAGAGATAAAAGCTGAAGAATCAAGAGTTGAAAATCTGCATCAAATTTTTATTAAATCTTGAATACAAAAGGGGGAGATTGTTAAGTCTAAATATTGTATCCAAGATTTAATAGGAAAGTCAATGTGTAAGTCAACAATGTCAAAGTCATAAGCAAAGTCAAAGTTGTATTGTCAAAGTCAATATTGATTAGTTTTACTTAGTTGTTAAGTTTTAGTTTAGTCTTGTGGTATAAATAGGATTAGTCTTTGTTAATCTTGTAAGAACTTCATTGTAATATTTCAGTTTAGTGAGATTTGTGACTAATTCAAGATCTACTTTCTCTCTCAAGTTCTTGAGCATATTAGACATATATTGAGTAATTGCTTGTTGTGATTGGGAATTTATGATTAACAGTATGAGTGTCCTAGGAATGAATGTTGGTAAACCAAGTGGCGCTAGACTCGATTGTGCACTGAATGGCATTGAGCTCTGGGTCAGCTAAGCTCTGTTTTCAATACCCATACTTTCCGAGTGAAAGCTGGATAGAGTATGTGCTATATCCCCGTGCAAATATGAGACTAAGGCCTGTTGAGAGGCTATAGAATGGATGACTGAGGTGTGCAAGTGCATAAGTGGGATACTTATGTCTTGAGCATCCGAACGCAACACATGCGACGGAGTACTAGATGTGGTTGCCCTTTTGGATCGGTAGGTTAGGTTACACACTCTCTCACCATATTCTTTTTCTACATTCACACTTTGCCTCACATTATCTGTATTTTCAACTTCAACTCCCTCATTTCTCCTTATATCTTCGAAGACATTCTGTATGTCAGTAGCAACTGTGTCTATCTCCATGTCATCATGGTGTAAGGAGATGTCATCCAGAAAACCGAAACTGTGCTTTAGATTTTCATCTTCAACATCAGCATCATGAATATTCTCCACTTGTTGTTTTGAAGTAGCAGAAGGAATAGTATCTGTAGAACTTGCCTGCCGATCCGACTCTGTTTCGGAGTTCTCACCTTCATTAGCAATCTCTTACTGAGGACTTTATTGATGAATAATAGCCTTGTCAGGTTGAGATGTAGAGACTTCTAGACGATTGACAACTTGTACCGAAGTCCCCACAGCTTCAGGTTGAGAATTCTGACCCCCGCCTGTACCCCTCTCGGTATTTTCTCTCAACTCTCCCCGTCCCTGGACTCCCGTAGTCACAGGAACCCTCTCTGACTCCACTCGTCTAAGGTTGGAGTCTGGGGTAGGGATTGCTGGTTCTGGCATTCCCATAGACTCTCTATAATCCTTAACACACTCTGAGTGCGGATCAACATAGGAAAGTAGAGCTGCTGGAATAGGCATGTAGTAAGCAAAAGTCTTTTTCTGCTTCTGAAGATACCGCATTTCAAATTCAGGAGCAAGCTCATGATAAAATCTCTTTGGGATATCTCTATTGGAGCGGATCATACTTCGAACAATCAATTGAAGAAACCTCTGGTATGGCACATATAGTGGTTTCTTGGACGTTCTCTTGCTGATGACCTTTTCATATAATTCAGTCCAGAATGCCACTAAATAGTCTACGTGCAGATCATACATGATAGCATGAAAGAGCCGCAGTGTATGCATATTTATGTTGTCAAGGCCTGAGTGCCTGGAGGTCAAATAGCGATTGATGATGGAGAACATTTGATAGTAAAACGGTGGTAGATTAGTCTTCTTGAACTCGCTGATCCTTGTCAATTGACCCACATACCCTAAGGCTCGGATGCCTTCAAATACTTCAGAATCAACTGGGTATGAGTCAAAAGTGGTTCTGCCCTCTCTGGAATTTGCCTCAGGTAAATCCAGTATAAGTCTGAGTCTTTGGTATGTCAGAACTGAAGTGAAGTTGTCAATCCTGACTTTGAAGAATTTGTTCGTGTTGCTCTACACCATATACTCAATAGTCTTCCAGGCCTGCTGCATGTATAACACAGGAATTGATGCAGTGTCTGTCAAGGCCTTGATGATTGTATGACCCTTCAGAATTTAAATGACAAGTGGATTGATATTTACAACGTCAAAATCCACGTGGTGATTATTTGGATAGAGCGACAAATACTCAGAAGGATGAATGAGAGCAAGATCAGGATCTACACCGACTGTTGACTGAATGTGAGATCTGGAAGATGGCATAGGAGTTTCCCTGGACACATTAGGGTCATTTTCATCCATCTGAACAATGGGATCATGATAAATTTCGCCTACCATTTTATACCTGAAATGAAAAGAAAGTATTGGATATAATCCAATATGTTAGCAATAAGCATAAAAACTTGTTTTCAGAAAATGATTTTGATACACACAGTATCAAAGTACAGAAAGATTGTACTTTTAAGCTCACAAGATAAGAACATAGTGTTGCAAGATCCAAAATGCAACATCATACTGAAAACAAATGACCAACACTAAACAAAACACTTGTTGTTTTGATTTTGTTCTAAAAAATGAAGTAGTAGTGTAAGAACTCTCAAGCATTTGAAATGTTAAAAAAATTTGAACTCATAAAATTTTCTAAGTCTAGAACTCTCATGACATTGAGAGGGACTAGAAAACTCGCATGACACTCGGGATTCTCAAGAACTCGCAAAATACTTATTTGAGCAAGAACTCGCAGAACATGGAATTTAGGCAAGAACTCGCAGAACAAGGAAGTTAAGCAAGAACTCGCATGGAACTCAGTTCAAGTAAATAACTCGCTAAACTCTAATTTTATACTAAGAACACTCACGAGCTTATGTTCTAAGGCAAGAACACTCAGATGATTGTTCATTCAAAAATTTGAAATTTTGAACTTTTAATCCAAAATTTATGTTTTAATCTGAAATTTTTGTTCAAGTTATAAGAATTTAGGGCTTAATTCCAGATTAATTAGAGTCCAAAAATTCAGTTCATAAGTTCGATCCAGTCCCAGATAGTTCAACGGTTCAAGAAAAATTTTCAACAGCTCGAGTTCAAGAATTTCAAATCCAAATCTAGTGTTAAGGTACCCTGCAATAGCAAATCAAACAAGAACCCAGATGCTATTTGGAGTATAAACATACATATACAACATTTCTTGAGAACAAATTCAAAAACTCAAGTATTTTCTGCCAAGAACTTGAATCGACACAAAACATATTCGAAAAAAAATAAACCCTAGAAAATTTAAAAATCAAACATGCAAAGACAAAGAAAAACAAAAAAGAACTATATTCGAACAACAAAGAATCAAAATCAATAAAAAACCTACAATGAATCGATATTGAAGATCAAGAAATCGAAAGGTCGCAAGTCAGGTTCGAGAGAAAAAAAATCACAAGGAAATTTGAGAGAAGTGAGTCGTGAACAGGACAACATCGAATATATACCCTGAGAAAGTGATGACACGTGGCACGATTTGATTTGGTGACTCACTTCGTGCATACCAAAGATAAATGAACTTGCCGTACAACAAAGGCAAGTGTGTGTGCACTTCGCGCATGAAGCGATGTGCGCGAAGTGTTGTGAACATGAGAAACTCGCATGCAATGATATGCGGGAAGTGGGAACGCACATGACATAGTGTGCGCGTTTTGGACTTCGCGCAACTTTTTCTATGCACGAAGAGAGAACTCGCACGACATTATGTGCGCGTTCTACACTTTGCGCATGCAATGGTGTGCGCGTTCTTAGAACTCACACACAACTATGTGCGCATTTTAGACTTAATTTTTTTTTGAGAAACTTTCAAAAATGGAAACTTTCCAAAAATATTTTGTCCCACTTTCTAAAAATAGCAAGTTTATAAAAATCTATTTTAAGATAAAAAAAACAACTTTTTCTCTTGAAAATCCTTTCTGATTAATTTTTTTTTCAAACACAGACTCACACACCCACTTATTCTGCTTCAGCTGTAGAAGTTGACACACAATTCTGTTTCTTCGATGACCAGCTTACTAACTTGTCTCCCAAGTACTAGCATGATCCAGAGGTGCTCTTTCTATCTAACTTATTTCCTACATGATCTGCATCTGTGTACGCGATTATCTCAAAACCAGAATCTTTCGGATACCAAAGGTCCAAATTTGGTGTGCCTTTAAGGTATATGAGGATTCTTTTAACAACAGCAAGATGGGACTCTTTGGGATTAGCCTGATACCGTGCACAAAAACAGGTAGCAAACATTATGTCAGGCCTACTTGATATCAAGTATAGAAGAGATCCTATGATGCTTCTGTAGGTCCGTTGATCAACTGATTTTCCAGAGATATCAGCGTCCAACAGGCTTCCAGATTGCATTGGAGTCATCATGGGTGATGAAGATGTTGGGTCATCTAAGATTTGAAGATGACTTCTCCTTTAGTTTGTGTTTACTCTTCTGTAAATGATTGTACATCTTAGAATTAGTATGGTTCTTTGTAATAGCTTAGTTACGCATGAAAAGATCGGTGAGTCGAAGACCTACCGAAATCAACATGAAAGAAGTCTTGTCGGTCCATACAATACTAATATCAAGTTCTTAGAAACAACAACAATAAGATTACCAACCTGTATTGATTATAACAAATGAGTTACAAGGTTGATCGATTAAGGCTTGGATTTGTGTTCTCTGTTTTTCTCTCAAATACACCTTTAAGTGTGTGTTTGTGTGTGTTAATTGTGATCTGATCTTGTTAGAGAGATTGAGATATCACATCTAATCTAAGTGTGTCTAACACACTATCTACAACTTGCAAGAGCAAGTTGTAATATTAAACAATAAAACTAACTACTAAATATCTAGATATACAATATCTAGATATTATATAGCTAACTAAACTAGAAACTAACTCAGCTTTTACAATACTAGAAACTAGATATTTAAACTAAGTTAACTTAATATAATAAACAAATACATTGATTACTTTGACATTTATTACAAACAACATAGACTTTAATATCGAGAGTCGACGTTCCGGCTTTAGCTTCAGATTGCGATCTTCAGATTGGATGATCTTGAATCCAATGAGACTGTGTCTTAACAATCTCCCCCTTTGGATCAAGATCATTACGAAAATGATTTTAGCAATTCAGTCTTCTTGTTCAGCTCAGAAGATGCAATCTCTTTCTCTAGCTCTGAAATCAACATGTCTTCAATCTAATAATCTCCCCCTTTGAAGAGTGGACGTGATTCTTGAAACATGTGATCTTTGCCATTTCTTGTGTAGTCATTCTCCCCCTTTTTGATGATAAGTGTAACGAGTTCATCAAAACTTTTTGTAAGAAATGTCCTTCAGTTAGAGCCCCTGATTCGTCAATTCATAAGATATTCATCTAGATCTTTGCAAATCCAGACAAATGTGTCGTGTAACACCTGAATCAACTAATGAATCAGTTAGAATGCCTGTCAGAAATACTAAGTCACTGAGTGTAACGAATACACATTGGAAAGGAGCTGTTTGATGTTGACTCCCCCAGGGCTTCCATTTATTCATCGAAACACCACAAAGGTTATTTCTATAAACGTTATGACAAAGAAACTAATTCCTTGTGTGTTCGTGCTTGTGTTAGAAAGAATTAAGCACTTGATGATTGCTTATTAGGCTCAAAATTGTGTAAACCACTGAGACAACAGTAAGTTAAACACAGACTCAATTGTGCATGATTGAAGTGCGAAGGTGGGGCAAACTTCCTTCTTTTCAATATCCAGATTTTCCAAATGAAAATCAGATAGCAAATGTGCTGCATCCCCTTTGAAAATGTGAAACATTTTCTTGTTGAGAAGAAAATGAGTAGATGGTGAGGTTTGATCAAGAGTTGGCATGGGTTAGTTGCCTGTTTCAATAATGATCACCAAAGAATTGTGAATCACTAGAATGGTGGCTACCCGACTCAGAAATAGTTGGTGCAGAGTTGTGATATTCTTTTAACTCTGTTCTCACACGCTCTTTTTTTTAAACATTTGGCTTTCTCTAATCACACTCATTTCTTTTCTATTTGCACACTCAATCACTAAGGATTAACTTCTTGGGTAGAAATCACTGGTTAAGGTGATTCCATTGAAGTTGTGTTAATTCCTAGAACAATGATTCTTTGTTTTCCTATGATGCATGTGATGCTCAGATTGGTTTAACTATGTCAGTTAAAGCACAATTTAGATCATGAAAACATTTAAGATACACTATCAAAATATAAAATCTGATGAAAAATCAGGAAGTGTTTTGAACATTAAAAACAATGTTTTCCAATGATTGAAAGTTGTCCTTCTTTCAACCATATATGAGATGAAGATAAAGGATTGTACCTTTACGTATGATCTTACATCTCATGAAGCTAAGCTTTAAGTCATAGACATATGAACTTGTAAGCTTCTCTCAAAAATTCTGCAAAAGTCTTATGTCAAGTCAAAGTAAAAATTATTCACTTAAAATTGAAAAGACAAAAAGCAGTAAAACTTTTAATGTACGAGTTCTAATCAGAAATAATCAGAAGTCATATCCGTACTCCTTTGTCTTGAAGAGCTCCCCCTAAATTCGTGCATTACAAAAAAAATTTGGCATTAAAAGGTACATGCAAAATTTTATGAGCTCCCCCTCGAAGTAATATTGACCACTTGTCAATTTCTTCTCATTCTCCCCCTTGGATCATGAACATTTGATAGAAGTGCAGATATCAATCAGAGTTAAGAATGAAGAAATGATGAAAAAGTATACAATTTAGAAAACTTTGATAGGTAACTACTGATTAAATCTTAAGATTTAGCATACCAAGCTTAGAGATAAGGAAGTTAAACCTCTTTTCGTCTAAGGATTTGGTGAACAAATCGGCAAGCTGATAATCAGTTTTTACAAAGAAAAGTTCAATTGTTCCTTTTTCAACATGATCTTTAATAAAATGATACCTGACATCTATGTGCTTAGTCTTGGTGTGTTGAACAGGATTCGCTGATATTGCGATGGCGCTCTTGGAGTCACAGTATATCGGGATCTTGTTGAAGTGGAAACCGTAGTCGCGTAATTGAGTTCTCATCCATAAGACCTGAGAACAGCAGCTAGCAGCAGCTACATATTCTGCTTCGGCCGTGGAAGTTGAAACACAAAGTTGCTTCTTCGATGCCCAACTTACTAGCTTGTCACCGAGGAACTGTACGTGTCCTGACGTGCTCTTCCTGTCTAACATATAACTTGCATGATCTGGATCTGTGTAGGCTGTTAGTTCAAAACTAGTATCTTTAGGATACCACAGACCAAGATCTGCAGTGCCCTTTAGATACCTAAATATGCGCTTCACAACAGACATATGGATTTCTTTAGGATTGGCCTGATATCGTGCACATAAGCATGTTGAAAACATTATATCTGGCCTACTAGAAGTAAGATACATTAAAGAACCTATCATCCCTCGATAAGTCCTAACATCAACAGCCTTTCCCGAAGGATCGGTGCCAATCTTAGTACCTGGTGCCATTGGGGTACCAATCGGTTTTGAATTTTCCATTTGGAACTTCCGAAGAATATCCCTAATGTATTTTGATTGATTGATAAAAATACTTGATGAAAATTGTTTTACTTGTAAACCGAGAAAGAAATTCATCTCTCCCATCAAGTTCATCTGAAATCTAGACACCATAAGGTTTGCAAAATTCTTACAGTACTTAGTATTTGTAGAACCAAAGATAATATCATCTACATAGATTTGAATTAAAATGATATCTCCTTTTTCCTTTTTGATAAACAAAGTGGTATCCACCATACCTTTTGAAAACCCAGACTTGACTAGAAAAGTGGAAAGGACATCATACCAGGCTCGAGGTGCTTGTTTCAGACCGTAGAGTGCTTTGTCGAGAATGTAAACATGATTCGGCTTCTCTTGATTGAAAAAACCTTCGGGCTGAGAGACGTAGACTTCCTCCTTCAGAATTCCATTTAGGAATGCTGTCTTCACGTCCATTTGAAAGACCGTGAAGTTCTTGTGGGCTACGTAGGCTAGAAACATTCTGATTGCCTCTAATCGCGCCACAGGAGCATATGTTTCGTCGTAGTCGATTCCTTCCTCTTGTTTGTATCCTTTGGCTACTAGTCTTGCCTTGTTTCGGATAACGGTACCATCTTCGTCTTTCTTTATCTTGAAAATCCACTTCGTACCTATAATGGTTTTACCTTTAGGCTTTGGTACGAGTCTCCAGACTTGAAGTGCATCGAATTGTTTCAGCTCTTCTTGCATTGAGACCACCCATTCTGGATCAGCAAGTGCCTCTGATACACTCGTTGGCTCGAACTTGCTAAGAAAGGAGTCATGCATGCACATGTTCATTGATGCTGACCTAGTTTGCACCGGTTTTGATGGATCACCAATAATCTGGCTTAGCGGGTGCTCTTTGGTCCATTTATGTTCATGAGGCAGTGGATTAGATGTTTGTATGTCGGTTGTATCATCTACAAATCCACTTGTACCTTCTTCGGTTTGTTCAGGAGGATTGATGGTGTCAGTTGAAGTGGCAGGTTCAGAAGACTCAGCAGGTACAACTTGATCTGGCTGTAGATTGATCTGTAAAGTATCTCCTACTGTTTCAGCTACTTCTGTCTTTTTATCAGTTGTCACTTCTTCAACTGTTGGAGTCGGCATTTGAATTGAAATCTCTTGTTGAATCGGGGCATTTGATTCAATAGGAATATCTGAACTGGTTAGATGAGTAGTCGTTAAGTCTTCCATCCTGTCAACCACAACAGATTTCTTTACATTAGATCCAAGAAATTCATCATAAAACAATTCAAATAATAAATCTAAATCAGATAAATGGTTAGTAGAAGTTGATGCTTCATCTGATTTATTCTGTTGAGACGTAGGTCCTGAACTGAGTTGCCCAGAAGCTAGTATTCCTGATATAACGGGTTCTGAACGTTGTTGTTCGGAAGTCATTTCTTCATCAAAGGTGACGTTGATGCTTTCAATCACCGTTCTTGACTTCTTCAGATAAACACGGAATGCAGTTGATGTCGAGGAATATCCAATGAAGATTCCTTCATCCGCCTTAGCACTGAACTTATTAAGACTCTCCCTATCGTTTAGCACAAAACACTTACATCCAAATATATGGAAATATTTGATTGTCGGTGTTCGGTTGTTGATTAACGCATAAGGAGTCTTTTTGAACCTTCGATGTATCATGGATCGATTCTGTGTGTAGCACGCGGTCGAAACAACTTCTGCCCACAAAAATAGAGGTAAGTCTGATTGACTTAGCATAGAACGAGCAACCTCGACTAGCGTTCGATTTCTTCTTTCAACCACTCCATTTTGTTGAGGCGTTCGAGCAGCAGAGTATTGATGTGAAATCCCGACAGATTCGAGATATTCTTCAACCTTTTGGTTCTTGAACTCTGTGCCGTTGTCTGTTCGTAGAAACTTGACCGGTTTCTGGAGATTCACCTGGGTCGTCTTTAGGAATGTGATGAGAACATCTGGTGTCTAATCCTTTGAAAGTAGAAACTTGACCCATGTGTATCGCGAGTAATCGTCCACGATCACGAGTATGTACTTCTTGCCGCCTAAGCTTTGAGTTCGCATCGGACCGCATAAGTCCATATGCAATAACTCTAAAGGAGCATTGGTACTTTGTTCAGGCTTCGGTTTATGAGGTGCCCTCTTCATCTTGCCCTTTTCACAAGCTGCACAAAGATGTTCTCTTTCATATTTCAGCTCTGGAAGTCCTTTGATGAGCTTTCCACTGACCAGATTGTTGATGTACCGAAAGTTGAGGCGAGAGAGCCTTCGATGCCATAACCAGCTTTGTTGCATCGATGCTTTCGTCAGTAGACAAACTTGCTTGTCAGTCTGGACATTTGATAAGTTTATTGTGTAGAGGTCTGTTTCTCGAGTACCGACCAAGAGTTCTTCGCCGTCTTCATTGCGAACTGAACATCTCTTGGCTTTGAAGTTGACCTCTAAGTCTTTGTCACAGAACTGGCCTATACTGAACAAGCTGTGTCCTAAGCCTTCTACATAGCTCACCTTCTTGATAGTGATATTGTCATGTTGTACATCACCGTATCCCATGATTGGAGAAAACTGGTCGTTGCCAAATCTTACTGTTCCGCAATATTTGTCTTTAAAATTGGACAGTATCTCTTTTTGCCCTGTCATGTGCTTGGAAAATCCGCTGTCCAAGAACCATGTATGACTAGTCTGCATAAGAGAAATTACAAATTTAGATATTCATACGACAACATTGGAATTTTCACTTTGATTATCGAAGTGCGGGTCTTGAACTGATTTGTTCAAAAGCCTACTTTGACTTTGATGTTCGGGTTTTGAACTGCATTATCCAAAAACCTATTTTTGACATTGAAGAACGAGTCCTGATCTGTACATAATCAGAAGTCACATTCTCTTTAAGCTTTGTGTGCCTGCAACACAGATTTAGCCTTAGGTACCCATTGGAATTTAGGTCCTTCTGTGTTAGCACAAGATTTTGGTACCCATTTTAAATTAGGTCCTCTTTTCTTTTGAAAAGCATTTGAAGAATTAGTATGAGATGAATGCACATGATAATTGCCAAACCAATCTCCAGAATCTTGACAAGGAATAGAAACATGTTTATCATAAATAGAAGACTTTCTAGCAGATAAAGATAACTGAAATAATTGCTTCATTGTATATTGTTTACGGGAAACAACAAGTTTTGAGTTCAAAAGAGCAACATCAGCAATTAAGACATCTTTACTAAGCGAAGTATTGCTACAATTAACACTACTAAACGATAAAACAGTCTTGTCAAGCTTCCGTTTTGGTTGCCATTGAGAATTAACTTATGGCCTTTGGTTGCTCAGATTTGAAACATGTGAAATTGGTGAGTTAGACTTCTGAGCAACAAGCGATTGCTTCTTCTTAGAATGATCAGTCGTGTTTGGTTTCTGTGAATGCTGAGATATATTCTTACCTTTAGCATATTTAGCGTTCACAGAGACTGAGTTATCAACTTTCGTTGATTTTTCACTGTTCACAGGCTTACTGGTTTTTCTTGAAGATTTCTTAACAAAGGATGAATGGTTAGGAAGTTTTGTATTAAAGTCAATTTGTTCAAAACAACCATCGAAACTACCGTTAGAGTTAAGAAAATTAATCTCTTTATTTGATGAACCAAACGTATCCTCAGAGTTTGAAGCTTTTGAAATAACAGAATTTGAAAACACAGTTGAAAAAACATTTTTCTCAATATTTATCAAAAGTCTTTCATCTGATAAAGAATTCTCGAGTTCAGAAATTTTACTTTCTAAAACGAGAGGAGGGACATATAGTTTACCTTTAATAGGCTTCGCCTCCATTTCCTTTTCAGAATAACTTGGAAATAAATCACTTGAAAGAGTTTTCTTCTTTTGATATATTGGATTTTCATCATAACTATTATTCAGTTTCGCATAACAAAATGGAAGATGAACTTTAGCTGATTTCAACCGTTTTTCCGTTTCATTGGCTTCATCCTTTTCCGATAGTTATTCCAAAAAGTTTTAAACTCAGGGATTCTTTTTGCACATCAAATTAAACAGGATGACATCATCTTTGAGCTAATAGCATATTAAGATGATCATAAAGTCCTGACACTTCAGACATCCCTTTTTGTAGACAGTGAGGATTCTTATAACCGATTCCCCAATTGCCTTTGTTTTCCAACGGTTTGTTAAGATGAATGGTTTGTTCACTCTGACCTAATGAGTACAACTTCTTTTCCAAAGCATCTATTTTTGCAATTAAAGTTTTGTTTTCTTCAAGACATGAAGAATGCAATTTTGTAAGCTCATATTTATCAATCTCACATTTTAGCAGTTTAGACTTGAGATCTGAATTCTCTTTAAGAATTATTGTCTTTTCCTTAGCGTTGGTGTCATTATCTTTATGTAAAACCTCAACCAATACTTTCTTCTCAGCAATTTCATTGCGAAGTTTCTGTATCAATTGGTTTTTGTCAGTTCTAACACCATTTTCTCGCTCAAGATTAGATTCTAACTCTTTTTGTTTTAAACTCATGGCATGCATTTTATTCATAAACTCTAAATCTGATAGATTACATACCTCTTCTATTTCATCATCTGAATCAGCATCAGCATCTGATTCTATCTGGCCCATCAAACACATGTTGACGGCTTCATCTTTTTCTTCATCCTCTTCATCTTCATCTGAGTGATCAAACCAGTATTCGTCCTCAGCCATCAGTGCCTTGCCAGCCTCCTGTTGCTTTGCAAGAAGCATCTTGTTCTTGTAGTAGTCGGAGTTTCTGACCTTTGATCTGCGACAGTCCTTGGCAAAGTGACCTGTTTTGCCACAGTTGTAGCACGTTGGTGGTTCTGGCTGACTGGATCCTTCAGGTTTAAACTTTCTCTCTTCCGGTTTCCTCTCCTCTAATATCTTTCCTTCATACTGATACCTTCTCTCTTCAGGTTTCCTCTCTTCTGTTCTCTTTCCCTCAAATCTCTTCCCTTCATACCTACTGCCTTCAACCCTTTCTTTGTGGATGTAGTTGTTCGGACCAGAAGAGTATCTCTGACTGTTTGAACTTGGCTTTGTGTAGAACCTTTTCTGAAAAGCACTTGTCAGCATAAGCATTGCTTGCTTCAGATGGTCATTTTCATCCGTGTCAGAGTTGGCATAAGCTTCATCTTCTTCTGATTCATATACAATCACCTTGTTCTTCTTCTTCCTGACTACAAGACCGACTGTGTCATCAATTGTCTTTCCTCTCTGCCTTTTCTCATCTAGAATTTCATCCACCTCTTCTTCATTCTGTCGGAGGGTTTCATACACCTCGTGAAGTGGAATCTCATTCAAGTCTTTAATCTACTTCATTTGCCTAGCAAATCTTTTCCATTCCGGTTGAAGAATGCTCAGGAACTTGACGTTCAGCTCAATTTGAGATTTGTGAACTTTGTTCTTGCTAAGTTCGTTCAGCAAAGTCACAAACCTGTCATAGGTTTCTTCTAAGGTTTCTCCCACCCTGCCTCTAAATTCTTCATAATTATTTAGGCAGTTGGAGATTTTTAGCTGATTTCCAACCTTTGAGCCCAGCATCATCTTTTCAAGCTGATCCCACATTTCTTTACCGGAGGCCTTGTAGCTGTCAATCTTTACGTATATTTAATTTGGGATTCCTTGTAAGATGTATGACTTAGCTAATCTGTCGCCTTTGGCTCTTTTGAGGTTATCATCTTGTAGTTCATGATACTTAAGTTCAACTTGAGTCGGCACATTATCAACTACATGAGTCGTCATTGGTGGTCTCATAACCCCTTCTTCTATAGATGTCCTGATGAAATCACCCAGCTCATGTCTGTCAATGAAGTTCAGAAACCGATCCTTCCACTGTTCGTATTCTCCTTTGAAGAGAACTAGTGGCTTGATGTCAGTTCCTATTGCAAGGGCTTCTCTGGATGTCATCCTGTATTGATAGGAAACTTGAATATGATCGTTAACCCAGATAAAATTTGATCACACAAGAAATTTTGTCCCCCTAGGCAGACTTAGCACGGGGGTCCCGCTACCCGGTTAGCGGGTGGGGTTAAGGGGCAATGCCCTTGCGGGGGTATGGGGGCAGCGCCCCTAGAGAAAAAAATTTATGACAATTAAAGACCCTATTACAGTTTTGAAAAATTCTCAGAAAAAAATATTCTAAGTATTGAACAGTGATAGGCGCAAAATGGAGGTTTGCGTTTTAAGTGAGGAGCGCAAACTTAGGTTTGCGGGTCTAGTGGGAATCGCAAACTGAGGTTTGCGGGTCTAGTGGGAAGCGTAAAGTTGAGCTTTGCGTTTCTTGAAGAGAAGTACACGTGAACTGAGGTTTGCGTTTGTCTTGAGATGCGCAAAGTTGAGCTTTGCGTTTCTAGTTGGGAGCGCAAAGTTGACTTGTCTTTTGAAGAGATGAACACGATGGCTTGAGGTTTGTGTTTCTGTTGGAACCGAGAAGTGGACTTTGCGTATGCTTGAGGACCCGAGAAGTAAGGTTTGCGACTGAAGTTAGAACCGCAAAGTAAGGTTTACGATTGATGTTGGAACCACAAAGTAAGGTTTGCGTTTCCTATGAGAAGCGCAAAGTAGGACTTTACGTTTGATGTGGGAGGCGCAAAGTTGGACTTTGCGTATGTTCTTCCTCTGCTTTGCGCTTTATTCGACCTGTACTTCGAAAATTTGTCTAAAATCTGTTCCTGTAACGATTAGCAAATCCAAACACTACCCTTATGTCTAGAAACACTTCTAGAACTGAATGTGATCACTCGATCTCTCTAAAACACACTTTTTCGAAAATAATTTGATGGCACAGTGAACTTCTAAACTCGACTGTTTGACCACTGAATCCACAAAATGGAACTCGATAAAACCTTAAAAGTGAAATCAAACACTCACAACTCTATCTAGCATGCTAATCGATCACAACCTGATCGATTTTAACACCTAAAACAGTTTAAATCTCGAAATCGATTTTCAATAAGAACACAGAGTCGCTTTTCTTTTAAAACTTGATTTGATCTTAATCAGGCTCTGATACTAATTGTCGGTCCACACAATACTAATATCAAGTTCTTAGAAACAACAACAATAAGATTACCAACCTGTATTGATTATAACAAATGAGTTACAAGGTTGATCGATTAAGGCTTGGATTTGTGTTCTCTGTTTTTCTCTCAAATACACCTTTAAGTGTGTGTTTGTGTGTGTTAATTGTGATCTGATCTTGTTAGAGAGATTGAGATATCACATCTAATCTAAGTGTGTCTAACACACTATCTACAACTTGCAAGAGCAAGTTGTAATATTAAAAAATAAAACTAACTACTAAATATCTAGATATACAATATCTAGATATTATATAGCTAACTAAACTAGAAACTAACTTAGCTTTTACAATACTAGAAACTAGATATTTAAACTAAGTTAACTTAATATAATAAACAAATACATTGATTACTTTGACATTTATTACAAACAACATAGACTTTAATATCGAGAGTCGACGTTCCGGCTTTAGCTTCAGATTGCGATCTTCAGATTGGATGATCTTGAATCCAATGAGACTGTGTCTTAACAAGTCTACTTTGCGGATTGAGGTGAACTTTAAGGAACTAAGTCTTATCAGCCGAACCCTCTTCGGCAGCTTAACCCTGTGCCGAATCCTCTCATGTTCGGCAGAACTCTCCTCTGCCGAACCTTCACATGTTCGGCATACCCCTTGCCACCTTTCGACAAATCTCTTTCTTGCCGATCCTCTCTGTGTCGGCAACACCCCTTTATGTCAAAGCCTCTCGATTTGACATACTTCACCATTCCCAATGTTCTTCTGACAATGGAAATGGAAGCTTCCTTCTCTTAGAAGATATTCACCCAAGTTCTGAAATGATGGAGACTTTCTCCAAAAGATCAGAAAAAGGACATGTACCAAATATACTTTATTGAGGTGTTGTCTTATCAAGGTACAGAAGTCTACTTTGTGTTATGATAAGTCACATCAAGATCTTATTGCTTTTGCAAGAAGATATTTGGTATCCAATACCAAGATGACAAGTGTCCTTTGCATTATTGCACATGATGGTATTTAAGGGTGAAGAACGTCTCCTTCCAAGCCTAACCCTTTTTGAAGAGATTACTTAGTGATCAAGAAAAGTTGGCAACCTCTCTCTCTCTCTCAAGAACTTCATAGCTTTGATATTTGTATTTTCAACTTGTGTTTAGTTTTCTAGTTTCTAAGTGAAAGATTGTTAGAATAGATTTATCTGTTCTTTTCCGCAACAATCTTAAAAGTTTTCTATGTGTAATTCTTGATATTTATATCAATAAAGAATTAAAATTAAGTGAAAATTTTGTGTATTGTATTCAACCCCCCCTTCTACAATACTTGTTTTGCTTACTTGGGACCAACAAGTGCTATCAGAGCGGTTGATTTAACTTGATAAATCAGATCCGTGATGGCATCTTCGTCAAAAGTTGATCCTTCTTCTTTTTCTTCTCAAACTGATAATGGGTCTATGGTCAAACCTCCTTGGTTTAATGCTAACAACTTTTCTCTCTCGAAAAGTAGAATGATGCTTTTCCTAGAAGGAGCTGACAGCCATTATCTGACTGTTCTTCGTGAGGGACCTATTGTTCCTAAAGTCTTGGCTCGCTTTGAGACCCAAAAACCTCGTTCTGACTTAAGAGATAAAGATGTTGTTTTTGGTGATTCTGATGATTCTTCGGATGAAGAAGGAAGTTCTGCTACTGGGAGGTACATCCTCAAAAATCCTAGAAAATACAATGATGATGACAAGCGTCTCTTTGCTCTTGACTCTAGAGTCAAAGCCATCATTTCTCCCTCCCTCCCTGATGAGGTGTATCACTCCTTGGTGAATCTTTCTACTGCTAAGGAAATGTGGTCTACCTTATGCATTTTGTATGAGGGAACAAATGAGGTTAAGAAGAGAAAAAATATTGCTCTTGTCAGAAAGTACGAGCTATTTTCTCATGAAAATGGAGAGTCTCTTTCTGAGTACTACAACCGTTTTAACAGCCTTCTTAATGACCTTAAGCTCTTTGGTAGAGTGTATGACAATGAGGAAGTTTTATGCAAGTTTATGGATGGTCTTCCTGAATTTTGGGAAAACATCTGTACCTGCATCAAGACAACCAAGGATCTTGATCATATGTCTCTTACTGTTCTCTATGAATCTCTCTTTAACTATGAACAAACTATGATCCTAAGGAAGATTGTCATAAAAGAGATAAGAAGCTCATCTACGGGTCTTATCAGTGACTCTTTCAAGAAATCTGTGTATTCCTAGAATAACCTATCCCTCTGATTCTGACCATAATAGTCAAGAGGAACCTAATGATCCTTCAGAAGCCTATCTTAGTGAGGCTGGTGATGAAGGTGAGGAAACTTCCAGTGACCTTCATTTTTCTTCTAGAAAATCTAAGTTTGGCCGAAAATCTTCTTCATCTCAAAACTCTCTCCCTCCGATAAAGCAAATGAGGAATGTTATGCTTGTGGCAAGAAAGGCCACTTTGCCTCTGAGTGTAGGAGCAATTCTTCAGGAAGATCTAAAACTACCTTTTCCAACCAAAATTCCTCTAAGTTAAGAAGAATGAGACCTGACTTTGCCAACAGGTCTCACTCTCGAAATTTTTCCTCATCTTCTTTCAAAGAGAGTACCGATCGTACTGAAAAATACAAGGCCAAATACAAGAGAGAGAAGAAGAAAAATGAAACCTTGCTCAAAAAGGGAAAATGTCAAATGACTAAAACCTATGACCGGGTAGATGAACCAACCTCTGAAAGCGAGAAGGACATCTCCAACATTTGCCTTATGGCAAAAATAAATGATGTGGAAGATCCTGACGGACATGCATCCTCCACCGCTTTAGTCTCTGCTGAGTGCTCCTCTTTTTCCTCTCAAGTACATTCCTTTCATTCTCTTATTGTTTCTAAAAAGATTGAGGCCTTTGACTCCTTAACCATTGACTTCTATAGTGAAAATGATGTTAAGAAAAAGGTTTAAAATCTTTCTCCTCTCAACTTCAAATGTGTCTTTCTTAACTGAAACATTTTGATAAATCAAAGTTGAACTTGAAGATTTGAAAATCATCAATTTTCTGGTCTTGGATTTGAAAAATGGATATTGATCCCTCTTTTGTTCTAAGTTTTGTTCAAGCTTCTTCTTCTTCTTCAAAACATATTTCTTTCTATGAGTCTACTGATCCTAACTCTAGTGACTTCCATTCTTGGACTCTTCTGATTTCTCCAAAGCTCTAAAATTTGGTATGTTCATCAAGGCCAAAGATTCTACTCCTCATATTAAACATGAGGAGGATCAATGATCAAATGATCTTGTTAAGCCTATTCATAACCTTTTAAATCTTTGAATCTTGATGAGGCTACCTCTTCTTCTCCTAAACCTTCAAAATTTCCTAAGAAAATTTGTCAACTTGCCTCAAAGAAGTTTTCTAACTTTTGATAAAGGAAAATCAGTAATTACTGACCTACCTTTAAAAAGAAAACTACCTTCTTCTTCCAAAAATGAACCTCTTGTTCTTCCTACAAAGTTCATTTCCTGATCTGTGCACTTGAAGAAGTCCAAATCCAAGGTATCTCTACCTTTCCTCTCTCTTCCTCTGAAAAAGGAATCCTTGGACCAAAGCCTTGCCTTTCACCTTCCACCTCTAAATCTTTCAAAGTCAATGTTAACGTCAAAGACAAAGATCTGGGTCAGAAATCAAAGAAAACTTTTATTTATAAAAATTGCTATAATTGTGGTGACACCTTTCATCTAGCAAAGGTTTGTCCAAAATATCGCATTGAAAGAAAGAATCTTGATAACTCTTCTTCTTCTTCTAACCCTAAAGGACCCACTTCAAAATGGGTACCAAAGAAATGATTTCTCTGTGATTGCAGGTGTTTGAGCATCAACAAATCTTATGAAGGAATCTTAATGGGATGTTCTCTCTCTTCAAAGTCCTACCGAGTCTACAATCTTCGGAGATATTGCACTGATGAATCTATTAATGTGAAGTTTGATGATCACGAATCATTTTCTTTTTCATATGATGGTGATGAGTTAAATCGGCGGATTTCATCATGTGTTATGAAGGTTCTCAAAATTCTTCAACCAACTATAATACTTTTGTTCCATTCTCTTCAGACACCTTTCCTCAAAGCGGTGACCTACCTACTTTTCATCTCCAATCCCTGATCTTCAGATAGTCATCTCTGAAGATCAAGATCGCTCCTATCCTATTCTTCCTCATTTCACTCAACTTGAACCTTCCTCAATCATTCCTATTCACACCAATCGATCCTTTTTCTCATCATATCACTTCTCCTTCCTCCATAATTCCCATCTTCCTCTCAACCTCATAAAATGTTGCCACCACCTCTTCCACCAGCTACTAAGTGATCAAAAGATCATCCGTTCAATGCTCTCTCCAACAAGGAGCTTGTTGTCGGTTTGCCGAAAAACTCTTTCTCAAAAGAGAAGCTATGTGTTGCTTGTGAGAAAGGCAAACTGACAAAATCTTCTTTCAAGTCAAAACAGTGTTTCTCAATCTCTACTCCTCTCCATATGCTGCATATGGATCTTTGTGGGCCTGTCAGCACACCCAGCCTAGGTGAAAAAAAGGGACATTCTTGTCATTATTGATGAATACACACGTTACATTTGGGTATTCTTCCTCAGGTACAAAAGTGATACACCTGAAGAAATCATCAATTTTATCAAGAAATCTGAAGTTCTCAACGGTCAACTAGTCAGATCTATCAGAAGTGACAATGGGACCGAATTCAGAAATGCTACCTTGGATGCCTTTGTATGTGACAAAGGTATTTCTCAAAACTTTGCAGCAGTAAGAACTCCACAACAAAATGGTGTTGTGGAAAGGAAGAATCGTACGCTATGTGAAGCTGCAAGATCTATGATAAGTGAATCAAATCTACCAACCTATTTTTGGGTTGAGGCTGTCAATACAGGTTGTTTTACTCAAAATCGGTCTATTATTGTGAAAAGACACAACAAGACTTCCTATGAAGTCTTTTATGGCCGAAAACCAAACATTGGTTTTCTTCATGTTTTCGCTTGTCTGTGTTTTATCTTGAATGATCGAGATCATCTTGGGAAATTTGATCCCAAGGCTGATGAAGGTATATTTATGGGCTATTCTCTCACTTCTAAAGCCTACAGAGTATACAATCTTAGGAGAAAATGTATTGATGAATCAATACATGTGAAGTTCGATGATCACAAGACATCTTCCTTATCTTGTGATGATACTGAGCTTCATGAATGGATCATTTCGTGTGTTGGAGAAGATTCTCCAAATCTTCTGTCTTCAGGACCTCCATATGTTCCATTCTCGGTACCCTCTACTTCCCCCCATCATGGTTCAGCAGAACCCTTACCAATTGCCGAACCAACAGCTCCTACCGAATCCATATCTCCCACTGAACCTACCTTACATACTTCACCTTTTCATCCCACTCATCCTATACCCACCGATCCTTCATCTTCACACTCTCCAAACACATTTCCTGCACCTCTTTTCACAGCTCTAAAATGGACCAAAGACCATCCGATAAATCAAATTATCGGTGATCAGCAAGCAAGCAGGTGTCCAAACTAGAAGAGGTGTTGGAAATATTTGTCTCTATGTGAATTTTCTCTCCATTTTTTAGCCTAAGAAAATTGAGGAAGCTCTAGCAGACTCTTGTTGGATCACTGCCATGCAAGAAGAGTTGTCTCAATTTGAGAGAAACAAAATCTGGAGACCTGTGCCATGACCTTTCGGAAAAACCATTATCGGTACTAAGTGGGTTTTCCGAAATAAAATGGATGAAGTGGGTACTGTTATCCGAAACAAAGCCAGACTTGTTGCTTAAGGATATAGGCAGGAGGAAGGTATCGATTATGATGAAACCTTTGCTCCTATTGCTAGACTTGAAGCAATAAGAATATTTCTTGCTCATGCTGCTCACAAAAACTTCCAGGTCTTTCAAATGAATGTTAAGAGTGATTTTCTCAATGGAGAACTTGCTGAAGAAGTCTATGTGAAACAACCGCCCGACTTTGAAGATCCAGCTTATCCTTACCATGTGTTCAGACTTGACAATGCTCTCTATGGTCTGAAACATGCTCTTCGTGCTTATATGACACCTTGTCTGACTTTCTTCTCTCCAACCGATATACCAGAGATAAAATTGATAATACTCTTTTTCTCAAGAAAACTAAAGGTAATATCATTCTTGTTCAAATCTATATGAATGATATCATTTTCGGTGCCACTGATGAAAATCTTTGTCAGGAGTTTGCCTCTCTCATGAAAAGTAAATATGAGATGAGCATGATGGGTGAACTTACTTTCTTTCTTGGCCTTCAAATTAAACAATTTTCTGAAGGTATTTTCATTTGTCAAAATAAATATATTCGTGATCTGTTGAAGAAGTTTGATTTTGAAAATTGCTCTTCCATGAAAACTCCAATGGCACCTCCTCTAAAGATTCATGCCGATTCTGTCGGCAAGTCGGTAGATATCACGAATTATAGAGAAATGATAGGGTCTCTTCTTTATCTTACTGCTAGTAGACCTGATATCATGTATGCTACGTGTCTGTGTGCACGTTAACAAGCTAATCCCAAGGAATCTCACTTGGCGGCTGTGAAACGTATTTTTCGGTACCTAAAAGGTACTATGAATCTGGGTCTTTGGTATCCCAAGGACTCAGGTTTTGATCTAATTGGCTATTCAGATTATGACTTTGCAGGGTCTAAAGTTGATAGGAAGAGTACAACTGGCAGCTGTCAATTACTAGGTGGAAACTTGGTCAGCTGGTCTAGTAAGAAGCAGAATTCGGTATCTACCTCAACTGCCGAAGCTGAATATGTTGCAGCTAGAAGTTGTTGTGTTCAAATCTTGTGGATGAAAAACCAACTACAAGATTATGACAAGTTCTATTCTCATGTACCGATTCTATGTGACAATTCCAGTGCCATAGCCATTGCCAACAATCCAGTACTGCACTCCAGATCTAAACATATTGATATTCGGTATCACTTTATAAGAGATCATATCTCTAAGGGTGATATTGAACTTCACTTCATTCCTACAGATCTTCAACTTGCAGACCTCTTTACTAAACCACTGAATGAGGCACGTTTCAACTTCCTTGTGGGATCCTTAGGTATGTTAAATTTCCGAATGGTTTAAAAAAAAACCTTTATTTTGTATGTAGTTGCCGATTTAATTTTTTTTATATATCCAAATAAATTTTGTTTATGAATCGGTGGTTTCAAGTAAAAAAAAAAAAAAAACTCTCATAATTTTTTCCCAAATTTATGATGACTTATTTTTCTTCAATCCAATGTGTTTCATTTATTTGAAAATTTTGGAACTATGTGATAATGTGTGACTCTTAGTTGTCATTTCAAGCCCACTAACCCATCCCTTATTTCACTAAGCTAAGCCACTAGCCGAACCCTTTCTCAGATACTCTATTAGTCACCTCTTATATCCTTAATATCCTTTTCCCCCATTATTTCCCACTACCCGAATGACTTCAATGCCCCTCACTCCTACATTTTCACCCCAAAGTTTCTTCCATTTCTTCCCAATTCTTTCTTCCTTTTCTTTTTCTTCCCAATTTTTTTTGTTCTCTGAGTCTTTCTTCTCGTTTTTCTTTGCCTTACAAAAAAAAAAAAGAGGAAAAGAGCCCTTAAAAAAATGGGCACTGAATTTATGAGTTCTAGTTCTTCTCCCTTTTCTGTGTGTCAGTACTATTTTTTTTAAGTGTTGGTGTCATCATCAAATAGGGGGAGATAAATTATTGGGTCACTAATTGATTTGGTGATGACTATCCTACCAACATTTAGAAAGTCATGAAGACCACTTTGAACAATGACTCTCTCTCCACCAATCGAGTTCTCAGCCCCAGGTATGATTTCTTTCATTCTCCTAATCTGAAGTAAGGAGATACTGAGGAACCATCATTCTCCAAATCGGTGGTTCTAGAAAGTCATGAAGACCACTTTGAACAATGACTCTCTCTCCACCAATCGAGTTCTCAGCCCCAGGTATGATTTCTTTCATTCTTCTAATCTGAAGTAAGGAGATACTAAGGAACCATCATTCTCCAAATCGGTGGTTCTCTCCGTATCACTCACTTCAGTGACCCCTGATTCCCTTACCCGAGTGAAATTGGTGACCAAAAAGAATAAATCAAAAGCCACCGATACCTCCGCAACCTCTTCTGAGACTATGCCACCGAAAAAGCCTTCGGTAGCTGCCCTCGTCTCCCCCCACTCTCAAAAGCGGAGGCACTTTTCTTCCCCTCCCTCTCCTCTCAAGAGGTTGAGGAAGGTTTCAAGGGCCAAGACACTTACTCCATCCACCGGTTCTTCAAAATCAGCAGGTGTTGAAATTTTCCCATCTGGGCCCGGGGACTCTGCTAAACCCAAATCCACCTCCTTTGTATCCTCAGAAACGGATACAATTGTAAAATCGGGGACCCTTATTATTCCCTCATCAACCTTTTCTTTGGTTGATAAGGATGACTTGGACTCCTCCCCAATCCAAGGTGACTCTTCTCCACCTCCCAGCCTATCACCCGGGATTTCAGTCCCGATATTTCTGCACGATCTAAGGATGAACCTGCCTTTCCAAGAGAAGGTTCGGAGGATCTCGAAAATTTTTTGACTTCTTAATTCTTACACCGAGAATTAGTTGAGGGGGAGTATGAGTTGAGGGGGAGTAACTGACTACTCAAGCTTAAACTCTGTTGAAACTTTATTTTCGATGAACTGTGTGATGAAAGCCACCAGACATTAGTTGAGGGGGAGTATGAGTTGAGGGGGAGCAATCACACACTCAAGTTCAAACAATTCCCGACAATTGTCTTTTGTATATATGTATATATATATATATTGTTTCTCATTCTTTATTCTTTGTATTTATTTATTCGTTTGTATAGCTATACTCATTCTTTTATTCTTTTGTAAATGTCGTTTATACTTAAAAAAAATACAAAAAGAATGGTCTATGTGAAAAAGAACCCAAAAGAATATAAACAAGGGTCAAAATGTATTACTCATGTTTTATCTTTTAAAATTTCTAAGTATGAGATGTCATCATCAAATAGGGGGAGATTGTTGGGTCATCTAAGATTTGAAGATGACTTCTCCTTTAGTTTGTGTTTACTCTTCTGTAAATGATTGTACATATTAGAATTAGTATGGTTCTTTGTAATAGCTTAGTTACGCATGAAAAGATCGGTGAGTCGAAGACCTACCGAAATCAACATGAAAGAAGTCTACTTTGCGGATTGAGGTGAACTTTAAGGAACTAAGTCTTATCAGCCGAACCCTCTTCGGCAGCTTAACCCTGTGCCGAATCCTCTCATGTTCGGCAGAACTCTCCTCTGCCAAACCTTCACATGTTCGGCATACCCCTTGCCACATTTCGACAAATCTCTTTCTTGCCGATCCTCTCTGTGTCGGCAACACCCCTTTATGTCAAAGCCTCTCGATTTGACATACTTCACCATTCCCAATGTTCTTCTACCAATGGAAATGGAAGCTTCCTTCTCTTAGAAGATATTCAACCAAGTTCTGAAATGATGGAGACTTTCTCTAAAAGATCAGAAAAAGGACATGTACCAAATATACTTTATTGAGGTGTTGTCTTATCAAGGTACAAAAGTCTACTTTGTTTTATGATAAGTCACATCAAGATCTTATTGGTTTTGCAAGAAGATATTTGGTATCCAATACCAAGATGACAAGTGTCCTTTGCATTATTACACATGATGGTATTTAAGGGTGAAGAACGTCTCCTTCCAAGCCTAACCCTTTTTGAAGAGATTACTTAGTGCTCAAGAAAAGTTGGCAACCTCTCTCTCTCTCTCTCTCTCTCTCAAGAACTTCATAGCTTTGATATTTGTATTTTCAACTTGTGTTTAGTTTTCTAGTTTCTAAGTGAAAGATTGTTAGAATAGATTTATCTGTTCTTTTCCGCAACAATCTTAAAAGTTTTCTATGTGTAATTCTTGATATTTATATCAATAAAGAATTAAAATTAAGTGAAAATTTTGTGTATTGTATTCAACCCCCCCTTCTACAATACTTGTTTTGCTTACTTGGGACCAACAGAAGAGTTTATGTCAAATTTTCTTTAACATGTCTCTTATATATTTGGCTTGGTTTATGAAAATCCCTTGCGCGGTTTGTTTTACTTGCAAGCCTAAGAAAAAATTCAATTCACCCATCATTGACATCTGAAACTGCTCTTCATGATGTTTTGAAACTCATCACAAAGATCAGGGTTCGTAGATCCAAATATAATGTCGTCTACATATATTTGTACAAGGATCAAGTCATCACCTTTCTTCTTTAGAAATAAAGTTCTGTCGATAATACCTTTTCGAAAGCCAGACTCGGTCAAGTAAATTGTCAGTATTTCATACCATGCGCGTGGTGCTTGCTTCAATCTATAAAGCGCTTTGTCCAGCACGTACACATGATTTGGGAACTTTGGAGACGAAATGAAAGGATATGTCAGAGGTTACGGTACAATCATAAACAACATGATTTCTATCTCTAAAGTCTTGTACGTGGAGGGTTTGGCATATAATTTGTTCTCTATCAGCCAGTTCACAGAGAAGAAATGCAAAGTGGAATTTGATGTTGATTACTGCTATATCAAAGATCAAAGTGGAGCTGAGTTAATCAAAGACGGAGATACCAAATGTAAGTCCAAAATCAAGTCATATTCAATCCAAACAATACAAATTAGATCACAAATTGTTGAGAGAGAAACTAGAGAGAGAAACAGTCATATGTCTATTGAAGTCAAAATGAGTACAAGATGTGCACACAATGCTCTCAGTTACATGGTTCTCTCAAAGAACTATTCTATTTATATCTCACACTACTCTCACAAAACATGAAATACAAAGATAACAAAAGTCAAAGTAAAAGTCAAACACGTGATCTAAACATTACATTAACAATTAATAATAATAATAATAATAATAATAATAATAATAATAATAATAACAAAAGTCAGTTTGTGTAAAAAATCACGTATAAAATAGTTACTTTTATACACGGTTGTGTGTAAAAACCGCGTACAAAGAGGTTACTTTTCAACGCGGTTTTGTAACAAAAACCGCGTACAAATGTACCTTGTATACGCGGTTGTGTATTAAAAACCGCATACAAATGTCCCTTTTATACGCGGTTGTTTATTAAAAACCGCGTACAATAGAGTTACTTTTATACGCAATTTGTTGCTAAAAACCGAGTGTAAATGTAGCTTTTACACACGGTTTGTTAGAAATAACCCCGTACAAAAGTGACCCTTTCGTATGCGGTTTTTGATAAACAACCGCGTATAAAAGGTAACATTTGTATACGGTTTTATCGATGCAACCGTTTGTAATTGTTGAGTACCCTTTTTACACGTTTTTTAATCTAGAATCGTGTATAAAATCATATTTTTAGCAACGGTTCGAGTTGAACCGTGTAAAAAGGTTCAAGATTCGTTCTTTATACGCGGTTTTTGTAAAAACAACAAAAACCGTGTATAGTTAGGCGCATATAAAAGTCATATTTGTAGTAGTGAAAGTGGCAGTTGACATCTATATGCTTGGTACGCTCATGAACTGAAGGATTAGTAGCGATTTGCCAAGCAACTTTGTTATCATAGAATAATGGAAGCTCTGGAATCAAACTGACTACTACCCACAGTCTTGAATAGTTCATCTTTGTCGACACGAGCAACAAATGCATCGATCTGTGTAGGTTATATCGTGTTCTGGGGAAATGGAACACTTATATTTTCAATGACCATGTCCTTTTGAGAAGACATGTCTAGAGATGTGGATTCTCCGGTTAAGTGCAATCCAGATATGCCAAGAATGGTCTCTAGATGGTCAGGCTTGGGTTGAGGGTTCATACTGTGCAAAGGTCCTTCAATATCCCTTGATACTTGACCATCAGGGATAGTGGATGTGATGGCATTTGATAGATTCAGCTAAAATCGCATATGTGTGCCTCTGGGGGTATCTTCTCTCAAGCTCTCATCATTTTGCCTCTCGAGTGTGGGTACAGAATGCTTGGATTCACTCTCTGTATTATTTTCATCTTCTCTCCCAGACCCCTCACCTTGGGTTTCAGAACCTATGCGCTCTGGGGTTTCAATCCATGGTTCTAAGGATTGAATAAAGCTTCTATAAAAGATTAGCGTTGGAGAAGTTGCTTCCAGATACCTTAACATCACTCTGGGAACTCTACGTACCGTTGGAAGAAGTGTTGGTTTATGGGAGTTCATGATGAAGAACGGGGTCCTAGCATCCTACTCCGGAAGATGGTGTTGTGATATCCCCTTTGATAAATATAGTCTAGAAACATGGAAAGATTATAGAGACTAAGGGCTTGCCTCTGGCCTTGAATGAAATTTTCTTTTGGACTGCTGTTTGTAGTTCATTCTAGAAGAGTTGGGCATAGTCCAGGTTAAGTTCAAAGAACGTTCCATATAGTATGGCCAGAATGTTGACGTTGGCTTGATCCATACTGCCAATTTTGCAGGTTAAGCATCTGTTTATCACAATGAAGAGAAAGTTCCATACTGGGAGTAAATATTTCCTCTTGAAATCACCGTGTTTCTTGATATCATCGTTGTAGCCAATAAACTTCATAAATCTGATCACTTGATCAGATAAGTGAAGGTCTTCATAGTCAGCAATTTGGAGTTCTTTCTTGGTGGGAAGATAGAAGATTCTTTGAATTCTTGATTTAGAAATCCTAAAACTACAATCTATATCATTCGGAGCATCTATGTGTCCAATGATTCCATGAGATTCAGGGTCATACTCGTAGTTGTACCAAAATTGTTGAATGTATCTAACCGGCATGCTCATGTCTACAGTTGTGAGAGCAGTGTTCAATATGCATTTTCCAAGTATTCCACAATGATATGATATTGTTCTTCGAAGTTCTTAAGTCGTAAAATCTACTAAATGATTATTCGGTTTGATGTGTAGCCATACGACTTCATTGTCTTCAGCTCTTTTTGTACGTAAATGACTTGACTGATGGTCTAAGTAAGTAGGGGATTCCATAGTTGCAGGTCAAGAATGAAGAAGATGAACAGTAAACTTGGAGATCAAGAAATTTGAAAGATGAAGTTTAGAGCGTAAAAATGAAACTAGGGCTCGGATTTTGCATTTAAAGGATAATTGCACTCAAGTATTTTTCCAAAAATGGCTCTGATTGGATTGAAATGAAACGTTTCGGTTAGTGGCCGTTGGATTTTGACATGTGGCAGGTGATTTCCAGGAAAATAGGCATGTCACAAAACCGTCATCAAAGTAATATTATAGAGACTACGCCAGTCACTTTGATACACTGTTGGGTCTTAGTTTTAATGTATTAAAGTTGAGGGTCTGATTTGTAAATACCCAAGGGGTATAAATACTTTTGTCTTGTTAGACTTGTGGTGAGCTTATCATTGTGTGCTTATCAAAGTGAAATCTACTCTAAGAATTTCTCTCTCAATACAAAGATTACTTGTGTTAATCAATAAATCCCAAACAATCAAGCTAAATTCACAATATATGACAATATGAACTAGAGAGAGAGAGAGAGAGTAGAGAGAGAAAGTAGATCTTGATTAGCCACACGTCTCACAAATCTGGTTCTACGTAGTTACAAGATTAAAAGGGAGAAAACCTATTTATACCACAACCTAATAAAAGACTTAAAGGCTAAGTAAAACTAATACAAGCTTTGACAATGTTGACTTTTACATCTTTGACTTTCCTATTAAATCTTGGATACAATATTTGGACTTAATAATCTCCCCCTTTGTATTCAAGATTTAATAAAAATTTGATACAGATCTTCAGCTCTTGATTCTTCAGCTTTTGTCACTTGAACTTTGAATTTTGAAGCTTTCACAGTCTTCAGTCTTTCAGCCTTTGAAGAATCTTGGAAAGTCTTTTTCTCTTTGTAGCTTTGTAAGTCAACATGCCTTGAACAGGATCATAATTCTTGAAATTTTTGAAAACCTCTTTGAAGAAACTTTCTTTGGAAAAACAAACTTCTTTGTATCTTCATCACTTTGATCTCTGGATCATCTTTGGAAAAACAAACTTTCTTGAATCTTTGAATAATCTTTATCAGGCTTTGAACTTTGTAATTGTGTCTTTGAAACAGTCTTTGAATCAGACTTTGAATCAGTGGAAGCATTTTTCACTTCTGACATCTCTTCATTGTTTTGAAATTGATCTTTGAAACATTCTCCCCCTTTTTGATGATTACGAGCATCCTGATCATCAAAACTTCATCAATTTCATCACAGACTTTGATCACCCCTTTGAAAACAATAACAATCTCCCCTTTGACAATTTGCGCGCTTTGATATGAGAGTCGTCAATACATGAAAGATATATATCTGAATCTTTTCAAATTCAGACATAATGATCGTGGTAACCCTGAATCAACAGAGGAAACAGTTAGAAGTGCCTGTCAGTAACACGGAGTCACTGTGTACAACGAATGTACAATATAAGGAGTTGGTTTGATGTTGACTCCCCAGGACTTCCATTCAATCTTTGAAAAACACAAGGTTTATCTATGAATGTTCTGACAGAAAAACAAATTTTCTGTGTGTTCGTGCTTGTGTATGAAAGAATTAGCACAATGATTGTGTTTCATAAGGCTCGAAGTATGTAAGTCACTGAGACAACAATGATTGTACATGGACTCAATGTGCATGAGAAAGGGTCGAAGGTGGGGCAACTTTCCTTCTTTTTCAATATCAGTATCTTCCAAGAGAAGAACCAATAGATTATGTTCTGCTTCCCCAGAAAATGTGAAACATCCTCTTTTTAAAAAAAGAATGAGTAGCTGGTGGGGTTAATGCAAGAGTTGGCATGGGCTATTTGCCTATTTCAATGATGGTCACCAAAGAAATGTTAACCAATCAGTAATGTGGCTGCCCGACTCAGAAAGATGTTTGGTGCAGAGTTCTGATATTCTTTTAACTCTGTTCTCACACCCTCTTTCTTTTAAACATATAAGATCACATCTAACCAATCTCTCATTTCCATTTTACCTCAGATCACTCCCACACTCAATTCTTTTAGACCCCTCTCCCCTCAATCACACAAAGGATTTCTTCCGGGGTAGGAAACATTGGTTATCGTTAATCCATGGAAGATCTATTAAGCACTCACACTGAATCCCATGTTCCTAAAAGTACATGCTTGTGAATGATTTTCTTGATATGAAAAGTACAAGAAATCATATGTCAGTGTATGTATGCTCATCAAAAATCAGAAATGAAATTTGAGCAATTTTAAACATTTAAGATTTCTCAAAACTTTATATGAATGAATAATCAAGAAAGAATAGAAATGTTTTGAGAATCTGACAATGATTAAGATCAGATCAAATGAAATGGCTAGGGTATCAAAGAATTGGAAGTTTGTTTATATGAACAAATATAAACAATTTATCAATGAAAGCACAAATATGAAAAGATGAATGATGCTCAACAACTTTGAATTTCAAACGGGGGTATTACCATCAAAAAAATTGTTTGAATTATGAGACATGGTAATAACAATTTCAAATAAAATATTGAACCGGTGTGTATGAATACTTGACAGTATATGGACAAGATAATACACAAGTATTGATCTTTGGAAATACACGGTCAGTTAAACATTAAGCTCAAAAATGAAAAACATTTAAAATCACACTTCTGAATTCATGAAATCTTTTGAGAATAAGAAGTGGTTTGAACATTTAAAGAAACTGTTTTTCATGTTCGAAAGTTGTTCATCTTTCAAACAATCAGATATCTAGGATCAGAAGATATTTACCTTTTTAGCTCCCCCTCAAATCATGATTAAATGATTTATATCTTTTGAGCTCCCCCTGGATATTAGCATAATATCCTTCTTTGATCGTTGAAAAACGGGTCCTGATCTGTTATGTGATCAGAAGCCATCACCTGTACTCCCCCTATAATTTATGCATTAGTAGATATATCAATTAAAACAAGATAGAGATCCACAACTCCTTCTGGAATGCGGTCCGTCATATCATGAAAATCTATCAATGAAAAGTCTAGGATAGAGATCCACAATTCCTTCTGGAATGTAGTCCATCATATATCTCTATTGCAGAAAGAGTGTACTCCCCCTTGAAGGTTGATGTCCTCATTTGAGTGTTGGAATACGATCTCTTATGATATCACGGGAGTAGAGGGCTTTTTGATCGCTGAGGTTCGAGTCCTAAACTGTTGTGTTTAGAAGTCAATCTCCTTTGAAGAAAGGGTCCTAAGCTGTGTACTTAGAAGCCATAATCTTTCAGCTTTGAAGTCCGGGTCTTGAGCTGATTTACTCAAGAGTCATTATCTTTCTTACTCCCCCTTGACGTGTGTTGCCTGCAACAAAGAATCAGTTTTCTTCTTTGGTACCCACTGGTATTTGGGTCCAGAAATGTTAGTTGCAGTTCGAGTGGGGGTTACAGAGTATGAGCCATAACAGAAATGATCACTGGTCTTTTGGATATGATCATGTGTACAACAGTAAGAACAATAAAATTTAGTACCTGAAAACCTGAGTAATTGATCTCTTGAGTATTTGAGGTCAGGTTTACCTTTATGCTCTTTGTTCTTCTTTGCTTTGTGAACATGTACACATGATGTCTTTCCATTCAGCTCATCTTTCTTGTCATCTTTGACAGATTTATTCATCCAGACCAGTTTCTCTTTCTTGTAACTTCTTCTCCTTTGATATGTATCTGAACCATCTATATATTCATCAAAGAAAATTTTAGATCGACGAATCTGATTAAAGGATTTAAATGACCTTTGTGAAGAGACAAATTTCTGATTTGAACTTGAGTCAGACTTTTCAAGTTCTTTGATCTTTGATGCAAAGATGTCTCTTTCTTTCACAAGATGGTCAATCTTCTTTGAGAACTCAGACTTCGTCTTTTGCTCTTTCAGCGCAGAAGCAGACAGTTCAGACAACTTGGAAGTTAGCCTTTTGATTTCAGACTCAAAGATGGATCTTTCTTCTTCAAATCCTTTTTCTGAATCATTTCTCTGGCCGGATAATTCTTTAAAGAATCCCACATTCTTCTGTTCTATGGCCTTCTTTTCTTTCTCAAACGTCTCTCTTTCCAAAATCAGTACTTTCTCAAAATCAGAGATTTTTTGAGAAAATTTGATGCATTTAAGCTCAACTGACTTCTTCTCTTCAAAACATTTCTTATAGAAATCTGAAAACTTCTTTGAAAAAATTTTCTTTTCTTTTTCAAAAATATCTTTATTTTCAACCAGCTGTTTTTCAAAATTAGATAAATTCTTTCTAAGTTCAGAGTTCTCATATTCCAATCTCTGAATCTTCTCATCATTCTGCCCAGAAGATCTTTTCAGAAGATCTTCATTGATATTCTTTAAGGCACTGATTTCTTCTTTCAGAGAGATGATTTCAGTAAAATACTCTCTTGACTTTTGCGAATGGAAGTCAACAGCATGACCCAGATTAATGTTCTCTAGTTTCAGCTTTCTATTCTTCTCTTCAAGATCTGAAAGAAATCTCATGATTAAAGAGTAATCAGCTTAATATGAATGATCGTTCCAAACTATATATCAGAAAATAAAAAATCAGATTGAATTGAAATCTAGCAGAAAAATTTAAAAATTTGACCAACACTTGATAAAGCGCAAAGTAGGTTTGCGTGAGCTATGTGAAGCGCAAACTAAGGTTCTCGGAAACAGTGTGTTGCGCAAACCAAGGTTTTCGTGATCAACGTGATACGTAAATTGATCTTTGCGCGAGCCAAGTGAAACGCAAGATAAGGTTTGCGTGATAAGCTTGTTGCGCAAAGGTAGCTTCTCGTGACCCTCTGAATATGACGCAAAGTGGACTTTTCGCGACCCACTGAAGACGCAAATGTAACTTTACGTGAGTGACTTGAAACGCAAAGTAGGCTTTGCGTAATGGTCTTTAAACGCAAAGTACAACTCTTGTAATCCGCGTGACCCAAAGAAGCTTTGCGTAATGTACTTGAAACGCAAAGTGAGCTTTGCGTGATCCACGTGATGCGCAAAAGAAGCTTTGCGTGATGCACTGGTTGCGCAAACTAAGCTTTGCGTGACCAACTAGATACGCAAACGAAGCTTTGCGTGACCAACTAGATACGTAAACCGAATGTCTTTTTAAAGCTTGGATGATCTCACGCAAACGTCTTTGAATCTCGCGCAAAGTGTATGAACTTGCGCAAACCGTGTTCTTGGCAGATTCTTTCTCAAATCGACTCAAACCTGCAAATTTGATCTCAAAAAAACATCAGAATCATCGACAAACAGTACTAAGCACAAAATTGCTATCAAATCCAGATTAAAAACAAAAATTTGCACAAATTCGATGAAGAACAGAGTTTAAACTCGATATTTCAAGAAAGTTCAAAAATCGAAAATTGAAATCGATTTTGTTCAAATTCCGAGATGTAATCCAAACAAGAATCAAACCTAAACATAAATCGAATACAATTATTCCATTTTCTTGCACTAAAACCGATTTTTCACAAAAAATCGGATGAAACAGTAAAAACTTGAGTTCGTGAAAATTTTTCAGAAAAACTTAAATTTTCGATCTAAAAATCCAGATTTCAACTCAAATCTTGATCAAATCTTTTCTAAAAAGTTTGGTTCAGCTCTAATACCAATTGTTAATCAATAAATCCCAAACAATCACACTAAATTCACAATATATGACAATATGAACTAGAGAGAGAGAGTAGAGAGAGAAAGTAGATCTTGATTAGCCACACGTCTCACAAATCTGGTTCTACGTAGTTACAAGATTAAAAGGGAGAAAACCTATTTATACCACAACCTAATACAAGACTTAAAGGCTAAGTAAAACTAATACAAGCTTTGACAATGTTGACTTTTACATCTTTGACTTTCCTATTAAATCTTGGATACAATATTTGGACTTAACAACTTGTGACTTCATTGATTGATTCTTCATAGAAATTGTTCATATTACTTGTTCTAGGATTCACAATTGGTATTAGAGCTGAGAAATATGAAGATTTGATCCAATTTAAAGTCGATTTTCTCATTTGTCAGAAGCTTTTTGGTTCATCGAGTTCTTGATCAATTTTGAGTGATCTTGAAGATTTTGTGATTCAAATTGATTAATTTTTGTTAGTAAAGTGATTATAAATCAATCTCTTCCACAAATTACAAGTTTTAATAAGTGATTTTCAGTTTTGAAGATCTTCCACGTTTGAACTGTTCTTGATAGTTTGGGCAAAATGGACTTGATTTGATCTGCTTTTGCTGATAGGTTTTTCACTAATATGTTTGTAAGTGTGAAGCGACACCTATTACGGAATTTGTTTGAATTTGGTTGAATTTTGAATGTGAAATTTTTGAACATGATGATGATCTTCAAAAATGTCGCACGACATCTATTCAGAAATGTCCCACAAAGTGTGTACGATATTTAAGTGAACAGTAGTATATCGCACGAGGCACGTGCGACATTCTCTAGATATCGCATAGAGAGTGTTTGACTGTAACACCCTCAAATATGGAAATAGCAACTAATTAAAAAATTTCTAAATACATCAATAACTAATCCATCTACGACCACAACTAAGGTTTAACTTCAATAAACACAATTCATTCTATGTACAAAGTCTATAATAGGGACAAGTGTTGTTAAGAACCCAATAAAAGTCACTATCTCCAAACTGTGAAAGACTTCACCAAGCTATTAACTTCTTCGAGCACACAACTAGCACTCATCTCTTCACAGTGTCGCAAGAACTAATCCCGATATAGAACCTGATGCACATGCCGACAAATAAAAATGTTAGGCAAATGCCTAATGAGTTCAAGAGTTTTCATCATGATCATAAAAATTGTTAAACGGAAATAATGCAACTTAAATTATGATCCTTTAAAATGAATTACTTTAAATATGAGAATGACCCATTTTCCAATAATACGCATTTTATAGATGAACGCCTCAATGCCAAAACATTCTTTCATGAAGTAATGCAACCCAACACTTACTCAAAACGTGAATAATGGTAAATGCTCAAATATTGAAATTTGAATAAAACTTTATAAACCAAACGACCGAAATATGAGTAAACTCAAGCCTCCAAAATTATGACATATGGAGAATAACCCAAACTCAAAACATCACCGAAAAACAAGGATAAAACTAAATATCCAAAACAACACCTTTCGGTGATGGGGGAGACCCGATTTCCATGGCTAGTGGCGGAACACAAAAGTAGGCCACATTCCAAGTTATTGAGCTCACCATACTAGGACCCATGGCCATGAGCTCGCCGACTCGTACTAAGATGTGGATGAGGGCACCCGAGGATCCTAATCATGCTCATTCACTAGGATTACATTTACGGCCCATGACTAGTATCCGACTCCACATAACCGTACCAAGTTGCCTCCGAGGACCCAATGTCTCAACTAGCTACAAATGGGAAGTAACCATCCCATAAAAACAGACTCAACAATTACATCACGGGGCCAATGGCAGATGCTTGACTCCACGAGCCCGCACCATAAGTCCCTCTCGATGACCCCATGACTAATCCTGGTCCCATCATGGAAATAATAGCCCCTTTTAAAATATAAAAGACCTACTCATATGCCTATGGATCCATTACATTACAGTCTATAACATTACATGACTCCAATTGAATGACCAAAGCACTCAAAACATGTAATTCTCAAATGACACGTAATAAACGCCATCATACTCAAAACTCCACAACGGGCTATTAAACCGGACAAATGTCCTCAAGACTCATCTTAGTCAAAACCGAGCCAAAGGCTCAACAATTTACTTAAATATCCAATGAAAGCTAGTGTAAACATTAAATCATGTTTGACCAATGGTTATGCAAACACAACGACTAAAGTATGATTAACTCAAAACTCCTCATTGGTTGAGGCAAACCATTTTCCAAATGAACTCATACCCTTATATTTCCAAAATGCCTCATAGCACAATAATATGCATTTTCCAAACGGTTTATAAGAGCAAATACACAAAAATGACATTTACATTTGATGAACTCCATTTATATATAAAATTATCAAGGAAACATATCAACATGATTTATTTACCAAAATGTTCAAAATCCCAAATGTGGGTGTTTCACAAAATTTATAAAACCAAATAATCCAAATGAGTAAAACTCTTCAAATATCCCAACTTTTAATAAAAATCATGTAAACACATAATCACTTTAAAATGGACATTTTTGGCATGTACAACATTTTCACAAATCAACTTGAACTCACCTTGCTAGATTTAGGCTAAATCTAGATTTTACCCCAACTTGATCTTCCTTGAAGAAACTTGAATCCACAAGCAAATCCTTCCAAAAACCTAGATTCCCAAGTTTCGAACCATAAACATTCATATTTCAACCATTTAGAATCGATCCCCAAACATTTTACATGAAGATTCATCATATCTCAAAACCCTAATTTCCATAGTTGAAGAGAAGATAAGTTTACCTTTACCAAGACTTGAATCCCTCAACAAAACACCTCTAGGTCACCACTATGAACATCACCCTTCAAATATTCAAAAGGGTGGAGAAGGTTTGATGAACTATTAGAAGTCCATGAAAGGTGGAAGATGAGATGGGGCTCTAACTTGCTTCCAAAACTTAACCAAAATGTGACAGGTCATTTTAGGTCTTCAAATTCAAGGTCTTGAATGCTCCAAGATCCATAAAGAGAGAAGGGTTTTCGTCTTGAGGTAGAGAAGAAATGAGTTGGGAGAAGAACAAATGAATTAGGGCTGAAAATCGGGGTCTTAAACCAATATGGGACCGATCGAGATTGTGCCCTTGGCACTCTCGCGGGCTCTCTCGCTGAAGATGTACCGCGACTTCACCCCGGCCCGCGACTTTGTCTTGCGATAGTGACACACATCACAGTCGCGGGCACTGTCACCCAAGCTATGCAGGATCCCGAAACCTTCCTTTTTCCGCTTCTGAAAGCTCCCGATACTCCAAGGGACTTGGATAATGTTTTCCTAACACGATCCACCATTTAAAAGTTTCAAAAAAACATCCGGAGACCTTTACAGGCCAAAAATTATGGTGTTACATCGACATTGTAAGGATATCACATAGTTTTGTGCGACATTATGTGTATATCGCACAATTTTGTTTGTCAACAATATCTTATCGCACAAAGGTTGTGCGACACTGTTGACTTTGGTGTGCGACATCTTATTAGAGTTGGTTGGTTTGAATCTGTTCACTTTGTGATTCCAGATTCAAGCATTTAACATTCAAAGATTAAGCAAATGATAACAGGAATCTAGAGAGAGAAATAGTCACAAGTCTGTAGTCACATATCTCACAATGTCAAAGATAACAAGACTTGGAATACTCTTACTTGCATGACAAAGAACAAAGACAAAGTATTTATATGGGTCAAACATAAGCCTTGACCTCATACAATACACAAGATAAAGTCAAACAAACTTACAAGACAAAATTCAAACTTACAAGACAAATTGATTCAAACATGATCTAACAATCTCCCCCTTTTGGATCAATTTATAAATCTCCTGACACGGTTATCTCTGATTCCTAAAAGCGATTCAAACCTCCTTATGCCTTTTCTTAATTCAATTATGTCATCAATCGCTTCAAGAATCCTAAGCATCACCAATTTAACTCACCTTGGCAAATGTTCTCCACCTTGTTGTCTTTGCCTTTCACTTTCTTTGTACCTTGAGTCAAGCTGTAGTCTAATCACCTTGAGAGTTCCATAAGAGAACATTGAAATCTCAGATACTATGAAGAACTTCTTCTCATTCTCACTATTCTTGTAGACTACCCCCAACTCAGGTTCTTCTAGCATAGTAAAAACATCATAGTTGTCAATGTCAGACAGAGTCAGATTTGGCTTCAACATGTTGACCTTCTTCTGATTGGTTTCAATGCCCAACTGCAAATCATAGCAGTAGGTGTAGAAAATATGTCTTCTCATGAATCTTTTAATTGCTTCCATTGCAAAGACAATATTCTCATTTATGATAGCCATATTTCTGAACAGATGAAACATGTACTCGAGATCATCAACATTCAGAAACTGAAAGTCTGCTTCAGTAAAAATGTGTTCACTCATATCCCTTATTTGAACATGAAACTCAGGATACCAGATTCTGAAAAACTTCTTCAACCTAACTTCTTTGACAGTAACAATCCCATACTTGTTTTTCACAGCCCGCTCAGTCTGCCTCAGAAAGTTCATCATACTGGCATATTCTTCCTGATATTCGTTCGGTTGATCAGAAACTCCCAAAACTTTATACTTGTCCATCGGTCTACCTCTGTGAACAAATACCTTCTTCATCTGCACTTCCAAGAAAGGAACTCTGAGAGCATGTCTCATGTGCCTCAATTCACCTTCAGTAGGCACAAGAGGTGCTTCGGGAACATTTGAAGGGCCTGCTACTCCTTGATCGGGCATTACAGGTACATGGAAGATCTCATCATCTGGTTTCTCAACCTCAGTTTCAGTCTGAACATCTTGCATAGGTTGATCATCATGAATAGGGCTAGGATTTTGAATAGGGCTTGGCTCACTTTGACTGACAGGGACTTCAGAAGCTTCGGGAAAGTTGAATTCCCTAAACGCTGGAATTACTTGGGGATCAGTAGTAAGTTCAGGCATATCACTGTGTACAGGACTAAGATAAATGTCTTCCGGAGTACCCTGCTCATAGATTACTTGTAAAGCATCAAAATCTCTGTTTTCTTCCAGCAGAGTATCCAAAACATTCGCTTCACCTTCAAGAATGACATCATCTTGTACATTTTCCTCATCAGATCCTTCCATGATGTTCTCTTTCTCCTCCTCCTCTACTTTCCAAAAATTTGCATACTTTTCAAAAGCTTCCTCCTCATCATCTGAAGATAAGTCAATTATATCAACAGATTCCATTCCTGTAATCTCCAAAATTTCTGCCCTAGTAGTAACCTTAGGATTTGCAACCCTTGGTTCTACTTCCGAATCAACATACAGAACAAGCTCTCTGCATTCATTTTGATCAGTCATCACATTACCATGATCAGTACTTTCTCTTTCAACATCATCCTGTGATTCAACAACCAATACAACACCAACATCCACATCAACACTCTGTTTCTGTCTCATCTCCCCCTCATGGTCATGATCCGAATCATGATCATGATTTGGTTTTGAAACATAGGCCTGGGCTTTGCATGAAGTTTGCACAACCATGGTAAGATCAAACAAGGCTTGCAAAACATCAGCTTTCAAAGAATTAAACTCTGAAGCTCTAATCACATCTACTGGTTGCGCAGATGGTGGTGTTTGTTTTTGGTGTTGGGATTGCAGAAGAGACAAAATATTTGTATCGGTTTGATTTTCTGGGGCTTGAGATAAGAGCTTTGCTGTGATCCCAGATTTCAAGCAATCATAACAATTAAAGATCAAACACAATAAGAATCTAGAGAGAGAAATAGTCACAAGTCTGCGTAGTCATATATCTCACTTAGAAACATTACAAACACGAGTTACACAAAAGCTTACAAGACATCTTAACACCTTCTTCAAGATAAGGAACTCTTAGAGTATTTCTGATCCTTTTGATTTCTTCCAAAGTAGGACCAAACTCATCATAGTCTGTATAAGGAGTAGAACCCACTACAGCAGTACCTGAAGGACCTGCTTCTGGTTCTGGAACAATAGGCTTATGTAGCGGTTCTCTCTGAAACTCTGGTTGATTCACAGGACTATTTGGCTTTCTCTGATAAGGCAGTTCTTCTTCATCATTTACATCATAATCCAGATTGACATTTTGCTCAACAACATTAGCTTGACTTACATTGGCTTCAGGAAATTCAAACTCACTGAAGGATGAAACAGTTGGAATAGCAGTAGTACTTGGCTCTGGCACATTTTCATGAACATGACTTAGATGAAGATCATTTGGAGTACTTTGAATAAACATTGCATTCAAAGCTTCAGTGTCTCTGTCCTCAAATAGATCATTAAGTACACTTTCTCCATAAGATGGTACCTCCTCAGCTCTTTTAACAATTTCAGTTACATCCAACACTTCATCATCTGAGCCTATGTCAACAAAATCATTCTTTGCTTCTTCCTCCTTAATCTTCCAATACATTTCATACTTGGCATCAACTTCATCATCATCATCATCATTCTCTAGAACAATGATGTCAGCATTAGGCAATCCAGTTATCTTCATTATCTCCTGCCTAGTTGCAATCTTAGGCTTTTCAACCCTTGATTCAACTCTTTCATCAATGTACAACACTAACCCCAATTTATCATTTTGCTCAGTACCATGATCAACTCCCTCTTCAACATTTTCAGCACTATCAGCTCTTTCCTCAACCAGAACAACATCATCTGATCCGGCAGTTGTCTGTTTCTCCCTATTCTCCCCCTCATGATCATTATCAGGATCATTATCATGCTTATCTGTAGAAACAACTGCTTGGGCTTTACATAAAGTTTGCACAACCTGTTTAAGATCAGATAGAGCAAACAAAATGTCAGATTTAAAATAATTAAACTCTGTAGCACTAACCAAATCTGTTGGTTTCACAGATTGTGGCGGTTGTTGTTCAAGATGGGATTGCAGAAGGGTGAGAAGATCTACATCTTGCTGGTTATCCGGATCTTGTGCTAATAATTTGGCAAATAGCAACGACTTCAACTCATCAATGGATAAGTCAACAGGCTGAGTGTTTGGAAGTGACTGGGATTTTGGAGAAGGTTCTAGTTCGGATATCAGATCCTTCCCTTTCAGCAAATGTTTAACTCCGTTTATCTCCTCCTCAAATTTCTGGTACATCCTGGTTTCAACAGCCTTTAAGGCGTTGTCGAGAGTTTCCTTCGACACAAAGTCTGGGTGAGTAACTCCGGAATCACGTAGATTAACTGTTTGCATGACAGTTGTAGAATCATCTGTATGACCTGTGCTTATTGTTGGCAATGACGTGTCAATGACAGGACTTCCATCCGGTCCTCATAGTCCGGATTGCAGATCTACTCTGGATGTTCCGATCGGGTCACTAAGACTTCCGATGGTAGCCGATTCAAAAAGTGTCCTAGAAATAATAATAGGTAACTCAAATGGTACTAGACTCAACTGTGCATTCAAAGAAGTCGAGAACGAGGGATGCTGTTCTCTTTGTTCAATACCTTAAATCTCTGAGCGAGAAACCGGTAGATTATGAGTTAAGACCCCGTGAGAAGATGGAACTAATTATTGTTGAGAAGAAATAGAGTGGGTGGCTGAGGTGTGCGATTGCATAAGTGTGCTACTTATGTCTTCTTCAACACCTGCACGCAACAAATGCGGCGAAGTGGTAGATTTGGTTGCCCTTTGGGATAGTTAGGTTCGTTTGTACACACACTCTTCATGTTCTTTTACTACATTATCACTTTCTTTCTCAACATTTTCAACTAAGACTCCCTCGGTTCTCCTTATATCCACCACAACATCACTAAGAATAGTATCAACATGAGCTTGTTCTTCCACATCCATGGCATCAGTACCATAGAATGGTTCAAATAGATCATTCTCTTCACCAACTTGAACATCAGCTTGTTCTTCAGATTGAACATTAACTTGTGCTTCAGAATGAATATCAGCACCACCATCATGATCATCATTATCATTATCATCATCATCAGAATTACCATAAGTTTATGTGTCCTCATCATCTTTAGAAGAAACTTCTGTAACACTTGTAGCTGATAGAATGTCACTTGATTCACTTTCATTACCTGCCTGATTTGCTTGATCCAGTTCATTGTCAGAACCATGGCCTTCATCAGCAGGAGGTGTCACTGAACATGGGGTAATCACCCGTGACCCTGATGCCTCCAGTCTTGGTCTCCGACCCCCTCTAGAGCCCCTCTCGGTATTTTTCTTCTTCTCTCCCCGTTTCTGTACTCCCATAGTATCAGAAACCCTTATCGACTCCGCTCTCCTAGGGTTTGAACCTTGTGTAGGGATAACCGGTCCTGGTTGTCCCATAGACTCTCTATATTCAAGTATACTATCACACTCTGGATCAACATAATCAAGTAAGCTCTCTAGCACAGGCATAGAATATGTGAAGACTCTCTTCTACTTCATCAGATTCCTCATCTCACTTACCGGTGCAAGTGGATGGTTGATCCTTGTAGGAATCTATCGGTTACTTCTCAGCATGCTTCTGACAATTAAGGCCATGAACCTCTGGTAAGGAACGTAGTTTGGAGCTTTAGAAGTCTTCTTTGCTACAACCTTCTCATACAGCTCAGTCCAAAAGATAGATGCATATTCTATGTGGAGATCATGGACTATGGAGTAGAACAACTTATTGATGTGGATGCTGGAACTATTAGTTCCATATATCTTGGCAGTCAGACACCGGTTGATGACGGAGAACAGGGTGTAGTAGAACGGTGGTAGATTATTCTTCTTAAAATGATTGACCTGAGTCAGCTGGCCAATGTACCCCATGTCTCTTATTCCTTTGAAGACCTCTGTGTCTGATGGAAGATCATCATAGGATGTTCTGCCTTCTCTTGCGGTCTCAGAAGGTAGACTCAGAATGAATCTTAGTCTGACAAGAGTTAGAACTGATGCGAAGTGATCAATCTCCAGCTCGAAGATTGGAATTCTCTCTCCTTGTTCCTTTGTATGGCTAAACCTGATAGTCTTCCAGGCTTGTTGGACATATAGTTCAGGAACTGCAACTTGAGCTGTTAGAGCATTCCTGAGAGGATGATTCCTTAGAATATCCAGTACCAGTGGATCAATCTTGATGTTGAACTGAAGATGATGGTTATTTGGTTGTTGTGGCTTCATCTCAGATGGTGATATGAGGAAATGATCAGGATTGGCATTTTGTGGAATTTGGAAATCTGATCTGGATGATGGCATAGGAAATTGTTCAGATGCCTCATGTGGTGAGTTCTCATCCATCTGGACATGTTGATCTACTATTTGTTCAACCATTGTTACCTGAAAAAGATTAACAGTTTTGGACAGGGCCAAATGGTTAGTGAAAAATGAAGTTTTAGCCTTGAAAAACCATTTTGAAAAACTGCTAAGTGTAGAATTCGCATGACAGGGGTATGCGAATTCCTCACTTAGGAATTAAAACCAAAGACAAGAATTCGTATGAACCTATATACGAATTCCTTACTAAAAAAATAAGCATGACACAGAATTCGTATGGATCAATCATACGAATTCTTTACTTAGAAATAATTTACATTGCAGACCAAGAATTCGTATGAAAGAGGATACAAATTGTGGACTTAGAAAAGATTTGACAATGAAATTCAGAATTCATATGGAACCATTATCAACAAGAATTCACATGAACCTTCAAAAATTCAAAAATAAGGATTTCTTGAAATTTTTCTAAGTGTTGAACAAGAACATGAAGAACATCATATGAAGATCTTCAAAAATTCATACAAACCCAGATTAGCAAATTTTCAAAATTAAATTTTAACCCAGAAATTTTAATCCATTAAGATCGATTTTAACCAATAATCGTTGAGAATCAAACAAATTTCGACCCTTAATTTTTTAAATTTTCATCAAGAACACCAAGAACATTCGAAGAGTCGAAAGGTCAAATTTCCAATCAAATCCCAAAACAAATGATTTAGGTTACATTTTATGGTTACTGAAGTTCGATTATATCAAATGCATGTTACTTGCAGTTCAAATCAACATCTAGAAATTAATCAAGATTAGATTTTGTTCGAAAACTTCAAAGTTCAGTCGAGTTCTTGAAGATGAACAATCCATATGTCGAATCTTAACACTAATCCAGTCGAGGTATCCCTGCAAAGAACAATGAAAAATACAATATACAATCACAAAAATACAATCAAAAGAACAAAAATTACACCTTTAATCAAGAAACAAGAAGAATTTCGAAGAAGAATCTGGAACTCGCAGATGAGGGTTTAAGGGTTTGTGCTCTGAAAGATTTCGTATACTCAAAGATTTACGAAAAGTGAGGATTTCGTAGAAAACCACCTATATATATATACTCTGGAATGATCAAGACACGTGGCACGATTTTATTGGACCTCTCACTTTTCTCATAAGACACTGATGCGAATTATCTATGAAGAATTAGACAATGTGTGTGAGAATTCGCATGACACAATATGCGAATTCTGTGTGAAAGGAAGAATTCGTATGGCATTGTGATGAGAATTCCTCACTTTTCGCATATAGGCACATGCAAAAAGTTGGATTTCGTATCTGAGTCTTAGAAGATATTCTAAGGAAGGAATTCGCATCTACTCATACGAATTACAGAGAATTCACATCCTCCTTTATGCAAAAAAGCTCAGAATTCTCACACAGTTCTATGCGAAAATCTCAGAACTCGCACATAGTTATATGCGAAAAGCTCAGAATTCGCACATAAGCTCATGCGAAAAGTGAAGATCTCGTATCCTTTTCTATGCGAATTGTGTTTATGCGAATTGTAGTTCATACGAATTGTGCATGTGAATTGTTCTTTGTAAGTTCCATACAAATTTTTGCATACAAATTCTTAAGAATTCGTATGTGAGTGTTATAATAATCCCTCACTTTTCGCATATAGGCACATGCGAAAAGTTGGATTTCGTATAACACTCACATGCGAATTCCAACAATTCGCATAACACTATCATGCGAAATCTTAAGAATTCGCATGTGTGTGTTAGACGAATTGTTGGAATTCCCATGTGAGTGTTAGACGAAATCCAACTTTTCGCATGTGCCTATATGCGAAAAGTGAAGAATTCGTATAACACTCACATGCGAATTCCAACAATTCGCCTAACACACACATGCGAATTCTTAAGATTTCGCATGATAGTGTTATGCGAATTCTGGACTTAGCAAAGTTTCCAACTTTTTGAAAAACATTTTAAACATGGAAAATTTTCTATTTTAAGAAACTTTTCAAAACATGCCAAAAATAGAAACTTTCCTTAAATGGAAATTTTCCAAAAATGACATTTTCCCCTCATTTTAAGTTCCAAAAAAAGATTACACACACTAACACACTTACAACCCTTTTAAGATTTGTCTGTATTGAGCTCCCCCTTGACTTAATGTCTGTCTCTTCTTTCTCTTGACTTGAAATTGTTCTTTCTTAATGTATCATGCTGTATTTCCTTGTTGGCTCTCCCTTGATATGATATGGATCTTTCTTGATGTATGGATATGCTCCCCCTTCATATCTGCATACATATAAAAATATGACAATATGAATGTGTTTCTCCTTTTAAAAAAAATATTCTTTTAAATACAATCTTCCCCAATCATATACGAATATAACAAGTAAAATCTGTTTGTCCCTTATAAAGAATTATTCTTTGAAAACCATTCTCCCCCAATTATAAAAAATGAACAATTAAAGGTGAGAAAAACTCCCTGTAATGTTTTGACATTTAAAGCTTCATGTTACTTGAACATTGAAGAATGAGTCCTAAGATGTTGTACTTAGAAGTCATCGTCTTGAACATTGAGGTAAGAGTCCTAGACTGCTTTGTCTAGAAGTCATCTTCCTTTCACTCCTTCTTGAGTGTGGATTCCTGCAACACAGGTTGAACTGGTTTTGGTACCCAGATGAATTTGGGTCCACTCTGGTTAGTATGTGAAAACTTCTTTGATTGGTTTTCACCTCTGTGAAATACAGTATCATAATGTTTCTTGTAATGATAATACCTTTTGTTGATGTGTGCTTTATGTACAAAATCATCATTGCAACAGTAAGAACAACAGAGTTTGCTTTTAGCTAACCTGATCAGATGCTTAGTTGACTTGACAACATCAGGAGTAAAAACTTTACCTTTTGCAACTCTGTTCTTGTATCTCTTTGCAACTTGTGCAGATGATTTCTGGTATTTTACTGATTCTGGAGATCCCTTTACAACCCAAATCATCTTCTCTTTCTTAGAAGCTTTAGAACCAGATTTTGAAAAATAAGCATGATTATCAACCGATTTGACATAAAATGAACTAGAAGGTTTAATCTGATCTGTTTCCAAGATTTCTGATTTGACATTCTTTTCCTTGAAAATCATCTTTTGGAATAAGCTAGATACTGATTGAAATGAACATACTGATTCAACTGAATCATCATCATAAGAAGATAAGACAGGTGTTTCAGATGTTATCTTGTCAGATAAATCAAAATTACCTTTCTCAAGTTGTTTGATCTTGTCATTCAACTTGGTTTTCTCATTGCAAAGTTTATCAAATTTGCTTTGCAGATCATATTTACTTTTCTGTCCTTTCTGTATATCTGAAGATAAGGTAGCCAACTTGTTAGTGAGTTTAGAAATCTCAGATTCAAAAAATTTTCTCTCAATTTCAAACTCCTTTTCCAAGTTCTGATTTTTCTCAGAAATCTATTTGAAAAGTAAATTATTTTTCTTTTCAGTATTTTTCTTCTCTTTATCAAAGATATCTCTTTCAGAAATAACAACTTTCTCAAATTCAGAAACTTGTTTGGAAAGTTTGCACATCTGATTTCTAACTCTTTCTTTTCTAAATCAACTTTCTTAGAAAGATCAGATAATTTCTGATTGAAAGTTTTCTCATATTCAGCTTTTTTCCAATTTACTTCTCTCATCAACTTTCATTAGCCATTCTTTGCCTTTTGTCTGATATGTAGATACTTGTATCTCAGCTTTTGTAAGCTTGACATTCAAAGTCTCTATTTCAGCTTTCAGCTTTGAGTTTTGAAGTTTGAGCTTTTCATTCTCAACTTCAATCTCTAGAATTTCTGGCATATATGACAATGCACAATCCCTGTTTGTGAGAAACAATTTCCTTTCTCATATGTATAAGGCATGATTAGTGTTTATCTGAAAAAAATTGCTTGAAAAGATCGTTAGTCAGATAATTAGAAAAATCAAATGTAAAAATCACAGAAAATCACAAAAAATATCACAAGTACAGAATTCGTATGGCACTTACAAAGAACAATTCGCATGCACAATTCGTATGAACTACAATTCACATAAACACAATTCGCATTGAAAAGGATACGAGATCTTCACTTTTCGCATGAGCTTATGTGCGAATTCTGAGCTTTTCGCATATAACTATGTGCGAGTTCTGAGCTTTTCATATAGAACTGTGTGCGAATTCTGAGCTTTTCGCATAAAGGAAGATGCGAATTCTCTGTAACTTGTATGAGTAGATGCGAATTCCTTCCTTAGAATATCTTCTAAGACTCAGATGCAAATTCCACACTTTTCGTATGTGGCTCTTGTGCGAATTCTTTACTTCTCGTATAACTCTTGTGCGAATTCTTCACAATTCGTACACACACTTGTGCGAATTCTGTCCTTAAACACTTTATCCTCTGAATTGTGCGAATTCTTCAGCATGCGAGTTCATCGTGACTTGTGCGAATTCTTTGGATCTTGAGTATTTTTTCAAAAAATACCACTGATTTCCACCCAAAACTTGATTTTTGACTCTGAAACTTTGTAGACTTGATCACTTTAACATCTTGAACAACCCTGTGGAGTGAATTTTCCTAAGGATAACCATGATTCTAGGAATTGATTCTTGACAGTCCGCAAATAGAAAGTTTCTAGAAAGGGAAATATTGATCAAATTCACCCAATCTATTGTTCAAATGAATTTCCAATTCAAATGAAATATGTTCAGAATCAATAACCGATCATAGTGTGCTAAAATTCACACCCAAAATATCATTCAATCAAAATCTTTATTGATGACACATAGTCGATGAAACAGTGAACTTTCTGAATTTAGAAGTCGAATTTTCTGCGAATTCTTTTGATTGTTTATCTTTCCAAATTGATCTGATTAAGCTTTGATACCAATTGTTGGTATCAGATTGTTGATTTATCTGATTAATCTGTGCAGGCTCTGATACCAATTGTGATCCCAAATTTCAAGCAATCATGACAATAAAGATCAAACACAATAAGAAACTAGAGAGATAAATAATCACAAGTCTGCGTAGTCATATATCTCACTTAGAAACATTACAGAAATGAGTTACACAAAAGCTTACAAGACATCTTAACACATTCTTCAAGATAAGGAACTCTTAGAGCATTTCTGATCCTTTTGATTTCTTCCAAAGTAGGACCAAACTCATCATAGCCTGTATAAGGAATAGAACCCACTACAGTAGTACCTGAAGGACCTGCTTCTGGTTCTGGAACAATAGGCTTATGTGGAGGTTCTCTCTGAAACTCTGGTTGATTCACAGGACTATTTGGCTTTCTCTGATAAGGCAGTTCTTCTTCATCATTTACATCATAATCCAGATTGACATTTTGCTCAGCAACATTAGCTTGACTTACATTGGCTTCTGGAAATTCAAACTCACTGAAGGATGAAACAGTTGGAATAGCACTATCAACTCTTTCCTCAACCAGAACAACATCATCTGATCCAACAACTGTCTGTTTCTCCCTATTTTTTGCAAACAACAACGATTTAAGCTCATCTATGGACATATCTGCTGGTTGAGTTGATTGAGGTGTAGGTTGAACTTGACTTACAGGCTCAGACTCAACTACTGGCTCCTTCCCCTTTAATAACCGCTTTACTCCACCAACTTCTTCTTCAATCTTGTCCATCAACTTCGTTTCAACAGTTTTTAAGGTGTCGTTGAGGGATTCTTGTGTCACGAAGACTCGTAAAGTAACACGGGAGTCACGTAGACTTTTCGTGTAAATGTAATGTTTAGATCATCTTTGTTTGAATTTTGTGTTTGACTTCTTTTATAAGCATGTGAGTGTTTTAGTCTCATGAGAGTTTCTCATATATAGTTTTTTAACTTTGTGAGAGTTTGTGTGTGACTATTGTATGAGCATATTGTATCATTCGACTCTAAGAGGTATATGACAGCTTCGTTCTCTCACTACTTTCTCTCTCTAGATATTGTATGATTTTGAGTGTTAGATTGATATATCTTGATTTTGTGCACTAACATTTGGTATCAGAGCAAACCCAAATCATTCAGATTGTTTGAAGTTTACTTGATTAGATCGATTTTCAGTTTTCACGAAGAACACGCACCCTGTTTTCTAGAATTTTACTGTTTGATAAAATTCACACTTGTTAATCGATTTTTGTGTTATAAAAATTGTTTACAGTGATCGTTGGATGCAATAGGAACTTTCTTGTTTACAATTGACCACGTAATTTTCACAAAATCGATTTGAATTTTGGATTTTTTGTATTTTTCTTGAAAAATATGTCGAGCACTGTATTTGTAGATTGCACTGTAATTTTGGAGTTTTATTCATATTTGTGTATTTGAAAAGTGCTCAATATCATATTTCGATCATTTTGGTGCAATTTTGGAAGGCTAATTGTAGGTTACAAAGAATTTGGTCGAATTTGTGTTTGATTATGAAGAACACGCTAGATTCAGAATTCGCGCAAGGGAAGAACACGCACGATACTGAACACGCATGCTAGAAAGAACGCGCATAATGAAGAGTGTTGGTGTTCTCATGGGTTTTGCGAGTTTCTGATTAATACGCGCATAGAGTGCTCTGCGAGAAGTAAAAACGTGCAAATCATGTTTTTCGAGTTTTGTGCTTGATCTGCGAGTTTTGATTCTACGAGTTCTTATTTGCTCAAACTTTTTCTAAGTCCAAAACACGCAAAGGCATTGCGATAACCTAAAAGCTCAAAATTTTTCTATGTGTTGGAACGCGCAAAGAAAGTGCGAGAAGTAAAGTCCTGAAATGCGTATATCTCTACTAGCGCGAACTTCAAACGCGCACTCTTCGATCTGCGCGAACCTACTACGCGCACAAGCCTGTTTGCCCGAACTTCTTCTACAGTGCTCTGCGAGTTCTGAGTGTTAGACAATTTTTCTGATCTAGTCAAGTGTTGATCCAAATTTGACTCATCCAGTCAAGGGTTTCTGAATATTTTGGGACGATCAATTCCACCAAGCTTATAATAAATTTTTCTTCTCAATCAGCAAATATGTCTCGAGATTTTCTCAGCATGGGTTCGAATTCCAAGCCTCCGGTACTTCAAGCCGATGAATATCCTCAGTGGCGAAAGAGAATGATTAACTTATTAAATAATCAAGACAAGAAGCTTATTATTTCTATCATCGATGGACCTCATTTCCTTCATGTCATTGTAGCCAGAATTCCTCCAACAGATACAAACCCTGAAATTCCTGAAAGACATATTGGAAGAGACCCGATACAGTACAGCGAACAAGATAGAGAATTGGTGGAAAGAGATGCACAGACCTTGACTTTTCTGATAATGGCCATTACGAATGACATCTTCCACAGAGTTGACAGTAGAGAATCTGCCAAAGACATTTTGTTAGACTAGAATTGTATTCAAGATTAAATAGAGGGTCAAAGTTGTAATTGTTGAATAGATTAAGGGTTTGATTGTAAAGTCAACAAAAGTTGACTTAGTATAATTAGGTTGGTTTCTTTGTAAACTTGTAAGTACGCACACACAAAAAACGGATTCCAGAGTGTGGTAAGAACTCGCACACATAGTAAACACACGTGAGACATGTAACTTCGTGTTAGATCTGTGAATTGTTGTAATACTTGTGATTTGATCAATAAATCTAATTTTGTAAGATTGTGTGTGAATTATATGCTAGTATCTGGGTCACAATTGGTATCAGAGCTTGAAATTCAACGATTTGAAGTTTTTTTTTGAGTTCGTATTCTGGACGAGTTTCTTGAATCAATTTTTGTGTAAATGTATGTGTTTGGTAAAATTCTTGGTATAAGATTGGTCGATAAGTGATATAGAATGTATTTCTTGGAACAAATTGCATTTAGAAACTAACTTTGATGATAAATTTGTGAATTTTTGGAATTTTGGTTCAAAAATATGTCTAGTAGTGTTTGATTGAATCTTATGTGATAGAGTGTAAATTTGATTGTGATATTGAATTGGATTGATCTTTACACTAACTTGATTGATTCTGTGGAGTTACAACTTTTGATTTGAAGAATTGGATCGATTTCTGCATTACAATCGAATTTTTTTGTCTGTAACTCAAGAACTCGCAAGATCCAAGCATTTCGTATGAAGAACTCGCATAATTACTAGATCTTGCTGATAGAATTCGCAGATTGCATTTCTAAAGTTTTTTAAGTATAGAATTCGCAGAGCTGTACTCTACGAATTCTCATGGAATTCTGTTAGATCACAGATTTATTGGATTCAAGATCATCAAAACTGAAGATTGAAATCTGAAGTCAATGCTGCAAAGTCAATTCTCAATAAAAGTCTAGGTCATTTTGTAATAAAAAGTCAAAGTTATTTTTATGTATTTTATTTTTCCCTAAATAGGTATGTGGTTATTTTAGGATGCTAGGGTTGTGAAGGAAAGGCGTGTGAAAAAATAGAAAAGGCAGCCACCATTCTAGAGAGAGAGAGAGAGCATAGAGAGAGAAAGTCCTTCAAGAGAGATTTGCAATCTTTTGATTGTGAATCAAATAAGGTTTGGTTAATCTCTTGTTGTGATTATTTGTTTTAATTGATAAGAACTTGATTTGCAGGGAATATCAATTGGTATCAGAGCCTATCCAGATTGAAATCAAAAAGAAATTGTTTTCGGCACTGTTCATCTAAGTCCAGATCTGTTCTTGAGTTTTTTGTGTGAAATTTGGTTTGTAATCATTTGGTTTCAGGTCGAAATGAGTATTAGATTGATGTTGTATTGATTTAATCGAGTATTGCACTGTAATCGATTGTCATTGTGATGATTTTGGTGTTTTTGGTTTTCACGAGTACACAACACTGTTTCATTGATCGAGTCATTCTTAGAGTGTTTGTTTTTTAAATTAGTTGGTTGTAATTTGATCTAGATGTATTTGTGGTCTTATTTCTAAGTTTGGGAATGCAAATCGAAGTCTAGATAGGTTTTTGGGTGATTTAGGGTCGATTTTTTGAAGTATAAGTGAAGAACTCGCAAGTGTGGTCAAGAACTCGCAGAGGACGAAGGATTCGCAGAAAGCTTCAAAGGATTCACAAATCCTTTTGTTTAAGAATTCGCATTGTGTGTTAATTTCTGAAATTTGTTAAGTGTAAAATTCGTAGGCTTAAAGTTTGCGAATTCTTTAAGTTTCGCAGGACTCTGTGTTGAGAATCCTTAGGATTCGCAGAAGTCCTTTGTGCTTAGAATTCGCAGGATTCGTAGATCTTAAGAAATTCGCAGATATCAAAGTTTTCGAAAATATTGCTAAGGATAGGATTCGCAGGTGTGAGTTTTGCGAAAACTAAAGGTTTCGCAGGTGTAAGCATTGCGAAATCCTAAGGATTCGTAGTGTGTCTTGCGAATTTTGAGTGTTTGCGAATTCTGAGTGATCTTCTGTGTAGTTTGCAAATTCTTTATGTGTTTGGCTATCTTGCAAATTCCTTACCCTTTTAGTGTTGATTGCGAATTTCTTGATCTTTTCCTGTACCCTGCGAATTCTATACTTGGTGTGTTTAGAAATTTCATTTATGAATCTTATTCTCAGTGTTATTGAGTATTCTTTTGATTTTATCTGGACTAACGATCATGTTAAACCCAGATTATAGTTGATAAATTAACACAACACAATAAAGATCAAGAGATAAATAAATCAGAATAACATACCAACGATCTCTTGATTAATCAGATAAAACGTGTGTGTGTTCTTGGTACCTCTTGAGCGTACAAAATACAGAGAGAATATATGGCCTCCTCTACTATAATTATGATTATGAGGATTCACCCTAAAACTAATAAAATAAAACCTATTTATACCTAGGTCAACATGACCTAACATTATTAACAAATAGCTAAAATACCCCCTAAGGTATTAAACACTATTATAAACTAGACCCCTTATTTAATTTAATCTTGAATACAATTTATGATCCAAGAATCTCCCCCTTTGGATTCAAGATTAAAAAAAATTTAGCAATTGTCTTCGGGTCTTCACTTATTTTGAAAACTGTATCTGATATGACATTGACCGCTTCAAATCTTGTAACTTTACACAGTCTTCATCTTTCTCTTTCTTTAAATGAAGTGTCCTTCTGACGATCATCTTCAATCAGACTTTTGATGAACCGAATAAGTTCAGACACTTTGACATCTTTGAATTCTCCCTCTTTTGTATTCTCCCCCTTTTTGATGAGCGGTGAGAATCAGCATCATCAAAACATAGTAAAACAATCTCCCCCTTTTTGTATAGTCATCAATTAAGTGTTGTCTTCATGTATAGATCCCTGTGTGAAAATAAGAGTAGTCTCTCCCAGATGGAGAAAGTGATTATTTCAATCTTTTCAGATTCAAATAAGTAAAAAGTGGTAACCCTGAATCAACAAATGACTCAGTTGAAGTGCCTGTCAGTAACACAAAGATACTGAGTAACACAAAGTTACTATATAAGGAGCTGGTTTTGATGTTGGCTCCCCAGGACTTCCATTCAATCATCGAATAACACATGGTTATCTATGAAGGTTCTGACAGAAAACAAATTTTTGTGTGCTTGTGCATGTGTATGAAAGAAATTAAGCACCGATGATTGCTTTTCAATATAGGCTCAAAGTATGTAAACTTGTTGAGACAACAACAAATTATACAAAGACTCAATGTGCATGAGAAAGGGTCGAAGGTGGGGCAACTTTCCTTCTTTTTCAATATTAGTATCTTCCAAATGAAGAACCAATAGCGTATGTGCTGCTTCCCCAGAAAATGTGAAACATTCTCTTTTTGAGAAAAGAATGAGTAGCTGGTGGGGTTTTATGCAAGAGATGGCATGGGCTAGGTGCCTTTTTCAATGATGGTCACCAAAGAATGTGAACCAATCAGATAATGTGGCTGCCCGACTCAGAAAGAATTTGGTGCAGAGTTTGATATTCTTTTACTCTGTTCGCTCACCCTCTTTCTTTTAATCTTTTAAATCTAACTTCTAACCAATCTCTCTTTTCAATTTTACCTCTTCACGCACCATCACTCAATTCTTTTGACCCCTCTCCCCTCAATCACTCAGGGAATACTTCCGGGGTAGGAAACACTGGTTATCGTGAATCCATGGAAGTTCTGTTAAGCTCTCACACTGAATCCCATGTATTTTCCTAAAAGAACGTGTTGTTCAATAGTCGTTTGTACATGTAAGCACAAGGAATACAAATAAACATGAAGAATAAAAATTTGGAGAAGTCATAAACATAAGATGTTTTGACAATATAATTCTCCCCCTCAAACTAACGGAGTTTGACAATTAAGCTCCCCCTCAACTTAATAATAATAATAATTTTTTTTAACAGAAACAAATAAATAGAAAACAAAGCACTGAAGTGCGGGTTCTAATCAGATGTGATTAGAAGCCATAGTCACTTGAACAAACCTGCACATAGAAGAAATCATGGTAATCATTTGTGAAAATGATTCCTTTATCGTTAGCAACAGTTGAAGAATAAATATATAAAACACAAGATTAAGAGTCAGAATACTCCCCCTCGAATCATGAGTTTGACAATTAATTATCCAAAAATCATTTAAAATCACACTTCACAATTCATGAAAATCTTTGAAGAATAGGAAGTGGTTTGAACATTTAGGAAACCATTTTTCACTAGTGAAAGTTGTCCATCTTTCAACAAGTGATAGAGTGTAAGGATTAGAAATATATACCTGTAAATTAGAATCCTTAACTCCCCCTAAAATGAATATTTTCATTTAAGTTTTCTCCCCCTTTATATCTGTAAAACAACAGTTTATCAGAAAAATATGACAATGATAGTAAAAATCATATATATCTCTTCTTCCTAAAAGATATAACAGTTAGCTCCCCCTCAAATCAAAAACTTCTAGCAAAGATTTTATCATTTAAGCATCCTATCAGAAGAAAAACATTTGAGTACGGGTTTTGAACTTAAGTATTCAAAAGCCATAATTACTTATTCTCCAGTGAGAATAGTAATGGTCAGTGTTACCAATTAAGCGCGGTTCTGATCTGATGTAACCAGAAGCCATGATCAGAACTCATAATGGTGATTTCAAGTTTCTTATTGCATATTTTTCAAATCAGGATGACATCAAGAGAAGCTCTCGCTATTGGAACAGATGTAAAGCCACCAGTACTCTTCAAGGGAGAGTATGAGCAATGGAAAGACAAATTCATGGACTTCATTGAAAGACACGAACTGGGTCGTCTTATTACGAAATCTTTGCATGAAGGAATCATGCCAATTCCAATGAAAACCCATACTGTTGGAGATGAAGAAAGAGAGTATCCAGTGCCACCTGAAGAGTTCACAGAAGAGCAAACGAAAAGAGCCAAAGCTGATAGACTAGCAAAATCATTCATTCTTCAAGGCATCCCAAATGAGATTTATGTGAAAATTGATAGCTACAAAGCTACAAGAAAACAAATGTGGGATCAACTGGATAAGATGATGCTTGGATCAAAGGTCGGGAACCAACTTAAAATATCAAACTGCCTCAATAACTATGAGGAATTTAGAGCCAAAGCTGGAGAATCTCTGGAGGAGACCTATGACAGATTCGTGACTTTACTTATTGAACTCAGCAAAAACAAAGTAAATAAGTCACAAATTGAGCTCAGTATGAAGTTCCTCAGTATCCTTCAACCAGAATGGAAAAGGTTCACTAGACAAATGAAGCAGGTGAAAGACCAGAACGAAATTCCACTCCATGAAGTCTATGAAACCTTAAGGCAGAATGAGGAGGAGGTGGATGAGATCGAAGTTGAAAAGAAAAAGGCCGAGAAGATAGTTGCTGATCCAGTTGCTCTTGTTGTGAAGAAGAAAAGTGTGAGTCTCAAGAAAAAGAATAAGATGATAGTTTCTGAATCAGAAGAGGCTGAAAGTGAGGATAACTCTGACTCTGATGACTATGAGACCTTGAAGCAGGCTATGCTTATGTTAACCAAGGCTTTTCAAAAGAAGTTCTACAAAAAGCCTAGCTCGAACAGTCAGAGGTATTCATCTGGTTCAAGTAACTATGATCATAATGAAAGAGTTTAAGGAAAAAGGATAGAGGAAAGGAGGCTAGAAGAGAAAAAGTATAGAGCTGAAGAGACTAAACAGCCAGAACCTACAAAGTGCTACAACTGTGGCAAACTCGGACACTTTGCTAAGGATTGCCGAAAACCCAAAGTCCGAAACTCCGAGTACTATAAGAACAAGATGCTCTTAGCCAAGCAACATGAGGCTAGCAAGGCATTAATGGATGAAGATGAATTCTGGCTCGACCATTCAGACCAGGAAAATGAGGAAGAAGAGAAGGAAGAGAAAGCACACTTGTGCTTGATGGGTCAGATGGAGATGGAAACCGAAGCTGATTCTGATGAAGAGGATAACGAAGAGGTATGTCATATGACTGAATCGGATTTTTTGAATCAAATGCATGCTATGATGACTAAACTCCAAGATTTAGAGTCTAAACTTAAGCGTGAAAAAGGTGTCATTAATGATAAAAATCAATCTATACATAAACTTAGCAATGATATTGTTGAGAAAAATGTATTGATTGAAGCGTTGCATAAAAACATTGACACTAGCGCGAAAGAGAAGACTATAATTCATAAAGAGATATCTGAAACTGTTTCAAAATATAGATTGTGTGAGTTTGAATCTAAAAAGATTACTAAAATGTATTATTCGCTTTCAGAAGAAAACAAATCTTTAATTGAAAAGGTGAACGCTTTGGAAGGGAAATTATATACTTTGGGTCAAACTGAAAAAACCATTCATCTAAACAAACCCAAAGAGAACAAAGAGGGTTGGGGACTCGGATACGAGAATCCACAATGTCTCAAAAAGGGTATATTTGAAGTGTTTGCTCTTTATGATTTTGAATTTTTAAAACTGGCACATCAACACCCTGAACTTCAAGTTTGGTGTACTAGACTGTGTGAAAAGGATGAAGCCAAGGAAACCGAGAAAAGAAAGAACACATCTAAAATTCAACTTCCATTTCGTTATGAGAGGTTGAATAATAGTTATCATTCTGATAAATCAAAATTTCTTTCAAATGAGTATTTTGAGAGTTATTCTGTAAAAGAAATGGAGGCTAAGCCCATCGAAGGTAAGCTTTACGTTCCTCCTCTCGTGTTGGAAAGTAAAATTTCTGAAATCGAGAATACTCTCACAGAAGAAAGGATCTTGATGAATTTAGAACAAAATGTGTTTTCTACTGTGTTTAAATATTCTGATTTTTCTAAATCTTCTAAGGCTTCAAGTTCTGATGATATGTCTAGTTTACTTAATGATGGGTTTGATTTCTTAAACTTTGATGGTGATTTTGATGAATGTATTGCTCAATTTGATTTTAATGCTAAACTTCCTGATCATTCTTCTTTTGTTGTTAATTCTTTTGGATTACCAAGTGTGTATGAAAAAGGTGAAACATCAACGAAAGTTGATAAATCAGTTCCTATGAAAACCAATGTTGCCAAAGGTAAGAAGAAGAAATCTGGGCATTCACAGAAATAGATCACCACTGGTAAGTCAAAGAAGAAGTATTTGTTTGATTCTCACAGTTCTAACTCGAAAGTTTCAAATGTTTCAGATTTGAGAAAGAAAAAGCTTGGAGTTAAGTCGGAATGGCTACCGAAACAGATAGACGAGAATGCTAAATCATTTTCTAGTTCTGATTGTAATAAGAAGACTACTAGTAAAGATGACTTGATTGCGAATGTTGTTATTTCAAAACCTAAACTTGTCGATTCTCGCAAGAATTATTCCATACAACAATTATTCCAGTTAGCTCCATCTACTAGAAAGTTTTCAAATAATGGTAGAAATGATTATGCTTCTCGAAAATATTCTGAAGTTTGGTTTGGCACATATCATGTATATTCTTATCGTTCTAATTCTTCATATGTTTTTCAGAAGAAAAGTGGGCCCAAATTTAAATGGGTGCCAAAATCATGTGCTAACACTGTAGGTCCCATTTATAAATGGGTACCTAAACCTCTTGTTTCATGATTTCTCTTGTGCAGACCCGTCATATGTTGTACTTGAATAGCGGGTGTTCCAAGCATATGACCGGGCAGAAAAGTTTGTTGTCTAACTATACAGAGAAATATTGCGGAACAATTCGATTTGATAATGATCAGTTCTCACCAATTCTGGGGTATGGTGATGTGGTTCACGACAATGTAACGATTAAGAAGGTGAGGTACGTAGAAGGATTAGGACACAACCTTTTTAGTATTGGCCAGTTCTGTGACAAAGATTTAGAGGTAAATTTCAAGGCCAAGAGGTGTTCGGTACGCACTGAAGAAGGTAAAGAACTCTTGGTCGTCACTCGCAAGTCAAACCTCTACACCATCAACTTGTCAAAGGTCCAGACTGACAATCAGGTGTGTCTACTCTCAAAAGCATAGATGCAACAAAGCTGGCTATGGCATCGACGACTTTCTCACCTGAACTTTCGCTACATCAATAAAATGGTCAGTGGACAACTAGTGAATGGGCTTCCTAAGCTCAAGTACGTAAAAGAACACTTGTGCGCAGCGTGTGAAAAAGGTAAGATGAAGAGAGCTCCACACAAACCGAATCCTGAACCGAGTACCAGCTCTCCTTTAGAGTTGTTGCATATGGATCTCTGTGGTCCTATGCGAACGCAAAGCTTAGGCAGAAATAAATACGTGTTAGTTATTGTGGACGATTATTCGCGATACACGTGGGTCAAATTTCTACGGTCAAAAGATGAGACACCCGAAGTTCTCATTACATTTCTAAAGACGATCCAGGTGAATCTGCAGAAACCAGTCAAGCTTCTCCGAACTGACAACGATACAAAGTTTAAAAATAAAACAGTTGAAGAATATCTCGAATCGGTGGGGATATCACATCAATACTCTGCTGCACGTACGCCTGAACAGAATGGAGCAGTCGAAAGGCGAAATTGTACGCTAGTCGAGGCCGCTCGTACTATGCTCAGTCAATCCGACTTACCTCTATTTCTGTGGGCCGAAGCTGTGTCGACTGTGTGTTACACTCAAAATAGGTCCATGATACACCGCAGATTTCAAAAGACTCCGTATGCGTTAATCAATAACCGAACACCAACAATCAAGTATTTCCACATATTTGGGTGTAAGTGTTTTGTGCTAGATGACAGAGAGAGTCTGAATAAGTTCAGTGCTAAGGCGAAAGAGGGCATCTTTATCGGCTATTCTTCTACATCTGCTGCATATCGAGTGTACTTGAAGAAGTCAAAGACCGTGGTCGAAATCGTAAACGTTACATTTGATGAAGAGATGGCTTCTGAACACGTCAGTTCAGAACCCGTGATAACTGGAGTACTAGCTTCGGGGCAAATTAGTCCAGAACTTGTATCTCAAGCGAACAAATCAGATGGTGCATCATCATCTACTAATCACTTATCTGATTTAGATTTACTATTTGAACTATTTTATGATGAATTTCTTGGCTCTAAAGTGACTAAATCTATTGTGGTTGACAGGATGGAAGACTCAATGACTACTCATCCAACCATTTCAGATATCTCTACTAAATCCAACTCCCCGATTCAGCAAGAAGTTCAAGTTCAAATACCTACTCCTACATTTGAAGTTGTGACCAACAATGAAGAGACAGAAGTAGCTGAATCAGTAGGGTGTACTGTAAGGACTGATCAACAGACTGATCACACTGAACCCACTGAAACTTCGTCACCTACTACTTCAACTGAACCCCCCATTCCTACTGAACAACCTGAAGAAGATACCAGTGGATTCTTAGATGATAATCATGATCAATCTGCATCTAATCCACTCCCTCATGAACACAAGTGGACCAAAGATCACCCGGTATCTCAAGTCATTGGAGATCTGTCAAAACCGGTGCAAACTAGGTTTGCAACATTAAATCAATATATGCATGACTCTTTTCTGAGCAAGATTGAACCTACTCGCGTATCTGAGGCTCTTGCTAATTCATATTGGGTGACTGCTATGCAAGAAGAGCTGAATCAATTCGAAGCACTTAAAGTCTGGAGACTCGTACCCAAACCTGAAGGTAAAACCATAATTGGTACGAAATAGGTTTTCAAAAACAAGAAAGATGAAGATGGTACCGTTATCCGAAATAAAGCAAGACTTGTCGCCAAGGGATATAGGCAAGAGGAAGGAATAGATTACGACGAGACTTGTGCTCCAGTGGCGCGTATAGAAGCAATTCACATGTTTCTTGCGTACGCTGCCCACAAGAACTTCACCGTCTATCAAATGGACGTGAAGACAACCTTTCTGAATGGCATACTCAAGGAGGAAGTCTACGTCTCGCAGCCAGAAGGCTTTGTTAATCAAGAGAAACCGAATCATGTATACATTCTCGACAAAGCACTTTATGGACTAAAACAAGCTCCTCGCGCCTGGTATGATGTCTTATCTCAGTTCTTGGTCAAGTCAGGTTTTACAAAAGGTACGATCGATACCACTTTATTCATTAAAAAGGAAAAAGCCGATATCATTCTTATTCAAATATATGTGGATGATATTATTTTTGGCTCTACAAATCCTAAATATTGTAAGAATTTTTCAAACCTCATGGTGTCACGTTTTAGATGAGTATGATGTGAGAGATGACTTTCTTTCTCGGATTACAAGTCAAACAATTTTCAATGGGGATTTTCATCAATTAATCTAAATACATTCTTGATATTCTTCGGAGGTTCAAAATGGAAAATTTTAAACCGATTGGTACCCCGATGGCACCTGGTACTAAGATTCGCACTGATCCTTCAGGAAAAGTTGTTGATGTTAGGACCTGTAGAGGGATGATAGGTTCTTTGATGTATCTTACTTCCAGTAGGCCGGATATAATGTTTTCTACATGCTTATGTGCTAGATATCAGGCCAATCCTAAAGAATCCTATATGTCTGCAGTCAAACGTATTTTTAGGTATCTGAAGGGGACTGCAGATCTTGGTCTGTGGTATCCTAAAGATACTAGCTTTGAACTAACAACATATTCAGACGCAGATCATGCTGGTTGCATGCTAGACAGGAAGAGTACGTCAGGTCATATACATTTCCTCGGTGACAAACTCGTTAGTTGGGCATCGAAGAAGCAATTATGTGTCTCTACTTCAACGGCCGAAGCAGAATATGTAGCTGCTGCTAGCTGCTGTTCTCAGGTCTTGTGGATGAGAACGCAACTGCGATACTATGGTTATCACTACAATAAAATCCCGATCTATTGTGACTCGAAAAGCGCTATCGCGATATCAGCTAATCTTGTTCAGCATACGAAGACCAAACACATTAATGTCAGGTATCATTTTATAAAAGATAATGTCGAAAAAGGAACAATTGAACTTTACTTTGTAAAAACTAATTATCAGCTTGCAGATTTTTTTACCAAACCCTTAAACGAAAATAGATTCACTTTTCTTGTCTCTAGGCTTGGTATGCTAAATCTTAAGACATAATCAATGGTTACCTATTAAAGTTTTCTCATTGTAAATTTTTCATCATTTTATTTATCATTATTTCTGAAAGATATCTGCACGTTAATATTCTGTTCATGATCTCAGGGGGAGTGTGAGAAGTACTTCATAGATGATCAATGTTATTTTGAGGGGGAGCATATATAATTTCTGCATTTACTTATCTGTCAATTTTTTTTTGTGATGCATGATTTTAGGGGGAGTTTTTCAAGTCAAAGGAGTAAGGCAATGACTTCTGATTACTTCATATCAGAACTCGTACTTTAATTGTTTTACTGCTTTATGTCTTTTATATTCTTGTGAATAAAGTTGCTTTGACATGACTTTAAGACTTTTGCAGTTTGAGAGATGCTTACAAGATCATATCTTTATGACTTTAAGCTTGAATTCATGAGATGTAAGACTGCACGCAAAAGGTATAATTCTTTATCTTCATCTCATATATGGTTGAAAGAAGGACAACTTTCAATCATAAGAAAGCATGTTCTTAAATGTTCAAACCACTTCCCGATTTTTAAACAGATTTCATGAATTGGAAGTGTGATTTTAAATATTTTCATTCTTATTTGTGCTTAAATGTTTAACAAACCGTGTGTTTCTAAAGATAAATACTTGTGTATTGTCTTTTCCATATACTTTCAAGTATTCACACACACCGGTTTAATTTTTGTTCAATACGTTCTTACCATGTCTCTAAATTGAAACATATTTTTCGATGGTAAGACACCCCGCTTGTACTTCAAAGAATTTTGAGCGTCAATTCATTTCATTTCGAAACGTTCATTTCAAGAATGTCTATATTTTTGTTTTGTATAGACAATATCCATTATTTTTGACCATAAGCCTTGATTGCCATATCATTTTTGATCTTTTTCATACAACGTCAGATTTTCAAACAAGTCTCTTGCATTCTTATTCATTCATTCAATTTACTTGTTTGAAATATCTTCAATGTTTAAAATGCTCATATCTTCATGATTATTTTCTGAGCATACAAACATCTGATTTGTATTTGAGCTTTAATTGTTCAAGTTAAACCATTTTGAGCAACAACATGCTTTATAGGAAAACATGGGATTTCTTTGTGCTAGGACTTAACTGAAACTTCTATGGATTCACATTAACCAGTGTTTCCTACCCAAAAATTTAATCCTTAGTGATTGAGTGTGAGGAGTCAAAAAGAAATAAGTGTGGGTTGTGTGACGAGGTAAAATGGAAAAGAGAGTTTGGTTAGATGTGAGCTTAATGATTAAAAAGAAAGAGGGTGAGAGAACAGAGTAAAAGAATATCAGACTCTGCACCAACTACTTTCTGAGTCGAGCAGCCACACTACTAATGTTTCACAATTCTTTGGTGAACATTATTGAAACAGGCAAATAGACCATTCCAACTCTTGACAAAACCCCACCAGCTACTCATTTTCTTCTTAAAAAGAAAATGTTTCATATTTTTCTGGGGACGCAACACATTTACTATCTGATTTTCATTTGGAAAATCTGGATATTGAAAAAGAAGGAAGTATGACCCACCTTCGCACTTCAATCATGCACATTGAGTCTGTGTTTATCTACTGTTGTCTCAGTGGTTTACACAATGTTGAGCCTTTATAATCAATCATTCGTGCTTAATTCTTTCTACACTTGCACGATCACACAAAGAATTTGTTTCTTGTCATAACGTTCATAGAAATTTCCTTTGTGGTGTTTCGATGATTGAATGGAAGTTCTGGGGGAGTGAACATCAAAAAGCTCCTTTCCAATGTGTATTCGTTACACACAGTGACTTCGTGTTACTGACAGACATTTTTAACTGTTTCATTTATTGATTCAGGTGTTACGTGCTTTAGTTTATCTGAATTTGCAAAGATTCGGATGACTATTTCGATCAACGAATCAGTGCCTCATGAAAGATCAGTGGTCAGAACATATAAAAATACTTCTTGGAGAAAAGTTTTGATGAAATCGTTGCTCTATTCATCAAAAAGGGGTAGAATACAATTTTAAAGAAATGTCCAAGTCAGAAAGTTCAAATTTTGAGGAAATTTTCTTTGAAAATATTCTGCTAAAGCATTCTGAGCTGAATCTGGAGATAATTTCTTTTCATCATCTGAAAGAGTGTTTTTCTACGTCTCTTGGGAAGATTACAAGATGTGTTAAAGAAAAAGAGAGAGATTGCATTTTTCTGAGCTTAACGAGAAGATTGGATTGCTAAATCTTTTTAGTAATGATCTTAATCCAAAGTGGGAGATTGTTAGATCACAGATTTATTGGATTCAAGATCATCTGTTAGAGCATAAATATGTTGGATACAAGATCAAGAAGACTGAAGGTCAAAGTTCAAGAAAGTTAAAGCTGAAAAAAGTCAACTCTTATCAAAGTCAAAGTCTTTTGTAATAAAAGTCAATGTATTGTATTTGTATTTGTTTTTCCTTGTTTTAGTTGTAGGTATAAATAGTTTCTATTTCTGTTTTTAGTTATAGTATCAAAGAAGTTGGTAAAACGAAGAAGTCATTGAGAGAGAGAGAGAGTTTTGTTTGAGAGAGAATTGTAGAGAGAGAGAAAGAGAGTTCTAGAGAGAGAATCTTGTAATCGTTGAATTGGATTGAAATCAAACAGGTAATTTGTTTGAAATCTTGTTTTGTTTCATTAATTGCATTTAGGAACTAGAATCTGGACACACATCATCAAAACTGAAGACTGAAATCTGAAGCCAATGCTGCAAAGTCAATTCTCAATAAAAGTCTAGGTCATTTTGTAATAAAAAGTCAAACTTATTTTTTTGTATTTTATTTTTCCCTAAATAGGTATGTGGTTATTTTAGGGTGCTAGGGTTGTGAAGGAAAGGCGTGTGCAAAAATAGAAAAGGCAGCCACCATTCTAGAGAGAGAGAGAGAGAGAGAGAGCTTAGAGAGAGAAAGTCCTTCAAGAGAGATTTGTAATCTTTTGATTGTGAATCAAATCAGGTTTGGTTAATCTCTTGTTGTGATTACTTGTTTTAATTGATAAGAACATGATTTGCAGGGAATATCAAATTCGCATAGTTTTCTTTGATTTTGTCTAAGTACATATTTCTTATAGCCTTGTTTACGAAAAGCTAGAATTCACAGAAGACTGTTATGCGAAAAGTGAGTTTTTGAAAAATTTCAAGGAAGGAAATCGCAGATAATGATATATGAATTCTTGAAGAATTCGCAGAAGCTTTATAAGGAAAAGTAACAATTTGCAGGTGATACGAAAAGTTTGTGTTTCTCAAAAAAATTTCTAAGGAAAAAATTTGTATCCCTGTGTCTTACGATTTCCTTATGCGAATTGTGCTTATGCGAAAAGTTTCTCATGAAAATGTTTTCAAGGACAGAATTCGCATCATAGAGTTGTACGAATTGTGAAGAATTCGCAAAAGGCTTTATACGAATTCTAAAAAATTCGCATATAAGCTTATGTGAATTGCTTAAATTTGGTTATCTCTTGTTTGTGAATTCTATAAATTGTCTTCATGCGATTTGTTGGCTAGCTTATACGAATTCCTGTGCTATACGAATTCTAATATTTGTGTCTATGCGAATTGCTCTTGGTTAGAGATACTTGCGAATTCTAGACTTAAAAGTTTTTAAAAATTTCAATTTCTGAAAATTTTCAAGTCTTATTCAAATTGATTGGATTAAAAGATCATTACTAGCTAAATTTTTGTTTGTGTGCAGATAATTCTCTCATCATGTCAAAAGAATTTCTTTCCATGGGTTCCCAATCAAAACCTCCGGTCTTGTCTATCGGAGAATACTCACAGTGGAAAAGGAGGATGATTCAGTTCTTGAATCACAAGAACCGTGACTATATGAAATCCATTACTGACGGACCAGTTCAACCAGTTGTAACTGTACTAGGTCAAGCTGCTACTGACACATCTCCTGAAATTCCAGTTCGATATGTGCCAAAACTATATCAGTACTATAGCGAGAGGGAAAAAGAACTTCACAAGATAGATGAAGAAGCTCTTATATATCTCACAATGGCCATTCCAAACGCTATCTACAATAGAGTAGATAGTCGAGAATCAGCTAAAGCCATGTGGTATGAGCTGGAAAGGCAGTTTCAAGGTACAGAGAAACTATTCAAGCAAAGTTGAACCAGAGTATCAATGCCTACGAAGGATTTCTTGCCAAGGAAGGAGAAGCTCTTTTGGATACTTATACTAGGTTCAATGTGATTCTGAATGACTTGAGGCGAAACAGGATGAACAAATCCGTGTCTGAGATCAACTATAAGTTCATCAAGAACTTGAATCCTGAATGGAAGAGTTATGCCATCAACATTCAGATGACTAAAAACATGGCACAAGAGGACGTTAATGACATCTTTACTACTCTTGCTTAGCATGAGGATGAAGTGAACCTTTTAAATGATGAAAAGAAGATTGTCAAGGACTCTTTAGCTCTACTTGCTGAAAGATCAAAGGGTTCAAGCTCAAAGACTGTTTCCTCATCAAAGTATAAATCCAAGAGATCCAAAGCTTTCCTCACAGAGCTTAGTCAATCAAGTTCTGAAGATTCTTCTGATGACACTGATGTACATTCTGATGACGATAAACAAAAGTTTGTTGACAACCTGACCCTCATCACAAAGCAATTTCAGAAAAGCTTTGGAAAGAAGAGATTTTCAAAGACAAAGTATGAAGGGTACAAGAAAGACAAGTCAGAAAGTACAAGCCAAGGTTTGGGAAGAAGTAAGGAAAGAAAGATGAGAAAGAGATGAGAAAAGGGAAGAGAAGAAATAAGAGAAATTTGAGCCTAAATTTGGCAGGTGTTACAATTGTGGTAAGCCTGGCCACTTCTCCAAAGATTGCAAGTTCAAACGGGTGAAAAATTCAGAGTAGTATGCCAAGAAATCTTTACTGGCAAAGAAGGAAGAAGAAGGAAAAGAACTTATGGCTGAGGAAGAAAATTGGTTTTACCAGAGTTCTGATGAAGAATCAGCACACTTCACATAAGTGTGTATGATGGCTAAAGTTGATGATGAAGCTGAAACCTCTTCTGACCGGTCTGATTGTGAATCCGAGGTAAGTATTCTGTATAATTCTGAACTTGGTGAATCTCTCATGGCTCAGATTCAAAACATGGAAAAAGAGTTTGAGAATTTAGAAGGCAAAGTTAGCAACGAAAGACAATCAATGATGAGTTTTTGTGATGAAAACACATTATTGAAAGTTGTTGTTGAGGATAAAGAGTCAGAAAAAGATGCCTTGAAGCAAGAGAAAGAAGTTTTAAAATCTAAAATCACTGAACTTGAAAGGAATCTTGTTAATTTAAATTCTGAAAAAGGCAAATTTAAAATTAAATTTGAAGCTTGTTTTCAGGAGCGGAATGAGGCTTATTGCAAAATTAAGCAGCTAGAGGATTTGAATCTAAAGAGAGGACAGACTGAGCAAACATTGAATTTATTAACAAACAAACTCCAAGATGTCCGTTTTTATAATGCTAAAACAGGTTTAGGTTTTGAAGAAAATGATGTTTTAAAAAGAGCCCCAGAAAACTTGTATAATTTTGAGAAATTAGGGTCAAAACCTAAGAAAATCCTGGATATTCATTATACGTTTGTTAAAGCCGAAACTCTTAAGTCTGACATATCTTCTAAAGGTAAAGAAGTAATTGATGATGATATATCAAGCTGTGCTGATTCAATTTCAAGATTTAAATCTGTTGGTTTTTCTTATAATGAATTGAACAAGAGCTATAAAACCAAAAACCCTGAGTTTGTTGAGTTTCAATCATTATTTTCTACATTTACACCAACAGAATCAGCCAACACTGAAACAGATATATCTGAAACTCAATGTCAGTATGATGAGTATGAATCAGACACTGATGTTGAGAATCAGACTCCAATATCTTAATCAATCATTTCTGAATCTCCAAAAGAGGTTAAGACTGATGAGTGTATAAATGTCATGAATAATAGCATTAAAAATGATTTTTCAAAGAAAATGATTGAGGAGATTTTTGAAAATATGATGAATGCTTCAGATCCTGTTCCTATTATTGAGAAGTTAGAATCAAACTCTGAGCTGAATCAAACATCTACTTTTGAGAAACAAATCAAAGATCTTCAAAAGATCATTGAAGAGTTGAAAGATGAGAATTGTGATCTCAAATTCAAACTTGACAAATCTTTTGAGGAAAACAAAGAAATCTCCAAAGAGCTACATACTTTGAAAATTGATTTGTTTAAGCAAAATATTGATGAGAAAAAGATGTTTGAATCTCATAAATGGAATGTGTTAGTGTATAATTGTATCCAAGATTTAATGAGAAAAAGTCAAAGTCATGTAAAGTTAACATAGTAAACTTTAGTGTTGTAAGAGTTTAAGCTTGTGAGTAATTGTAATGATTGTAAGCTTGTAAGTGTTTTAGTAGTAGGTATAAATACCTTGTATGTTGTTAGTAACTATTGTAAGAACCAAGCATTGTACGTTTACATTGTCAGATATATGAAACGAGAACTTTCTCTCTCTACTCTCTCTCTAAGATCTTAAATGTCAAATTCTTGATTGAATTGTGCTTGAATCTTGGGAAAATACATTTTCAATTTATATCAGAGCGAGATCAAATCTAATTCAGAAAAGATCACTTGAACTGTTTGATTTCTTGAAAAATCAAGAACATGCAAATTTTTTTTGAAAGTTACTGTTCAATTCAAATTTTCATTGTTAAATCATTTTTCATGGAAGTAAATGGATTCATTGCATTCGATTTTGGTTTTAAAATGCTTCTTGTGTTGATCGAATTATAAAATTCGAACTGAATCTCATTCAATTTCAAAATTTTGAAAATCTTGGTTTTTGAAGTGTTCGACACTGTTTGATTTGAATCAGTGTGATTTTGTGATTTTTAGACTGTTATTTGTTCTAGAAAAATGTTTCAAATGGTAAATCGACAAACCTTGTGCATTCTCAAGTCGTAATTGCTGGTATTAAAGGTTGTGATCGAAATCCGTGAACAGAACTCAAGAACACGCTAGATTTGAAAAACGCGCAAGCTTCAGAGCGAAGAACACGTACGTCAAAGAACGCGCTAGCAACGAAGAACTCACACAAAGAAGGATTTTGATATTTCAATGTGTTATACGAGTTCTTGACAAACGCGCAAACAGTGATATGCGAGAAGTCAAAACGCGCATGATGTTGTTTGCGAGTTTCTGATTTCATATTTCTTCGATTTGCGAGTTTGTGTTTAGCGAGTTTACATTTTGCGCGAAGTGGTTTTTCAAAATTATTCTATGTACAAAACGCGCAAAGGCATCAAACGGGCACACTATTGTTTGCACGAACCGTGAAACGCGCACGTAGTGTTATGCGCGAACCAGAAACGCGCACATGCCTGTTAGTGCGAAGTGAAGTGAATAGTAATCTGCGAGTTTTAGATTTCTGCGAGTTCTATACTTGTAATTTTTCTAGAATTTTTTTTTCAAGTGGTGATCTGATTTTGACTTTTAGTCAAATTTTCTGAATTGTTTGGGAACGATCATTCATTCAAGTTCATCTATCATTCAAGATGCCAACTACAGATGAGAGAGGAAATATTGTACTGTCAGCCAGAGACTGTGCTATCTTGTACATTCCTGAGATACCAGCATTAGAAGTTGAATGCGATAAACTGAAGAATCAAAATTTAGTTCTTTTAAAACAGATTTAGGAATTCAAATCTAAATTGTCAAATTCTGATAAAACTTATGTTTGTGTTAAATGTACTAATACTGTTAAATCTGATTTTGCAGGTATCATCAGTGCAAAAGAGAAAGAAAAATATATCGTATTAAAAGAGCATACAATTGTGACATGTGAGAAAGAGCTAAAGTTGAAAGAGAGAAAGATTGCAAATCTTCAGAGCCAACTAAAGAAAACTGAACAAAAATCATCAGAATTGCAAGATGAATCAGTTAAGCTTCAACAGAAGTTAAGGATTTTGAAGATCAGATATCCGTTTTGGAGTCACAAAATGCTGAATTGAAGAAAAGTCTTCAAGCAGATAAAGTTAAAGCTAATTCAGAGAAATCTTCTCCTCAAAAGTTGTCTGATATTTCTAAGAAAGCTGACCAAGAGAAGAAGGATCTTGAGCTAAGATGTTTGAAACTCTCCAAGCAAGTATCTGAATTTGAAAATATTATTGTAACAGAAAGAGATACTTTTGCTAAAGAGAGACAAGTTCTTGAAAATAAAGTACTTGAACTTCCCAAACAAATTTCTACATTACAAGACCTACTTGAGAAAGAAAGTGTTTTCAAGAGAATAAAAGGTCTTATAATGTTGAAAAGAAAAATGCTGAAAAGCGAAATACTGGGATTTTCAAAGAAATTTCCGAGAAAACCAAGAATATCTAAGGTCAAAAATGCTGAACGTCAAATTTTTGAATCCGAAATATCTAAGCTCACATCCAAAATATTTGTTCTATCTTCAGATGTCCAAAAAGAAAAGATGGCTAGAACTGATTTGAAACAGAAGTTTGACACACTTACTGCTGAAAAAAACATTTTGTCCAAAGAGATAAATGACTTGGAAGCTGCAAATGTCAATTTATCAGAAAAGATTTCAGTTGATGTGATTAATCAATCACCTGTTGATCTTTCAACAAAATCAGTCTGTTCTTTCAAAACAACTTCAAGTTCTATTCATGACAAAAATGTTTTTAAAAAGAAAAAGGTCAAACCAAACACTATCAAATCAAATCAGATTCGACCATCTAATCTATTCTATGACAAATTTGTTGATGGTTCAGTAAGCTTTTATGTCAAAACTCTTGAGAAGCAATCAAAGAAAGAACAGATGGTCTGGAGAGTGAAGAGTTCTTCTGATGAAGAGAAGAAGAAGAACAAAGCATCTGCATCCACAACCAATGCCAAAAAGAACAGTGCTCATAAAGGTAAATCTTTTGGTAATTCTGATATGTTTTATTCTACTAATCATTTGATCAGGATTACTCAGAAGAAAATCTGTTGTTCTCACTGTGGAGCAAATGACTTTGTAAGTAATAATTTTGTTAATTACTGGTATGGTTCTTATTATGTAACCCCCACAAGAACTGCAACTAACACACCAAGACCCAAATACCAGTGGGTACCAAAAGCTAAAACTGTGTTGCAGGCACCCAAAGTTTAAGGGGGAGCATGATGTTTGACTTCTAGACAAATCAGTCTAGGACTCGTACCTCAAAGAACAATGGTTCTTGAATAACACAGTTCAAGACCCGCACTTCAATGTCAAGAATTTTGGCTTCTGATTACAACAGATCAGGACCCGTTCTTTAATGTTAAAAGACAAGGATATTTTGAAAATATTCAGGGGGAGCTTAAATGAATTAAATCATTATATCATGATTTGAGGGGGAGCTTAAAGGTAAATATCTTCTCATCTTAATCTCTGATTGTTTGAAAGAAGAACAACTTTCGAACATGAAAAACGTTTTCTTAAATGTTCAAACCACATCTTATTCTTAAAAGATTTATTGAATTTAGAAGTGTGATTTTAAAAGTTTTTCATTATTGAGATTTAAAGTTTAACTGACCGTGTGTTTTCAAAGATTAATACTTGTGTATTATCTTGTCTATGTACTACCAAGTATTCATACACGCCGGTTCAGTATTTCATATTGATTTTGTTATTACCATGTATCAAAAGTTTAATCTTTCTATGGTAATACTCCCGTTGTTTGTATTCATTATTGTTTGAATCAAACATCATTTCATCATTATATGTGCTTTCATTGCTAACATGTTTATATATCTTTCATATAAACAACATTCGTTTTTAATTTCCCAAAATATAATTCTTCATGCATTTTGATCTGATTTAAATCATTGTCAGATTCTCAAAACATTTATATTCTTTCATGATTATTCATTCATATAAAGTTTTGAGAAATCTTAAATGATTAAAATGCTCAAATTTCATTCTTATCTTCAATGAGCATACATATATTGACATATGATTTCTTGTGCTTAAATGTCAAGAAAATCATTGAGATATATGCTTTTAGGAAAAATACATGGGATTCGATGTGAGTGCTTAAATGACTTCCATGGATTCACGACAACCAATGTTTCTTGCCCCGGAAGTAATCCTTTGAGTGATTGAGGGGACAGGGGTCAAAAGATTGAGAGTGGTGTGTGAAGAGGTAAAATGGAAAAGAGAGATTGGTTAGAAGTGAGCTTAAAATGTTCAAAAGAAAGAGGGTGAGAGATCAGAGTAAAAGAATATCAGACTCTACACCAAACTTCTTTCTGAGTCGGGCAGCCGCATAAACTGTTGTTTCACATTTCTTCGTGAACGACATTGAAAAAGGCACCTAGCCCATGCCATCTCTTGCAAACACCCCACCAGCTACTCATTCTTTTCTCAAAAAGAGAATGTTTAACATTTTCTAGGGAAGCAACACATAATCTATTAGTTCTTCACTCGGAAGATACTAATATTGAAAAAGAAGGAAAGTTGCCCCGCCTTCGACTCTTTCTCATGCACATTTGAGTCTATGTATAATCATTGTTGTCTCAATGGTTTACATACTTTGAGCCTTATGAAACACAATCATTGTGATAATTCTTTCATAACACATGCACAAGCACACATAAAATTTGTTTTTCTATCAGAACATTCATAGAATTACCTTGTGTTTTTCAATGATTGAATGGAAGTCCTGGGGAGTCAACATCAAACCAGCTCCTTAAATTGTACATTCGTTGTACACAGTAACTTTGTGTTACTAACAGGCATTTCTAACTGTTTCATTTGTTGATTCAGGTTTACCACTAAAAATTTATCTGAATTTGAAAAGATTCGGATAAATACATTTATGAATTGACGGCTCTTTATCAAGACCAATTGGAGGAGATTGTTCAGATCATGAAGAGTGTTCTACATCGTTTAAAAGGAGGAAGAAGATATTAAAGATTGTGATGAAATTGAAATGAATTTTGATGATTTTGGTTCTCACAATTCATCAAAAAGGGGGAGAAATTTACAAAGTTCAATTTAAAAGTCATGAAGAAATGTCAAAGTGAAAAAGACTTGTGGAGAAATGTTGAAAGATGATTTTATTCAAGTCTGATGAAAAGAAATCATGTCAAAAGATTTTCAATGTCAAAACAAGATGATTGAGAAAGTTTGTTTTTCAAAAGACGATCCAGAGGTCAGAGAGATGAAGATACAAGATCAGAGATTCCTCGAAGATGTTTCAAAGATCAAAGTTGAAAGATTTCTGAAGTTTCAAAAGTTCAAGAATTCAGATTCGTTTTCAAAACTTGTTGATTTTCATAGATGCTAAATGTGAAAGACTTTTCCTGATTCTTCAAAGTATCAGAGATTGAAGATTGTCAAAGCTTCAAAGTTCAGAACTGTCAGAGTCAAAGTTTGAAGAATCAAGTGCTGAAGAAGTGTAACACCTTCAATTCTGGAAATAGCAACTAATTTAAAATTTTCTAAATACATCAGCAAATGATTCATCTACAATCACAATTTAAGATTTAACCTCCATACACACATTCATTCTATACATACAATCTATAATAAGGACAGGTGTTACTAAAACCCAATAAATGCCGCTATCTCCAAACTGCGGAAGAACTCACCAAGCACTTACACTTGCGGACACTAAGGCACATCTTTTCAATACTGCAAGAAACATACCCCCAACTGGAACCTGATGCACATGCCGACAAATAAAAAGGTTAGGCTAACGCCTAGTGAGCTCAAGAGTTTTAACATGAGTAAATACTTTTAAAAGATAGACTGATCTTTCAATTGATGCACTTGAACGAACTCGAAACATAAATCATTAATAAAATCATGCATACCGTACGTCCGAAAACATGGACCCTAGGTCCATTACTCACACGACCGTAAACGAAAGAAATCTGAATATCAAAGCACTAGGATGACATATATCATTAAAACCTTAATATACGAGGAGGAAGATCCAATATTAAGGTCCTCATTCATTGTCGACCATATAAAAACCAATGACATTAAAGTAAAACATCTTTCTAATTAAAATACTGAGCCGACAACAGGGATACCCGTATCCGTTGAGAGTGGAGGAAACACAAAAGTATACCACCCATACAACGTTAATCGCATGACACCTCACGACATCACAGCCAGGTGTCCCTACGACTTCCTTACAAGCGTCAGTACATCACCCCAAGTTAGTTGACGCTTGATGGGTCTTCCGAAGAATCCCACCCTAAAAACCCGACACACTTAAAGGTTACCTGTCACAGGCATTTCAAGTGGTGGAGGTCCTAGTGCATACCGTCCCGGCAGCACTAACAGACTCAACCCTCCTAGCGATCGCTTGTAAAGTTTCCGGTCATAAAACATGGAATACTGAAGGTCATCACCCAACAATACCCAATCGACCATCCAAAACAGACTGACTACGTGCCTATGGATCCAATGCAACACAGTCTAACCTTACCGGACTAAACGTGAATGACCAAAGCACTCGAGCCTGAAATCAACCTCAATACGCAACACGGTGCATTTGTACGTACGTCGTAACTAGGCCCTACAATGAGCCATATAAAACCGGACAAGTGTCCTCAAGACTCCTTTAAAACGACATCGAGCCAAAATACTCAAAACCTCTTTTGACCAATGATTGACGCTTTTCAAATCATAAACATACTCGACTCATACTATGAAATCACATACTCCAAAACACTCGAATGGACTCCAACACAGTTTAAGTCGAGACAAAAAGGTTTTCCAAATAGATTTATACTCTTTATCCTTTCAACACGCCCCATAACGCAAAATCGCGGCATAAGTCGCCCGTTTCCTCCAGAACTCACTTCCAGTGCGTTACGCGGCTTATGCCGTGACCCCAAGTCGTGCCACAACTCGTGGCAGCCCAAATCTTGGTTTTCTCGCGTCTTCTCACCTGATTCGATCCTCGATGATTCCATAGCAAAACCCACCTGTAACACCCTGGATTTTCGTTATGTAATCTTGGTACTCTTGTGTTTAAGCGTTGTCGTTAGCACCGCGTTTGGTTTGGAGTTTGAGTTTGGATTTTGGTGGTTTTGGATTAACGAAAGTGAACCACGCGAGTTGCACCGCGACTTGAAGTCGTGGCACAACCCGCGAAACCCTCTGTATGGGTTTGGTTTCTGCAATCGGGCGAGTTATGCCGCGACTTGAGGTCGCAGCATAACACGCGAGGTCCCCTGGCCGACTTTGGGGGTGGCCAACCCAAAATATCTCATTTTTTGGGATATCTCAAATCTCAATTCTCTCTCTTTTCTCTCTCTCTCTCTTTCTTTCTTTGGTTTTTGTTTGGTTCTTTAGACCTCGTTATTTGCTAAGTAATTAATACATGTAGCAAGGGTTCGGTATAGAAAGCTTCGTCTTTCCCTGGTGGTCGATATCTGGTTTTCAGGTTTGATTTCTAAAACCTATTTGGTGAGTTCCTACTACCTTTTTATAAACTTTATACATGTCAAAAGTTACATTTTGAACTCCTATATATCACCATGGTTTTGAATCTACTTTTGCTACATTTTGACATAACTTGAGTTTTGGGAGATTTTAGGGTTCCCGATCATTTTCGACTAAAATGATGGGTTCCATCTTATTTGAAGTAAAAGAAGGTTTTACTTGCACATTTATGTGGGTTACTTGAAAGAATGTTTATAAGTTCATTTTGATGATTTTCATTCTTACCAGAAGTTAAACTTGAAAATGCATTTTTTTTGTTTATAAATGTTATTTTATACCATAAGACTATCTATGGTTGGTCACATATGTTGTTGTGACGAGTCTGTACTATTACTAGTGGATCCCTAGGTATTGAGTCGACTTATATTTGGGATGTCTTTTCCCCTCTTTGTATAAATGGATGTATATGATCCTCGGGGGCCATTTGGTACGGTTATGTGAGACCGGTTACTAGCCACGGATCATATTTTCCCTTATTTGTAGCTATGGATGCATATGATCCTCGGGGGCCATTTGGTACGGTTATGTGAGACCCGTTACTAGCCATGGTTCATAGTGTAGTCCTAGTGAACGAGTTTTGACTTGGTTTCCTTGGGGGCCCTCCCTCACATTATAGTACGAACCTTTGTAGTTCGTGGCCATGGATTCCAAGTGTTTCGACTCTTAACTCGGATTATGACCTACTTTGTGTTACGCTACAATCCTTCGTAAAACTGGTTATCTTTGTCATCGTATGATGAGTTTACACTGAAAAGGCCCGGTTGTGGCAAGGTTTCGTTTGAAATTAAACCCTATTGAAAAGATTTCCTTATGATACAATTGTTTATATCTCATGAAATTTATAAATTGTATGTTCTCACTAGGCTTTAAGCCTAACACTTTTTCTCAAATGATGTGTATAACAGGTTCCCATTAGCGGTGGGTTGCCAAGGGCTTGAGTGACGAGCTTGGTCTCAGGGATTTTTGAGATGACTAGTGTTGATGTTGGGCAATTGTTTAAGTCCCATTCTTTTGGCGATATTGGATTAACAACTGATGTAATCTAGATAGGTTATGTTTATATTAGTTTGTTGTTGAATTCCATATCCGTATTCAGGTTTTGTAAAGGTTTAGTACATTTTCCCCTTTTTGGGAGGTTTATACCAAGTGATGTTGTCTAATTGTCCAGTTTCCGCATTTTAAATTCACTCTGGTTTTTAGGGTGTTACACCACCTGATTTCCCAACACCTTTACGTTCCAAAAGCCAAAAGACTCCCGAACTATCACTAAAGGAAGTCTCCAATTTACGGGTGTTACAATCCTCCCAGCCTTAAAAGAGATTTCGTCCTCGAAATCTGGCACCGACTAAACACCCAACGTTGCCTTTAACGAGATCAAATTATTCTCTACCCAAAAAGGAAAGCCTCCACGATACCTTTCCTTATGCACGACCCGATTACAACTTGATTTCAAAATCCGATAAATCTTGCCGATGATGGGATGAACATCGATCCTCTATCGACTACTTTACTATCCCTGAGATCTCGGCTGTCTCCCAACCTTAGGTGACCATTACTATCTCCAGGATAGTTTACGACCTTAACTTCCCGCCGGGCAAAATCACTTCGAATCTACACGGTTCTGAACCCCAAGCTAATGATCGACACTAAACTCCCAAAACCCTCAGATTTCCACCGATCCATTCCTAATGTTGATAAAGTTGTCCTTCCAGGGCGCACCAACGTGTCCTACAGGTAACTAGTTACCCAGATTCGGCTATTGCTCAACTCCGTTCCAACCTCTCATCACAATATTCCTTTAATTTAATCCTTACCACCGCGGGAATGCTTAAATACATCGGTACTCAACCATCAACACTCGATCTTCCTTCGAATTCCATCACCGAAAGGTCAATTCTTCCCATGATCAAATCAGGGTACTTCCAAACATTCCAAGATCCATCGACTTCAAGTAAACAAGTCGATGCCTAGGACTAAATGGTGACCTCGAAAACGTGGACGTCCCGCCCAAAATTCCATTCCAAACGAATCGTCGCACCAAGGTTGACACCTAACAGAGTGCTAAAATTCCAAATCTTACATTTCTAACAATCATAATACCAAAATTTCCTTTAATCGCGGAATCCACCAAATCGAACCCGACTAAAACGCAGATACGCACATACAACCTTATACCGCATGATTACCGAAGTATAAAGTCACGCCTTAATTAATTGGGAACTTAATTATACTACCTTCATTGATCATGTGTGCACAGATTCTAAAACTGAAACCCAAAATCCAAGATTGACCGCAAGTCGGATCATCCGACGCTTCAAATCCCAAGGACTCCCTTAGTCTCTAATTACAACTTCTTTCACGACAGGGGTTTAAATCTATAGGCCTAATGAGTTCAAGGTTTTTAAACCATTACGCAAATTTGAAATTTATAAAACTTTCAAGTACATAAGCTTTTTAACAATTAAACGTGCGGTAAAAAAATATACACTACTGTTCATTCGATAGATTTCAAAGTTGATTATCAACACAACGCATAGGAAGTCATTTCCAAAACTCATTTGTCCAATACTTATGTTAATAAATACAATAATAAAACATGCGCAACAGTTCATTCCCCAAAGCTCGGTAGAATGATGGGGATGCAAATAAAATTTCAAAACGAGTTTAAAGCTTTAAGTCGTATAGATAAACACGTTTGACCAAAATAGTAACTATAACGACATGAACACCAGTACTTGTTTAATGCATAACGGAAAATTTCTAACAGTAAAATCGATAACTAAATTAACATAAATCCTTTATATGCTTACACACACCAACAGTATAATTTAATCCAGACGCAACAAGTATACAATGACTGACATTTGTACATAGCCCAAAGATAACTCTCACAATAATGAAACGTTCCCAAAACAACATGTGAGATGACATCTATTAACAAAACTCATAAATTAACGCACGCAAATGCATATTTACACCTTCCCATAATTTATTTACGTGATGCAAAATGACGTAAGATAAACTGACCATTTTCACAAAATTTTAACGAGACACGACGCCCAACAAGCTCGTAACTTTACATGCAATAAAATTTAAAACCCACGCATTTCAAAGTACACTCACGTGCTCAAAAGGTTGCAAAACTATACTCCATAAAATTAAACACGACTCATACAGACCAAAATTCTCCAGAAAATTCTGACTCAAGAACAGGGGGACAACTCTTCCTTTAAAACCCGAACATACGTGGAGGAGATCCAATGTCAAGGCTAAAAATTCCACAGTTATTTCCCCACTATCCCAATTGACATTAAAACACGGATCTTATAATATCCGAAAATGATGTTAGATCTGAAATGGGGATGAAGAGATTTTTTATGACAAATTGTAACCATGTGCAAGAAAACAACTTCATGCATGTTTAAACTCAGGGCCTAAAATCCGGCGCGTGGCAAATACTTTTCAAATCTTCCATAATATAACTCACTTTATGTTTTAGGAAATATGAGAAATAATAGATGCAGTTTATTTTTAGAAATGAATTTCGTGCATAAAATTGGTCGGCACTGGCATCCCAAAATCACGCTCCTCAGTTTTATACTTTTGTCATCCGGATGCTCAACACCTTAAAGAAATACCCGAATGTTTCATCGGTTCACCTTAAAATTTCTCCTCGAATAACATCAATTCCATAAGTCTAAGGTTCTACTCCAACCAATTTTCCTGACCCACAATGGTCAACTCCCAGCATTCATCATGTCTTAACTGTCACTCCAAAGCGACCTTGCTATAAACATCAATCCTTCCTTAGATCACTCGCTTAGAAATTTTCTCACTACCCCAACGGTAATCATACCAAGGTAGTTCAAGTATACACATGTAGCATGTAGGTTCACCATAACACTGGCCATGGGCCATTATGAACGTACCGTACAGGCTCATCCTTGCGACCCTTGATGAGTTTCCCGTTTTTAGCGACTCGACCAATTCCAAAATATCTTATCTTAAGGTACCTAGTGTGCATTTTCACTTACAATCACTTATAAAAACGCTACTTTGAGTCTAGGTATCCTATAATCAATACCTAATTCCCTCAAACTTAAGCTCTGATACCAACTTGTAACACCCTCAATTCTGGAAATAGCAACTAATTTAAAATTTTCTAAATACATCAGCAAATGATTCATCTACAATCACAATTTAAGATTTAACCTCCATATACACATTCATTTTATACATACAATCTATAATAAGGACATGTGTTACTAAAACCCAATAAATGCCGCTATCTCCAAACTGCGGAAGAACTCACCAAGCACTTACACTTGCGGACACTAAGGCACATCTTTTCAATACTGCTAGAAACATACCCCCAACTGGAACCTGATGCACATGCCGACAAATAAAAAGGTTAGGCTAACGCCTAGTGAGCTCAAGAGTTTTACCATGAGTAAATACTTTTAAAAGATAGACTTCTCTTAAAACATGATATTTCAATTGATGCACTTTAAAACATAGAAACAACTCCTTTTTAATGTCATGCGATTTCAAAGATAGACACCTTATTTCAAACATGTTTTATAATTGATGCAACTTGAACGATCTCAAAACATAAATCATTAATAAAACCATGCATACAGTACGTCCGAAAACATGGACCCTAGGTCCATTACTCACACGACCGTAAACGAAAGAAATCTAAATATCAAAGCACTAGGATGACATATATCATTAAAACCTTAATATACGAGGAGGAAGATCCAATATTAAGGTCCTCATTCATTGTCGACCATATTAAAACCAATGACATTAAAGTAAAACATCTTTCTAATTAAAATACTGAGCCGACAATGGGGGATACCCGTATCCGTTGAGAGTGGAGGAAACACAAAAGTATACCACCCATACAACGTTAATCGCATGACACCTCACGACAACATAGCCAGGTGTCCCTACGACTTCCTTACAAACGTCACCCCAAGTTAGTTGATGCTTGATGGGTCATCCGAAGAATCCCACCTCAAAGGCCTGGCACACTTAAAGGTTACCTGTCACAGGCATTTTAAGTGGCGGAGGTCCTAGTGCCTACCGTCCCAGCAGCACTAACAGACTCAACCCTCCTAGCGATCGCTTGTAATGTTTCCGGTCATAAAACATGGAATACTGAAGGTCATCACCCAACAATACCCAATCGACCATCCAAAACAGACTGACTACGTGCCTATGGATCCAATGCAACACAGTCTAACCTTACCGGACTAAACAAGAATGACCAAAGCACTCGAGCCTGAAATCAACCTCAATACGCAACACGGCGCATTTGTACGTACGTCGTAACTAGGCCCTACAATGAGCCATATAAAACCGGACAAGTGTCCTCAAGACTCCTTTAAAACGACATCGAGCCAAAATACTCAAAACCTCTTTTGACCAATGATTGACGCTTTTCAAATCATAAACATACTCGACTCATACTATGAAATCACATACTCCAAAACACTCGAATGGACTCCAACACAGTTTAAGTCGAGACAAAAAGGTTTTCCAAATAGATTTATACTCTTTATCCTTTCAACACGCCCCATAACGCAAAATTAAACCTTTTACCCAAACACACACTAAAAATGCCTTTTAACCAAATAATCTCATTTATGCAATAAGTTACCAAACACACCCACTTATGACTCATTATCGAAATGCCCAAAAATCATAAGAATGTGTGTTATATAAGTTTGTAAGTTTAAACACTTTCAAAATAACCAAACTGATCAGTAGTTAACAATTTCATGTAAGATTGCAAAACACTTTAAAATAATCATTTTGACATGTACACCGTTTTCACAAATCAACTTGAACTCACCTTGCTAGGTTAAGTTAAACCTAGGTTTCAATCCCGAACCGTTGGCCTCCAAAAGCATATCTACGCCCAAAGCTTTCCGAATACATCCATTCCAACTCTTCAACTCATGCTTCCAAAACCTAGATCCATACATTTCCAACCATAAATAACCCTATCCCAACATATAGGAACATTCCCCAAACATTTTACATAAAGATCTCAACTTAGGTCTGTTGATTCAAACTCTCTCAGTGATTTGATAATGACCCTCTTCTATACTTAGTGAAAGTTACGTTTTAATATGTATTAGTGTTTCACCATCAGCGATCAGACTGAGTCTGTTCAGTTATCACTGATGACCTTTCTTGTAAATATTTCATATGTATTAGTGTTTCACTATCAGCGATTAAACTGAGTCTGTTCAGTTATCGCTGATAGTCTCTGATGTAAACAATTAACGTAATCCCTGAAGACAAGCCTCACGTCAACAGATGTTCATAGCTTAATCTAAGACGAAGCCACTGAACAAAGACAAGTCTACTAGTGGCTTGATGTGGATATCAGTGAAGCAAAGAGGACTCTACTTATACGCGAAGGAACATGAGGAAAAGCTTCAGCGATAGCTGAACTTCTTTATATCTCTGAAGGAAGAGATATTCAGCGATCAAACGATCACGTAGCTTATGCCTCAAGTCTCCTTTTATCTTACCTTGCACAACCAGTACGATGTGTCAGAACGGACACGTCTCTGCCACAAATCGTACAACAACTCTGTCAACTACACTGTTCATGATACGGCCAAAAGCATGTCTCCCAAAGTCAGACTCTCAAAGCCAATCACTGAACGCCACGTGTAAAGTGCCCTGCCATGCATTTAATGCATAGGGTATAAATAGAAAGATCACCTCTCCATCTGAGAAAGTGCTCACCTCTACCTTCATCTTTCTATTTGATAGAAACCCTTGTTTTCTATACTCTCTAATCCCCCATTCTTGATATTCTTGTGCAACCATCTAAGTGTTTTCTTAAGCTTGTTTAGATTGAGTCTGTCTTAATCTTATTCCGCAACAAACTTGTAAATTGTGTTTGAGTTATCAATAAACAATTTATTAAACTGTAATTTTTGTGTTTGTATTCAACCCCCCCCCCCCTTCTACAAACTTGTTAAGCACCTCCGGGACCAACAAGGTCAAAACCCTAATTTCGATAAATGAAGAAGAAGAAGATTACCTCAACCAATAGCTTGAATTCACCTACCAAAACACTTGTAGATCACCCAAACGAACCATAAGATTCCAAATCTTCAAATGGTGGAAAGGTTAGATGAAATCCCCAAGAACTTGGTGAGGAATATGAAGATGAAGGTTTTGTGGTTCAAGATCCCAACTAGTTAGATGATGAAGAATCATGTGGTTTAAGGAGGGAAAACCCTCAAAATGGGTTAGGGTTCGACATTTGTATTCAACCCCCCCCCCCCCTTCTACAAACTTGTTAAGCACCTCCGGGACCAACAAGTGGTATCAGAGCAGACTGTTTAATCTGATAAACAAGATCTTGATTTATTCTCTTCCTTACTATTCTAATATGGCACTAAACACAAACACAAATTATTTTGATAATGGTTCACTATCTAAACCTCCTCGATTTAGCAGAGATAATTTCTCTCTCTGGAAAAATCGAATGATGATATTTCTAGAAGGTGCAGATCCCACTATACCTGAGTACGTAGCAAATGGACCCTATGAACCTATTCAAATCATAGCTGTCGTTCCAGCTACTGCCACCAATCCATTTATTCCTGAATGCTATATTGCTAAGGAAATCAGACAATGGAGTGATGAGGCCAAAAAGAAGGTTGGTATCGATGCAAGGGCAAAGATCATTATCTCTATGGCTCTTCCTGATGAAGTTTTCCATTCCATCACGCATCTTAAAACTTCTAAAGAAATGTGGGAAACCATGTGTGTTCAATATGAAGGCACCACTGAAATCCAAGAGACTCGAAAGATTAACTTGTTAAGAGAGTATGAAAGTTTCATCGCTGGTAAGAATGAATCTCACTCTGACGTTCATCAGCGGTTTAACTGCTTAATCATTGATCTAAGAACCGTTGGGAGGACCTATTCTAATTCTAAGATCCTAACAAAATTCTTAGAATGTCTTCCTGAATGCTGGGACAGTTATTCAATTCAATATGTCTCAAGCTGACAAAAGACTTAAATTCTCTTTCTCTCAGCACCTTGTATGGAATATTGCTTAACTATGAGCAATCAAACCTGTTGAAGAAGAATCTTATAAAAGATTCTAAAGACTCCAAAAGCACTCATGTTGCTTTAGTCTCTTCAGAGATAATTCCATCTCAGCGATCTACTCTCACCATCACTGAGTTAGATTCTGAATCCGAGGATCTATCAGACACTAATCTTTCAGAGTTTGATGAGTCCTTAGCACTCTTGACAAACTCTTTTAAGAGATTTGCAAGAAAGAGCAATTTCAAAAGAAATAAGCCTCTCTCTATCACTGACAAGCCAAAATCAACCCCTGTTGATAAGGCTTCTGCTACTTGCTATAACTGTGAAAAGATTGGACACTTTGCAAGTGAGTGCGGGTCAAAGAAAGTCTTCAAACCTTCTACCTCAAGAAGATCCAGCTATGGCAAATACCTAAAGTTGAAAGACAAATATCAAAAGCTGAAAAACTGCAAGCAAAAAGGTAAAGGTCTCATTGCTGAAGAACATGATTGGGCTGAATCAGAAGAATCAAGTACTGATGATGAAGAAGTTGTAATCTTTGCCTCATGGCTGAGATTAAAGAAGAAGTGGAAGAATCAGTTGAAACTTCTATGAGCTATATATCATCTCAGGTATCTATCTCTACTAATCCCTCTCTACCTGAATCAGAGAGAAGTCACGCAGTTGATGTGCTGACGATTGATCTTTACAATGCTTTAAACGGCAAAACTCTAGCTGAGAGCAAAAACAATGACTTAACTGAACAGCTGGAAAAATACCATGAAAATATCAAAGAACTAACTCTTTTAGAGGAAAGTTTGAAAGATCAAGTTGTTGTAAATAAAATCATCAGCATAGAACGCGAACAAGCCATCGCTGCTCTAAAAGCAGAAAAGGCTACTGTTGAAAAATGGTGTAATTCTTCAACAAAGATCACTGAGATAATAAATGCTCAAACTACTGGTGGTGATAAACCGGTCTTGGTTTTTGGAAACCACAGGATGAGCCTAAAGAAGACTGTTCCACGCTTAAGTTTGGAACATTTGTCACTTCTATCTCTGACACTTCTTATAATCAGTTTTATCCTTCTTCTTCTAATTCTATCCCTGAGGAAAATCCAAAGGCTCTAAGTCTGCGGATAAAGGAAAATCCATTCTTCGTTCTCAGAAGGCTACCAAGAAAGCAAAGCTGAAAGTTCCCTCTAAACCTTCAGCGAATCAATCCTCTAGCTCTGTGATAGAAATCTTCGATCTTTGTCCTCCGAAGCTAAAGATTGATCTCAAGCCTAAGAGATCTGAAGAAATCAAAATTCCTCCCAGATCTCATGCTAAAAGCATTCTTAGACCTGGCCCTGCTCATCTTAAATTCTCAAAACCTTTTACTCCTGGTCCTAAAACCACTTACAAATATAGAAAATGCTATCACTGTGGATTTACTGACCATATTGCAAGCAAATGTCCAAATGCCACTAAAGCTGATAAAATAGCTAAAGTAAAGATGGATGCCTCCAAGGCTAAGAAGGTCATCAAAGCTGAAAAAATGACTAAGGTGAAGAATACCACTAAGGTTAAGAAATTAACCAAAGTGAAGATTACCACTGAAGCTGAATCTTCATCTGTTGTGAAGATTGCTGAACCTTCCATCTCCACTAACCCCAAAGGACCCATTGAAAAGTAGGTACCAAACAACGCTTAATCTTCCTTATGTGTGCAGGGATCAAAGGGCATCTGGTATCTCGATAGTGGATGTTCTCGTCATATGACTAGTCAAAAAGACCTGCTCACTGAATACAAGGAAGAGAAAGGTCCCTCTGTGACCTTTGGTGGAAATGAAAAAGGCTATACCCGAGGGTTTGGTGTCCTCAGCAATGGGAAAACTACCTTCAGAAGAGTCGCTTATGTAGATGGACTGAAGCATAACCTTCTGAGCATCAGTAAGCTATGTGACAAAGACTACGAAGTTCGATTTTCTAAGAAAGCATGTTCAGTGGTGAATGAGAAAGGAAAACTTGCTCTCAGTGGTTATCGAAGAGAAAATGTCTATGTAATAGATATGGACTCTACTATCACTGAAAACTTATATTTTCTCTCTAAAGCCTCTTCTGATGTCAACTGGCTATGGCACAAAAGGCTCTCTCATCTAAATTTCAAAACCCTGAATTCTCTCTCTTCTAAGGAACTGGTTTCTAGTCTTCCTCAGCACTCATATGCTAAAGAATCTCTCTGCTCGGCATGTGAAAAAGGAAAACAAACAAAAGCTAGTTTCAAATCTAAACAAGTTTCCTCAGTGACAAGTCCTCTTCAGCTCTTACATATGGATCTGTTTGGCCCTGTCAACATCCAATCAATAGATGGAAAGAAATACATGCTTGTCATTGTAGATGAATACTCTCGCTACACCTGGGTTATCTTTCTTCGCTGCAAGAGTGATACTCCAGAAGAATTAATATCTTTTGTTAAAAAGATGGAAGTGCTGAATAATCTTACTGTTCGCTCTATAAGAAGTGATCATGGAACTGAATTAAAAAACAGTTCTCTGAACAATTTCTTTGAGAACAAGGGAATTTCTCATAACTTCTCCTCAGTAAGAACACCTCAGCAAAACGGAGTCGCTGAAAGAAGAAACAGAACGATCATTGAAGCTGCTAGATCAATGCTCAGCGATTCTCACCTCCCTACTCAATTTTGGGCGGAAGCTGTAAACACTGCATGTTTTACTCAAAATAGATCGCTGATAGTAAAGCGATTTGGAAAGATAGCTTATGAACTCTTTCATGGAAGGAAGCCTTCTATCAGTTTTTTTCATATCTTTGATTGTCAGTGCTTTATCTTAAACAACAAGGATCAGCTTGGAAAGTTCGACCCAAAAGCTGATGACGGAATATTTCTTGGATATTCCTCCATCTCCAAAGCCTACAGAGTTTTCAATAAGAGAAGACAATCTGTGGAAGAAACAATTCATGTCACTTTTGATGATACTCGCTCAGTAAACTCTAAACCAATCGCTGACATTGAAGAGTTAAATGCTTGGATGTTTTCTCATTACAGAGAAACAGAACCTTTCTTCTCAAACCATCAGCATTCAGATCCTCTAGCTGCTGATGATGATCCAAACATCATACCTCCTAACGCTGAATCTAACTCATGGATCTTAGTAGAGCCTCTAAACACACATCTACCATCAGAACCATCTTTGTCTGAACATCTCTCAGAAAACAATGGCATGTCTGAAACTCAACAATTAATCGCTGATGAGCCTCAAGCTTCTTCATCAGTGAACATTCCTATTGTTGATCCAATCTCCGAAGTAAGCGATCTAACCTCGGTCTTTGGTATCCCAAAGACTCAGGGTTCGATCTAACTGGATATTCTGATAGTAATTTTGCAGGTTGTAAACTCGATAGAAAGAGCACCACTGGTGGATGTCAACTCCTAGGAGGAAAGCTGGTAAGATGGACAAGCAAAAAGCAAACTTCAGTGTCCACTTCCACAGCTGAAGTTGAATACGTAGCCGCTGGAAGTTGTTGCGCTCAAGTCTTATGGATGAGAAATCAACTATTATACTATGACCTTCAGCTATCAAAGATTCCAATCTATTGCGACAGCACTAGTGTTATCGCTATAGCAAACAATCCAGTACTACATTCAAAGACGAAACACATAGAGATCAGATATCATTTTATCAGAGATCATGTGATGAATGGTGATATTGAACTTCATTACATCCCTACTGACTATCAGCTTGCTGATTTATTCACCAAACCTCTTGATGAGACAAGATTCAACTTTCTCATCAGTGAGTTTGGAATGCTGAATTTCGAAGAGTAAAATCTTCAGAGTTTATGCATTCAGTCAGTGATTATAAGTTCCCCAGTATCATTCAATCTCTGATTAAAACTCTGATTCTCAGGTATGTTCTCTTACTCTTAACCACTAAATCTTCAGTCAGTAAGACGTTTTTTAAAACAAACTTTAATCACTGAAGCTCTTCTTCAAATGATTAAAAGCTTTTTGAAAAACAAAATCTATCACTGAGTTTTCTCTTCAGTAATCCTTCTAAAATAAAAATCAATCTCTGAATTTTCATCAGAGATTCTTTCAAAAGAAAACCAATCTCTGACTTTTCTTCAGAGATAATTTCAAAAAGGACAAATGAAACGTTTTTCTCTCTCCTATGACGTCATTTGAACCGACAATCCACGACATGCCTTTTTCTGACACGTTCGTCCGTTGCCCTTATATCCAATCAACTTCGTGGGACGTGTCCATGTCATGATGAACATTTGTTTTCCCGCCTCTCTCTCTCTCCTACTCTCAAACGTATATAAAGAACGTTTTTCCATTCTTATCTTTTTACGCTTTCTAAAAATCCTTTCTGAGCAAGAAACCCTCTCAAGAAATTTCAAGCATCTGCATCTTCCTCATTCAAGATTACCAGGTTACCTTGATCTTCTTTCTGTGTGTCCCTGAATCTAGTTTCTAATCACAAACAATTAATCAAACAAACAAGATTGATCCAATTACCTGTTTGATTTATTTCAAGAAATCACAAGATTACACTTTCTCTCTCTAGAACTTCTCTTTCTCTCTCAAACTTTCTCTCTCTAGAATACAACTGAATAATACGCTCCACTTCTATTGACTACTAATTACAAAGGAAAGGAAACTATTTATACCTACAACTAAAACAACAAGGAAACAAAACTAATACAAATGTTGACTTTGACTTTTATTACAAAGACTTTGACTTTCACTTGAGAGTTGACTTTCTTCAGCATTGACTTCTTAAACCTTGACTTTTGTCTTCTTGATCTTGTATCCAACATATTTATGCTCTAACAATCTCCCCCTTTGGATTCAAGATCACTATTGAAAGATCTAGCAATTCAATCTTCTCTTTTAAGCTCTGTCAGTACAATCTCCCCTTTTTCTTTAACAGCATTCTTTCCAAAACTGTCTTCAAACTATTAACAATCTTCCCAAAACTTTCACAAAATACTTTCAGACTTTGGAAAGAAATTATCTTCAGAATCAGCTCGAATTTCTTTAGCAGATAATATTCAAAGAAAATTTCCTCAAATTTTCAGAAATTATTTGATCTTCTTCAAATCTTCAAATCTTTACTTTGAACTTTTCTGACTTGGACATTTCTGAAAATCATCTCTCAAAACTTTATCATTTCTTGATACCATCTCCCCCTTTTGATGATTTGAGCATCTATATCATCAAAACTGTTCTTCCAAGAAATGTCTTTGACCATTCTGATCTGTCAATTTGAGCCTCTGATTCTGTGATCCATAGCCAAGTATTCATCCAGATCTTTTCAAATCTAGACAAAAATAAGAACGTGTAACTTCTGAATCAACAAATGAATCAGTTAGAATGTCTGTCAGTAACACGAAGTCACTGTGTGTAACAGATACACCATATAAAGGAGCTTTTTGATGTTCACTCCCCTAGGGCTTCCATCCAATCATCGAAATACCACAAAGGCAATTTCTATGAATGTTATGACAAAGAAACAAATTCTTTGTGTGTTCGTGCACGTGTAGAAAGAATTAAGTACAAATAATTGATTTTTAAGGCTCAACATAGTGTAAACCACTGAGACAACAGTAGATAAACACAGACTCAATGTGCATGATTGAAGTGCGAAGGTGGGGCAGACTTCCTTCTTTTCAATATCCAGATTTTCCAAATGAAAATCAGATAGAATATGTGTTGCGTCCCCTTGAAAATGTGAAACATTTTCTTTTTGAGAAGAAAATGAGTGGCTGGTGGGGTTTTAGCAAGAGTTGGCATGGGCTAGTTGCCTGTTTCAATGTAAATCATTTAAAATTCTTCTCTTACTCCCCCTGAGATCATGAGCAAACAATTAAAGTGCAAATATCCTTCAGACATAAAGATAAAGAAAAATGATGAAAAATAACAACACATAACTTTATTAGGTAACAACCGATTATGTCTTAAGATTTAACATACCAAGCTTAGAGACAAGAAAATTAAATCTCTTTTCATCTAATGGTTTGGTAAATAAATCTGCAAGCTGATAATCTGTTTTTACAAAATAAAGTTCAATTGTTCCTTTTTCGACATTATCTTTTATAAAATGATACCTGACGTCATTATGTTTGGTTTTCGTATGTTGAACAGGATTAGCAGATATCGCGATTGCACTCTTCGAGTCACAATAGATTGGAATTTTATCATACTTGAATCCATAGTCTCGCAGCTATGTTCGCATCCACAATACTTGAGAGCAGCAACTGGCAGCAGCTACGTACTCTGCTTCAGCAGTTGATGTGGAAACGCATAATTGTTTCTTTGATGCCCAGCTAACGAGCTTGTTTCCAAGAAATTGAATGTGACCTGAAGTACTCTTTCTGTCCAACATGCAACATGCATGATCTGCATCTGAATAGGCAGTCAGTTGAAACCCAGTATCCTTAGGATACCACAGACCAAGGTCTGCAGTCCCCTTCAGATATATAAAAATCCTTTTGACAGCAGCCAAATGGGATTCTTTAGGAGAATCCTGATATCTAGAACATAAGCATGTTGAAAACATAATATCTGGTCTACTAGATGTAAGATACATTAACGATCTTATCATACCTCTATAAGTCCTAACATCAACACTTTTACCCGAAGGATCAGTTCTAATCTTAGTACCTGGTGCCATCGGGGTTCCAATTGGTTTACAGTTTTCCATTTTGTACTTCCGAAGAATGTCCAAAATGTACTTAGATTGGTTAATGAAAATCCCCGTTGAAAATTGTTTAACTTGTAATCCGAGAAAGAAATTCATCTCTCCCATCATACTCATTTGAAAACGTGACACCATGAGGTTAGAAAAGTTTTTGCAAAATTTTGGATTTGTAGAACCAAATATTATATCATCAACATAAATCTGAATAAGAATAATATCAGCTTTTTCCTTTTTGATGAATAAAGTGGTATCAACCTTACCTTTAGAAAAACCGGACTTGACCAAAAATTTAGATAGAACATCATACCATGCTCGAGGGGATTGTTTCAAACCATACAGGGTTTTGTCCAAGATGTAGACATGATCTGGCTTATCTGGATTCACGAACACTTCTGGTTGAGACACGTAGACTTCCTCCTTAAGAATACCATTCAGAAAGGCCGTTTTCACTTCCATCTGATAGACTGTGAAATTCTTGTGAGCTGCGTAGGCTAGAAACATGCGGATTGCCTCTATACGCGCTATAGGAGCATATGTCTCATCGTAGTCTATGCCTTCCTCTTGCCGGTAACCTTTGGCAACAAGTCTAACTTTGTTCCTTATAACGATACCATCTTCATCCTTCTTGTTTTTGAATACCCATTTAGTGCCTATCACGGTTTTACCTTCTGGTGTTGGAACTAATCTCCAAACCTTTAGGGATTCAAACTGATTGATCTCTTCTTGCATAGCAGATACCCAATCCGAATCAGCAAGAGCCTCTGATACTCGCGTTGGCTCTATCTTACTAAGGAATGAGTCATGCATACATTGGTTAAGAGTCGCTGACCTAGTTTGTACAGGCTTGTTGAGATCTCCAATTACTTGATGTAATGGATGCTCTTTAGTCCAGCGATGCTCATGAGGTAGTGGAGTAGATGAAGTTTGAACATGATCATCATCTAAAAATCCACTATCAGGCTCTTCAGTTTGAATAATAGGAGGGGGCTTTGCAGTTCAAGTTTCAGGTGCAGAAGCATCAGTTGGAACAGTAGACTCTGGCTGTTGAGTAGACATTGTATTACACCCAACTGAAACGGTTACTTCTGGCTCAGCAGTTACTTGTATATCTTCAACTGTAGGAGTAGATGTTGGAATATGAGTTTCTGACTGAACGGGGGATACAAGTTCAGTTAACACTTCTGAAGTGACTGGATGATTGCAGCTTGAGTCGTCAGACCTGTCAGTCACAGCAGATTTAGACAAATTAGATCCTAGAAACTCATCATAAAATAATTCAAATAACAAATCTAAATCAGATAAATTACAAAATTGAAGTAGAAGCGTTATCCGAATTTTTCTCTGTAGAAACAGGTTCTGGACTGATCTGTCCAGAAGCTAATACTCCAGTGATAACGGGTTGTGAACTAAGTTGTTCAGAAGTCATTTCTTCATCGAATGTGACATTAATGCTCTCGACAACTGTCTTTGACTTCTTCATATAGACACGGTATGCTGTAGATGTTGAAGAATAACCAATGAAGATACCCTCATCCGCCTTAGCACTGAATTTATTCAGACTCTCTCTGTCGTTAAGCACGAAAAACTTACACCCAAATATGTGAAAATATTTGATTGTCGGTGTTCTGTTGTTGATAAGCTCATATGGAGTCTTTAGAAAACGGCGATGTATTATGGACCGATTTTGAGTATGACATGCAGTTGACACAGCTTCTGTCCACAAGAATAGAGGTAAGTCAGATTGGCTCAGCATAGTCCAAGCGGCCTCGACTAGCGTCCGATTTCGCCTTTCGACTACTCCATTCTGTTCAGGAGTACGAGCAGCAGAGTACTTATGTGATATCCCGACCGGTTCGAGATATTCTTAAACTATCTTGTTTTTTAACTCTGCGTCGTTGTCCGTTCGAAGAAACTTGACTTGTCGCTGCATTTTCACCTGGGTCGTCTTTAAGAAAGTAATGAGAACTTCGGGTGTCTCATCTTTTGATCTAAGAAATTTGACCCACGTGTATCTTGAGTAATCATCCACAATAACCAACACGTATTTCTTTCCATCTAAGCTTTGTGTTCTCATCGAACCACACAAATCCATATGCAATAACTCTAGTGGAGAAATGGTGCTTGGTTCAGGCTTCGGTTCATGTGCGGCTCTCTTCATCTTACCCTTCTCACATGCAGCACATAAGTGTTCTTTCTCATATTTCAGCTCAGGAAGTCCTTTTACCAAATTTCCACTAACCAGCTTGTTGATATAACGAAAATTCAGATGTGATAATCGTCGGTACCAAAGCCAACTTTGTTGCATCGAAGCTTTTGATAATAAGCAAACATGACTGTCATTCTGAACCTTTGAAAGATTTATGGTGTAGAGATTTGTCTTTCGCTTGCCTGCTAAGAGTTATGTGTCGTCTTCAGAACGAACTGAACATCTCTTAGCTTTGAAGTTGACCTCTAACCCTTTGTCGCAGAATTTACCGATGCTAAACAAGTTGTGCCCTAGACCTTCGACATAGCTCACCTTCTTAATCGTTATGTTGTCTTGAATGATGTCACCATATCCTAAGATTGGTGAAAGCTGATCGTTTCCAAATCTGACATTTCCACTGAATTTCTCTGTATAATTAGACAATAAAGCTTTTTGCCCAGTCATATGCTTGGAACATCCACTGTCCAAGTACCACATATGCCGGGTCTGCAAGAGAAATCAGGAAACAATAGATTTAGGTACCCATTTAAAAACGGATCCTAACAGATTAGCACAAGATTTTGGTATCCATTTGAAAATGGATCCTCCTTTTCTTTGAAAACATTTAAAAACATTTGATCTTGAAGAATAAACATAATAAGATCCAAACCAATCAGCAGAATTATGAGAATAAGCAAAATCATTTCTCCGATAATGATAAGATTTAGTAGTAATAGGAGATAATTGAATCAATTGCTTTATTGAATACCGCTTGTAAGAAGTTACAAGGTTTTGTTTATGACAAGCAAGTTGATCAACTACATCATTATCACTACTAACTGATCTATTACAAGAATTATCAGAAACTGATTCAGCTATCTCATCATCCTTCCTTTTTGGTCGCCATTCGGTTCGAGCTTTCGACCTTTTCTTGCTTATATCTGAAACAAAAGATTTAGATTTATTAGGAAAATCAGATTTCTGAAAATGAGTTTTCTTTGGTTTACCAGTGTTAATCCTTTTCTGTGATTGTTGTTTCTTATGATTCTTACCTTTAGAATAATATTCAACAGTCACAGAAACTGTAGATGATTCATCAGTTTTAAGAACACTTGGTAACACTTTTTCAGGTATAAGACAAGTAGAATGATCAGGAAGAGAAGCATTGAAGTCAAACATATCAAATTCTTCTATGCACCCACCATCATAATTTAAAAAATCATTTGCAGACGCAAATAAGTCATCATAGTTATCAGTTGAAGTTTGAGGTGCCTTTGGAACTTTAGAACACTTTGTAGATTTAGATTGAAAAACATTATTCTTTAAAACTGTAGTAAACACACTTTGTTTTATATCTACCAAAAGTTTTTCATCAGATAAAACATTTTCAAGCTCAATTATTTTGCTTTCAAGAATGAGTGGAGGAACATAAACCTTTGCAATTACAGGTTTTGCCTTCATCTCAGAAACAGAATAACTAGCAAAATAATCATTTGAAAGAACTTTTGGTGTTTCTGAAAGATAACTATCATTTAACTTTGCATAGTTAAATGGTAGTTGCATTTTCTTTACATTCTTTCTATTTTCAGTTTCTTTGGCCTCATCTTCTTCTGATAATTTGGTAACAAATTTGGGTTTTAAATGAGTATGTTTACCAGCACAAGCAAGAAAATCAAAATTATAAAGTGCCGGTTGTTTTCTGATGGCTTTCTTTAAATAATGGGGGTTTTGAAAACCAAGTCCCCATTATTCCTTAACATCATCCTCTTCGGTAGGTGCATTTAGAAAAATGGTTTGATCTGTTTGGCCTCTTGCATAGAGTTTGGCTTCCAGACCATTTACCTTCTTATTCAAAAGCTTGTTCACAACCTGCAGTTTATGAACAGTTAGTGCAGATTCTTTCTTCTCGAACTCAAACTTAGAAATTTTAACTTCAAAATCAGAAATATTCTTTTCAAAACAATCTACTTCAAGTTTAGAATCAGAAGCAGACTTGCGTAAAGAATCAATTAGATCTTTGTTCCCAATAACAGACTTATTAAGCTTAAAGATCTTGTTGTTTCTTTTAGCAACTCTGTCTTTTTCATTCTTCAGTTTTACTTGAAGATCATTAAGCTCAACCATCATAGCTTCCATTTTGGTTATAAAATCTTTTTCAGCTAAGTTTAATACCTCATCAGCTGTCTCGTCATCTGACTCATCATACTTGACCTCTTTTGCCATTAGACAGAGATGAGCAGTTTCTTCCTTCTCTTTGTCATCCTCTTGATCAGAATGATCCAACCAAAATTTGTCCTCAGCCATTAATGCTATGCTTGCTTCTTGCTGTTTGGCCAATATCAGTTTGTTCTGATAATACTGAGAGTTTCGAACCTTCGGCTTTCGACAATCTTTAGCAAAATGTCCAATCTTGCCACAGTTATAGCATTTGATTGGATCATTTGCTGGCTTTAAAGCAACAGAGTCATCATTCACAAACTTCTTCTTTTCTTCCGTCTTTCTTTCCATATATCGGTTCTCTTCATATCGCTTTCCTTCAACTCTTTCTCGATGTTCATGATTCTTGGAACTGGATGAAGAGCATCTCTGAGAATTTGATCCCGGCTTCTTGTAGAATTTCTTTTGGAAAGCTCGGGTCAGTAAAAGCATAGCCTGTTTGAGGCTTTCTCCATCATCTCTATCTGATTATGATTCTGATTCAGAACTTGTAATTACTTTCTTCTTTTTCTTCTTCTCTTTCTTCTCTTTCTTTTCTTTCTTCTTCTCTCCAGCTACCAAAGCAATAGGATCAGGAACTTTTTTTGCCTTCTTTTGCCTCAGAGTCTCATATACCTCATGTAACGGTATGTCATTCAGATCCTTCATCTGTTTCATCCTACGTGTATGCTTCTTCCACTCTGGTTGTAGGATGCTCAGGAATTTGACATTGTTCTCAAGTTGCTTCTTTTTCACCTTATTCTTGGACAACTCATTCTGAAGCAAGACAAACTGTTCATAAGTATCTTCTAAGTTTTCATTCTCTTTGGCTTTGAATTCCTCATAACTGTTGATGCAGTTAGCCACTTTCATCTGATTCCCTACCTTGGATCCCATCATCATTTTCTGCAACTGATCTCACATCTTCTTAGCATTTCCCTTGTAGCTGTCTATCTTGATGTAGATGTCATTTGGGATACTTTGAAGAAGAAGAGATCTTGCTTGCTTGTCTGCTTTATATCGGCTTTTCTGTTCCTCTGAATATTGACTATACTCTACTGGAACTGTTTTCATCTTCTGTTCTCTTTCCTCAGTACCATCTTCACTATCAGATGAGTCATCATCAGGGATTTGAACTGTGATTGGTACCATAGAACCTTCCATGATGGACAGAAGAATATTTTCTCCATTTGTGTGCCGATCCACAAAATCCAGAAATCTATCTTTCCACTGCTCATATTCTCCTTTGAACAGTATTGGAGGTTTGACATCAGTGTCGATAGAAAGAGCATCTTTAGAAGTCATCTTGAATGAACCTGTTTGAGAAATATATGCAATAAGAAACTAGAATTGATCGTTAGTCCAAATGAAACAATCAAGAAAATACAGAAAACTTGAAATAAAAATTCAGGAATTTTGATCACAATTAAAACTATGTCCCCCTCGGCATATCACAATTAAACCACACTTTGCGTGTCACTCTGAATACGCAAACCACACTTTGCGTGTCACTCTGAACTGGTTACGCAAACCTTACTTTTCGTATCAAGAAGCGTATGCAAACCAAATCTTGCATGTTGTGTAGCTTACGCAAACCTTACTTTGCGTATCAAGAAGCGTACGCAAACCAAATCTTGCGTGTTGTGTAGCTTACGCAAACCTTACTTTGCGTTTCGAGTTGAATACGCAAACCTCAATATTGACCACGATGATTTTTCTTGATGAATCTTGCGCAAACCTCGGATGAACTTGCGCAAACCTCGGATGAACTTGCGCAAAATTTGGATCTTGCGCAAACTTCAAAATTCGTTCAGAATTGCACTAAAAACACATCTAGACCTCGAATTCTAACTCGAAACATTAACAATTTGCTAGTCTACACATCTAGAACACAATTCTAGCACTTAATTTCGATCAAACAACACAAAAATGTTCAAATCAAAGTGAATACAGTGCGTTCAACTCGTGAAACAAAACTCAATAAAATTCCCAAATTCAAGAAAATTACAGTGCAAATCATGAAACAAACTAAACAGACTCGATCGATTACACTTTTCTAACAAAACCTAATATAAAACAACTCGAAATTCACATAAAAACTCGAAATCGATCTGGACATCGAAGAACACAGTACGAACATTCTGAATTTTCTTGATTTTGATTTGGAATCTGCTCTGATACCAATTGTGTGCCCCTGAATCTAGTTTCTAATCACAAACAATTAATCAAACAAACAAGATTGATCCAATTACCTGTTTGATTTATTTCAAGAAATCACAAGATTACACTTTCTCTCTCTAGAACTTCTCTTTCTCTCTCTGTTGGGAACTGAAAGAATTGTTCAAGTATGGTTAATGCTGCTAGCACAACATAATTAGTATTGCTAGTAGTTAGTACTGCTAAGGGTTACTACTGCCAACTTCATTAATACTGCTGAACATGGTTAATGCTTCTGAACATGGTTAGTACTGCTTATGAGATGAAGACTTCGTATGGCAATGAAGACAACTGTATTGATTGAAGATATTCATGGAAAGTCTTAGAGATAACTATGGAAGATTATACTGAAGATCTTTTATATTTTGTAATTATCTTTTATCTTTAGTATATGTATAGACTTAGTCAGAATAGTTTAGAAGTAATTTTTGATTTTGAGTTTTTGCTTTCATAGAAAGAATCAACCTCAAGGTTTATAATCCTATTGGTGAGCATGTTCATCAATATTGAGGTTGTGTGTGAAATCTTGTAGATTTTAATCTTTCAATAAAGTTTACAAGTTGTGATTCATATTCACTGTTTCATTGATCTTTGAATATTAAAGTGTTATTCCGCAAACTCCTTTAATATTGTTTCTGAGTGTTTATTCTTGTTAAGAATTCAGATCCTGACAAGTGGTATCAGAGCTAGTATTCTCAGAAACCTTCATTCATCATGGAAAACACAGTTGAATCAAACAGTACTCTTGTCTCAAAGGTTCCAATGCTCAAATCTAATGAGTTTGACATGTGGAAGATAAGGATCAAGCAATACATTCTCCTCACAGATTACTCTATGTGGGACATCATTGAGAATGGACCATCTGATGAAGGAAAAATTCGTGCAGATGGAAAAAGAACTCCACCAAAGACAGATGCAGAAAAGAAGATAAGGCAGACAGAGATGAAAGCCTTGAGCACACTGCTCTTGGCTATTCCCAATGAATATCAACACCAATTCTGCAATTGCACTGATGCACATATGCTTTGGAATGCTCTAGAGAAAAGATTCTCTGGTACCAAAAGTACCAAGAGAAATCAGAAGGCAATACTGAAGCAATTATATGAAAATTTTATGTCAACTAAGAATGAGTCCATGACTCAAACTTTTGACAGGTTTAACAAGCTGATTGGTGAACTAGCTACTATGGGAGTACAGATTGATCAAGATGATGTAAACAGAAAGTTCTTAAGGTCCCTTGGAGATGAATGGACCATGTATGCTGTTTCATTCAGACAGAATGAACAACTAGAAGAAAAAGAACTTGATGATCTGTACAATGACCTTAGAGTGTTTGAATCTGAGGTGGAGGCAAAGAAGAAGCCTTCTGGATATGTTCATAATGCTGCACTCCTATCAGCATCAATTGATTCTACTGCTAACCCTGAATCAGTTAATGCTGCTAATGGAACAAATCAAGAAAAAGGCACTGAATCTGTTTTTGAAGCCTTTCTGTCCAGCCATGGAAACTCTTCTTTAATCAATGATGACTTGGAACAACTTCATCCTGATGATCTTGAAGAGATGGATATTAAATGGCAGATGGCCATGCTTTCCATGAGGGTAAAGAAGTTCATCAAGAGGACTGGGAGGAATAACTTCTCCCAAAGAAAAGAAGATGGAGAAGGATTTGCCAAGTCAAAGGTAGAATGCTATAAATGTCATATGAAGGGACACTTTGCCAGGGAATGCAGAAGTGGAATGTCTCACAATAACCACCAACAAGCTCAGACTGGTAGCTTCAACCAGAACAAAAACTCTAATCAAGCCCTTGTTTCTCAACAAGGAATGGGGTTTGACTGGAGTGATCAAGCAGAAGAGGCGATTCAAAATCAAGCTCTCATGGCAGAGGTATCTGATCTCCCAACTGAGGTAAGTTCTAATCTCTGTTCTAAAACTTGCATAGACACTGATAAAAGGTACAGGGATCACAACCAGAATATGAGTGATGACCTTAAGAGGTTAGCAAAAGATATAAAAGACTATGTGAGAATTGTTGAGAGGTTTGAGGAACAAATTAAAGGTTTCCAAGCCAATGAACTTCAACACTCATATGACACAAATTACTGGAAGTGGGAGAAAAAGGATCTAGAACTCTGTTGGGAACTGAAGAAAAACTCAAGTATGGTTAATGCTGCTGGTTCAGAGTTAATACTGCTAGAAGACTTAAAGGTTAATACTGCTGAGTGTTACTACTGCTAGTAGTTAATACTGCTAGTCAAAGTTAGTGTTGCTTGAACAAAGTTAGTACTGCTTAGCTAGTTAGTACTGCTAGTGGTTAGTACTGCTTAGTAGTTAATGCTGCTAGAAGGAAGTTAATGTTGCTGAAGATTAATACTGCTTATATGATGAAGATTCGTATGAAAGGATATACATGGAAGCTTAGAGATATACATAGAAGATATACTGAAGATATTTTATTTATTGTAATTATCTTTGTATTCAGTATATATATTGTATTGTTTAGAATAGTTAGATAACTTTAGTTTTCATTCTTTTAGAAAGAAAAAAAAATCAACCTCAAGGCATAGATCCTAATTCTAGAGAAGTAGAATTCGTATTGGTGAGCCTGTTCATCAATATTGAGGTTGAGTGAGTAATCTTGTAACTTCAAAGCATTCAATACAAGCTTACAGTTTGTTATTCATATTTTCTGTATTGATTTACTTTTTCATTGAATATCAAAGTGTTATTCCGAAAACTTCTTTGATATTGTTTCTGAGAATTAATTCTTGTTGAGAATTCGATCCTGACAAGTGGTATCAGAGCCTAACTCTCACAGAAACAGTTATTCATCATGGAAAATCTTACAGAATCAAGCAGTACTTTGGTTTCTAAGGTTCCAATGCTCAAACCAAGTGAGTTTGACATGTGGAAGATCAGAATCAGACAATATATTCTTCTCACTGACTACTCAATGTGGGATATCATTGAGAATGGTCCTTCTGAAGCTGGAAGGATAGGACCAGATGGGAAAAGACCTCCACCAAAGACAGATGGTGAGAGGAAGATCAGACAGACAGAGATGAAGGCTTTGAGCACTCTGCTCTTGGCCATTCCCAATGAATATCAGCATCAATTTTGCAACTGCACTGATGCTCAGATTCTCTGGAATGCTCTAGAGAAAAGATTTGCTGGAACTAAGAGCATCAAAAGAAATCAAAGAGATGTTCTAAAGCAGCAGTATGAGAACTTCACTTCCACAAAGAATGAGTCTATGACTCAAACTTTTGATAGGTTCAATAAGCTCATAGATGAACTGGCTACTGTAGGGGTGAAGATGGAACAAGATGATATCAACAGAAAGTTCCTCAGATCTCTTGGGGATGAATGGACTATGTACACTGTCTCATATAGACAGAGTGACAATCTGGAAGAGAAAGAACTTGATGATCTATACAATGATTTAAGAGTTTTTGAAACTGAGGTAGAAACCAAGAAGAAGCCCTCTGGTTATATTCACAATGCTGCTCTTCTTTCAGCATCCACTGATACTACTGCCAACCCTGAAGCAGTTAGTACTGCCAGTGGAGTAAGTTCAGAAAAAGGCACTGAAACTATCTTTGAAGCCTTTTTGTCCAGTCATAGCAGCAATTCTTTGATTAATGATGATCTGGATCAAATTCACCCTGATGATCTGGAGGAGATGGATATTAAATGGCAGATGGCCATGTTATCCATGAGGGTGAAAAAGTTCATTAAAAGAACTGGAAGAAATAACTTCTCTCAAAGAAGAGAAGATGGAGCTGGTTTTGACAAGACCAAGGTGGAATGTTATAAGTGTCACATGAAAGGACACTTTGCTAGAGAATGCAGGAGTGCTATTCCAAACAACAACCACCAACAAGCCCAGAATGGAGGATACAATCTGAACAAGAATCCTGCTCAAGCCCTTGTTTCTCAATAAGGAATGGGATTTGACTGGAGTGATCAAGCTGAGGAAGCCATTCAGAACCAAGCTCTTATGGCAGAAGTGTCTGATATCCCCACTGAGGTAAGTTCTAATCTTTGCACTAAATCTTGCATTGACACTGTCACAAGATACAGAGATCACAATCAAAGTATGTGTGATGACCTCAAAAGATTAGAAAAGGACAGAAGAGAGTATGTGTTGATAGTAGAGAGATTTGAAGAGCAAATCAAAGGCTTTCAAGCTAATGAACTTCAACACTCTTATGACACAAACTATTGGAAGTGGGAAAAGAATGAGTTAGAAACCAAACTGTCTAAGTCCTTAGAAGAGAATGATAGGCTGAAAGAGGAACTGTCTAAAGTTAAGCTTGACATAGAAAAGTTTTCATATGCTTCAAAAGCAATGGATTCTCTTCTAAAGGCTCAGATTCATGACAAGATGAAGCCTGGTATTGGATACAACAATACACCTCCTCCTTACAATAACAATTATATCCCTCCTACTTCAGACTTGTTAGAAACTAAAGAGAAAAAGGACTTGTCTGAAGAAGCTTTTAAGATAGATCCTTTGGATGAGGTAGTGGTTAATGATTTGACTGAGAAAAGTGCCAGTGAGAACAGGGATAATAATGTGAGTAAAAAGATACCATTAGAAAACAATATTATCACCAATGAGGAATGTGGGAAAATCTGGGTCAAGTCCAAGGAGATAGAGAAGACTAACGGAAATGATAACAAGGTCCATTACAAACAAACCACAGTTGTGAATCCTGGATCTTGTGAACAGTGTGATTGCAATAAAGCCAAGAGCCTAAATTCTGGTTTAAAAAGAGGAAATCAAAGAAACTGGAATAATCAATGGGCTCAGAAACAAGGAGTTGATCTGAATAAAATCAATAGACCAAAACCTTGTTTTATATGTGGCAAGTTGAATCATTTGGCTAAGTATTGTTACTTTAACCCTATTAACCAACAGATGAACTTTCAAAGATTTGTGCAAAAATCTGTGGGTTATAGGAAGGCTGGAAAGAAACATGTGATAAAGAAATATGTTGAAAGTAAAGGCACTTTAAAGAAAAAGATTTTAAAAGAAAGTATCAAAATGTGGGTGCCTAGAAGTACTAACAGTATTAGTACTGCTAACAATATTAGTACTGCTAACACAGTTACTACTGCTAACAGTGTTAGTACTGCTAAAAATATTAATGTTGCTAATACTGTTAATACCTCTTCAAAAGTTAATACTGCCAACACAGTTACTGCTGCTAACACAGTTACTACTTCTAACAAAGTTAGTGCTGCTAAGCATGCAAGTGCTGCCAAGGTAGTTAGTACTTCTAAAACTAGTACTGATTCTAGCAAACATAGTTCCAAGCCTATTATTGTAACAAAGTACTCCAAGAATGAGGAGTTAAAGTTCAAAAATCTTGTCAAGAAAGAATGCAAATATTTTGATGAGAAAGGGGTACCCAAGACCACTTTGGCTTGGGTTCCTAAATCATACTAATTGATTTATCTAATGTGTAGGGCAACCAACATCTCAAGGGAAAGAGCATTTGGCATGTTGATAGTGGTTGCTCTAGGCACATGACAGGCAACATGTCATGCCTTCAGGATTTCAAGCATATCAATGGAGGACATGTTGCATTTGGAGACAATCTTACTGGTGGTAAGATAAGTGGAAAAGGTAATGTCACCAAAGGTAAGATGACATTTGAGGATGTCTACTATGTTGATCAATTAAAGTACAACCTGTTAAGTGTATCACAGGTTTGTGACAAACAACATAGTATATTATTTACAAATACTGAGTGTATGATCCTTGCTCCAGGGTTCAAGGTAGTTGATGAAAGCATGATACTACTTAGAACTCCAAGGAAGGACAATGTTTACTGTCTTGATATGGACAATGTTGATAGTGATTCATCTCTAAATTGTCTTGTTTCAAAAGCTTCTGTAGATGAATCCTCTCTATGGCACAGAAGGATGTGTCACATGAATTTCAAGACTATGAACAATCTTGTTAAAAATAACCTTGTAAGAGGGTTACCTTCAAAAGTCTTTTCATGTGATGATCATTGTGTTGCTTGTCTTAAAGGCAAACAACACAAAACTTCTCATAAGACCAAAGAGTTAAATTATGTTTCTACTTGTCTCCAGTTATTGCATATGGATCTGTTTGGTCCTACAAATGTTATGAGTATAGGCAAGAAATCTTACTGCTTGGTTATTGTTGATGATTACTCCAGATTTACTTGGGTATATTTTCTAAGGACTAAGGATGAAACAAGTGGTCTTATCAAATCCTTTATTCTAAGAATTGAAAACCAAACTAATCAAAGAGTAAAAGTCATTAGATCAGATAATGGAACTGAGTTTAAAAATCATGATCTAAACACCTTTTGTGAAGAAAAAGGTATTGAGAGGCAATATAGTGCTCCTAGGACTCCTCAACAGAATGGTATTGCTGAAAGGAGGAATAGAACACTAATAGAGGCTGCTAGATCTCTGTTGGCTGATTCAAAATTGCCAATTACCTTCTGGGCTGAAGCAGTTAATACTGCTTGTTATGTCCAAAACAGAGTTCTAGTGGTCAAGCAAAAGAACAAGACCCCATATGAGCTTTTAAATAAAAGAAAACCTTTTATTGGTTTCTTCAAACCTTTTGGGTGTCCTTGTACAATTCTAAATACCAAATCTCACTTAGGTAAGTTTGATAGCAAAGCAGATGATGGATTTCTTGTTGGATATTCATCTCAGAGTAAGGCCTACAGAATATTTAACTCTTCTTCTAGAATAATTGAAGAAAGTGACAATGTCAAATGCAATGAGAGCACACCAAATCCTGTTGGATCTGGACCACAGTGGCTATTTGACATTGATTCACTAACTAACTCTTTTAGTTTCAGTAATGAGTATACAGGAACAGGAAGTGGAGGATCAGGGATCACACAAGTTCAAGAAAGTATATCTAAATCTGTGATCTTTCCCATACCCACAGTAAATTCTGGTGAAGATTGTGAAAAGGAATCAATTACTGAACCAAGTCAGAGTGAAGAAGACACTAGAGATGAGGAGACTCAAGAAAATAATGAAGTGGCATCTGAAAACACTTCAGTTGAGCTGCATGAATCTAATCTTGAGGCTGGACTGAATGAAGAACCTAGTCATAACAACAGAGTTCAAAAGAATCATCCTCCACAGCTGGTAATAGGAGATATCTCTTCTCCTATGATGACTAGACACCAAAGCAGACTTCAGAAAATGCAAGATCAACAGCATACAGTGCTTTCTTGTTTTCTATCACAGCTTGAGCCTAAAAAGGCACATGATGCTATGAAAGAATCTAGCTGGATAGAAGCAATGCAAGAGGAACTGTTACAGTTCAAGCTACAAGATGTATGGGATCTAGTAGACCTTCCTAAAGGTCACAGAGCAATTGGCACAAAGTGGATTTTCAGAAACAAGAGAGATGAAAGAGGTATTGTCATAAGGAACAAAGCAAGGCTGGTAGCTCAGGGATATACTCAAGAAGAGGGTATAGATTATGAAGAAGTGTTTGCACCTGTGGCTAGAATAGAAGCAATCAGACTATTCCTAGCCTATGCTTCTTACATGAACTTCAAAGTCTATCAAATGGATGTAAAGAGTGCCTTTCTCTATGGGTCAATTGCAGAAGAAGTATATGTCTGTCAACCACCAGGGTTTGAAAACCCAAGCTATCCAGACAGGGTATACAAATTAAAGAAAGCACTTTATGGACTACATCAAGCCCAAGAGCATGGTATGACACTCTGTCATCCTATCTCTTGGAAAATGACTTTGAAAGAGGAGTCATTGATAAGACTCTATTTATCAAAAGAAAGAAGAAGGATATCTTGCTGGTCCAAATCTATGTTGATGACATTATCTTTGGATCTACAAGAAACAACATGTGCAAGGAGTTTGAGGATTTAATGCATCAAAGGTTCAAAATGAGTTCCATGGGGGAACTTACTTTCTTCCTTGGACTCCAAGTTCAACAGAAGTCAGATGGCATTTTCATATGTCAATCCAAGTATGTGCAGGATATTCTAACCAAGTTTGGTTTCTCAGAATCAAAACCTGCCAGCACACCTATGGAAACACATAAGCAGATCACAGCAGATCTTGAGGGGGAGGATATGGATGTGCATCATTATAGATCCATGATTGGCTCTCTCATGTATCTCACAGCATCAAGGCCAGATATAATGTTTCCAGTCTGTGTATGTGCAAGATTTCAAGTTAGGCCAAAGCAATCTCACTTTCAAGCTGTTAAGAGGATATTCAGATATCTCAAAGGGAAACCCAGATTGGGACTTTGCTATCCTCATAACTCACCTTTTGACCTAATAGCATACTCAGACAGTGATCTAGGTGGGGCAAACTTGGACAGAAAATCTACTTCTGGAGGATGTCAGTTTTTGGGTGCTAGACTAGTCTCATGGCAGTGCAAGAAACAAACCACAGTATCCACATCTACAACAGAGGCAGAGTACATAGCAGCTGCAAGTTGCTGTTCTCAAGTCTTATGGATTCAGAATCAAATGTTGGATTATGGGGTAACCTTTCTACACACTCCAATCTTTATTGACAACAGCAGTGCTATTAGCATTGTAAATAATCCAGTCAAGCACTCAAAGACAAAGCACATTGAGATCAGGTATCACTTCATAAGAGACTGTAATGAAAAGAAAATTATTCAAGTTGTAAAAGTTCACACTGATAATCAGTTTGCTGATTTATTCACTAAAGCTTTTGATGTGGGTAGATTCACTTTCTTGGTAACAAGTGTGGGAATGATCAACTCTGAATAATCTCCTTCTCAAAAAGTGGTTTTATACCTGTATATTGTTATTCTTGGTGTTACTAATCTTCTTTTTCAGGATATGCATAGCAGTACTCAGTGTTTAGCAAGTTTAAAAGGAGTAAGTGTAGTTAATACTGCTTTCAGTTAATACTGCTAGTAGTTAATACTGCTAGTGGTTAATACTGCTAGTAGTTAATACTGATAGTAGTTAATACTGCTAGTGGTTAATACTGCTAGTGGTTAATACTGCTAGTGGTTAATACTGCTAGTGGTTAATACTGCTAGTGGTTAATACTGCTAGTGGTTAATACTGCTAGTGGTTAATACTGCTAGTAGTTAATACTGCTTTCAGTTAATACTGCTAGTAGTTAATACTGCTCTAGGTTAATACTGCTTATATTCCGAATACTATAAATACTCTTTGCCCGCCTAAAAGTTCATAACGACTCTTTGCATACTGTTCTCTTGCGCTCAAAACCTTTTCTCTCTCAAGTTCGAAGTTTTCAGGCAAGTTTTTCACTAAGATCAATGGCATCCATGACTTTCATCGACGAGCACAACGAGATTGCGATGCTACAAAAGCCAAAGCAAGCTTCAGGATTTCATCAGATTGTGGATTTCCTCAAGACAAGCCACATTGCTCATGCTCTTATTGTATCCCCTACAATCTACATTGAGCATCAAAGGCAGTTCTGGGCTAATGCAACCATTGTTGTGGAAAATGGTGTGCAAATGATCAAGACCAGAATCTGTGATCAATCACTAACAGTTACTGAAGAGGTTATTCGCATCAGTCTACGTCTAGACGATGCCTCTGGTATAACTTCTATCCCAAACGATGAACTATTTTCAAATCTTACAAGAATGGGGTATGGAGGCCCATTGGGAGTTTTCAAATTTTCTAAAGCAAAATTCTCACCCCAATGGCGGTTCTTTGTTCATACTCTTATGCATTGTATCTCCAAAAAGACTACTGGATGGAGTGAGTTCAGCAGCACTATTGCTTATGCTTTGGTGTGCTTGGCCACTGCCAGAAAGTATAATTTTTCGAAAATGATTTTCAATGATCTTGTCTCAAACATGGGAAACAAAAAGAGCTTTTTTATGTATCCCAGGTTTGTTCAAGAGGTTATTACTCATGAATTAACGGATATACCTCAACCTGTTGGGGTATATGTACCTAAACCCCCCAAAGGCAAGGTTTTCTCAAATATGAGAAGATCTGCTGGGGACTCTGAAGGAGTTGACACCCCATTGTTCTCTACAATGATGGTGGTGTCCCAAACCAATGAAGGTATGGCAGCAGGGTCAAGGCCCCCATTAGACCAACCCACTGCTAGCCAAGCCCAACCTTCCCTCTCAAAATCAATTCCCCAGTCCCTTCTTGAAAAACCAACCTCTCCTATCACCCACACTTACAAGAGGAAACAGGTAAAGAAGGCTCCTTCCCTTCTTGTACCATTACCCACTCAGCCTTTAAGCCCTCTAAGGGAGAATTCTCCCCTAGAGAATATCCAAAGGGAAACCACAAGGGTGTCTCCCAACCCAAAGGAGGTGCTCTCTGAGGAGGAGGTAGAGCATATGGGTGATGAGGCTGCCACTACTCCTGCTAGCACAGAGGAGGAAAGTGGTAACATCAATAAGACCTCCCCCATGGCAACTTTGAATGAACAATCATTTGAAGGTCCCTGGTGCCAAGAAACCACAGGGGTGGACAGTGCTTCTGCTAGGCTGAAGACTTCCACTAATAAAAGATCCCATGATCCTTCAATAGGGGGTAACACTCCTGGAGAAGGTGAGGACAGATATAACTATGATGAATTGATGGAGACAATGGGTAACATCAACATAGATGTTCTGAAACAAGGAAAAGAAATAGAGGAGATGAAGCTGGTGATCCTGTCACAACAAGTCCAGATTGCAAAACTAAAGAAGATGGTGACAAGGCTGATTCAAAAGAAGAAAAGGAAACAATTTGTGCTAAAGAGAAGGGAACCAGTGTCTGATGCTCCCAAAAAGGGGGAGTCAGAGGCTGAAGTAAACCTGAATGAGGAAAAAGAACAAGTTGAGGGGGAGCATGATGGGGAGAAGAACAGTATTGAGGGGGAGTTAGAAGCAGAAACTGTTAATACTGCTGAAACTTCACAAGCAGTAGTAACAGAGTTATCTCCAACAGAAATTGAAGTAGCTGAAATGCTCATCAAAGCAAAGAATGACACTCCCAAAACAAAGGGAGTGGTAATAAATGAAGGGGGAGAAAAAGGAGAAGTGAGCAAGAAAGATAACAGTAAGAAGCCAATGAACAAAGACAAAGGAAAAGCAAAGATGGTGGAATCTGATCAACCAGTCAAGAAGCAAAGGTTGGTTGAATCAGATGAAGCTCTAGCCCGGAAGATGCAGGAGGATATTGAAAAAGAAGAAAGAGTTCAGGTTGAAAAAGACAGGGAGATGGCAAAGGCTCTAGCTGCTGAATTAAATGAAGCTTATCAGAAAGGGCTTGAAACAGAGAAAGCTAAGCAAAGGGCAATAAGCTTGAGAAAGGCCATGTTAGTCAAATCAAGTGCAAAGAAAAGAAGACCTTCACAAACTTATCTTGCCACTCAGGAAAGAAACAAAATGATAACTTTCTTGAGGAGTGCAATTGGGGTAAAGAAAGAAATGTTTGTGAAGATGACTTTTGATCAAATCAGGGATCTTTATGAGAAAGAAATGGGGAAGCTGAAAAATAATGAAAAGGATAGAGTGGAGTTTGAAAAGAAGGCAAAGGAGAGACATGATGTGAATATACATCAACCATTCCCTGAAAGTGAAGAGGGAACTCCTATCAAAGAAAGGGCAGAGAACAAGGAAGAAAAGAAGAAGGAAGCTATTTTAGTGCAGGTTCAAAAGACTCTGAAAAGAACCAAAATGATGGCTAAAAGAAAGAAAAGTGTAAAGAAGCCTAGAGTAGAAGAAGAGCAAAAGGTTACTGAAGAAGAAGAGGCACCTCAGAATGAAGCTAAAACTCAGGAAGAAATACCACAGATTTCAGATGTAAACATGTACATGGTGGTAATGGATAAAATTCCAAAGCCTATTTCAGTTGAACCTGTTGGATTTAAACCTCCTGAAGTTATCCATTGGGATATTATGGAGGTGGATGGCAAAGAATACATTAGATTGAAAAGAAATGATGAGAAGTATGAAGTATACAACACCTGGAACAAAATTGTCAGAGAGTGTTCAAGATCTGATTTGGAAGAAATGTTTGAAGTGGGGATGAAAATTTATGCAGATCAGTTGAAAGCTCCAGGGTTACCTATAGTGAAGCTGGTCATGGAATACTTGTGTATGTTATTCAATCCAGAAGTAGTGAAGCACTTAATCAGAGATGTGTTCAAAACTGTTAGAGGATGGACTCTCTATGAAAGGAGTGGAGTCTATGAACTAGCATTGGATACTTTCCACATGGAGTACTACTTGGTGGATAGGGTCTACAAGCATACAAATCTTAAGCTTCATGCCATGTTGAATAAGAAGTTGGGTTGTGCACCAAATTCAGAAATGGCCAAGTATCTAATTCAGAGGACTATCAATCAGAGTATGGGACTGGATCCTAATATTGGAGTAGATCAATGAAGATTTTGGGAGCATCTGAAGAACTTGACTTCTCTTCCTAAAAGTCAAGTTAGGGGGAGATTGTTGGGAACTGAAGAAAAACTCAAGTATGGTTAATGCTGCTGGTTCAGAGTTAATACTGCTAGAAGACTTAAAGGTTAATACTGCTGAGTGTTACTACTGCTAGTAGTTAATACTGCTAGTCAAAGTTAGTGCTGCTTGAACAAAGTTAGTACTGCTTAGCTAGTTAGTACTGCTAGTGGTTAGTATTGCTTAGTAGTTAATGCTGCTAGAAGGAAGTTAATGCTGCTGAAGATTAATACTGCTTATATGATGAAGATTCGTATGAAAGGATATACATGGAAGCTTAGAGATATACATAGAAGATATACTGAAGATATTTTATTTATTGTAATTATCTTTGTATTCAGTATATATATTGTATTGTTTAGAATAGTTAGATAACTTTAGTTTTCATTCTTTTAGAAAAAAAAAATCAACCTCAAGGCATAGATCCTAATTCTAGAGAAGTAGAATTCGTATTGGTGAGCCTGTTCATCAATATTGAGGTTGAGTGAGTAATCTTGTAACTTCAAAGCATTCAATACAAGCTTACAGTTTGTTATTCATATTTTCTGTATTGATTTACTTTTTCATTGAATATCAAAGTGTTATTCCGCAAACTTCTTTGATATTGTTTCTGAGAATTAATTCTTGTTGAGAATTCGATCCTGACAAACTCCAACTGACAAAGTCTAAAGAGGAGAGTGAAAAGTTGAGAGGGGAGCTAGCCAAGGTTAAGCTAGATGTGGAAAAGTTTTCCAACGCTTCTAAAGCAATGGACTCTTTACTACAAACTCAGTTTCATGACAAACTAAGAAGAGGAATTGGGTATAATACCACACCACCACCATACAACAACAACTACATTCCTCCTACATCAGACTTGCTAGAAACCAAAGATAGGAAGGACTTGCCTGAGGGAGCCACTGAGATAGATCCCTTAGATGAGGTAGTTGTTGAGGACAAGACTGAGAAAGAGGTTGGTAAGAGCAAGGAGAACAATGTGAGTGGTGAGATTCCTCTAGAAAACCACATTATTACCAATGAGGGTTGTGGAAAGATTTGGGTAAAATCTAAGGACATAGAGGAGACTAAGGGAAAGTCTAGTAAGGTCCATTACAAGCAGACCACAGTTGTGAATCATGTTCCTTGCAAACAGTGTGCTTGTACTAATTCTGAGCCCCTAAAACATGATAAAAGGAGGGGTAATCAAAGAAACTGGAATAATCAGTGGGCACAAAAACAAGGGATTGATTTGAGTAAAATCAATAGACCAAAACCTTGTTTTATTTGTGGAAAGCTCAATCATATTGCTAAATACTGTTATTTCAATCCTATGAACCAAAGGATGAATTTTCAAAGATCTGTGCAGAAACCCTTTGGTTGTAGGAAGAATGAAAGGAACCATGTGGCTAAGAAATCTGTTAACTCTAAAAGCCACATGAAGAAAAAGACTGTTGAGGAGAGTGTCAAGATGTGGATTCCTAAAAACACTAAAACTGTTAGTACTGCTACCACAAATAGTACTACTGACAATGATAGTGCTGCTAGAAGTAATACTACTGCTACCAATGTTAGTGCTGCTAAGAGTATTAGTACTGCTAAATCTAACATTGTTAGTACTTCTTCTAATGTTAATACTGCTAACTCTGTTAGTACTTCTAACAAGGTTAGTACTGCTAAATCTGTTAGTGCTGCTAACTCTGTTAGTACTTCTAAGGTTAATATTGCTTCTAGTGTTTGTGCTGCTAAGCCAATCATCTTGACAAAGTACTCCAGTAAAGAGTGCTCTGAGTTTAAAAATCTCATCAAAAAGGAATGTAAATACTTTGATGAGAAAGGGAGACCCAATACCACTTTGGCTTGGGTTCCCAATCAATACTAATTGTTTCTATCTTATGTGCAGGGCAACCAGCAGCTCAAGGGGAAGAGCATCTGGCATGTTGATAGTGGTTACTCTAGGCACATGACAGGGAACATGTCTTGCCTCAAGAATTTCAAGAAAATTGATGGTGGACATGTTGCCTTTGGAAATACTCCAGATGGAGGTAAGATCAGTGGTAAGGGTGATGTAACCAAAGGTAAAATGACCTTTGAAGATGTATTCTATGTTGAGCAATTAAGGTACAACCTGTTAAGTGTATCACAGGTTTGTGACAAAAAGCATAGTATATTATTTACAGATTCTGAACGCATTATCCTTGCTCCTGGATTCAAGGTAGTTGATGAAAAGATGATACTACTAAGAACTCCCAAAAAGGATAATGTCTATTGCTTAGATATGGAAAATGTTTCAACTGATTCATCCCTAAACTGTCTTGTTTCAAAAGCATCTTTAAATGAATCATCACTTTGGCACAGAAGGATGTGTCACATGAACTTTAAAACAATGAATAAACTTGTTAAAAACATCCTTGTAAGAGGTTTACCTTCAAAAGTCTTTTCATGTGATGATCATTGTGTCGCCTGTCTCAAAGGAAAACAACACAAAACTTCTCATAAGTCCAAAGAGTTGAACACTATCTCTAATTCTCTTCAGTTGTTGCATATGGATCTGTTTGGGCCTACAAATGTTATGAGTATAGGCAAGAAATCATACTGCTTAGTTATTGTTGATGATTACTCTAGATTTACTTGGGTATATTTTCTAAGGACTAAGGATGAGACAAGTGGACTAATCAAATCCTTTATTCTAAGAATTGAAAACTAAACAAATCAAAAGGTAAAAGTCATTAGTTCAGACAATGGTACTGAATTTAAAAATCATGACCTAAACACCTTTTGTGAGGAAAAAAGAATTGAGAGGCAATACAGTGCTCCTAGGACTCCACAACAAAATGGTGTTGCTGAGAGAAGGAATAGGACACTGATTGAGGCTGCTAGATCTCTGTTAGCTGATTCAAAACTTCCAATTACTTTCTGGGCTGAAGCAGTTAATACTGCTTGTTATGTCCAGAACAGAGTTCTAGTAGTCAAGCCTAAAAACAAGACACCATATGAGCTTTTAAATAAAAGAAAACCATTTATTGGATTTTTCAAACCTTTTGGGTGTCCTTGTACCATTCTTAATACCAAAACTCACTTAGGAAAGTTTGATAGCAAGGCAGATGATGGTTTTTTTGTTGGTTACTCATCTCAGAGTAAGGCTTACAGAGTATTTAATTCTTCTTCTAGAATAATTGAGGAAAGTGACAATGTCAAAGGCAATGAGAACACACCAAATCCTATTGGTTCAAGTCCTCAGTGGTTGTTTGACATTGATTCACTAACTAGCTCTTTGGGTGTCAGTAGTGATGATCATGCAGGTTCAGGAAGTGGAGGATCAGGGGATGAACAAGTACAAGACATTATTCCTCAGTCTGTGATCTTTCCCATACCTACAATGGAACCTGTTGATTTCTGTGAAAAAAAGACTATGACTGAACCAATTCAGAGTGAAGAAGAAAGAAGACATGAGGAGAATCAAGTGCATGAAGAGCCAGAAGCAGCTGATGAGATCACCTCAGATGACTTAAATGAGTCCAATTTAGAAGTGGGAATCAATGAAGAACCTAGTCATCAGACTAGAACTCAAAAGAACCATCCTCCAGAGCTGGTCATAGGAGACATCTCTTCTCCTATGATAACAAGGAATCAAAGCAGACTTCAAGAGCTGCAGGATCAGAAACACACAGTACTCTCTTGTTTTCTATCTCAGATTGAGCCTAAGAAGGTTTTTGATGCAATGAAAGACTCCAGTTGGATAGAAGCTATGCAAGAAGAGTTACTATAGTTCAAATTTCAAGAAGTTTGGGACTTGGTAGACCTTCCAAAAGGTCATAGAGCTATTGGCACCAAATGGATTTTCAGGAATAAAAAGGATGAGAGAGGAATTTTGATCAGGAACAAAGCAAGGCTTGTGGCACAAGGGTACACTCAGGAAGAAGGCATAGATTATGAAGAAGTGTTTGCCCCAGTTGCAAGGGTAGAGGCAATTAGGCTATTTCTAGCCTATGCCTCATACATGAAGTTCAAGGTATATCAAATGGATGTGAAGAGGGACTTTCTATATGGTACAATTGATGAAGAAGTATATGTCTGTCAGCCCCCTGGATTTGAAAATCCATCATATCCTGACAGAGTATACAAACTGAAGAAAGCACTTTACGGTCTACATCAAGCCCCAAGAGCATGGTATGATACACTGTTTACCTATCTCTTAGAAAATGGGTTTGAAAGGGGAGTAATTGACAAGACCCTCTTCATTAAAAGAAGTAAGAAGGACATCCTACTTGTTCAAATCTATGTGGATGACATCATCTTTGGATTCACAAAAGATCAGATGTGTAGAGACTTTGAAAAGTTGATGCACAAAAGCTTCAAAATGAGTTCAATGGGTGAACTCACCTTCTTCCTTGGGCTTCAAGTGAAACAGAAGAAAGATGGGATCTTCATAAGTCAATCAAAGTATGTGAAAGACATCCTGGATAAATATGGTTTAACAGACTCAAAGCCAGCAAGCACACCAATGGAGACTCATAAACAGATCACTGCTGACCTTGAGGGGGAGGATGTTGATGTCCATCTATATAGATCAATGATTGGATCTCTCATGTATCTCACAGCCTCAAGACCAAACATCATGTTTCCAGTGTGTTTGTGTGCCAGATTCCAAGTCAATCCAAAGAAATCACATCTTCAAGTTGTTAAGAGGATTTTCAGATACTTAAGAGGGCAACCTAGATTAGGTCTTTGGTATCCTTATAAATCAAACTTTGACTTGATTGCATATTCAGACAGTGACTTGGGTGGTGCTAATATGGATAGAAAGTCTACTTCAGGTGGATGTCAACTTTTGGGTGCAAGAATAGTATCTTGGCAGTGTAAGAAGCAAACCACAGTGTCCTTATCTACAACAGAAGCTGAGTACATTGCTGCTGCAAGTTGCTGCTCTCAGGTTCTATGGATTCAGAATCAAATGTTGGACTACGGGGTAACCTTTCTTCACACTCCAATCTTTATTGACAATAGCAGTGCTATAAGCATTGTTAACAATCCAGTCAAGCACTCCAAAACAAAGCACATTCAGATCAGGTATCACTTTATTAGAGACTGTAATGAAAAGAAGCTTATTCAAGTTGCTAAAGTTCATACTGACAACCAGTTTGCTGATCTATTCACCAAAGCTTTTGATGTGGGAAGATTCACTTTCTTGGTCACAAGTGTGGGCATGATCAACTCTGAATGAGCTCATATTTAAAAAGTGATTGTATACCTGTTATTTGGTTGTTTTTGGTGTTTCTAATCATCTTTCTCAGGAAGTATGTTGCCTTGTTCAGACCATCACAAGCTTCAAAAAGTGTAAGTGCAGTTAATACTTCTAGTGATTAATTCTTCTCTCAGTTAATACTGCTAGTTAGTTAATACTTCTAGTGGTTAATACTGCTCTCAGTTAATACTGCTAGTTAGTTAATACTGCTAGTGGTTAATACTGCTCTCAGTTAATACTGCTAGTTAGTTAATACTGCTAGTGGTTAATACTGCTTATGTCCCGAATCGTATAAATACACTCTTTGTCCGCCTAAAAGCTCATAACGACTTTTTGATTACTATTCATCTTCTCTCTAACCCTTTTCTCTCAAGCACCAAGTGTTTCAGTCCAGAATACTCAAGCTCGATGGCAACTATGGCGTTCATTGATGAACATAATGAGATTGCAATGCTACAAAATCCGAAGCAGGCTGATGGATTTCACCAGATAGTCGATTTTCTCAAGACAAGCCATATTGCGTATGCTCTTATAGTGTCTCCAACAATCTACATAGAGCATCAGAGACAATTCTGGGCAAATGCCACCATTGTTACTGAAAATGGTGTGCAAGGTATCAAGACAAGGGTGTGTGACAAACCCTTGTCTGTTTCTGAAGAGGTGATTCGCATCTGTCTACGACTAGACGATGCTGAAGGTATTACCTCTATTCCTAATGAGGACTTGTTCTCCAATCTGTCAAGAATGGGTTATGGAGGCCAATTGGGTGTTTTCAAATTCTCAAAAGCTAAATTTTATACCCAATGGTGTTTTCTTGTTCATACCCTTATGCATAGTATGTCTAGAAAAACTACTGGATGGAGTGAGTTCAGTAGTACCACTGCCAGAAAGTACAATTTTTCAAAAATGATTTTCAATGACCTTGTGTCAAACTTGGGAAATAAAAAGAGTTTCTATATGTACCCAAGATTTGTCCAGGCAGTTATAACCAATGAATTGACGGATATGCCTCAATTTGATGAGGTATATGTACCTAAAATCCCCAAAGGCAAGGTCTTTTCAAATATGAAGAGATCTCCATTGGATTCGGAAGGAGTTGACACCCCATTGTTCTCTACAATGATGGTGGTGTCCCACAATCCATAGAGTATGGCTTCAGGGTTAAGGCCCTCATTAGACCATCCCACTGAAAGCCAATCCCAACCTTCGATCACCATATCAATCCCACAGTCCCTTATTCAAAAACCAACTTCTCCAATCACCAATACCTACATCAGGAAAAAGGTAAAGAAGGCTCCTTCCCTTCTTGTACCTTCACCCACAGAGCCTTTAAGCCCTCTAATGGAGAATTCTCCATTAGAGAATATCTATAGGGAAACCACAGGGGTGTCTCCCAACCCCAAGGAGGTGCTCACTGAGGAGATGAATGAGCATATGGGTGCAAAGGCTGCCACTACTCCTGCTAGCACAGAGGAGGCCAATGGTAACATCAATAAGACCTTCCCCATGGCAACTTTGGGTGAGCAATCATCCAAAGGTCCCAGGTGCCAAGAAACCAAGGGGGTGGAGAGGGCTTCTGCTAGGCAGAAGACTTCCACTACTAAAAGATCCCATGATCCTTCAAAAGGGGGTAACACTCCTGGAGAAGGTGAGGACAGATATGACTATAATGAATTGATGGAAACTATGGGCAACATCAATCTGGATGTAATCAAGCAAGGCAAAGACATAGAAGAGATGAAAATGGTGATTCTGTCTCAACAAGTACAGATTACCAACTTGAAGAAAATGGTGAAGAGATTGGTTTAGAAAAAGAAAAGGAAACAGTTTATGCTCAGGAGAAGGAAACCAGTGGATGATGCTCCCAAAAAGGGGGAGTCAGAAGCTGATGTAAACATGGAAGATGCTAAAGATAAAGGGGAGAAATTTGATTTTGAGGGGGAGCAAGCAGTAGAAACAGAATCAAAATTTGTACAAGCAGCTGAAACAGAACAAGCAACAGTAACAGTTAATGCTGCTGAAACAAGCAAAGCAGCAGAAACTATTAATACTGCTGAATTGAATGAAGCAGCAGAAATGGTTCAAGAGATATTAACAGACCTTCTTAGCAGCAATGTGCAAGAACTTGAGACAGCTGAAGCATTAATCAAAGCTAAACATGATACTCCTAAGGTCACTTTAAAGACCAAAGGAGTTGTCATCAAAGACAATGTTGAAGTTATCAAGAAAGTTAGTGCTGATAAAGTAAACAGCAAGGACAAAGGCAAAGCTAAGATGGTGGAATCTGATCAACCAATTAAAAAGCAAAAGATGGTTGAGTCAGATGAAGCATTGGCCAAGAAGATTCAGGATGAACTTGAACAAGAAGAAAAGGTTCAAGTGGAAAAAGACAGGGAGATGGCAAAAGCTCTTATTGCAGAACTTAATGAAGCTTATCAAAAAAGTCTTGCAACAGAAATAGCAAAGAAGAAAGCTACAACTATAAAGAAGCACGGAATGATCAGAATTGGGGCAAAGAAGAGACAACCTTCACAGACCTTCCTTGGCACTCAAGAGAGAAAGAAGATGATTACTTTTCTCAAAGGTGCTGTGGGAGTTAAAAAGGAAATGTTCACAAAGATGTCTTTTAAACAAATCAAAGGTTTGTATGAAGCTGAGATGATCAAGTTACAAGGAAATGACAAAGCAAGAGTTGAAGCAGAAAAGTAGATGAAAGAAAGACATGATCTTCAAATTCAAAAACCTTTCCCTGATGAGCAAGAATCACCAAGGAAGGAAGCTACTCTAAGTGACAGTTTGAGGAAGTTGAAAAGAACTAAAATGATGGCAAGAAGAACACCAGCTAAAAAACCTAGAGTGGAAGAAGCTGAGAAAGAACAGAGGGGAGCTGAAGAAGAAGGGGCACCTATGTCTGTTGAACAGGAAGAACCATCAAGTACTACTGATGTGAATTTGTACATGGTAGTGATGGACAAAGTGTCTGAGCCTATATCAGTTGAACCTGTTGGTGTTAACCCTCCAGAGATCATTCACTGGGATACTATGGAAGTTGATGGAAAGGAGTACATCAGGCTGAAGAGGAAGGATGATAAATTTGAAGTGTATCCTACTTGGGCAAAGATAGTAAGAGTATGCTCCAGATCTGATCTAGAGGAGATGTTTGAAGTAGGAATGAAATTGTATGCTGATCAACTAAAAGCTCCAGTAATAACAATCACAAAACTTGTGATGGAGTATCTATGTATGTTGTTCAAGCCAGAAGAAGTGAAGGATATTATCAGAAATGTGTTTCAAAAAGTTAACAACTGGACTCTATATGAAACTAGTGGAGTATATGCACTGACTATGGATACAAATCACATAGAATACTTCCTAGTGGATAGAGTTTACAACCACAGCAGATTAAAGTTGCATGCTATGTTAAAGAAAAAGCTTGGTTGTGCACCAGATTCAGAGATGGCAAGGTATTTGATCCAAAGAACAATTAATCAAAGTTTGGGGTTGAATGCTGATACAGGGATATGAATAATGGAGTTTTGGGAGCAACTGAAGAACTTGACTTCTCTTCCTAAAAGTCAAGTTAGGGGGAGATTGTTGGGAACTGAAAGAATTGTTCAAGTATGGTTAATGTTGCTAGCACAACATAGTTAGTACTGCTAGTAGTTAGTAATGCTAAGGGTTACTACTGCCAACTTCATTAATACTGCTGAACATGGTTAATGCTTCTGAACATGGTTAGTACTGCTTATGAGATGAAGACTTCGTATGGCAATGAATACAGCTGTATTGATTGAAGATATTCATGGAAAGTCTTGGAGATAACTATGGAAGATTATACTGAAGATCTTTTATATTTTGTAATTATCTTTTATCTTTAGTATATGTATAGACTTAGTCAGAATAGTTTAGAAGTAATTTTTGATTCTGAGTTTTTGCTTTCATAGAAATAATCAACCTCAAGGTTTATAATCCTAGTTCTAGAGAAGTAGAATTCGTATTGGTGAGCCTGTTCATCAATATTGAGGTTGTGTGTGAAATCTTGTAGCTTTTAATCTTTCAATAAAGTTTACAAGTTTTGATTCATATTCACTGTTTCATTGATCTTTGAATATTAAAGTGTTATTCAGCAAACTCCTTTAATATTGTTTCTGAGTGTTTATTCTTGTTAAGAATTCAGATCCTGACACTCTCAAACTTTCTCTCTCTAGAATACAACTGAATAATACGCTCCACTTCTGTTGACTACTAATTACAAAGGAAAGGAAACTATTTATACCTACAACTAAAACAACAAGGAAACAAAACTAATACAAATGTTGACTTTGACTTTTATTACAAAGACTTTGACTTTCACTTGAGCGTTGACTTTCTTCAGCATTGGCTTCTTAAACCTTGACTTTTGTCTTCTTGATCTTGTATCCAACATATTTATGCTCTAACACTTTCTATTTAAATCTTGTAAACAAAACACCATTTTTCTTCATCATGGGTTTTCTATAAGATTTTTATTCCATAAAATCATTTGTTTTTATTTTACTCTTTCAAAACCTTTGGTTTTCTTACTGTTCTTCATCTTTTCCTTAAGAACAATGTCTTAAATCTTCAAATATTTTTGTTTTTATACGTTTCTTTCCTCAAATAGAAACTGGTAAAAACTTCTTTATTTTTAGACTCTAATCCTTCCCTTCTATTCTCTCTTTCTTTCCTTATTCAACAATGGCACAGTCAGCACTTGTTTCCTCCAAGAACATCAAGTTCGCCATCACTGAATCTGAAGTCCCCAAGAACAACCATCTTAGACGCCTCGACTTCGATGGAATCAAATACTCACACCTGGTGGAAGCTGCTAAATTCCTAAAGCAATCTTGCATTTCTTACGCTCTTACTGTTGATCCAAAACCCTCCAAAACTCTACTTCAACAGTTTTGGTTCACAGCTGAAGAAACGACCATCACCAACAAGAAAGGTGATCAGATCCTTGCCATTTCCTTCTTCACTGACCTCGGCAAAGGAATGATGACTGCTTTCAGCTTAAGGAAGGCTCTCATGTTTCCTGACAAACATAAGAGTGGCTTCGAAGCTCTACCTACTGACGCTGAACTCATCCGGTTCCTGGATGATATGGATTACTGCTGGGACAATAAGCCCCGCTCCACAATCCCCAACAAGAAGCTGACACTCATCAAGAAGGCGAACATGCCTTCTCAGCTGAACTTTATCTTTTCTCATTTCATTCAATGCATGAGTGGGAAAAGTGGTTCTCTTGATCAGGCAAGCAAGGTACAGCTTCAGATGGCCTACTCGGTCATCGCTGGCAAAAATTTCGACTTTGCCACCGCTATCTTTGACGATCTAAGGTCAAAGATAGAGAAGACGGAGAGGGATCCCAAGATCTCATATGTACGATTTATCTGTGCATATCTGAAGTTCCTCTACGCCAACACTTACCCCACTACTCCTGATGGCTCCTTCGCCAAAGTGGGTCAGCGATCACTGGAGGTCAAACCGCTGCACAACGAGGTAAGTATTTCTACCCTTCGCTCCCGACTCTCTCTCCACACTTCTTCTACTTCAGCGGCCACGCAGGAGGTTCCTTCTTCTGCTAACCCTGCCGCTACCACTGGTTCCAAACGAACATCAGTTAGTTCCCTTGGTCCTTCTAAAAAGGCCAAAGTAACTAAGGAGACAAGCACCTCTAGCTCAAGGCCTGAGGAAGTTTCTCAACAAACTTCCTTGGATGATTTTGTGGTCCTCTCCTCCACGTCTGCACCAATGATCACATCAACTGTGCCAGGGATCTCGCTCGTTGTCACAACAACAATGACTCAACCTGAAATCTCAGTTCTTCAATCAACTGAGGTACCTTCCAAACTCCCATCTTCTTCAATCCCCATCTCTAATCCCTTTATTTCTTTGGTCTCTGACCCTCCTTCTCTTTTACAGAAACCTCATGTTGCATTTATAGGACCTGATCCTCAATTGCTTGAAAGAGACATGCAATTTTTCAACATGTTTGATCGATCTGGTACACCTAAACCCAATACACCTTTCTTCTTCCCATCTAAGCCTGTTAGTCAGTCACTGACTTTTCTTTCAGGTCCTAGTTTGGAAATTGTTGACGCAAATGTCAATAGTTTAGGTGAAAAGGTGGTTTCTCTCACCGCTGCTGTCAACGACACCACCAGCGCAGTCAATACCGCTGGTACTGAACTGAAGACTTTGACAGCTGCCTGCTCAACCAAAGCTTAAGCCTCTCATACCTCTACTCTTCAAGAAGAGATTTTCAAAGTAAAGGAGGATACTCAGCGAAAGTTTGACGCTCTATCGTCAAAGGTTGATTCTTGCACAACTCTTCTTCAGCAAGTCCTCGACAAGCTGAATGCACCAGCTCCGACTCCATCACCTTCCTTCACATTGGATGACTGCACCTCACTGAACGTAGCTTTTGAGGGGGAGAAGGTTGCTGACCAAACCCCTCCTTCTTTCAAAGATTTTCTCGAAGAAGAAGATGAGGAGGATGAAAATGAAGAAGATCTTGATCTTGAAGATCAAGAGGAAGAGCAACCTCATCAAGAAGATGATGATGATGACGATGAAGAAGATCAGTCCTTATGGTGTTCTTCTGCAACCATCACATCTTCAGTGATAGTTTCGAAAGAAGTTGTCACAGCAGGGGGGGACTCATGGAACATCCTTAGGAACCCCTTCCCAAAGCAAATCCAAAAGTGCGGTTGCTGAGGGAAACCTGAAGACTGTTTCACTATCTGAGGAGAATCCTTCTCAGGTATGCCTCTCACTTGTCCCTATTTCTTTCTACAAACCCTCTATCTCTTTCTAGCCTTTATCTTCTCTCTTCCCAAAACATACACTAACTCCCTTCTTTCTATTTTTTCTGTCCAGACAGTTCTCTCCCCTGTTTAAGGGTAAAGAACTACAAATAATCCCAGCCGCTGTGGCTGATGAACAAATAATCCCAATCTTTGTAAGAGAGATTGATGAAGAAGATGAGGAAGAAGAGTCCCTACAACATCCAGGAAGGCCCTCTAGACCATCTCATTGGTCAGAGGAAGAGATGAAGAGACGAACCGAGATGATTTCTCATCTAGAGAATCAACGACTAAAGATCCCCTCTCAATCAACAGATCTAGAGTTCCTGACTGAAGCTGAAATCGAAGAATCTGTCAGGGCTGAGAAGCTAATAGCTGATTGCCAAAGAGATGCATCTCTTGCTCTCAAGGTTCAGTCATCTCAGGTCAAAGACAAGAAGCTGAAAAAGAAACCAGTAGAAGTCTAGGCTGCTCTTTTGAAGGAGATTGAAGAGGAGCGCTCAAAAGCTCTAGCGGTCAGCGATAGCTTAGTCGATTGGTGCAAACATAAACTCGACTATCGCTCTGACCCAATGAAGATCGTTTCAGTCGCTATCTCTGGAAGAAAGAAGAAGGATAATGTTTCTGTCACTATGGAGATTACCATAGAGGATGGAAGCTGCAAGGCTATGTTCGTTTCAATACTGGAAAGCTTCGGCTATATGGAATGGCTTGAGTTCAAAGATGCACTGAAGAAATCAAAGTCAATCTACAGAGGCTATGTTGAAGGGACAAATGATGCTCTCATCAACAGAGTCGCTGCAATATTAAAGGTGTCGTCTGCTCTTCCTGCTAAGTCAAAGCAATTCAAAAGGAAGTCTGTCTCCTCCTCTTCTGAAAATATCGCTGTGATCAGAAATGAAACCTCCATCAAGTTCTCAAGAGAAGCTCTGTTTGGTCCTCCTCCTGATCTTTCAGTTCTCGATCTATCTCTGCCCCCTGGTGGACCATATGTTGCAGGACAAGTTCTCAAAGAACCTTTTGGAATCTTCTTCAGAGATGATGAGGAAGAGCTCAGATTTCAAAGAGTATCTGAAATTCCTATCTGTCCCCTCAGTCATCTCAAGGATCTCTTGTGCTTATGGTGTGACTTCTCTCCCTCTGCTGAATCGATCAAAGGAATCATCTCTCAAGAATCTTCAGATCGAAGGCAAAAGGAGAAGAAATACCTGAGTATATGATCAATCCTCCCAAGTCTTCTTTAGATAGCTGATAGATAAGTTTCCTATTTCTTGTAATCTATTAGTTAAACTTACAGTAGTTAGTTCCTCACTTGTACTTATAATTTTCATACCTTGTAATTCGTTTCTTGAATTAATCAAAGTTTCAGTGAAGTACTTAACTCTATCAGTACTGTAAAAGATCCCTCAAAATAGTAATTGGGACGTGTATGTTATGAACCCTGATTATTCCTTATTTTGAACTATAAAGTAATCTTCTTCAGTTACTTTGTCATTATCAAATAGGGGGAGATTGTTGATCCAAACTCTCTCAGTGATTTGATAACGACCCTTTTCTATACTTAGTGAAAATTACGTTTTAATATGTATTAGTGTTTCACCATCAGCGATCAGACTGAGTCTGTTCAGTTATCGTTGATGACCTTTCTTGTAAACATTTCATATGTTTTAGTGTTTCACTATCAGCGATTAAACTGAGTCTGTTCAGTTATCGCTGGTAGTCTCTGATGTAAACAATTAATGTAATCCCTGAATCTAAGACGAAGCCACTGAACAAAGACAAGTCTACTAGTGACCTGATGCGGATATCAGTGAAGCAAAGACGACTCTACTTATACGCGAAGGAACATGAGGAAAAGCTTCAGCGATAGCTGAACTTCTTTATATCTCTGAAGGAAGAGATATTCAGCGATCAAACGATCACGTAGCTTATGCCTCAAGTCTCCTTTTGTCTTACCTTGCACAACCAATACGATGTGTCAGAACAGACACGTCTCTGCCACAAATCGTACAACAACTCTGTCAACTACACTGTTCATGATACGGCCAAAAGCATGTCTCCCAAAGTCAGACTCTCAAAGCCAATCACTGAACGCCACGTGTAAAGTGCCCTGCCATGCATTTAATGCATAGGGTATAAATAGAAAGATCACCTCTCCATCTGAGAAAGTGCTCACCTCTACCTTCATCTTTCTATTTGATAGAAACCCTTGTTTTCTATACTCTCTAATCCCCCATTCTTGATATTCTTGTGCAACCATCTAAGTGTTTTCTTAAGCTTGTTTAGATTGAGTCTGTCTTAATCTTATTCCGCAACAAACTTGTAAATTGTGTTTGAGTTATCAATAAACAATTTATTAAACTGTAATTTTTGTGTTTGTATTCAACCCCCCCCCCCTTCTACAAACTTGTTAAGCACCTCCGGGACCAACAAGGTCAAAACCCTAATTTCGATAAATGAAGAAGAAGAAGATTACCTCAACCAATAGCTTGAATTCACCTACCAAAACACTTGTAGATCACCCAAACGAACCATAAGATTCCAAATCTTCAAATGGTGGAAAGGTTAGATGAAATCCCCAAGAACTTGGTGAGGAATATGAAGATGAAGGTTTTGTGGTTCAAGATCCCAACTAGTTAGATGATGAAGAATCATGTGGTTTAAGGAGGGAAAACCCTCAAAATGGGTTAGGGTTCGACATTTGGGGTTTGGGAAAGAAAAGGGAAGAAGATTTAGGGTTTGGGTTGAAAGGAATGAGGTTTGATGGCTGAAAATCGACTTTTAGCTCAACCAGTGTGTCACGCGGGTTATGCCGCGACCTCAAGTCGCGACATAAGTCACTCGTTTCCTCCAGAACTCACTTCCAGTGCGTTACGCGGCTTGTGTCGCGACCCCAAGTCGCGCTACAACTCGCGGCAGCCCAAATCTTGGTTTTCTCAAGTCCTCTCACCTGATTCGATCCTCGATGATTCCATAGCAAAACCCACCTGATTTCCCAACACCTTTACGTTCCAAAAGCCAAAAGACTCCCGAACTATCACTAAAGGAAGTCTCCAATTTACGGGTGTTACAAGAAGATTGTCAAATTTTTGTTAAATCTTGAATACAAAGGGGGAGATTGTTAGTGTATAATTGTATCCAAGATTTAATGAGAAAAGTCAAAGTCATGTATAGTCAACAAAGTCAACTTTAGTAATCTGAGAGTTTCTATTATTTGAGTGTTGTAAGAGTTTAGTGGTGTGAGAGTTTTTAGTACTGAGTATAAATACCTTGTATCTTGAGTATTGTATGTAACCATTGTAACTAAGCATTTTTGTACGTGTTCATTTGTCAAATATCAATACACATATGACTTATCCGTTTCTCTTTCTACTCTCTCTCTAGAACCTTGATTGTCAAATCTTGATTGGTTGTTTGTGCTTGAATTGATTGCGAAATAAACACTTTCAGTTATGGCTCGACCATTCAAACGAGGAAGAGGAGAAAGAAGAGAAAGCCCATTTGTGCTTCATGGGTAAGATAAAGATAGAAGTTGAAGCTGATTTTGAAGAAGAGGACAACGAAGAGGTATGTGATATGACTGAGTCAGAATTTTTAAATGATATGCAAGCTATGATGATTGAACTCCAGGAAGTAAAGTCTAAACATGAACGCGAAAAAGGTTTCATGAAAGAAAACAATCAATTAATACAGAAACTTAGCAAGGATCTTGCTGAGAAGAAAGTATTAATTGAAGCCTTACATAAAAGTATTGATACCAGCGCTAAAGAGAAGACTATTATTCACAATAAATTAGCTGAAACTACTTCAAAATATAAACTGTGTCAATTTGAATCAAAAGAGATTGCTAAAAAGTGTTCATCACTTTCAAAAGATAATAAATCTTTAACTGACAAGGTGAATGTTTTGCAGAAAAACCTTTACAATTTAGGTCAAACTGAACACACTATTCATCTGAACAAACCTAAAGAGAGTAGTGAGTGTTGGGGACTTGGTTACGAGAACCCACACTACCTCAAAAAGGGTATTTCAAAAGTGCCTGCTCTTTATGACTTTGGATTTTTAAAACTAGCACCACAATACCCTGAACTCAAAGTTAAATGGACCAAATTGTCTAACGAGGATGAAGCTAAAGAAAAAGAGAAATGAAAGAACACAACTAAAATGAAACTTCCATTCCATTATGAGAAGTTGAATTATAGTTACAGTTCTGATAAATCAAAATTTCTTTCTAATGACTATTTTGAAAGTTATTCTTCAAAAGAGTTGGAGGCTAAGCCTATCGAAGGTAAGATTTATGTACCTCCTCTCGTGTTGGAAAGTAAAATTTCTAAACTCGAGAATACTCTAGCCGAAGAAAGAATTTTGATGGATTTAGAAAAAATTGTGTTTTCCACTTTGTTTAAAAATTCTGATTTTTCTAAATCTTCTAAAGCTTCAAAATCTGATGATATTTCTGATCTATTTGATGAAGAGTTTGATTTTTTAAACTCTGAAGGTGCGTTAGATGATTGTGTTGGTCAATTTGATTTTAATGATAAACTTCCTGATCATTCACAGTTTGTTATAAACTCTTTCGGATTACCAAGTGTGTATGAAAAGGGTGAAACATCAACGAAAGTTGATAAACCAGTTTCTGTGAATTCTAAGAAGGCCAAAGGTAAAAAGAAGAAATCTAAGCATTCACAGAAACAGAACACCACTGGTAAGCCAAAGAAAAAACAATCTATCACAACTCACAGTTCTAATTGTAAAGTTTCAAATGTTTCAAATGTGAAAAAGAAATGGACTGGAGTAAAATCAGCATGGTTACCAAAGCAGAAGATTGAAGAGATTGCTAAATCATTTTCTGTTTCTGATTGTAATAGAGGAACATCTAGTACTACTGATATAGTTGAGAATATTGCTTTCAATAAACAAAAACTTGTATCTTCTTACAAGAAAATTTCAATGAAGCAATTGTTCCAATTATCTCCGTCTGCTAGAAAATCTTCTAATTATAAAAGATATGATTATGCGTCTCGATAATATTCTGATGTTTGGTTTGGCACATATCATGCTTATTCTTATCATTCTATTGCTTCTAATGTTTTTCAAAAGGTCAAAGGGTCTATATATAAATGGATGCCAAAATCTTGTCCTAACTCTGAGGAGCCAAATTTAAATGGGTACCTAAAGTTGTTCTTCCCTGATTTCTCATGTGCCGACCCATCATATGTGGTACTTGGATTCTGGTTGCTCCAAGCATATCACCGGGCAGAAAGATATTTTATCTAATTATACAGAGAAATATTGTGGGACAGTTAGATTCGGCAACGACCAATTCTCACCAATTCTAGGTTATGGTGATGTGATTCATGACAATGTGACGATTACGAAGGTGAGCTATATTGAAGGATTAGGGCATAACCTGTTCAGCATTGGCCAGTTCTGTGACAAAGATCTAGAGGTAAATTTCAAGGCCAATAGATATTTTGTTTGTACTGAAGATGGTAAGAAACTCTTGGTCGGCACGAGAAAGTCTAACCTCTACACAATTAATCTGTCAATAGTCCAGACTGACAATGAGGTATGTCGACTGTCAAAAGCCTCGCTGCAACAAAGTTGGTTATGGCAGCGAAGGCTTTCTCACCTGAATTTTCATTACATCAATAAACTGGTCACGGGCAAATTGGTAAAAGGACTTCCTGAGCTGAAATATGTGAAAGAACATCTATGTGCAGCGTGCGAGAAAGGTAAGATGAAGAGAGTCGCTCACAAGCCAAAGACTGAACCTAGTACAAGTTCTTCATTGGAGTTGTTGCATATGGATATCTGTGGTCCTATGCGTATGCAGAGTATTAACGGCAAGAAATATGTATTAGTTATTGTGGACGATTATTCGCGGTACACATGGGTAAAATTTCTGAGGACAAAAGATGAGACGCCCGAAGTCATCATCACTTTTCTAAAGACAACCCAAGTGACTTTGCAAAAGCAAGTCAAGCTTCTTAGAACGGACAACGGCACAGAGTTTAAGAACAAAACTGTGGAAGATTATCTCAAATCGGTCGGGATAACACATCAATTCTCTGCTGCCAGAACGCTAGAACAGAATGGAGTAATAGAAAGACGTAACAGAACGCTAGTCGAGGCCGCTCGTACTATGCTGAGTCAATCCAATATACCTCTGTTTCTATGGGCTGAAGTTGTTTCGACTACTTGCTACACGCAAAATCGATCCATAATACATCATCGGTTTGGTAAAACTCCATATGCTTTGATTAATAATCGTATACCTAGTATTAAACGCTTCCATGTTTTTGGATGCAGGTGTTTCGTTTTAAATTACAGAGATAATTTGAACAAGTTCAGACCAAAGGCTGATGAAGGCATCTTCATTGGATATTCTCAAACGTATGCAGCATACAGAGTGTACCTGAAGAAGTCAAAGACTGTGATTGAGAGCGTAAATGTAACATTCGATGAAGAGATGGCTTCTGAACAAAGCATTTCAGAACCCGTACTTACGGGAGTGTTAGCTTCTGAGTAGATTAGTCCAGAACTTGTACCTACTGAGAAGAAATCAGATGAAGCATCATCATCAACATCTCACTTATCTGATTTAGATCTTTTGTTTGAATTGTTTTATGATGAATTTCTTGGAACAAAAGTGTCTAAACCTGTTGTGGTTGACAGATCAGAAGATTCACAAAGACATCAACCAACCACTTCAGATATATCTACTGAATCAAATTCCCCGATTCAGCAAGAAATTCCAGTTCAAACACCTACTCCAACAGTTGAAGTTGTGAACGTTAATGACGAGCCAGAAGTTGCTGAATCAGTTGGTTGTATCGTCACGACAAATCAACAGTAAGAAAATGATCTTCCAACTAAAACTTCTACACAAGACACTTCAACTGTACCCCTCTCAATTCCTGAGTAAACTGATGAAGCTGACAGTGGATATATAGATGATAGTCATGATCCATCTATATCAAACCCACTTCCTCAAGAACATAAGTGGATCAAAGAACACCCGATAAGCCAGATAATTGGAGATCCATCAAAGTCGGTGCAAACTAGGTCTGCTACATTGAATATGTGTATGCATGACTCATTTCTGAGTAAGATAGAGCCAACTCGCGTATCTTAAGCTCTAGCTGACTTGGATTGGGTGACTGCAATGCAAGAGAAGTTGAATCAGTTCGAAGCTTTAAAAGTCTGGAGACTTGTGCCAAAACCGGAAGGAAATACTATAATAGGCACAAAATGGTTATTCAAGAACAAAAAGGACGAAGATGGTATTGTGATTAGAAACAAAGCACGACTTGTTGCAAAAGGCTATAGGCAAGAGGAAGGCATTGATTATGACGAGACGTACGCTCCAGTAGAGCGCATTGAAGCAATAAGGATGTTCCTTGCTTACGTCGCTCACAAGAACTTCACTGTCTACCAGATGGACGTGAAGACTGCCTTTTTAATGGCATCTTAAAGGAGGAAGTCTACGTCTTACAGCCTGAAGGATTTGTCAATCAAGAGAAACCAAATCACGTCTACATTCTCGACAAATCACTTTACAGTCTGAAACAAGCGCCTCGAGCCTGGTACGAAGTTTTATCAAAGTTTTTAGTCAAGTCGAGCTTCACGAAAGGTAAAATCGATACTACTTTGTTCATTAAAAAGGAAAAGGCCGATATCATTCTAATTCAGATATATGTGGATGATATTATATTTGGCTCAACAAATCCTAAATACTGTAAGAATTTTTGAAACCTTATGGAGTCTAGATTTCAGATGAGTATGATGGGAGAGATGAATTTCTTTCTCGGATTACAAGTCAAGCAATTTTCAACGGGGATTTTCATAAATCAAGCTAAGTAAATTTTTGATATTCTTAGAAAATTCAAAATGGAAAATTGTACAACAATTGGAACCCCGATGGCACCGGGAACTAAGATCGACATGGATCCTTCGGGAAAAGTTGTCGATGTTAGAACCTACAGAGGGATGATTGGTTCTTTGATGTATTTAACTTCAAGTAGGCCAGATATAATGTTTTTTACTTGTTTATGTGCTAGATATCAGGCTAATCCCAAAGAATCCCATTTGTCTGTTGTCAACAGGATTTTTAGATATCTGAAGGGCACTGCAGATCTTGGTCTACGGTATCCTAAGGATACTGGTTTTGACCTGACAGCCTACTCAGATGCAGATCATGCAGATTGTATGTTGGATAGGAAAAGTACGTCGGGACATATACAGTTTCTAGGCGATAAACTCGTAAGTTGGGCATCAAAGAAACAACTGTGTGTTTCCACATCAACGGCTGAAGCAGAGTATGTTGCTGCTGCAAGCTGCTGCTCTCAAGTCTTCTGGATGAGAACACAACTGCAAGATTATGGCTTCAAATTCGACAAGATCCCGATATATTGTGATTCTAAGAGTGCCATTGCAATATCAGCAAATCCTGTACAGCATACAAAGACCAAACACATAGATGTTCGATATCATTTTATCAAAGATAATGTAGAAAAAGGTACAATAGAACTTTATTTTGTAAACATTGATTATCAGCTTGCGGATTTATTTACCAAGCCTCTCGATGAAAAGATATTTAATTTTCTCGTTTCTAAACTTGGTATGTTAAATCTCAAGACGTAATTGGTGATCACCTACTAAAGTTTTCGTTATTGTTATTTTTTCTTCATTTATTTATTTTTAATCTGAAAGATATTTGCACTTTAAGCTATGTTCACGATTTCAGGGGAAGTGAGAGAAGATGAATAGTTGATCTACAATCATTTGAGGGGGAGTTCATATTTCTGCATACGATTATCATTGATAAATTTTTCTGATGCATGAATGCAGGGGGAGTATGAATAAGGAGTAAGAAATATGATTTCTGATTATATCTGATCAGAACTCGTACATTCAAAGTTTTACTGCTTTATGTCATTTAATTTTCAATAAAGTTTTTGTGAATAAAGCTTTGCACTTTGACAACTTTGTGACTTTTGCAGAAATGAGAGTGAGCTTAAACGATCATATTTGTTATGACTTAGAGCTGACTTGATGAGATTTAAGACTGAGCGAAAAGGTTTATTTCTAATCTTAATCTCATATGTATCTGAAAGATGGACCACTTTCAGATATGAAAACATGTTCTTAAATGTTCAAACCACTTCTGATTCTTAAACGATTTCATGAATATAGAAGTATGATTTTAAATGTTTTCATTTTGATTTTACTTAAATGTCAATAAACTGTGTGTTTCCAAAGATAAATACTTGTGTATTATCTTTTCCACATACTGTCAAGTATTCACACACACCGGTTTATATTTTGTTGAATATGTTCTTACCATGTCTCTATATTGAAACAAACTTTTCGATGGTAAGACACCCCGATTGAACTTCAATGAATTTTGCGCGTGATTTCATTTCGAAACGTTCTTTCAAGAATATCTATATTTTTGGTTCGTATAGACAATATCCGATTTTTGCTGACCTACGCCTTAATCGATAAATCATTTCGATTCTGATCTTTTTCATACAATGTCAGATTTTCAAACAAGTTTCTTGTCTTCATTTCATTTATTCAATATACTTGTTTGAAATATATTCAATATTAAAATGCTCAAATCTTCATGATTATTTTATTGAGCATACAGACATCTGACTTGTATATTTTGTGCTTTAACTGATATAGTTAAATCATTTGAGCAACATGTTCTTTTAGGACAACATGGGTTTCTTTTGTGAGGACTTACATGAAACTTCTATGGATTCACGTTAACCAGTGTTTCCTACCCAAGAAGTTAATCCTTGAGTGATCGAATGTGTGAGGAGTCAAATACTGAGTGTGGGTTGAGTGAAGAGGTAAAATGAAAATGAGAGTTTGGTTAGATGTGAGCTCAATAATTAAAAACAAAGAGGGTGAGAGAACAGAGTAAAAGATTATCAAACTCTGCACCAACTTTTTCTGATCCGGGTAGCCACATTACTAGTGTTTCACAATTCTTCGTGAACATTATTGTAACAGGCAACTAGCCCATGCCAACTCTTGATAAAAACCCCACCAGCTACTCATTTTCTTCTTAACAAGAAAATGTTTCAATATTTTAAGGGGACGCAACACATAATCTATTTGGTTTTCATTTGGAAAATATGGATATTGAAAAAGAAGGAAGTCTGCCCCACCTTCGCACTTCGATCATGCACAATAGAGTATGTGTTTAACTATTGTTGTCTCAATGGTTTACACAATTTTGAGCCTTATCAAAAGCAATCATCGTGTGCTTAATTCTTTCTAACACTTGAACGAACACACAAGGAAATTTGTTTTTCTTATCATAATGTTCATAGAAATTCCTTTGTGGTATTTCGATGTTTGAATGGAAGACCTGGGGGATTGAACATCACAAAATCTCCTTTCCATTATGTATTTGTTACACACAATGACTTCGTGTTACTGATAGGCATCTTAACTGATTCATTTGTTGATTCAGGTGTTACACTTATAATTTGTTTGAATTTGCAAAGATTCGGATGAATATATTCTTTGGATCAGCAGATAATCAGAGGCTCGGTGTTAAAAGATCAGTGGTCAGAACAGATTTCAGAACATTTCTTGTAAAGAGTTTTGATGATTTCATGCTTTATTCATCAAAAAGGGGGAGACGGTTTCAAGAAATGTGTTTTGATAAAGAAAGTTTGGAGCTTAAAGAAGAATTTTATGTCAATTTGAAGAAAGTTTGTTGAAAGCTGAAAGCAAATGTTCAAATCATTCTGAAAGAAAGCTAATTTTCCAGAAATTTTCTTTGAGGATAATCTGTTGAAGCAATCTGAGCTAAATCTGAAGATAATTTCTTTCCTGTGTTTGAAAGAGATTTCTATCATCCTTGGGGGAGATTGTTACTACTTTTAAAGACAGACTTTGAGAAGATTACTAAGAGTTTGTGAAGATTATTTTGATCATAAATGGGAAGATTTAACTTGAAAGGAATCCACAAAGAAGGAGATAAATTTTGTTGAAGACTGACAAAGAGGGAGATTGTATTGCAAAATCTTTTTGAGATGATCTTGAATCCAAAGGGGGAGATTGTTAGAGCATATATTTGTTGGATACAATATCATGTAGACTGAAGGTCAAAGTTCAAGCAAGTCAAAGCTCAAAAGTCAACTCTCAAATGAAAGTCAAAGTCCTTGTAATAAATGTCAAAGTCAAAGTGTCTTGTTGTTTGTTTTTGTATGCGTATATCTTTGTTTTTTTAATAAATATATGGCTTGTAGTTGTGTTAGAAGCGTGTAACTAGAGAATTGACTTTGTACGCATTTGAGTTAGAGAGAGAAAGTTTGAGAGAGAGAAAAACATATTGTAATCGAATTCACTATGAAATTGGAATTGAAACAGGTAGATTGTATATCTTGTTTGAGTGATTGAATTAGTAAGAACTTGTCATAATCTGGGAATAATACAGGATACAACAGCCAAAGCAGTAGTACTGCCGGAGATGACCACTTGCCTGAAAAGTCGCCGGAAATAAGCGTATGCAGTAGAAATATCAGAGAGTTGTGTAGTCTTATCGGTATATCTTGGAATGCAACCAGTCCCTCCCTTTTATATTGAAAATCGAAACCGGCACAATAAATATTTTAATTAATTGATAATTAAAATATTAATTTTCGTATTCAATATATTTGATTTCGGGAGTTACAGAAAAAACTGAAACAGAGCTCCGTGCGGCTGGTTGCGCGAGTTCACCCTCGCGGGCCACTGTTTCGAAAACATTCCAGTGCTCGGCGCTAGTGGCCGTGCAGGTCCATCCGCGCGGGCCACTGTTCGGGTTCACATTCCCGTGCTTGGATCAAAATAAAAAATTCGCAAAAACCACACTACATGAGCACAAGATTTCGGAGCGGAATTCGTGTCCGCAGGTCGCGCTCACGCAGAAGTTCGCCGATTTTAGCTTACGAAAATCTCAATTGGCACCCCCCCTGCGTGCGGGTAGGAGTTGGAGTAAAACCAATCAAAGGAGCTTGTAAACCCCTCCCACATTCATGGTTATAAACCACAAAATGTTTACTACTCCTTCCTATGTGGGACATGTTCCCACACCCACTTGATTTTTGCCAATTTCATCCCAAACACTCAACTTTGAGCATCGATATCTCATTCACACATATTCTGTTTTGGATACATAATATATCATTTCGAAGATCTCATATAAGAGAACACAAACACACTAAGAGTTCGATATATACAATACATATACATGTATTTAAATGTGTCCAAAGTTAGTAAAAACCCATATTTTTACTAAAATTTTCCTACAGACGCAGACTAAAGGATGCGAGAAGTAGCAACTCGCAAAGCACTGTATGCGAGTTCTCCACGTGTCGCAAAGAACTACATCCGAGAAGTGAGGTTGTTACAGACTTCTTTGTGCGAGTTCTGAACTTCTCGCAGAATACGGTATACGAGTTCTTGACTTAGAAAATTTCAGGTGAATTATAACAAGCTTGTCGCAAAGCAAGACGTAGGAGAAGTAACAGCTCGTAGACCAAAGGGTACGAGTTCTCGACTTCTCGCAAATAAAGTCACACGGGGTTCTGGACTAGGCAAATTTCACAGAAACAAGGAACTTGTCGTAAGAGCTAACTTGCGAGTTCTTCAACTTCTCGCAAGACACTTCAAGTGAACAGTAGCTTCTCGCAGATCAAAGCTTGCAAGTTCTGTACTTGACGCATGCAACTTTCTATGAGTTCTTGACTTGACATAGACCACACTTTACGAGTTCCACACTTCACGTACGCTGAACTGTGTGAGTTCCTCACTTATGAAAAAAAATCTCTTCAACAACAATCAAATTAGTAGCCTGCGAGTTCTTGAGCGGTCAGCGAGTTCTTCAGATGAACTTGCGAGTTCTCTGGATCTTGCGAGTTCTTTAGTCTGTCGAACTCAAAATCACAATTTTGGCCATATTTCGATCAATTTTTCGAATTTGAACACGAAATTTTGCAGATCTATCCACGATTACAATCTGAACTAACTGTTAGTTGATCATTTCAACTAAAAACCACTAGAACTTGAATTTCAATCCAAAAATAGTGTTTTCCAACTTTCGAACAAAAAATTACATCAAAATCCAAAATTCACACTGATTATTGTGAATTAGTCAAAATACTTCAAACAAGATTTTTTCTATAACCAACAACGATTACAATGCTACCAAAATCCAATCAAAAAACACCAAAAACAATGAAATTCGAATCTGGACAGAATGCTTTGCGAGTTCTTCAAGGATTCGACAAAATCTTCAAATCTTGATCATTTTTCTGAATTTTTGTCTGCTATGATACCAATTGTTATTCCCAGTAAATGCAAGATTATCAAGATGACCAACAAAAATACTCTCGAAATGTCATATGTATTGATGATCTCAAATGATTACTAACACTCTCTCTCAATACAAATATTTCTCTCTCTACAATGATTCTCTATTAAAGCACTTAATGACATATTACAAGACAAAAGCTATTTATACCTACCGCTAATACAAGCAAACAACAACTAACTAAACTAACACAAAGCTTGACTTTGACTTCTCTTTAAAGCTCCTTTGACTTTGACTTTTTCTTTGAGGCTTTGACTTAGGATTTGACTCTTGATCTTGAATACAACAAATATTGCACTAACACTATGGATCCAATGTATTACATCCTACATTACATGACCCCAACAGAATGACCAACCCACTCAAAGCATGTAATTCTTAAGTAAAAATTCAATAATGCAACTCAAGTTCAAGCTCAATCAATGAGCAATTTAAACCGAACAAATGACCCCAGAACTAAAATAGGCCAAAATCAAGCTAATAACCCCAGACTTATTTGGCTACTCAAATAAAAATTAACACAACTCAATAAAATGCATTTGCTCAATAAATCAGCAAACTCATACCCAAAAATATGATTAGATCAAAACCTTGCAAATATTGCGATAAACCATCCCCAAATGCAAACCATACGATTTACGCTTCCAAAATATCTCAAAACATAAAACATGCATTTTCAAAATTATTTATCAAATCAAATACACTAAAAGTGCATTACCGTCAAAAGACCTTTATTTATAAAATAAATCATCAAAAAGACACACTATTAAGATTTATTTATCAAAATGTCCAGAAACTCCAAATATGGGCATTTCCCAATATTTATAAAATCAAATGTACCAGAGATGCAAATATCATCAAATAATTAACACATTTGGTAAATTTCAAGGAAAACATTCCAATACATAAAACTGGACATTTTTGGCATGTACATTGTTTTTACAAAGCATCTTGAACTCACCTTGCTAGGTTAGGTTAAATCCATATTCCAAATCCACTTCTAGCTTCCGAAATGGTAGAGACTTTAGATCCACAAGCAACACTTCTATATCTATAGTGTAAATCTTCTCAAGAACACCTCCTTTACTCTCAAACATAGACAAACAAACTCAAGAGGAGAAAATGAGGGTTGATGATGCAAAATGCACAAACCCTGTGTCAAAAATGGAGATTTAGAGCTTATCTTTGATCACTGGGAGTTTCATAGTCACCAACAACTTGAACTCTCTTAGATCTCACTTTGAAGAGCTTTAAAAATCGAAACCAACACCTCCAAAATCACCTAAATCGGAGGAGAGATGAGAAAGATATGATGAAAATGAAGAAAAAACGTTGAAAATCATATTTTAACCTCCTGGACACGCTCCGCGATAGTGATCTTTGGCACTATCACGGGTATTATCGCTCGAAATGTACCAAACCTCCTCCCCCTTTTGCGATTGTGACAGCGATTGTGACTACAGGAACTATCGTGGGGCATAATCTCTCCAACTGTACAGAGAGCCATTTTCGACCGTTTTCCTGACCGTTTCTCGAGCGTTCTCCAGGACGTTCCTCAACCGTACTCACAGACCGTTTTCCCGATTGTTCCCCGAATGTTTATAGAAAACTTGGGGGTATTACAGTATATGAGTCATTTCTACCGACCAACACAAGAGAACCATGATGGCACTCCATTTCCGGCGATCCACAAACCACATTGTTGAGCACCACCGCCTCTCCCCCTTTTCGGTGAAACCCCATGCCAGTCCCCATTCACCATCATCGTGTAACACCTATAACTCCCTCTTAATCCTTATTTCATCCTTAGTGTTTAACAAATTGATTTACCCTCTGAAAAATAATCTACTGAAAAAACACCGGGGACGATGGCTTAAGAGGTAAGGATGCTGACGACCATGCATGGATCAAGGGGTTGGGACCGGCAAAGGGGAAGACGTGAGGGAGAAAATAGTTATTTAAAAAGGGAAAATGAAATTTGACAAAAATATCTCTCATTTAACAGGGAAAGTTAACGACCGTTAGATTGAGCAACAAAACATTGAGAATCGACAAAGGTGAGGTAGCAAATCCGAGTTTTTGAAGTTTGAGATGATATCCGTTGAAAATTGCAAACATTAGGGGCCAACATTGACCTTTACTCTATATATTAAGTTAATTATTTTAGAGTAAAGCTCAATTTTGGTCCCTAACATTTGTAATTTTCAATGGATATCATCTCCAACTCGGTTTTGGTACCTCATGTTTGTCCATCTTCAACGGATTTTACCCCTCCGTCTAACGGCTGTTAACTTTTTTCACTAAATCCTATTAATTAAGGGGTATTTTGGTCCTTTTACATTTTTCTTGAAATTTTCTATTAAAATTAAAAAGAATTATTATTATTATATTATATATATTTGCTATATACACACACATACAGATATATAAACGCACAAACATGAGACTCCATCTCCGGTGTTTCTCCCCTCCCAAGCATAGTCCCAACTGCCTTGTACCCCTTCAATCACCGCTGAGATCAAACACCACTAGGGGTGTTCGCGGTGCGGTTTGGGGCAAAACCGCAAACCGCACCGTATATGCGGTTTGAGCATTTTTCCAAACCGCACCGCATCGCATATACCTCAAACCGCATGAAAACCGCACCGCGGAATGCGGTGCGGTTTATGCAGTTTGTCCCTATCGCACTTTATGCTACAATCCAAAAAATTATAAGTTTAAAATACATTAGAAAATCAATGATTTAGTGACCGTAGTCCAAAAAAATAAAGAGTTTGAATATATCCAACTCCAAAATGCATAATTAAAAATAGTCAAAGAAATAGTCTAAAAAAATAAATTGTTTCAATACGATAAACGGATAAAGTGACGTCTCCAACTTTTTCTTTCGTCTTCATCTTGACTCCCAATTACCAATGCCCAATTTTTTTCATTTGTTTGGCCTTAAACTTTTAAGAAGACTTATAAATACTTAAAGTCCATAATTAAAATTTAAAAACACAAGCCCAATTATATAAATATTAAATTAAATTATATATATATATTTTTTTAAAATTAAAAGTTTAAAAGTAATATAAAAGGTGCGGTGCGGTGCGGTTTGAACCACGGTTTGAAAACTCAAAACCGCAAACCGCACCGCATAGTGCGGTTTGGTAAAAATACAAACCGCACCGCAAAAGTCCTAAACCGCATTTTGCGGTGCGGTGCGGGCGGTTTGTGCGGTTTGGATGAACACCCCTAAACACCACCATCTCTCCTCACCAGAAGCAGATGCAGATCCAAACCAAAACCTTCAGATATGAAGTAAAAGCAGACCTCCATTGGATGAGAAGCAGATTTCCGTTGTATGAGAACCATAATGGACTATTGTTGGAAGAGAACCAAAAGCAAACTCAAACCAGAAACGGATGCAAAGCTCACCACCACCAATGCCACTCCTCCTTGCACCATCGTTCTGTCTCCTCCTTCCACCATCGTCGAATATCCTCCTTCCAAAAGCATATTCGAACCAGTAGCATATTTGAACCAAAAACTTTTGTTCGATATCATTGAAGGTTTTCTTCTACTAAAATGGCGATGGATTTTGGTTTAGTTTGATTTGATTTCTCTTCCATTGAATTGGAAGTTGCAAAGATGAAGATTTGTAATTTGGTTTTGGTTTTTGTGTGGTTTAGGGTTAATGTTTGTTTAGTTTATCATTTGATTTTAGGGATTTGACTTCTAGGGTTTTGATTTTAGGTTTTGTGTTCAATTTAAGGTTTTGAATTTATATACTTTGGATTTGGATTTGGATTTGATGGAAGGTTGTGATCAAGGATTGAGGGTGGTGGTGGGGTGGATTGTGGAGGGTAGTGGATGGTGGTTGAGGTTTTGATTTAAGGTTTTAATTTATATGTTTTTCTTAATAAAAAAATAAAAAGTAAATTAACCATAATGTCCCTCATTTAAATGAATTTAACTGAAAAAGTTAATAGCCATTAGACTCAGGGACGAAAGCATCCTAAACCGAGTTTATGAAGTTCAGGGACGAAATCCATTGAAAAGTGCAAACATTAGAAACCAAAATGGAACTTTTACTCATTATTTGTATAATAAAATAATGAGTAAAAGTTCCGTTTTGGTTTCTAATGTTTGCACTTTTCAATGGATTTCGTCCCTGAACTTCATAAACTCGGTTTAGGATGATTTTGTCCCTGAGTCTAATGGCTATTAACTTTTTCAGTTAAATTGATAATGAGTAAAAGTTCCATTTTGGTTTCTAATGTTTGCACTTTTCAATGGATTTCGTCCCTGAACTTCATAAACTCGGTTTAGGATGATTTTGTCCCTGAGTCTAATGGCTATTAACTTTTTCAGTTAAATTGAGTAAAGTTCGAATTTGGTTTCTAATGTTTGCACTTTTCAATGGATTTCCCTGAACTTCGTAAACTCGGTTTAGGATGATTTCGTCCCTGAGTCTAATGGCTATTAACTTTTTCAATTAAATTCATTTAATAGCCATTAGACTCAGGGACGAAATCATCCTAAACCGAGTTTATGAAGTTCAGGGACGAAATCCATTGAAAAGTGCAAACATTAGAAACCAAAATCGAACTTTACTCATTATTTTATTATATAAATATATATATATATAGAGGCATAATCAAATGAGAACTAGATACTTTGTGATAACTGTGAGATCCAACGTGAGTCACTCATTTAATATAATTAATATTGTATTTAAAATAAAAGAAAAGGATAATTTGGTAAATTGACAATTTGGATTTTTTAATAAATCAATTCCTTATTTTACTCCTTCCAATTATACTATACGGTTACCTAATATAATTAATTTTAATATATCCTAATTTATAATTTTGAAATACCTTATAGTTGGAAAATCTTGTGATATCACAGTGTGATTCATTGTTGGTTTGTGTCTTACAGTTAGAAAATATTTTGGTATCACAGTGTAATTCATTGTTGGTTGCGTCTTACGGTTACAAAATCTTTTGGTATCACAGTGTGATTCATTGTTTGTTTGTGCCTTACGGTTAGAAAATCTTTTGGTATCACAGTGTGATTCATTGTTGGTTGCGCCTTATGGTTACAAAATCTTTTGGTATCACAGTGTGATTCATTGATGATTTATGTCTTATGGTTAAAAATTATTGGGTATCACAATGGGGTATCACGTTGTATTTTGGCGGAATTAGGTTCAAAGGAGAGAAGAGAGAAAATAGAGGATAGAGGAAAATTTCAAAATACCTAACATGTCCTTCAATTAAAATTTTAAATCAAAATTACCAAATTTATAAATTTCCTAAATTATTCTTTGATTTGTGGTTGAAAATGGATTTCACAGTTACCACAAACAAATGAGTTCTCCCTTGAATGACCCCCTATATATATATATATATATGGGGCCTTTCATGGGAGACCCTAGTATTTCGTGGTAACTGTGAGATCCAATCTCATCCATCCATTTAATTAATCAATGGTCTAAAATACCTAATATAAAATAATATTAAAAAATGATTTTATGCCACTAAATAAGGAAAAAAGGGTAAATTTGTCAAATAACATTACAATTTGTCTTTATCTGATTTAGGCGGCAAGCAATAATTTAGGAAGGGATAATTTGTCATTATTTTGTGTGTTACATATTGTATCACGAAATTGTTTTGATTACATTGTGTATCACGTCTACCTATTTGGATACTTTGATTACATATTGTATCACGTCTACCTATTTGGTTACTTTGATATGGAGGACAATAACGAAGGAGATAAGTTTGTGTGTTACATATTGTATCACGTCTACCTATTTGGGTATCATGAAATTGTTTTGATTACATTATGAATACAAATTCAAAAAACATCATCCAATGGAATTGTTTTAGTTGTAACATATCACCATGTATAACCCGGTGTACCACAGACTATCACAAATCATATTTGCAAACACAACTGCAGTATCCCATAAGTTTCACAATGTATCACAATGTGTGACTCTGTGATACATCTATTTTCTACACATATCATATCACCTGTAGTTCATCGTTCACCTTGTTGGAATACGGGAGATAGCACCCATCGTTTTCACCTTGTTGTATTCCAATTCATTGGGACTAACGAACGAAGATCGATCGGAATCTATAGAATTTTTTTTTTTGGAGAGGGTATCCCAGACCACATTGAGCCCAGACTAATCCCTGGCAATATGGGCCGAAGCCCGACTGCTAAAGCATGCAGCCCGGGGTCGAAGCCCCCGTACCTCCAGGATGCGTCCCCCAGGGTTCGAACATGAGACCGCTACTAGCTAGTCCACATGCCTTACCACTAGGCTAACACCCTTTTGGTAATCTATAGAATTTTCATTATCCATTGAATGAAATATAACGAGATTAATAAAGAATAACTAGAATTGCAGGTTAATGTAAAAAAAAAAAAAACAATGGCAACCATGGAAGGGATGAAACGATATGAATAAATAAGAAATATAATTGAAATCTACTGTTAAAAAAACTCAACGTCAACGATGGAATGGATGAAACGAGATGAATCAATAAGAAATCGAATTGCAGAATATTGTTAACAAAACCCAATGACAACGATGGAAGGGATAATGCAGTCGATAATATGTTTAAATTTCCAGACGACCAAATCAAATAATCAAAATAAGAATATCTAATTATTAGTTGGATGAGATAAATAAGGATAGAAAATATTTGATTTATCCTTGATTGAAATTTGTCTGTTACAATTTTCATTTTAATATTAAGTAATTTAGTAAATGACTACAATATCCTTCATTATTTATAAAAAAAAATAGATGGATGACTGAGATTGGATCTCACAGTTAGCACAATCTAATAGGATCTCATTTTATTAGGCCCCTATATATATATATATATATAGAGAGAGAGAGAGGTGAGTTATTGTGCAACCTTTTTAATGGTGCAACTCATGCAACCCACTTATCTACCACTCATTTTATTTTCACCTTTTTTAATTAAAAAGGTGAAAACAAAATGAGTGGTAAATAGGTGGATTGCATGGGGTTACACCATTAAAAAGGATTGCATTTGAACACCCCTATATATATATATATATATATATATATATATATATATATATATATATAGGGGTGAGTTATTATGCAACCATGTACATGATGCAACCTTTGCAACCCCTTTATCCACCACACATTTTACTTTTACCTTTTTTTCTTTTTTTTAATTACACCAAATAAACGATCATATTTTTCTCGTTAATTTGACATCCATATTCATATACTTTTTCATTCGTTTTTTCGTGGTTTTTCGGTTTCCATTTATTTAGAGTTTTCTCCTAAACCTGACCATATATATATATATATATATATATATATATATTCCCCTTCCCCTCCCTTTCCAAACAAAACCAAAGGACACAAACCAGATCCGATCATCTTTTCCAGCCAAACCCTTATCTAGTCATCTTCTTCAACCACTAATCCATCTCCGACACCAAACACCAAAAACTCAAAATTAAAACCAAATCCAAGCCTTATAATCAAAATTAAACTGAAATGAAAACCAAAATCAAACCCTAATCCATCAATATTGAATTACTCCACACGGACGATAGGAAACAAAACAAGAGTCCAACGATCGTTTTCAGAAAAACAACATTGCAATGGAGATGCAAATGAGCAGAATCTGAACTGCAACAAAGAGAAGATTTGGGGTTGGATTATATATATGACTAGGATTTTGTCCATGGTTTTCAAAAGCACGTCAGGTCTAAATTTCTTCCCCTTCCCTTACCAAGGTCAAAACCCACAAAATTTCAACTCAATGATTGTAATCCCATCCTTATACAATTTTATATAAACTTAGCAATTCTTCTAAATTCAATACAAACAACTAACAGATAAAATAACAAGAAGAAAAAAAAAATACCTAAGTTTTGAACATTGGGGAATATCTTTGTTTCAGTCAAAGATTGAGAAAATGCGGCAACATAGATATTTGATTTAGTATGCATAAAAAAACAGAACCAGAAATCATTTATACTTACTCAGATAAATTTGGTAAGAGGAATTTGTTTGCAGTCTTCATCATCCACAAGATTTGGGTAACAGAACTGGACTTTGTGCTTTCATGTTGTCTAGTTTAGATTTGAAGTCGTTATGGAACAACATGAGTGATCTCTGGCGAGAAGCGAAAACAACGCTAAACTGTTTGATCTCTTCCTCTAGATCTTTCCTCCTCTGAATTTCACACCTCAAATCCTGCAAAATCTTTTCATTTTGCTGAGTTAATGATGCAAGTCTTGTTGATGATTCTGTGAGTAGATCGTCTCTTTCTTGTGATAAAAGTTGAGACTCTCTTTCGAGACCACGAATTCTTTCTTTGCATGCTTCAAGAACATGGTTATTCATATCCAACTCTTGCTCCAGGCTCTCGTATTTTTCCTTCATCAATTTGATTTCACCGCTAATTTCTGTCTTCCAAGAAGTGATTCGTTGTCCCAAAGTGCAGTCCTGAAAATCATGTTTAAAAGACTATAAAAATGGAAGGTTTTAGATTATTTTATTATCATCTCCAACAGATTCTCCAAAACAAAGAAAATGAAGAATTTTCAACTTAAAGATGGTAGATAATATTATAGTGATAAAAGTCACAACTCTAGCTATGCAAACTAGGGGCGGACCAAAGTTGCCCAAATTTATGGAGTAGGTAGATACTATGTTTACTATAAAGAAGAATGGCGAAGGAAGGAAGTGGAGAAGAACTAGATGGAACACAATGGGGTGCTAATATTATTATATGGACTAGTATCAAATGCTTAATTTAAGAATTATATCCAAACTACGATGTTCAAGTATAATAATTACAAGTAGTTATTAATTTTGTTGTGATAATATTATTAAATTTGTATCATTATGTTAGATCAAGTTGTTTTTATTTTAAAGAATGCTTAAATAATACTTGCATTTAATCGCTTAACATACATCAAGGGGTTATGTCATTCAGTTTACTCGACACAACAAACTAACAGCAATTTAGCCTAATCCATACAAAAGTCCCCTTCCTAGAAACTAAAGGCTGACTTAGTACCTTATAAAGCACCAAAGTACTAAGGTCACACAGTTCATTTAGAAGTGAACAGTTACCGTAACATATAGCTATTATTTCATTAATAACAGAATATACCACAAAGGGTAATGTAACAAAAAAGTGTTGAATAATGAACAAAGATCAACAATTTGATAAACTAACTAGTAACTTCAATTCTATCATATGAAGAACAAGGCCACACACTACAACAAAATTGGGTTTATACGATGTCTAAAATGTCTAAGCGTCCTAATAGAATGTTTTATAGTAGTTATATTTATAGGACCATACAATAAAGCGCCCAATCTAAAAGTGTTACAATATGTTTATATAGGACATCGTTGGGTGTCTTAACAATTTTTAGGACATCTTTATAATAAAGTGTTGTGTTAGCTATTTTATAGAAAATGTGCCCTGCAATCACGTGTCCTGTAAATAAGATAGTTTATAGGACATTTCTCAAAGGCTCCTATAAAACAGCTAGTACAACACTTTGTTTAAAAAATATCCTAAAAACTTGTTAAAACACCCACAAATGTCATATACACTTATTTAACAAGGACGCTTTATTGTTTGGTCTTAAAAACTTATGTCCTATAAAGCATTTATTAGAATGTTTAGACATTTTAAGCATCTATAAACCTAAATGTGTTGTAGTGACAGTTAACAACCTTCAGATGAAAAAGAGAACATTGGGCCAACTATTCTATTCATAAATGATAATCAGAAACATTTATCAGTTGAATAATATAATTTAATAAATGAAAGAAAGACAGAAAACAGCGTTCTAAAAGTCTCTAGTTTGAGCCGGTTAATCCCAGCAAAGCCTAAACATCCTTTTACACTAAAACACCATTCGGTTGACTTTGCAATTATAAAGTGGCATGCAACATCTCAACATTTACACAATCTAAAATAAGTACATTTTATACATTAAATGAACTGCCTATTGTGTCTGTTTTCCCCTCTGATCCACATTAAGAGGCAAAGATAACTATTAAGATTCATTTAGATGAAAAGGCAAAGGCTCTTAATTGAAAAATGAAGCAAACAAGTAGTTGAAAAATGATTTGTTAAGTGCCAAAATAGACACCTCTGGTTGCTTGTTTGTTCATTTATCAATTAAAAAACATATATGGGGTCATAGAGCTAAGCACAGAATCAGAATACGATATACCTGAACTAGGAGTGATAATAACTCAACATTAAGATGGTGAATAATATCAAAATTGGCATGTAACTTCTTGATAGTTGTGTCCAGGCAGCTACCTTATATTTGTTGCAGTGTTGTAGACTCCCCATATCATCTTCTATAGTTTGATTTTCTTGAATTGGAAAATTTTTATGGGTTGTACCTCTAAACCCATCCATGGCCACAGAAACATGTGCCTCAAAAGTTGACATAAGAAACGTGACGATTTCACTTGTGCTAGAAAACAATTTTGCAGTCGGGGGCTTGTCATGTTCTACAAAACTCTGTTCAAGTCAACAAGAAGTTATCTCATTAGATTCCTTCGGGAATTCAGCATCAGAATTCATGTAGACAAAAGAACATGCATTTTACCTGAAAAGTAGAGAATATCTCCTTGCTTATGGCTTTGCAATTTGCCAAAGACTCGCTCAACTCTTGAGGAATTTCTTGGACCACCCGAGCTTCATTTTTAAGTTTAGATATCTCTTCCATCAAGTGGTTGTTCAACACTAGTTGTTCTTTATGCTGTTTCTGTTGTATGTGATTTAATACACATAAGCTATAAAGCATATAATGATACAAATTATAATGTACTTATAGATTGTTGTCCTTGATATGCATGAGGGAACAAGCAAAAGATCCATTGCATAGTTTTAATTATCACATTTTTTTGTCATACTGAAAGCATGTCAATAAGCTATATTCCATATAAGGATGCAAGGGGTAGGTTCAAATGAGAACCGTAAATATTTTGAGAACCTGGGAACCAACTATTCATGTATATTTTAAAGTTATTCATCAAGAATAATGCATGAAATGGTTGGTTCCCAAGTTCTCAAAACATTTACAGATCTCATTTAAACTTTCCCTAATGATACAAAGTATAATATACTTATACATTGTTATCCTTGATATGCACGAGGTAAAAAAGGTCCATAGCATAGTTTTAATAATAATTTATTTTTCATACTGAAAGCATAATGTCGTTGTTCTTCATCCTAAAACAATAGAAGACCTACCCTACTAGTTTTGAATAAGAGTTGATGTCGAAATGAAATAGGAAATGATATGATAAAATCACAAGAATGAAGAAACAAACCAACCTCAAACTCATTTTTCTCATCAATAGCTTGCTGCAGTTGCCTTCGAAGATTCTGGACTTCTCTGTAATTGTCAACTGAGGAATCCTGTGAATACCATAGGCAGTTGCTTTTATATAATGCATTCACAACTTAGCATAACAGCACCAATTCTTGATAGAGTGATTGCATCCTAAGATGTCTAATACAAGTTTCAAAAAGGAATAATTGTAAGAAAGCATGGGATAAGTTGTCTGAAAAATAATAATGGTTATTTGAAGATTCAAACAAGTAATAGCAGCAAAACTTGCGCGAATGTTGATGATTGTCAAATAATAGACTCGTTACTCGCAAGAACGTGCTATGCATTACTTCTGGTCTACATGACACTGACATTAAATAACTAATCAAACTCGGTACTTTAAGAGCGACAATACATGATCCTCACTTCATCTAAAAAACAAATAAAAAAAATAAGTCAAAAGAAAAATAATAAGTTGGGAAATGACAAATTGATATGATCAGAATAAACAATGAAAATATGAAAAAGTTAAAACTTACAGGGATTTCATCAATTGCTGGAATGGATGGAACTTCTTTTGCTGGAGTCATACCAATTGAATCAAGGTCAGCTATGAAGCCATTGTTCATTTTGAACCACATGTCTTCATCAGCAACATCACCAAATTCATCGGGAAGGGGGCTATATTGAGGTGTCCTAGAATGATAAGATCGTTTAGCAACAAATGCATTGGGGATCGGTTTAAAAGTAGGGGTACTAAAAGCATCTCCCTGCTGTGTGCTACAAGTGTCACTGGTTTCTTCTTTGAGATATTGTCTCAAGGATTCGCTACCCTACAGACAATCCGAATATCAGCCATACATAAAACAAGGGAAAGAAAGAATAAAACAAACAAGAAGGTTTGAAGCTCACAAGACAACAATAAAGCAAAAAACTACACAGAAGAGTTGATTTTCTTTATACTACGTCTTCATGTTTCACTTTTTCAAGAGCACCTATAAGTTTTATAAATTTTCTAAGGTTGTACACAGGTTATCATAAGATTGTTTTAAGTATCTTATAATGTGATCAAATGGGAAGGCGGACTCATCACCTAGGTGGCATTCTTACATCCTCTGTTTCTATCTGCCCTACTTGTTGAGATAACATTGCTTGGAAGCTATATTTTCACATTTTTAACTATACTTGCAACAATCATCATGTCGTCATTTCCTATAGGTTGGTATTGTTTATTGCCGTCAAGTAATTTCTATATATTGATTATACAACTTAGGAACCTATATAAGGATATCATACTTTTACAAACAAGAAAGTAAAACCCTGATTTACTATATCTAACACTCCTCAAGTTGGAACATAGTTGTTGATCATGCCCAACTTGTTACAAATAAAGTATATTTGTGCTCTTTATAATGGCTTTGTGAGAATGTTTACAAGTTGATGCTTTGTCCTAATGTCTACTAGTTGGATAGATGGAGGGTCTTTTTGCGTCCCTACAACACGTTCTCTTATTATATGACAATCAACCGTAATATGCTTTGGTCCTTTCATGGAATACTTGATTGTTGCCTATATGACAATAGGTCATCAACTCATCCCACTCCAAACTCTCTTAACGTCACTTCACTCGGGTCATTACGTATGACAGATACACCATAACTATGACCTCGGACTCGACACTTGATCGGGGAACGGTATGTGGTTTCTTATTTTTTCAAGAAACTAGATTACTTCTGAAAATTGCACAATGCCCTTTAGTTGATCTCTTGTTTCAAGTCAACCTAATCTACATTAAAAAAACAAAATATCTTATTGTCTCCTTCAATGAATGCAGAGACTTGATACTGGCCTTGATTTGAATAGAGTACCCCAAAGCCTGGAGTGGCCTCGAGATACCTCAAAACACAGTGTTGCGTCCAGTAGTGACCGTGCTGGAAAATATATGCTACAAGTAGCGAAAATAGATGTAATAATAACAAAATAAACTTTCAAAATATAAAGAACTTGTCTTTATCTTTATCTTTATCTTTATCTTTATCGAGTTGTGGCTATGATAAACACAATTTTCTTGAGACAGATGCATCCTCTTTTCCATGCTAAAGACTTGTGAACGTCTATATGAGTACAACAACAAAGATAATCCCAGAAGCATGACTAGATTATCACAGCGAATGCAACCATGCCTTCTCTCTATTACATAAACCACGATTGAACAATGAGAAGAAAGAAAAAACTGACATACAACCGAAAACGGGATGAACCCGACTGGTTGAGAATTTACTCAAAAACCTAAATTTACCAAGTTATTATATCAAAATTTTAAACTGGTCTCCAAAGCTTTACAATTGATCCTATTTGTAGGCTAGGAAACTTGGAAAATAGGCTAGGATTTAAACCTAATTCTACTCTAACTAGGACAGTAAATACTAATCCTAAATTAATAGAAACGAGACTTTGTTAATTCCAAAAAGAGTCACAATGAGAAAATGGTTATATTAGCAACTCAGTGAACAATAACAGAAATCAACAGTCGCAACGGCAATGGTGTAGTGGCTAAAATTTCAAAGCATAAACAAACAGCAACGCCCAAAACGGCCAAGCCAGGAGGATGGTATTGAGGGGGCTGGATCTCAGTCAGGAAACAGGACCTGCAACGATGGCGGCACCATGGACAGGCAATGACTACAGCAACAGGTAAGGCAAGGGCAAAAGCTAGAGTTTCGTCCAACAGTTAGGGTTTCGTCACCGGTAACAGTTAGGTTTTCTCACCAAGAAAAAGGAAAAGGGATCTCATACCATGTAATCAGACAATTTCATTATATTGACTAAGAGAGGATTACATGATTACATATACAACTTTGACCCTATATAATAACATCATACTTTTACAAACAAGAAAGTGAAACCCTAATTTACTAAATCTATACTAAAGCACGTAAATAGTATTGAGAATAGAAAAGGGAGAAAACAGTTGAGCTAGCGTTGATCTATGATAGAAAACTAGGGCAATAGAAACGTTTCCCTTATAGCATGTTACTAATTTGCTTAATACAAATACTAGAACAAACTTAGGAAGGTCATTGTGTAGCTTCATGCCAGAAAAAAGAAACAATACTTTGGTGGGGCTGGAATAGCAAAAAAAAACTCATTAATTATCTATTGAAGTTCTCTAATCAATAGGCTTTATGTTGCCACAACCTAATATCGAAGTCCTAATAGCATGCCCAAAGTTCATAGACTAGATAAGTTTTCTATTCCATTGGCCTATGGTCTAAGGGTACCCTAACCGGAAGAAAGAAGTTGTAGGGCACTACTTTCAAAAACTTACATGGGCAGAAACTCCATCAGAGCCCGAAAAAGTGAATGAAGTATTGGCACTGCCAGTTCTGATATGTTGTTCCCTCGAGCATTGGTCTTGTTGTCTGTTGGATTTTCTCTCCTCCTCCAATTCCATAGCAAGCTTTTCACGCTCTAGCTCATACTGATAAATAAAAGACATCATAGAAAAGCAAACATAAGTTTACTATATATCATTAATTGGTTTTCATAGAAAAAGATGATCACCGGCTATATACAAGATACTTGTATGGTGTATACAGTCTACCTTGAGCATGTCATTTCTCAATTTCAATATTTCTTGCTCCAGCACCCCCGCATGAGATCCCTATCAAAGTAGTTCAGCACATTTCAATTCTAAGTTTGGTGACGCAAGTTTAAAACAAGATAACATCACCTCAAGTTTCTTGCGTAATTCCTCTATCTCAATTTTTTGTCGCTTCAACAATGCCGCATCTGTCAGAATCTGGAGGGAAATGGGAAAGTGTTTAGCTCCAACAACTAAATTAATACATAATGAGCAACAAAATCAACTCAAGTGGAGGAGAACTACAAGCAAGCATAACTACAGCATCAAATCAATAAATAAAAGAGTGTAAATTTGCTTCAGATTCAAGAGGCAGTATAATTGTATGACTGATCAATTTACATATGTGTCACTCCGTAATTTAACACGTAACCTGAATACACGACAAGAAAGTAACTTTATGCTTGAGCCATAGTTCAACTAATTTATTTCTATTGATAGATTGCAATGAAATACATATCATAAGCATAAAGCACAACACATTTGAAAGGAAAAAAAATATGGCTACAAGCCTACAAGCCTCCAGTAAAGCCCATATTGTTGATGCCAATTATATATGGATACGAGGGAAACCCATATGTGATGACCGCAATGTTATTCAGTTATTAGATACCTTCAAATATTTTAAATCAACACATCGAAGCATGTCAGTTGTATATGGAGCTAAAGCCAAACAAAAGAATTAGATATGCTTATACAGTAATACTAAGAAACTGAAGGACAAAAGATATACTTATTATGTTATAGACATGAGGAGTAAAGAGGGTACAGGGTAGTGCATATTAGACTTCCTAGGTAGGCCTTACAAGCTATATGTGCCTGTTTTATCTTTTCTTAAGCCTAAGAATCATTAAGTGATGTATTTCATTAATCACCAAAAATTATTAAAAAATGCAACTATACTTTGAAACATCTCAATAAGACCAATTCAACTTGATGCATATTTATCCAAAATCTGCATGGGCACCAATTTTCCAGCCAGGATGGCTCCATTGAACCTAACTAATATGGTTCAAATTGTGCAAAAGTGTGGGGACTTATCATACTCGATCAAATGTCATGTGTCTAATTCCTTGTAACAAAAAAACTCACTACACCAAACTTGGCCCCTCTCAGCTGTTGGTGTTTCATTGATGGAGTAAATGTACGTACATCAAAATATATATGTTTGCACCACTCACAGAAAGAACTACTTTCTATCCCCTCTTTTAACAGACAAGACCAAAACTGTAGTCTCTTTGAGACACCGTTCAGAAAGGATATGATATCATATTCTACATTTATCACAGTCAAGAAAGGCAATGTTATCAAAAGCATAATGTTGCTTTAAGACATACCTCGTTTACTTGAACACAGTTTGTAATACGTTTAGCTCTACTGGCAAACTGAAGGGTTCCTTTTGTTTCCTCTATATGAACCTATATGTACCAGTTAAACAAAGCTAATTAACATATACTTCATTATTAGAGAACTGCAAAAGGAAAACATGTATATGATATATTACCTCCTCTGGTGCCACAGTACAAATTATTGAAGTTTTGGCGTTGCCACCAAGCGCTGGTTGAAGGATACGTGTGAGCTTGCTATCACGATAAGGAATATGTCCCCTGCAAAAGAAATGTAATCATTTAGCTCACCATATCAAATTATATAATTAGTTCAGCAACTAGATGTAGACAAATACCTTTGCCTTGCACCATCACTCAATTTATTGATGACATTGCCAAGAATCATTAAACTCTTGTTTATGTGCTTTCCTTCCTTTAATCGAACTCCACCAGCTCCAGTTTTGGCAATTCGTTCAGACCCAGCTAAGTCTACCAAGTTCTAGTCCCCGATAGAGAAGAAAAATCTCGTGAAATAGATATAATTGAATTTATGATACCAATTAAAATCATTATAGTCGGCTTAAAGATAATAAAAAGTTACAAACCAGGACAGAAACACGAATAGCATCATCCAAAGTTGAATCATCATTAGAACTAGAGTCTTTCCCCTTGCTCTCAATCACCTTAAGATGCAACACCATTAATACGGATTCAACACCATATAAGAAATCTAATATATAAAATTACTAGCGTCATAAAATTTCCACAAAGCCCAATGGCATACCATCCGAAAGATAGTGTGAGATCTACTGCTTCGGACATTCATATTAGTCTCTCCGAAGTGCCTGTTAACTGAAAGAAGTTGTTTTAGATATAGTTGATTGAACTGATATGGATGGTACAAGAAAATCTCCAACCTTCCCCCATGTCGAGGAGCTTTAGTACTTGCTCAGAACTATTAACAATCTCCTCCCTAAGGCCTGCAACAAATACTCCATGCTGGAAAACAATGTAAATCAGTAAAAGAACATTGATACTGGAGTATAGAATGTGTTGTATCCACACTTACCTCCAAACTCTCATGAATCTGCAGTTTCTGGTTCTCAACAGCAAAAAGGTCATTAATTTCTTCATTATATATCTCCATGTATGAGACTCGAATGAGAAATTCCCTATCAGTTGACTGCAAACATTTGTTATCATTTAGAAAAAAATAACTGGTCTCCGACTCAATCTTAAAGTAGTCAAAGCTTATAAGTAGCAAATACAGTAGTAAAATTATAAGAAACACACCATGGCTGTCTTGGCAAAAATGTCTTTGATAGCCCGGTGAATAATTCCTGGATCATTCTCAGACCCATTCATTGTAAACGTTTTTCCACTACTTGTTTGTCCATATGCGAATGCAGTCCCTGTATACGGCACAATTTGTAGCTTCAGAATCAACTCAGTAATCACAAAACAGATCATGGAAGGAGAACTAGTTCAGATTGAGAGATGATACAACAAGTCAAATCACAGTTAATGGAAGTTCTTTTAGCTCAGAATTTTGTAATCCAAACGAGGGGGAAAGATAAAGGTGCGGATTTGTGTAGACAAGAGGGCTATAAAATGGCAACATCTCATCAATGAAGCAACTGGGGTACAAGAATCCATATAATGTCATATGCAAATGCAACTCGAATAGAAAGGAGAGAGGTTTGAATTTCATAAAAAGCAACGATATTTCAAGGGCAGAAAGTTTTATATTCCAGCGGGTCAGTAGTACAGTAGAGGTACTTTTCGCCATGATTTGCACCCAAATTAGAGCTTCGCGCTATCAATCAAGAACAAAATTAGTTAACATTTACCATTGAACCCATCAACGACAGCATGTATAATGTCCTTGGTGAGGAGATCATAAACGCTAGAATTCGAGCAATCTTGGTCGAAAACATGATCTACATTCAAACACAGAGATATGAGATCATCCAATTGATTTTAAAAAGAGAGAGAGAGAGAGATTAGAAGCCAAACAAGGAAAGGGTACCGAAAGTATAAGAAAGAGCAGGAGGAAGAGGGGTGCCGGCTAGAGACCTATGCAGCGAAATACGATTCTCCTCTACCTTCCAATGGCTACCATTTGTAGTAGAATCTTCTTCTGATTTCACCGGCGGC